>CAUYWW010000227.1:0-1493000 GCA_963576845.1 Megachile leachella | reverse complement strand
GAATCGAATGAAGGGAATGAGAGAATGAAAGGAATGAAGGGAATGAAGGGAATGAAGGGAATGAAGGCAACGAAGGGAATGAATGACTTGAGGGAATTAAGAGATTGAGGGGAATGAATGAATGAAAGAAATATACGAATGAATGGGAATGTATGAATGAAGGGAACGAATGAATGGAGGGAATGGGTGAATGAATGAAGGGAATGTATGAATGAAGGGAATGAATGAATGGAGGGAATGAATGAATGATGGGAACGCATACATGAAGGGAATGAATGAATGAAGGGAACGAATGAATGGAGGGAATGAATGAATGAAGGGAACGAATGCATGAAGGGAATGAATGAATGAAGGGAATGTATGAATGAAGGGAATGAATGAATGAAGGGAACGAATGAATGAAGGGAACGAATGAATGAAGAGAATGAATGAATGAGGGGAATGAATGAATGAAGGGAATGAATGAATGGAGGGAACGAATGAATGGAGGGAATGAATTAATGAAGGGAACGAATGAATGAAGAGAATGAAAGAATGAAGGGATTGAATGAATGGAGGGAGTGAAGAGAATGAGGGGAATGGATGAACGAAGGGAATGAATTATTGAAGGGAATGTAAGAATGAACGGAATGAACGGATGAAGGAAACGAATGAATGAAGGAAACGAATGAATGAAGGGAATGAAGGGAATGAAGGGAATGAGGAGATTGAGGGTATAAATGAATGAAAGGAATGTACGAATGAATGGGAATGTATGAATGAAGGGAACGAATGAATGAGTGAAGGGAACCAATGAATGAATGAAGGGAACGAATGCATGAAGGGAATGAATGAATGGAGGGAATGTATAAATGAAGGGAATGGATGAATGAAGGGAATGAAGAGAATCAGGGAATAAATGAATGAAAGGAATATACGAATGAATGGGAATGAATGAATGAAGGGAACGAATGAATGAAGGGAATGAATGAATGAAGGGAAGGAATGAATGAAGGGAATGAATGAATGAAGGTAATAAAGGGAATGAAGGAAATGAGGGGAATGAATGTATGACTGGAATGAATGATCGAATGGAATGAATGAATGAAGCGAATGAATGAATGGAGGGAATGAATGAATGAAGGGAATGAATTAATGGAGGGAATGAATAAAGGAAACGAATCCAAGAAGGGTATGAATGAATGAAGGGAATGAACTGAATGAAGGGAATGTGGGGAATGAATAGAATGAAGGGAATGAGAGAATGAAAGGAATGAAGGGAATGAAGGGAATGAAGGCAACGAAGGGAATGAATGACTTGAGGGAATTAAGAGATTGAGGGGAATGAATGAATGAAAGGAATATACAAATGAATGGGAACGTATGAATGAAGGGAACGAATGAATGGAGGGAATGGGTGAATGAATGAAGGGAATGTATGAATGAAGGGAATGAATGAATGAAGGGAATGAATTGAATGAAACGAATGAGGGGAATAAATGAATGATGGGAATGAGTTAATGAAGGGAATGAGTGAATGAAAGGAATGAAAGGAATGAAGGGAATGAAGGGAATGAATGGAACGAAAGGATGAATGGGTGAGGGGACTGCATGTACGAAGGGAATGAATGAATGAAGGGAATGACGAGCATGTGGGGAGAGAATGAATGAAAGGAATGTACGAATGAATGGGAATGTATGAATGAAGGGATGGAATGAATGAATGAAGGGAACGAATGAATGAATGAAGGGAACGAATGCATGAAGGGAATGAATGAATGAAGGGAATGTATGAATGAATGGAATGAATGAATGAAGGGAACGAATGAACGAAGGGAATGAATGAACGAAGGGAATGAATGAACGAAGGGAATGAATGATTGAAGGGAATATGAGAATGAAGCGAATAAAGAGATGAAGGAAACGAATGAATGAAGGGAATGAATGAATGAAGGGAATGAAGGGAATGAAGGGAATGAAGGGAATGAAGAGAATGAGGAGAATAAATGAATGAAAGGAATGTACGAATGAATGGGAATGTATGAATGAAGGGAACGAATGAATGAATGAAGGGAACGAACGCATGAAGGGAATGAATGAAGGGAATGTATAAATGAAGGGAATGGATGAATGAAGGGAACGAAGAGAATGAGGGAATAAATGAATGAAAGGAATATACGAATGAATGGGAATAAATGAATGAAGGGAACGGACGAATGGAGGGAATGAATGAATGATGGGAATGTACGAATGAAGGGAATGAATGAATGAAGGGAACGAATGAATGAAGGGAACGAATGAATGAAGAGAATGAATGAATGAGGGGAATGAATGAATGAAGGGAATGAATGAATGGAGGGTACGAATGAATGGAGGGAATGAATTAATGAAGGGTACGAATGAATGAAGGGAACGAATGAATGAAGAGAATGAATGAATGAGGCGAATGAATGAATGAAGGGAATGAATGAATGGAGGGAGTGAAGAGAATGAGGGGAATGGATGAACGAAGGGAATGAATTATTGAAGGGAATGTAAGAATGAACGGAATGAACGGATGAAGGAAACGAATGAATGAAGGGAATGAATGAATGAAGGGAATGAAGGGAATGAAGGGAATGATGAGAATGATGGGAATAAATGAATGAAAGGAATGTACGAATGAATGGGAATGTGTGAATGAAGGGAACGAATGAATGAATGAAGGGAACGAATGCATGATGGGAATGAATGAATGAAGGGAATGTATGAATGAAGGGAATGAATGAATGAAGGGAACGAATGAACGAAGGGAATGAATGAACGAAGGGAATGAATGATTGAAGGGAATGTAATAATGACGGGAATGTATAAATGATTTGAGTGAATGAAGGGAATGAATGAACGAAGGGAATGAATGATTGAAGGGAATATAAGAATGAAGCGAATGAACGGATGAAGGAAACGAATGAATGAAGGGAATGAAGGGAATGAAGGGAATGAGGAGAATGAGGGTATAAATGAATGAAAGGAATGTACGAATGAATGGGAATGTATGAATGAAGGGAACGAATGAATGAGTGAAGGGAACCAATGAATGAATGAAGGGAACGAATGCATGAAGGGAATGAATGAATGGAGGGAATGTATAAATGAAGGGAATGGATGAATGAAGGGAATGAATTAATGGAGGGAATGAATAAAGGAAACGAATCCAAGAAGGGTATGAATGAATGAAGGGAATGAACTGAATGAAGGGAATGTGGGGAATGAATAGAATGAAGGGAATGAGAGAATGAAAGGAATGAAGGGAATGAAGGGAATGAAAGGAATGAAGGGAATGAAGGGAATGAAGGCAACGAAGGGAATGAATGACTTGAGGGAATTAAGAGATTGAGGGGAATGAATGAATGAAAGGAATATACGAATGAATGGGAATGTATGAATGAAGGGAACGAATGAATGGAGGGAATGGGTGAATGAATGAAGGGAATGTATGAATGAAGGGAATGAATGAATGGAGGGAATGAATGAATGATGGGAACGCATACATGAAGGGAATGAATGAATGAAGGGAACGAATGAATGGAGGGAATGAATGAATGAAGGGAACGAATGAGAGAAGAGAATGAATGAATGAAGAGAATGAATGAATGAAGGGATTGAATGAATGAAGGGAATGAAGAGAATGAGGGGAATGAATGAATGAAAGGAATATGCGAATGAATGGCAATGTATGAATGAAGGGAACGAATGAATGGAGGGAATGGATGAATGAATGAAGGGAATGTATGAATGAAAGGAATGAATGAATGAAGGTAATGTATGAATGAAGGGAATGAATAAATGAAGGGAATGAATTGAATGAAAGGAATGAGGGGAATGAATGAATGATGGGAATGAGTGAATGAAGGGAATGAGTGAATGAAAGGAACGAAAGGAATGAAGGGAATGAAGGGAACGAAAGGAATGTGTGAGTGAGGGGACTGAATGTACGAAGGGAATGAATGAATGAAGGGAACGCGGAGAATGAGGGGAATGAATGAATGAAAGGAATGTACGAATGAATGGGAATGTATGAATGAAGGGATCGAATGAATGAATGAAGGGAACGAATGCATGAAGGGTATGAATGAATGAAGGGAATGTATGAATGAAGGGAATGGATGAATGAAGGGAACGAAGAGAATGAGGGAATAAATGATTGAAAGGAATATACGAATGAATGGGAATGAATGAATGAAGGGAACGGACGAATGGAGGGAATGAATGAATGACGGGAATGTATGAATGAAGGGAATGAATGAATGAAGGGAACGAATGAATGAAGGGAATGAATGAATGAAGGGAATGAAGGGAATGAAGGGAATGATGAGAATGATGGGAATAAACGAATGAAAGGAATGTACGAATGAATGGGAATGTGTGAATGAAGGGAAGGAATGAATGAATGAAGGGAACGAATGCATGATGGGAATGAATGAATGACGGGAATGTATGAATGAAGGGAATGAATGAACGAAGGGAACGAATGAATGAAGGGAACGAATGAATGAAGGGAACGAATGAATGAAGAGAATGAATGAATGAGGGGAATGAATGAATGAAGGGAATGAATAAATGAAGGGAATGAATTGAATGAAAGGAATGAGGGGAATGAATGAATGATGGGAATGAGTGAATGAAGGGAATGAGTGAATGAAAGGAACGAAAGGAATGAAGGGAATGAGGGGAACGAAAGGAATGTGTGAGTGAGGGGACTGAATGTACGAAGGGAATGAATGGATGCAGGGAACGCAGGGAATGAGGGGAATGAATGAATAAAAGGAATGTACGAATGAATGGGAATGTATGAATGAAGGGATCGAATGAATGAATGGAGGGAACGAATGCATGAAGGGTATGAATGAATGAAGGGAATGTATGAATGAAGGGAATGAATGAATGAAGGGAACGAATGAACGAAGGGAATGAATAATTGAAGAGAATGTCATAATGAGCGGAATGTATGAATGATGGGAGAGAATGAAGGGAACGAATGAACGAAGGGAATGAATTATTGAAGGGAATGTAAGAATGAACGGAATGAACGGATGAAGGAAACGAATGAATGAAGGGAATGAATGAATGAAGGGAATGAAGGGAATGAAGGGAATGATGAGAATGATGGGAATAAATGAATGAAAGGAATGTACGAATGAATGGGATGTGTGAATGAAGGGAACGAATGAATGAATGAACGGAACGAATGCATGAAGGGAATGAATGAATGAAGGGAATGTATGAATGGAGGGAATGAATGAATGAAGGGAACGAATGAACGAAGGGAATGAATGAACGAAGGGAATGAATGAACGATGGGAATGAATGATTGAAGGGAATGTAATAATGAAGGGAATGTATAAATGATTTGAGGGAATGAAGGGAATGAATGATTGAAGGGAATATAAGAATGAAGCGAATGAACGGATGAAGGAAACGAATGAATGAAGGGAATGAAGGGAATGAAGGGAATGAGGAGAATGAGGGTATAAATGAATGAAAGGAATGTACGAATGAATGGGAATGTATGAATGAAGGGAACGAATGAATGAGTGAAGGGAACCAATGAATGACTGAAGGGAACGAATACATGAAGGGAATGAATGAATGAAGGGAACGAATGAATGAAGGGAATGAATGAATGAAGGTAATAAAGGGAATGAAGGAAATGAGGGGAATGAATGTATGACTGGAATGAATGATCGAATGGAATGAATGAATGAAAGGAACGAATGAATGAGGGGAATGAATGAATGAAGAGAATGAATGAATGAGGGGAATGAATGAATGAAGAGAATGAATGAATGAGGGGAATGAATGAATGAAGGGAATGAATAAATGAAGGGAATGAATTGAATGAAAGGAATGAGGGGAATGAATGAATGATGGGAATGAGTGAATGAAGGGAATGAGTGAATGAAAGGAACGAAAGGAATGAAGGGAATGAGGGGAACGAAAGGAATGTGTGAGTGAGGGGACTGAATGTACGAAGGGAATGAATGAACGAAGGGAATGAATGATTGAAGGGAATATAAGAATGAAGCGAATGAACGGATGAAGGAAACGAATGAATGAAGGGAATGAAGGGAATGAAGGGAATGAGGAGAATGAGGGTATAAATGAATGAAAGAAATGTACGAATGAATGGGAATGTATGAATGAAGGGAACGAATGAATGAGTGAAGGGAACCAATGAATGACTGAAGGGAACGAATACATGAAGGGAATGAATGAATGAAGGGAACGAATGAATGAAGGGAATGAATGAATGAAGGTAATAAAGGGAATGAAGGAAATGAGGGGAATGAATGTATGACTGGAATGAATGATCGAATGGAATGAATGAATGAAAGGAACGAATAAATGAGGGGAATGAATGAATGAAGCGAATGAATGAATGGAGGGAATGAATGAATGAAGGGAATGAATTAATGGAGGAAATGAATAAAGGAAACGAATCCAAGAAGGGTATGAATGAATGAAGGGAATGAACTGAATGAAGGGAATGTGGGGAATGCATCGAATGAAGGGAATGAGAGAATGAAAGGAATGAAGGGAATGAAGGGAATGAAGGCAACGAAGGGAATGAATGACTTGAGGGAATTAAGAGATTGAGGGGAATGAATGAATGAAAGAAATATACGAATGAATGGGAATGTATGAATGAAGGGAACGAATGAATGGAGGGAATGGGTGAATGAATGAAGGGAATGTATGAATGAAGGGAATGAATGAATGGAGGGAATGAATGAATGATGGGAACGCATACATGAAGGGAATGAATGAATGAAGGGAACGAATGAATGGAGGGAATGAATGAATGAAGGGAACGAATGAGAGAAGAGAATGAATGAATGAAGAGAATGAATGAATGAAGGGATTGAATGAATGAAGGGAATGAAGAGAATGAGGGGAATGAATCAATGAAAGGAATATGCGAATGAATGGCAATGTATGAATGAAGGGAACGAATGAATGGAGGGAATGGATGAATGAATGAAGGGAATGTATGAATGAAAGGAATGAATGAATGAAGGTAATGTATGAATGAAGGGAATGAATAAATGAAGGGAATGAATTGAATGAAAGGAATGAGGGGAATGAATGAATGATGGGAATGAGTGAATGAAGGGAATGAGTGAATGAAAGGAACGAAAGGAATGAAGGGAATGAAGGGAGCGAAAGGAATGTGTGAGTGAGGGGACTGAATGTACGAAGGGAATGAATGGATGAAGGGAACGCAGGGAATGAGGGGAATGAATGAATAAAAGGAATGTACGAATGAATGGGAATGTATGAATGAAGGGATCGAATGAATGAATGGAGGGAACGAATGCATGAAGGGTATGAATGAATGAAGGGAATGTATGAATGAAGGGAATGAATGAATGAAGGGAACGAATGAACGAAGGGAATGAATTATTGAAGGGAATGTAAGAATGAACGGAATGAACGGATGAAGGAAACGAATGAATGAAGGGAATGAATGAATGAAGGGAATGAAGGGAATGATGAGAATGATGGGAATAAATGAATGAAAGGAATGTACGAATGAATGGGAATGTGTGAATGAAGGGAACGAATGAATGAATGAACGGAACGAATGCATGAAGGGAATGAATGAATGAAGGGAATGTATGAATGAAGGGAATGAATGAATGAAGGGAACGAATGAACGAAGGGAATGAATGAACGAAGGGAATGAATGAACGAAGGGAATGAATGATTGAAGGGAATGTAATAATGAAGGGAATGTATAAATGATTTGAGGGAATGAAGGGAATGAATGAACGAAGGGAATGAATGATTGAAGGGAATATAAGAATGAAGCGAATGAACGGATGAAGGAAACGAATGAATGAAGGGAATGAAGGGAATGAAGGGAATGAGGAGAATGAGGGTATAAATGAATGAAAGGAATGTACGAATGAATGGGAATGTATGAATGAAGGGAACGAATGAATGAGTGAAGGGAACCAATAAATGACTGAAGGGAACGAATACATGAAGGAAATGAATGAATGAAGGGAACGAATGAATGAAGGGAATGAATGAATGAAGGTAATAAAGGGAATGAAGGAAATGAGGGGAATGAATGATCGAATGGAATGAATGAATGAAAGGAACGAATGAATGAGGGGAATGAATGAATGAAGAGAATGAATGAATGAGGGGAATGAATGAATGAAGGGAATGAATAAATGAAGGGAATGAATTGAATGAAAGGAATGAGGGGAATGAATGAATGATGGGAATGAGTGAATGAAGGGAATGAGTGAATGAAAGGAACGAAAGGAATGAAGGGAATGAGGGGAACGAAAGGAATGTGTGAGTGAGGGGACTGAATGTACGAAGGGAATGAATGAACGAAGGGAATGAATGATTGAAGGGAATATAAGAATGAAGCGAATGAACGGATGAAGGAAACGAATGAATGAAGGGAATGAAGGGAATGAGGAGAATGAGGGTATAAATGAATGAAAGAAATGTACGAATGAATGGGAATGTATGAATGAAGGGAACGAATGAATGAGTGAAGGGAACCAATGAATGACTGAAGGGAACGAATACATGAAGGGAATGAATGAATGAAGGGAACGAATGAATGAAGGGAATGAATGAATGAAGGTAATAAAGGGAATGAAGGAAATGAGGGGAATGAATGTATGACTGGAATGAATGATCGAATGGAATGAATGAATGAAAGGAACGAATGAATGAGGGGAATGAATGAATGAAGCGAATGAATGAATGGAGGGAATGAATGAATGAAGGGAATGAATTAATGGAGGGAATGAATAAAGGAAACGAATCCAAGAAGGGTATGAATGAATGAAGGGAATGAACTGAATGAAGGGAATGTGGGGAATGAATCGAATGAAGGGAATGAGAGAATGAAAGGAATGAAGGGAATGAAGGGAATGAAGGGAATGAAGGCAACGAAGGGAATGAATGACTTGAGGGAATTAAGAGATTGAGGGGAATGAATGAATGAAAGAAATATACGAATGAATGCGAATGTATGAATGAAGGGAACGAATGAATGGAGGGAATGGGTGAATGAATGAAGGGAATGTATGAATGAAGGGAATGAATGAATGGAGGGAATGAATGAATGATGGGAACGCATACATGAAGGGAATGAATGAATGAAGGGAACGAATGAATGGAGGGAATGAATGAATGAAGGGAACGAATGCATGAAGGGAATGAATGAATGAAGGGAATGTATGAATGAAGGGAATGAATGAATGAAGGGAACGAATGAATGAAGGGAACGAATGAATGAAGAGAATGAATGAATGAGGGGAATGAATGAATGAAGGGAATGAATGAATGGAGGGAACGAATGAATGGAGGGAATGAATTAATGAAGGGAACGAATGAATGAAGAGAATGAAAGAATGAAGGGATTGAATGAATGGAGGGAGTGAAGAGAATGAGGGGAATGGATGAACGAAGGGAATGAATTATTGAAGGGAATGTAAGAATGAACGGAATGAACGGATGAAGGAAACGAATGAATGAAGGGAATGAATGAATGAAGGGAATGAAGGGAATGAAGGGAATGAAGGGAATGATGAGAATGATGGGAATAAATGAATGAAAGGAATGTACGAATGAATGGGAATGTGTGAATGAAGGGAACGAATGAATGAATGAAGGGAACGAATGCATGATGGGAATGAATGAATGAAGGGAATGTATGAATGAAGGGAATGAATGAATGAAGGGAACGAATGAACGAAGGGAATGAATGAACGAAGGGAATGAATGATTGAAGGGAATGTAATAATGACGGGAATGTATAAATGATTTGAGTGAATGAAGGGAATGAATGAACGAAGGGAATGAATGATTGAAGGGAATATAAGAATGAAGCGAATGAACGGATGAAGGAAACGAATGAATGAAGGGAATGAAGGGAATGAAGGGAATGAGGAGATTGAGGGTATAAATGAATGAAAGGAATGTACGAATGAATGGGAATGTATGAATGAAGGGAACGAATGAATGAGTGAAGGGAACCAATGAATGAATGAAGGGAACGAATGCATGAAGGGAATGAATGAATGGAGGGAATGTATAAATGAAGGGAATGGATGAATGAAGGGAATGAAGAGAATCAGGGAATAAATGAATGAAAGGAATATACGAATGAATGGGAATGAATGAATGAAGGGAACGAATGAATGAAGGGAATGAATGAATGGAGGGAATGAATGAATGAAGGGAATGAATTAATGGAGGGAATGAATAAAGGAAACGAATCCAAGAAGGGTATGAATGAATGAAGGGAATGAACTGAATGAAGGGAATGTGGGGAATGAATAGAATGAAGGGAATGAGAGAATGAAAGGAATGAAGGGAATGAAGGGAATGAAGGCAACGAAGGGAATGAATGACTTGAGGGAATTAAGAGATTGAGGGGAATGAATGAATGAAAGGAATATACGAATGAATGGGAATGTATGAATGAAGGGAACGAATGAATGGAGGGAATGGGTGAATGAATGAAGGGAATGTATGAATGAAGGGAATGAATGAATGGAGGGAATGAATGAATGATGGGAACGCATACATGAAGGGAATGAATGAATGAAGGGAACGAATGAATGGAGGGAATGAATGAATGAAGGGAACGAATGAGAGAAGAGAATGAATGAATGAAGAGAATGAATGAATGAAGGGATTGAATGAATGAAGGGAATGAAGAGAATGAGGGGAATGAATGAATGAAAGGAATATGCGAATGAATGGCAATGTATGAATGAAGGGAACGAATGAATGGAGGGAATGGATGAATGAAGGTAATGTATGAATGAAGGGAATGAATAAATGAAGGGAATGAATTGAATGAAAGGAATGAGGGGAATGAATGAATGATGGGAATGAGTGAATGAAGGGAATGAGTGAATGAAAGGAACGAAAGGAATGAAGGGAATGAAGGGAACGAAAGGAATGTGTGAGTGAGGGGACTGAATGTACGAAGGGAATGAATGAATGAAGGGAACGCGGAGAATGAGGGGAATGAATGAATGAAAGGAATGTACGAATGAATGGGAATGTATGAATGAAGGGATCGAATGAATGAATGAAGGGAACGAATGCATGAAGGGTATGAATGAATGAAGGGAATGTATGAATGAAGGGAATGGATGAATGAAGGGAACGAAGAGAATGAGGGAATAAATGAATGAAAGGAATATACGAATGAATGGGAATGAATGAATGAAGGGAACGGACGAATGGAGGGAATGAATGAATGACGGGAATGTATGAATGAAGGGAATGAATGAATGAAGGGAACGAATGAATGAAGGGAATGAATGAATGAAGGGAATGAAGGGAATGAAGGGAATGATGAGAATGATGGGAATAAACGAATGAAAGGAATGTACGAATGAATGGGAATGTGTGAATGAAGGGAAGGAATGAATGAATGAAGGGAACGAATGCATGATGGGAATGAATGAATGACGGGAATGTATGAATGAAGGGAATGAATGAACGAAGGGAACGAATGAATGAAGGGAACGAATGAATGAAGAGAATGAATGAATGAGGGGAATGAATGAATGAAGGGAATGAATAAATGAAGGGAATGAATTGAATGAAAGGAATGAGGGGAATGAATGAATGATGGGAATGAGTGAATGAAGGGAATGAGTGAATGAAAGGAACGAAAGGAATGAAGGGAATGAGGGGAACGAAAGGAATGTGTGAGTGAGGGGACTGAATGTACGAAGGGAATGAATGGATGCCGGGAACGCAGGGAATGAGGGGAATGAATGAATAAAAGGAATGTACGAATGAATGGGAATGTATGAATGAAGGGATCGAATGAATGAATGGAGGGAACGAATGCATGAAGGGTATGAATGAATGAAGGGAATGTATGAATGAAGGGAATGAATGAATGAAGGGAACGAATGAACGAAGGGAATGAATAATTGAAGAGAATGTCATAATGAGCGGAATGTATGAATGATGGGAGAGAATGAAGGGAACGAATGAACGAAGGGAATGAATTATTGAAGGGAATGTAAGAATGAACGGAATGAACGGATGAAGGAAACGAATGAATGAAGGGAATGAATGAATGATGGGAATGAAGGGAATGAAGGGAATGATGAGAATGATGGGAATAAATGAATGAAAGGAATGTACGAATGAATGGGAATGTGTGAATGAAGGGAACGAATGAATGAATGAACGGAACGAATGCATGAAGGGAATGAATGAATGAAGGGAATGTATGAATGAAGGGAATGAATGAATGAAGGGAACGAATGAACGAAGGGAATGAATGAACGAAGGGAATGAATGAACGATGGGAATGAATGATTGAAGGGAATGTAATAATGAAGGGAATGTATAAATGATTTGAGGGAATGAAGGGAATGAATGAACGAAGGGAATGAATGATTGAAGGGAATATAAGAATGAAGCGAATGAACGGATGAAGGAAACGAATGAATGAAGGGAATGAAGGGAATGAAGGGAATGAGGAGAATGAGGGTATAAATGAATGAAAGGAATGTACGAATGAATGGGAATGTATGAATGAAGGGAACGAATGAATGAGTGAAGGGAACCAATGAATGACTGAAGGGAACGAATACATGAAGGGAATGAATGAATGAAGGGAACGAATGAATGAAGGGAATGAATGAATGAAGGTAATAAAGGGAATGAAGGAAATGAGGGGAATGAATGTATGACTGGAATGAATGATCGAATGGAATGAATGAATGAAAGGAACGAATAAATGAGGGCAATGAATGAATGAAGAGAATGAATGAATGAGGGGAATGAATGAATGAAGGGAATGAATAAATGAAGGGAATGAATTGAATGAAAGGAATGAGGGGAATGAATGAATGATGGGAATGAGTGAATGAAGGGAATGAGTGAATGAAAGGAACGAAAGGAATGAAGGGAATGAGGGGAACGAAAGGAATGTGTGAGTGAGGGGACTGAATGTACGAAGGGAATGAATGAACGAAGGGAATGAATGATTGAAGGGAATATAAGAATGAAGCGAATGAACGGATGAAGGAAACGAATGAATGAAGGGAATGAAGGGAATGAAGGGAATGAGGAGAATGAGGGTATAAATGAATGAAAGAAATGTACGAATGAATGGGAATGTATGAATGAAGGGAACGAATGAATGAGTGAAGGGAACCAATGAATGACTGAAGGGAACGAATACATGAAGGGAATGAATGAATGAAGGGAACGAATGAATGAAGGGAATGAATGAATGAAGGTAATAAAGGGAATGAAGGAAATGAGGGGAATGAATGTATGACTGGAATGAATGATCGAATGGAATGAATGAATGAAAGGAACGAATAAATGAGGGGAATGAATGAATGAAGCGAATGAATGAATGGAGGGAATGAATGAATGAAGGGAATGAATTAATGGAGGAAATGAATAAAGGAAACGAATCCAAGAAGGGTATGAATGAATGAAGGGAATGAACTGAATGAAGGGAATGTGGGGAATGCATCGAATGAAGGGAATGAGAGAATGAAAGGAATGAAGGGAATGAAGGGAATGAAGGCAACGAAGGGAATGAATGACTTGAGGGAATTAAGAGATTGAGGGGAATGAATGAATGAAAGAAATATACGAATGAATGGGAATGTATGAATGAAGGGAACGAATGAATGGAGGGAATGGGTGAATGAATGAAGGGAATGTATGAATGAAGGGAATGAATGAATGGAGGGAATGAATGAATGATGGGAACGCATACATGAAGGGAATGAATGAATGAAGGGAACGAATGAATGGAGGGAATGAATGAATGAAGGGAACGAATGAGAGAAGAGAATGAATGAATGAAGAGAATGAATGAATGAAGGGATTGAATGAATGAAGGGAATGAAGAGAATGAGGGGAATGAATCAATGAAAGGAATATGCGAATGAATGGCAATGTATGAATGAAGGGAACGAATGAATGGAGGGAATGGATGAATGAATGAAGGGAATGTATGAATGAAAGGAATGAATGAATGAAGGTAATGTATGAATGAAGGGAATGAATAAATGAAGGGAATGAATTGAATGAAAGGAATGAGGGGAATGAATGAATGATGGGAATGAGTGAATGAAGGGAATGAGTGAATGAAAGGAACGAAAGGAATGAAGGGAATGAAGGGAGCGAAAGGAATGTGTGAGTGAGGGGAGTGAATGTACGAAGGGAATGAATGGATGAAGGGAACGCAGGGAATGAGGGGAATGAATGAATAAAAGGAATGTACGAATGAATGGGAATGTATGAATGAAAGGAATGTACGAATGAATGGGAATGTGTGAATGAAGGGGACGAATGAATGAATGAACGGAACGAATGCATGAAGGGAATGAATGAATGAAGGGAATGTATGAATGAAGGGAATGAATGAATGAAGGGAACGAATCAACGAAGGGAATGAATGAACGAAGGGAATGAATGAACGAAGGGAATGAATGATTGAAGGGAATGTAATAATGAAGGGAATGTATAAATGATTTGAGGGAATGAAGGGAATGAATGAACGAAGGGAATGAATGATTGAAGGGAATATAAGAATGAAGCGAATGAACGGATGAAGGAAACGAATGAATGAAGGGAATGAAGGGAATGAAGGGAATGAGGAGAATGAGGGTATAAATGAATGAAAGGAAGGTACGAATGAATGGGAATGTATGAATGAAGGGAACGAATGAATGAGTGAAGGGAACCAATGAATGACTGAAGGGAACGAATACATGAAGGGAATGAATGAATGAAGGGAACGAATGAATGAAGGGAATGAATGAATGAAGGTAATAAAGGGAATGAAGGAAATGAGGGGAATGAATGTATGACTGGAATGAATGATCGAATGGAATGAATGAATGAAAGGAACGAATGAATGAGGGGAATGAATGAATGAAGCGAATGAATGAATGGAGGGAATGAATGAATGAAGGGAATGAATTAATGGAGGGAATGTATAAAGGAAACGAATCCAAGAAGGGTGTGAATGAATGAAGGGAATGAACTGAATGAAGGGAATGTGGGGAATGAATCGAATGAAGGGAATGAGAGAATGAAAGGAATGAAGGGAATGAAGGGAATGAAGGGAATGAAGGCAACGAAGGGAATGAATGACTTGAGGGAATTAAGAGATTGAGGGGAATGAATGAATGAAAGAAATATACGAATGAATGGGAATGTATGAATGAAGGGAACGAATGAATGGAGGGAATGGGTGAATGAATGAAGGGAATGTATGAATGAAGGGAATGAATGAATGGAGGGAATGAATGAATGATGGGAACGCATACATGAAGGGAATGAATGAATGAAGGGAACGAATGAATGGAGGGAATGAATGAATGAAGGGAACGAATGCATGAAGGGAATGAATGAATGAAGGGAATGTATGAATGAAGGGAATGAATGAATGAAGGGAACGAATGAATGAAGGGAACGAATGAATGAAGAGAATGAATGAATGAGGGGAATGAATGAATGAAGGGAATGAATGAATGGAGGGAACGAATGAATGGAGGGAATGAATTAATGAAGGGAACGAATGAATGAAGAGAATGAAAGAATGAAGGGATTGAATGAATGGAGGGAGTGAAGAGAATGAGGGGAATGGATGAACGAAGGGAATGAATTATTGAAGGGAATGTAAGAATGAACGGAATGAACGGATGAAGGAAACGAATGAATGAAGGGAATGAATGAATGAAGGGAATGAAGGGAATGAAGGGAATGATGAGAATGATGGGAATAAATGAATGAAAGGAATGTACGAATGAATGGGAATGTGTGAATGAAGGGAACGAATGAATGAATGAAGGGAACGAATGCATGATGGGAATGAATGAATGAAGGGAATGTATGAATGAAGGGAATGAATGAATGAAGGGAACGAATGAACGAAGGGAATGAATGAACGAAGGGAATGAATGATTGAAGGGAATGTAATAATGACGGGAATGTATAAATGATTTGAGTGAATGAAGGGAATGAATGAACGAAGGGAATGAATGATTGAAGGGAATATAAGAATGAAGCGAATGAACGGATGAAGGAAACGAATGAATGAAGGGAATGAAGGGAATGAAGGGAATGAGGAGATTGAGGGTATAAATGAATGAAAGGAATGTACGAATGAATGGGAATGTATGAATGAAGGGAACGAATGAATGAGTGAAGGGAACCAATGAATGAATGAAGGGAACGAATGCATGAAGGGAATGAATGAATGGAGGGAATGTATAAATGAAGGGAATGGATGAATGAAGGGAATGAAGAGAATCAGGGAATAAATGAATGAAAGGAATATACGAATGAATGGGAATGAATGAATGAAGGGAACGAATGAATGAAGGGAATGAATGAATGAAGGGAAGGAATGAATGAAGGGAATGAATGAATGAAGGTAATAAAGGGAATGAAGGAAATGAGGGGAATGAATGTATGACTGGAATGAATGATCGAATGGAATGAATGAATGAAGCGAATGAATGAATGGAGGGAATGAATGAATGAAGGGAATGAATTAATGGAGGGAATGAATAAAGGAAACGAATCCAAGAAGGGTATGAATGAATGAAGGGAATGAACTGAATGAAGGGAATGTGGGGAATGAATAGAATGAAGGGAATGAGAGAATGAAAGGAATGAAGGGAATGAAGGGAATGAAGGCAACGAAGGGAATGAATGACTTGAGGGAATTAAGAGATTGAGGGGAATGAATGAATGAAAGGAATATACAAATGAATGGGAATGTATGAATGAAGGGAACGAATGAATGGAGGGAATGGGTGAATGAATGAAGGGAATGTATGAATGAAGGGAATGAATGAATGGAGGGAATGAATGAATGATGGGAACGCATACATGAAGGGAATGAATGAATGAAGGGAACGAATGAATGGAGGGAATGAATGAATGAAGGGAACGAATGAGAGAAGAGAATGAATGAATGAAGAGAATGAATGAATGAAGGGATTGAATGAATGAAGGGAATGAAGAGAATGAGGGGAATGAATGAATGAAAGGAATATGCGAATGAATGGCAATGTATGAATGAAGGGAACGAATGAATGGAGGGAATGGATGAATGAATGAAGGGAATGTATGAATGAAAGGAATGAATGAATGAAGGTAATGTATGAATGAAGGGAATGAATAAATGAAGGGAATGAATTGAATGAAAGGAATGAGGGGAATGAATGAATGATGGGAATGAGTGAATGAAGGGAATGAGTGAATGAAAGGAACGAAAGGAATGAAGGGAATGAAGGGAACGAAAGGAATGTGTGAGTGAGGGGACTGAATGTACGAAGGGAATGAATGAATGAAGGGAACGCGGAGAATGAGGGGAATGAATGAATGAAGGGAATGAATTAATGGAGGAAATGAATAAAGGAAACGAATCCAAGAAGGGTATGAATGAATGAAGGGAATGAACTGAATGAAGGGAATGTGGGGAATGAATCGAACGAAGGGAATGGGAGAATGAAAGGAATGAAGGGAATGAAGGGAATGAAGGCAACGAAGGGAATGAATGACTTCAGGGAATTAAGAGATTGAGGGGAATGAATGAATGAAAGGAATATACGAATGAATGGGAATGTATGAATGAAGGGAACGAATGAATGGAGGGAATGGGTGAATGAATGAAGGGAATGTATGAATGAAGGGAATCAATGAATGAAGGTAATGTATGAATGAAGGGAATGAATAAATGAAGGGAATGAATTGAATGAAACGAATGAGGGGAATAAATGAATGATGGGAATGAGTTAATGAAGGGAATGAGTGAATGAAAGGAATGAAAGGAATGAAGGGAATGAAGGGAATGAATGGAACGAAAGGATGAATGGGTGAGGGGACTGCATGTACGAAGGGAATGAATGAATGAAGGGAATGACGAGCATGTGGGGAGAGAATGAATGAAAGGAATGTACGAATGAATGGGAATGTATGAATGAAGGGATGGAATGAATGAATGAAGGGAACGAATGAATGAATGAAGGGAACGAATGCATGAAGGGAATGAATGAATGAAGGGAATGTATGAATGAATGGAATGAATGAATGAAGGGAACGAATGAACGAAGGGAATGAATGAACGAAGGGAATGAATGATTGAAGGGAATATGAGAATGAAGCGAATAAAGAGATGAAGGAAACGAATGAATGAAGGGAATGAATGAATGAAGGGAATGAAGGGAATGAAGGGAATGAAGGGAATGAAGAGAATGAGGAGAATAAATGAATGAAAGGAATGTACGAATGAATGGGAATGTATGAATGAAGGGAACGAATGAATGAATGAAGGGAACGAACGCATGAAGGGAATGAATGAAGGGAATGTATAAATGAAGGGAATGGATGAATGAAGGGAATGGATGAATGAAGGGAACGAAGAGAATGAGGGAATAAATGAATGAAAGGAATATACGAATGAATGGGAATAAATGAATGAAGGGAACGGACGAATGGAGGGAATGAATGATTGATGGGAATGTACGAATGAAGGGAATGAATGAATGAAGGGAACGAATGAATGAAGGGAACGAATGAATGAAGAGAATGAATGAATGAGGGGAATGAATGAATGAAGGGAATGAATGAATGGAGGGAACGAATGAATGGAGGGAATGAATTAATGAAGGGTACGAATGAATGAAGGGAACGAATGAATGAAGAGAATGAATGAATGAGGCGAATGAATGAATGAAGGGAATGAATGAATGGAGGGAGTGAAGAGAATGAGGGGAATGGATGAACGAAGGGAATGAATTATTGAAGGGAATGTAAGAATGAACGGAATGAACGGATGAAGGAAACGAATGAATGAAGGGAATGAATGAATGAAGGGAATGAAGGGAATGAAGGGAATGATGAGAATGATGGGAATAAATGAATGAAAGGAATGTACGAATGAATGGGAACGTGTGAATGAAGGGAACGAATGAATGAATGAAGGGAACGAATGCATGAAGGGAATGAATGAATGAAGGGAATGTATGAATGAAGGGAATGAATGAATGAAGGGAACGAATGAATGAAGGGAACGAATGAATGAAGAGAATGAATGAATGAGGGGAATGAATGAATGAAGGGAATGAATGAATGGAGGGAACGAATGAATGGAGGGAATGAATTAATGAAGGGAACGAATGAATGAAGAGAATGAAAGAATGAAGGGATTGAATGAATGGAGGGAGTGAAGAGAATGAGGGGAATGGATGAACGAAGGGAATGAATTGTTGAAGGGAATGTAAGAATGAACGGAATGAACGGATGAAGGAAACGAATGAATGAAGGGAATGAATGAATGAAGGGAATGAAGGGAATGAAGGGAATGATGAGAATGGTGGGAATAAATGAATGAAAGGAATGTACGTATGAATGGGAATGTGTGAATGAAGGGAACGAATGAACGAATGAAGGGAACGAATGCATGATGGGAATGAATGAATGAAGGGAATGTATGAATGAAGGGAATGAATGAATGAAGGGAACGAATGAACGAAGGGAATGAATGAACGAAGGGAATGAATGATTGAAGGGAATGTAATAATGACGGGAATGTATAAATGATTTGAGTGAATGAAGGGAATGAATGAACGAAGGGAATGAATGATTGAAGGGAATATAAGAATGAAGCGAATGAACGGATGAAGGAAACGAATGAATGAAGGGAATGAAGGGAATGAAGGGAATGAGGAGAATGAGGGTATAAATGAATGAAAGGAATGTACGAATGAATGGGAATGTATGAATGAAGGGAACGAATGAATGAGTGAAGGGAACCAATGAATGAATGAAGGGAACGAATGCATGAAGGGAATGAATGAATGGAGGGAATGTATAAATGAAGGGAATGGATGAATGAAGGGAATGAATTAATGGAGGGAATGAATAAAGGAAACGAATCCAAGAAGGGTATGAATGAATGAAGGGAATGAACTGAATGAAGGGAATGTGGGGAATGAATAGAATGAAGGGAATGAGAGAATGAAAGGAATGAAGGGAATGAAGGGAATGAAGGCAACGAAGGGAATGAATGACTTGAGGGAATTAAGAGATTGAGGGGAATGAATGAATGAAAGGAATATACGAATGAATGGGAATGTATGAATGAAGGGAACGAATGAATGGAGGGAATGGGTGAATGAATGAAGGGAATGTATGAATGAAGGGAATGAATGAATGGAGGGAATGAATGAATGATGGGAACGCATACATGAAGGGAATGAATGAATGAAGGGAACGAATGAATGGAGGGAATGAATGAATGAAGGGAACGAATGAGAGAAGAGAATGAATGAATGAAGAGAATGAATGAATGAAGGGATTGAATGAATGAAGGGAATGAAGAGAATGAGGGGAATGAATGAATGAAAGGAATATGCGAATGAATGGCAATGTATGAATGAAGGGAACGAATGAATGGAGGGAATGGATGAATGAAGGTAATGTATGAATGAAGGGAATGAATAAATGAAGGGAATGAATTGAATGAAAGGAATGAGGGGAATGAATGAATGATGGGAATGAGTGAATGAAGGGAATGAGTGAATGAAAGGAACGAAAGGAATGAAGGGAATGAAGGGAACGAAAGGAATGTGTGAGTGAGGGGACTGAATGTACGAAGGGAATGAATGAATGAAGGGAACGCGGAGAATGAGGGGAATGAATGAATGAAAGGAATGTACGAATGAATGGGAATGTATGAATGAAGGGATCGAATGAATGAATGAAGGGAACGAATGCATGAAGGGTATGAATGAATGAAGGGAATGTATGAATGAAGGGAATGGATGAATGAAGGGAACGAAGAGAATGAGGGAATAAATGAATGAAAGGAATATACGAATGAATGGGAATGAATGAATGAAGGGAACGGACGAATGGAGGGAATGAATGAATGACGGGAATGTATGAATGAAGGGAATGAATGAATGAAGGGAACGAATGAATGAAGGGAATGAATGAATGAAGGGAATGAAGGGAATGAAGGGAATGATGAGAATGATGGGAATAAACGAATGAAAGGAATGTACGAATGAATGGGAATGTGTGAATGAAGGGAAGGAATGAATGAATGAAGGGAACGAATGCATGATGGGAATGAATGAATGACGGGAATGTATGAATGAAGGGAATGAATGAACGAAGGGAACGAATGAATGAAGGGAACGAATGAATGAAGAGAATGAATGAATGAGGGGAATGAATGAATGAAGGGAATGAATAAATGAAGGGAATGAATTGAATGAAAGGAATGAGGGGAATGAATGAATGATGGGAATGAGTGAATGAAGGGAATGAGTGAATGAAAGGAACGAAAGGAATGAAGGGAATGAGGGGAACGAAAGGAATGTGTGAGTGAGGGGACTGAATGTACGAAGGGAATGAATGGATGCAGGGAACGCAGGGAATGAGGGGAATGAATGAATAAAAGGAATGTACGAATGAATGGGAATGTATGAATGAAGGGATCGAATGAATGAATGGAGGGAACGAATGCATGAAGGGTATGAATGAATGAAGGGAATGTATGAATGAAGGGAATGAATGAATGAAGGGAACGAATGAACGAAGGGAATGAATAATTGAAGAGAATGTCATAATGAGCGGAATGTATGAATGATGGGAGAGAATGAAGGGAACGAATGAACGAAGGGAATGAATTATTGAAGGGAATGTAAGAATGAACGGAATGAACGGATGAAGGAAACGAATGAATGAAGGGAATGGATGAATGAAGGGAATGAAGGGAATGAAGGGAATGATGAGAATGATGGGGATAAATGAATGAAAGGAATGTACGAATGAATGGGAATGTGTGAATGAAGGGAACGAATGAATGAATGAACGGAACGAATGCATGAAGGGAATGAATGAATGAAGGGAATGTATGAATGAAGGGAATGAATGAATGAAGGGAACGAATGAACGAAGGGAATGAATGAACGAAGGGAATGAATGAACGATGGGAATGAATGATTGAAGGGAATGTAATAATGAAGGGAATGTATAAATGATTTGAGGGAATGAAGGGAATGAATGAACGAAGGGAATGAATGATTGAAGGGAATATAAGAATGAAGCGAATGAACGGATGAAGGAAACGAATGAATGAAGGGAATGAAGGGAATGAAGGGAATGAGGAGAATGAGGGTATAAATGAATGAAAGGAATGTACGAATGAATGGGAATGTATGAATGAAGGGAACGAATGAATGAGTGAAGGGAACCAATGAATGACTGAAGGGAACGAATACATGAAGGGAATGAATGAATGAAGGGAACGAATGAATGAAGGGAATGAATGAATGAAGGTAATAAAGGGAATGAAGGAAATGAGGGGAATGAATGTATGACTGGAATGAATGATCGAATGGAATGAATGAATGAAAGGAACGAATAAATGAGGGGAATGAATGAATGAAGAGAATGAATGAATGAGGGGAATGAATGAATGAAGGGAATGAATAAATGAAGGGAATGAATTGAATGAAAGGAATGAGGGGAATGAATGAATGATGGGAATGAGTGAATGAAGGGAATGAGTGAATGAAAGGAACGAAAGGAATGAAGGGAATGAGGGGAACGAAAGGAATGTGTGAGTGAGGGGACTGAATGTACGAAGGGAATGAATGAACGAAGGGAATGAATGATTGAAGGGAATATAAGAATGAAGCGAATGAACGGATGAAGGAAACGAATGAATGAAGGGAATGAAGGGAATGAAGGGAATGAGGAGAATGAGGGTATAAATGAATGAAAGAAATGTACGAATGAATGGGAATGTATGAATGAAGGGAACGAATGAATGAGTGAAGGGAACCAATGAATGACTGAAGGGAACGAATACATGAAGGGAATGAATGAATGAAGGGAACGAATGAATGAAGGGAATGAATGAATGAAGGTAATAAAGGGAATGAAGGAAATGAGGGGAATGAATGTATGACTGGAATGAATGATCGAATGGAATGAATGAATGAAAGGAACGAATAAATGAGGGGAATGAATGAATGAAGCGAATGAATGAATGGAGGGAATGAATGAATGAAGGGAATGAATTAATGGAGGAAATGAATAAAGGAAACGAATCCAAGAAGGGTATGAATGAATGAAGGGAATGAACTGAATGAAGGGAATGTGGGGAATGCATCGAATGAAGGGAATGAGAGAATGAAAGGAATGAAGGGAATGAAGGGAATGAAGGCAACGAAGGGAATGAATGACTTGAGGGAATTAAGAGATTGAGGGGAATGAATGAATGAAAGAAATATACGAATGAATGGGAATGTATGAATGAAGGGAACGAATGAATGGAGGGAATGGGTGAATGAATGAAGGGAATGTATGAATGAAGGGAATGAATGAATGGAGGGAATGAATGAATGATGGGAACGCATACATGAAGGGAATGAATGAATGAAGGGAACGAATGAATGGAGGGAATGAATGAATGAAGGGAACGAATGAGAGAAGAGAATGAATGAATGAAGAGAATGAATGAATGAAGGGATTGAATGAATGAAGGGAATGAAGAGAATGAGGGGAATGAATCAATGAAAGGAATATGCGAATGAATGGCAATGTATGAATGAAGGGAACGAATGAATGGAGGGAATGGATGAATGAATGAAGGGAATGTATGAATGAAAGGAATGAATGAATGAAGGTAATGTATGAATGAAGGGAATGAATAAATGAAGGGAATGAATTGAATGAAAGGAATGAGGGGAATGAATGAATGATGGGAATGAGTGAATGAAGGGAATGAGTGAATGAAAGGAACGAAAGGAATGAAGGGAATGAAGGGAGCGAAAGGAATGTGTGAGTGAGGGGAGTGAATGTACGAAGGGAATGAATGGATGAAGGGAACGCAGGGAATGAGGGGAATGAATGAATAAAAGGAATGTACGAATGAATGGGAATGTATGAATGAAAGGAATGTACGAATGAATGGGAATGTGTGAATGAAGGGGACGAATGAATGAATGAACGGAACGAATGCATGAAGGGAATGAATGAATGAAGGGAATGTATGAATGAAGGGAATGAATGAATGAAGGGAACGAATCAACGAAGGGAATGAATGAACGAAGGGAATGAATGAACGAAGGGAATGAATGATTGAAGGGAATGTAATAATGAAGGGAATGTATAAATGATTTGAGGGAATGAAGGGAATGAATGAACGAAGGGAATGAATGATTGAAGGGAATATAAGAATGAAGCGAATGAACGGATGAAGGAAACGAATGAATGAAGGGAATGAAGGGAATGAAGGGAATGAGGAGAATGAGGGTATAAATGAATGAAAGGAAGGTACGAATGAATGGGAATGTATGAATGAAGGGAACGAATGAATGAGTGAAGGGAACCAATGAATGACTGAAGGGAACGAATACATGAAGGGAATGAATGAATGAAGGGAACGAATGAATGAAGGGAATGAATGAATGAAGGTAATAAAGGGAATGAAGGAAATGAGGGGAATGAATGTATGACTGGAATGAA
Organism: Megachile leachella; assembly: GCA_963576845.1. Classification (NCBI taxonomy): domain Eukaryota; kingdom Metazoa; phylum Arthropoda; class Insecta; order Hymenoptera; family Megachilidae; genus Megachile; species Megachile leachella. The sequence goes on along the minus strand of CAUYWW010000227.1, from coordinate 1,468,439 downwards.
TGATCGAATGGAATGAATGAATGAAAGGAACGAATGAATGAGGGGAATGAATGAATGAAGCGAATGAATGAATGGAGGGAATGAATGAATGAAGGGAATGAATTAATGGAGGGAATGTATAAAGGAAACGAATCCAAGAAGGGTGTGAATGAATGAAGGGAATGAACTGAATGAAGGGAATGTGGGGAATGAATCGAATGAAGGGAATGAGAGAATGAAAGGAATGAAGGGAATGAAGGGAATGAAGGGAATGAAGGCAACGAAGGGAATGAATGACTTGAGGGAATTAAGAGATTGAGGGGAATGAATGAATGAAAGAAATATACGAATGAATGGGAATGTATGAATGAAGGGAACGAATGAATGGAGGGAATGGGTGAATGAATGAAGGGAATGTATGAATGAAGGGAATGAATGAATGGAGGGAATGAATGAATGATGGGAACGCATACATGAAGGGAATGAATGAATGAAGGGAACGAATGAATGGAGGGAATGAATGAATGAAGGGAACGAATGCATGAAGGGAATGAATGAATGAAGGGAATGTATGAATGAAGGGAATGAATGAATGAAGGGAACGAATGAATGAAGGGAACGAATGAATGAAGAGAATGAATGAATGAGGGGAATGAATGAATGAAGGGAATGAATGAATGGAGGGAACGAATGAATGGAGGGAATGAATTAATGAAGGGAACGAATGAATGAAGAGAATGAAAGAATGAAGGGATTGAATGAATGGAGGGAGTGAAGAGAATGAGGGGAATGGATGAACGAAGGGAATGAATTATTGAAGGGAATGTAAGAATGAACGGAATGAACGGATGAAGGAAACGAATGAATGAAGGGAATGAATGAATGAAGGGAATGAAGGGAATGAAGGGAATGATGAGAATGATGGGAATAAATGAATGAAAGGAATGTACGAATGAATGGGAATGTGTGAATGAAGGGAACGAATGAATGAATGAAGGGAACGAATGCATGATGGGAATGAATGAATGAAGGGAATGTATGAATGAAGGGAATGAATGAATGAAGGGAACGAATGAACGAAGGGAATGAATGAACGAAGGGAATGAATGATTGAAGGGAATGTAATAATGACGGGAATGTATAAATGATTTGAGTGAATGAAGGGAATGAATGAACGAAGGGAATGAATGATTGAAGGGAATATAAGAATGAAGCGAATGAACGGATGAAGGAAACGAATGAATGAAGGGAATGAAGGGAATGAAGGGAATGAGGAGATTGAGGGTATAAATGAATGAAAGGAATGTACGAATGAATGGGAATGTATGAATGAAGGGAACGAATGAATGAGTGAAGGGAACCAATGAATGAATGAAGGGAACGAATGCATGAAGGGAATGAATGAATGGAGGGAATGTATAAATGAAGGGAATGGATGAATGAAGGGAATGAAGAGAATCAGGGAATAAATGAATGAAAGGAATATACGAATGAATGGGAATGAATGAATGAAGGGAACGAATGAATGAAGGGAATGAATGAATGAAGGGAAGGAATGAATGAAGGGAATGAATGAATGAAGGTAATAAAGGGAATGAAGGAAATGAGGGGAATGAATGTATGACTGGAATGAATGATCGAATGGAATGAATGAATGAAGCGAATGAATGAATGGAGGGAATGAATGAATGAAGGGAATGAATTAATGGAGGGAATGAATAAAGGAAACGAATCCAAGAAGGGTATGAATGAATGAAGGGAATGAACTGAATGAAGGGAATGTGGGGAATGAATAGAATGAAGGGAATGAGAGAATGAAAGGAATGAAGGGAATGAAGGGAATGAAGGCAACGAAGGGAATGAATGACTTGAGGGAATTAAGAGATTGAGGGGAATGAATGAATGAAAGGAATATACAAATGAATGGGAATGTATGAATGAAGGGAACGAATGAATGGAGGGAATGGGTGAATGAATGAAGGGAATGTATGAATGAAGGGAATGAATGAATGGAGGGAATGAATGAATGATGGGAACGCATACATGAAGGGAATGAATGAATGAAGGGAACGAATGAATGGAGGGAATGAATGAATGAAGGGAACGAATGAGAGAAGAGAATGAATGAATGAAGAGAATGAATGAATGAAGGGATTGAATGAATGAAGGGAATGAAGAGAATGAGGGGAATGAATGAATGAAAGGAATATGCGAATGAATGGCAATGTATGAATGAAGGGAACGAATGAATGGAGGGAATGGATGAATGAATGAAGGGAATGTATGAATGAAAGGAATGAATGAATGAAGGTAATGTATGAATGAAGGGAATGAATAAATGAAGGGAATGAATTGAATGAAAGGAATGAGGGGAATGAATGAATGATGGGAATGAGTGAATGAAGGGAATGAGTGAATGAAAGGAACGAAAGGAATGAAGGGAATGAAGGGAACGAAAGGAATGTGTGAGTGAGGGGACTGAATGTACGAAGGGAATGAATGAATGAAGGGAACGCGGAGAATGAGGGGAATGAATGAATGAAGGGAATGAATTAATGGAGGAAATGAATAAAGGAAACGAATCCAAGAAGGGTATGAATGAATGAAGGGAATGAACTGAATGAAGGGAATGTGGGGAATGAATCGAACGAAGGGAATGGGAGAATGAAAGGAATGAAGGGAATGAAGGGAATGAAGGCAACGAAGGGAATGAATGACTTCAGGGAATTAAGAGATTGAGGGGAATGAATGAATGAAAGGAATATACGAATGAATGGGAATGTATGAATGAAGGGAACGAATGAATGGAGGGAATGGGTGAATGAATGAAGGGAATGTATGAATGAAGGGAATCAATGAATGAAGGTAATGTATGAATGAAGGGAATGAATAAATGAAGGGAATGAATTGAATGAAACGAATGAGGGGAATAAATGAATGATGGGAATGAGTTAATGAAGGGAATGAGTGAATGAAAGGAATGAAAGGAATGAAGGGAATGAAGGGAATGAATGGAACGAAAGGATGAATGGGTGAGGGGACTGCATGTACGAAGGGAATGAATGAATGAAGGGAATGACGAGCATGTGGGGAGAGAATGAATGAAAGGAATGTACGAATGAATGGGAATGTATGAATGAAGGGATGGAATGAATGAATGAAGGGAACGAATGAATGAATGAAGGGAACGAATGCATGAAGGGAATGAATGAATGAAGGGAATGTATGAATGAATGGAATGAATGAATGAAGGGAACGAATGAACGAAGGGAATGAATGAACGAAGGGAATGAATGATTGAAGGGAATATGAGAATGAAGCGAATAAAGAGATGAAGGAAACGAATGAATGAAGGGAATGAATGAATGAAGGGAATGAAGGGAATGAAGGGAATGAAGGGAATGAAGAGAATGAGGAGAATAAATGAATGAAAGGAATGTACGAATGAATGGGAATGTATGAATGAAGGGAACGAATGAATGAATGAAGGGAACGAACGCATGAAGGGAATGAATGAAGGGAATGTATAAATGAAGGGAATGGATGAATGAAGGTAATGGATGAATGAAGGGAACGAAGAGAATGAGGGAATAAATGAATGAAAGGAATATACGAATGAATGGGAATAAATGAATGAAGGGAACGGACGAATGGAGGGAATGAATGATTGATGGGAATGTACGAATGAAGGGAATGAATGAATGAAGGGAACGAATGAATGAAGGGAACGAATGAATGAAGAGAATGAATGAATGAGGGGAATGAATGAATGAAGGGAATGAATGAATGGAGGGAACGAATGAATGGAGGGAATGAATTAATGAAGGGTACGAATGAATGAAGGGAACGAATGAATGAAGAGAATGAATGAATGAGGCGAATGAATGAATGAAGGGAATGAATGAATGGAGGGAGTGAAGAGAATGAGGGGAATGGATGAACGAAGGGAATGAATTATTGAAGGGAATGTAAGAATGAACGGAATGAACGGATGAAGGAAACGAATGAATGAAGGGAATGAATGAATGAAGGGAATGAAGGGAATGAAGGGAATGATGAGAATGATGGGAATAAATGAATGAAAGGAATGTACGAATGAATGGGAACGTGTGAATGAAGGGAACGAATGAATGAATGAAGGGAACGAATGCATGAAGGGAATGAATGAATGAAGGGAATGTATGAATGAAGGGAATGAATGAATGAAGGGAACGAATGAATGAAGGGAACGAATGAATGAAGAGAATGAATGAATGAGGGGAATGAATGAATGAAGGGAATGAATGAATGGAGGGAACGAATGAATGGAGGGAATGAATTAATGAAGGGAACGAATGAATGAAGAGAATGAAAGAATGAAGGGATTGAATGAATGGAGGGAGTGAAGAGAATGAGGGGAATGGATGAACGAAGGGAATGAATTGTTGAAGGGAATGTAAGAATGAACGGAATGAACGGATGAAGGAAACGAATGAATGAAGGGAATGAATGAATGAAGGGAATGAAGGGAATGAAGGGAATGATGAGAATGGTGGGAATAAATGAATGAAAGGAATGTACGTATGAATGGGAATGTGTGAATGAAGGGAACGAATGAACGAATGAAGGGAACGAATGCATGATGGGAATGAATGAATGAAGGGAATGTATGAATGAAGGGAATGAATGAATGAAGGGAACGAATGAACGAAGGGAATGAATGAACGAAGGGAATGAATGATTGAAGGGAATGTAATAATGACGGGAATGTATAAATGATTTGAGTGAATGAAGGGAATGAATGAACGAAGGGAATGAATGATTGAAGGGAATATAAGAATGAAGCGAATGAACGGATGAAGGAAACGAATGAATGAAGGGAATGAAGGGAATGAAGGGAATGAGGAGAATGAGGGTATAAATGAATGAAAGGAATGTACGAATGAATGGGAATGTATGAATGAAGAGAACGAATGAATGAGTGAAGGGAACCAATGAATGAATGAAGGGAACGAAGGCATGAAGGGAATGAATGAATGGAGGGAATGTATAAATGAAGGGAATGGATGAATGAAGGGAATGAATTAATGGAGGGAATGAATAAAGGAAACGAATCCAAGAAGGGTATGAATGAATGAAGGGAATGAACTGAATGAAGGGAATGTGGGGAATGAATAGAATGAAGGGAATGAGAGAATGAAAGGAATGAAGGGAATGAAGGGAATGAAGGCAACGAAGGGAATGAATGACTTGAGGGAATTAAGAGATTGAGGGGAATGAATGAATGAAAGGAATATACGAATGAATGGGAATGTATGAATGAAGGGAACGAATGAATGGAGGGAATGGGTGAATGAATGAAGGGAATGTATGAATGAAGGGAATGAATGAATGGAGGGAATGAATGAATGATGGGAACGCATACATGAAGGGAATGAATGAATGAAGGGAACGAATGAATGGAGGGAATGAATGAATGAAGGGAACGAATGAGAGAAGAGAATGAATGAATGAAGAGAATGAATGAATGAAGGGATTGAATGAATGAAGGGAATGAAGAGAATGAGGGGAATGAATGAATGAAAGGAATATGCGAATGAATGGCAATGTATGAATGAAGGGAACGAATGAATGGAGGGAATGGATGAATGAAGGGAACGAAGAGAATGAGGGAATAAATGAATGAAAGGAATATACGAATGAATGGGAATGAATGAATGAAGGGAACGGACGAATGGAGGGAATGAATGAATGACGGGAATGTATGAATGAAGGGAATGAATGAATGAAGGGAACGAATGAATGAAGGGAATGAATGAATGAAGGGAATGAAGGGAATGAAGGGAATGATGAGAATGATGGGAATAAACGAATGAAAGGAATGTACGAATGAATGGGAATGTGTGAATGAAGGGAAGGAATGAATGAATGAAGGGAACGAATGCATGATGGGAATGAATGAATGACGGGAATGTATGAATGAAGGGAATGAATGAACGAAGGGAACGAATGAATGAAGGGAACGAATGAATGAAGAGAATGAATGAATGAGGGGAATGAATGAATGAAGGGAATGAATAAATGAAGGGAATGAATTGAATGAAAGGAATGAGGGGAATGAATGAATGATGGGAATGAGTGAATGAAGGGAATGAGTGAATGAAAGGAACGAGAGGAATGAAGGGAATGAGGGGAACGAAAGGAATGTGTGAGTGAGGGGACTGAATGTACGAAGGGAATGAATGGATGCAGGGAACGCAGGGAATGAGGGGAATGAATGAATAAAAGGAATGTACGAATGAATGGGAATGTATGAATGAAGGGATCGAATGAATGAATGGAGGGAACGAATGCATGAAGGGTATGAATGAATGAAGGGAATGTATGAATGAAGGGAATGAATGAATGAAGGGAACGAATGAACGAAGGGAATGAATAATTGAAGAGAATGTCATAATGAGCGGAATGTATGAATGATGGGAGAGAATGAAGGGAACGAATGAACGAAGGGAATGAATTATTGAAGGGAATGTAAGAATGAACGGAATGAACGGATGAAGGAAACGAATGAATGAAGGGAATGAATGAATGAAGGGAATGAAGGGAATGAAGGGAATGATGAGAATGATGGGAATAAATGAATGAAAGGAATGTACGAATGAATGGGAATGTGTGAATGAAGGGAACGAATGAATGAATGAACGGAACGAATGCATGAAGGGAATGAATGAATGAAGGGAATGTATGAATGAAGGGAATGAATGAATGAAGGGAACGAATGAACGAAGGGAATGAATGAACGATGGGAATGAATGATTGAAGGGAATGTAATAATGAAGGGAATGTATAAATGATTAGAGGGAATGAAGGGAATGAATGAACGAAGGGAATGAATGATTGAAGGGAATATAAGAATGAAGCGAATGAACGGATGAAGGAAACGAATGAATGAAGGGAATGAAGGGAATGAAGGGAATGAGGAGAATGAGGGTATAAATGAATGAAAGGAATGTACGAATGAATGGGAATGTATGAATGAAGGGAACGAATGAATGAGTGAAGGGAACCAATGAATGACTGAAGGGAACGAATACATGAAGGGAATGAATGAATGAAGGGAACGAATGAATGAAGGGAATGAATGAATGAAGGTAATAAAGGGAATGAAGGAAATGAGGGTAATGAATGTATGACTGGAATGAATGATCGAATGGAATGAATGAATGAAAGGAACGAATGAATGAGGGGAATGAATGAATGAAGAGAATGAATGAATGAGGGGAATGAATGAATGAAGGGAATGAATAAATGAAGGGAATGAATTGAATGAAAGGAATGAGGGGAATGAATGAATGATGGGAATGAGTGAATGAAGGGAATGAGTGAATGAAAGGAACGAAAGGAATGAAGGGAATGAGGGGAACGAAAGGAATGTGTGAGTGAGGGGACTGAATGTACGAAAGGAATGAATGAACGAAGGGAATGAATGATTGAAGGGAATATAAGAATGAAGCGAATGAACGGATGAAGGAAACGAATGAATGAAGGGAATGAAGGGAATGAAGGGAATGAGGAGAATGAGGGTATAAATGAATGAAAGAAATGTACGAATGAATGGGAATGTATGAATGAAGGGAACGAATGAATGAGTGAAGGGAACCAATGAATGACTGAAGGGAACGAATACATGAAGGGAATGAATGAATGAAGGGAACGAATGAATGAAGGGAATGAATGAATGAAGGTAATAAAGGGAATGAACGAAATGAGGGGAATGAATGTATGACTGGAATGAATGATCGAATGGAATGAATGAATGAAAGGAACGAATAAATGAGGGGAATGAATGAATGAAGCGAATGAACGGATGAAGGAAACGAATGAATGAAGGGAATGAAGGGAATGAAGGGAATGAGGAGAATGAGGGTATAAATGAATGAAAGGAATGTACGAATGAATGGGAATGTATGAATGAAGGGAACGAATGAATGAGTGAAGGGAACCAATGAATGACTGAAGGGAACGAATACATGAAGGGAATGAATGAATGAAGGGAACGAATGAATGAAGGGAATGAATGAATGAAGGTAATAAAGGGAATGAAGGAAATGAGGGGAATGAATGTATGACTGGAATGAATGATCGAATGGAATGAATGAATGAAAGGAACGAATGAATGAGGGGAATGAATGAATGAAGAGAATGAATGAATGAGGGGAATGAATGAATGAAGGGAATGAATAAATGAAGGGAATGAATTGAATGAAAGGAATGAGGGGAATGAATGAATGATGGGAATGAGTGAATGAAGGGAATGAGTGAATGAAAGGAACGAAAGGAATGAAGGGAATGAGGGGTACGAAAGGAATGTGTGAGTGAGGGGACTGAATGTACGAAAGGAATGAATGAACGAAGGGAATGAATGATTGAAGGGAATATAAGAATGAAGCGAATGAACGGATGAAGGAAACGAATGAATGAAGGGAATGAAGGGAATGAAGGGAATGAGGAGAATGAGGGTATAAATGAATGAAAGAAATGTACGAATGAATGGGAATGTATGAATGAAGGGAACGAATGAATGAGTGAAGGGAACCAATGAATGACTGAAGGGAACGAATACATGAAGGGAATGAATGAATGAAGGGAACGAATGAATGAAGGGAATGAATGAATGAAGGTAATAAAGGGAATGAAGGAAATGAGGGGAATGAATGTATGACTGGAATGAATGATCGAATGGAATGAATGAATGAAAGGAACGAATAAATGAGGGGAATGAATGAATGAAGCGAATGAATGAATGGAGGGAATGAATGAATGAAGGGAATGAATTAATGGAGGAAATGAATAAAGGAAACGAATCCAAGAAGGGTATGAATGAATGAAGGGAATGAACTGAATGAAGGGAATGTGGGGAATGCATCGAATGAAGGGAATGAGAGAATGAAAGGAATGAAGGGAATGAAGGGAATGAAGGCAACGAAGGGAATGAATGACTTGAGGGAATTAAGAGATTGAGGGGAATGAATGAATGAAAGAAATATACGAATGAATGGGAATGTATGAATGAAGGGAACGAATGAATGGAGGGAATGGGTGAATGAATGAAGGGAATGTATGAATGAAGGGAATGAATGAATGGAGGGAATGAATGAATGATGGGAACGCATACATGAAGGGAATGAATGAATGAAGGGAACGAATGAATGGAGGGAATGAATGAATGAAGGGAACGAATGAGAGAAGAGAATGAATGAATGAAGAGAATGAATGAATGAAGGGATTGAATGAATGAAGGGAATGAAGAGAATGAGGGGAATGAATCAATGAAAGGAATATGCGAATGAATGGCAATGTATGAATGAAGGGAACGAATGAATGGAGGGAATGGATGAATGAATGAAGGGAATGTATGAATGAAAGGAATGAATGAATGAAGGTAATGTATGAATGAAGGGAATGAATAAATGAAGGGAATGAATTGAATGAAAGGAATGAGGGGAATGAATGAATGATGGGAATGAGTGAATGAAGGGAATGAGTGAATGAAAGGAACGAAAGGAATGAAGGGAATGAAGGGAGCGAAAGGAATGTGTGAGTGAGGGGAGTGAATGTACGAAGGGAATGAATGGATGAAGGGAACGCAGGGAATGAGGGGAATGAATGAATAAAAGGAATGTACGAATGAATGGGAATGTATGAATGAAAGGAATGTACGAATGAATGGGAATGTGTGAATGAAGGGGACGAATGAATGAATGAACGGAACGAATGCATGAAGGGAATGAATGAATGAAGGGAATGTATGAATGAAGGGAATGAATGAATGAAGGGAACGAATCAACGAAGGGAATGAATGAACGAAGGGAATGAATGAACGAAGGGAATGAATGATTGAAGGGAATGTAATAATGAAGGGAATGTATAAATGATTTGAGGGAATGAAGGGAATGAATGAACGAAGGGAATGAATGATTGAAGGGAATATAAGAATGAAGCGAATGAACGGATGAAGGAAACGAATGAATGAAGGGAATGAAGGGAATGAAGGGAATGAGGAGAATGAGGGTATAAATGAATGAAAGGAAGGTACGAATGAATGGGAATGTATGAATGAAGGGAACGAATGAATGAGTGAAGGGAACCAATGAATGACTGAAGGGAACGAATACATGAAGGGAATGAATGAATGAAGGGAACGAATGAATGAAGGGAATGAATGAATGAAGGTAATAAAGGGAATGAAGGAAATGAGGGGAATGAATGTATGACTGGAATGAATGATCGAATGGAATGAATGAATGAAAGGAACGAATGAATGAGGGGAATGAATGAATGAAGAGAATGAATGAATGAGGGGAATGAATGAATGAAGGGAATGAATAAATGAAGGGAATGAATTGAATGAAAGGAATGAGGGGAATGAATGAATGATGGGAATGAGTGAATGAAGGGAATGAGTGAATGAAAGGAACGAAAGGAATGAAGGGAATGAGGGGAACGAAAGGAATGTGTGAGTGAGGGGACTGAATGTACGAAGGGAATGAATGAACGAAGGGAATGAATGATTGAAGGGAATATAAGAATGAAGCGAATGAACGGATGAAGGAAACGAATGAATGAAGGGAATGAAGGGAATGAAGGGAATGAGGAGAATGAGGGTATAAATGAATGAAAGAAATGTACGAATGAATGGGAATGTATGAATGAAGGGAACGAATGAATGAGTGAAGGGAACCAATGAATGACTGAAGGGAACGAATACATGAAGGGAATGAATGAATGAAGGGAACGAATGAATGAAGGGAATGAATGAATGAAGGTAATAAAGGGAATGAAGGAAATGAGGGGAATGAATGTATGACTGGAATGAATGATCGAATGGAATGAATGAATGAAAGGAACGAATGAATGAGGGGAATGAATGAATGAAGCGAATGAATGAATGGAGGGAATGAATGAATGAAGGGAATGAATAAATGAAGGGAATGAATTGAATGAAAGGAATGAGGGGAATGAATGAATGATGGGAATGAGTGAATGAAGGGAATGAGTGAATGAAAGGAACGAAAGGAATGAAGGGAATGAGGGGAACGAAAGGAATGTGTGAGTGAGGGGACTGAATGTACGAAGGGAATGAATGGATGAAGGGAACGCAGGGAATGAGGGGAATGAATGAATAAAAGGAATGTACGAATGAATGGGAATGTATGAATGAAGGGATCGAATGAATGAATGGAGGGAACGAATGCATGAAGGGTATGAATGAATGAAGGGAATGTATGAATGAAGGGAACGAATGAATGAAGGGAATGAATGAATGAAGGTAATAAAGGGAATGAAGGAAATGAGGGGAATGAATGTATGACTGGAATGAATGATCGAATGGAATGAATGAATGAAAGGAACGAATGAATGAGGGGAATGAATGAATGAAGCGAATGAATGAATGGAGGGAATGAATGAATGAAGGGAATGAATTAATGGAGGGAATGAATAAAGGAAACGAATCCAAGAAGGGTATGAATGAATGAAGGGAATGAACTGAATGAAGGGAATGTGGGGAATGAATCGAATGAAGGGAATGAGAGAATGAAAGGAATGAAGGGAATGAAGGGAATGAAGGCAACGAAGGGAATGAATGACTTGAGGGAATTAAGAGATTGAGGGGAATGAATGAATGAAAGAAATATACGAATGAATGGGAATGTATGAATGAAGGGAACGAATGAAAGGAGGGAATGGGTGAATGAATGAAGGGAATGTATGAATGAAGGGAATGAATGAATGGAGGGAATGAATGAATGATGGGAACGCATACATGAAGGGAATGAATGAATGAAGGGAACGAATGAATGGAGGGAATGAATGAATGAAGGGAACGAATGCATGAAGGGAATGAATGAATGAAGGGAATGTATGAATGAAGGGAATGAATGAATGAAGGGAACGAATGAATGAAGGGAACGAATGAATGAAGAGAATGAATGAATGAGGGGAATGAATGAATGAAGGGAATGAATGAATGGAGGGAACGAATGAATGGAGGGAATGAATTAATGAAGGGAACGAATGAATGAAGAGAATGAAAGAATGAAGGGATTGAATGAATGGAGGGAGTGAAGAGAATGAGGGGAATGGATGAACGAAGGGAATGAATTATTGAAGGGAATGTAAGAATGAACGGAATGAACGGATGAAGGAAACGAATGAATGAAGGGAATGAATGAATGAAGGGAATGAAGGGAATGAAGGGAATGATGAGAATGATGGGAATAAATGAATGAAAGGAATGTACGAATGAATGGGAATGTGTGAATGAAGGGAACGAATGAATGAATGAAGGGAACGAATGCATGATGGGAATGAATGAATGAAGGGAATGTATGAATGAAGGGAATGAATGAATGAAGGGAACGAATGAACGAAGGGAATGAATGAACGAAGGGAATGAATGATTGAAGGGAATGTAATAATGACGGGAATGTATAAATGATTTGAGTGAATGAAGGGAATGAATGAACGAAGGGAATGAATGATTGAAGGGAATATAAGAATGAAGCGAATGAACGGATGAAGGAAACGAATGAATGAAGGGAATGAAGGGAATGAAGGGAATGAGGAGATTGAGGGTATAAATGAATGAAAGGAATGTACGAATGAATGGGAATGTATGAATGAAGGGAACGAATGAATGAGTGAAGGGAACCAATGAATGAATGAAGGGAACGAATGCATGAAGGGAATGAATGAATGGAGGGAATGTATAAATGAAGGGAATGGATGAATGAAGGGAATGAATTAATGGAGGGAATGAATAAAGGAAACGAATCCAAGAAGGGTATGAATGAATGAAGGGAATGAACTGAATGAAGGGAATGTGGGGAATGAATAGAATGAAGGGAATGAGAGAATGAAAGGAATGAAGGGAATGAAGGGAATGAAGGCAACGAAGGGAATGAATGACTTGAGGGAATTAAGAGATTGAGGGGAATGAATGAATGAAAGGAATATACGAATGAATGGCAATGTATGAATGAAGGGAACGAATGAATGGAGGGAATGGGTGAATGAATGAAGGGAATGTATGAATGAAGGGAATGAATGAATGGAGGGAATGAATGAATGATGGGAACGCATACATGAAGGGAATGAATGAATGAAGGGAACGAATGAATGGAGGGAATGAATGAATGAAGGGAACGAATGAGAGAAGAGAATGAATGAATGAAGAGAATGAATGAATGAAGGGATTGAATGAATGAAGGGAATGAAGAGAATGAGGGGAATGAATGAATGAAAGGAATATGCGAATGAATGGCAATGTATGAATGAAGGGAACGAATGAATGGAGGGAATGGATGAATGAATGAAGGGAATGTATGAATGAAAGGAATGAATGAATGAAGGTAATGTATGAATGAAGGGAATGAATAAATGAAGGGAATGAATTGAATGAAAGGAATGAGGGGAATGAATGAATGATGGGAATGAGTGAATGAAGGGAATGAGTGAATGAAAGGAACGAAAGGAATGAAGGGAATGAAGGGAACGAAAGGAATGTGTGAGTGAGGGGACTGAATGTACGAACGGAATGAATGAATGAAGGGAACGCGGAGAATGAGGGGAATGAATGAATGAAAGGAATGTACGAATGAATGGGAATGTATGAATGAAGGGATCGAATGAATGAATGAAGGGAACGAATGCATGAAGGGTATGAATGAATGAAGGGAATGTATGAATGAAGGGAATGGATGAATGAAGGGAACGAAGAGAATGAGGGAATAAATGAATGAAAGGAATATACGAATGAATGGGAATGAATGAATGAAGGGAACGGACGAATGGAGGGAATGAATGAATGACGGGAATGTATGAATGAAGGGAATGAATGAATGAAGGGAACGAATGAATGAAGGGAATGAATGAATGAAGGGAATGAAGGGAATGAAGGGAATGATGAGAATGATGGGAATAAACGAATGAAAGGAATGTACGAATGAATGGGAATGTGTGAATGAAGGGAAGGAATGAATGAATGAAGGGAACGAATGCATGATGGGAATGAATGAATGACGGGAATGTATGAATGAAGGGAATGAATGAACGAAGGGAACGAATGAATGAAGGGAACGAATGAATGAAGAGAATGAATGAATTAGGGGAATGAATGAATGAAGGGAATGAATAAATGAAGGGAATGAATTGAATGAAAGGAATGAGGGGAATGAATGAATGATGGGAATGAGTGAATGAAGGGAATGAGTGAATGAAAGGAACGAAAGGAATGAAGGGAATGAGGGGAACGAAAGGAATGTGTGAGTGAGGGGACTGAATGTACGAAGGGAATGAATGGATGCAGGAAACGCAGGGAATGAGGGGAATGAATGAATAAAAGGAATGTACGAATGAATGGGAATGTATGAATGAAGGGATCGAATGAATGAATGGAGGGAACGAATGCATGAAGGGTATGAATGAATGAAGGGAATGTATGAATGAAGGGAATGAATGAATGAAGGGAACGAATGAACGAAGGGAATGAATAATTGAAGAGAATGTCATAATGAGCGGAATGTATGAATGATGGGAGAGAATGAAGGGAACGAATGAACGAAGGGAATGAATTATTGAAGGGAATGTAAGAATGAACGGAATGAACGGATGAAGGAAACGAATGAATGAAGGGAATGAATGAATGAAGGGAATGAAGGGAATGAAGGGAATGATGAGAATGATGGGAATAAATGAATGAAAGGAATGTACGAATGAATGGGAATGTGTGAATGAAGGGAACGAATGAATGAATGAACGGAACGAATGCATGAAGGGAATGAATGAATGAAGGGAATGTATGAATGAAGGGAATGAATGAATGAAGGGAACGAATGAACGAAGGGAATGAATGAACGAAGGGAATGAATGAACGAAGGGAATGAATGAACGAAGGGAATGAATGATTGAAGGGAATGTAATAATGAAGGGAATGTATAAATGATTTGAGGGAATGAAGGGAATGAATGAACGAAGGGAATGAATGATTGAAGGGAATATAAGAATGAAGCGAATGAACGGATGAAGGAAACGAATGAATGAAGGGAATGAGGAGAATGAGGGTATAAATGAATGAAAGGAATGTACGAATGAATGGGAATGTATGAATGAAGGGAACGAATGAATGAGTGAAGGGAACCAATGAATGACTGAAGGGAACGAATACATGAAGGGAATGAATGAATGAAGGGAACGAATGAATGAAGGGAATGAATGAATGAAGGTAATAAAGGGAATGAAGGAAATGAGGGGGATGAATGTATGACTGGAATGAATGATCGAATGGAATGAATGAATGAAAGGAACGAATGAATGAGGGGAATGAATGAATGAAGAGAATGAATGAATGAGGGCAATGAATGAATGAAGGGAATGAATATATGAAGGGAATGAATTGAATGAAAGGAATGAGGGGAATGAACGAATGATGGGAATGAGTGAATGAAGGGAATGAGTGAATGAAAGGAACGAAAGGAATGAAGGGAATGAGGGGAACGAAAGGAATGTGTGAGTGAGGGGACTGAATGTACGAAGGGAATGAATGAACGAAGGGAATGAATGATTGAAGGGAATATAAGAATGAAGCGAATGAACGGATGAAGGAAACGAATGAATGAAGGGAATGAAGGGAATGAAGGGAATGAGGAGAATGAGGGTATAAATGAATGAAAGAAATGTACGAATGAATGGGAATGTATGAATGAAGGGAACGAATGAATGAGTGAAGGGAACCAATGAATGACTGAAGGGAACGAATACATGAAGGGAATGAATGAATGAAGGGAACGAATGAATGAAGGGAATGAATGAATGAAGGTAATAAAGGGAATGAAGGAAATGAGGGCAATGAATGTATGACTGGAATGAATGATCGAATGGAATGAATGAATGAAAGGAACGAATAAATGAGGGGAATGAATGAATGAAGCGAATGAATGAATGGAGGGAATGAATGAATGAAGGGAATGAATTAATGGAGGAAATGAATAAAGGAAACGAATCCAAGAAGGGTATGAATGAATGAAGGGAATGAACTGAATGAAGGGAATGTGGGGAATGCATCGAATGAAGGGAATGAGAGAATGAAAGGAATGAAGGGAATGAAGGGAATGAAGGCAACGAAGGGAATGAATGACTTGAGGGAATTAAGAGATTGAGGGGAATGAATGAATGAAAGAAATATACGAATGAATGGGAATGTATGAATGAAGGGAACGAATGAATGGAGGGAATGGGTGAATGAATGAAGGGAATGTATGAATGAAGGGAATGAATGAATGAAGGTAATGTATGAATGAAGGGAATGAATAAATGAAGGGAATGAATTGAATGAAAGGAATGAGGGGAATGAATGAATGATGGGAATGAGTGAATGAAGGGAATGAGTGAATGAAAGGAACGAAAGGAATGAAGGGAATGAAGGGAGCGAAAGGAATGTGTGAGTGAGGGGACTGAATGTACGAAGGGAATGAATGGATGAAGGGAACGCAGGGAATGAGGGGAATGAATGAATAAAAGGAATGTACGAATGAATGGGAATGTATGAATGAAGGGATCGAATGAATGAATGGAGGGAACGAATGCATGAAGGGTATGAATGAATGAAGGGAATGTATGAATGAAGGGAATGAATGAATGAAGGGAACGAATGAACGAAGGGAATGAATTATTGAAGGGAATGTAAGAATGAACGGAATGAACGGATGAAGGAAACGAATGAATGAAGGGAATGAATGAATGAAGGGAATGAAGGGAATGATGAGAATGATGGGAATAAATGAATGAAAGGAATGTACGAATGAATGGGAATGTGTGAATGAAGGGAACGAATGAATGAATGAACGGAACGAATGCATGAAGGGAATGAATGAATGAAGGGAATGTATGAATGATGGGAATGAGTGAATGAAGGGAATGAGTGAATGAAAGGAACGAAAGGAATGAAGGGAATGAGGGGAACGAAAGGAATGTGTGAGTGAGGGGACTGAATGTACGAAGGGAATGAATGAACGAAGGGAATGAATGATTGAAGGGAATATAAGAATGAAGCGAATGAACGGATGAAGGAAACGAATGAATGAAGGGAATGAAGGGAATGAGGAGAATGAGGGTATAAATGAATGAAAGAAATGTACGAATGAATGGGAATGTATGAATGAAGGGAACGAATGAATGAGTGAAGGGAACCAATGAATGACTGAAGGGAACGAATACATGAAGGGAATGAATGAATGAAGGGAACGAATGAATGAAGGGAATGAATGAATGAAGGTAATAAAGGGAATGAAGGAAATGAGGGGAATGAATGTATGACTGGAATGAATGATCGAATGGAATGAATGAATGAAAGGAACGAATGAATGAGGGGAATGAATGAATGAAGCGAATGAATGAATGGAGGGAATGAATGAATGAAGGGAATGAATTAATGGAGGGAATGAATAAAGGAAACGAATCCAAGAAGGGTATGAATGAATGAAGGGAATGAACTGAATGAAGGGAATGTGGGGAATGAATCGAATGAAGGGAATGAGAGAATGAAAGGAATGAAGGGAATGAAGGGAATGAAGGGAATGAAGGCAACGAAGGGAATGAATGACTTGAGGGAATTAAGAGATTGAGGGGAATGAATGAATGAAAGAAATATACGAATGAATGGGAATGTATGAATGAAGGGAACGAATGAATGGAGGGAATGGGTGAATGAATGAAGGGAATGTATGAATGAAGGGAATGAATGAATGGAGGGAATGAATGAATGATGGGAACGCATACATGAAGGAAATGAATGAATGAAGGGAACGAATGAATGGAGGGAATGAATGAATGAAGGGAACGAATGCATGAAGGGAATGAATGAATGAAGGGAATGTATGAATGAAGGGAATGAATGAATGAAGGGAACGAATGAATGAAGGGAACGAATGAATGAAGAGAATGAATGAATGAGGGGAATGAATGAATGAAGGGAATGAATGAATGGAGGGAACGAATGAATGGAGGGAATGAATTAATGAAGGGAACGAATGAATGAAGAGAATGAAAGAATGAAGGGATTGAATGAATGGAGGGAGTGAAGAGAATGAGGGGAATGGATGAACGAAGGGAATGAATTATTGAAGGGAATGTAAGAATGAACGGAATGAACGGATGAAGGAAACGAATGAATGAAGGAAACGAATGAATGAAGGGAATGAAGGGAATGAAGGGAATGAGGAGATTGAGGGTATAAATGAATGAAAGGAATGTACGAATGAATGGGAATGTATGAATGAAGGGAACGAATGAATGAGTGAAGGGAACCAATGAATGAATGAAGGGAACGAATGCATGAAGGGAATGAATGAATGGAGGGAATGTATAAATGAAGGGAATGGATGAATGAAGGGAATGAAGAGAATCAGGGAATAAATGAATGAAAGGAATATACGAATGAATGGGAATGAATGAATGAAGGGAACGAATGAATGAAGGGAATGAATGAATGAAGGGAAGGAATGAATGAAGGGAATGAATGAATGAAGGTAATAAAGGGAATGAAGGAAATGAGGGGAATGAATGTATGACTGGAATGAATGATCGAATGGAATGAATGAATGAAGCGAATGAATGAATGGAGGGAATGAATGAATGAAGGGAATGAATTAATGGAGGGAATGAATAAAGGAAACGAATCCAAGAAGGGTATGAATGAATGAAGGGAATGAACTGAATGAAGGGAATGTGGGGAATGAATAGAATGAAGGGAATGAGAGAATGAAAGGAATGAAGGGAATGAAGGGAATGAAGGCAACGAAGGGAATGAATGACTTGAGGGAATTAAGAGATTGAGGGGAATGAATGAATGAAAGGAATATACAAATGAATGGGAACGTATGAATGAAGGGAACGAATGAATGGAGGGAATGGGTGAATGAATGAAGGGAATGTATGAATGAAGGGAATGAATGAATGAAGGGAATGAATTGAATGAAACGAATGAGGGGAATAAATGAATGATGGGAATGAGTTAATGAAGGGAATGAGTGAATGAAAGGAATGAAAGGAATGAAGGGAATGAAGGGAATGAATGGAACGAAAGGATGAATGGGTGAGGGGACTGCATGTACGAAGGGAATGAATGAATGAAGGGAATGACGAGCATGTGGGGAGAGAATGAATGAAAGGAATGTACGAATGAATGGGAATGTATGAATGAAGGGATGGAATGAATGAATGAAGGGAACGAATGAATGAATGAAGGGAACGAATGCATGAAGGGAATGAATGAATGAAGGGAATGTATGAATGAATGGAATGAATGAATGAAGGGAACGAATGAACGAAGGGAATGAATGAACGAAGGGAATGAATGAACGAAGGGAATGAATGATTGAAGGGAATATGAGAATGAAGCGAATAAAGAGATGAAGGAAACGAATGAATGAAGGGAATGAATGAATGAAGGGAATGAAGGGAATGAAGGGAATGAAGGGAATGAAGAGAATGAGGAGAATAAATGAATGAAAGGAATGTACGAATGAATGGGAATGTATGAATGAAGGGAACGAATGAATGAATGAAGGGAACGAACGCATGAAGGGAATGAATGAAGGGAATGTATAAATGAAGGGAATGGATGAATGAAGGGAACGAAGAGAATGAGGGAATAAATGAATGAAAGGAATATACGAATGAATGGGAATAAATGAATGAAGGGAACGGACGAATGGAGGGAATGAATGAATGATGGGAATGTACGAATGAAGGGAATGAATGAATGAAGGGAACGAATGAATGAAGGGAACGAATGAATGAAGAGAATGAATGAATGAGGGGAATGAATGAATGAAGGGAATGAATGAATGGAGGGTACGAATGAATGGAGGGAATGAATTAATGAAGGGTACGAATGAATGAAGGGAACGAATGAATGAAGAGAATGAATGAATGAGGCGAATGAATGAATGAAGGGAATGAATGAATGGAGGGAGTGAAGAGAATGAGGGGAATGGATGAACGAAGGGAATGAATTATTGAAGGGAATGTAAGAATGAACGGAATGAACGGATGAAGGAAACGAATGAATGAAGGGAATGAATGAATGAAGGGAATGAAGGGAATGAAGGGAATGATGAGAATGATGGGAATAAATGAATGAAAGGAATGTACGAATGAATGGGAATGTGTGAATGAAGGGAACGAATGAATGAATGAAGGGAACGAATGCATGATGGGAATGAATGAATGAAGGGAATGTATGAATGAAGGGAATGAATGAATGAAGGGAACGAATGAACGAAGGGAATGAATGAACGAAGGGAATGAATGATTGAAGGGAATGTAATAATGACGGGAATGTATAAATGATTTGAGTGAATGAAGGGAATGAATGAACGAAGGGAATGAATGATTGAAGGGAATATAAGAATGAAGCGAATGAACGGATGAAGGAAACGAATGAATGAAGGGAATGAAGGGAATGAAGGGAATGAGGAGAATGAGGGTATAAATGAATGAAAGGAATGTACGAATGAATGGGAATGTATGAATGAAGGGAACGAATGAATGAGTGAAGGGAACCAATGAATGAATGAAGGGAACGAATGCATGAAGGGAATGAATGAATGGAGGGAATGTATAAATGAAGGGAATGGATGAATGAAGGGAATGAATTAATGGAGGGAATGAATAAAGGAAACGAATCCAAGAAGGGTATGAATGAATGAAGGGAATGAACTGAATGAAGGGAATGTGGGGAATGAATAGAATGAAGGGAATGAGAGAATGAAAGGAATGAAGGGAATGAAGGGAATGAAGGCAACGAAGGGAATGAATGACTTGAGGGAATTAAGAGATTGAGGGGAATGAATGAATGAAAGGAATATACGAATGAATGGGAATGTATGAATGAAGGGAACGAATGAATGGAGGGAATGGGTGAATGAATGAAGGGAATGTATGAATGAAGGGAATGAATGAATGGAGGGAATGAATGAATGATGGGAACGCATACATGAAGGGAATGAATGAATGAAGGGAACGAATGAATGGAGGGAATGAATGAATGAAGGGAACGAATGAGAGAAGAGAATGAATGAATGAAGAGAATGAATGAATGAAGGGATTGAATGAATGAAGGGAATGAAGAGAATGAGGGGAATGAATGAATGAAAGGAATATGCGAATGAATGGCAATGTATGAATGAAGGGAACGAATGAATGGAGGGAATGGATGAATGAATGAAGGGAATGTATGAATGAAAGGAATGAATGAATGAAGGTAATGTATGAATGAAGGGAATGAATAAATGAAGGGAATGAATTGAATGAAAGGAATGAGGGGAATGAATGAATGATGGGAATGAGTGAATGAAGGGAATGAGTGAATGAAAGGAACGAAAGGAATGAAGGGAATGAAGGGAACGAAAGGAATGTGTGAGTGAGGGGACTGAATGTACGAAGGGAATGAATGAATGAAGGGAACGCGGAGAATGAGGGGAATGAATGAATGAAAGGAATGTACGAATGAATGGGAATGTATGAATGAAGGGATCGAATGAATGAATGAAGGGAACGAATGCATGAAGGGTATGAATGAATGAAGGGAATGTATGAATGAAGGGAATGGATGAATGAAGGGAACGAAGAGAATGAGGGAATAAATGAATGAAAGGAATATACGAATGAATGGGAATGAATGAATGAAGGGAACGGACGAATGGAGGGAATGAATGAATGACGGGAATGTATGAATGAAGGGAATGAATGAATGAAGGGAACGAATGAATGAAGGGAATGAATGAATGAAGGGAATGAAGGGAATGAAGGGAATGATGAGAATGATGGGAATAAACGAATGAAAGGAATGTACGAATGAATGGGAATGTGTGAATGAAGGGAAGGAATGAATGAATGAAGGGAACGAATGCATGATGGGAATGAATGAATGACGGGAATGTATGAATGAAGGGAATGAATGAACGAAGGGAACGAATGAATGAAGGGAACGAATGAATGAAGGGAACGAATGAATGAAGAGAATGAATGAATGAGGGGAATGAATGAATGAAGGGAATGAATAAATGAAGGGAATGAATTGAATGAAAGGAATGAGGGGAATGAATGAATGATGGGAATGAGTGAATGAAGGGAATGAGTGAATGAAAGGAACGAAAGGAATGAAGGGAATGAGGGGAACGAAAGGAATGTGTGAGTGAGGGGACTGAATGTACGAAGGGAATGAATGGATGCAGGGAACGCAGGGAATGAGGGGAATGAATGAATAAAAGGAATGTACGAATGAATGGGAATGTATGAATGAAGGGATCGAATGAATGAATGGAGGGAACGAATGCATGAAGGGTATGAATGAATGAAGGGAATGTATGAATGAAGGGAATGAATGAATGAAGGGAACGAATGAACGAAGGGAATGAATAATTGAAGAGAATGTCATAATGAGCGGAATGTATGAATGATGGGAGAGAATGAAGGGAACGAATGAACGAAGGGAATGAATTATTGAAGGGAATGTAAGAATGAACGGAATGAACGGATGAAGGAAACGAATGAATGAAGGGAATGAATGAATGAAGGGAATGAAGGGAATGAAGGGAATGATGAGAATGATGGGAATAAATGAATGAAAGGAATGTACGAATGAATGGGATGTGTGAATGAAGGGAACGAATGAATGAATGAACGGAACGAATGCATGAAGGGAATGAATGAATGAAGGGAATGTATGAATGGAGGGAATGAATGAATGAAGGGAACGAATGAACGAAGGGAATGAATGAACGAAGGGAATGAATGAACGATGGGAATGAATGATTGAAGGGAATGTAATAATGAAGGGAATGTATAAATGATTTGAGGGAATGAAGGGAATGAATGATTGAAGGGAATATAAGAATGAAGCGAATGAACGGATGAAGGAAACGAATGAATGAAGGGAATGAAGGGAATGAAGGGAATGAGGAGAATGAGGGTATAAATGAATGAAAGGAATGTACGAATGAATGGGAATGTATGAATGAAGGGAACGAATGAATGAGTGAAGGGAACCAATGAATGACTGAAGGGAACGAATACATGAAGGGAATGAATGAATGAAGGGAACGAATGAATGAAGGGAATGAATGAATGAAGGTAATAAAGGGAATGAAGGAAATGAGGGGAATGAATGTATGACTGGAATGAATGATCGAATGGAATGAATGAATGAAAGGAACGAATGAATGAGGGGAATGAATGAATGAAGAGAATGAATGAATGAGGGGAATGAATGAATGAAGAGAATGAATGAATGAGGGGAATGAATGAATGAAGGGAATGAATAAATGAAGGGAATGAATTGAATGAAAGGAATGAGGGGAATGAATGAATGATGGGAATGAGTGAATGAAGGGAATGAGTGAATGAAAGGAACGAAAGGAATGAAGGGAATGAGGGGAACGAAAGGAATGTGTGAGTGAGGGGACTGAATGTACGAAGGGAATGAATGAACGAAGGGAATGAATGATTGAAGGGAATATAAGAATGAAGCGAATGAACGGATGAAGGAAACGAATGAATGAAGGGAATGAAGGGAATGAAGGGAATGAGGAGAATGAGGGTATAAATGAATGAAAGAAATGTACGAATGAATGGGAATGTATGAATGAAGGGAACGAATGAATGAGTGAAGGGAACCAATGAATGACTGAAGGGAACGAATACATGAAGGGAATGAATGAATGAAGGGAACGAATGAATGAAGGGAATGAATGAATGAAGGTAATAAAGGGAATGAAGGAAATGAGGGGAATGAATGTATGACTGGAATGAATGATAGAATGGAATGAATGAATGAAAGGAACGAATAAATGAGGGGAATGAATGAATGAAGCGAATGAATGAATGGAGGGAATGAATGAATGAAGGGAATGAATTAA
This sequence comes from Megachile leachella, assembly GCA_963576845.1. Taxonomy (NCBI): domain Eukaryota; kingdom Metazoa; phylum Arthropoda; class Insecta; order Hymenoptera; family Megachilidae; genus Megachile; species Megachile leachella. The sequence continues at coordinate 1,444,503 of CAUYWW010000227.1, read as the reverse complement.
TGGAGGAAATGAATAAAGGAAACGAATCCAAGAAGGGTATGAATGAATGAAGGGAATGAACTGAATGAAGGGAATGTGGGGAATGCATCGAATGAAGGGAATGAGAGAATGAAAGGAATGAAGGGAATGAAGGGAATGAAGGCAACGAAGGGAATGAATGACTTGAGGGAATTAAGAGATTGAGGGGAATGAATGAATGAAAGAAATATACGAATGAATGGGAATGTATGAATGAAGGGAACGAATGAATGGAGGGAATGGGTGAATGAATGAAGGGAATGTATGAATGAAGGGAATGAATGAATGGAGGGAATGAATGAATGATGGGAACGCATACATGAAGGGAATGAATGAATGAAGGGAACGAATGAATGGAGGGAATGAATGAATGAAGGGAACGAATGAGAGAAGAGAATGAATGAATGAAGAGAATGAATGAATGAAGGGATTGAATGAATGAAGGGAATGAAGAGAATGAGGGGAATGAATCAATGAAAGGAATATGCGAATGAATGGCAATGTATGAATGAAGGGAACGAATGAATGGAGGGAATGGATGAATGAATGAAGGGAATGTATGAATGAAAGGAATGAATGAATGAAGGTAATGTATGAATGAAGGGAATGAATAAATGAAGGGAATGAATTGAATGAAAGGAATGAGGGGAATGAATGAATGATGGGAATGAGTGAATGAAGGGAATGAGTGAATGAAAGGAACGAAAGGAATGAAGGGAATGAAGGGAGCGAAAGGAATGTGTGAGTGAGGGGACTGAATGTACGAAGGGAATGAATGGATGAAGGGAACGCAGGGAATGAGGGGAATGAATGAATAAAAGGAATGTACGAATGAATGGGAATGTATGAATGAAGGGATCGAATGAATGAATGGAGGGAACGAATGCATGAAGGGTATGAATGAATGAAGGGAATGTATGAATGAAGGGAATGAATGAATGAAGGGAACGAATGAACGAAGGGAATGAATTATTGAAGGGAATGTAAGAATGAACGGAATGAACGGATGAAGGAAACGAATGAATGAAGGGAATGAATGAATGAAGGGAATGAAGGGAATGATGAGAATGATGGGAATAAATGAATGAAAGGAATGTACGAATGAATGGGAATGTGTGAATGAAGGGAACGAATGAATGAATGAACGGAACGAATGCATGAAGGGAATGAATGAATGAAGGGAATGTATGAATGAAGGGAATGAATGAATGAAGGGAACGAATGAACGAAGGGAATGAATGAACGAAGGGAATGAATGAACGAAGGGAATGAATGATTGAAGGGAATGTAATAATGAAGGGAATGTATAAATGATTTGAGGGAATGAAGGGAATGAATGAACGAAGGGAATGAATGATTGAAGGGAATATAAGAATGAAGCGAATGAACGGATGAAGGAAACGAATGAATGAAGGGAATGAAGGGAATGAAGGGAATGAGGAGAATGAGGGTATAAATGAATGAAAGGAATGTACGAATGAATGGGAATGTATGAATGAAGGGAACGAATGAATGAGTGAAGGGAACCAATAAATGACTGAAGGGAACGAATACATGAAGGAAATGAATGAATGAAGGGAACGAATGAATGAAGGGAATGAATGAATGAAGGTAATAAAGGGAATGAAGGAAATGAGGGGAATGAATGATCGAATGGAATGAATGAATGAAAGGAACGAATGAATGAGGGGAATGAATGAATGAAGAGAATGAATGAATGAGGGGAATGAATGAATGAAGGGAATGAATAAATGAAGGGAATGAATTGAATGAAAGGAATGAGGGGAATGAATGAATGATGGGAATGAGTGAATGAAGGGAATGAGTGAATGAAAGGAACGAAAGGAATGAAGGGAATGAGGGGAACGAAAGGAATGTGTGAGTGAGGGGACTGAATGTACGAAGGGAATGAATGAACGAAGGGAATGAATGATTGAAGGGAATATAAGAATGAAGCGAATGAACGGATGAAGGAAACGAATGAATGAAGGGAATGAAGGGAATGAGGAGAATGAGGGTATAAATGAATGAAAGAAATGTACGAATGAATGGGAATGTATGAATGAAGGGAACGAATGAATGAGTGAAGGGAACCAATGAATGACTGAAGGGAACGAATACATGAAGGGAATGAATGAATGAAGGGAACGAATGAATGAAGGGAATGAATGAATGAAGGTAATAAAGGGAATGAAGGAAATGAGGGGAATGAATGTATGACTGGAATGAATGATCGAATGGAATGAATGAATGAAAGGAACGAATGAATGAGGGGAATGAATGAATGAAGCGAATGAATGAATGGAGGGAATGAATGAATGAAGGGAATGAATTAATGGAGGGAATGAATAAAGGAAACGAATCCAAGAAGGGTATGAATGAATGAAGGGAATGAACTGAATGAAGGGAATGTGGGGAATGAATCGAATGAAGGGAATGAGAGAATGAAAGGAATGAAGGGAATGAAGGGAATGAAGGGAATGAAGGCAACGAAGGGAATGAATGACTTGAGGGAATTAAGAGATTGAGGGGAATGAATGAATGAAAGAAATATACGAATGAATGCGAATGTATGAATGAAGGGAACGAATGAATGGAGGGAATGGGTGAATGAATGAAGGGAATGTATGAATGAAGGGAATGAATGAATGGAGGGAATGAATGAATGATGGGAACGCATACATGAAGGGAATGAATGAATGAAGGGAACGAATGAATGGAGGGAATGAATGAATGAAGGGAACGAATGCATGAAGGGAATGAATGAATGAAGGGAATGTATGAATGAAGGGAATGAATGAATGAAGGGAACGAATGAATGAAGGGAACGAATGAATGAAGAGAATGAATGAATGAGGGGAATGAATGAATGAAGGGAATGAATGAATGGAGGGAACGAATGAATGGAGGGAATGAATTAATGAAGGGAACGAATGAATGAAGAGAATGAAAGAATGAAGGGATTGAATGAATGGAGGGAGTGAAGAGAATGAGGGGAATGGATGAACGAAGGGAATGAATTATTGAAGGGAATGTAAGAATGAACGGAATGAACGGATGAAGGAAACGAATGAATGAAGGGAATGAATGAATGAAGGGAATGAAGGGAATGAAGGGAATGAAGGGAATGATGAGAATGATGGGAATAAATGAATGAAAGGAATGTACGAATGAATGGGAATGTGTGAATGAAGGGAACGAATGAATGAATGAAGGGAACGAATGCATGATGGGAATGAATGAATGAAGGGAATGTATGAATGAAGGGAATGAATGAATGAAGGGAACGAATGAACGAAGGGAATGAATGAACGAAGGGAATGAATGATTGAAGGGAATGTAATAATGACGGGAATGTATAAATGATTTGAGTGAATGAAGGGAATGAATGAACGAAGGGAATGAATGATTGAAGGGAATATAAGAATGAAGCGAATGAACGGATGAAGGAAACGAATGAATGAAGGGAATGAAGGGAATGAAGGGAATGAGGAGATTGAGGGTATAAATGAATGAAAGGAATGTACGAATGAATGGGAATGTATGAATGAAGGGAACGAATGAATGAGTGAAGGGAACCAATGAATGAATGAAGGGAACGAATGCATGAAGGGAATGAATGAATGGAGGGAATGTATAAATGAAGGGAATGGATGAATGAAGGGAATGAAGAGAATCAGGGAATAAATGAATGAAAGGAATATACGAATGAATGGGAATGAATGAATGAAGGGAACGAATGAATGAAGGGAATGAATGAATGGAGGGAATGAATGAATGAAGGGAATGAATTAATGGAGGGAATGAATAAAGGAAACGAATCCAAGAAGGGTATGAATGAATGAAGGGAATGAACTGAATGAAGGGAATGTGGGGAATGAATAGAATGAAGGGAATGAGAGAATGAAAGGAATGAAGGGAATGAAGGGAATGAAGGCAACGAAGGGAATGAATGACTTGAGGGAATTAAGAGATTGAGGGGAATGAATGAATGAAAGGAATATACAAATGAATGGGAATGTATGAATGAAGGGAACGAATGAATGGAGGGAATGGGTGAATGAATGAAGGGAATGTATGAATGAAGGGAATGAATGAATGGAGGGAATGAATGAATGATGGGAACGCATACATGAAGGGAATGAATGAATGAAGGGAACGAATGAATGGAGGGAATGAATGAATGAAGGGAACGAATGAGAGAAGAGAATGAATGAATGAAGAGAATGAATGAATGAAGGGATTGAATGAATGAAGGGAATGAAGAGAATGAGGGGAATGAATGAATGAAAGGAATATGCGAATGAATGGCAATGTATGAATGAAGGGAACGAATGAATGGAGGGAATGGATGAATGAATGAAAGGAATGAATGAATGAAGGTAATGTATGAATGAAGGGAATGAATAAATGAAGGGAATGAATTGAATGAAAGGAATGAGGGGAATGAATGAATGATGGGAATGAGTGAATGAAGGGAATGAGTGAATGAAAGGAACGAAAGGAATGAAGGGAATGAGTGAATGAAAGGAACGAAAGGAATGAAGGGAATGAAGGGAACGAAAGGAATGTGTGAGTGAGGGGACTGAATGTACGAAGGGAATGAATGAATGAAGGGAACGCGGAGAATGAGGGGAATGAATGAATGAAAGGAATGTACGAATGAATGGGAATGTATGAATGAAGCGAATGAATGAATGGAGGGAATGAATGAATGAAGGGAATGAATTAATGGAGGAAATGAATAAAGGAAACGAATCCAAGAAGGGTATGAATGAATGAAGGGAATGAACTGAATGAAGGGAATGTGGGGAATGAATCGAACGAAGGGAATGGGAGAATGAAAGGAATGAAGGGAATGAAGGGAATGAAGGCAACGAAGGGAATGAATGACTTCAGGGAATTAAGAGATTGAGGGGAATGAATGAATGAAAGGAATATACGAATGAATGGGAATGTATGAATGAAGGGAACGAATGAATGGAGGGAATGGGTGAATGAATGAAGGGAATGTATGAATGAAGGGAATCAATGAATGAAGGTAATGTATGAATGAAGGGAATGAATGAATGAAGGGAATGAATTGAATGAAACGAATGAGGGGAATAAATGAATGATGGGAATGAGTTAATGAAGGGAATGAGTGAATGAAAGGAATGAAAGGAATGAAGGGAATGAAGGGAATGAATGGAACGAAAGGATGAATGGGTGAGGGGACTGCATGTACGAAGGGAATGAATGAATGAAGGGAATGACGAGCATGTGGGGAGAGAATGAATGAAAGGAATGTACGAATGAATGGGAATGTATGAATGAAGGGATGGAATGAATGAATGAAGGGAACGAATGAATGAATGAAGGGAACGAATGCATGAAGGGAATGAATGAATGAAGGGAATGTATGAATGAATGGAATGAATGAATGAAGGGAACGAATGAACGAAGGGAATGAATGAACGAAGGGAATGAATGAACGAAGGGAATGAATGATTGAAGGGAATATGAGAATGAAGCGAATAAAGAGATGAAGGAAACGAATGAATGAAGGGAATGAATGAATGAAGGGAATGAAGGGAATGAAGGGAATGAAGGGAACGAAGAGAATGAGGGAATAAATGAATGAAAGGAATATACGAATGAATGGGAATAAATGAATGAAGGGAACGGACGAATGGAGGGAATGAATGAATGATGGGAATGTACGAATGAAGGGAATGAATGAATGAAGGGAACGAATGAATGAAGGGAACGAATGAATGAAGAGAATGAATGAATGAGGGGAATGAATGAATGAAGGGAATGAATGAATGGAGGGAACGAATGAATGGAGGGAATGAATTAATGAAGGGTACGAATGAATGAAGGGAACGAATGAATGAAGAGAATGAATGAATGAGGCGAATGAATGAATGAAGGGAATGAATGAATGGAGGGAGTGAAGAGAATGAGGGGAATGGATGAACGAAGGGAATGAATTATTGAAGGGAATGTAAGAATGAACGGAATGAACGGATGAAGGAAACGAATGAATGAAGGGAATGAATGAATGAAGGGAATGAAGGGAATGAAGGGAATGATGAGAATGATGGGAATAAATGAATGAAAGGAATGTACGAATGAATGGGAACGTGTGAATGAAGGGAACGAATGAATGAATGAAGGGAACGAATGCATGAAGGGAATGAATGAATGAAGGGAATGTATGAATGAAGGGAATGAATGAATGAAGGGAACGAATGAATGAAGGGAACGAATGAATGAAGAGAATGAATGAATGAGGGGAATGAATGAATGAAGGGAATGAATGAATGGAGGGAACGAATGAATGGAGGGAATGAATTAATGAAGGGAACGAATGAATGAAGAGAATGAAAGAATGAAGGGATTGAATGAATGGAGGGAGTGAAGAGAATGAGGGGAATGGATGAACGAAGGGAATGAATTGTTGAAGGGAATGTAAGAATGAACGGAATGAACGGATGAAGGAAACGAATGAATGAAGGGAATGAATGAATGAAGGGAATGAAGGGAATGAAGGGAATGATGAGAATGGTGGGAATAAATGAATGAAAGGAATGTACGTATGAATGGGAATGTGTGAATGAAGGGAACGAATGAACGAATGAAGGGAACGAATGCATGATGGGAATGAATGAATGAAGGGAATGTATGAATGAAGGGAATGAATGAATGAAGGGAACGAATGAACGAAGGGAATGAATGAACGAAGGGAATGAATGATTGAAGGGAATGTAATAATGACGGGAATGTATAAATGATTTGAGTGAATGAAGGGAATGAATGAACGAAGGGAATGAATGATTGAAGGGAATATAAGAATGAAGCGAATGAACGGATGAAGGAAACGAATGAATGAAGGGAATGAAGGGAATGAAGGGAATGAGGAGAATGAGGGTATAAATGAATGAAAGGAATGTACGAATGAATGGGAATGTATGAATGAAGGGAACGAATGAATGAGTGAAGGGAACCAATGAATGAATGAAGGGAACGAATGCATGAAGGGAATGAATGAATGGAGGGAATGTATAAATGAAGGGAATGGATGAATGAAGGGAATGAATTAATGGAGGGAATGAATAAAGGAAACGAATCCAAGAAGGGTATGAATGAATGAAGGGAATGAACTGAATGAAGGGAATGTGGGGAATGAATAGAATGAAGGGAATGAGAGAATGAAAGGAATGAAGGGAATGAAGGGAATGAAGGCAACGAAGGGAATGAATGACTTGAGGGAATTAAGAGATTGAGGGGAATGAATGAATGAAAGGAATATACGAATGAATGGGAATGTATGAATGAAGGGAACGAATGAATGGAGGGAATGGGTGAATGAATGAAGGGAATGTATGAATGAAGGGAATGAATGAATGGAGGGAATGAATGAATGATGGGAACGCATACATGAAGGGAATGAATGAATGAAGGGAACGAATGAATGGAGGGAATGAATGAATGAAGGGAACGAATGAGAGAAGAGAATGAATGAATGAAGAGAATGAATGAATGAAGGGATTGAATGAATGAAGGGAATGAAGAGAATGAGGGGAATGAATGAATGAAAGGAATATGCGAATGAATGGCAATGTATGAATGAAGGGAACGAATGAATGGAGGGAATGGATGAATGAAGGTAATGTATGAATGAAGGGAATGAATAAATGAAGGGAATGAATTGAATGAAAGGAATGAGGGGAATGAATGAATGATGGGAATGAGTGAATGAAGGGAATGAGTGAATGAAAGGAACGAAAGGAATGAAGGGAATGAAGGGAACGAAAGGAATGTGTGAGTGAGGGGACTGAATGTACGAAGGGAATGAATGAATGAAGGGAACGCGGAGAATGAGGGGAATGAATGAATGAAAGGAATGTACGAATGAATGGGAATGTATGAATGAAGGGATCGAATGAATGAATGAAGGGAACGAATGCATGAAGGGTATGAATGAATGAAGGGAATGTATGAATGAAGGGAATGGATGAATGAAGGGAACGAAGAGAATGAGGGAATAAATGAATGAAAGGAATATACGAATGAATGGGAATGAATGAATGAAGGGAACGGACGAATGGAGGGAATGAATGAATGACGGGAATGTATGAATGAAGGGAATGAATGAATGAAGGGAACGAATGAATGAAGGGAATGAATGAATGAAGGGAATGAAGGGAATGAAGGGAATGATGAGAATGATGGGAATAAACGAATGAAAGGAATGTACGAATGAATGGGAATGTGTGAATGAAGGGAAGGAATGAATGAATGAAGGGAACGAATGCATGATGGGAATGAATGAATGACGGGAATGTATGAATGAAGGGAATGAATGAACGAAGGGAACGAATGAATGAAGGGAACGAATGAATGAAGAGAATGAATGAATGAGGGGAATGAATGAATGAAGGGAATGAATAAATGAAGGGAATGAATTGAATGAAAGGAATGAGGGGAATGAATGAATGATGGGAATGAGTGAATGAAGGGAATGAGTGAATGAAAGGAACGAAAGGAATGAAGGGAATGAGGGGAACGAAAGGAATGTGTGAGTGAGGGGACTGAATGTACGAAGGGAATGAATGGATGCAGGGAACGCAGGGAATGAGGGGAATGAATGAATAAAAGGAATGTACGAATGAATGGGAATGTATGAATGAAGGGATCGAATGAATGAATGGAGGGAACGAATGCATGAAGGGTATGAATGAATGAAGGGAATGTATGAATGAAGGGAATGAATGAATGAAGGGAACGAATGAACGAAGGGAATGAATAATTGAAGAGAATGTCATAATGAGCGGAATGTATGAATGATGGGAGAGAATGAAGGGAACGAATGAACGAAGGGAATGAATTATTGAAGGGAATGTAAGAATGAACGGAATGAACGGATGAAGGAAACGAATGAATGAAGGGAATGAATGAATGAAGGGAATGAAGGGAATGAAGGGAATGATGAGAATGATGGGAATAAATGAATGAAAGGAATGTACGAATGAATGGGAATGTGTGAATGAAGGGAACGAATGAATGAATGAACGGAACGAATGCATGAAGGGAATGAATGAATGAAGGGAATGTATGAATGAAGGGAATGAATGAATGAAGGGAACGAATGAACGAAGGGAATGAATGAACGAAGGGAATGAATGAACGATGGGAATGAATGATTGAAGGGAATGTAATAATGAAGGGAATGTATAAATGATTTGAGGGAATGAAGGGAATGAATGAACGAAGGGAATGAATGATTGAAGGGAATATAAGAATGAAGCGAATGAACGGATGAAGGAAACGAATGAATGAAGGGAATGAAGGAAATGAAGGGAATGAGGAGAATGAGGGTATAAATGAATGAAAGGAATGTACGAATGAATGGGAATGTATGAATGAAGGGAACGAATGAATGAGTGAAGGGAACCAATGAATGACTGAAGGGAACGAATACATGAAGGGAATGAATGAATGAAGGGAACGAATGAATGAAGGGAATGAATGAATGAAGGTAATAAAGGGAATGAAGGAAATGAGGGGAATGAATGTATGACTGGAATGAATGATCGAATGGAATGAATGAATGAAAGGAACGAATAAATGAGGGGAATGAATGAATGAAGAGAATGAATGAATGAGGGGAATGAATGAATGAAGGGAATGAATAAATGAAGGGAATGAATTGAATGAAAGGAATGAGGGGAATGAATGAATGATGGGAATGAGTGAATGAAGGGAATGAGTGAATGAAAGGAACGAAAGGAATGAAGGGAATGAGGGGAACGAAAGGAATGTGTGAGTGAGGGGACTGAATGTACGAAGGGAATGAATGAACGAAGGGAATGAATGATTGAAGGGAATATAAGAATGAAGCGAATGAACGGATGAAGGAAACGAATGAATGAAGGGAATGAAGGGAATGAAGGGAATGAGGAGAATGAGGGTATAAATGAATGAAAGAAATGTACGAATGAATGGGAATGTATGAATGAAGGGAACGAATGAATGAGTGAAGGGAACCAATGAATGACTGAAGGGAACGAATACATGAAGGGAATGAATGAATGAAGGGAACGAATGAATGAAGGGAATGAATGAATGAAGGTAATAAAGGGAATGAAGGAAATGAGGGGAATGAATGTATGACTGGAATGAATGATCGAATGGAATGAATGAATGAAAGGAACGAATAAATGAGGGGAATGAATGAATGAAGCGAATGAATGAATGGAGGGAATGAATGAATGAAGGGAATGAATTAATGGAGGAAATGAATAAAGGAAACGAATCCAAGAAGGGTATGAATGAATGAAGGGAATGAACTGAATGAAGGGAATGTGGGGAATGCATCGAATGAAGGGAATGAGAGAATGAAAGGAATGAAGGGAATGAAGGGAATGAAGGCAACGAAGGGAATGAATGACTTGAGGGAATTAAGAGATTGAGGGGAATGAATGAATGAAAGAAATATACGAATGAATGGGAATGTATGAATGAAGGGAACGAATGAATGGAGGGAATGGGTGAATGAATGAAGGGAATGTATGAATGAAGGGAATGAATGAATGGAGGGAATGAATGAATGATGGGAACGCATACATGAAGGGAATGAATGAATGAAGGGAACGAATGAATGGAGGGAATGAATGAATGAAGGGAACGAATGAGAGAAGAGAATGAATGAATGAAGAGAATGAATGAATGAAGGGATTGAATGAATGAAGGGAATGAAGAGAATGAGGGGAATGAATCAATGAAAGGAATATGCGAATGAATGGCAATGTATGAATGAAGGGAACGAATGAATGGAGGGAATGGATGAATGAATGAAGGGAATGTATGAATGAAAGGAATGAATGAATGAAGGTAATGTATGAATGAAGGGAATGAATAAATGAAGGGAATGAATTGAATGAAAGGAATGAGGGGAATGAATGAATGATGGGAATGAGTGAATGAAGGGAATGAGTGAATGAAAGGAACGAAAGGAATGAAGGGAATGAAGGGAGCGAAAGGAATGTGTGAGTGAGGGGAGTGAATGTACGAAGGGAATGAATGGATGAAGGGAACGCAGGGAATGAGGGGAATGAATGAATAAAAGGAATGTACGAATGAATGGGAATGTATGAATGAAAGGAATGTACGAATGAATGGGAATGTGTGAATGAAGGGGACGAATGAATGAATGAACGGAACGAATGCATGAAGGGAATGAATGAATGAAGGGAATGTATGAATGAAGGGAATGAATGAATGAAGGGAACGAATCAACGAAGGGAATGAATGAACGAAGGGAATGAATGAACGAAGGGAATGAATGATTGAAGGGAATGTAATAATGAAGGGAATGTATAAATGATTTGAGGGAATGAAGGGAATGAATGAACGAAGGGAATGAATGATTGAAGGGAATATAAGAATGAAGCGAATGAACGGATGAAGGAAACGAATGAATGAAGGGAATGAAGGGAATGAAGGGAATGAGGAGAATGAGGGTATAAATGAATGAAAGGAAGGTACGAATGAATGGGAATGTATGAATGAAGGGAACGAATGAATGAGTGAAGGGAACCAATGAATGACTGAAGGGAACGAATACATGAAGGGAATGAATGAATGAAGGGAACGAATGAATGAAGGGAATGAATGAATGAAGGTAATAAAGGGAATGAAGGAAATGAGGGGAATGAATGTATGACTGGAATGAATGATCGAATGGAATGAATGAATGAAAGGAACGAATGAATGAGGGGAATGAATGAATGAAGCGAATGAATGAATGGAGGGAATGAATGAATGAAGGGAATGAATTAATGGAGGGAATGTATAAAGGAAACGAATCCAAGAAGGGTGTGAATGAATGAAGGGAATGAACTGAATGAAGGGAATGTGGGGAATGAATCGAATGAAGGGAATGAGAGAATGAAAGGAATGAAGGGAATGAAGGGAATGAAGGGAATGAAGGCAACGAAGGGAATGAATGACTTGAGGGAATTAAGAGATTGAGGGGAATGAATGAATGAAAGAAATATACGAATGAATGGGAATGTATGAATGAAGGGAACGAATGAATGGAGGGAATGGGTGAATGAATGAAGGGAATGTATGAATGAAGGGAATGAATGAATGGAGGGAATGAATGAATGATGGGAACGCATACATGAAGGGAATGAATGAATGAAGGGAACGAATGAATGGAGGGAATGAATGAATGAAGGGAACGAATGCATGAAGGGAATGAATGAATGAAGGGAATGTATGAATGAAGGGAATGAATGAATGAAGGGAACGAATGAATGAAGGGAACGAATGAATGAAGAGAATGAATGAATGAGGGGAATGAATGAATGAAGGGAATGAATGAATGGAGGGAACGAATGAATGGAGGGAATGAATTAATGAAGGGAACGAATGAATGAAGAGAATGAAAGAATGAAGGGATTGAATGAATGGAGGGAGTGAAGAGAATGAGGGGAATGGATGAACGAAGGGAATGAATTATTGAAGGGAATGTAAGAATGAACGGAATGAACGGATGAAGGAAACGAATGAATGAAGGGAATGAATGAATGAAGGCAATGAAGGGAATGAAGGGAATGATGAGAATGATGGGAATAAATGAATGAAAGGAATGTACGAATGAATGGGAATGTGTGAATGAAGGGAACGAATGAATGAATGAAGGGAACGAATGCATGATGGGAATGAATGAATGAAGGGAATGTATGAATGAAGGGAATGAATGAATGAAGGGAACGAATGAACGAAGGGAATGAATGAACGAAGGGAATGAATGATTGAAGGGAATGTAATAATGACGGGAATGTATAAATGATTTGAGTGAATGAAGGGAATGAATGAACGAAGGGAATGAATGATTGAAGGGAATATAAGAATGAAGCGAATGAACGGATGAAGGAAACGAATGAATGAAGGGAATGAAGGGAATGAAGGGAATGAGGAGATTGAGGGTATAAATGAATGAAAGGAATGTACGAATGAATGGGAATGTATGAATGAAGGGAACGAATGAATGAGTGAAGGGAACCAATGAATGAATGAAGGGAACGAATGCATGAAGGGAATGAATGAATGGAGGGAATGTATAAATGAAGGGAATGGATGAATGAAGGGAATGAAGAGAATCAGGGAATAAATGAATGAAAGGAATATACGAATGAATGGGAATGAATGAATGAAGGGAACGAATGAATGAAGGGAATGAATGAATGAAGGGAAGGAATGAATGAAGGGAATGAATGAATGAAGGTAATAAAGGGAATGAAGGAAATGAGGGGAATGAATGTATGACTGGAATGAATGATCGAATGGAATGAATGAATGAAGCGAATGAATGAATGGAGGGAATGAATGAATGAAGGGAATGAATTAATGGAGGGAATGAATAAAGGAAACGAATCCAAGAAGGGTATGAATGAATGAAGGGAATGAACTGAATGAAGGGAATGTGGGGAATGAATAGAATGAAGGGAATGAGAGAATGAAAGGAATGAAGGGAATGAAGGGAATGAAGGCAACGAAGGGAATGAATGACTTGAGGGAATTAAGAGATTGAGGGGAATGAATGAATGAAAGGAATATACAAATGAATGGGAATGTATGAATGAAGGGAACGAATGAATGGAGGGAATGGGTGAATGAATGAAGGGAATGTATGAATGAAGGGAATGAATGAATGGAGGGAATGAATGAATGATGGGAACGCATACATGAAGGGAATGAATGAATGAAGGGAACGAATGAATGGAGGGAATGAATGAATGAAGGGAACGAATGAGAGAAGAGAATGAATGAATGAAGAGAATGAATGAATGAAGGGATTGAATGAATGAAGGGAATGAAGAGAATGAGGGGAATGAATGAATGAAAGGAATATGCGAATGAATGGCAATGTATGAATGAAGGGAACGAATGAATGGAGGGAATGGATGAATGAATGAAGGGAATGTATGAATGAAAGGAATGAATGAATGAAGGTAATGTATGAATGAAGGGAATGAATAAATGAAGGGAATGAATTGAATGAAAGGAATGAGGGGAATGAATGAATGATGGGAATGAGTGAATGAAGGGAATGAGTGAATGAAAGGAACGAAAGGAATGAAGGGAATGAAGGGAACGAAAGGAATGTGTGAGTGAGGGGACTGAATGTACGAAGGGAATGAATGAATGAAGGGAACGCGGAGAATGAGGGGAATGAATGAATGAAGGGAATGAATTAATGGAGGAAATGAATAAAGGAAACGAATCCAAGAAGGGTATGAATGAATGAAGGGAATGAACTGAATGAAGGGAATGTGGGGAATGAATCGAACGAAGGGAATGGGAGAATGAAAGGAATGAAGGGAATGAAGGGAATGAAGGCAACGAAGGGAATGAATGACTTCAGGGAATTAAGAGATTGAGGGGAATGAATGAATGAAAGGAATATACGAATGAATGGGAATGTATGAATGAAGGGAACGAATGAATGGAGGGAATGGGTGAATGAATGAAGGGAATGTATGAATGAAGGGAATCAATGAATGAAGGTAATGTATGAATGAAGGGAATGAATAAATGAAGGGAATGAATTGAATGAAACGAATGAGGGGAATAAATGAATGATGGGAATGAGTTAATGAAGGGAATGAGTGAATGAAAGGAATGAAAGGAATGAAGGGAATGAAGGGAATGAATGGAACGAAAGGATGAATGGGTGAGGGGACTGCATGTACGAAGGGAATGAATGAATGAAGGGAATGACGAGCATGTGGGGAGAGAATGAATGAAAGGAATGTACGAATGAATGGGAATGTATGAATGAAGGGATGGAATGAATGAATGAAGGGAACGAATGAATGAATGAAGGGAACGAATGCATGAAGGGAATGAATGAATGAAGGGAATGTATGAATGAATGGAATGAATGAATGAAGGGAACGAATGAACGAAGGGAATGAATGAACGAAGGGAATGAATGATTGAAGGGAATATGAGAATGAAGCGAATAAAGAGATGAAGGAAACGAATGAATGAAGGGAATGAATGAATGAAGGGAATGAAGGGAATGAAGGGAATGAAGGGAATGAAGAGAATGAGGAGAATAAATGAATGAAAGGAATGTACGAATGAATGGGAATGTATGAATGAAGGGAACGAATGAATGAATGAAGGGAACGAACGCATGAAGGGAATGAATGAAGGGAATGTATAAATGAAGGGAATGGATGAATGAAGGGAACGAAGAGAATGAGGGAATAAATGAATGAAAGGAATATACGAATGAATGGGAATAAATGAATGAAGGGAACGGACGAATGGAGGGAATGAATGATTGATGGGAATGTACGAATGAAGGGAATGAATGAATGAAGGGAACGAATGAATGAAGGGAACGAATGAATGAAGAGAATGGATGAATGAGGGGAATGAATGAATGAAGGGAATGAATGAATGGAGGGAACGAATGAATGGAGGGAATGAATTAATGAAGGGTACGAATGAATGAAGGGAACGAATGAATGAAGAGAATGAATGAATGAGGCGAATGAATGAATGAAGGGAATGAATGAATGGAGGGAGTGAAGAGAATGAGGGGAATGGATGAACGAAGGGAATGAATTATTGAAGGGAATGTAAGAATGAACGGAATGAACGGATGAAGGAAACGAATGAATGAAGGGAATGAATGAATGAAGGGAATGAAGGGAATGAAGGGAATGATGAGAATGATGGGAATAAATGAATGAAAGGAATGTACGAATGAATGGGAACGTGTGAATGAAGGGAACGAATGAATGAATGAAGGGAACGAATGCATGAAGGGAATGAATGAATGAAGGGAATGTATGAATGAAGGGAATGAATGAATGAAGGGAACGAATGAATGAAGGGAACGAATGAATGAAGAGAATGAATGAATGAGGGGAATGAATGAATGAAGGGAATGAATGAATGGAGGGAACGAATGAATGGAGGGAATGAATTAATGAAGGGAACGAATGAATGAAGAGAATGAAAGAATGAAGGGATTGAATGAATGGAGGGAGTGAAGAGAATGAGGGGAATGGATGAACGAAGGGAATGAATTGTTGAAGGGAATGTAAGAATGAACGGAATGAACGGATGAAGGAAACGAATGAATGAAGGGAATGAATGAATGAAGGGAATGAAGGGAATGAAGGGAATGATGAGAATGGTGGGAATAAATGAATGAAAGGAATGTACGTATGAATGGGAATGTGTGAATGAAGGGAACGAATGAACGAATGAAGGGAACGAATGCATGATGGGAATGAATGAATGAAGGGAATGTATGAATGAAGGGAATGAATGAATGAAGGGAACGAATGAACGAAGGGAATGAATGAACGAAGGGAATGAATGATTGAAGGGAATGTAATAATGACGGGAATGTATAAATGATTTGAGTGAATGAAGGGAATGAATGAACGAAGGGAATGAATGATTGAAGGGAATATAAGAATGAAGCGAATGAACGGATGAAGGAAACGAATGAATGAAGGGAATGAAGGGAATGAAGGGAATGAGGAGAATGAGGGTATAAATGAATGAAAGGAATGTACGAATGAATGGGAATGTATGAATGAAGAGAACGAATGAATGAGTGAAGGGAACCAATGAATGAATGAAGGGAACGAAGGCATGAAGGGAATGAATGAATGGAGGGAATGTATAAATGAAGGGAATGGATGAATGAAGGGAATGAATTAATGGAGGGAATGAATAAAGGAAACGAATCCAAGAAGGGTATGAATGAATGAAGGGAATGAACTGAATGAAGGGAATGTGGGGAATGAATAGAATGAAGGGAATGAGAGAATGAAAGGAATGAAGGGAATGAAGGGAATGAAGGCAACGAAGGGAATGAATGACTTGAGGGAATTAAGAGATTGAGGGGAATGAATGAATGAAAGGAATATACGAATGAATGGGAATGTATGAATGAAGGGAACGAATGAATGGAGGGAATGGGTGAATGAATGAAGGGAATGTATGAATGAAGGGAATGAATGAATGGAGGGAATGAATGAATGATGGGAACGCATACATGAAGGGAATGAATGAATGAAGGGAACGAATGAATGGAGGGAATGAATGAATGAAGGGAACGAATGAGAGAAGAGAATGAATGAATGAAGAGAATGAATGAATGAAGGGATTGAATGAATGAAGGGAATGAAGAGAATGAGGGGAATGAATGAATGAAAGGAATATGCGAATGAATGGCAATGTATGAATGAAGGGAACGAATGAATGGAGGGAATGGATGAATGAAGGTAATGTATGAATGAAGGGAATGAATAAATGAAGGGAATGAATTGAATGAAAGGAATGAGGGGAATGAATGAATGATGGGAATGAGTGAATGAAGGGAATGAGTGAATGAAAGGAACGAAAGGAATGAAGGGAATGAAGGGAACGAAAGGAATGTGTGAGTGAGGGGACTGAATGTACGAAGGGAATGAATGAATGAAGGGAACGCGGAGAATGAGGGGAATGAATGAATGAAAGGAATGTACGAATGAATGGGAATGTATGAATGAAGGGATCGAATGAATGAATGAAGGGAACGAATGCATGAAGGGTATGAATGAATGAAGGGAATGTATGAATGAAGGGAATGGATGAATGAAGGGAACGAAGAGAATGAGGGAATAAATGAATGAAAGGAATATACGAATGAATGGGAATGAATGAATGAAGGGAACGGACGAATGGAGGGAATGAATGAATGACGGGAATGTATGAATGAAGGGAATGAATGAATGAAGGGAACGAATGAATGAAGGGAATGAATGAATGAAGGGAATGAAGGGAATGAAGGGAATGATGAGAATGATGGGAATAAACGAATGAAAGGAATGTACGAATGAATGGGAATGTGTGAATGAAGGGAAGGAATGAATGAATGAAGGGAACGAATGCATGATGGGAATGAATGAATGACGGGAATGTATGAATGAAGGGAATGAATGAACGAAGGGAACGAATGAATGAAGGGAACGAATGAATGAAGAGAATGAATGAATGAGGGGAATGAATGAATGAAGGGAATGAATAAATGAAGGGAATGAATTGAATGAAAGGAATGAGGGGAATGAATGAATGATGGGAATGAGTGAATGAAGGGAATGAGTGAATGAAAGGAACGAAAGGAATGAAGGGAATGAGGGGAACGAAAGGAATGTGTGAGTGAGGGGACTGAATGTACGAAGGGAATGAATGGATGCAGGGAACGCAGGGAATGAGGGGAATGAATGAATAAAAGGAATGTACGAATGAATGGGAATGTATGAATGAAGGGATCGAATGAATGAATGGAGGGAACGAATGCATGAAGGGTATGAATGAATGAAGGGAATGTATGAATGAAGGGAATGAATGAATGAAGGGAACGAATGAACGAAGGGAATGAATAATTGAAGAGAATGTCATAATGAGCGGAATGTATGAATGATGGGAGAGAATGAAGGGAACGAATGAACGAAGGGAATGAATTATTGAAGGGAATGTAAGAATGAACGGAATGAACGGATGAAGGAAACGAATGAATGAAGGGAATGAATGAATGAAGGGAATGAAGGGAATGAAGGGAATGATGAGAATGATGGGAATAAATGAATGAAAGGAATGTACGAATGAATGGGAATGTGTGAATGAAGGGAACGAATGAATGAATGAACGGAACGAATGCATGAAGGGAATGAATGAATGAAGGGAATGTATGAATGAAGGGAATGAATGAATGAAGGGAACGAATGAACGAAGGGAATGAATGAACGAAGGGAATGAATGAACGATGGGAATGAATGATTGAAGGGAATGTAATAATGAAGGGAATGTATAAATGATTAGAGGGAATGAAGGGAATGAATGAACGAAGGGAATGAATGATTGAAGGGAATATAAGAATGAAGCGAATGAACGGATGAAGGAAACGAATGAATGAAGGGAATGAAGGGAATGAAGGGAATGAGGAGAATGAGGGTATAAATGAATGAAAGGAATGTACGAATGAATGGGAATGTATGAATGAAGGGAACGAATGAATGAGTGAAGGGAACCAATGAATGACTGAAGGGAACGAATACATGAAGGGAATGAATGAATGAAGGGAACGAATGAATGAAGGGAATGAATGAATGAAGGTAATAAAGGGAATGAAGGAAATGAGGGTAATGAATGTATGACTGGAATGAATGATCGAATGGAATGAATGAATGAAAGGAACGAATGAATGAGGGGAATGAATGAATGAAGAGAATGAATGAATGAGGGGAATGAATGAATGAAGGGAATGAATAAATGAAGGGAATGAATTGAATGAAAGGAATGAGGGGAATGAATGAATGATGGGAATGAGTGAATGAAGGGAATGAGTGAATGAAAGGAACGAAAGGAATGAAGGGAATGAGGGGAACGAAAGGAATGTGTGAGTGAGGGGACTGAATGTACGAAAGGAATGAATGAACGAAGGGAATGAATGATTGAAGGGAATATAAGAATGAAGCGAATGAACGGATGAAGGAAACGAATGAATGAAGGGAATGAAGGGAATGAAGGGAATGAGGAGAATGAGGGTATAAATGAATGAAAGAAATGTACGAATGAATGGGAATGTATGAATGAAGGGAACGAATGAATGAGTGAAGGGAACCAATGAATGACTGAAGGGAACGAATACATGAAGGGAATGAATGAATGAAGGGAACGAATGAATGAAGGGAATGAATGAATGAAGGTAATAAAGGGAATGAACGAAATGAGGGGAATGAATGTATGACTGGAATGAATGATCGAATGGAATGAATGAATGAAAGGAACGAATAAATGAGGGGAATGAATGAATGAAGCGAATGAACGGATGAAGGAAACGAATGAATGAAGGGAATGAAGGGAATGAAGGGAATGAGGAGAATGAGGGTATAAATGAATGAAAGGAATGTACGAATGAATGGGAATGTATGAATGAAGGGAACGAATGAATGAGTGAAGGGAACCAATGAATGACTGAAGGGAACGAATACATGAAGGGAATGAATGAATGAAGGGAACGAATGAATGAAGGGAATGAATGAATGAAGGTAATAAAGGGAATGAAGGAAATGAGGGTAATGAATGTATGACTGGAATGAATGATCGAATGGAATGAATGAATGAAAGGAACGAATGAATGAGGGGAATGAATGAATGAAGAGAATGAATGAATGAGGGGAATGAATGAATGAAGGGAATGAATAAATGAAGGGAATGAATTGAATGAAAGGAATGAGGGGAATGAATGAATGATGGGAATGAGTGAATGAAGGGAATGAGTGAATGAAAGGAACGAAAGGAATGAAGGGAATGAGGGGAACGAAAGGAATGTGTGAGTGAGGGGACTGAATGTACGAAAGGAATGAATGAACGAAGGGAATGAATGATTGAAGGGAATATAAGAATGAAGCGAATGAACGGATGAAGGAAACGAATGAATGAAGGGAATGAAGGGAATGAAGGGAATGAGGAGAATGAGGGTATAAATGAATGAAAGAAATGTACGAATGAATGGGAATGTATGAATGAAGGGAACGAATGAATGAGTGAAGGGAACCAATGAATGACTGAAGGGAACGAATACATGAAGGGAATGAATGAATGAAGGGAACGAATGAATGAAGGGAATGAATGAATGAAGGTAATAAAGGGAATGAACGAAATGAGGGGAATGAATGTATGACTGGAATGAATGATCGAATGGAATGAATGAATGAAAGGAACGAATAAATGAGGGGAATGAATGAATGAAGCGAATGAACGGATGAAGGAAACGAATGAATGAAGGGAATGAAGGGAATGAAGGGAATGAGGAGAATGAGGGTATAAATGAATGAAAGGAATGTACGAATGAATGGGAATGTATGAATGAAGGGAACGAATGAATGAGTGAAGGGAACCAATGAATGACTGAAGGGAACGAATACATGAAGGGAATGAATGAATGAAGGGAACGAATGAATGAAGGGAATGAATGAATGAAGGTAATAAAGGGAATGAAGGAAATGAGGGGAATGAATGTATGACTGGAATGAATGATCGAATGGAATGAATGAATGAAAGGAACGAATGAATGAGGGGAATGAATGAATGAAGAGAATGAATGAATGAGGGGAATGAATGAATGAAGGGAATGAATAAATGAAGGGAATGAATTGAATGAAAGGAATGAGGGGAATGAATGAATGATGGGAATGAGTGAATGAAGGGAATGAGTGAATGAAAGGAACGAAAGGAATGAAGGGAATGAGGGGAACGAAAGGAATGTGTGAGTGAGGGGACTGAATGTACGAAAGGAATGAATGAACGAAGGGAATGAATGATTGAAGGGAATATAAGAATGAAGCGAATGAACGGATGAAGGAAACGAATGAATGAAGGGAATGAAGGGAATGAAGGGAATGAGGAGAATGAGGGTATAAATGAATGAAAGAAATGTACGAATGAATGGGAATGTATGAATGAAGGGAACGAATGAATGAGTGAAGGGAACCAATGAATGACTGAAGGGAACGAATACATGAAGGGAATGAATGAATGAAGGGAACGAATGAATGAAGGGAATGAATGAATGAAGGTAATAAAGGGAATGAAGGAAATGAGGGGAATGAATGTATGACTGGAATGAATGATCGAATGGAATGAATGAATGAAAGGAACGAATAAATGAGGGGAATGAATGAATGAAGCGAATGAATGAATGGAGGGAATGAATGAATGAAGGGAATGAATTAATGGAGGAAATGAATAAAGGAAACGAATCCAAGAAGGGTATGAATGAATGAAGGGAATGAACTGAATGAAGGGAATGTGGGGAATGCATCGAATGAAGGGAATGAGAGAATGAAAGGAATGAAGGGAATGAAGGGAATGAAGGCAACGAAGGGAATGAATGACTTGAGGGAATTAAGAGATTGAGGGGAATGAATGAATGAAAGAAATATACGAATGAATGGGAATGTATGAATGAAGGGAACGAATGAATGGAGGGAATGGGTGAATGAATGAAGGGAATGTATGAATGAAGGGAATGAATGAATGGAGGGAATGAATGAATGATGGGAACGCATACATGAAGGGAATGAATGAATGAAGGGAACGAATGAATGGAGGGAATGAATGAATGAAGGGAACGAATGAGAGAAGAGAATGAATGAATGAAGAGAATGAATGAATGAAGGGATTGAATGAATGAAGGGAATGAAGAGAATGAGGGGAATGAATCAATGAAAGGAATATGCGAATGAATGGCAATGTATGAATGAAGGGAACGAATGAATGGAGGGAATGGATGAATGAATGAAGGGAATGTATGAATGAAAGGAATGAATGAATGAAGGTAATGTATGAATGAAGGGAATGAATAAATGAAGGGAATGAATTGAATGAAAGGAATGAGGGGAATGAATGAATGATGGGAATGAGTGAATGAAGGGAATGAGTGAATGAAAGGAACGAAAGGAATGAAGGGAATGAAGGGAGCGAAAGGAATGTGTGAGTGAGGGGAGTGAATGTACGAAGGGAATGAATGGATGAAGGGAACGCAGGGAATGAGGGGAATGAATGAATAAAAGGAATGTACGAATGAATGGGAATGTATGAATGAAAGGAATGTACGAATGAATGGGAATGTGTGAATGAAGGGGACGAATGAATGAATGAACGGAACGAATGCATGAAGGGAATGAATGAATGAAGGGAATGTATGAATGAAGGGAATGAATGAATGAAGGGAACGAATCAACGAAGGGAATGAATGAACGAAGGGAATGAATGAACGAAGGGAATGAATGATTGAAGGGAATGTAATAATGAAGGGAATGTATAAATGATTTGAGGGAATGAAGGGAATGAATGAACGAAGGGAATGAATGATTGAAGGGAATATAAGAATGAAGCGAATGAACGGATGAAGGAAACGAATGAATGAAGGGAATGAAGGGAATGAAGGGAATGAGGAGAATGAGGGTATAAATGAATGAAAGGAAGGTACGAATGAATGGGAATGTATGAATGAAGGGAACGAATGAATGAGTGAAGGGAACCAATGAATGACTGAAGGGAACGAATACATGAAGGGAATGAATGAATGAAGGGAACGAATGAATGAAGGGAATGAATGAATGAAGGTAATAAAGGGAATGAAGGAAATGAGGGGAATGAATGTATGACTGGAATGAATGATCGAATGGAATGAATGAATGAAAGGAACGAATGAATGAGGGGAATGAATGAATGAAGAGAATGAATGAATGAGGGGAATGAATGAATGAAGGGAATGAATAAATGAAGGGAATGAATTGAATGAAAGGAATGAGGGGAATGAATGAATGATGGGAATGAGTGAATGAAGGGAATGAGTGAATGAAAGGAACGAAAGGAATGAAGGGAATGAGGGGAACGAAAGGAATGTGTGAGTGAGGGGACTGAATGTACGAAGGGAATGAATGAACGAAGGGAATGAATGATTGAAGGGAATATAAGAATGAAGCGAATGAACGGATGAAGGAAACGAATGAATGAAGGGAATGAAGGGAATGAAGGGAATGAGGAGAATGAGGGTATAAATGAATGAAAGAAATGTACGAATGAATGGGAATGTATGAATGAAGGGAACGAATGAATGAGTGAAGGGAACCAATGAATGACTGAAGGGAACGAATACATGAAGGGAATGAATGAATGAAGGGAACGAATGAATGAAGGGAATGAATGAATGAAGGTAATAAAGGGAATGAAGGAAATGAGGGGAATGAATGTATGACTGGAATGAATGATCGAATGGAATGAATGAATGAAAGGAACGAATGAATGAGGGGAATGAATGAATGAAGCGAATGAATGAATGGAGGGAATGAATGAATGAAGGGAATGAATAAATGAAGGGAATGAATTGAATGAAAGGAATGAGGGGAATGAATGAATGATGGGAATGAGTGAATGAAGGGAATGAGTGAATGAAAGGAACGAAAGGAATGAAGGGAATGAGGGGAACGAAAGGAATGTGTGAGTGAGGGGACTGAATGTACGAAGGGAATGAATGGATGAAGGGAACGCAGGGAATGAGGGGAATGAATGAATAAAAGGAATGTACGAATGAATGGGAATGTATGAATGAAGGGATCGAATGAATGAATGGAGGGAACGAATGCATGAAGGGTATGAATGAATGAAGGGAATGTATGAATGAAGGGAACGAATGAATGAAGGGAATGAATGAATGAAGGTAATAAAGGGAATGAAGGAAATGAGGGGAATGAATGTATGACTGGAATGAATGATCGAATGGAATGAATGAATGAAAGGAACGAATGAATGAGGGGAATGAATGAATGAAGCGAATGAATGAATGGAGGGAATGAATGAATGAAGGGAATGAATTAATGGAGGGAATGAATAAAGGAAACGAATCCAAGAAGGGTATGAATGAATGAAGGGAATGAACTGAATGAAGGGAATGTGGGGAATGAATCGAATGAAGGGAATGAGAGAATGAAAGGAATGAAGGGAATGAAGGGAATGAAGGCAACGAAGGGAATGAATGACTTGAGGGAATTAAGAGATTGAGGGGAATGAATGAATGAAAGAAATATACGAATGAATGGGAATGTATGAATGAAGGGAACGAATGAAAGGAGGGAATGGGTGAATGAATGAAGGGAATGTATGAATGAAGGGAATGAATGAATGGAGGGAATGAATGAATGATGGGAACGCATACATGAAGGGAATGAATGAATGAAGGGAACGAATGAATGGAGGGAATGAATGAATGAAGGGAACGAATGCATGAAGGGAATGAATGAATGAAGGGAATGTATGAATGAAGGGAATGAATGAATGAAGGGAACGAATGAATGAAGGGAACGAATGAATGAAGAGAATGAATGAATGAGGGGAATGAATGAATGAAGGGAATGAATGAATGGAGGGAACGAATGAATGGAGGGAATGAATTAATGAAGGGAACGAATGAATGAAGAGAATGAAAGAATGAAGGGATTGAATGAATGGAGGGAGTGAAGAGAATGAGGGGAATGGATGAACGAAGGGAATGAATTATTGAAGGGAATGTAAGAATGAACGGAATGAACGGATGAAGGAAACGAATGAATGAAGGGAATGAATGAATGAAGGGAATGAAGGGAATGAAGGGAATGATGAGAATGATGGGAATAAATGAATGAAAGGAATGTACGAATGAATGGGAATGTGTGAATGAAGGGAACGAATGAATGAATGAAGGGAACGAATGCATGATGGGAATGAATGAATGAAGGGAATGTATGAATGAAGGGAATGAATGAATGAAGGGAACGAATGAACGAAGGGAATGAATGAACGAAGGGAATGAATGATTGAAGGGAATGTAATAATGACGGGAATGTATAAATGATTTGAGTGAATGAAGGGAATGAATGAACGAAGGGAATGAATGATTGAAGGGAATATAAGAATGAAGCGAATGAACGGATGAAGGAAACGAATGAATGAAGGGAATGAAGGGAATGAAGGGAATGAGGAGATTGAGGGTATAAATGAATGAAAGGAATGTACGAATGAATGGGAATGTATGAATGAAGGGAACGAATGAATGAGTGAAGGGAACCAATGAATGAATGAAGGGAACGAATGCATGAAGGGAATGAATGAATGGAGGGAATGTATAAATGAAGGGAATGGATGAATGAAGGGAATGAATTAATGGAGGGAATGAATAAAGGAAACGAATCCAAGAAGGGTATGAATGAATGAAGGGAATGAACTGAATGAAGGGAATGTGGGGAATGAATAGAATGAAGGGAATGAGAGAATGAAAGGAATGAAGGGAATGAAGGGAATGAAGGCAACGAAGGGAATGAATGACTTGAGGGAATTAAGAGATTGAGGGGAATGAATGAATGAAAGGAATATACGAATGAATGGCAATGTATGAATGAAGGGAACGAATGAATGGAGGGAATGGGTGAATGAATGAAGGGAATGTATGAATGAAGGGAATGAATGAATGGAGGGAATGAATGAATGATGGGAACGCATACATGAAGGGAATGAATGAATGAAGGGAACGAATGAATGGAGGGAATGAATGAATGAAGGGAACGAATGAGAGAAGAGAATGAATGAATGAAGAGAATGAATGAATGAAGGGATTGAATGAATGAAGGGAATGAAGAGAATGAGGGGAATGAATGAATGAAAGGAATATGCGAATGAATGGCAATGTATGAATGAAGGGAACGAATGAATGGAGGGAATGGATGAATGAATGAAGGGAATGTATGAATGAAAGGAATGAATGAATGAAGGTAATGTATGAATGAAGGGAATGAATAAATGAAGGGAATGAATTGAATGAAAGGAATGAGGGGAATGAATGAATGATGGGAATGAGTGAATGAAGGGAATGAGTGAATGAAAGGAACGAAAGGAATGAAGGGAATGAAGGGAACGAAAGGAATGTGTGAGTGAGGGGACTGAATGTACGAAGGGAATGAATGAATGAAGGGAACGCGGAGAATGAGGGGAATGAATGAATGAAAGGAATGTACGAATGAATGGGAATGTATGAATGAAGGGATCGAATGAATGAATGAAGGGAACGAATGCATGAAGGGTATGAATGAATGAAGGGAATGTATGAATGAAGGGAATGGATGAATGAAGGGAACGAAGAGAATGAGGGAATAAATGAATGAAAGGAATATACGAATGAATGGGAATGAATGAATGAAGGGAACGGACGAATGGAGGGAATGAATGAATGACGGGAATGTATGAATGAAGGGAATGAATGAATGAAGGGAACGAATGAATGAAGGGAATGAATGAATGAAGGGAATGAAGGGAATGAAGGGAATGATGAGAATGATGGGAATAAACGAATGAAAGGAATGTACGAATGAATGGGAATGTGTGAATGAAGGGAAGGAATGAATGAATGAAGGGAACGAATGCATGATGGGAATGAATGAATGACGGGAATGTATGAATGAAGGGAATGAATGAACGAAGGGAACGAATGAATGAAGGGAACGAATGAATGAAGAGAATGAATGAATTAGGGGAATGAATGAATGAAGGGAATGAATAAATGAAGGGAATGAATTGAATGAAAGGAATGAGGGGAATGAATGAATGATGGGAATGAGTGAATGAAGGGAATGAGTGAATGAAAGGAACGAAAGGAATGAAGGGAATGAGGGGAACGAAAGGAATGTGTGAGTGAGGGGACTGAATGTACGAAGGGAATGAATGGATGCAGGAAACGCAGGGAATGAGGGGAATGAATGAATAAAAGGAATGTACGAATGAATGGGAATGTATGAATGAAGGGATCGAATGAATGAATGGAGGGAACGAATGCATGAAGGGTATGAATGAATGAAGGGAATGTATGAATGAAGGGAATGAATGAATGAAGGGAACGAATGAACGAAGGGAATGAATAATTGAAGAGAATGTCATAATGAGCGGAATGTATGAATGATGGGAGAGAATGAAGGGAACGAATGAACGAAGGGAATGAATTATTGAAGGGAATGTAAGAATGAACGGAATGAACGGATGAAGGAAACGAATGAATGAAGGGAATGAATGAATGAAGGGAATGAAGGGAATGAAGGGAATGATGAGAATGATGGGAATAAATGAATGAAAGGAATGTACGAATGAATGGGAATGTGTGAATGAAGGGAACGAATGAATGAATGAACGGAACGAATGCATGAAGGGAATGAATGAATGAAGGGAATGTATGAATGAAGGGAATGAATGAATGAAGGGAACGAATGAACGAAGGGAATGAATGAACGAAGGGAATGAATGAACGAAGGGAATGAATGAACGAAGGGAATGAATGATTGAAGGGAATGTAATAATGAAGGGAATGTATAAATGATTTGAGGGAATGAAGGGAATGAATGAACGAAGGGAATGAATGATTGAAGGGAATATAAGAATGAAGCGAATGAACGGATGAAGGAAACGAATGAATGAAGGGAATGAAGGGAATGAAGGGAATGAGGAGAATGAGGGTATAAATGAATGAAAGGAATGTACGAATGAATGGGAATGTATGAATGAAGGGAACGAATGAATGAGTGAAGGGAACCAATGAATGACTGAAGGGAACGAATACATGAAGGGAATGAATGAATGAAGGGAACGAATGAATGAAGGGAATGAATGAATGAAGGTAATAAAGGGAATGAAGGAAATGAGGGGGATGAATGTATGACTGGAATGAATGATCGAATGGAATGAATGAATGAAAGGAACGAATGAATGAGGGGAATGAATGAATGAAGAGAATGAATGAATGAGGGCAATGAATGAATGAAGGGAATGAATATATGAAGGGAATGAATTGAATGAAAGGAATGAGGGGAATGAACGAATGATGGGAATGAGTGAATGAAGGGAATGAGTGAATGAAAGGAACGAAAGGAATGAAGGGAATGAGGGGAACGAAAGGAATGTGTGAGTGAGGGGACTGAATGTACGAAGGGAATGAATGAACGAAGGGAATGAATGATTGAAGGGAATATAAGAATGAAGCGAATGAACGGATGAAGGAAACGAATGAATGAAGGGAATGAAGGGAATGAAGGGAATGAGGAGAATGAGGGTATAAATGAATGAAAGAAATGTACGAATGAATGGGAATGTATGAATGAAGGGAACGAATGAATGAGTGAAGGGAACCAATGAATGACTGAAGGGAACGAATACATGAAGGGAATGAATGAATGAAGGGAACGAATGAATGAAGGGAATGAATGAATGAAGGTAATAAAGGGAATGAAGGAAATGAGGGGAATGAATGTATGACTGGAATGAATGATCGAATGGAATGAATGAATGAAAGGAACGAATGAATGAGGGGAATGAATGAATGAAGCGAATGAATGAATGGAGGGAATGAATGAATGAAGGGAATGAATAAATGAAGGGAATGAATTGAATGAAAGGAATGAGGGGAATGAATGAATGATGGGAATGAGTGAATGAAGGGAATGAGTGAATGAAAGGAACGAAAGGAATGAAGGGAATGAGGGGAACGAAAGGAATGTGTGAGTGAGGGGACTGAATGTACGAAGGGAATGAATGGATGAAGGGAACGCAGGGAATGAGGGGAATGAATGAATAAAAGGAATGTACGAATGAATGGGAATGTATGAATGAAGGGATCGAATGAATGAATGGAGGGAACGAATGCATGAAGGGTATGAATGAATGAAGGGAATGTATGAATGAAGGGAACGAATGAATGAAGGGAATGAATGAATGAAGGTAATAAAGGGAATGAAGGAAATGAGGGGAATGAATGTATGACTGGAATGAATGATCGAATGGAATGAATGAATGAAAGGAACGAATGAATGAGGGGAATGAATGAATGAAGCGAATGAATGAATGGAGGGAATGAATGAATGAAGGGAATGAATTAATGGAGGGAATGAATAAAGGAAACGAATCCAAGAAGGGTATGAATGAATGAAGGGAATGAACTGAATGAAGGGAATGTGGGGAATGAATCGAATGAAGGGAATGAGAGAATGAAAGGAATGAAGGGAATGAAGGGAATGAAGGCAACGAAGGGAATGAATGACTTGAGGGAATTAAGAGATTGAGGGGAATGAATGAATGAAAGAAATATACGAATGAATGGGAATGTATGAATGAAGGGAACGAATGAAAGGAGGGAATGGGTGAATGAATGAAGGGAATGTATGAATGAAGGGAATGAATGAATGGAGGGAATGAATGAATGATGGGAACGCATACATGAAGGGAATGAATGAATGAAGGGAACGAATGAATGGAGGGAATGAATGAATGAAGGGAACGAATGCATGAAGGGAATGAATGAATGAAGGGAATGTATGAATGAAGGGAATGAATGAATGAAGGGAACGAATGAATGAAGGGAACGAATGAATGAAGAGAATGAATGAATGAGGGGAATGAATGAATGAAGGGAATGAATGAATGGAGGGAACGAATGAATGGAGGGAATGAATTAATGAAGGGAACGAATGAATGAAGAGAATGAAAGAATGAAGGGATTGAATGAATGGAGGGAGTGAAGAGAATGAGGGGAATGGATGAACGAAGGGAATGAATTATTGAAGGGAATGTAAGAATGAACGGAATGAACGGATGAAGGAAACGAATGAATGAAGGGAATGAATGAATGAAGGGAATGAAGGGAATGAAGGGAATGATGAGAATGATGGGAATAAATGAATGAAAGGAATGTACGAATGAATGGGAATGTGTGAATGAAGGGAACGAATGAATGAATGAAGGGAACGAATGCATGATGGGAATGAATGAATGAAGGGAATGTATGAATGAAGGGAATGAATGAATGAAGGGAACGAATGAACGAAGGGAATGAATGAACGAAGGGAATGAATGATTGAAGGGAATGTAATAATGACGGGAATGTATAAATGATTTGAGTGAATGAAGGGAATGAATGAACGAAGGGAATGAATGATTGAAGGGAATATAAGAATGAAGCGAATGAACGGATGAAGGAAACGAATGAATGAAGGGAATGAAGGGAATGAAGGGAATGAGGAGATTGAGGGTATAAATGAATGAAAGGAATGTACGAATGAATGGGAATGTATGAATGAAGGGAACGAATGAATGAGTGAAGGGAACCAATGAATGAATGAAGGGAACGAATGCATGAAGGGAATGAATGAATGGAGGGAATGTATAAATGAAGGGAATGGATGAATGAAGGGAATGAATTAATGGAGGGAATGAATAAAGGAAACGAATCCAAGAAGGGTATGAATGAATGAAGGGAATGAACTGAATGAAGGGAATGTGGGGAATGAATAGAATGAAGGGAATGAGAGAATGAAAGGAATGAAGGGAATGAAGGGAATGAAGGCAACGAAGGGAATGAATGACTTGAGGGAATTAAGAGATTGAGGGGAATGAATGAATGAAAGGAATATACGAATGAATGGCAATGTATGAATGAAGGGAACGAATGAATGGAGGGAATGGGTGAATGAATGAAGGGAATGTATGAATGAAGGGAATGAATGAATGGAGGGAATGAATGAATGATGGGAACGCATACATGAAGGGAATGAATGAATGAAGGGAACGAATGAATGGAGGGAATGAATGAATGAAGGGAACGAATGAGAGAAGAGAATGAATGAATGAAGGGAATGAATGAATGAAGGGATTGAATGAATGAAGGGAATGAAGAGAATGAGGGGAATGAATGAATGAAAGGAATATGCGAATGAATGGCAATGTATGAATGAAGGGAACGAATGAATGGAGGGAATGGATGAATGAATGAAGGGAATGTATGAATGAAAGGAATGAATGAATGAAGGTAATGTATGAATGAAGGGAATGAATAAATGAAGGGAATGAATTGAATGAAAGGAATGAGGGGAATGAATGAATGATGGGAATGAGTGAATGAAGGGAATGAGTGAATGAAAGGAACGAAAGGAATGAAGGGAATGAAGGGAACGAAAGGAATGTGTGAGTGAGGGGACTGAATGTACGAAGGGAATGAATGAATGAAGGGAACGCGGAGAATGAGGGGAATGAATGAATGAAAGGAATGTACGAATGAATGGGAATGTATGAATGAAGGGATCGAATGAATGAATGAAGGGAACGAATGCATGAAGGGTATGAATGAATGAA
The DNA here is from genome assembly GCA_963576845.1 of Megachile leachella. Lineage (NCBI taxonomy): Eukaryota > Metazoa > Arthropoda > Insecta > Hymenoptera > Megachilidae > Megachile > Megachile leachella. The sequence continues at coordinate 1,412,706 of CAUYWW010000227.1, read as the reverse complement.
GGGAATGTATGAATGAAGGGAATGGATGAATGAAGGGAACGAAGAGAATGAGGGAATAAATGAATGAAAGGAATATACGAATGAATGGGAATGAATGAATGAAGGGAACGGACGAATGGAGGGAATGAATGAATGACGGGAATGTATGAATGAAGGGAATGAATGAATGAAGGGAACGAATGAATGAAGGGAATGAATGAATGAAGGGAATGAAGGGAATGAAGGGAATGATGAGAATGATGGGAATAAACGAATGAAAGGAATGTACGAATGAATGGGAATGTGTGAATGAAGGGAAGGAATGAATGAATGAAGGGAACGAATGCATGATGGGAATGAATGAATGACGGGAATGTATGAATGAAGGGAATGAATGAACGAAGGGAACGAATGAATGAAGGGAACGAATGAATGAAGAGAATGAATGAATTAGGGGAATGAATGAATGAAGGGAATGAATAAATGAAGGGAATGAATTGAATGAAAGGAATGAGGGGAATGAATGAATGATGGGAATGAGTGAATGAAGGGAATGAGTGAATGAAAGGAACGAAAGGAATGAAGGGAATGAGGGGAACGAAAGGAATGTGTGAGTGAGGGGACTGAATGTACGAAGGGAATGAATGGATGCAGGAAACGCAGGGAATGAGGGGAATGAATGAATAAAAGGAATGTACGAATGAATGGGAATGTATGAATGAAGGGATCGAATGAATGAATGGAGGGAACGAATGCATGAAGGGTATGAATGAATGAAGGGAATGTATGAATGAAGGGAATGAATGAATGAAGGGAACGAATGAACGAAGGGAATGAATAATTGAAGAGAATGTCATAATGAGCGGAATGTATGAATGATGGGAGAGAATGAAGGGAACGAATGAACGAAGGGAATGAATTATTGAAGGGAATGTAAGAATGAACGGAATGAACGGATGAAGGAAACGAATGAATGAAGGGAATGAATGAATGAAGGGAATGAAGGGAATGAAGGGAATGATGAGAATGATGGGAATAAATGAATGAAAGGAATGTACGAATGAATGGGAATGTGTGAATGAAGGGAACGAATGAATGAATGAACGGAACGAATGCATGAAGGGAATGAATGAATGAAGGGAATGTATGAATGAAGGGAATGAATGAATGAAGGGAACGAATGAACGAAGGGAATGAATGAACGAAGGGAATGAATGAACGAAGGGAATGAATGAACGAAGGGAATGAATGATTGAAGGGAATGTAATAATGAAGGGAATGTATAAATGATTTGAGGGAATGAAGGGAATGAATGAACGAAGGGAATGAATGATTGAAGGGAATATAAGAATGAAGCGAATGAACGGATGAAGGAAACGAATGAATGAAGGGAATGAAGGGAATGAAGGGAATGAGGAGAATGAGGGTATAAATGAATGAAAGGAATGTACGAATGAATGGGAATGTATGAATGAAGGGAACGAATGAATGAGTGAAGGGAACCAATGAATGACTGAAGGGAACGAATACATGAAGGGAATGAATGAATGAAGGGAACGAATGAATGAAGGGAATGAATGAATGAAGGTAATAAAGGGAATGAAGGAAATGAGGGGGATGAATGTATGACTGGAATGAATGATCGAATGGAATGAATGAATGAAAGGAACGAATGAATGAGGGGAATGAATGAATGAAGAGAATGAATGAATGAGGGCAATGAATGAATGAAGGGAATGAATATATGAAGGGAATGAATTGAATGAAAGGAATGAGGGGAATGAACGAATGATGGGAATGAGTGAATGAAGGGAATGAGTGAATGAAAGGAACGAAAGGAATGAAGGGAATGAGGGGAACGAAAGGAATGTGTGAGTGAGGGGACTGAATGTACGAAGGGAATGAATGAACGAAGGGAATGAATGATTGAAGGGAATATAAGAATGAAGCGAATGAACGGATGAAGGAAACGAATGAATGAAGGGAATGAAGGGAATGAAGGGAATGAGGAGAATGAGGGTATAAATGAATGAAAGAAATGTACGAATGAATGGGAATGTATGAATGAAGGGAACGAATGAATGAGTGAAGGGAACCAATGAATGACTGAAGGGAACGAATACATGAAGGGAATGAATGAATGAAGGGAACGAATGAATGAAGGGAATGAATGAATGAAGGTAATAAAGGGAATGAAGGAAATGAGGGGAATGAATGTATGACTGGAATGAATGATCGAATGGAATGAATGAATGAAAGGAACGAATGAATGAGGGGAATGAATGAATGAAGCGAATGAATGAATGGAGGGAATGAATGAATGAAGGGAATGAATTAAGGGAGGAAATGAATAAAGGAAACGAATCCAAGAAGGGTATGAATGAATGAAGGGAATGAACTGAATGAAGGGAATGTGGGGAATGAATCGAATGAAGGGAATGAGAGAATGAAAGGAATGAAGGGAATGAAGGGAATGAAGGCAACGAAGGGAATGAATGACTTGAGGGAATTAAGAGATTGAGGGGAATGAATGAATGAAAGAAATATACGAATGAATGGGAATGTATGAATGAAGGGAACGAATGAATGGAGGGAATGGGTGAATGAATGAAGGGAATGTATGAATGAAGGGAATGAATGAATAGAGGGAATGAATGAATGATGGGAACGCATACATGAAGGGAATGAATGAATGAAGGGAACGAATGAATGGAGGGAATGAATGAACGAAGGGAACGAATGAGAGAAGAGAATGAATGAATGAAGAGAATGAATGAATGAAGGGATTGAATGAATGAAGGGAATGAATAAATGAAGGGAATGAATTGAATGAAATGAATGAGGGGAATGAATGAATGATGGGAATGAGTGAATGAAGGGAATGAATGAATGAAAGGAACGAAAGGAATGAAGGGAATGAGGGGAACGAAAGGAATGTGTGAGTGAGGGGACTGAATGTACGAAGGGAATGAATGAATGAAGGGAACGCAGGGAATGAGGGGAATGAATGAATAAGAGGAATGTACGAATGAATGGGAATGTATGAATGAAGGGATCGAATGAATGAATGAAGGGAATGAATGCATGAAGGGAATGAATGAATGAAGGGAATGTATGAATGAAGGGAATGAATGAATGAAGGGAACGAATGAACGAAGGGAATGAATGAACGAAGGGCATGAATAATTGAAGGGAATGTCATAATGGGCGGAATGTATGAAGGATGGGAGAGAATGAAGGGAACGAATGAACGAAGGGAATGAATTATTGAAGGGAATGTAAGAATGAACGGAATGAACGGATGAAGGAAACGAATGAATGAAGGGAATGAATGAATGAAGGGAATGAAGGGAACGAAGGGAATGATGAGAATGATGGGAATAAATGAATGAAAGGAATGTACGAATGAATGGGAATGTGTGAATGAAGGGAACGAATGAATGAATGAAGGGAACGAATGCATGAAGGGAATGAATGAATGAAGGGAATGTATGAATGAGGGGAATGAATGAATGAAGGGAACGAATGAACGAAGGGAATGAATGAACGAAGGGAATGAATGATTGAAGGGAATGTAATAATGAAGGGAATGTATAAATGATTTGAGTGAATGAAGGGAATGAATGAACGAAGGGAATGAATGATTGAAGGGAATATAAGAATGAAGCGAATGAACGCATGAAGGAAACGAATGAATGAAGGGAATGAAGGGAATGAAGGGAATGAAGAGAATGAGGGGAATAAATGAATGAAAGGAATGTACGAATGAATGGGAATGTATGAATGAAGGGAACGAATGAATGAATGAAGGGAACGAATGCATGAAGGGAATGAATGAATGAAGGGAATGTATGGATTAAGGGAATGAATGAATGAAGGGAACGAATGAACGAAGGGAATGAATGAACGAAGGGAATGAATGAACGAAGGGAATGAATGATTGAACGGAATGTAAGAATGAAGCGAATGAACGGATGAAGGAAACGAATGAATGAAGGGAAGGAATGAATGAAGGGAATGAAGGGAATGAAGGGAATGAAGGGAATGAAGAGAATGAGGGGAATAGATGAATGAAAGGAATGTACGAATGAATGGGAATGTATGAATGAAGGGAACGAGTGAATGAATGAAGGGAACGAATGCATGAAGGGAATGAAGGAATGAAGGGAATGTATGAATGAAGGGAATGAATGAATGAAGGGAACGAATGTACGAAGGGAATGAATGAACGAAGGGAATGAATGATTGAAGGGAATGTAATAATGAAGGGAATGTATAAATGATTTGAGTGAATGAAGGGAATGAATGATTGAAGGGAATATGAGAATGAAGGGAATGAATGAATGAAGGGAATGAAGGGAATGAAGGGAACGAAGAAAATGAGGGGAATAAGTGAATGAAAGGAATGTACGAATGAATGGGAATGTATGAATGAAGGGAGCGAATGAATGGAGGGAATGGATGTATGAATGAAGGGAATGTATGAATGAAAGGAATGAATGAGTAAAGGTAATGTAGGAACGAAGGGAATGAATGAGGGATGGGAACGAATTAATGAAGGGAATGAGTTAAATGAATGGAATACGGGGAATGAGACAATGGAGGGAAACGAGTGAATGAAAGGAATGAACGGAATGAAGGGAACGAAGGGAATGAGTGAATGAAAGGATTGAATGAAGGAAGGGAATGAATGAATGAAGGGAATGAATGATTGATGGGAATGAAAGAATGAAGGGAATGAACGGATGACGGAAACGAATGAATGAAGGGAATGAAGAGAAAGAGGGGAATAAATGAATGAAAGGAATGTACGAATGAATGGGAATGTATGAATGAAGGGAACGAATGAATGAATGAAGGGAACGAACGCATGAAGGGAATGAATGAATGGAGGGAATGTATGAATGAAGGGAATGAATGAATGAAGGGAACGAATGAGAGAAGAGAATGAATGAATGAAGGGAACGAGTGAATGAATGAAGGGAACGAATGCATGAAGGGAATGAAAGAATGAAGGGAATGTATGAATGAAGGGAATGAATGAATGAAGGGAACGAATGAACGAAGGGAATGAATGATTGAAGGGAATGTAATATGGAAGGGAATGTATAAATGATTTGAGTGAATGAAGGGAATGAATGAACGAAGGGAATGAATGATTGAAGGGAATATGAGAATGAAGCGAATGAAGAGATGAAGGAAACGAATGAATGAAGGGAATGAATGAGTGAAGGGAATTAAGAGAATGAGGGGAATAAATGAATGAAAGGAATGTACGAATGGATGGGAATGTATGAATGAAGGGAACGAATGAATGAATGAAGGGAATGTATAAATGAAGGGAATGGATGAATGAAGGGAACGAAGAGAATGAGGGAATAAATGAATGAAAGGAATATACGAATGAATGGGAATGAATGAATGATGGGAACGCATACATGAAGGGAATGAATGAATGAAGGGAACGAATGAATGGAGGGAATGAATGAATGAAGGGAACGAATGCATGATGGGAATGAATGAATGACGGGAATGTATGATCGAATGGAATGAATGAATGAAAGGAACGAATGAATGAGGGGAATGAATGAATGAAGAGAATGAATGAATGAGGGGAATGAATGAATGAAGGGAATGAATAAATGAAGGGAATGAATTGAATGAAAGGAATGAGGGGAATGAATGAATGATGGGAATGAGTGAATGAAGGGAATGAGTGAATGAAAGGAACGAAAGGAATGAAGGGAATGAGGGGAACGAAAGGAATGTGTGAGTGAGGGGACTGAATGTACGAAGGGAATGAATGAACGAAGGGAATGAATGATTGAAGGGAATATAAGAATGAAGCGAATGAACGGATGAAGGAAACGAATGAATGAAGGGAATGAAGGGAATGAAGGGAATGAGGAGAATGAGGGTATAAATGAATGAAAGAAATGTACGAATGAATGGGAATGTATGAATGAAGGGAACGAATGAATGAGTGAAGGGAACCAATGAATGACTGAAGGGAACGAATACATGAAGGGAATGAATGAATGAAGGGAACGAATGAATGAAGGGAATGAATGAATGAAGGTAATAAAGGGAATGAAGGAAATGAGGGGAATGAATGTATGACTGGAATCAATGATCGAATGGAATGAATGAATGAAAGGAACGAATGAATGAGGGGAATGAATGAATGAAGCGAATGAATGAATGGAGGGAATGAATGAATGAAGGGAATGAATTAATGGAGGGAATGAATAAAGGAAACGAATCCAAGAAGGGTATGAATGAATGAAGGGAATGAACTGAATGAAGGGAATGTGGGGAATGAATAGAATGAAGGGAATGAGAGAATGAAAGGAATGAAGGGAATGAAGGGAATGAAGGCAACGAAGGGAATGAATGACTTGAGGGAATTAAGAGATTGAGGGGAATGAATGAATGAAAGGAATATACGAATGAATGGGAATGTATGAATGAAGGGAACGAATGAATGGAGGGAATGGGTGAATGAATGAAGGGAATGTATGAATGAAGGGAACGAATGAATGGAGGGAATGAATGAATGAAGGGAACGAATGAGAGAAGAGAATGAATGAATGAAGAGAATGAATGAATGAAGGGATTGAATGAATGAAGGGAATGAAGAGAATGAGGGGAATGAATGAATGAAAGGAATATGCGAATGAATGGCAATGTATGAATGAAGGGAACGAATGAATGGAGGGAATGGATGAATGAATGAAGGGAATGTATGAATGAAAGGAATGAATGAATGAAGGTAATGTATGAATGAAGGGAATGAATAAATGAAGGGAATGAATTGAATGAAAGGAATGAGGGGAATGAATGAATGATGGGAATGAGTGAATGAAGGGAATGAGTGAACGAAAGGAACGAAAGGAATGAAGGGAATGAAGGGAACGAAAGGAATGTGTGAGTGAGGGGACTGAATGTACGAAGGGAATGAATGAAGGGAACGCGGAGAATGAGGGGAATGAATGAATGAAAGGAATGTACGAATGAATGGGAATGTATGAATGAAGGGATCGAATGAATGAATGAAGGGAACGAATGCATGAAGGGTATGAATGAATGAAGGGAATGTATGAATGAAGGGAATGGATGAATGAAGGGAACGAAGAGAATGAGGGAATAAATGAATGAAAGGAATATACGAATGAATGGGAATGAATGAATGAAGGGAACGGACGAATGGAGGGAATGAATGAATGACGGGAATGTATGAATGAAGGGAATGAATGAATGAAGGGAACGAATGAATGAAGGGAATGAATGAATGAAGGTAATAAAGGGAATGAAGGAAATGAGGGGAATGAATGTATGACTGGAATGAATGATCGAATGGAATGAATGAATGAAAGGAACGAATGAATGAGGGGAATGAATGAATGAAGCGAATGAATGAACGGAGGGAATGAATGAATGAAGGGAATGAATTAATGGAGGGAATGAGTAAAGGAAACGAATCCAAGAAGGGAATGAATGAATGAAGGGAATGAAGGGAATGAAGGGAATGAAGAGAATGAGGGGAATAAATGAATGAAAGGAATGTACGAATGAATGGGAATGTATGAATGAAGGGAACGAATGAATGAATGAAGGGAACGAATGCATGAAGGGAATGAATGAATGAAGGGAATGTATGGATTAAGGGAATGAATGAATGAAGGGAACGAATGAACGAAGGGAATGAATGAACGAAGGGAATGAATGAACGAAGGGAATGAATGGTTGAACGGAATGTAAGAATGAAGCGAATGAACGGATGAAGGAAACGAATGAATGAAGGGAAGGAATGAATGAAGGGAATGAAGGGAATGAAGGGAATGAAGGGAATGAAGAGAATGAGGGGAATAGATGAATGAAAGGAATGTACGAATGAATGGGAATGTATGAATGAAGGGAACGAGTGAATGAATGAAGGGAACGAATGCATGAAGGGAATGAAGGAATGAAGGGAATGTATGAATGAAGGGAATGAATGAATGAAGGGAACGAATGAACGAAGGGAATGAATGAACGAAGGGAATGAATGATTGAAGGGAATGTAATAATGAAGGGAATGTATAAATGATTTGAGTGAATGAAGGGAATGAATGATTGAAGGGAATATGAGAATGAAGGGAATGAATGAATGAAGGGAATGAAGGGAATGAAGGGAATGAAGAAAATGAGGGGAATAAATGAATGAAAGGAATGTACGAATGAATGGGAATGTATGAATGAAGGGAGCGAATGAATGGAGGGAATGGATGTATGAATGAAGGGAATGTATGAATGAAAGGAATGAATGAGTAAAGGTAATGTATGAACGAAGGGAATGAATGAGGGATGGGAACGAATTAATGAAGGGAATGAGTTAAATGAATGGAATACGGGGAATGAGACAATGGAGGGAAACGAGTGAATGAAAGGAATGAACGGAATGAAGGGAACGAAGGGAATGAGTGAATGAAAGGATTGAATGAAGGAAGGGAATGAATGAATGAAGGGAATGAATGATTGATGGGAATGAAAGAATGAAGGGAATGAACGGATGACGGAAACGAATGAATGAAGGGAATGAAGAGAAAGAGGGGAATAAATGAATGAAAGGAATGTACGAATGAATGGGAATGTATGAATGAAGGGAACGAATGAATGAATGAAGGGAACGAACGCATGAAGGGAATGAATGAATGGAGGGAATGTATGAATGAAGGGAATGAATGAATGAAGGGAACGAATGAGAGAAGAGAATGAATGAATGAGGGGAATGAATGAATGAAGGGAATGAATGAATGTTGGGAACGAATGAGAGAAGAGAATGAATGAATGAGGGGAATGAATGAATGAAGGGAATGAATGAATGGAGGGACGAATGAATGGAGGGAATGAATTAATGAGGGGAACGAATGAATGAAGAGAATGAATGAATGAAGGGATTGAATGAATGAAGGGAATGAAGAGAATGAGGGGAATGAATGAATGAAAGGAATATACGGATGAATGGGAATGTATGAATGAAGGGAACGAATGAATGGAGGGAATGGATGAATGAATGAAGGGAATGTATGAATGAAAGGAATGAATGAATGAAGGTAATGTATGAATGAAGGGAATGAATAAATGAAGGGAATGAATTGAATGAAAGGAATGAGGGGAATGAATGAATGATGGGAATGAGTGAATGAAGGGAATGAGTGAATGAAAGGAACGAAAGGAATGAAGGGAATGAAGGGAACGATAGGAATGTGTGAGTGAGGGGACTGAATGTACGGAGGGAATGAATGAATGAAGGGAACGCGGAGAATGAGGGGAATGAATGAATGAAAGGAATGTACGAATGAATGGGAATGTATGAATGAAGGGATGGAATGAATGAATGAAGGGAACGAATGAATGAATGAAGGGAACAAATGCATGAAGGGAATGAATGAATGAATGAAGGGAATGTATGAATGAAAGGAATGAATGTATGAAGGTAATGTATGAATGAAGGGAATGAATTGAATGAAAGGAATGAGGGGAATGTATGAATGAAGGGAATGAATGAATGAAGGGAACGAATGAACGAAGGGAATGAATGAACGAAGGGTATGAATGATTGAAGGGAATGTAATAATGAAGGGAATGTATAAATGATTTGAGTGAATGAAGGGAATGAATGAACGAAGGGAATGAATGATTGAAGGGAATATGAGAATGAAGCGAATGAAGGGATGAAGGAAACGAATGAATGAAGGGAATGAATGAATGAAGGGAATGAAGGGAATGAAGGGAATGAAGAGTATGAGGGGAATAAATGAATGAAAGGAATGTACGAATGAATGGGAATGTATGAATGAAGGGAACGAATGAATGAATGAAGGGAACGAATGCATGAAGGGAATGAATGAATGAAGGGAATGTATGGATGAAGGGAATGAATGAATGAAGGGAACGAATGAACGAAGGGAATGAATGAACGAAGGGAATGAATGAACGAAGGGAATGAATGATTGAACGGAATGTAAGAATGAAGCGAATGAACGGATGAAGGAAACGAATGAATGAAGGGAAGGAATGAATGAAGGGAATGAAGGGAATGAAGGGAATGAAGAGAATGAAGAGAATGAGGGGAATAGATGAATGAAAGGAATGTACGAATGAATGCGAATGTATAAATGAAGGGAACGAGTGAATGAATGAAGGGAACGAATGCATGAAGGGAATGAAAGAATGAAGGGAATGTATGAATGAAGGGAATGAATGAATGAAGGGAACGAATGAACGAAGGGAATGAATGAACGAAGGGAATGAATGATTGAAGGGAATGTAATAATGAAGGGAATGTATAAATGATTTGAGTGAATGAAGGGAATGAATGATTGAAGGGAATATGAGAATGAAGGGAATGAATGAATGAAGGGAATGAAGGGAATGAAGGGAATGAAGAAAATGAGGGGAATAAATGAATGAAAGGAATGTACGAATGAATGGGAATGTATGAATGAAGGGAGCGAATGAATGGAGGGAATGGATGTATGAATGAAGGGAATGTATGAATGAAAGGAATGAATGAGTGAAGGTAATGTATGAACGAAGGGAATCAATGAGGGATGGGAACGAATTAATGAAGGGAATGAGTTAAATGAATGGAATACGGGGAATGAGACAATGGAGGGAAACGAGTGAATGAAAGGAATGAAAGGAATGAAGGGAACGAAGGGAATGAGTGAATGAAAGGAATGAATGAAGGAAGGGAATGAATGAATGAAGGGAATGAATGATTGATGGGAATGAAAGAATGAAGGGAATGAACGGATGACGGAAACGAATGAATGAAGGGAATGAAGAGAAAGAGGGGAATAAATGAATGAAAGGAATGTACGAATGAATGGGAATGTATGAATGAAGGGAACGAATGAATGAATGAAGGGAACGAACGCATGAAGGGAATGAATGAATGGAGGGAATGTATGAATGAAGGGAATGAATGAATGAAGGGAACGAATGAACGAAGGGAATGAATGAACGAAGGGAATGAATGAATTAAGGGAATGAATGAAGGAAGGGAAGGAATGGATGATGGGAATGAATGAGTGAAGGGAATGAATGAATGAAGAGTATGAATGAAGGAAGGGAATGAATGAAGGAAGGGAACGAATGAACGAAGGGAATGAATGATCGAAGGGAATGAATGATTGAAGGGAATGTAATAATGAAGGGAATGTATAAATGATTTGAGTGAATGAAGGGAATGAATGAACGAAGGGAATGAATGATTGAAGGGAATATGAGAATGAAGCGAATGAAGAGATGAAGGAAACGAATGAATGAAGGGAATGAATGAATGAAGGGAATGAAGGGAATGAGGGGAATAAATGAATGAAAGGAATGTACGAATGAATGGGAATGTATGAATGAAGGGAACGAATGAATGAATGAAGGGAACGAACGCATGAAGGGAATGAATGAAGGGAACGAACGCATGAAGGGAATGAATGAAGGGAATGTATAAATGAAGGGAATGGATGAATGAAGGGAACGAAGAGAATGAGGGAATAAATGAATGAAAGGGATATACGAATGATTGGAAATGAATGAATGAACAGAACGGACGAATGGAGTGAATGAATGAAGTATGGGAACGCATACATGAAGGGAATGAATGAATGAAGGGAACGAATGAATGGAGGGAATGAAGGGAAAGAAGAGAATGAGGGGAATAAATGAATGAAAGGAATGTCCGAAAGAGTGGGAACGAATGAATGAAGGGAACCAATGAATGGAGGGAATGAATGAATGATGGGAATGCATACATGAAGAGAATGAATGAATGAGGGGAATGAATGAATGAAGGGAATGAATGAATGGAGGGAACGAATGAATGGAGGGAATGAATTAATGAAGGGAACGAATGAATGAAGAGAATGAATGAATGAAGGTAATAAAGGGAATGAAGGGAATGAGTTCAATGAATGTATGACGGGAATGAATGAATGGAGGGAATGAATGAATGAAAGGAATGAATGAATGGACGGAATTAATGAAGGGAACGAAGCGAGTGTACGTAACCAATGAATGAGTAACATGAGTGAATGAATGAAGCGAATGAGGGGAATGAGAGAATGAAAGGATGAAGGGAATGAAGGGAATGAAGGCAACGAAGGGAATGAATGAATGAAGCGAATGAATGAGTGGAGGGAATCAATGAACGAAGGCAATGAATGAATGAAGGGAATGACGGTGATGAGGGGAATGTATGAATGTAGCGAATGAGTGAATGCAAGGAATGGATGGAATGAAGGGAATGAAGGAAACGAAGGGAATAAATGAATGAAGGAAATAAATGAATGAATGAAGGGAACGAATGCATGAAGGGAATGAATGAATGAAGGGAATGTATGAATGAAGGGAATGAATGAATGAAGGGAATGTATGAATGAAGGGAATGAATGAATGAAGGGAACGAATAAACGAAGGGAATGAATGAACGAAGGGAATGAATGATTGAAGGGAATGTAATAATGAAGGGAATGTATAAATGATTTGAGTGAATGAAGGGACTGAATGAACGAAGGGAATGAATGATTGAAGGGAATATAAGAATGAAGCGAATGAACGTATGAAGGAAACGAATGAATGAAGGGAATGAAGGGAATGAAGGGAATGAGGAGAATGAGGGTATAAATGAATGAAAGAAATGTATGAATGAATGGGAATGTATGAATGAAGGGAACGAATGAATGAGTGAAGGGAACCAATGAATGAATGAAGGGCCGAATGCATGAAGGGAATGAATGAATGAAGGGAATGAAGAGAATGAGGGAATAAATGAATGAAAGGAATATACGAATGAATGGGAATGAATGAATGAAGGGAACGAATGAATGAAGGGAATGAATGAATGAAGGGAACGAATGAATGAAGGGAATGAATGAATGAAGGTAATAAAGGGAATGAAGGAAATGAGGGGAATGAATGTATGACTGGAATGAATGATCGAATGGAATGAATGAATGAAAGGTACGAATGAATGAGGGGAATGAACGAATGAAGCGAATGAATGAATGGAGGGAATGAATGAATGAAGGGAATGAATTAATGGAGGGAATGAATAAAGGAAACGAATCCAAGAAGGGTATGAATGAATGAAGGGAATGAACTGAATGAATGAAGGGAATGTATGAATGAAGGGAATGAATGAATGAAGGTAATGTATGCATGAAGGGAATGAATAAATGAAGGGAATGAATTGAATGAAACGAATGAGGGGAATAAATGAATGATGGGAATGAGTGAATGAAGGGAATGAGTGAATGAAAGGAATGAAAGGAATGAAGGGAATGAAGGGAATGAAGGGAACGAAAGGAATGAATGAGTGAGGGGACTGCATGTACGAAGGGAATGAATGAATGAAGGGAATGACGAGCATGTGGGGAGAGAATGAATGACAGGAATGTACGAATGAATGGGAATGTATGAATGAAGGGAATGAATGAATAAAGGGAATGAATGAATGAAGGGAACGAATGAATGAATGAAGGGAACGAATGCATGAAGGGAATGAATGAATGAAGGGAATGTATGAATGAAGGGAATGAATGAATGAAGGGAACGAATGAACGAAGGGAATGAATGAACGAAGGGTATGAATGATTGAAGGGAATGTATGAATGAAGGGAATGAATGAATGAAGGGAACGAGTGAATGAATGAAGGGAACGAATGCATGAAGGGAATGAAAGAATGAAGGGAGTGTATGAATGAAGGGAATGAATGAATGAAGGGAACGAACGAACGAAGGGAATGAATGATTGAAGGGAATGTAATATGGAAGGGAATGTATAAATGATTTGAGTGAATGAAGGGAATGAATGAACGAAGGGAATGAATGATTGAAGGGAATATGAGAATGAAGCGAATGAAGAGATGAAGGAAACGAATGAATGAAGGGAATGAATGAGTGAAGGGAATTAAGAGAATGAGGGGAATAAATGAATGAAAGGAATGTACGAATGGATGGGAATGTATGAATGAAGGGAACGAATGAATGAATGAAGGGAATGTATAAATGAAGGGAATGGATGAATGAAGGGAACGAAGAGAATGAGGGAATAAATGAATGAAAGGAATATACGAATGAATGGGAATGAATGAATGATGGGAACGCATACATGAAGGGAATGAATGAATGAAGGGAACGAATGAATGGAGGGAATGAATGAATGAAGGGAACGAATGCATGATGGGAATGAATGAATGACGGGAATGTATGATCGAATGGAATGAATGAATGAAAGGAACGAATGAATGAGGGGAATGAATGAATGAAGAGAATGAATGAATGAGGGGAATGAATGAATGAAGGGAATGAATAAATGAAGGGAATGAATTGAATGAAAGGAATGAGGGGAATGAATGAATGATGGGAATGAGTGAATGAAGGGAATGAGTGAATGAAAGGAACGAAAGGAATGAAGGGAATGAGGGGAACGAAAGGAATGTGTGAGTGAGGGGACTGAATGTACGAAGGGAATGAATGAATGAAGGGAATGAAGGGAATGAATGAAGGGAACGAACGCATGAAGGGAATGTATAAATGAAGGGAATGGATGAATGAAGGGAACGAAGAGAATAAGGGAATAAATGAATGAAAGGAATATACGAATGAATGGGAATGAATGAATGAAGGGAACGGACGAATGGAGGGAATGAATGAATGATGGGAACGCATACATGAAGGGAATGAATGAATGAAGGGAACGAATGAATGGAGGGAATGAATGAATGAAGGGAACGAATGAGAGAAGAGAATGAATGAATGAAGAGAATGAATGAATGAAGGGATTGAATGAATGAAGGGAATGAAGAGAATGAGGGGAATGAATGAATGAAAGGAATATGCGAATGAATGGCAATGTATGAATGAAGGGAACGAATGAATGGAGGGAATGGATGAATGAATGAAGGGAATGTATGAATGAAAGGAATGAATGAATGAAGGTAATGTATGAATGAAGGGAATGAATAAATGAAGGGAATGAATTGAATGAAAGGAATGAGGGGAATGAATGAATGATGGGAATGAGTGAATGAAGGGAATGAGTGAATGAAAGGAACGAAAGGAATGAAGGGAATGAAGGGAACGAAAGGAATGTGTGAGTGAGGGGACTGAATGTACGAAGGGAATGAATGAAGGGAATGAAGAGAATGAGGGGAATGAATGAATGAAAGGAATGTACGAATGAATGGGAATGTATGAATGAAGGGATCGAATGAATGAATGAAGGGAACGAATGCATGAAGGGTATGAATGAATGAAGGGAATGTATGAATGAAGGGAATGGATGAATGAAGGGAACGAAGAGAATGAGGGAATAAATGAATGAAAGGAATATACGAATGAATGGGAATGAATGAATGAAGGGAACGGACGAATGGAGGGAATGAATGAATGACGGGAATGTATGAATGAAGGGAATGAATGAATGAAGGGAACGAATGAATGAAGGGAATGAATGAATGAAGGGAATGAACGGAATGATGAGAATGATGGGAATAAACGAATGAAAGGAATGTACGAATGAATGGGAATGTGTGAATGAAGGGAAGGAATGAATGAATGAAGGGAACGAATGCATGATGGGAACGAATGAATGACGGGAATGTATGAATGAAGGGAATGAATGAACGAAGGGAACGAATGAATGAAGGGAACGAATGAATGAAGAGAATGAATGAATGAGGGGAATGAATGAATGAAGGGAATGAATAAATGAAGGGAATGAATTGAATGAAAGGAATGAGGGGAATGAATGAATGATGGGAATGAGTGAATGAAGGGAATGAGTGAATGAAACGAACGAAAGGAATGAAGGGAGTGAGGGGAACGAAAGGAATGTGTGAGTGAGGGGACTGAATGTACGAAGGGAATGAATGGATGCAGGGAACGCAGGGAATGAGGGGAATGAATGAATAAAAGGAATGTACGAATGAATGGGAATGTATGAATGAAGGGATCGAATGAATGAATGGAGGGAACGAATGCATGAAGGGTATGAATGAATGAAGGGAATGTATGAATGAAGGAAATGAATGAATGAAGGGAACGAATGAACGAAGGGAATGAATAATTGAAGAGAATGTCATAATGAGCGGAATGTATGAATGATGGGAGAGAATGAAGGGAACGAACGAACGAAGGGAATGAATTATTGAAGGGAATGTAAGAATGAACGGAATGAACGGATGAAGGAAACGAATGAATGAAGGGAATGAATGAATGAAGGGAATGAAGGGAATGAAGGGAATGATGAGAATGATGGGAATAAATGAATGAAAGGAATGTACGAATGAATGGGAATGTATGAATGAAGGGAACGAATGAATGAATGAAGGGAACGAACGCATGAAGGGAATGAATGAAGGGAATGTATAAATGAAGGGAATGGATGAATGAAGGGAACGAAGAGAATGAGGGAATAAATGAATGAAAGAAATGTACGAATGAATGGGAATGTATGAATGAAGGGAACGAATGAATGAGTGAAGAGAACCAATGAATGACTGAAGGGAACGAATACATGAAGGGAATGAATGAATGAAGGGAACGAATGAATGAAGGGAATGAATGAATGAAGGTAATAAAGGGAATGAAGGAAATGAGGGGAATGAATGTATGACTGGAATGAATGATCGAATGGAATGAATGAATGAAAGGAACGAATGAATGAGGGGAATGAATGAATGAAGCGAATGAATGAATGGAGGGAATGAATGAATGAAGGGAATGAATTAATGGAGGAAATGAATAAAGGAAACGAATCCAAGAAGGGTATGAATGAATGAAGGGAATGAAGGGAATGAATGGAACGAAAGGATGAATGGGTGAGGGGACTGCATGTACGAAGGGAATGAATGAATGAAGGGAATGACGAGCATGTGGGGAGAGAATGAATGAAAGGAATGTACGAATGAATGGGAATGTATGAATGAAGGGATGGAATGAATGAATGAAGGGAACGAATGAATGAATGAAGGGAACGAATGCATGAAGGGAATGAATGAATGAAGGGAATGTATGAATGAATGGAATGAATGAATGAAGGGAACGAATGAACGAAGGGAATGAATGAACGAAGGGAATGAATGAACGAAGGGAATGAATGATTGAAGGGAATATGAGAATGAAGCGAATGAAGAGATGAAGGAAACGAATGAATGAAGGGAATGAATGAATGAAGGGAATGAAGGGAATGAAGGGAATGAAGGGAATGAAGAGAATGAGGAGAATAAATGAATGAAAGGAATGTACGAATGAATGGGAATGTATGAATGAAGGGAACGAATGAATGAATGAAGGGAACGAACGCATGAAGGGAATGAATGAAGGGAACGAATGAACGAAGGGAATGAATGAACGAAGGGGATGAATGAACGAAGGGAATGAATGATTGAAGGGAATATGAGAATGAAGCGAATGAAGAGATGAAGGAAACGAATGAATGAAGGGAATGAATGAATGAAGGGAATGAAGGGAATGAAGGGAATGAAGGGAATGAAGAGAATGAGGAGAATAAATGAATGAAAGGAATGTACGAATGAATGGGAATGTATGAATGAAGGGAACGAATGAATGAATGAAGGGAACGGACGAATGGAGGGAATGAATGAATGATGGGAATGTATGAATGAAGGGAATGAATGAATGAAGGGAACGAATGAATGAAGGGAACGAATGAATGAAGAGAATGAATGAATGAGGGGAATGAATGAATGAAGGGAATGAATGAATGGAGGGAACGAATGAATGGAGGGAATGAATTAATGAAGGGTACGAATGAATGAAGAGAATGAATGAATGAAGGGATTGAATGAATGGAGGGAGTGAAGAGAATGAGGGGAATGGATGAACGAAGGGAATGAATTATTGAAGGGAATGTAAGATTGAACGGAATGAACGGATGAAGGAAACGAATGAATGAAGGGAATGAATGAATGAAGGGAATGAAGGGAATGATGAGAATGATGGGAATAAATGAATGAAAGGAATATGCGAATGAATGGCAATGTATGAATGAAGGGAACGAATGAATGGAGGGAATGTAATAATGACGGGAATGTATAAATGATTTGAGTGAATGAAGGGAATGAATGAACGAAGGGAATGAATGATTGAAGGGAATATAAGAATGAAGCGAATGAACGGATGAAGGAAACGAATGAATGAAGGGAATGAAGGGAATAAAGGGAATGATGAGAATGATGGGAATAAATGAATGAAAGGAATGTACGAATGAATGGGAATGTGTGAATGAAGGGAACGAATGAATGAATGAAGGGAACGAATGCATGATGGGAATGAATGAATGAAGGGAATGTATGAATGAAGGGAATGGATGAATGAAGGGAATGAAGAGAATGAGGGAATAAATGAATGAAAGGAATATACGAATGAATGGGAATGAATGAATGAAGGGAACGAATGCATGAAGGGTATGAATGGATGAAGGGAATGTATGAATGAAGGGAATGGATGAATGAAGGGAACGAGGAGAATGAGGGTATAAATGAATGAAAGGAATGTACGAATGAATGGGAATGTATGAATGAAGGGAACGAATGAATGAGTGAAGGGAACCAATGAATGAATGAAGGGAACGAATGCATGAAGGGAATGAATGAATGGAGGGAATGTATAAATGAAGGGAATGGATGAATGAAGGGAATGAAGAGAATGAGGGAATAAATGAATGAAAGGAATATACGAATGAATGGGAATGAATGAATGAAGGGAACGAATGAATGAAGGGAATGAATGAATGAAGGGAAGGAATGAATGAAGGGAATGAATGAATGAAGGTAATAAAGGGAATGAAGGAAATGAGGGGAATGAATGTATGACTGGAATGAATGATCGAATGGAATGAATGAATGAAGCGAATGAATGAATGGAGGGAATGAATGAATGAAGGGAATGAATTAATGGAGGGAATGAATAAAGGAAACGAATCCAAGAAGGGTATGAATGAATGAAGGGAATGAACTGAATGAAGGGAATGTGGGGAATGAATAGAATGAAGGGAATGAGAGAATGAAAGGAATGAAGGGAATGAAGGGAATGAAGGCAACGAAGGGAATGAATGACTTGAGGGAATTAAGAGATTGAGGGGAATGAATGAATGAAAGGAATATACGAATGAATGGGAATGTATGAATGAAGGGAACGAATGAATGGAGGGAATGGGTGAATGAATGAAGGGAATGTATGAATGAAGGGAATGAATGAATGGAGGGAATGAATGAATGATGGGAACGCATACATGAAGGGAATGAATGAATGAAGGGAACGAATGAATGGAGGGAATGAATGAATGAAGGGAACGAATGAGAGAAGAGAATGAATGAATGAAGAGAATGAATGAATGAAGGGATTGAATGAATGAAGGGAATGAAGAGAATGAGGGGAATGAATGAATGAAAGGAATATGCGAATGAATGGCAATGTATGAATGAAGGGAACGAATGAATGGAGGGAATGGATGAATGAATGAAGGGAATGTATGAATGAAAGGAATGAATGAATGAAGGTAATGTATGAATGAAGGGAATGAATAAATGAAGGGAATGAATTGAATGAAAGGAATGAGGGGAATGAATGAATGATGGGAATGAGTGAATGAAGGGAATGAGTGAATGAAAGGAACGAAAGGAATGAAGGGAATGAAGGGAACGAAAGGAATGTGTGAGTGAGGGGACTGAATGTACGAAGGGAATGAATGAATGAAGGGAACGCGGAGAATGAGGAGAATGAATGAATGAAAGGAATGTACGAATGAATGGGAATGTATGAATGAAGGGATCGAATGAATGAATGAAGGTAATAAAGGGAATGAAGGAAATGAGGGGAATGAATGTATGACTGGAATGAATGATCGAATGGAATGAATGAATGAAGCGAATGAATGAATGGAGGGAATGAATGAATGAAGGGAATGAATTAATGGAGGGAATGAATAAAGGAAACGAATCCAAGAAGGGTATGAATGAATGAAGGGAATGAACTGAATGAAGGGAATGTGGGGAATGAATAGAATGAAGGGAATGAGAGAATGAAAGGAATGAAGGGAATGAAGGCAACGAAGGGAATGAATGACTTGAGGGAATTTAGAGATTGAGGGGAATGAATGAATGAAAGGAATATACGAATGAATGGGAATGTATGAATGAAGGGAACGAATGAATGGAGGGAATGGGTGAATGAATGAAGGGAATGTATGAATGAAGGGAATGAATGAATGGAGGGAATGAATGAATGATGGGAACGCATACATGAAGGGAATGAATGAATGAAGGGAACGAATGAATGGAGGGAATGAATGAATGAAGGGAACGAATGAGAGAAGAGAATGAATGAATGAAGAGAATGAATGAATGAAGGGATTGAATGAATGAAGGGAATGAAGAGAATGAGGGGAATGAATGAATGAAAGGAATATGCGAATGAATGGCAATGTATGAATGAAGGGAACGAATGAATGGAGGGAATGGATGAATGAATGAAGGGAATGTATGAATGAAAGGAATGAATGAATGAAGGTAATGTATGAATGAAGGGAATGAATAAATGAAGGGAATGAATTGAATGAAAGGAATGAGGGGAATGAATGAATGATGGGAATGAGTGAATGAAGGGAATGAGTGAATGAAAGGAACGAAAGGAATGAAGGGAATGAAGGGAACGAAAGGAATGTGTGAGTGAGGGGACTGAATGTACGAAGGGAATGAATGAATGAAGGGAACGCGGAGAATGAGGAGAATGAATGAATGAAAGGAATGTACGAATGAATGGGAATGTATGAATGAAGGGATCGAATGAATGAATGAAGGGAACGAATGCATGAAGGGTATGAATGGATGAAGGGAATGTATGAATGAAGGGAATGGATGAATGAAGGGAACGAGGAGAATGAGGGAATAAATGAATGAAAGGAATATACGAATGAATGGGAATGAATGAATGAAGGGAACGGACGAATGGAGGGAATGAATGAATGACGGGAATGTATGAATGAAGGGAATGAATGAATGAAGGGAACGAATGAATGAAGGGAATGAATGAATGAAGGGAATGAAGGGAATGAAGGGAATGAAGGGAATGATGAGAATGATGGGAATAAACGAATGAAAGGAATGTACGAATGAATGGGAATGTGTGAATGAAGGGAAGGAATGAATGAATGAAGGGAACGAATGCATGATGGGAATGAATGAATGACGGGAATGTATGAATGAAGGGAATGAATGAACGAAGGGAACGAATGAATGAAGGGAACGAATGAATGAAGAGAATGAATGAATGAGGGGAATGAATGAATGAAGGGAATGAATAAATGAAGGGAATGAATTGAATGAAAGGAATGAGGGGAATGAATGAATGATGGGAATGAGTGAATGAAGGGAATGAGTGAATGAAAGGAACGAAAGGAATGAAGGGAATGAGGGGAACGAAAGGAATGTGTGAGTGAGGGGACTGAATGTACGAAGGGAATGAATGGATGCAGGGAACGCAGGGAATGAGGGGAATGAATGAATAAAAGGAATGTACGAACGAATGGGAATGTATGAATGAAGGGATCGAATGAATGAATGGAGGGAACGAATGCATGAATGGTATGAATGAATGAAGGGAATGTATGAATGAAGGGAATGAATGAATGAAGGGAACGAATGAACGAAGGGAATGAATAATTGAAGAGAATGTCATAATGAGCGGAATGTATGAATGATGGGAGAGAATGAAGGGAACGAATGAACGAAGGGAATGAATTATTGAAGGGAATGTAAGAATGAACGGAATGAACGGATGAAGGAAACGAATGAATGAAGGGAATGAATGAATGAAGGGAATGAAGGGAATGAAGGGAATGATGAGAATGATGGGAATAAATGAATGAAAGGAATGTACGAATGAATGGGAATGTATGAATGAAGGGAACGAATGAATGAATGAAGGGAACGAACGCATGAAGGGAATGAATGAAGGGAATGTATAAATGAAGGGAATGGATGAATGAAGGGAACGAAGAGAATGAGGGAATAAATGAATGAAAGAAATGTGCGAATGAATGGGAATGTATGAATGAAGGGAACGAATGAATGAGTGAAGGGAACCAATGAATGACTGAAGGGGACGAATACATGAAGGGAATGAATGAATGAAGGGAACGAATGAATGAAGGGAACGAATGAATGGAGGGAATGGGTGAATGAATGAAGGGAATGTATGAATGAAGGGAATCAATGAATGAAGGTAATGTATGAATGAAGGGAATGAATAAATGAAGGGAATGAATTGAATGAAACGAATGAGGGGAATAAATGAATGATGGGAATGAGTTAATGAAGGGAATGAGTGAATGAAAGGAATGAAAGGAATGAAGGGAATGAAGGGAATGAATGGAACGAAAGGATGAATGGGTGAGGGGACTGCATGTACGAAGGGAATGAATGAATGAAGGGAATGACGAGCATGTGGGGAGAGAATGAATGAAAGGAATGTACGAATGAATGGGAATGTATGAATGAAGGGATGGAATGAATGAATGAAGGGAACGAATGAATGAATGAAGGGAACGAATGCATGAAGGGAATGAATGAATGAAGGGAATGTATGAATGAATGGAATGAATGAATGAAGGGAACGAATGAACGAAAGGAATGAATGAACGAAGGGAATGAATGAACGAAGGGAATGAATGATTGAAGGGAATATGAGAATGAAGCGAATGAAGAGATGAAGGAAACGAATGAATGAAGGGAATGAATGAATGAAGGGAATGAAGGGAATGAAGGGAATGAAGGGAATGAAGAGAATGAGGAGAATAAATGAATGAAAGGAATGTACGAATGAATGGGAATGTATGAATGAAGGGAACGAATGAATGAATGAAGGGAACGAACGCATGAAGGGAATGAATGAAGGGAATGTATAAATGAAGGGAATGGATGAATGAAGGGAACGAAGAGAATGAGGGAATAAATGAATGAAAGGAATATACGAATGAATGGGAATAAATGAATGAAGGGAACGGACGAATGGAGGGAATGAATGAATGATGGGAATGTACGAATGAAGGGAATGAATGAATGAAGGGACGAATGAATGAAGGGAACGAATGAATGAAGAGAATGAATGAATGAGGGGAATGAATGAATGAAGGGAATGAATGAGGGGAATGAATGAATGAAGGGAATGAATGAATGGAGGGAACGAATGAATGGAGGGAATGAATTAATGAAGGGTACGAATGAATGAAGAGAATGAATGAATGAAGGGATTGAATGAATGGAGGGAGTGAAGAGAATGAGGGGAATGGATGAACGAAGGGAATGAATTATTGAAGGGAATGTAAGAATGAACGGAATGAACGGATGAAGGAAACGAATGAATGAAGGGAATGAATGAATGAAGGGAATGAAGGGAATGATGAGAATGATGGGAATAAATGAATGAAAGGAATGTACGAATGAATGGGAATGTGTGAATGAAGGGAAGGAATGAATGAATGAAGGGAACGAATGCATGATGGGAATGAATGAATGACGGGAATGTATGAATGAAGGGAATGAATGAATGAAGGGAACGAATGAATGAAGGGAACGAATGAATGAAGAGAATGAATGAATGAGGGGAATGAATGAATGAAGGGAATGAATGAATGGAGGGAACGAATGAATGGAGGGAATGAATTAATGAAGGGAACGAATGAATGAAGAGAATGAAAGAATGAAGGGATTGAATGAATGGAGGGAGTGAAGAGAATGAGGGGAATGGATGAACGAAGGGAATGAATTATTGAAGGGAATGTAAGAATGAACGGAATGAACGGATGAAGGAAACGAATGAATGAAGGGAATGAATGAATGAAGGGAATGAATTAATGGAGGGAATGAATAAAGGAAACGAATCCAAGAAGGGTATGAATGAATGAAGGGAATGAACTGAATGAAGGGAATGTGGGGAATGAATAGAATGAAGGGAATGAGAGAATGAAAGGAATGAAGGGAATGAAGGGAATGAAGGCAACGAAGGGAATGAATGACTTGAGGGAATTAAGAGATTGAGGGGAATGAATGAATGAAAGGAATATACGAATGAATGGGAATGTATGAATGAAGGGAACGAATGAATGGAGGGAATGGGTGAATGAATGAAGGGAATGTATGAATGAAGGGAATGAATGAATGGAGGGAATGAATGAATGATGGGAACGCATACATGAAGGGAATGAATGAATGAAGGGAACGAATGAATGGAGGGAATGAATGAATGAAGGGAACGAATGAGAGAAGAGAATGAATGAATGAAGAGAATGAATGAATGAAGGGATTGAATGAATGAAGGGAATGAAGAGAATGAGGGGAATGAATGAATGAAAGGAATATGCGAATGAATGGCAATGTATGAATGAAGGGAACGAATGAATGGAGGGAATGTAATAATGACGGGAATGTATAAATGATTTGAGTGAATGAAGGGAATGAATGAACGAAGGGAATGAATGATTGAAGGGAATATAAGAATGAAGCGAATGAACGGATGAAGGAAACGAATGAATGAAGGGAATGAAGGGAATAAAGGGAATGATGAGAATGATGGGAATAAATGAATGAAAGGAATGTACGAATGAATGGGAATGTGTGAATGAAGGGAACGAATGAATGAATGAAGGGAACGAATGCATGATGGGAATGAATGAATGAAGGGAATGTATGAATGAAGGGAATGAATGAATGAAGGGAACGAATGAACGAAGGGAATGAATGGACGAAGGGAATGAATGATTGAAGGGAATGTAATAATGACGGGAATGTATAAATGATTTGAGTGAATGAAGGGAATGAATGAACGAAGGGAATGAATGATTGAAGGGAATATAAGAATGAAGCGAATGAACGGATGAAGGAAACGAATGAATGAAGGGAATGAAGGGAATAAAGGGAATGAGGAGAATGAGGGTATAAATGAATGAAAGGAATGTACGAATGAATGGGAATGTATGAATGAAGGGAACGAATGAATGAGTGAAGGGAACCAATGAATGAATGAAGGGAACGAATGCATGAAGGGAATGAATGAATGGAGGGAATGTATAAATGAAGGGAATGGATGAATGAAGGGAATGAAGAGAATGAGGGAATAAATGAATGAAAGGAATATACGAATGAATGGGAATGAATGAATGAAGGGAACGAATGAATGAAGGGAATGAATGAATGAAGGGAAGGAATGAATGAAGGGAATGAATGAATGAAGGTAATAAAGGGAATGAAGGAAATGAGGGGAATGAATGTATGACTGGAATGAATGATCGAATGGAATGAATGAATGAAGCGAATGAATGAATGGAGGGAATGAATGAATGAAGGGAATGAATTAATGGAGGGAATGAATAAAGGAAACGAATCCAAGAAGGGTATGAATGAATGAAGGGAATGAACTGAATGAAGGGAATGTGGGGAATGAATAGAATGAAGGGAATGAGAGAATGAAAGGAATGAAGGGAATGAAGGGAATGAAGGCAACGAAGGGAATGAATGACTTGAGGGAATTAAGAGATTGAGGGGAATGAATGAATGAAAGGAATATACGAATGAATGGGAATGTATGAATGAAGGGAACGAATGAATGGAGGGAATGGGTGAATGAATGAAGGGAATGTATGAATGAAGGGAATGAATGAATGGAGGGAATGAATGAATGATGGGAACGCATACATGAAGGGAATGAATGAATGAAGGGAACGAATGAATGGAGGGAATGAATGAATGAAGGGAACGAATGAGAGAAGAGAATGAATGAATGAAGAGAATGAATGAATGAAGGGATTGAATGAATGAAGGGAATGAAGAGAATGAGGGGAATGAATGAATGAAAGGAATATGCGAATGAATGGCAATGTATGAATGAAGGGAACGAATGAATGGAGGGAATGGATGAATGAATGAAGGGAATGTATGAATGAAAGGAATGAATGAATGAAGGTAATGTATGAATGAAGGGAATGAATAAATGAAGGGAATGAATTGAATGAAAGGAATGAGGGGAATGAATGAATGATGGGAATGAGTGAATGAAGGGAATGAGTGAATGAAAGGAACGAAAGGAATGAAGGGAATGAAGGGAACGAAAGGAATGTGTGAGTGAGGGGACTGAATGTACGAAGGGAATGAATGAATGAAGGGAACGCGGAGAATGAGGAGAATGAATGAATGAAAGGAATGTACGAATGAATGGGAATGTATGAATGAAGGGATCGAATGAATGAATGAAGGGAACGAATGCATGAAGGGTATGAATGGATGAAGGGAATGTATGAATGAAGGGAATGGATGAATGAAGGGAACGAGGAGAATGAGGGAATAAATGAATGAAAGGAATATACGAATGAATGGGAATGAATGAATGAAGGGAACGGACGAATGGAGGGAATGAATGAATGAGGGGAATGTATGAATGAAGGGAATGAATGAATGAAGGGAACGAATGAATGAAGGGAATGAATGAATGAAGGGAATGAAGGGAATGAAGGGAATGAAGGGAATGATGAGAATGATGGGAATAAACGAATGAAAGGAATGTACGAATGAATGGGAATGTGTGAATGAAGGGAAGGAATGAATGAATGAAGGGAACGAATGCATGATGGGAATGAATGAATGACGGGAATGTATGAATGAAGGGAATGAATGAACGAAGGGAACGAATGAATGAAGGGAACGAATGAATGAAGAGAATGAATGAATGAGGGGAATGAATGAATGAAGGGAATGAATAAATGAAGGGAATGAATTGAATGAAAGGAATGAGGGGAATGAATGAATGATGGGAATGAGTGAATGAAGGGAATGAGTGAATGAAAGGAACGAAAGGAATGAAGGGAATGAGGGGAACGAAAGGAATGTGTGAGTGAGGGGACTGAATGTACGAAGGGAATGAATGGATGCAGGGAACGCAGGGAATGAGGGGACTGAATGAATAAAAGGAATGTACGAACGAATGGGAATGTATGAATGAAGGGATCGAATGAATGAATGGAGGGAACGAATGCATGAAGGGTATGAATGAATGAAGGGAATGTATGAATGAAGGGAATGAATGAATGAAGGGAACGAATGAACGAAGGGAATGAATAATTGAAGAGAATGTCATAATGAGCGGAATGTATGAATGATGGGAGAGAATGAAGGGAACGAATGAACGAAGGGAATGAATTATTGAAGGGAATGTAAGAATGAACGGAATGAACGGATGAAGGAAACGAATGAATGAAGGGAATGAATGAATGAAGGGAATGAAGGGAATGAAGGGAATGATGAGAATGATGGGAATAAATGAATGAAAGGAATGTACGAATGAATGGGAATGTATGAATGAAGGGAACGAATGAATGAATGAAGGGAACGAACGCATGAAGGGAATGAATGAAGGGAATGTATAAATGAAGGGAATGGATGAATGAAGGGAACGAAGAGAATGAGGGAATAAATGAATGAAAGAAATGTGCGAATGAATGGGAATGTATGAATGAAGGGAACGAATGAATGAGTGAAGGGAACCAATGAATGACTGAAGGGAACGAATACATGAAGGGAATGAATGAATGAAGGGAACGAATGAATGAAGGGAACGAATGAATGGAGGGAATGGGTGAATGAATGAAGGGAATGTATGAATGAAGGGAATCAATGAATGAAGGTAATGTATGAATGAAGGGAATGAATAAATGAAGGGAATGAATTGAATGAAACGAATGAGGGGAATAAATGAATGATGGGAATGAGTTAATGAAGGGAATGAGTGAATGAAAGGAATGAAAGGAATGAAGGGAATGAAGGGAATGAATGGAACGAAAGGATGAATGGGTGAGGGGACTGCATGTACGAAGGGAATGAATGAATGAAGGGAATGACGAGCATGTGGGGAGAGAATGAATGAAAGGAATGTACGAATGAATGGGAATGTATGAATGAAGGGATGGAATGAATGAATGAAGGGAACGAATGAATGAATGAAGGGAACGAATGCATGAAGGGAATGAATGAATGAAGGGAATGTATGAATGAATGGAATGAATGAATGAAGGGAACGAATGAACGAAAGGAATGAATGAACGAAGGGAATGAATGAACGAAGGGAATGAATGATTGAAGGGAATATGAGAATGAAGCGAATGAAGAGATGAAGGAAACGAATGAATGAAGGGAATGAATGAATGAAGGGAATGAAGGGAATGAAGGGAATGAAGGGAATGAAGAGAATGAGGAGAATAAATGAATGAAAGGAATGTACGAATGAATGGGAATGTATGAATGAAGGGAACGAATGAATGAATGAAGGGAACGAACGCATGAAGGGAATGAATGAAGGGAATGTATAAATGAAGGGAATGGATGAATGAAGGGAACGAAGAGAATGAGGGAATAAATGAATGAAAGGAATATACGAATGAATGGGAATAAATGAATGAAGGGAACGGACGAATGGAGGGAATGAATGAATGATGGGAATGTACGAATGAAGGGAATGAATGAATGAAGGGAACGAATGAATGAAGGGAACGAATGAATGAAGAGAATGAATGAATGAGGGGAATGAATGAATGAAGGGAATGAATGAATGGAGGGAACGAATGAATGGAGGGAATGAATTAATGAAGGGTACGAATGAATGAAGAGAATGAATGAATGAAGGGATTGAATGAATGGAGGGAGTGAAGAGAATGAGGGGAATGGATGAACGAAGGGAATGAATTATTGAAGGGAATGTAAGAATGAACGGAATGAACGGATGAAGGAAACAAATGAATGAAGGGAATGAATGAATGAAGGGAATGAAGGGAATGAAGGGAATGATGAGAATGAAAGGAATGAAGGGAATGAAGGGAATGAAGGCAACGAAGGGAATGAATGACTTGAGGGAATTAAGAGATTGAGGGGAATGAATGAATGAAAGGAATATACGAATGAATGGGAATGTATGAATGAAGGGAACGAATGAATGGAGGGAATGGGTGAATGAATGAAGGGAATGTATGAATGAAGGGAATGAATGAATGGCGGGAATGCATGAATGATGGGAACGCATACATGAAGGGAATGAATGAATGAAGGGAACGAATGAATGGAGGGAATGAATGAGAGAAGAGAATGAATGAATGAAGGGAACGAATGAACGAAGGGAATGAATGAACGAAGGGAATGAATGAACGAAGGGTATGAATGATTGAAGGGAATGTATGAATGAAGGGAATGAATGAATGAAGGGAACGAGTGAATGAATGAAGGGAACGAATGCATGAAGGGAATGAAAGAATGAAGGGAGTGTATGAATGAAGGGAATGAATGAATGAAGGGAACGAACGAACGAAGGGAATGAATGAACGAAGGGTATGAATGATTGAAGGGAATGTATGAATGAAGGGAATGAATGAATGAAGGGAACGAGTGAATGAATGAAGGGAACGAATGCATGAAGGGAATGAAAGAATGAAGGGAGTGTATGAATGAAGGGAATGAATGAATGAAGGGAACGAACGAACGAAGGGAATGAATGATTGAAGGGAATGTAATATGGAAGGGAATGTATAAATGATTTGAGTGAATGAAGGGAATGAATGAACGAAGGGAATGAATGATTGAAGGGAATATGAGAATGAAGCGAATGAAGAGATGAAGGAAACGAATGAATGAAGGGAATGAATGAGTGAAGGGAATTAAGAGAATGAGGGGAATAAATGAATGAAAGGAATGTACGAATGGATGGGAATGTATGAATGAAGGGAACGAATGAATGAATGAAGGGAATGTATAAATGAAGGGAATGGATGAATGAAGGGAACGAAGAGAATGAGGGAATAAATGAATGAAAGGAATATACGAATGAATGGGAATGAATGAATGATGGGAACGCATACATGAAGGGAATGAATGAATGAAGGGAACGAATGAATGGAGGGAATGAATGAATGAAGGGAACGAATGCATGATGGGAATGAATGAATGACGGGAATGTATGATCGAATGGAATGAATGAATGAAAGGAACGAATGAATGAGGGGAATGAATGAATGAAGAGAATGAATGAATGAGGGGAATGAATGAATGAAGGGAATGAATAAATGAAGGGAATGAATTGAATGAAAGGAATGAGGGGAATGAATGAATGATGGGAATGAGTGAATGAAGGGAATGAGTGAATGAAAGGAACGAAAGGAATGAAGGGAATGAGGGGAACGAAAGGAATGTGTGAGTGAGGGGACTGAATGTACGAAGGGAATGAATGAATGAAGGGAATGAAGGGAATGAATGAAGGGAACGAACGCATGAAGGGAATGTATAAATGAAGGGAATGGATGAATGAAGGGAACGAAGAGAATAAGGGAATAAATGAATGAAAGGAATATACGAATGAATGGGAATGAATGAATGAAGGGAACGGACGAATGGAGGGAATGAATGAATGATGGGAACGCATACATGAAGGGAATGAATGAATGAAGGGAACGAATGAATGGAGGGAATGAATGAATGAAGGGAACGAATGAGAGAAGAGAATGAATGAATGAAGAGAATGAATGAATGAAGGGATTGAATGAATGAAGGGAATGAAGAGAATGAGGGGAATGAATGAATGAAAGGAATATGCGAATGAATGGCAATGTATGAATGAAGGGAACGAATGAATGGAGGGAATGGATGAATGAATGAAGGGAATGTATGAATGAAAGGAATGAATGAATGAAGGTAATGTATGAATGAAGGGAATGAATAAATGAAGGGAATGAATTGAATGAAAGGAATGAGGGGAATGAATGAATGATGGGAATGAGTGAATGAAGGGAATGAGTGAATGAAAGGAACGAAAGGAATGAAGGGAATGAAGGGAACGAAAGGAATGTGTGAGTGAGGGGACTGAATGTACGAAGGGAATGAATGAAGGGAATGAAGAGAATGAGGGGAATGAATGAATGAAAGGAATGTACGAATGAATGGGAATGTATGAATGAAGGGATCGAATGAATGAATGAAGGGAACGAATGCATGAAGGGTATGAATGAATGAAGGGAATGTATGAATGAAGGGAATGGATGAATGAAGGGAACGAAGAGAATGAGGGAATAAATGAATGAAAGGAATATACGAATGAATGGGAATGAATGAATGAAGGGAACGGACGAATGGAGGGAATGAATGAATGACGGGAATGTATGAATGAAGGGAATGAATGAATGAAGGGAACGAATGAATGAAGGGAATGAATGAATGAAGGGAATGAACGGAATGATGAGAATGATGGGAATAAACGAATGAAAGGAATGTACGAATGAATGGGAATGTGTGAATGAAGGGAAGGAATGAATGAATGAAGGGAACGAATGCATGATGGGAACGAATGAATGACGGGAATGTATGAATGAAGGGAATGAATGAACGAAGGGAACGAATGAATGAAGGGAACGAATGAATGAAGAGAATGAATGAATGAGGGGAATGAATGAATGAAGGGAATGAATAAATGAAGGGAATGAATTGAATGAAAGGAATGAGGGGAATGAATGAATGATGGGAATGAGTGAATGAAGGGAATGAGTGAATGAAAGGAACGAAAGGAATGAAGGGAGTGAGGGGAACGAAAGGAATGTGTGAGTGAGGGGACTGAATGTACGAAGGGAATGAATGGATGCAGGGAACGCAGGGAATGAGGGGAATGAATGAATAAAAGGAATGTACGAATGAATGGGAATGTATGAATGAAGGGATCGAATGAATGAATGGAGGGAACGAATGCATGAAGGGTATGAATAAATGAAGGGAATGTATGAATGAAGGAAATGAATGAATGAAGGGAACGAATGAACGAAGGGAATGAATAATTGAAGAGAATGTCATAATGAGCGGAATGTATGAATGATGGGAGAGAATGAAGGGAACGAACGAACGAAGGGAATGAATTATTGAAGGGAATGTAAGAATGAACGGAATGAACGGATGAAGGAAACGAATGAATGAAGGGAATGAATGAATGAAGGGAATGAAGGGAATGAAGGGAATGATGAGAATGATGGGAATAAATGAATGAAAGGAATGTACGAATGAATGGGAATGTATGAATGAAGGGAACGAATGAATGAATGAAGGGAACGAACGCATGAAGGGAATGAATGAAGGGAATGTATAAATGAAGGGAATGGATGAATGAAGGGAACGAAGAGAATGAGGGAATAAATGAATGAAAGAAATGTACGAATGAATGGGAATGTATGAATGAAGGGAACGAATGAATGAGTGAAGAGAACCAATGAATGACTGAAGGGAACGAATACATGAAGGGAATGAATGAATGAAGGGAACGAATGAATGAAGGGAATGAATGAATGAAGGTAATAAAGGGAATGAAGGAAATGAGGGGAATGAATGTATGACTGGAATGAATGATCGAATGGAATGAATGAATGAAAGGAACGAATGAATGAGGGGAATGAATGAATGAAGCGAATGAATGAATGGAGGGAATGAATGAATGAAGGGAATGAATTAATGGAGGAAATGAATAAAGGAAACGAATCCAAGAAGGGTATGAATGAATGAAGGGAATGAAGGGAATGAATGGAACGAAAGGATGAATGGGTGAGGGGACTGCATGTACGAAGGGAATGAATGAATGAAGGGAATGACGAGCATGTGGGGAGAGAATGAATGAAAGGAATGTACGAATGAATGGGAATGTATGAATGAAGGGATGGAATGAATGAATGAAGGGAACGAATGAATGAATGAAGGGAACGAATGCATGAAGGGAATGAATGAATGAAGGGAATGTATGAATGAATGGAATGAATGAATGAAGGGAACGAATGAACGAAGGGAATGAATGAACGAAGGGAATGAATGAACGAAGGGAATGAATGATTGAAGGGAATATGAGAATGAAGCGAATGAAGAGATGAAGGAAACGAATGAATGAAGGGAATGAATGAATGAAGGGAATGAAGGGAATGAAGGGAATGAAGGGAATGAAGAGAATGAGGAGAATAAATGAATGAAAGGAATGTACGAATGAATGGGAATGTATGAATGAAGGGAACGAATGAATGAATGAAGGGAACGAACGCATGAAGGGAATGAATGAAGGGAACGAATGAACGAAGGGAATGAATGAACGAAGGGGATGAATGAACGAAGGGAATGAATGATTGAAGGGAATATGAGAATGAAGCGAATGAAGAGATGAAGGAAACGAATGAATGAAGGGAATGAATGAATGAAGGGAATGAAGGGAATGAAGGGAATGAAGGGAATGAAGAGAATGAGGAGAATAAATGAATGAAAGGAATGTACGAATGAATGGGAATGTATGAATGAAGGGAACGAATGAATGAATGAAGGGAACGAACGCATGAAGGGAATGAATGAAGGGAATGTATAAATGAAGGGAATGGATGAATGAAGGGAACGAAGAGAATGAGGGAATAAA
Source organism: Megachile leachella (assembly GCA_963576845.1). Lineage (NCBI taxonomy): Eukaryota > Metazoa > Arthropoda > Insecta > Hymenoptera > Megachilidae > Megachile > Megachile leachella. The sequence continues at coordinate 1,379,208 of CAUYWW010000227.1, read as the reverse complement.
TGAATGAAAGAAATGTACGAATGAATGGGAATGTATGAATGAAGGGAACGAATGAATGAGTGAAGAGAACCAATGAATGACTGAAGGGAACGAATACATGAAGGGAATGAATGAATGAAGGGAACGAATGAATGAAGGGAATGAATGAATGAAGGTAATAAAGGGAATGAAGGAAATGAGGGGAATGAATGTATGACTGGAATGAATGATCGAATGGAATGAATGAATGAAAGGAACGAATGAATGAGGGGAATGAATGAATGAAGCGAATGAATGAATGGAGGGAATGAATGAATGAAGGGAATGAATTAATGGAGGAAATGAATAAAGGAAACGAATCCAAGAAGGGTATGAATGAATGAAGGGAATGAAGGGAATGAATGGAACGAAAGGATGAATGGGTGAGGGGACTGCATGTACGAAGGGAATGAATGAATGAAGGGAATGACGAGCATGTGGGGAGAGAATGAATGAAAGGAATGTACGAATGAATGGGAATGTATGAATGAAGGGATGGAATGAATGAATGAAGGGAACGAATGAATGAATGAAGGGAACGAATGCATGAAGGGAATGAATGAATGAAGGGAATGTATGAATGAATGGAATGAATGAATGAAGGGAACGAATGAACGAAGGGAATGAATGAACGAAGGGAATGAATGAACGAAGGGAATGAATGATTGAAGGGAATATGAGAATGAAGCGAATGAAGAGATGAAGGAAACGAATGAATGAAGGGAATGAATGAATGAAGGGAATGAAGGGAATGAAGGGAATGAAGGGAATGAAGAGAATGAGGAGAATAAATGAATGAAAGGAATGTACGAATGAATGGGAATGTATGAATGAAGGGAACGAATGAATGAATGAAGGGAACGAACGCATGAAGGGAATGAATGAAGGGAACGAATGAACGAAGGGAATGAATGAACGAAGGGGATGAATGAACGAAGGGAATGAATGATTGAAGGGAATATGAGAATGAAGCGAATGAAGAGATGAAGGAAACGAATGAATGAAGGGAATGAATGAATGAAGGGAATGAAGGGAATGAAGGGAATGAAGGGAATGAAGAGAATGAGGAGAATAAATGAATGAAAGGAATGTACGAATGAATGGGAATGTATGAATGAAGGGAACGAATGAATGAATGAAGGGAACGGACGAATGGAGGGAATGAATGAATGATGGGAATGTATGAATGAAGGGAATGAATGAATGAAGGGAACGAATGAATGAAGGGAACGAATGAATGAAGAGAATGAATGAATGAGGGGAATGAATGAATGAAGGGAATGAATGAATGGAGGGAACGAATGAATGGAGGGAATGAATTAATGAAGGGTACGAATGAATGAAGAGAATGAATGAATGAAGGGATTGAATGAATGGAGGGAGTGAAGAGAATGAGGGGAATGGATGAACGAAGGGAATGAATTATTGAAGGGAATGTAAGATTGAACGGAATGAACGGATGAAGGAAACGAATGAATGAAGGGAATGAATGAATGAAGGGAATGAAGGGAATGATGAGAATGATGGGAATAAATGAATGAAAGGAATATGCGAATGAATGGCAATGTATGAATGAAGGGAACGAATGAATGGAGGGAATGTAATAATGACGGGAATGTATAAATGATTTGAGTGAATGAAGGGAATGAATGAACGAAGGGAATGAATGATTGAAGGGAATATAAGAATGAAGCGAATGAACGGATGAAGGAAACGAATGAATGAAGGGAATGAAGGGAATAAAGGGAATGATGAGAATGATGGGAATAAATGAATGAAAGGAATGTACGAATGAATGGGAATGTGTGAATGAAGGGAACGAATGAATGAATGAAGGGAACGAATGCATGATGGGAATGAATGAATGAAGGGAATGTATGAATGAAGGGAATGGATGAATGAAGGGAATGAAGAGAATGAGGGAATAAATGAATGAAAGGAATATACGAATGAATGGGAATGAATGAATGAAGGGAACGAATGCATGAAGGGTATGAATGGATGAAGGGAATGTATGAATGAAGGGAATGGATGAATGAAGGGAACGAGGAGAATGAGGGTATAAATGAATGAAAGGAATGTACGAATGAATGGGAATGTATGAATGAAGGGAACGAATGAATGAGTGAAGGGAACCAATGAATGAATGAAGGGAACGAATGCATGAAGGGAATGAATGAATGGAGGGAATGTATAAATGAAGGGAATGGATGAATGAAGGGAATGAAGAGAATGAGGGAATAAATGAATGAAAGGAATATACGAATGAATGGGAATGAATGAATGAAGGGAACGAATGAATGAAGGGAATGAATGAATGAAGGGAAGGAATGAATGAAGGGAATGAATGAATGAAGGTAATAAAGGGAATGAAGGAAATGAGGGGAATGAATGTATGACTGGAATGAATGATCGAATGGAATGAATGAATGAAGCGAATGAATGAATGGAGGGAATGAATGAATGAAGGGAATGAATTAATGGAGGGAATGAATAAAGGAAACGAATCCAAGAAGGGTATGAATGAATGAAGGGAATGAACTGAATGAAGGGAATGTGGGGAATGAATAGAATGAAGGGAATGAGAGAATGAAAGGAATGAAGGGAATGAAGGGAATGAAGGCAACGAAGGGAATGAATGACTTGAGGGAATTAAGAGATTGAGGGGAATGAATGAATGAAAGGAATATACGAATGAATGGGAATGTATGAATGAAGGGAACGAATGAATGGAGGGAATGGGTGAATGAATGAAGGGAATGTATGAATGAAGGGAATGAATGAATGGAGGGAATGAATGAATGATGGGAACGCATACATGAAGGGAATGAATGAATGAAGGGAACGAATGAATGGAGGGAATGAATGAATGAAGGGAACGAATGAGAGAAGAGAATGAATGAATGAAGAGAATGAATGAATGAAGGGATTGAATGAATGAAGGGAATGAAGAGAATGAGGGGAATGAATGAATGAAAGGAATATGCGAATGAATGGCAATGTATGAATGAAGGGAACGAATGAATGGAGGGAATGGATGAATGAATGAAGGGAATGTATGAATGAAAGGAATGAATGAATGAAGGTAATGTATGAATGAAGGGAATGAATAAATGAAGGGAATGAATTGAATGAAAGGAATGAGGGGAATGAATGAATGATGGGAATGAGTGAATGAAGGGAATGAGTGAATGAAAGGAACGAAAGGAATGAAGGGAATGAAGGGAACGAAAGGAATGTGTGAGTGAGGGGACTGAATGTACGAAGGGAATGAATGAATGAAGGGAACGCGGAGAATGAGGAGAATGAATGAATGAAAGGAATGTACGAATGAATGGGAATGTATGAATGAAGGGATCGAATGAATGAATGAAGGTAATAAAGGGAATGAAGGAAATGAGGGGAATGAATGTATGACGGGAATGAATGATCGAATGGAATGAATGAATGAAGCGAATGAATGAATGGAGGGAATGAATGAATGAAGGGAATGAATTAATGGAGGGAATGAATAAAGGAAACGAATCCAAGAAGGGTATGAATGAATGAAGGGAATGAACTGAATGAAGGGAATGTGGGGAATGAATAGAATGAAGGGAATGAGAGAATGAAAGGAATGAAGGGAATGAAGGGAATGAAGGCAACGAAGGGAATGAATGACTTGAGGGAATTTAGAGATTGAGGGGAATGAATGAATGAAAGGAATATACGAATGAATGGGAATGTATGAATGAAGGGAACGAATGAATGGAGGGAATGGGTGAATGAATGAAGGGAATGTATGAATGAAGGGAATGAATGAATGGAGGGAATGAATGAATGATGGGAACGCATACATGAAGGGAATGAATGAATGAAGGGAACGAATGAATGGAGGGAATGAATGAATGAAGGGAACGAATGAGAGAAGAGAATGAATGAATGAAGAGAATGAATGAATGAAGGGATTGAATGAATGAAGGGAATGAAGAGAATGAGGGGAATGAATGAATGAAAGGAATATGCGAATGAATGGCAATGTATGAATGAAGGGAACGAATGAATGGAGGGAATGGATGAATGAATGAAGGGAATGTATGAATGAAAGGAATGAATGAATGAAGGTAATGTATGAATGAAGGGAATGAATAAATGAAGGGAATGAATTGAATGAAAGGAATGAGGGGAATGAATGAATGATGGGAATGAGTGAATGAAGGGAATGAGTGAATGAAAGGAACGAAAGGAATGAAGGGAATGAAGGGAACGAAAGGAATGTGTGAGTGAGGGGACTGAATGTACGAAGGGAATGAATGAATGAAGGGAACGCGGAGAATGAGGAGAATGAATGAATGAAAGGAATGTACGAATGAATGGGAATGTATGAATGAAGGGATCGAATGAATGAATGAAGGGAACGAATGCATGAAGGGTATGAATGGATGAAGGGAATGTATGAATGAAGGGAATGGATGAATGAAGGGAACGAGGAGAATGAGGGAATAAATGAATGAAAGGAATATACGAATGAATGGGAATGAATGAATGAAGGGAACGGACGAATGGAGGGAATGAATGAATGACGGGAATGTATGAATGAAGGGAATGAATGAATGAAGGGAACGAATGAATGAAGGGAATGAATGAATGAAGGGAATGAAGGGAATGAAGGGAATGAAGGGAATGATGAGAATGATGGGAATAAACGAATGAAAGGAATGTACGAATGAATGGGAATGTGTGAATGAAGGGAAGGAATGAATGAATGAAGGGAACGAATGCATGATGGGAATGAATGAATGACGGGAATGTATGAATGAAGGGAATGAATGAACGAAGGGAACGAATGAATGAAGGGAACGAATGAATGAAGAGAATGAATGAATGAGGGGAATGAATGAATGAAGGGAATGAATAAATGAAGGGAATGAATTGAATGAAAGGAATGAGGGGAATGAATGAATGATGGGAATGAGTGAATGAAGGGAATGAGTGAATGAAAGGAACGAAAGGAATGAAGGGAATGAGGGGAACGAAAGGAATGTGTGAGTGAGGGGACTGAATGTACGAAGGGAATGAATGGATGCAGGGAACGCAGGGAATGAGGGGAATGAATGAATAAAAGGAATGTACGAACGAATGGGAATGTATGAATGAAGGGATCGAATGAATGAATGGAGGGAACGAATGCATGAATGGTATGAATGAATGAAGGGAATGTATGAATGAAGGGAATGAATGAATGAAGGGAACGAATGAACGAAGGGAATGAATAATTGAAGAGAATGTCATAATGAGCGGAATGTATGAATGATGGGAGAGAATGAAGGGAACGAATGAACGAAGGGAATGAATTATTGAAGGGAATGTAAGAATGAACGGAATGAACGGATGAAGGAAACGAATGAATGAAGGGAATGAATGAATGAAGGGAATGAAGGGAATGAAGGGAATGATGAGAATGATGGGAATAAATGAATGAAAGGAATGTACGAATGAATGGGAATGTATGAATGAAGGGAACGAATGAATGAATGAAGGGAACGAACGCATGAAGGGAATGAATGAAGGGAATGTATAAATGAAGGGAATGGATGAATGAAGGGAACGAAGAGAATGAGGGAATAAATGAATGAAAGAAATGTGCGAATGAATGGGAATGTATGAATGAAGGGAACGAATGAATGAGTGAAGGGAACCAATGAATGACTGAAGGGAACGAATACATGAAGGGAATGAATGAATGAAGGGAACGAATGAATGAAGGGAACGAATGAATGGAGGGAATGGGTGAATGAATGAAGGGAATGTATGAATGAAGGGAATCAATGAATGAAGGTAATGTATGAATGAAGGGAATGAATAAATGAAGGGAATGAATTGAATGAAACGAATGAGGGGAATAAATGAATGATGGGAATGAGTTAATGAAGGGAATGAGTGAATGAAAGGAATGAAAGGAATGAAGGGAATGAAGGGAATGAATGGAACGAAAGGATGAATGGGTGAGGGGACTGCATGTACGAAGGGAATGAATGAATGAAGGGAATGACGAGCATGTGGGGAGAGAATGAATGAAAGGAATGTACGAATGAATGGGAATGTATGAATGAAGGGATGGAATGAATGAATGAAGGGAACGAATGAATGAATGAAGGGAACGAATGCATGAAGGGAATGAATGAATGAAGGGAATGTATGAATGAATGGAATGAATGAATGAAGGGAACGAATGAACGAAAGGAATGAATGAACGAAGGGAATGAATGAACGAAGGGAATGAATGATTGAAGGGAATATGAGAATGAAGCGAATGAAGAGATGAAGGAAACGAATGAATGAAGGGAATGAATGAATGAAGGGAATGAAGGGAATGAAGGGAATGAAGGGAATGAAGAGAATGAGGAGAATAAATGAATGAAAGGAATGTACGAATGAATGGGAATGTATGAATGAAGGGAACGAATGAATGAATGAAGGGAACGAACGCATGAAGGGAATGAATGAAGGGAATGTATAAATGAAGGGAATGGATGAATGAAGGGAACGAAGAGAATGAGGGAATAAATGAATGAAAGGAATATACGAATGAATGGGAATAAATGAATGAAGGGAACGGACGAATGGAGGGAATGAATGAATGATGGGAATGTACGAATGAAGGGAATGAATGAATGAAGGGAACGAATGAATGAAGGGAACGAATGAATGAAGAGAATGAATGAATGAGGGGAATGAATGAATGAAGGGAATGAATGAGGGGAATGAATGAATGAAGGGAATGAATGAATGGAGGGAACGAATGAATGGAGGGAATGAATTAATGAAGGGTACGAATGAATGAAGAGAATGAATGAATGAAGGGATTGAATGAATGGAGGGAGTGAAGAGAATGAGGGGAATGGATGAACGAAGGGAATGAATTATTGAAGGGAATGTAAGAATGAACGGAATGAACGGATGAAGGAAACGAATGAATGAAGGGAATGAATGAATGAAGGGAATGAAGGGAATGATGAGAATGATGGGAATAAATGAATGAAAGGAATGTACGAATGAATGGGAATGTGTGAATGAAGGGAAGGAATGAATGAATGAAGGGAACGAATGCATGATGGGAATGAATGAATGACGGGAATGTATGAATGAAGGGAATGAATGAATGAAGGGAACGAATGAATGAAGGGAACGAATGAATGAAGAGAATGAATGAATGAGGGGAATGAATGAATGAAGGGAATGAATGAATGGAGGGAACGAATGAATGGAGGGAATGAATTAATGAAGGGAACGAATGAATGAAGAGAATGAAAGAATGAAGGGATTGAATGAATGGAGGGAGTGAAGAGAATGAGGGGAATGGATGAACGAAGGGAATGAATTATTGAAGGGAATGTAAGAATGAACGGAATGAACGGATGAAGGAAACGAATGAATGAAGGGAATGAATGAATGAAGGGAATGAATTAATGGAGGGAATGAATAAAGGAAACGAATCCAAGAAGGGTATGAATGAATGAAGGGAATGAACTGAATGAAGGGAATGTGGGGAATGAATAGAATGAAGGGAATGAGAGAATGAAAGGAATGAAGGGAATGAAGGGAATGAAGGCAACGAAGGGAATGAATGACTTGAGGGAATTAAGAGATTGAGGGGAATGAATGAATGAAAGGAATATACGAATGAATGGGAATGTATGAATGAAGGGAACGAATGAATGGAGGGAATGGGTGAATGAATGAAGGGAATGTATGAATGAAGGGAATGAATGAATGGAGGGAATGAATGAATGATGGGAACGCATACATGAAGGGAATGAATGAATGAAGGGAACGAATGAATGGAGGGAATGAATGAATGAAGGGAACGAATGAGAGAAGAGAATGAATGAATGAAGAGAATGAATGAATGAAGGGATTGAATGAATGAAGGGAATGAAGAGAATGAGGGGAATGAATGAATGAAAGGAATATGCGAATGAATGGCAATGTATGAATGAAGGGAACGAATGAATGGAGGGAATGTAATAATGACGGGAATGTATAAATGATTTGAGTGAATGAAGGGAATGAATGAACGAAGGGAATGAATGATTGAAGGGAATATAAGAATGAAGCGAATGAACGGATGAAGGAAACGAATGAATGAAGGGAATGAAGGGAATAAAGGGAATGATGAGAATGATGGGAATAAATGAATGAAAGGAATGTACGAATGAATGGGAATGTGTGAATGAAGGGAACGAATGAATGAATGAAGGGAACGAATGCATGATGGGAATGAATGAATGAAGGGAATGTATGAATGAAGGGAATGAATGAATGAAGGGAACGAATGAACGAAGGGAATGAATGGACGAAGGGAATGAATGATTGAAGGGAATGTAATAATGACGGGAATGTATAAATGATTTGAGTGAATGAAGGGAATGAATGAACGAAGGGAATGAATGATTGAAGGGAATATAAGAATGAAGCGAATGAACGGATGAAGGAAACGAATGAATGAAGGGAATGAAGGGAATAAAGGGAATGAGGAGAATGAGGGTATAAATGAATGAAAGGAATGTACGAATGAATGGGAATGTATGAATGAAGGGAACGAATGAATGAGTGAAGGGAACCAATGAATGAATGAAGGGAACGAATGCATGAAGGGAATGAATGAATGGAGGGAATGTATAAATGAAGGGAATGGATGAATGAAGGGAATGAAGAGAATGAGGGAATAAATGAATGAAAGGAATATACGAATGAATGGGAATGAATGAATGAAGGGAACGAATGAATGAAGGGAATGAATGAATGAAGGGAAGGAATGAATGAAGGGAATGAATGAATGAAGGTAATAAAGGGAATGAAGGAAATGAGGGGAATGAATGTATGACTGGAATGAATGATCGAATGGAATGAATGAATGAAGCGAATGAATGAATGGAGGGAATGAATGAATGAAGGGAATGAATTAATGGAGGGAATGAATAAAGGAAACGAATCCAAGAAGGGTATGAATGAATGAAGGGAATGAACTGAATGAAGGGAATGTGGGGAATGAATGAATGAAAGGAATATACGAATGAATGGGAATGTATGAATGAAGGGAACGAATGAATGGAGGGAATGGGTGAATGAATGAAGGGAATGTATGAATGAAGGGAATGAATGAATGGAGGGAATGAATGAATGATGGGAACGCATACATGAAGGGAATGAATGAATGAAGGGAACGAATGAATGGAGGGAATGAATGAATGAAGGGAACGAATGAGAGAAGAGAATGAATGAATGAAGAGAATGAATGAATGAAGGGATTGAATGAATGAAGGGAATGAAGAGAATGAGGGGAATGAATGAATGAAAGGAATATGCGAATGAATGGCAATGTATGAATGAAGGGAACGAATGAATGGAGGGAATGGATGAATGAATGAAGGGAATGTATGAATGAAAGGAATGAATGAATGAAGGTAATGTATGAATGAAGGGAATGAATAAATGAAGGGAATGAATTGAATGAAAGGAATGAGGGGAATGAATGAATGATGGGAATGAGTGAATGAAGGGAATGAGTGAATGAAAGGAACGAAAGGAATGAAGGGAATGAAGGGAACGAAAGGAATGTGTGAGTGAGGGGACTGAATGTACGAAGGGAATGAATGAATGAAGGGAACGCGGAGAATGAGGAGAATGAATGAATGAAAGGAATGTACGAATGAATGGGAATGTATGAATGAAGGGATCGAATGAATGAATGAAGGGAACGAATGCATGAAGGGTATGAATGGATGAAGGGAATGTATGAATGAAGGGAATGGATGAATGAAGGGAACGAGGAGAATGAGGGAATAAATGAATGAAAGGAATATACGAATGAATGGGAATGAATGAATGAAGGGAACGGACGAATGGAGGGAATGAATGAATGAGGGGAATGTATGAATGAAGGGAATGAATGAATGAAGGGAACGAATGAATGAAGGGAATGAATGAATGAAGGGAATGAAGGGAATGAAGGGAATGAAGGGAATGATGAGAATGATGGGAATAAACGAATGAAAGGAATGTACGAATGAATGGGAATGTGTGAATGAAGGGAAGGAATGAATGAATGAAGGGAACGAATGCATGATGGGAATGAATGAATGACGGGAATGTATGAATGAAGGGAATGAATGAACGAAGGGAACGAATGAATGAAGGGAACGAATGAATGAAGAGAATGAATGAATGAGGGGAATGAATGAATGAAGGGAATGAATAAATGAAGGGAATGAATTGAATGAAAGGAATGAGGGGAATGAATGAATGATGGGAATGAGTGAATGAAGGGAATGAGTGAATGAAAGGAACGAAAGGAATGAAGGGAATGAGGGGAACGAAAGGAATGTGTGAGTGAGGGGACTGAATGTACGAAGGGAATGAATGGATGCAGGGAACGCAGGGAATGAGGGGACTGAATGAATAAAAGGAATGTACGAACGAATGGGAATGTATGAATGAAGGGATCGAATGAATGAATGGAGGGAACGAATGCATGAAGGGTATGAATGAATGAAGGGAATGTATGAATGAAGGGAATGAATGAATGAAGGGAACGAATGAACGAAGGGAATGAATAATTGAAGAGAATGTCATAATGAGCGGAATGTATGAATGATGGGAGAGAATGAAGGGAACGAATGAACGAAGGGAATGAATTATTGAAGGGAATGTAAGAATGAACGGAATGAACGGATGAAGGAAACGAATGAATGAAGGGAATGAATGAATGAAGGGAATGAAGGGAATGAAGGGAATGATGAGAATGATGGGAATAAATGAATGAAAGGAATGTACGAATGAATGGGAATGTATGAATGAAGGGAACGAATGAATGAATGAAGGGAACGAACGCATGAAGGGAATGAATGAAGGGAATGTATAAATGAAGGGAATGGATGAATGAAGGGAACGAAGAGAATGAGGGAATAAATGAATGAAAGAAATGTGCGAATGAATGGGAATGTATGAATGAAGGGAACGAATGAATGAGTGAAGGGAACCAATGAATGACTGAAGGGAACGAATACATGAAGGGAATGAATGAATGAAGGGAACGAATGAATGAAGGGAACGAATGAATGGAGGGAATGGGTGAATGAATGAAGGGAATGTATGAATGAAGGGAATCAATGAATGAAGGTAATGTATGAATGAAGGGAATGAATAAATGAAGGGAATGAATTGAATGAAACGAATGAGGGGAATAAATGAATGATGGGAATGAGTTAATGAAGGGAATGAGTGAATGAAAGGAATGAAAGGAATGAAGGGAATGAAGGGAATGAATGGAACGAAAGGATGAATGGGTGAGGGGACTGCATGTACGAAGGGAATGAATGAATGAAGGGAATGACGAGCATGTGGGGAGAGAATGAATGAAAGGAATGTACGAATGAATGGGAATGTATGAATGAAGGGATGGAATGAATGAATGAAGGGAACGAATGAATGAATGAAGGGAACGAATGCATGAAGGGAATGAATGAATGAAGGGAATGTATGAATGAATGGAATGAATGAATGAAGGGAACGAATGAACGAAAGGAATGAATGAACGAAGGGAATGAATGAACGAAGGGAATGAATGATTGAAGGGAATATGAGAATGAAGCGAATGAAGAGATGAAGGAAACGAATGAATGAAGGGAATGAATGAATGAAGGGAATGAAGGGAATGAAGGGAATGAAGGGAATGAAGAGAATGAGGAGAATAAATGAATGAAAGGAATGTACGAATGAATGGGAATGTATGAATGAAGGGAACGAATGAATGAATGAAGGGAACGAACGCATGAAGGGAATGAATGAAGGGAATGTATAAATGAAGGGAATGGATGAATGAAGGGAACGAAGAGAATGAGGGAATAAATGAATGAAAGGAATATACGAATGAATGGGAATAAATGAATGAAGGGAACGGACGAATGGAGGGAATGAATGAATGATGGGAATGTACGAATGAAGGGAATGAATGAATGAAGGGAACGAATGAATGAAGGGAACGAATGAATGAAGAGAATGAATGAATGAGGGGAATGAATGAATGAAGGGAATGAATGAATGGAGGGAACGAATGAATGGAGGGAATGAATTAATGAAGGGTACGAATGAATGAAGAGAATGAATGAATGAAGGGATTGAATGAATGGAGGGAGTGAAGAGAATGAGGGGAATGGATGAACGAAGGGAATGAATTATTGAAGGGAATGTAAGAATGAACGGAATGAACGGATGAAGGAAACGAATGAATGAAGGGAATGAATGAATGAAGGGAATGAAGGGAATGAAGGGAATGATGAGAATGATGGGAATAAATGAATGAAAGGAATGTACGAATGAATGGGAATGTGTGAATGAAGGGAAGGAATGAATGAATGAAGGGAACGAATGCATGATGGGAATGAATGAATGACGGGAATGTATGAATGAAGGGAATGAATGAATGAAGGGAACGAATGAATGAAGGGAACGAATGAATGAAGAGAATGAATGAATGAGGGGAATGAATGAATGAAGGGAATGAATGAATGGAGGGAACGAATGAATGGAGGGAATGAATTAATGAAGGGAACGAATGAATGAAGAGAATGAAAGAATGAAGGGATTGAATGAATGGAGTGAGTGAAGAGAATGAGGGGAATGGATGAACGAAGGGAATGAATTATTGAAGGGAATGTAAGAATGAACGGAATGAACGGATGAAGGAAACGAATGAATGAAGGGAATGAATGAATGAAGGGAATGAAGGGAATGAAGGGAATGATGAGAATGATGGGAATAAATGAATGAAAGGAATGTACGAATGAATGGGAATGTGTGAATGAAGGGAACGAATGAATGAATGAAGGGAACGAATGCATGATGGGAATGAATGAATGAAGGGAATGTATGAATGAAGGGAATGAATGAATGAAGGGAACGAATGAACGAAGGGAATGAATGGACGAAGGGAATGAATGATTGAAGGGAATGTAATAATGACGGGAATGTATAAATGATTTGAGTGAATGAAGGGAATGAATGAACGAAGGGAATGAATGATTGAAGGGAATATAAGAATGAAGCGAATGAACGGATGAAGGAAACGAATGAATGAAGGGAATGAAGGGAATGAAGGGAATGAGGAGAATGAGGGTATAAATGAATGAAAGGAATGTACGAATGAATGGGAATGTATGAATGAAGGGAACGAATGAATGAGTGAAGGGAACCAATGAATGAATGAAGGGAACGAATGCATGAAGGGAATGAATGAATGGAGGGAATGTATAAGTGAAGGGAATGGATGAATGAAGGGAATGAAGAGAATGAGGGAATAAATGAATGAAAGGAATATACGAATGAATGGGAATGAATGAATGAAGGGAACGAATGAATGAAGGGAATGAATGAATGAAGGGAAGGAATGAATGAAGGGAATGAATGAATGAAGGTATTAAAGGGAATGAAGGAAATGAGGGGAATGAATGTATGACTGGAATGAATGATCGAATGGAATGAATGAATGAAGCGAATGAATGAATGGAGGGAATGAATGAATGAAGGGAATGAATTAATGGAGGGAATGAATAAAGGAAACGAATCCAAGAAGGGTATGAATGAATGAAGGGAATGAACTGAATGAAGGGAATGTGGGGAATGAATAGAATGAAGGGAATGAGAGAATGAAAGGAATGAAGGGAATGAAGGGAATGAAGGCAACGAAGGGAATGAATGACTTGAGGGAATTAAGAGATTGAGGGGAATGAATGAATGAAAGGAATATACGAATGAATGGGAATGTATGAATGAAGGGAACGAATGAATGGAGGGAATGGGTGAATGAATGAAGGGAATGTATGAATGAAGGGAATGAATGAATGGCGGGAATGAATGAATGATGGGAACGCATACATGAAGGGAATGAATGAATGAAGGGAACGAATGAATGGAGGGAATGAATGAGAGAAGAGAATGAATGAATGAAGGGAACGAATGAACGAAGGGAATGAATGAACGAAGGGAATGAATGAACGAAGGGAATGAATGATTGAAGGGAATGTAATAATGAAGGGAATGTATAAATGATTTGAGGGAATGAAGGGAATGAATGAACGAAGGGAATGAATGATTGAAGGGAATATAAGAATGAAGCGAATGAACGGATGAAGGAAACGAATGAATGAAGGGAATGAAGGGAATGAAGGGAATGAGGAGAATGAGGGTATAAATGAATGAAAGGAATGTACGAATGAATGGGAATGAATGAATGAAGGGAACGAATGAATGAAGGGAATGAATGAATGAAGGGAAGGAATGAATGAAGGGAATGAATGAATGAAGGTAATAAAGGGAATGAAGGAAATGAGGGGAATGAATGTATGACTGGAATGAATGATCGAATGGAATGAATGAATGAAGCGAATGAATGAATGGAGGGAATGAATGAATGAAGGGAATGAATTAATGGAGGGAATGAATAAAGGAAACGAATCCAAGAAGGGTATGAATGAATGAAGGGAATGAACTGAATGAAGGGAATGTGGGGAATGAATAGAATGAAGGGAATGAGAGAATGAAAGGAATGAAGGGAATGAAGGGAATGAAGGCAACGAAGGGAATGAATGACTTGAGGGAATTAAGAGATTGAGGGGAATGAATGAATGAAAGGAATATACGAATGAATGGGAATGTATGAATGAAGGGAACGAATGAATGGAGGGAATGGGTGAATGAATGAAGGGAATGTATGAATGAAGGGAATGAATGAATGGAGGGAATGAATGAATGATGGGAACGCATACATGAAGGGAATGAATGAATGAAGGGAACGAATGAATGGAGGGAATGAATGAATGAAGGGAACGAATGAGAGAAGAGAATGAATGAATGAAGAGAATGAATGAATGAAGGGATTGAATGAATGAAGGGAATGAAGAGAATGAGGGGAATGAATGAATGAAATGAATATGCGAATGAATGGCAATGTATGAATGAAGGGAACGAATGAATGGAGGGAATGGATGAATGAATGAAGGGAATGTATGAATGAAAGGAAGGAATGAATGAAGGTAATGTATGAATGATGGGAATGAATAAATGAAGGGAATGAATTGAATGAAAGGAATGAGGGGAATGAATGAATGATGGGAATGAGTGAATGAAGGGAATGAGTGAATGAAAGGAACGAAAGGAATGAAGGGAATGAAGGGAACGAAAGGAATGTGTGAGTGAGGGGACTGAATGTACGAAGGGAATGAATGAATGAAGGGAACGCGGAGAATGAGGGGAATGAATGAATGAAGGGATCGAATGAATGAATGAAGGGAACGAATGCATGAAGGGTATGAATGAATGAAGGGAATGTATGAATGAAGGGAATGGATGAATGAAGGGAACGAGGAGAATGAGGGAATAAATGAATGAAAGGAATATACGAATGAATGGGAATGAATGAATGAAGGGAACGGACGAATGGAGGGAATGAATGAATGACGGGAATGTATGAACGAAGGGAATGAATGAATGAAGGGAACGAATGAACGAAGGGAATGAATAATTGAAGAGAATGTCATAATGAGCGGAATGTATGAATGATGGGAGAGAATGAAGGGAACGAATGAACGAAGGGAATAAATTATTGAAGGGAATGTAAGAATGAACGGAATGAACGGATGAAGGAAACGAATGAATGAAGGGAATGAATGAATGAAGGGAACGAATGAACGAAGGGAATGAATGAACGAAGGGAATGAATGAACGAAGGGAATGAATGATTGAAGGGAATGTATAAATGATTTGAGGGAATGAAGGGAATGAATGAACGAAGGGAATGAATGATTGCAGGGAATATAAGAATGAAGCGAATGAACGGATGAAGGAAACGAATGAATGAAGGGAATGAAGGGAATGAAGGGAATGAGGAGAATGAGGGTATAAATGAATGAAAGGAATGTACGAATGAATGGGAATGTATGAATGAAGGGAACGAATGAATGAGTGAAGGGAACCAATGAATGACTGAAGGGAACGAATACATGAAGGGAATGAATGAATGAAGGGAACGAATGAATGAAGGGAATGAATGAATGAAGGTAGTAAAGGGAATGAAGGAAATGAGGGGAATGAATGATCGAATGGAATGAATGAATGAAAGGAACGAATGAATGAGGGGAATGAATGAATGAAGAGAATGAATGAATGAGGGGAATGAATGAATGAAGGGAATGAATAAATGAAGGGAATGAATTGAATGAAAGGAATGAGGGGAATGAATGAATGATGGGAATGAGTGAATGAAGGGAATGAGTGAATGAAAGGAACGAAAGGAATGAGGGGAATGAGGGGAACGAAAGGAATGTGTGAGTGAGGGGACTGAATGTACGAAGGGAATGAATGAACGAAGGGAATGAATGATTGAAGGGAATATAAGAATGAAGCGAATGAACGGATGAAGGAAACGAATGAATGAAGGGAATGAAGGGAATGAAGGGAATGAGGAGAATGAGGGTATAAATGAATGAAAGAAATGTACGAATGAATGGGAATGTATGAATGAAGGGAACGAATGAATGAGTGAAGGGAACCAATGAATGACTGAAGGGAACGAATACATGAAGGGAATGATTGAATGAAGGGAACGAATGAATGAAGGGAATGAATGAATGAAGGTAATAAAGGGAATGAAGGAAATGAGGGGAATGAATGTATGACTGGAATGAATGATCGAATGGAATGAATGAATGAAAGGAACGAATGAATGAGGGGAATGAATTAATGAAGCGAATGAATGAATGGAGGGAATGAATGAATGAAGGGAATGAATTAATGGAGGGAATGAATAAAGGAAACGAATCCAAGAAGGGTATGAATGAATGAAGGGAATGAACTGAATGAAGGGAATGTGGGTAATGAATCGAATGAAGGGAATGAGAGAATGAAAGGAATGAAGGGAATGAAGGGAATGAAGGCAACGAAGGGAATGAATGACTTGAGGGAATTAAGAGATTGAGGGGAATGAATGAATGAAAGAAATATACGAATGAATGGGAATGTATGAATGAAGGGAACGAATGAATGGAGGGAATGGGTGAATGAATGAAGGGAATGAATGAATGGAGGGAATGAATGAATGATGGGAACGCATACATGAAGGGAATGAATTAATGAAGGGAATGAATGAATGGAGGGAACGAATGAATGGAGGGAATGAATGAATGACGGGAACGAATGAATGAAGGGAACGAATGAATGAAGAGAATGAATGAATGAGGGGAATGAATGAATGAAAGGAATATACGAATGAATGGGAATGTATGAATGAAGGGAACGAATGAATGGAGGGAATGGGTGAATGAATGAAGGGAATGTATGAATGAAGGGAATGAATGAATGGATGGAATGAATGAATGATGGGAACGCATACATGAAGGGAATGAATGAATGAAGGGAACGAATGGATGGAGGGAATGAATGAATGAAGGGAACGAATGAGAGAAGAGAATGAATGAATGAAGAGAATGAATGAATGAAGGGATTGAATGAATGAAGGGAATGAAGAGAATGAGGGGAATGAATGAATGAAAGGAATATGCGAATGAATGGCAATGTATGAATGAAGGGAACGAATGAATGGAGGGAATGGATGAATGAATGAAGGGAATGTATGAATGAAAGGAATGAATGAATGAAGGTAATGTATGAATGAAGGGAATGAATAAATGAAGGGAATGAATTGAATGAAAGGAATGAGGGGAATGAATGAATGATGGGAATGAGTGAATGAAAGGAACGAAAGGAATGAAGGGAATGAATGAATGAAGGGAATGAAGGGAATGAAGGGAATGATGAGAATGATGGGAATAAACGAATGAAACGAATGTACGAATGAATGGGAATGTGTGAATGAAGGGAAGGAATGAATGAATGAAGGGAACGAATGCATGATGGGAATGAATGAATGACGGGAATGTATGAATGAAGGGAATCAATGAACGAAGGGAACGAATGAATGAAGGGAAGGAATGAATGAAGAGAATGAATGAATGAGGGGAATGAATGAATGAAGGGAATGAATAAATGAAGGGAATGAATTGAATGAAAGGAATGAGGGGAATGAATGAATGATGGGAATGAGTGAATGAAGGGAATGAGTGAATGAAAGGAACGAAAGGAATGAAGGGAATGAGGGGAACGAAAGGAATGTGTGAGTGAGGGGACTGAATGTACGAAGGGAATGAATGGATGCAGGGGACGCAGGGAATGAGGGGAATGAATGAATAAAAGGAATGTACGAATGAATGGGAATGTATGAATGAAGGGATCGAATGAATGAATGGAGGGAACGAATGCATGAAGGGTATGAATGAATGAAGGGAATGTATGAATGAAGGGAATGAATGAATGAAGGGAACGAATGAACGAAGGGAATGAATAATTGAAGAGAATGTCATAATGAGCGGAATGTATGAATGATGGGAGAGAATGAAGGGAACGAATGAACGAAGGGAATGAATTATTGAAGGGAATGTAAGAATGAACGGAATGAACGGATGAAGGAAACGAATGAATGAAGGGAATGAATGAATGAAGGGAATGAAGGGAATGAAGGGAATGATGAGAATGATGGGAATAAATGAATGAAAGGAATGTACGAATGAATGGGAATGTGTGAATGAAGGGAACGAATGAATGAAGGGAACGAATGAACGAAGGGAATGAATGAACGAAGGGAATGAATGAACGATGGGAATGAATGATTGAAGGGAATGTAATAATGAAGGGAATGTATAAATGATTTGAGGGAATGAAGGGAATGAATGAACGAAGGGAATGAATGATTGAAGGGAATATAAGAATGAAGCGAATGAACGGATGAAGGAAACGAATGAATGAAGGGAATGAAGGGAATGAAGGGAATGAGGAGAATGAGGGTATAAATGAATGAAAGGAATGTACGAATGAATGGGAATGTATGAATGAAGGGAACGAATGAATGAGTGAAGGGAACCAATGAATGACTGAAGGGAACGAATACATGAAGGGAATGAATGAATGAAGGGAACGAATGAATGAAGGGAATGAATGAATGAAGGTAATAAAGGGAATGAAGGAAATGAGGGGAATGAATGTATGACTGGAATGAATGATCGAATGGAATGAATGAATGAAAGGAACGAATGAATGAGGGGAATGAATGAATGAAGAGAATGAATGAATGAGGGGAATGAATGAATGAAGGGAATGAATAAATGAAGGGAATGAATTGAATGAAAGGAATGAGGGGAATGAATGAATGATGGGAATGAGTGAATGAAGGGAATGAGTGAATGAAAGGAACGAAAGGAATGAAGGGAATGAGGGGAACGAAAGGAATGTGTGAGTGAGGGGACTGAATGTACGAAGGGAATGAATGAACGAAGGGAATGAATGATTGAAGGGAATATAAGAATGAAGCGAATGAACGGATGAAGGAAACGAATGAATGAAGGGAATGAAGGGAATGAAGGGAATGAGGAGAATGAGGGTATAAATGAATGAAAGAAATGTACGAATGAATGGGAATGTATGAATGAAGGGAACGAATGAATGAGTGAAGGGAACCAATGAATGACTCAAGGGAACGAATACATGAAGGGAATGAATGAATGAAGGGAACGAATGAATGAAGGGAATGAATGAATGAAGGTAATAAAGGGAATGAAGGAAATGAGGGGAATGAATGTATGACTGGAATGAATGATCGAATGGAATGAATGAATGAAAGGAACGAATGAATGAGGGGAATGAATGAATGAAGCGAATGAATGAATGGAGGGAATGAATGAATGAAGGGAATGAATTAAGGGAGGAAATGAATAAAGGAAACGAATCCAAGAAGGGTATGAATGAATGAAGGGAATGAACTGAATGAAGGGAATGTGGGGAATGAATCGAATGAAGGGAATGAGAGAATGAAAGGAATGAAGGGAATGAAGGGAATGAAGGCAACGAAGGGAATGAATGACTTGAGGGAATTAAGAGATTGAGGGGAATGAATGAATGAAAGAAATATACGAATGAATGGGAATGTATGAATGAAGGGAACGAATGAATGGAGGGAATGGGTGAATGAATGAAGGGAATGAATGAATAGAGGGAATGAATGAATGATGGGAACGCATACATGAAGGGAATGAATGAATGAAGGGAACGAATGAATGGAGGGAATGAATGAATGAAGGGGACGAATGAGAGAAGAGAATGAATGAATGAAGAGAATGAATGAATGAAGGGATTGAATGAATGAAGGGAATGAAGAGAATGAGGGGAATGAATGAATGAAAGGAATATGCGAATGAATGGCAATGTATGAATGAAGGGAACGAATGAATGGAGGGAATGGATGAATGAATGAAGGGAATGTATGAATGAAAGGAATGAATGAATGAAGGTAATGTATGAATGAAGGGAATGAATAAATGAAGGGAATAAATTGAATGGAAGGAATGAGGGGAATGAATGAATGATGGGAATGAGTGAATGAAGGGAATGAGTGAATGAAAGGAACGAAAGGAATGAAGGGAATGAAGGGAGCGAAAGGTATGTGCGAGTGAGGGGACTGAATGTACGAAGGGAATGAATGAATGAAGGGAACGCGGAGAATGAGGGGAATGAATGAATGAAGGGAATGTACGAATGAATGGGAATGTATGAATGAAGGGATCGAATGAATGAATGAAGGGAACGAATGCATGAAGGGTATGAATGAATGAAGGGAATGTATGAATGAAGGGAATGAATGAATGAAGGGAACGAATGAACGAAGGGAATGAATGAACGAAGGGAATGAATAATTGAAGAGAATGTCATAATGAGCGGAATGTATGAATGATGGGAGAGAATGAAGGGAACGAATGAACGAAGGGAATGAATTATTGAAGGGAATGTAAGAATGAACGGAATGAACGGATGAAGGAAACGAATGAATGAAGGGAATGAATGAATGAAGGGAATGAAGGGAATGATGAGAATGATGGGAATAAATGAATGAAAGGAATGTACGAATGAATGGGAATGTGTGAATGAAGGGAACGAATGAATGAATGAACGGAACGAATGCATGAAGGGAATGAATGAATGAAGGGAATGTATGAATGAAGGGAATGAATGAATGAAGGGAACGAATGAACGAAGGGAATGAATGAACGAAGGGAATGAATGAACGAAGGGAATGAATGATTGAAGGGAATGTAATAATGAAGGGAATGTATAAATGATTTGAGGGAATGAAGGGAATGAATGAACGAAGGGAATGAATGATTGAAGGGAATATAAGAATGAAGCGAATGAACGGATGAAGGAAACGAATGAATGAAGGGAATAAAGGGAATGAAGGGAATGAGGAGAATGAGGGTATAAATGAATGAAAGGAATGTACGAATGAATGGGAATGTATGAATGAAGGGAACGAATGAATGAGTGAAGGGAACCAATGAATGACTGAAGGGAACGAATACATGAAGGGAATGAATGAATGAAGGGAACGAATGAATGAAGGGAATGAATGAATGAAGGTAATAAAGGGAATGAAGGAAATGAGGGGAATGAATGTATGACTGGAATGAATGATCGAATGGAATGAATGAATGAAAGGAACGAATGAATGAGGGGAATGAATGAATGAAGAGAATGAATGAATGAGGGGAATGAATGAATGAAGGGAATGAATAAATGAAGGGAATGAATTGAATGAAAGGAATGAGGGGAATGAATGAATGATGGGAATGAGTGAATGAAGGGAATGAGTGAATGAAAGGAACGAAAGGAATGAAGGGAATGAAGGGAACGAAAGGAATGTGTGAGTGAGGGGACTGAATGTACGAAGGGAATGAATGAATGAAGGGAATGGATGAATGAAGGGAACGAAGAGAATCAGGGAATAAATGAATGAAAGGAATATACGAATGAATGGGAATGAATGAATGAAGGGAACGGACGAATGGAGGGAATGAATGAATGACGGGAATGTATGAATGAAGGGAATGAATGAATGAAGGGAACGAATGAATGAAGGGAATGAATGAATGAAGGGAATGAAGGGAATGAAGGGAATGATGAGAATGATGGGAATAAATGAATGAAAGGAATGTACGAATGAATGGGAATGTGTGAATGAAGGGATCGAATGAATGAATGAAGGGAACGAATGCATGAAGGGAATGATAGAATGAAGGGAATGTATGAATGAAGGGAATGAATGAATGAAGGGAACGAATGAACGAAGGGAATGAATAATTGAAGGGTATGTCATAATGAGCGGAATGTATGAATGATGGGAGAGAATGAAGGGAACGAATGAACGAAGGGAATGAATTATTGAAGGGAATGTCAGAATGAACGGAATGAACGGATGAAGGAAACGAATGAATGAAGGGAATGAAGGGAATGAAGGGAATGATGAGAATGATGGGAATAAATGAATGAAAGGAATGTACGAATGAATGGGAATGTGTGAATGAAGGGAACGAATGAATGAATGAAGGGAACGAATGCATGAAGGGAATGAATGAATGAAGGGAATGTATGAATGAAGGGAATGAATGAATGAAGGGAACGAATGAACGAAGGGAATGAATGAACGAAGGGAATGAATGATTGAGGGGAATGTAATAATGAAGGGAATGTATAAATGATTTGAGTGAATGAAGGGAATGAATGAACGAAGGGAATGAATGATTGAAGGGAATATAAGATTGAAGCGAATGAACGGATGAAGGAAACGAATGAATGAAGGGAATGAAGTGAATGAAGGGAATGAGGAGAATGAGGGTATAAATGAATGAAAGGAATGTACGAATGAATGGGAATGTATGAATGAAGGGAACGAATGAATGAGTGAAGGGAACCAATGAATGACTGAAGGGAACGAATACATGAAGGGAATGAATGAATGAAGGGAACGAATGAATGAAGGTATTAAAGGGAATGATGGAAATGAGGGGAATGAATGTATGACTGGAATGAATGATCGAATGGAATGAATGAATGAAAGGAACGAATGAATGAGGGGAATGAATGAATGAAGCGAATGAATGAATGGAGGGAATGAATGAATGAAGGGAATGAATTAATGGAGGGAATGAATAAAGGAAACGAATCCAAGAAGGGTATGAATGAATGAAGGGAATGAACTGAATGAAGGAAATGTGGGGAATGAATCGAATGAAGGGAATGAGAGAATGAAAGGAATGAAGGGAATGAAGGGAATGAAGGCAACGAAGGGAATGAATGACTTGAGGGAATTAAGAGATTGAGGGGAATGAATGAATGAAAGAAATATACGAATGAATGGGAATGTATGAATGAAGGGAACGGATGAATGGAGGGAATGGGTGAATGAATGAAGGGAATGTATGAATGAAGGGAATGAACGAATGGAGGGAATGAATGAATGATGGGAAGGCATACATGAAGGGAATGAATGAATGAAGGGAACGAATGAATGGAGGGAATGAATGAATGAAGGGAACGAATGAGAGAAGAGAATGAATGAATGAAGAGAATGAATGAATGAAGGGATTGAATGAATGAAGGGAATGAAGAGAATGAGGGGAATGAATGAATGAAAGGAATATGCGAATGAATGGCAATGTATGAATGAAGGGAACGAATGAATGGAGGGAATGGATGAATGAATGAAGGGAATGTATGAATGATAGGAATGAATGAATGGAGGTAATGTATGAATGAAGGGAATGAATAAATGAAGGGAATGAATTGAATGGAAGGAATGAGGGGAATGAATGAATGATGGGAATGAGTGAATGAAGGGAATGAGTGAATGAAAGGAACGAAAGGAATGAAGGGAATGAAGGGAGCGAAAGGAATGTGTGAGTGAGGGGACTGAATGTACGGAGGGAATGAATGAATGAAGGGAACGCGGAGAATGAGGGGAATGAATGAATGAAAGGAATGTACGAATGAATGGGAATGTATGAATGAAGGGAACGAATGAATGAATGAAGGGAACGAACGCATGAAGGGAGTGAATGAAGGGAATGTATAAATGAAGGGAATGAATGAATGAAGGGAACGAGTGAATGAAGGGAATGAATGAATGAAGGGAATGAAGGGAATGAAGGGAATGATGAGAATGATGGGAATAAATGAATGAAAGGAATGTACGAATGAATGGGAATGTGTGAATGAAGGGAAGGAATGAATGAATGAAGGGAACGAATGCATGATGGGAATGAATGAATGACGGGAATGTATGAATGAAGGGAATGAATGAACGAAGGGAACGAATGAATGAAGGGAACGAATGAATGAAGAGAATGAATGAATGAGGGGAATGAATGAATGAAGGGAATGAATAAATGAAGGGAATGAATAAATGAAGGGAATGAATTGAATGAAAGGAATGAGGGGAATGAATGAATGATGGGAATGAGTGAATGCAGGGAATGAGTGAATGAAAGGAACGAAAGGAATGAAGGGAATGAGGGGAACGAAAGGAATGTGTGAGTGAGGGGACTGAATGTACGAAGGGAATGAATGGATGAAGGGAACGCAGGGAATGAGGAGAATGAATGAACAAAAGGAATATACGAATGAATGGGAATGTATGAATGAAGGGATCGAATGAATGAATGAAGGGAACGAATGCATGAAGGGTATGAATGAATGAAGGGAATGTATGAATGAAGGGAATGAATGAATGAAGGGAACGAATGAACGAAGGGAATGAATGAACGAAGGGCATGAATAATTGAAGAGAATGTCATAATGAGCGGAATGTATGAATGATGGGAGAGAATGAAGGGAACGAATGAACGAAGGGAATGAATTATTGAAGGGAATGTAAGAATGAACGGAATGAACGGATGACGGAAACGAATGAATGAAGGGAATGAAGGGAATGAAGGGAATGATGAGAATGATGGGAATAAATGAATGAAAGGAATGTACGAATGAATGGGAATGTGTGAATGAAGGGAACGAATGAATGAATGAACGGAACGAATGCATGAAGGGAATGAATGAATGAAGGGAATGAATGAATGAAGGGAATGAATGAATGAAGGGAACGAATGAACGAAGGGAATGAATGAACGAAGGGAATGAATGATTGAAGGGAATGTAATAATGAAGGGAATGTATAAATGATTTGAGGGAATGAAGGGAATGAATGAACGAAGGGAATGAATGATTGAAGGGAATATAAGAATGAAGCGAATGAACGGATGAAGGAAACGAATGAATGAAGGGAATGAAGGGAATGAAGGGAATGAGGAGAATGAGGGTATAAATGAATGAAAGGAATGTACGAAAGAATGGGAATGTATGAATGAAGGGAACGAATGAATGAGTGAAGGGAACCAATGAATGACTGAAGGGAACGAATACATGAAGGGAATGAATGAATGAAGGGAACGAATGAATGAAGGGAATGAATGAATGAAGGTAATAAAGGGAATGAAGGAAATGAGGGGAATGAATGTATGACTGGAATGAATGATCGAATGGAATGAATGAATGAAAGGAACGAATGAATGAGGGGAATGTATGAATGAAAGGAATGAATGAATGAAGGTAATGTATGAATGAAGGGAATGAATAAATGAAGGGAATGAATTGAATGAAAGGAATGAGGGGAATGAATGAATGATGGGAATGAGTGAATGAAGGGAATGAGTGTATGAAAGGAACGAAAGGAATGAAGGGAATGAAGGGAACGAAAGGAATGTGTGAGTGAGGGGACTGAATGTACGAAGGGAATGAATGAATGAAGGGAATGGATGAATGAAGGGAACGAAGAGAATCAGGGAATAAATGAATGAAAGGAATATACGAATGAATGGGAATGAATGAATGAAGGGAACGGACGAATGGAGGGAATGAATGAATGACGGGAATGTATGAATGAAGGGAATGAATGAATGAAGGGAACGAATGAATGAAGGGAATGAATGAATGAAGGGAATGAAGGGAATGAAGGGAATGATGAGAATGATGGGAATAAATGAATGAAAGGAATGTACGAATGAATGGGAATGTGTGAATGAAGGGATCGAATGAATGAATGAAGGGAACGAATGCATGAAGGGAATGATAGAATGGAGGGAATGTATGAATGAAGGGAATGAATGAATGAAGGGAACGAATGAACGAAGGGAATGAATAATTGAAGGGTATGTCATAATGAGCGGAATGTATGAATGATGGGAGAGAATGAGGGGAACGAATGAACGAAGGGAATGAATTATTGAAGGGAATGTCAGAATGAACGGAATGAACGGATGAAGGAAACGAATGAATGAAGGGAATGAAGGGAATGAAGGGAATGATGAGAATGATGGGAATAAATGAATGAAAGGAATGTACGAATGAATGGGAATGTGTGAATGAAGGGAACGAATGAATGAATGAAGGGAACGAATGCATGAAGGGAATGAATGAATGAAGGGAATGTATGAATGAAGGGAATGAATGAATGAAGGGAACGAATGAACGAAGGGAATGAATGAACGAAGGGAATGAATGATTGAGGGGAATGTAATAATGAAGGGAATGTATAAATGATTTGAGTGAATGAAGGGAATGAATGAACGAAAGGAATGAATGATTGAAGGGAATATAAGAATGAAGCGAATGAACGGATGAAGGAAGCGAATGAATGAAGGGAATGAAGGGAATGAAGGGAATGAGGAGAATGAGGGTATAAATGAATGAAAGGAATGTACGAATGAATGGGAATGTATGAATGAAGGGAACGAATGAATGAGTGAAGGGAACCAATGAATGACTGAAGGGAACGAATACATGAAGGGAATGAATGAATGAAGGGAACGAATGAATGAAGGGAATGAATGAATGAAGGTATTAAAGGGAATGAAGGAAATGAGGGGAATGAATGTATGACTGGAATGAATGATCGAATGGAATGAATGAATGAAAGGAACGAATGAATGAGGGGAATGAATGAATGAAGCGAATGAATGAATGGAGGGAATGAATGAATGAAGGGAATGAATTAATGGAGGGAATGAATAAAGGAAACGAATCCAAGAAGGGTATGAATGAATGAAGGGAATGAACTGAATGAAGGGAATGTGGGGAATGAATCGAATGAAGGGAATGAGAGAATGAAAGGAATGAAGGGAATGAAGGGAATGAAGGCAACGAAGGGAATGAATGACTTGAGGGAATTAAGAGATTGAGGGGAATGAATGAATGAAAGACATATACGAATGAATGGGAATGTATGAATGAAGGGAACGAATGAATGGAGGGAATGGGTGAATGAATGAAGGGAATGTACGAATGAAGGGAATGAACGAATGGAGGGAATGAATGAATGATGGGAAGGCATACATGAAGGGAATGAATGAATGAAGGGAACGAATGAATGGAGGGAATGAATGAATGAAGGGAACGAATGAGAGAAGAGAATGAATGAATGAAGAGAATGAATGAATGAAGGGATTGAATGAATGAAGGGAATGAAGAGAATGAGGCGAATGAATGAATGAAAGGAATATGCGAATGAATGGCAATGTATGAATGAAGGGAACGAATGAATGGAGGGAATGGATGAATGAATGAAGGGAATGTATGAATGATAGGAATGAATGAATGGAGGTAATGTATGAATGAAGGGAATGAATAAATGAAGGGAATGAATTGAATGGAAGGAATGAGGGGAATGAATGAATGATGGGAATGAGTGAATGAAGGGAATGAGTGAATGAAAGGAACGAAAGGAATGAAGGGAATGAAGGGAGCGAAAGGAATGTGTGAGTGAGGGGACTGAATGTACGAAGGGAATGAATGTATGAAGGGAACGCGGAGAATGAGGGGAATGAATGAATGAAAGGAATGTACGAATGAATGCTAATGTATGAATGAAGGGAACGAATGAATGAATGAAGGGAACGAACGCATGAAGGGAATGAATGAAGGGAATGTATAAATGAAGGGAATGAATGAATGAAGGGAACGAGTGAATGAAGGGAATGAATGAATGAAGGGAATGAAGGGAATGAAGGGAATGATGAGAATGATGGGAATAAATGAATGAAAGGAATGTACGAATGAATGGGAATGTGTGAATGAAGGGAAGGAATGAATGAATGAAGGGAACGAATGCATGATGGGAATGAATAAATGACGGGAATGTATGAATGAAGGGAATGAATGAACGAAGGGAACGAATGAATGAAGGGAAGGAATGAATGAAGAGAATGAATGAATGAGGGGAATGAATGAATGAAGGGAATGAATAAATGAAGGGAATGAATAAATGAAGGGAATGAATTGAATGAAAGGAATGAGGGGAATGAATGAATGATGGGAATGAGTGAATGCAGGGAATGAGTGAATGAAAGGAACGAAAGGAATGAAGGGAATGAGGGGAACGAAAGGAATGTGTGAGTGAGGGGACTGAATGTACGAAGGGAATGAATGGATGAAGGGAACGCAGGGAATGAGGAGAATGAATGAACAAAAGGAATATACGAATGAATGGGAATGTATGAATGAAGGGATCGAATGAATGAATGAAGGGAACGAATGCATGAAGGGTATGAATGAATGAAGGGAATGTATGAATGAAGGGAATGAATGAATGAAGGGAACGAATGAACGAAGGGAATGAATGAACGAAGGGCATGAATGAACGAAGGGAATGAATGATTGAAGGGAATGTAATAATGAAGGGAATGTATAAATGATTTGAGGGAATGAAGGGAATGAATGAACGAAGGGAATGAATGATTGAAGGGAATATAAGAATGAAGCGAATGAACGGATGAAGGAAACGAATGAATGAAGGGAATGAAGGGAATGAAGGGAATGAGGAGAATGAGGGTATAAATGAATGAAAGAAATGTACGAATGAATGGGAATGTATGAATGAAGGGAACGAATGAATGAGTGAAGGGAACCAATGAATGACTCAAGGGAACGAATACATGAAGGGAATGAATGAATGAAGGGAACGAATGAATGAAGGGAATGAATGAATGAAGGTAATAAAGGGAATGAAGGAAATGAGGGGAATGAATGTATGACTGGAATGAATGATCGAATGGAATGAATGAATGAAAGGAACGAATGAATGAGGGGAATGAATGAATGAAGCGAATGAATGAATGGAGGGAATGAATGAATGAAGGGAATGAATTAAGGGAGGAAATGAATAAAGGAAACGAATCCAAGAAGGGTATGAATGAATGAAGGGAATGAACTGAATGAAGGGAATGTGGGGAATGAATCGAATGAAGGGAATGAGAGAATGAAAGGAATGAAGGGAATGAAGGGAATGAAGGCAACGAAGGGAATGAATGACTTGAGGGAATTAAGAGATTGAGGGGAATGAATGAATGAAAGAAATATACGAATGAATGGGAATGTATGAATGAAGGGAACGAATGAATGGAGGGAATGGGTGAATGAATGAAGGGAATGAATGAATAGAGGGAATGAATGAATGATGGGAACGCATACATGAAGGGAATGAATGAATGAAGGGAACGAATGAATGGAGGGAATGAATGAATGAAGGGGACGAATGAGAGAAGAGAATGAATGAATGAAGAGAATGAATGAATGAAGGGATTGAATGAATGAAGGGAATGAAGAGAATGAGGGGAATGAATGAATGAAAGGAATATGCGAATGAATGGCAATGTATGAATGAAGGGAACGAATGAATGGAGGGAATGGATGAATGAATGAAGGGAATGTATGAATGAAAGGAATGAATGAATGAAGGTAATGTATGAATGAAGGGAATGAATAAATGAAGGGAATAAATTGAATGGAAGGAATGAGGGGAATGAATGAATGATGGGAATGAGTGAATGAAGGGAATGAGTGAATGAAAGGAACGAAAGGAATGAAGGGAATGAAGGGAGCGAAAGGTATGTGCGAGTGAGGGGACTGAATGTACGAAGGGAATGAATGAATGAAGGGAACGCGGAGAATGAGGGGAATGAATGAATGAAGGGAATGTACGAATGAATGGGAATGTATGAATGAAGGGATCGAATGAATGAATGAAGGGAACGAATGCATGAAGGGTATGAATGAATGAAGGGAATGTATGAATGAAGGGAATGAATGAATGAAGGGAACGAATGAACGAAGGGAATGAATGAACGAAGGGAATGAATAATTGAAGAGAATGTCATAATGAGCGGAATGTATGAATGATGGGAGAGAATGAAGGGAACGAATGAACGAAGGGAATGAATTATTGAAGGGAATGTAAGAATGAACGGAATGAACGGATGAAGGAAACGAATGAATGAAGGGAATGAATGAATGAAGGGAATGAAGGGAATGATGAGAATGATGGGAATAAATGAATGAAAGGAATGTACGAATGAATGGGAATGTGTGAATGAAGGGAACGAATGAATGAATGAACGGAACGAATGCATGAAGGGAATGAATGAATGAAGGGAATGTATGAATGAAGGGAATGAATGAATGAAGGGAACGAATGAACGAAGGGAATGAATGAACGAAGGGAATGAATGAACGAAGGGAATGAATGATTGAAGGGAATGTAATAATGAAGGGAATGTATAAATGATTTGAGGGAATGAAGGGAATGAATGAACGAAGGGAATGAATGATTGAAGGGAATATAAGAATGAAGCGAATGAACGGATGAAGGAAACGAATGAATGAAGGGAATAAAGGGAATGAAGGGAATGAGGAGAATGAGGGTATAAATGAATGAAAGGAATGTACGAATGAATGGGAATGTATGAATGAAGGGAACGAATGAATGAGTGAAGGGAACCAATGAATGACTGAAGGGAACGAATACATGAAGGGAATGAATGAATGAAGGGAACGAATGAATGAAGGGAATGAATGAATGAAGGTAATAAAGGGAATGAAGGAAATGAGGGGAATGAATGTATGACTGGAATGAATGATCGAATGGAATGAATGAATGAAAGGAACGAATGAATGAGGGGAATGAATGAATGAAGAGAATGAATGAATGAGGGGAATGAATGAATGAAGGGAATGAATAAATGAAGGGAATGAATTGAATGAAAGGAATGAGGGGAATGAATGAATGATGGGAATGAGTGAATGAAGGGAATGAGTGAATGAAAGGAACGAAAGGAATGAAGGGAATGAAGGGAACGAAAGGAATGTGTGAGTGAGGGGACTGAATGTACGAAGGGAATGAATGAATGAAGGGAATGGATGAATGAAGGGAACGAAGAGAATCAGGGAATAAATGAATGAAAGGAATATACGAATGAATGGGAATGAATGAATGAAGGGAACGGACGAATGGAGGGAATGAATGAATGACGGGAATGTATGAATGAAGGGAATGAATGAATGAAGGGAACGAATGAATGAAGGGAATGAATGAATGAAGGGAATGAAGGGAATGAAGGGAATGATGAGAATGATGGGAATAAATGAATGAAAGGAATGTACGAATGAATGGGAATGTGTGAATGAAGGGATCGAATGAATGAATGAAGGGAACGAATGCATGAAGGGAATGATAGAATGAAGGGAATGTATGAATGAAGGGAATGAATGAATGAAGGGAACGAATGAACGAAGGGAATGAATAATTGAAGGGTATGTCATAATGAGCGGAATGTATGAATGATGGGAGAGAATGAAGGGAACGAATGAACGAAGGGAATGAATTATTGAAGGGAATGTCAGAATGAACGGAATGAACGGATGAAGGAAACGAATGAATGAAGGGAATGAAGGGAATGAAGGGAATGATGAGAATGATGGGAATAAATGAATGAAAGGAATGTACGAATGAATGGGAATGTGTGAATGAAGGGAACGAATGAATGAATGAAGGGAACGAATGCATGAAGGGAATGAATGAATGAAGGGAATGTATGAATGAAGGGAATGAATGAATGAAGGGAACGAATGAACGAAGGGAATGAATGAACGAAGGGAATGAATGATTGAGGGGAATGTAATAATGAAGGGAATGTATAAATGATTTGAGTGAATGAAGGGAATGAATGAACGAAGGGAATGAATGATTGAAGGGAATATAAGATTGAAGCGAATGAACGGATGAAGGAAACGAATGAATGAAGGGAATGAAGTGAATGAAGGGAATGAGGAGAATGAGGGTATAAATGAATGAAAGGAATGTACGAATGAATGGGAATGTATGAATGAAGGGAACGAATGAATGAGTGAAGGGAACCAATGAATGACTGAAGGGAACGAATACATGAAGGGAATGAATGAATGAAGGGAACGAATGAATGAAGGTATTAAAGGGAATGATGGAAATGAGGGGAATGAATGTATGACTGGAATGAATGATCGAATGGAATGAATGAATGAAAGGAACGAATGAATGAGGGGAATGAATGAATGAAGCGAATGAATGAATGGAGGGAATGAATGAATGAAGGGAATGAATTAATGGAGGGAATGAATAAAGGAAACGAATCCAAGAAGGGTATGAATGAATGAAGGGAATGAACTGAATGAAGGAAATGTGGGGAATGAATCGAATGAAGGGAATGAGAGAATGAAAGGAATGAAGGGAATGAAGGGAATGAAGGCAACGAAGGGAATGAATGACTTGAGGGAATTAAGAGATTGAGGGGAATGAATGAATGAAAGAAATATACGAATGAATGGGAATGTATGAATGAAGGGAACGGATGAATGGAGGGAATGGGTGAATGAATGAAGGGAATGTATGAATGAAGGGAATGAACGAATGGAGGGAATGAATGAATGATGGGAAGGCATACATGAAGGGAATGAATGAATGAAGGGAACGAATGAATGGAGGGAATGAATGAATGAAGGGAACGAATGAGAGAAGAGAATGAATGAATGAAGAGAATGAATGAATGAAGGGATTGAATGAATGAAGGGAATGAAGAGAATGAGGGGAATGAATGAATGAAAGGAATATGCGAATGAATGGCAATGTATGAATGAAGGGAACGAATGAATGGAGGGAATGGATGAATGAATGAAGGGAATGTATGAATGATAGGAATGAATGAATGGAGGTAATGTATGAATGAAGGGAATGAATAAATGAAGGGAATGAATTGAATGGAAGGAATGAGGGGAATGAATGAATGATGGGAATGAGTGAATGAAGGGAATGAGTGAATGAAAGGAACGAAAGGAATGAAGGGAATGAAGGGAGCGAAAGGAATGTGTGAGTGAGGGGACTGAATGTACGGAGGGAATGAATGAATGAAGGGAACGCGGAGAATGAGGGGAATGAATGAATGAAAGGAATGTACGAATGAATGGGAATGTATGAATGAAGGGAACGAATGAATGAATGAAGGGAACGAACGCATGAAGGGAGTGAATGAAGGGAATGTATAAATGAAGGGAATGAATGAATGAAGGGAACGAGTGAATGAAGGGAATGAATGAATGAAGGGAATGAAGGGAATGAAGGGAATGATGAGAATGATGGGAATAAATGAATGAAAGGAATGTACGAATGAATGGGAATGTGTGAATGAAGGGAAGGAATGAATGAATGAAGGGAACGAATGCATGATGGGAATGAATGAATGACGGGAATGTATGAATGAAGGGAATGAATGAACGAAGGGAACGAATGAATGAAGGGAACGAATGAATGAAGAGAATGAATGAATGAGGGGAATGAATGAATGAAGGGAATGAATAAATGAAGGGAATGAATAAATGAAGGGAATGAATTGAATGAAAGGAATGAGGGGAATGAATGAATGATGGGAATGAGTGAATGCAGGGAATGAGTGAATGAAAGGAACGAAAGGAATGAAGGGAATGAGGGGAACGAAAGGAATGTGTGAGTGAGGGGACTGAATGTACGAAGGGAATGAATGGATGAAGGGAACGCAGGGAATGAGGAGAATGAATGAACAAAAGGAATATACGAATGAATGGGAATGTATGAATGAAGGGATCGAATGAATGAATGAAGGGAACGAATGCATGAAGGGTATGAATGAATGAAGGGAATGTATGAATGAAGGGAATGAATGAATGAAGGGAACGAATGAACGAAGGGAATGAATGAACGAAGGGCATGAATAATTGAAGAGAATGTCATAATGAGCGGAATGTATGAATGATGGGAGAGAATGAAGGGAACGAATGAACGAAGGGAATGAATTATTGAAGGGAATGTAAGAATGAACGGAATGAACGGATGACGGAAACGAATGAATGAAGGGAATGAAGGGAATGAAGGGAATGATGAGAATGATGGGAATAAATGAATGAAAGGAATGTACGAATGAATGGGAATGTGTGAATGAAGGGAACGAATGAATGAATGAACGGAACGAATGCATGAAGGGAATGAATGAATGAAGGGAATGAATGAATGAAGGGAATGAATGAATGAAGGGAACGAATGAACGAAGGGAATGAATGAACGAAGGGAATGAATGATTGAAGGGAATGTAATAATGAAGGGAATGTATAAATGATTTGAGGGAATGAAGGGAATGAATGAACGAAGGGAATGAATGATTGAAGGGAATATAAGAATGAAGCGAATGAACGGATGAAGGAAACGAATGAATGAAGGGAATGAAGGGAATGAAGGGAATGAGGAGAATGAGGGTATAAATGAATGAAAGGAATGTACGAAAGAATGGGAATGTATGAATGAAGGGAACGAATGAATGAGTGAAGGGAACCAATGAATGACTGAAGGGAACGAATACATGAAGGGAATGAATGAATGAAGGGAACGAATGAATGAAGGGAATGAATGAATGAAGGTAATAAAGGGAATGAAGGAAATGAGGGGAATGAATGTATGACTGGAATGAATGATCGAATGGAATGAATGAATGAAAGGAACGAATGAATGAGGGGAATGTATGAATGAAAGGAATGAATGAATGAAGGTAATGTATGAATGAAGGGAATGAATAAATGAAGGGAATGAATTGAATGAAAGGAATGAGGGGAATGAATGAATGATGGGAATGAGTGAATGAAGGGAATGAGTGTATGAAAGGAACGAAAGGAATGAAGGGAATGAAGGGAACGAAAGGAATGTGTGAGTGAGGGGACTGAATGTACGAAGGGAATGAATGAATGAAGGGAATGGATGAATGAAGGGAACGAAGAGAATCAGGGAATAAATGAATGAAAGGAATATACGAATGAATGGGAATGAATGAATGAAGGGAACGGACGAATGGAGGGAATGAATGAATGACGGGAATGTATGAATGAAGGGAATGAATGAATGAAGGGAACGAATGAATGAAGGGAATGAATGAATGAAGGGAATGAAGGGAATGAAGGGAATGATGAGAATGATGGGAATAAATGAATGAAAGGAATGTACGAATGAATGGGAATGTGTGAATGAAGGGATCGAATGAATGAATGAAGGGAACGAATGCATGAAGGGAATGATAGAATGGAGGGAATGTATGAATGAAGGGAATGAATGAATGAAGGGAACGAATGAACGAAGGGAATGAATAATTGAAGGGTATGTCATAATGAGCGGAATGTATGAATGATGGGAGAGAATGAGGGGAACGAATGAACGAAGGGAATGAATTATTGAAGGGAATGTCAGAATGAACGGAATGAACGGATGAAGGAAACGAATGAATGAAGGGAATGAAGGGAATGAAGGGAATGATGAGAATGATGGGAATAAATGAATGAAAGGAATGTACGAATGAATGGGAATGTGTGAATGAAGGGAACGAATGAATGAATGAAGGGAACGAATGCATGAAGGGAATGAATGAATGAAGGGAATGTATGAATGAAGGGAATGAATGAATGAAGGGAACGAATGAACGAAGGGAATGAATGAACGAAGGGAATGAATGATTGAGGGGAATGTAATAATGAAGGGAATGTATAAATGATTTGAGTGAATGAAGGGAATGAATGAACGAAAGGAATGAATGATTGAAGGGAATATAAGAATGAAGCGAATGAACGGATGAAGGAAGCGAATGAATGAAGGGAATGAAGGGAATGAAGGGAATGAGGAGAATGAGGGTATAAATGAATGAAAGGAATGTACGAATGAATGGGAATGTATGAATGAAGGGAACGAATGAATGAGTGAAGGGAACCAATGAATGACTGAAGGGAACGAATACATGAAGGGAATGAATGAATGAAGGGAACGAATGAATGAAGGGAATGAATGAATGAAGGTATTAAAGGGAATGAAGGAAATGAGGGGAATGAATGTATGACTGGAATGAATGATCGAATGGAATGAATGAATGAAAGGAACGAATGAATGAGGGGAATGAATGAATGAAGCGAATGAATGAATGGAGGGAATGAATGAATGAAGGGAATGAATTAATGGAGGGAATGAATAAAGGAAACGAATCCAAGAAGGGTATGAATGAATGAAGGGAATGAACTGAATGAAGGGAATGTGGGGAATGAATCGAATGAAGGGAATGAGAGAATGAAAGGAATGAAGGGAATGAAGGGAATGAAGGCAACGAAGGGAATGAATGACTTGAGGGAATTAAGAGATTGAGGGGAATGAATGAATGAAAGACATATACGAATGAATGGGAATGTATGAATGAAGGGAACGAATGAATGGAGGGAATGGGTGAATGAATGAAGGGAATGTACGAATGAAGGGAATGAACGAATGGAGGGAATGAATGAATGATGGGAAGGCATACATGAAGGGAATGAATGAATGAAGGGAACGAATGAATGGAGGGAATGAATGAATGAAGGGAACGAATGAGAGAAGAGAATGAATGAATGAAGAGAATGAATGAATGAAGGGATTGAATGAATGAAGGGAATGAAGAGAATGAGGCGAATGAATGAATGAAAGGAATATGCGAATGAATGGCAATGTATGAATGAAGGGAACGAATGAATGGAGGGAATGGATGAATGAATGAAGGGAATGTATGAATGATAGGAATGAATGAATGGAGGTAATGTATGAATGAAGGGAATGAATAAATGAAGGGAATGAATTGAATGGAAGGAATGAGGGGAATGAATGAATGATGGGAATGAGTGAATGAAGGGAATGAGTGAATGAAAGGAACGAAAGGAATGAAGGGAATGAAGGGAGCGAAAGGAATGTGTGAGTGAGGGGACTGAATGTACGAAGGGAATGAATGTATGAAGGGAACGCGGAGAATGAGGGGAATGAATGAATGAAAGGAATGTACGAATGAATGCTAATGTATGAATGAAGGGAACGAATGAATGAATGAAGGGAACGAACGCATGAAGGGAATGAATGAAGGGAATGTATAAATGAAGGGAATGAATGAATGAAGGGAACGAGTGAATGAAGGGAATGAATGAATGAAGGGAATGAAGGGAATGAAGGGAATGATGAGAATGATGGGAATAAATGAATGAAAGGAATGTACGAATGAATGGGAATGTGTGAATGAAGGGAAGGAATGAATGAATGAAGGGAACGAATGCATGATGGGAATGAATAAATGACGGGAATGTATGAATGAAGGGAATGAATGAACGAAGGGAACGAATGAATGAAGGGAAGGAATGAATGAAGAGAATGAATGAATGAGGGGAATGAATGAATGAAGGGAATGAATAAATGAAGGGAATGAATAAATGAAGGGAATGAATTGAATGAAAGGAATGAGGGGAATGAATGAATGATGGGAATGAGTGAATGCAGGGAATGAGTGAATGAAAGGAACGAAAGGAATGAAGGGAATGAGGGGAACGAAAGGAATGTGTGAGTGAGGGGACTGAATGTACGAAGGGAATGAATGGATGAAGGGAACGCAGGGAATGAGGAGAATGAATGAACAAAAGGAATATACGAATGAATGGGAATGTATGAATGAAGGGATCGAATGAATGAATGAAGGGAACGAATGCATGAAGGGTATGAATGAATGAAGGGAATGTATGAATGAAGGGAATGAATGAATGAAGGGAACGAATGAACGAAGGGAATGAATGAACGAAGGGCATGAATGAACGAAGGGAATGAATGATTGAAGGGAATGTAATAATGAAGGGAATGTATAAATGATTTGAGGGAATGAAGGGAATGAATGAACGAAGGGAATGAATGATTGAAGGGAATATAAGAATGAAGCGAATGAACGGATGAAGGAAACGAATGAATGAAGGGAATGAAGGGAATGAAGGGAATGAGGAGAATGAGGGTATAAATGAATGAAAGGAATGTACGAATGAATGGGAATGTATGAATGAAGGGAACGAATGAATGAGTGAAGGGAACCAATGAATGACTGAAGGGAACGAATACATGAAGGGAATGAATGAATGAAGGGAACGAATGAATGAAGGGAATGAATGAATGAAGGTAATAAAGGGAATGAAGGAAATGAGGGGAATGAATGTATGACTGGAATGAATGATCGAATGGAATGAATGAATGAAAGGAACGAATGAATGAGGGGAATGAATGAATGAAGAGAATGAATGAATGAGGGGAATGAATGAATGAAGGGAATGAATAAATGAAGGGAATGAATTGAATGAAATGAATGAGGGGAATGAATGAATGATGGGAATGAGTGAATGAAGGGAATGAATGAATGAAAGGAACGAAAGGAATGAAGGGAATGAGGGGAACGAAAGGAATGTGTGAGTGAGGGGACTGAATGTACGAAGGGAATGAATGAATGAAGGGAACGCAGGGAATGAGGGGAATGAATGAATAAGAGGAATGTACGAATGAATGGGAATGTATGAATGAAGGGATCGAATGAATGAATGAAGGGAATGAATGCATGAAGGGAATGAATGAATGAAGGGAATGTATGAATGAAGGGAATGAATGAATGAAGGGAACGAATGAACGAAGGGAATGAATGAACGAAGGGCATGAATAATTGAAGGGAATGTCATAATGGGCGGAATGTATGAAGGATGGGAGAGAATGAAGGGAACGAATGAACGAAGGGAATGAATTATTGAAGGGAATGTAAGAATGAACGGAATGAACGGATGAAGGAAACGAATGAATGAAGGGAATGAATGAATGAAGGGAATGAAGGGAACGAAGGGAATGATGAGAATGATGGGAATAAATGAATGAAAGGAATGTACGAATGAATGGGAATGTGTGAATGAAGGGAACGAATGAATGAATGAAGGGAACGAATGCATGAAGGGAATGAATGAATGAAGGGAATGTATGAATGAGGGGAATGAATGAATGAAGGGAACGAATGAACGAAGGGAATGAATGAACGAAGGGAATGAATGATTGAAGGGAATGTAATAATGAAGGGAATGTATAAATGATTTGAGTGAATGAAGGGAATGAATGAACGAAGGGAATGAATGATTGAAGGGAATATAAGAATGAAGCGAATGAACGCATGAAGGAAACGAATGAATGAAGGGAATGAAGGGAATGAAGGGAATGAAGAGATTGAGGGGAATAAATGAATGAAAGGAATGTACGAATGAATGGGAATGTATGAATGAAGGGAACGAATGAATGAATGAAGGGAACGAATGCATGAAGGGAATGAATGAATGAAGGGAATGTATGGATTAAGGGAATGAACGAATGAAGGGAACGAATGAACGAAGGGAATGAATGAACGAAGGGAATGAATGAACGAAGGGAATGAATGATTGAACGGAATGTAAGAATGAAGCGAATGAACGGATGAAGGAAACGAATGAATGAAGGGAAGGAATGAATGAAGGGAATGAAGGGAATGAAGGGAATGAAGGGAATGAAGAGAATGAGGGGAATAGATGAATGAAAGGAATGTACGAATGAATGGGAATGTATGAATGAAGGGAACGAGTGAATGAATGAAGGGAACGAATGCATGAAGGGAATGAAGGAATGAAGGGAATGTATGAATGAAGGGAATGAATGAATGAAGGGAACGAATGAACGAAGGGAATGAATGAACGAAGGGAATGAATGATTGAAGGGAATGTAATAATGAAGGGAATGTATAAATGATTTGAGTGAATGAAGGGAATGAATGATTGAAGGGAATATGAGAATGAAGGGAATGAATGAATGAAGGGAATGAAGGGAATGAAGGGAATGAAGAAAATGAGGGGAATAAATGAATGAAAGGAATGTACGAATGAATGGGAATGTATGAATGAAGGGAGCGAATGAATGGAGGGAATGGATGTATGAATGAAGGGAATGTATGAATGAAAGGAATGAATGAGTAAAGGTAATGTAGGAACGAAGGGAATGAATGAGGGATGGGAACGAATTAATGAAGGGAATGAGTTAAATGAATGGAATACGGGGAATGAGACAATGGAGGGAAACGAGTGAATGAAAGGAATGAACGGAATGAAGGGAACGAAGGGAATGAGTGAATGAAAGGATTGAATGAAGGAAGGGAATGAATGAATGAAGGGAATGAATGATTGATGGGAATGAAAGAATGAAGGGAATGAACGGATGACGGAAACGAATGAATGAAGGGAATGAAGAGAAAGAGGGGAATAAATGAATGAAAGGAATGTACGAATGAATGGGAATGTATGAATGAAGGGAACGAATGAATGAATGAAGGGAACGAACGCATGAAGGGAATGAACGAATGGAGGGAATGTATGAATGAAGGGAATGAATGAATGAAGGGAACGAATGAGAGAAGAGAATGAATGAATGAGGGGAATGAATGAATGAAGGGAATGAATGAATGTTGGGAACGAATGAGAGAAGAGAATGAATGAATGAGGGGAATGAATGAATGAAGGGAATGAATGAATGGAGGGACGAATGAATGGAGGGAATGAATTAATGAGGGGAACGAATGAATGAAGAGAATGAATGAATGAAGGGATTGAATGAATGAAGGGAATGAAGAGAATGAGGGGAATGAATGAATGAAAGGAATATACGGATGAATGGGAATGTATGAATGAAGGGAACAAATGAATGGAGGGAATGGATGAATGAATGAAGGGAATGTATGAATGAAAGGAATGAATGAATGAAGGTAATGTATGAATGAAGGGAATGAATAAATGAAGGGAATGAATTGAATGAAAGGAATGAGGGGAATGAATGAATGATGGGAATGAGTGAATGAAGGGAATGAGTGAATGAAAGGAACGAAAGGAATGAAGGGAATGAAGGGAACGATAGGAATGTGTGAGTGAGGGGACTGAATGTACGGAGGGAATGAATGAATGAAGGGAACGCGGAGAATGAGGGGAATGAATGAATGAAAGGAATGTACGAATGAATGGGAATGTATGAATGAAGGGATGGAATGAATGAATGAAGGGAACGAATGAATGAATGAAGGGAACAAATGCATGAAGGGAATGAATGAATGAATGAAGGGAATGTATGAATGAAAGGAATGAATGTATGAAGGTAATGTATGAATGAAGGGAATGAATTGAATGAAAGGAATGAGGGGAATGTATGAATGAAGGGAATGAATGAATGAAGGGAACGAATGAACGAATGAAGGGAACGAACGCATGAAGGGAATGAATGAATGGAGGGAATGTATGAATGAAGGGAATGAATGAATGAAGGGAACGAATGAACGAAGGGAATGAATGAACGAAGGGAATGAATGAAGGAAGGGAATGAATGAAGGAAGGGAAGGAATGGATGATGGGAATGAATGATCGAAGGGAATGAATGATTGAAGGGAATGTAATAATGAAGGGAATGTATAAATGATTTGAGTGAATGAAGGGAATGAATGAACGAAGGGAATGAATGATTGAAGGGAATATGAGAATGAAGCGAATGAAGAGATGAAGGAAACGAATGAATGAAGGGAATGAATGAATGAAGGGAATGAAGGGAATGAGGGGAATAAATGAATGAAAGGAATGTACGAATGAATGGGAATGTATGAATGAAGGGAACGAATGAATGAATGAAGGGAACGAACGCATGAAGGGAATGAATGAAGTGAATGTATAAATGAAGGGAATGGATGAATGAAGGGAACGAAGAGAATGAGGGAATAAATGAATGAAAGGGATATACGAATGAATGGGAATGAATGAATGAAGGGAACGGACGAATGGAGTGAATGAATGAAGTATGGGAACGCATACATGAAGGGAATGAATGAATGAAGGGAACGAATGAATGGAGGGAATGAAGGGAAAGAAGAGAATGAGGGGAATAAATGAATGAAAGGAATGTCCGAAAGAGTGGGAACGAATGAATGAAGGGAACCAATGAATGGAGGGAATGAATGAATGATGGGAATGCATACATGAAGAGAATGAATGAATGAGGGGAATAAATGAATGAAGGGAATGAATGAATGGAGGGAACGAATGAATGGAGGGAATGAATTAATGAAGGGAACGAATGAATGAAGAGAATGAATGAATGAAGGTAATAAAGGGAATGAAGGGAATGAGGGCAATGAATGTATGACGGGAATGAATGAATGGAGGGAATGAATGAATGAAAGGAATGAATGAATGGACGGAATTAATGAAGGGAACGAAGCGAGTGTACGTAACCAATGAATGAGTAACATGAGTG
Organism: Megachile leachella; assembly: GCA_963576845.1. Classification (NCBI taxonomy): domain Eukaryota; kingdom Metazoa; phylum Arthropoda; class Insecta; order Hymenoptera; family Megachilidae; genus Megachile; species Megachile leachella. The sequence continues at coordinate 1,336,688 of CAUYWW010000227.1, read as the reverse complement.
AATGAATGAAGCGAATGAGGGGAATGAGAGAATGAAAGGATGAAGGGAATGAAGGGAATGAAGGCAACGAAGGGAATGAATGAATGAAGCGAATGAATGAGTGGAGGGAATCAATGAACGAAGGCAATGAATGAATGAAGGGAATGACGGTGATGAGGGGAATGTATGAATGAAGCGAATGAGTGAATGCAAGGAATGGATGGAATGAAGGGAATGAAGGAAACGAAGGGAATGAATGAACGAAGGGAATGAATGATTGAAGGGAATGTAATAATGAAGGGAATGTATAAATGATTTGAGTGAATGAAGGGACTGAATGAACGAAGGGAATGAATGATTGAAGGGAATATAAGAATGAAGCGAATGAACGTATGAAGGAAACGAATGAATGAAGGGAATGAAGGGAATGAAGGGAATGAGGAGAATGAGGGTATAAATGAATGAAAGAAATGTATGAATGAATGGGAATGTATGAATGAAGGGAACGAATGAATGAGTGAAGGGAACCAATGAATGAATGAAGGGCCGAATGCATGAAGGGAATGAATGAATGAAGGGAATGTATAAACGAAGGGAATGGATGAATGAAGGGAATGAAGAGAATGAGGGAATAAATGAATGAAAGGAATATACGAATGAATGGGAATGAATGAATGAAGGGAACGAATGAATGAAGGGAATGAATGAATGAAGGGAACGAATGAATGAAGGGAATGAATGAATGAAGGTAATAAAGGGAATGAAGGAAATGAGGGGAATGAATGTATGACTGGAATGAATGATCGAATGGAATGAATGAATGAAAGGGACGAATGAATGAGGGGAATGAACGAATGAAGCGAATGAATGAATGGAGGGAATGAATGAATGAAGGGAATGAATTAATGGAGGGAATGAATAAAGGAAACGAATCCAAGAAGGGTATGAATGAATGAAGGGAATGAACTGAATGAATGAAGGGAATGTATGAATGAAGGCAATGAATGAATGAAGGTAATGTATGCATGAAGGGAATGAATAAATGAAGGGAATGAATTGAATGAAACGAATGAGGGGAATAAATGAATGATGGGAATGAGTGAATGAAGGGAATGAGTGAATGAAAGGAATGAAAGGAATGAAGGGAATGAAGGGAATGAAGGGAACGAAAGGAATGAATGAGTGAGGGGACTGCATGTACGAAGGGAATGAATGAATGAAGGGAATGACGAGCATGTGGGGAGAGAATGAATGACAGGAATGTACGAATGAATGGGAATGTATGAATGAAGGGAATGAATGAATAAAGGGAATGAATGAATGAAGGGAACGAGTGAATGAATGAAGGGAACGAGTGAATGAATGAAGGGAACGAATGCATGAAGGGAATGAAAGAATGAAGGGAATGTATGAATGAAGGGAATGAATGAATGAAGGGAACGAATGAACGAAGGGAATGAATGAACGAAGGGAATGAATGATTGAAGGGAATGTAATAATGAAGGGAATGTATAAATGATTTGAGTGAATGAAGGGAATGAATGAACGAAGGGAATGAATGATTGAAGGGAATATGAGAATGAAGCGAATGAAGAGATGAAGGATACGAATGAATGAAGGGAATGAAGGGAATGAAGGGAATGAAGAGAATGAGGGGAATAAATGAATGAAAGGAATGTACGAATGAATGGGAATGTATGAATGAAGGGAACGAATGAATGAATGAAGGGAACGAACGCATGAAGGGAATGAATGAAGGGCTTGTATAAATGAAGGGAATGGATGAATGAAGGGAACGAAGAGAATGAGGGAATAAATGAATGAAAGGAATATACGAATGAATGGGAATGAATGAATGAAGGGAACGGACGAATGGAGGGAATGAATGAATGATGGGAACGCATACATGAAGGGAATGAATGAATGAAGGGAACGAATGAATGGAGGGAATGAATGAATGAAGGGAACGAATGAACGAAGGGAATGAATGAACGAAGGGAATGAATGATTGCAGGGAATGTGAGAATGAAGCGAATGAAGGGATGAAGGAAACGAATGAATGAAGGGAATGAATGAATGAAGGGAATGAAGGGAATGAATGAAGGGAACGAACGCATGAAGGGAATGAATGAAGGGAATGTATAAATGAAGGGAATGGATGAATGAAGGGAACGAAGAGAATGAGGGAATAAATGAATGAAAGGAATATACGAATGAATGGGAATGAATGAATGAAGGGAACGGACGAATGGAGGGAATGAATGAATGATGGGAACGCATACATGAAGGGAATGAATGAATGAAGGGAACGAATGAATGGAGGGAATGAAGGGAAAGAAGAGAATGAGGGGAATAAATGAATGAAAGGAATGTACGAATGAATGGGAATGTATGAATGAAGGGAACGAGTGAATGAATGAAGGGAACGAATGCATGAAGGGAATGAATGAATGAAGGGAATGAATGGTCGAAGGGAATATGAGAATGAAGCGAATGAAGAGATGAAGGATACGAATGAATGAAGGGAATGAATGAATGAAGGGAATGAAGGGAATGAAGGGAATGAAGAGAATGAGGGGAATAAATGAATGAAAGGAATGTACGAATGAATGGGAATGTATGAATGAAGGGAACGAATGAATGAATGAAGGGAACGAACGGATGAAGGGAACGAATGAATGAATGAAGGGAACGAACGGATGAAGGGAATGAATGAATGAAGGGAATGAATGAACGAAGGGAATGAATGAAGGGAATATAAGAATGAAGCGAATGAACGGATGAAGGAAACGAATGAATGAAGGGAATGAATGAATGAAGGGAATGAAGGGAATGAAGAGAATGAGGGTATAAATGAATGAAAGGAATGTACGAATGAATGGGAATGAATGAATGAAGGGAACGAACGCATGAAGGGAATGAATGAATGAAGGGAATGTATGAATGAAGGGAATGAATGAATGAAGGGAATGTATGAATGAAGGGAATGAATGAATGAAGGGAACGAGTTAATGAATGAAGGGAACGAATGCATGAAGGGAATGAAAGAATGAAGGGAATGTATGAATGAAGGGAATGAATGAATGAAGGGAACGAATGAACGAAGGGAATGAATGATTGAAGGGAATGTAATATGGAAGGGAATGTATAAATGATTTGAGTGAATGAAGGGAATGAATGAACGAAGGGAATGAATGATTGAAGGGAATATGAGAATGAAGCGAATGAAGAGATGAAGGAAACGAATGAATGAAGGGAATGAATGAGTGAAGGGAATTAAGAGAATGAGGGGAATAAATGAATGAAAGGAATGTACGAATGGATGGGAATGTATGAATGAAGGGAACGAATGAATGAATGAAGGGAATGTATAAATGAAGGGAATGGATGAATGAAGGGAACGAAGAGAATGAGGGAATAAATGAATGAAAGGAATATACGAATGAATGGGAATGAATGAATGATGGGAACGCATACATGAAGGGAATGAATGAATGAAGGGAACGAATGAATGGAGGGAATGAATGAATGAAGGGAACGAATGCATGATGGGAATGAATGAATGACGGGAATGTATGATCGAATGGAATGAATGAATGAAAGGAACGAATGAATGAGGGGAATGAATGAATGAAGAGAATGAATGAATGAGGGGAATGAATGAATGAAGGGAATGAATAAATGAAGGGAATGAATTGAATGAAAGGAATGAGGGGAATGAATGAATGATGGGAATGAGTGAATGAAGGGAATGAGTGAATGAAAGGAACGAAAGGAATGAAGGGAATGAGGGGAACGAAAGGAATGTGTGAGTGAGGGGACTGAATGTACGAAGGGAATGAATGAATGAAGGGAATGAAGGGAATGAATGAAGGGAACGAACGCATGAAGGGAATGAATGAAGGGAATGTATAAATGAAGGGAATGGATGAATGAAGGGAAAGAAGAGAATGAGGGGAATAAATGAATGAAAGGAATGTACGAATGAATGGGAATGTATGAATGAAGGGAACGAGTGAATGAATGAAGGGAACGAATGCATGAAGGGAATGAATGAATGAAGGGAATGAATGATTGAAGGGAATATGAGAATGAAGCGAATGAAGAGATGAAGGATACGAATGAATGAAGGGAATGAATGAATGAAGGGAATGAAGGGAATGAAGGGAATGAAGAGAATGAGGGGAATAAATGAATGAAAGGAATGTACGAATGAATGGGAATGTATGAATGAAGGGAACGAATGAATGAATGAAGGGAACGAACGGATGAAGGGAACGAATGAATGAATGAAGGGAACGAACGGATGAAGGGAATGAATGAATGAAGGGAATGAATGAACGAAGGGAATGAATGAAGGGAATATAAGAATGAAGCGAATGAACGGATGAAGGAAACGAATGAATGAAGGGAATGAATGAATGAAGGGAATGAAGGGAATGAAGAGAATGAGGGTATAAATGAATGAAAGGAATGTACGAATGAATGGGAATGAATGAATGAAGGGAACGAACGCATGAAGGGAATGAATGAATGAAGGGAATGTATGAATGAAGGGAATGAATGAATGAAGGGAATGTATGAATGAAGGGAATGAATGAATGAAGGGAACGAGTGAATGAATGAAGGGAACGAATGCATGAAGGGAATGAAAGAATGAAGGGAATGTATGAATGAAGGGAATGAATGAATGAAGGGAACGAATGAACGAAGGGAATGAATGATTGAAGGGAATGTAATATGGAAGGGAATGTATAAATGATTTGAGTGAATGAAGGGAATGAATGAACGAAGGGAATGAATGATTGAAGGGAATATGAGAATGAAGCGAATGAAGAGATGAAGGAAACGAATGAATGAAGGGAATGAATGAGTGAAGGGAATTAAGAGAATGAGGGGAATAAATGAATGAAAGGAATGTACGAATGGATGGGAATGTATGAATGAAGGGAACGAATGAATGAATGAAGGGAATGTATAAATGAAGGGAATGGATGAATGAAGGGAACGAAGAGAATGAGGGAATAAATGAATGAAAGGAATATACGAATGAATGGGAATGAATGAATGATGGGAACGCATACATGAAGGGAATGAATGAATGAAGGGAACGAATGAATGGAGGGAATGAATGAATGAAGGGAACGAATGCATGATGGGAATGAATGAATGACGGGAATGTATGATCGAATGGAATGAATGAATGAAAGGAACGAATGAATGAGGGGAATGAATGAATGAAGAGAATGAATGAATGAGGGGAATGAATGAATGAAGGGAATGAATAAATGAAGGGAATGAATTGAATGAAAGGAATGAGGGGAATGAATGAATGATGGGAATGAGTGAATGAAGGGAATGAGTGAATGAAAGGAACGAAAGGAATGAAGGGAATGAGGGGAACGAAAGGAATGTGTGAGTGAGGGGACTGAATGTACGAAGGGAATGAATGAATGAAGGGAATGAAGGGAATGAATGAAGGGAACGAACGCATGAAGGGAATGAATGAAGGGAATGTATAAATGAAGGGAATGGATGAATGAAGGGAAAGAAGAGAATGAGGGGAATAAATGAATGAAAGGAATGTACGAATGAATGGGAATGTATGAATGAAGGGAACGAGTGAATGAATGAAGGGAACGAATGCATGAAGGGAATGAATGAATGAAGGGAATGAATGATTGAAGGGAATATGAGAATGAAGCGAATGAAGAGATGAAGGATACGAATGAATGAAGGGAATGAATGAATGAAGGGAATGAAGGGAATGAAGAGAATGAGGGGAATAAATGAATGAAAGGAATGTACGAATGAATGGGAATGTATGAATGAAGGGAACGAATGAATGAATGAAGGGAACGAACGGATGAAGGGAACGAATGAATGAATGAAGGGAACGAACGGATGAAGGGAATGAATGAATGAAGGGAATGAATGAACGAAGGGAATGAATGAAGGGAATATAAGAATGAAGCGAATGAACGGATGAAGGAAACGAATGAATGAAGGGAATGAATGAATGAAGGGAATGAAGGGAATGAAGAGAATGAGGGTATAAATGAATGAAAGGAATGTACGAATGAATGGGAATGAATGAATGAAGGGAACGAACGCATGAAGGGAATGAATGAATGAAGGGAATGTATGAATGAAGGGAATGAATGAATGAAGGGAATGTATGAATGAAGGGAATGAATGAATGAAGGGAACGAGTGAATGAATGAAGGGAACGAATGCATGAAGGGAATGAAAGAATGAAGGGAATGTATGAATGAAGGGAATGAATGAATGAAGGGAACGAATGAACGAAGGGAATGAATGATTGAAGGGAATGTAATATGGAAGGGAATGTATAAATGATTTGAGTGAATGAAGGGAATGAATGAACGAAGGGAATGAATGATTGAAGGGAATATGAGAATGAAGCGAATGAAGAGATGAAGGAAACGAATGAATGAAGGGAATGAATGAGTGAAGGGAATTAAGAGAATGAGGGGAATAAATGAATGAAAGGAATGTACGAATGGATGGGAATGTATGAATGAAGGGAACGAATGAATGAATGAAGGGAATGTATAAATGAAGGGAATGGATGAATGAAGGGAACGAAGAGAATGAGGGAATAAATGAATGAAAGGAATATACGAATGAATGGGAATGAATGAATGATGGGAACGCATACATGAAGGGAATGAATGAATGAAGGGAACGAATGAATGGAGGGAATGAATGAATGAAGGGAACGAATGCATGATGGGAATGAATGAATGACGGGAATGTATGATCGAATGGAATGAATGAATGAAAGGAACGAATGAATGAGGGGAATGAATGAATGAAGAGAATGAATGAATGAGGGGAATGAATGAATGAAGGGAATGAATAAATGAAGGGAATGAATTGAATGAAAGGAATGAGGGGAATGAATGAATGATGGGAATGAGTGAATGAAGGGAATGAGTGAATGAAAGGAACGAAAGGAATGAAGGGAATGAGGGGAACGAAAGGAATGTGTGAGTGAGGGGACTGAATGTACGAAGGGAATGAATGAACGAAGGGAATGAATGATTGAAGGGAATATAAGAATGAAGCGAATGAACGGATGAAGGAAACGAATGAATGAAGGGAATGAAGGGAATGAGGAGAATGAGGGTATAAATGAATGAAAGAAATGTACGAATGAATGGGAATGTATGAATGAAGAAAACGAATGAATGAGTGAAGGGAACCAATGAATGCCTGAAGGGAACGAATACATGAAGGGAATGAATGAATGAAGGGAACGAATGAATGAAGGGAATGAATGAATGAAGGTAATAAAGGGAATGAAGGAAATGAGGGGAATGAATGTATGACTGGAATCAATGATCGAATGGAATGAATGAATGAAAGGAACGAATGAATGAGGGGAATGAATGAATGAAGCGAATGAATGAATGGAGGGAATGAATGAATGAAGGGAATGAATTAATGGAGGGAATGAATAAAGGAAACGAATCCAAGAAGGGTATGAATGAATGAAGGGAATGAACTGAATGAAGGGAATGTGGGGAATGAATAGAATGAAGGGAATGAGAGAATGAAAGGAATGAAGGGAATGAAGGGAATGAAGGCAACGAAGGGAATGAATGACTTGAGGGAATTAAGAGATTGAGGGGAATGAATGAATGAAAGGAATATACGAATGAATGGGAATGTATGAATGAAGGGAACGAATGAATGGAGGGAATGGGTGAATGAATGAAGGGAATGTATGAATGAAGGGAATGAATGAATGGAGGGAATGAATGAATGATGGGAACGCATACATGAAGGGAATGAATGAATGAAGGGAACGAATGAATGGAGGGAATGAATGAATGAAGGGAACGAATGAGAGAAGAGAATGAATGAATGAAGAGAATGAATGAATGAAGGGATTGAATGAATGAAGGGAATGAAGAGAATGAGGGGAATGAATGAATGAAAGGAATATGCGAATGAATGGCAATGTATGAATGAAGGGAACGAATGAATGGAGGGAATGGATGAATGAATGAAGGGAATGTATGAATGAAAGGAATGAATGAATGAAGGTAATGTATGAATGAAGGGAATGAATAAATGAAGGGAATGAATTGAATGAAAGGAATGAGGGGAATGAATGAATGATGGGAATGAGTGAATGAAGGGAATGAGTGAACGAAAGGAACGAAAGGAATGAAGGGAATGAAGGGAACGAAAGGAATGTGTGAGTGAGGGGACTGAATGTACGAAGGGAATGAATGAAGGGAACGCGGAGAATGAGGGGAATGAATGAATGAAAGGAATGTACGAATGAATGGGAATGTATGAATGAAGGGATCGAATGAATGAATGAAGGGAACGAATGCATGAAGGGTATGAATGAATGAAGGGAATGTATGAATGAAGGGAATGGATGAATGAAGGGAACGAAGAGAATGAGGGAATAAATGAATGAAAGGAATATACGAATGAATGGGAATGAATGAATGAAGGGAACGGACGAATGGAGGGAATGAATGAATGACGGGAATGTATGAATGAAGGGAATGAATGAATGAAGGGAACGAATGAATGAAGGGAATGAATGAATGAAGGTAATAAAGGGAATGAAGGAAATGAGGGGAATGAATGTATGACTGGAATGAATGATCGAATGGAATGAATGAATGAAAGGAACGAATGAATGAGGGGAATGAATGAATGAAGCGAATGAATGAACGGAGGGAATGAATGAATGAAGGGAATGAATTAATGGAGGGAATGAGTAAAGGAAACGAATCCAAGAAGGGAATGAATGAATGAAGGGAATGAAGGGAATGAAGGGAATGAAGAGAATGAGGGGAATAAATGAATGAAAGGAATGTACGAATGAATGGGAATGTATGAATGAAGGGAACGAATGAATGAATGAAGGGAACGAATGCATGAAGGGAATGAATGAATGAAGGGAATGTATGGATTAAGGGAATGAATGAATGAAGGGAACGAATGAACGAAGGGAATGAATGAACGAAGGGAATGAATGAACGAAGGGAATGAATGATTGAACGGAATGTAAGAATGAAGCGAATGAACGGATGAAGGAAACGAATGAATGAAGGGAAGGAATGAATGAAGGGAATGAAGGGAATGAAGGGAATGAAGGGAATGAAGAGAATGAGGGGAATAGATGAATGAAAGGAATGTACGAATGAATGGGAATGTATGAATGAAGGGAACGAGTGAATGAATGAAGGGAACGAATGCATGAAGGGAATGAAGGAATGAAGGGAATGTATGAATGAAGGGAATGAATGAATGAAGGGAACGAATGAACGAAGGGAATGAATGAACGAAGGGAATGAATGATTGAAGGGAATGTAATAATGAAGGGAATGTATAAATGATTTGAGTGAATGAAGGGAATGAATGATTGAAGGGAATATGAGAATGAAGGGAATGAATGAATGAAGGGAATGAAGGGAATGAAGGGAATGAAGAAAATGAGGGGAATAAATGAATGAAAGGAATGTACGAATGAATGGGAATGTATGAATGAAGGGAGCGAATGAATGGAGGGAATGGATGTATGAATGAAGGGAATGTATGAATGAAAGGAATGAATGAGTAAAGGTAATGTATGAACGAAGGGAATGAATGAGGGATGGGAACGAATTAATGAAGGGAATGAGTTAAATGAATGGAATACGGGTAATGAGACAATGGAGGGAAACGAGTGAATGAAAGGAATGAACGGAATGAAGGGAACGAAGGGAATGAGTGAATGAAAGGATTGAATGAAGGAAGGGAATGAATGAATGAAGGGAATGAATGATTGATGGGAATGAAAGAATGAAGGGAATGAACGGATGACGGAAACGAATGAATGAAGGGAATGAAGAGAAAGAGGGGAATAAATGAATGAAAGGAATGTACGAATGAATGGGAATGTATGAATGAAGGGAACGAATGAATGAATGAAGGGAACGAACGCATGAAGGGAATGAATGAATGGAAGGAATGTATGAATGAAGGGAATGAATGAATGAAGGGAACGAATGAGAGAAGAGAATGAATGAATGAAGGGAACGAGTGAATGAATGAAGGGAACGAATGCATGAAGGGAATGAAAGAATGAAGGGAATGTATGAATGAAGGGAATGAATGAATGAAGGGAACGAATGAACGAAGGGAATGAATGATTGAAGGGAATGTAATATGGAAGGGAATGTATAAATGATTTGAGTGAATGAAGGGAATGAATGAACGAAGGGAATGAATGATTGAAGGGAATATGAGAATGAAGCGAATGAAGAGATGAAGGAAACGAATGAATGAAGGGAATGAATGAGTGAAGGGAATTAAGAGAATGAGGGGAATAAATGAATGAAAGGAATGTACGAATGGATGGGAATGTATGAATGAAGGGAACGAATGAATGAATGAAGGGAATGTATAAATGAAGGGAATGGATGAATGAAGGGAACGAAGAGAATGAGGGAATAAATGAATGAAAGGAATATACGAATGAATGGGAATGAATGAATGATGGGAACGCATACATGAAGGGAATGAATGAATGAAGGGAACGAATGAATGGAGGGAATGAATGAATGAAGGGAACGAATGCATGATGGGAATGAATGAATGACGGGAATGTATGATCGAATGGAATGAATAAATGAAAGGAACGAATGAATGAGGGGAATGAATGAATGAAGAGAATGAATGAATGAGGGGAATGAATGAATGAAGGGAATGAATAAATGAAGGGAATGAATTGAATGAAAGGAATGAGGGGAATGAATGAATGATGGGAATGAGTGAATGAAGGGAATGAGTGAATGAAAGGAACGAAAGGAATGAAGGGAATGAGGGGAACGAAAGGAATGTGTGAGTGAGGGGACTGAATGTACGAAGGGAATGAATGAACGAAGGGAATGAATGATTGAAGGGAATATAAGAATGAAGCGAATGAACGGATGAAGGAAACGAATGAATGAAGGGAATGAAGGGAATGAAGGGAATGAGGAGAATGAGGGTATAAATGAATGAAAGAAATGTACGAATGAATGGGAATGTATGAATGAAGGGAACGAATGAATGAGTGAAGGGAACCAATGAATGACTGAAGGGAACGAATACATGAAGGGAATGAATGAATGAAGGGAACGAATGAATGAAGGGAATGAATGAATGAAGGTAATAAAGGGAATGAAGGAAATGAGGGGAATGAATGTATGACTGGAATCAATGATCGAATGGAATGAATGAATGAAAGGAACGAATGAATGAGGGGAATGAATGAATGAAGCGAATGAATGAATGGAGGGAATGAATGAATGAAGGGAATGAATTAATGGAGGGAATGAATAAAGGAAACGAATCCAAGAAGGGTATGAATGAATGAAGGGAATGAACTGAATGAAGGGAATGTGGGGAATGAATAGAATGAAGGGAATGAGAGAATGAAAGGAATGAAGGGAATGAAGGGAATGAAGGCAACGAAGGGAATGAATGACTTGAGGGAATTAAGAGATTGAGGGGAATGAATGAATGAAAGGAATATACGAATGAATGGGAATGTATGAATGAAGGGAACGAATGAATGGAGGGAATGGGTGAATGAATGAAGGGAATGTATGAATGAAGGGAATGAATGAATGGAGGGAATGAATGAATGATGGGAACGCATACATGAAGGGAATGAATGAATGAAGGGAACGAATGAATGGAGGGAATGAATGAATGAAGGGAACGAATGAGAGAAGAGAATGAATGAATGAAGAGAATGAATGAATGAAGGGATTGAATGAATGAAGGGAATGAAGAGAATGAGGGGAATGAATGAATGAAAGGAATATGCGAATGAATGGCAATGTATGAATGAAGGGAACGAATGAATGGAGGGAATGGATGAATGAATGAAGGGAATGTATGAATGAAAGGAATGAATGAATGAAGGTAATGTATGAATGAAGGGAATGAATAAATGAAGGGAATGAATTGAATGAAAGGAATGAGGGGAATGAATGAATGATGGGAATGAGTGAATGAAGGGAATGAGTGAACGAAAGGAACGAAAGGAATGAAGGGAATGAAGGGAACGAAAGGAATGTGTGAGTGAGGGGACTGAATGTACGAAGGGAATGAATGAAGGGAACGCGGAGAATGAGGGGAATGAATGAATGAAAGGAATATACGAATGAATGGGAATGTATGAATGAAGGGAACGAATGAATGGAGGGAATGGGTGAATGAATGAAGGGAATGTATGAATGAAGGGAATGAATGAATGGAGGGAATGAATGAATGATGGGAACGCATACATGAAGGGAATGAATGAATGAAGGGAACGAATGAATGGAGGGAATGAATGAATGAAGGGAACGAATGAGAGAAGAGAATGAATGAATGAAGAGAATGAATGAATGAAGGGATTGAATGAATGAAGGGAATGAAGAGAATGAGGGGAATGAATGAATGAAAGGAATATGCGAATGAATGGCAATGTATGAATGAAGGGAACGAATGAATGGAGGGAATGGATGAATGAATGAAGGGAATGTATGAATGAAAGGAATGAATGAATGAAGGTAATGTATGAATGAAGGGAATGAATAAATGAAGGGAATGAATTGAATGAAAGGAATGAGGGGAATGAATGAATGATGGGAATGAGTGAATGAAGGGAATGAGTGAACGAAAGGAACGAAAGGAATGAAGGGAATGAAGGGAACGAAAGGAATGTGTGAGTGAGGGGACTGAATGTACGAAGGGAATGAATGAAGGGAACGCGGAGAATGAGGGGAATGAATGAATGAAAGGAATGTACGAATGAATGGGAATGTATGAATGAAGGGATCGAATGAATGAATGAAGGGAACGAATGCATGAAGGGTATGAATGAATGAAGGGAATGTATGAATGAAGGGAATGGATGAATGAAGGGAACGAAGAGAATGAGGGAATAAATGAATGAAAGGAATATACGAATGAATGGGAATGAATGAATGAAGGGAACGGACGAATGGAGGGAATGAATGAATGACGGGAATGTATGAATGAAGGGAATGAATGAATGAAGGGAACGAATGAATGAAGGGAATGAATGAATGAAGGTAATAAAGGGAATGAAGGAAATGAGGGGAATGAATGTATGACTGGAATGAATGATCGAATGGAATGAATGAATGAAAGGAACGAATGAATGAGGGGAATGAATGAATGAAGCGAATGAATGAACGGAGGGAATGAATGAATGAAGGGAATGAATTAATGGAGGGAATGAGTAAAGGAAACGAATCCAAGAAGGGAATGAATGAATGAAGGGAATGAAGGGAATGAAGGGAATGAAGAGAATGAGGGGAATAAATGAATGAAAGGAATGTACGAATGAATGGGAATGTATGAATGAAGGGAACGAATGAATGAATGAAGGGAACGAATGCATGAAGGGAATGAATGAATGAAGGGAATGTATGGATTAAGGGAATGAATGAATGAAGGGAACGAATGAACGAAGGGAATGAATGAACGAAGGGAATGAATGAACGAAGGGAATGAATGATTGAACGGAATGTAAGAATGAAGCGAATGAACGGATGAAGGAAACGAATGAATGAAGGGAAGGAATGAATGAAGGGAATGAAGGGAATGAAGGGAATGAAGGGAATGAAGAGAATGAGGGGAATAGATGAATGAAAGGAATGTACGAATGAATGGGAATGTATGAATGAAGGGAACGGGTGAATGAATGAAGGGAACGAATGCATGAAGGGAATGAAGGAGTGAAGGGAATGTATGAATGAAGGGAATGAATGAATGAAGGGAACAAATGAACGAAGGGAATGAATGAACGAAGGGAATGAATGATTGAAGGGAATGTAATAATGAAGGGAATGTATAAATGATTTGAGTGAATGAAGGGAATGAATGATTGAAGGGAATATGAGAATGAAGGGAATGAATGAATGAAGGGAATGAAGGGAATGAAGGGAATGAAGAAAATGAGGGGAATAAATGAATGAAAGGAATGTACGAATGAATGGGAATGTATGAATGAAGGGAGCGAATGAATGGAGGGAATGGATGTATGAATGAAGGGAATGTATGAATGAAAGGAATGAATGAGTAAAGGTAATGTATGAACGAAGGGAATGAATGAGGGATGGGAACGAATTAATGAAGGGAATGAGTTAAATGAATGGAATACGGGGAATGAGACAATGGAGGGAAACGAGTGAATGAAAGGAATGAACGGAATGAAGGGAACGAAGGGAATGAGTGAATGAAAGGATTGAATGAAGGAAGGGAATGAATGAATGAAGGGAATGAATGATTGATGGGAATGAAAGAATGAAGGGAATGAACGGATGACGGAAACGAATGAATGAAGGGAATGAAGAGAAAGAGGGGAATAAATGAATGAAAGGAATGTACGAATGAATGGGAATGTATGAATGAAGGGAACGAATGAATGAATGAAGGGAACGAACGCATGAAGGGAATGAATGAAGGGAATGTATAAATGAAGGGAATGGATGAATGAAGGGAACGAAGAGAATGAGGGAATAAATGAATGAAAGAAATGTACGAATGAATGGGAATGTATGAATGAAGGGAACGAATGAATGAGTGAAGAGAACCAATGAATGACTGAAGGGAACGAATACATGAAGGGAATGAATGAATGAAGGGAACGAATGAATGAAGGGAATGAATGAATGAAGGTAATAAAGGGAATGAAGGAAATGAGGGGAATGAATGTATGACTGGAATGAATGATCGAATGGAATGAATGAATGAAAGGAACGAATGAATGAGGGGAATGAATGAATGAAGCGAATGAATGAATGGAGGGAATGAATGAATGAAGGGAATGAATTAATGGAGGAAATGAATAAAGGAAACGAATCCAAGAAGGGTATGAATGAATGAAGGGAATGAACTGAATGAAGGGAATGAAGGGAATGAATGGAACGAAAGGATGAATGGGTGAGGGGACTGCATGTACGAAGGGAATGAATGAATGAAGGGAATGACGAGCATGTGGGGAGAGAATGAATGAAAGGAATGTACGAATGAATGGGAATGTATGAATGAAGGGATGGAATGAATGAATGAAGGGAACGAATGAATGAATGAAGGGAACGAATGCATGAAGGGAATGAATGAATGAAGGGAATGTATGAATGAATGGAATGAATGAATGAAGGGAACGAATGAACGAAGGGAATGAATGAACGAAGGGAATGAATGAACGAAGGGAATGAATGATTGAAGGGAATATGAGAATGAAGCGAATGAAGAGATGAAGGAAACGAATGAATGAAGGGAATGAATGAATTTAGGGAATGAAGGGAATGAAGGGAATGAAGGGAATGAAGAGAATGAGGAGAATAAATGAATGAAGGGAACGAATGAATGAAGAGAATGAATGAATGAGGGGAATGAATGAATGAAGGGAATGAATGAATGGAGGGAACGAATGAATGGAGGGAATGAATTAATGAAGGGTACGAATGAATGAAGAGAATGAATGAATGAAGGGATTGAATGAATGGAGGGAGTGAAGAGAATGAGGGGAATGGATGAACGAAGGGAATGAATTATTGAAGGGAATGTAAGAATGAACGGAATGAACGGATGAAGGAAACGAATGAATGAAGGGAATGAATGAATGAAGGGAATGAAGGGAATGAAGGGAATGATGAGAATGATGGGAATAAATGAATGAAAGGAATGTACGAATGAATGGGAATGTGTGAATGAAGGGAAGGAATGAATGAATGAAGGGAACGAATGCATGATGGGAATGAATGAATGACGGGAATGTATGAATGAAGGGAATGAATGAATGAAGGGAACGAATGAATGAAGGGAACGAATGAATGAAGAGAATGAATGAATGAGGGGAATGAATGAATGAAGGGAATGAATGAATGGAGGGAACGAATGAATGGAGGGAATGAATTAATGAAGGGAACGAATGAATGAAGAGAATGAAAGAATGAAGGGATTGAATGAATGGAGGCAGTGAAGAGAATGAGGGGAATGGATGAACGAAGGGAATGAATTATTGAAGGGAATGTAAGAATGAACGGAATGAACGGATGAAGGAAACGAATGAATGAAGGGAATGAATGAATGAAGGGAATGAAGGGAATGAAGGGAATGATGGGAATGATGGGAATAAATGAATGAAAGGAATGTACGAATGAATGGGAATGTGTGAATGAAGGGAACGAATGAATGAATGAAGGGAACGAATGCATGATGGGAATGAATGAATGAAGGGAATGTATGAATGAAGGGAATGAATGAATGAAGGGAACGAATGAACGAAGGGAATGAATGGACGAAGGGAATGAATGATTGAAGGGAATGTAATAATGACGGGAATGTATAAATGATTTGAGTGAATGAAGGGCATGAATGAACGAAGGGAATGAATGATTGAAGGGAATATAAGAATGAAGCGAATGAACGGATGAAGGAAACGAATGAATGAAGGGAATGAAGGGAATGAAGGGAATGAGGAGAATGAGGGTATAAATGAATGAAAGGAATGTACGAATGAATGGGAATGTATGAATGAAGGGAACGAATGAATGAGTGAAGGGAACCAATGAATGAATGAAGGGAACGAATGCATGAAGGGAATGAATGAATGGAGGGAATGTATAAGTGAAGGGAATGGATGAATGAAGGGAATGAAGAGAATGAGGGAATAAATGAATGAAAGGAATATACGAATGAATGGGAATGAATGAATGAAGGGAACGAATGAATGAAGGGAATGAATGAATGAAGGGAAGGAATGAATGAAGGGAATGAATGAATGAAGGTAATAAAGGGAATGAAGGAAATGAGGGGAATGAATGTATGACTGGAATGAATGATCGAATGGAATGAATGAATGAAGCGAATGAATGAATGGAGGGAATGAATGAATGAAGGGAATGAATTAATGGAGGGAATGAATAAAGGAAACGAATCCAAGAAGGGTATGAATGAATGAAGGGAATGAACTGAATGAAGGGAATGTGGGGAATGAATAGAATGAAGGGAATGAGAGAATGAAAGGAATGAAGGGAATGAAGGGAATGAAGGCAACGAAGGGAATGAATGACTTGAGGGAATTAAGAGATTGAGGGGAATGAATGAATGAAAGGAATATACGAATGAATGGGAATGTATGAATGAAGGGAACGAATGAATGGAGGGAATGGGTGAATGAATGAAGGGAATGTATGAATGAAGGGAATGAATGAATGGCGGGAATGAATGAATGATGGGAACGCATACATGAAGGGAATGAATGAATGAAGGGAACGAATGAATGGAGGGAATGAATGAACGAAGGGAATGAATGAACGAAGGGAATGAATGATTGAAGGGAATGTAATAATGAAGGGAATGTATAAATGATTTGAGGGAATGAAGGGAATGAATGAACGAAGGGAATGAATGATTGAAGGGAATGTAATAATGAAGGGAATGTATAAATGATTTGAGGGAATGAAGGGAATGAATGAACGAAGGGAATGAATGATTGAAGGGAATATAAGAATGAAGCGAATGAACGGATGAAGGAAACGAATGAATGAAGGGAATGAAGGGAATGAAGGGAATGAGGAGAATGAGGGTATAAATGAATGAAAGGAATGTACGAATGAATGGGAATGAATGAATGAAGGGAACGAATGAATGAAGGGAATGAATGAATGAAGGGAAGGAATGAATGAAGGGAATGAATGAATGAAGGTAATAAAGGGAATGAAGGAAATGAGGGGAATGAATGTATGACTGGAATGAATGATCGAATGGAATGAATGAATGAAGCGAATGAATGAATGGAGGGAATGAATGAATGAAGGGAATGAATTAATGGAGGGAATGAATAAAGGAAACGAATCCAAGAAGGGTATGAATGAATGAAGGGAATGAACTGAATGAAGGGAATGTGGGGAATGAATAGAATGAAGGGAATGAGAGAATGAAAGGAATGAAGGGAATGAAGGGAATGAAGGCAACGAAGGGAATGAATGACTTGAGGGAATTAAGAGATTGAGGGGAATGAATGAATGAAAGGAATATACGAATGAATGGGAATGTATGAATGAAGGGAACGAATGAATGGAGGGAATGGGTGAATGAATGAAGGGAATGTATGAATGAAGGGAATGAATGAATGGAGGGAATGAATGAATGATGGGAACGCATACATGAAGGGAATGAATGAATGAAGGGAACGAATGAATGGAGGGAATGAATGAATGAAGGGAACGAATGAGAGAAGAGAATGAATGAATGAAGAGAATGAATGAATGAAGGGATTGAATGAATGAAGGGAATGAAGAGAATGAGGGGAATGAATGAATGAAAGGAATATGCGAATGAATGGCAATGTATGAATGAAGGGAACGAATGAATGGAGGGAATGGATGAATGAATGAAGGGAATGTATGAATGAAAGGAAGGAATGAATGAAGGTAATGTATGAATGATGGGAATGAATAAATGAAGGGAATGAATTGAATGAAAGGAATGAGGGGAATGAATGAATGATGGGAATGAGTGAATGAAGGGAATGAGTGAATGAAAGGAACGAAAGGAATGAAGGGAATGAAGGGAACGAAAGGAATGTGTGAGTGAGGGGACTGAATGTACGAAGGGAATGAATGAATGAAGGGAACGCGGAGAATGAGGGGAATGAATGAATGAGGGGATCGAATGAATGAATGAAGGGAACGAATGCATGAAGGGTATGAATGAATGAAGGGAATGTATGAATGAAGGGAATGGATGAATGAAGGGAACGAGGAGAATGAGGGAATAAATGAATGAAAGGAATATACGAATGAATGGGAATGAATGAATGAAGGGAACGGACGAATGGAGGGAATGAATGAATGACGGGAATGTATGAACGAAGGGAATGAATGAATGAAGGGAACGAATGAACGAAGGGAATGAATAATTGAAGAGAATGTCATAATGAGCGGAATGTATGAATGATGGGAGAGAATGAAGGGAACGAATGAACGAAGGGAATGAATTATTGAAGGGAATGTAAGAATGAACGGAATGAACGGATGAAGGAAACGAATGAATGAAGGGAATGAATGAATGAAGGGAACGAATGAACGAAGGGAATGAATGAACGAAGGGAATGAATGAACGAAGGGAATGAATGATTGAAGGGAATGTAATAATGAAGGGAATGTATAAATGATTTGAGTGAATGAAGGGAATGAATGAACGAAGGGAATGAATGATTGAAGGGAATATAAGAATGAAGCGAATGAACGGATGAAGGAAACGAATGAATGAAGGGAATGAAGGGAATGAAGGGAATGAGGAGAATGAGGGTATAAATGAATGAAAGGAATGTACGAATGAATGGGAATGTATGAATGAAGGGAACGAATGAATGAGTGAAGGGAACCAATGAATGAATGAAGGGAACGAATGCATGAAGGGAATGAATGAATGGAGGGAATGTATAAATGAAGGGAATGGATGAATGAAGGGAATGAAGAGAATGAGGGAATAAATGAATGAAAGGAATATACGAATGAATGGGAATGAATGAATGAAGGGAACGAATGAATGAAGGGAATGAATGAATGAAGGGAAGGAATGAATGAAGGGAATGAATGAATGAAGGTAATAAAGGGAATGAAGGAAATGAGGGGAATGAATGTATGACTGGAATGAATGATCGAATGGAATGAATGAATGAAGCGAATGAATGAATGGAGGGAATGAATGAATGAAGGGAAAGAATTAATGGAGGGAATGAATAAAGGAAACGAATCCAAGAAGGGTATGAATGAATGAAGGGAATGAACTGAATGAAGGGAATGTGGGGAATGAATAGAATGAAGGGAATGAGAGAATGAAAGGAATGAAGGGAATGAAGGGAATGAAGGCAACGAAGGGAATGAATGACTTGAGGGAATTAAGAGATTGAGGGGAATGAATGAATGAAAGGAATATACGAATGAATGGGAATGTATGAATGAAGGGAACGAATGAATGGAGGGAACGGGTGAATGAATGAAGGGAATGTATGAATGAAGGGAATGAATGAATGGATGGAATGAATGAATGATGGGAACGCATACATGAAGGGAATGAATGAATGAAGGGAACGAATGAATGGAGGGAATGAATGAATGAAGGGAACGAATGAGAGAAGAGAATGAATGAATGAAGAGAATGAATGAATGAAGGGATTGAATGAATGAAGGGAATGAAGAGAATGAGGGGAATGAATGAATGAAAGGAATATGCGAATGAATGGCAATGTATGAATGAAGGGAACGAATGAATGGAGGGAATGGATGAATGAATGAAGGGAATGTATGAATGAAAGGAATGAATGAATGAAGGTAATGTATGAATGAAGGGAATGAATAAATGAAGGGAATGAATTGAATGAAAGGAATGAGGGGAATGAATGAATGATGGGAATGAGTGAATGAAAGGAACGAAAGGAATGAAGGGAATGAATGAATGAAGGGAATGAAGGGAATGAAGGGAATGATGAGAATGATGGGAATAAACGAATGAAACGAATGTACGAATGAATGGGAATGTGTGAATGAAGGGAAGGAATGAATGAATGAAGGGAACGAATGCATGATGGGAATGAATGAATGACGGGAATGTATGAATGAAGGGAATCAATGAACGAAGGGAACGAATGAATGAAGGGAAGGAATGAATGAAGAGAATGAATGAATGAGGGGAATGAATGAATGAAGGGAATGAATAAATGAAGGGAATGAATTGAATGAAAGGAATGAGGGGAATGAATGAATGATGGGAATGAGTGAATGAAGGGAATGAGTGAATGAAAGGAACGAAAGGATGAAGGGAATGAGGGGAACGAAAGGAATGTGTGAGTGAGGGGACTGAATGTACGAAGGGAATGAATGGATGCAGGGGACGCAGGGAATGAGGGGAATGAATGAATAAAAGGAATGTACGAATGAATGGGAATGTATGAATGAAGGGATCGAATGAATGAATGGAGGGAACGAATGCATGAAGGGTATGAATGAATGAAGGGAATGTATGAATGAAGGGAATGAATGAATGAAGGGAACGAATGAACGAAGGGAATGAATAATTGAAGAGAATGTCATAATGAGCGGAATGTATGAATGATGGGAGAGAATGAAGGGAACGAATGAACGAAGGGAATGAATTATTGAAGGGAATGTAAGAATGAACGGAATGAACGGATGAAGGAAACGAATGAATGAAGGGAATGAATGAATGAAGGGAATGAAGGGAATGAAGGGAATGATGAGAATGATGGGAATAAATGAATGAAAGGAATGTACGAATGAATGGGAATGTGTGAATGAAGGGAACGAATGAATGAATGAACGGAACGAATGCATGAAGGGAATGAATGAATGAAGGGAATGTATGAATGAAGGGAATGAATGAATGAAGGGAACGAATGAACGAAGGGAATGAATGAACGAAGGGAATGAATGAACGATGGGAATGAATGATTGAAGGGAATGTAATAATGAAGGGAATGTATAAATGATTTGAGGGAATGAAGGGAATGAATGAACGAAGGGAATGAATGATTGAAGGGAATATAAGAATGAAGCGAATGAACGGATGAAGGAAACGAATGAATGAAGGGAATGAAGGGAATGAAGGGAATGAGGGGAATGAGGGTATAAATGAATGAAAGGAATGTACGAATGAATGGGAATGTATGAATGAAGGGAACGAATGAATGAGTGAAGGGAACCAATGAATGACTGAAGGGAACGAATACATGAAGGGAATGAATGAATGAAGGGAACGAATGAATGAAGGGAATGAATGAATGAAGGTAATAAAGGGAATGAAGGAAATGAGGGGAATGAATGTATGACTGGAATGAATGATCGAATGGAATGAATGAATGAAAGGAACGAATGAATGAGGGGAATGAATGAATGAAGAGAATGAATGAATGAGGGGAATGAATGAATGAAGGGAATGAATAAATGAAGGGAATGAATTGAATGAAAGGAATGAGGGGAATGAATGAATGATGGGAATGAGTGAATGAAGGGAATGAGTGAATGAAAGGAACGAAAGGAATGAAGGGAATGAGGGGAACGAAAGGAATGTGTGAGTGAGGGGACTGAATGTACGAAGGGAATGAATGAACGAAGGGAATGAATGATTGAAGGGAATATAAGAATGAAGCGAATGAACGGATGAAGGAAACGAATGAATGAAGGGAATGAAGGGAATGAAGGGAATGAGGAGAATGAGGGTATAAATGAATGAAAGAAATGTACGAATGAATGGGAATGTATGAATGAAGGGAACGAATGAATGAGTGAAGGGAACCAATGAATGACTCAAGGGAACGAATACATGAAGGGAATGAATGAATGAAGGGAACGAATGAATGAAGGGAATGAATGAATGAAGGTAATAAAGGGAATGAAGGAAATGAGGGGAATGAATGTATGACTGGAATGAATGATCGAATGGAATGAATGAATGAAAGGAACGAATGAATGAGGGGAATGAATGAATGAAGCGAATGAATGAATGGAGGGAATGAATGAATGAAGGGAATGAATTAAGGGAGGAAATGAATAAAGGAAACGAATCCAAGAAGGGTATGAATGAATGAAGGGAATGAACTGAATGAAGGGAATGTGGGGAATGAATCGAATGAAGGGAATGAGAGAATGAAAGGAATGAAGGGAATGAAGGGAATGAAGGCAACGAAGGGAATGAATGACTTGAGGGAATTAAGAGATTGAGGGGAATGAATGAATGAAAGAAATATACGAATGAATGGGAATGTATGAATGAAGGGAACGAATGAATGGAGGGAATGGGTGAATGAATGAAGGGAATGAATGAATAGAGGGAATGAATGAATGATGGGAACGCATACATGAAGGGAATGAATGAATGAAGGGAACGAATGAATGGAGGGAATGAATGAATGAAGGGGACGAATGAGAGAAGAGAATGAATGAATGAAGGGATTGAATGAATGAAGGGAATGAAGAGAATGAGGGGAATGAATGAATGAAAGGAATATGCGAATGAATGGCAATGTATGAATGAAGGGAACGAATGAATGGAGGGAATGGATGAATGAATGAAGGGAATGTATGAATGAAAGGAATGAATGAATGAAGGTAATGTATGAATGAAGGGAATGAATAAATGAAGGGAATAAATTGAATGGAAGGAATGAGGGGAATGAATGAATGATGGGAATGAGTGAATGAAGGGAATGAGTGAATGAAAGGAACGAAAGGAATGAAGGGAATGAAGGGAGCGAAAGGTATGTGTGAGTGAGGGGACTGAATGTACGAAGGGAATGAATGAATGAAGGGAACGCGGAGAATGAGGGGAATGAATGAATGAAGGGAATGTACGAATGAATGGGAATGTATGAATGAAGGGATCGAATGAATGAATGAAGGGAACGAATGCATGAAGGGTATGAATGAATGAAGGGAATGTATGAATGAAGGGAATGAATGAATGAAGGGAACGAATGAACGAAGGGAATGAATGAACGAAGGGAATGAATAATTGAAGAGAATGTCATAATGAGCGGAATGTATGAATGATGGGAGAGAATGAAGGGAACGAATGAACGAAGGGAATGAATTATTGAAGGGAATGTAAGAATGAACGGAATGAACGGATGAAGGAAACGAATGAATGAAGGGAATGAATGAATGAAGGGAATGAAGGGAATGATGAGAATGATGGGAATAAATGAATGAAAGGAATGTACGAATGAATGGGAATGTGTGAATGAAGGGAACGAATGAATGAATGAACGGAACGAATGCATGAAGGGAATGAATGAATGAAGGGAATGTATGAATGAAGGGAATGAATGAATGAAGGGAACGAATGAACGAAGGGAATGAATGAACGAAGGGAATGAATGAACGAAGGGAATGAATGATTGAAGGGAATGTAATAATGAAGGGAATGTATAAATGATTTGAGGGAATGAAGGGAATGAATGAACGAAGGGAATGAATGATTGAAGGGAATATAAGAATGAAGCGAATGAACGGATGAAGGAAACGAATGAATGAAGGGAATAAAGGGAATGAAGGGAATGAGGAGAATGAGGGTATAAATGAATGAAAGGAATGTACGAATGAATGGGAATGTATGAATGAAGGGAACGAATGAATGAGTGAAGGGAACCAATGAATGACTGAAGGGAACGAATACATGAAGGGAATGAATGAATGAAGGGAACGAATGAATGAAGGGAATGAATGAATGAAGGTAATAAAGGGAATGAAGGAAATGAGGGGAATGAATGTATGACTGGAATGAATGATCGAATGGAATGAATGAATGAAAGGAACGAATGAATGAGGGGAATGAATGAATGAAGAGAATGAATGAATGAGGGGAATGAATGAATGAAGGGAATGAATAAATGAAGGGAATGAATTGAATGAAAGGAATGAGGGGAATGAATGAATGATGGGAATGAGTGAATGAAGGGAATGAGTGAATGAAAGGAACGAAAGGAATGAAGGGAATGAGGGGAACGAAAGGAATGTGTGAGTGAGGGGACTGAATGTACGAAGGGAATGAATGAATGAAGGGAACGCAGGGAATGAGGGGAATGAATGAATAAAAGGAATGTACGAATGAATGGGAATGTATGAATGAAGGGATCGAATGAATGAGTGAAGGGAACGAATGCATGAAGGGAATGAATGAATGAAGGGAATGTATGAATGAAGGGAATGAATGAATGAAGGGAACGAATGAACGAAGGGAATGAATGAACGAAGGGAATGAATAATTGAAGGGAATGTCATAATGGGCGGAATGTATGAATGATGGGAGAGAATGAAGGGAACGAATGAACGAAGGGAATGAATTATTGAAGGGAATGTAAGAATGAACGGAATGAACGGATGAAGGAAACGAATGAATGAAGGGAATGAATGAATGAAGGGAATGAAGGGAATGAAGGGAATGATGAGAATGATGGGAATAAATGAATGAAAGGAATGTACGAATGAATGGGAATGTGTGAATGAAGGGAACGAATGAATGAATGAAGGGAAAGAATGCATGATGGGAATGAATGAATGAAGGGAATGTATGAATGAAGGGAATGAATGAATGAAGGGAACGAATGGACGAAGGGAATGAATGAACGAAGGGAATGAATGATTGAAGGGAATGTAATAATGACGGGAATGTATAAATGATTTGAGTGAATGAAGGGAATGAATGAACGAAGGGAATGAATGATTGAAGGGAATATAAGAATGAAGCGAATGAACGGATGAAGGAAACGAATGAATGAAGGGAATGAAGGGAATGAAGGGAATGATGAGAATGATGGGAATAAATGAATGAAAGGAATGTACGAATGAATGGGAATGTGTGAATGAAGGGAACGAATGAATGAATGAAGGGAACGAATGCATGAAGGGAATGAATGAATGAAGGGAATGTATGAATGAAGGGAATGAATGAATGAAGGGAACGAATGAACGAAGGGAATGAATGAACGAAGGGAATGAATGATTGAGGGGAATGTAATAATGAAGGGAATGTATAAATGATTTGAGTGAATGAAGGGAATGAATGAACGAAGGGAATGAATGATTGAAGGGAATATAAGATTGAAGCGAATGAACGGATGAAGGAAACGAATGAATGAAGGGAATGAAGTGAATGAAGGGAATGAGGAGAATGAGGGTATAAATGAATGAAAGGAATGTACGAATGAATGGGAATGTATGAATGAAGGGAACGAATGAATGAGTGAAGGGAACCAATGAATGACTGAAGGGAACGAATACATGAAGGGAATGAATGAATGAAGGGAACGAATGAATGAAGGGAATGAATGAATGAAGGTATTAAAGGGAATGAAGGAAATGAGGGGAATGAATGTATGACTGGAATGAATGATCGAATGGAATGAGTGAATGAAAGGAACGAAAGGAATGAAGGGAATGAAGGGAGCGAAAGGAATGTGTGAGTGAGGGGACTGAATGTACGAAGGGAATGAATGAATGAAGGGAACGCGGAGAATGAGGGGAATGAATGAATGAAGGGAATGTACGAATGAATGGGAATGTATGAATGAAGGGATCGAATGAATGAATGAAGGGAACGAATGCATGAAGGGTATGAATGAATGAAGGGAATGTATGAATGAAGGGAATGAATGAATGAAGGGAACGAATGAACGAAGGGAATGAATGAACGAAGGGAATGAATAATTGAAGAGAATGTCATAATGAGCGGAATGTATGAATGATGGGAGAGAATGAAGGGAACGAATGAACGAAGGGAATGAATTATTGAAGGGAATGTAAGAATGAACGGAATGAACGGATGAAGGAAACGAATGAATGAAGGGAATGATTGAATGAAGGGAATGAAGGGAA
This sequence comes from Megachile leachella, assembly GCA_963576845.1. Classification (NCBI taxonomy): domain Eukaryota; kingdom Metazoa; phylum Arthropoda; class Insecta; order Hymenoptera; family Megachilidae; genus Megachile; species Megachile leachella. The sequence goes on along the minus strand of CAUYWW010000227.1, from coordinate 1,310,265 downwards.
TGATGAGAATGATGGGAATAAATGAATGAAAGGAATGTACGAATGAATGGGAATGTGTGAATGAAGGGAACGAATGAATGAATGAACGGAACGAATGCATGAAGGGAATGAATGAATGAAGGGAATGTATGAATGAAGGGAATGAATGAATGAAGGGAACGAATGAACGAAGGGAACGAATGAACGAAGGGAATGAATGAACGAAGGGAATGAATGATTGAGGGGAATGTAATAATGAAGGGAATGTATAAATGATTTGAGTGAATGAAGGGAATGAATGAACGAAGGGAATGAATGATTGAAGGGAATATAAGAATGAAGCGAATGAACGGATGAAGGAAACGAATGAATGAAGGGAATGAAGGGAATGAAGGGAATGAGGAGAATGAGGGTATAAATGAATGAAAGGAATGTACGAATGAATGGGAATGTATGAATGAAGGGAACGAATGAATGAGTGAAGGGAACCAATGAATGACTGAAGGGAACGAATACATGAAGGGAATGAATGAATGAAGGGAACGAATGAATGAAGGGAATGAATGAATGAAGGTATTAAAGGGAATGAAGGAAATGAGGGGAATGAATGTATGACTGGAATGAATGATCGAATGGAATGAATGAATGAAAGGAACGAATGAATGAGGGGAATGAATGAATGAAGCGAATGAATGAATGGAGGGAATGAATGAATGAAGGGAATGAATTAATGGAGGGAATGAATAAAGGAAACGAATCCAAGAAGGGTATGAATGAATGAAGGGAATGAACTGAATGAAGGGAATGTGGGGAATGAATCGAATGAAGGGAATGAGAGAATGAAAGGAATGAAGGGAATGAAGGGAATGAAGGCAACGAAGGGAATGAATGACTTGAGGGAATTAAGAGATTGAGGGGAATGAATGAATGAAAGAAATATACGAATGAATGGGAATGTATGAATGAAGGGAACGAATGAATGGAGGGAATGGGTGAATGAATGAAGGGAATGTATGAATGAAGGGAATGAACGAATGGAGGGAATGAATGAATGATGGGAAGGCATACATGAAGGGAATGAATGAATGAAGGGAACGAATGAATGGAGGGAATGAATGAATGAAGGGAACGAATGAGAGAAGAGAATGAATGAATGAAGAGAATGAATGAATGAAGGGATTGAATGAATGAAGGGAATGAAGAGAATGAGGGGAATGAATGAATGAAAGGAATATGCGAATGAATGGCAATGTATGAATGAAGGGAACGAATGAATGGAGGGAATGGATGAATGAATGAAGGGAATGTATGAATGATAGGAATGAATGAATGGAGGTAATGTATGAATGAAGGGAATGAATAAATGAAGGGAATGAATTGAATGGAAGGAATGAGGGGAATGAATGAATGATGGGAATGAGTGAATGAAGGGAATGAGTGAATGAAAGGAACGAAAGGAATGAAGGGAATGAAGGGAGCGAAAGGAATGTGTGAGTGAGGGGACTGAATGTACGAAGGGAATGAATGAATGAAGGGAACGCGGAGAATGAGGGGAATGAATGAATGAAAGGAATGTACGAATGAATGGGAATGTATGAATGAAGGGAACGAATGAATGAATGAAGGGAACGAACGCATGAAGGGAGTGAATGAAGGGAATGTATAAATGAAGGGAATGAATGAATGAAGGGAACGAGTGAATGAAGGGAATGAATGAATGAAGGGAATGAAGGGAATGAAGGGAATGATGAGAATGATGGGAATAAATGAATGAAAGGAATGTACGAATGAATGGGAATGTGTGAATGAAGGGAAGGAATGAATGAATGAAGGGAACGAATGCATGATGGGAATGAATGAATGACGGGAATGTATGAATGAAGGGAATGAATGAACGAAGGGAACGAATGAATGAAGGGAACGAATGAATGAAGAGAATGAATGAATGAGGGGAATGAATGAATGAAGGGAATGAATAAATGAAGGGAATGAATAAATGAAGGGAATGAATTGAATGAAAGGAATGAGGGGAATGAATGAATGATGGGAATGAGTGAATGCAGGGAATGAGTGAATGAAAGGAACGAAAGGAATGAAGGGAATGAGGGGAACGAAAGGAATGTGTGAGTGAGGGGACTGAATGTACGAAGGGAATGAATGGATGAAGGGAACGCAGGGAATGAGGAGAATGAATGAACAAAAGGAATATACGAATGAATGGGAATGTATGAATGAAGGGATCGAATGAATGAATGAAGGGAACGAATGCATGAAGGGTATGAATGAATGAAGGGAATGTATGAATGAAGGGAATGAATGAATGAAGGGAACGAATGAACGAAGGGAATGAATGAACGAAGGGCATGAATAATTGAAGAGAATGTCATAATGAGCGGAATGTATGAATGATGGGAGAGAATGAAGGGAACGAATGAACGAAGGGAATGAATTATTGAAGGGAATGTAAGAATGAACGGAATGAACGGATGACGGAAACGAATGAATGAAGGGAATGAATGAATGAAGGGAATGAAGGGAATGAAGGGAATGATGAGAATGATGGGAATAAATGAATGAAAGGAATGTACGAATGAATGGGAATGTGTGAATGAAGGGAACGAATGAACGAAGGGAATGAATGAACGAAGGGAATGAATGATTGAAGGGAATGTAATAATGAAGGGAATGTAATAATGAAGGGAATGTATAAATGACTTGAGGGAATGAAGGGAATGAATGAACGAAGGGAATGAATGATTGAAGGGAATATAAGAATGAAGCGAATGAACGGATGAAGGAAACGAATGAATGAAGGGAATGAAGGGAATGAAGGGAATGAGGAGAATGAGGGTATAAATGAATGAAAGGAATGTACGAAAGAATGGGAATGTATGAATGAAGGGAACGAATGAATGAGTGAAGGGAACCAATGAATGACTGAAGGGAACGAATACATGAAGGGAATGAATGAATGAAGGGAACGAATGAATGAAGGGAATGAATGAATGAAGGTAATAAAGGGAATGAAGGAAATGAGGGGAATGAATGTATGACTGGAATGAATGATCGAATGGAATGAATGAATGAAAGGAACGAATGAATGAGGGGAATGTATGAATGAAAGGAATGAATGAATGAAGGTAATGTATGAATGAAGGGAATGAATAAATGAAGGGAATGAATTGAATGAAAGGAATGAGGGGAATGAATGAATGATGGGAATGAGTGAATGAAGGGAATGAGTGTATGAAAGGAACGAAAGGAATGAAGGGAATGAAGGGAACGAAAGGAATGTGTGAGTGAGGGGACTGAATGTACGAAGGGAATGAATGAATGAAGGGAATGGATGAATGAAGGGAACGAAGAGAATCAGGGAATAAATGAATGAAAGGAATATACGAATGAATGGGAATGAATGAATGAAGGGAACGGACGAATGGAGGGAATGAATGAATGACGGGAATGTATGAATGAAGGGAATGAATGAATGAAGGGAACGAATGAATGAAGGGAATGAATGAATGAAGGGAATGAAGGGAATGAAGGGAATGATGAGAATGATGGGAATAAATGAATGAAAGGAATGTACGAATGAATGGGAATGTGTGAATGAAGGGATCGAATGAATGAATGAAGGGAACGAATGCATGAAGGGAATGATAGAATGAAGGGAATGTATGAATGAAGGGAATGAATGAATGAAGGGAACGAATGAACGAAGGGAATGAATAATTGAAGGGTATGTCATAATGAGCGGAATGTATGAATGATGGGAGAGAATGAAGGGAACGAATGAACGAAGGGAATGAATTATTGAAGGGAATGTCAGAATGAACGGAATGAGCGGATGAAGGAAACGAATGAATGAAGGGAATGAAGGGAATGAAGGGAATGATGAGAATGATGGGAATAAATGAATGAAAGGAATGTACGAATGAATGGGAATGTGTGAATGAAGGGAACGAATGAATGAATGAAGGGAACGAATGCATGAAGGGAATGAATGAATGAAGGGAATGTATGAATGAAGGGAATGAATGAATGAAGGGAACGAATGAACGAAGGGAATGAATGAACGAAGGGAATGAATGATTGAGGGGAATGTAATAATGAAGGGAATGTATAAATGATTTGAGTGAATGAAGGGAATGAATGAACGAAAGGAATGAATGATTGAAGGGAATATAAGAATGAAGCGAATGAACGGATGAAGGAAGCGATTGAATGAAGGGAATGAAGGGAATGAAGGGAATGAGGAGAATGAGGGTATAAATGAATGAAAGGAATGTACGAATGAATGGGAATGTATGAATGAAGGGAACGAATGAATGAGTGAAGGGAACCAATGAATGACTGAAGGGAACGAATACATGAAGGGAATGAATGAATGAAGGGAACGAATGAATGAAGGGAATGAATGAATGAAGGTATTAAAGGGAATGAAGGAAATGAGGGGAATGAATGTATGACTGGAATGAATGATCGAATGGAATGAATGAATGAAAGGAACGAATGAATGAGGGGAATGAATGAATGAAGCGAATGAATGAATGGAGGGAATGAATGAATGAAGGGAATGAATTAATGGAGGGAATGAATAAAGGAAACGAATCCAAGAAGGGTATGAATGAATGAAGGGAATGAACTGAATGAAGGGAATGTGGGGAATGAATCGAATGAAGGGAATGAGAGAATGAAAGGAATGAAGGGAATGAAGGGAATGAAGGCAACGAAGGGAATGAATGACTTGAGGGAATTAAGAGATTGAGGGGAATGAATGAATGAAAGAAATATACGAATGAATGGGAATGTATGAATGAAGGGAACGAATGAATGGAGGGAATGGGTGAATGAATGAAGGGAATGTATGAATGAAGGGAATGAACGAATGGAGGGAATGAATGAATGATGGGAAGGCATACATGAAGGGAATGAATGAATGAAGGGAACGAATGAATGGAGGGAATGAATGAATGAAGGGAACGAATGAGAGAAGAGAATGAATGAATGAAGAGAATGAATGAATGAAGGGATTGAATGAATGAAGGGAATGAAGAGAATGAGGGGAATGAATGAATGAAAGGAATATGCGAATGAATGGCAATGTATGAATGAAGGGAACGAATGAATGGAGGGAATGGATGAATGAATGAAGGGAATGTATGAATGATAGGAATGAATGAATGGAGGTAATGTATGAATGAAGGGAATGAATAAATGAAGGGAATGAATTGAATGGAAGGAATGAGGGGAATGAATGAATGATGGGAATGAGTGAATGAAGGGAATGAGTGAATGAAAGGAACGAAAGGAATGAAGGGAATGAAGGGAGCGAAAGGAATGTGTGAGTGAGGGGACTGAATGTACGAAGGGAATGAATGAATGAAGGGAACGCGGAGAATGAGGGGAATGAATGAATGAAAGGAATGTACGAATGAATGGGAATGTATGAATGAAGGGAACGAATGAATGAATGAAGGGAACGAACGCATGAAGGGAGTGAATGAAGGGAATGTATAAATGAAGGGAATGAATGAATGAAGGGAACGAGTGAATGAAGGGAATGAATGAATGAAGGGAATGAAGGGAATGAAGGGAATGATGAGAATGATGGGAATAAATGAATGAAAGGAATGTACGAATGAATGGGAATGTGTGAATGAAGGGAAGGAATGAATGAATGAAGGGAACGAATGCATGATGGGAATGAATGAATGACGGGAATGTATGAATGAAGGGAATGAATGAACGAAGGGAACGAATGAATGAAGGGAACGAATGAATGAAGAGAATGAATGAATGAGGGGAATGAATGAATGAAGGGAATGAATAAATGAAGGGAATGAATAAATGAAGGGAATGAATTGAATGAAAGGAATGAGGGGAATGAATGAATGATGGGAATGAGTGAATGCAGGGAATGAGTGAATGAAAGGAACGAAAGGAATGAAGGGAATGAGGGGAACGAAAGGAATGTGTGAGTGAGGGGACTGAATGTACGAAGGGAATGAATGGATGAAGGGAACGCAGGGAATGAGGAGAATGAATGAACAAAAGGAATATACGAATGAATGGGAATGTATGAATGAAGGGATCGAATGAATGAATGAAGGGAACGAATGCATGAAGGGTATGAATGAATGAAGGGAATGTATGAATGAAGGGAATGAATGAATGAAGGGAACGAATGAACGAAGGGAATGAATGAACGAAGGGCATGAATAATTGAAGAGAATGTCATAATGAGCGGAATGTATGAATGATGGGAGAGAATGAAGGGAACGAATGAACGAAGGGAATGAATTATTGAAGGGAATGTAAGAATGAACGGAATGAACGGATGACGGAAACGAATGAATGAAGGGAATGAATGAATGAAGGGAATGAAGGGAATGAAGGGAATGATGAGAATGATGGGAATAAATGAATGAAAGGAATGTACGAATGAATGGGAATGTGTGAATGAAGGGAACGAATGAATGAATGAACGGAACGAATGCATGAAGGGAATGAATGAATGAAGGGAATGAATGAATGAAGGGAATGAATGAATGAAGGGAACGAATGAACGAAGGGAATGAATGAACGAAGGGAATGAATGATTGAAGGGAATGTAATAATGAAGGGAATGTAATAATGAAGGGAATGTATAAATGACTTGAGGGAATGAAGGGAATGAATGAACGAAGGGAATGAATGATTGAAGGGAATATAAGAATGAAGCGAATGAACGGATGAAGGAAACGAATGAATGAAGGGAATGAAGGGAATGAAGGGAATGAGGAGAATGAGGGTATAAATGAATGAAAGGAATGTACGAAAGAATGGGAATGTATGAATGAAGGGAACGAATGAATGAGTGAAGGGAACCAATGAATGACTGAAGGGAACGAATACATGAAGGGAATGAATGAATGAAGGGAACGAATGAATGAAGGGAATGAATGAATGAAGGTAATAAAGGGAATGAAGGAAATGAGGGGAATGAATGTATGACTGGAATGAATGATCGAATGGAATGAATGAATGAAAGGAACGAATGAATGAGGGGAATGTATGAATGAAAGGAATGAATGAATGAAGGTAATGTATGAATGAAGGGAATGAATAAATGAAGGGAATGAATTGAATGAAAGGAATGAGGGGAATGAATGAATGATGGGAATGAGTGAATGAAGGGAATGAGTGTATGAAAGGAACGAAAGGAATGAAGGGAATGAAGGGAACGAAAGGAATGTGTGAGTGAGGGGACTGAATGTACGAAGGGAATGAATGAATGAAGGGAATGGATGAATGAAGGGAACGAAGAGAATCAGGGAATAAATGAATGAAAGGAATATACGAATGAATGGGAATGAATGAATGAAGGGAACGGACGAATGGAGGGAATGAATGAATGACGGGAATGTATGAATGAAGGGAATGAATGAATGAAGGGAACGAATGAATGAAGGGAATGAATGAATGAAGGGAATGAAGGGAATGAAGGGAATGATGAGAATGATGGGAATAAATGAATGAAAGGAATGTACGAATGAATGGGAATGTGTGAATGAAGGGATCGAATGAATGAATGAAGGGAACGAATGCATGAAGGGAATGATAGAATGAAGGGAATGTATGAATGAAGGGAATGAATGAATGAAGGGAACGAATGAACGAAGGGAATGAATAATTGAAGGGTATGTCATAATGAGCGGAATGTATGAATGATGGGAGAGAATGAAGGGAACGAATGAACGAAGGGAATGAATTATTGAAGGGAATGTCAGAATGAACGGAATGAACGGATGAAGGAAACGAATGAATGAAGGGAATGAAGGGAATGAAGGGAATGATGAGAATGATGGGAATAAATGAATGAAAGGAATGTACGAATGAATGGGAATGTGTGAATGAAGGGAACGAATGAATGAATGAAGGGAACGAATGCATGAAGGGAATGAATGAATGAAGGGAATGTATGAATGAAGGGAATGAATGAATGAAGGGAACGAATGAACGAAGGGAATGAATGAACGAAGGGAATGAATGATTGAGGGTGTAAACGTGAATTTGTTTATTTAGATACGCCCGGAGACGGGCGTTGCTTCTACGAATTTCGTCGCTATATTTTCTGTGAATTCTGTCTGGTTTAGAGCCCAGCTTGGGCTTCTCGGTATAAGTAAAGTACGATGAACTGGGAATGATTTAAATGGAGAGTTCGGGCCTCCAGGCACTGGATAGCGGAGTGGTCTGAATGGTTGTTAAAGAAAGTTAGAAACCTCTTTCGTATACTATTAACATTAGACACTATCTATATATATATTCTAAACCTTCGGTACATACATAGATGTATATTCTACAGTAAGGATTTCATTCATATATCGCAATAAGAAATTGCACGCATAAAACCAAGAGAAAGTTTTACGAGTTCTGTATACAAAAGTATATTCAATGTTTTACTTGAAATCTCGATTGATGATTCATATTTTTATATATTTAAATTGGTGATCGGAGTCAATGTCTCGAAAAATATCACGACTGAGGATTGTCGCAGCACCTTTTACACCCGGCCGATGAATCGGAGGAGGTGTTCCGGTGGAGACTTGCACGAAGTCGAAATCGGGTTGTGGCACCTAGGAGCTCGTCTAGAGGAGTTTGTGGGGCTCAAGATTTGCTCTGATGCCGGACACCCGATACCAACAGTACTCATCCGATCGTGTAATTCGCGAAACACTTAATCTCCAAACAGTGTGAGAGCTGTGCCACGCGGTCGGGTCCACCTCTTCACAAAGGCACTTGAGAACGACCAAGGAGTAGCGGCAGGGCACTTTTCGTGAGCTGGGCGGTACTCTGGTTACTCAAATGAGTCTGTGAGCTGTGCCTCGATCAAACATGGCAGAAATCATGCAATTCCACACCAGCGAGATTACCTCTCGCAAGGGCAAACAGGTACAATTAAAAGATACGGCGGGACACTTGACGTGGGCCGAGCGATACTTCAATTGCCTGTAAGAGCTTGAGAGCTGTACCACGCTAAAATGTGTAATTTATATGATCTCAGTCGCTAATCACCACTGCGAGAATAACGACAGTAACTAACAACGAGAATCAACTTCCAATCAATCGTTACTTACCAAAAGAGAACAAAATTTAATTTAATTCAAAATGTATGACTACTACGCCGTTCACGATCGAACAATTGTTCCGAAATCTTATTCTGACTGTGCCACCGTTCGGCTTGAACGATCGACTCCTCGGTTTGAGGCGTTTACGCGTTGCGGATAAACTGTCGGCTTTGACGAATCTATCAGGTCGGTTTGACCTCGCAATCGCGTACCGTGTTTCGCAGATGAGATTTTCTCGAACCGACTCGATTCGCTTTCAGACGTAGAGTGACAAAATTTGTCTTCGCATCGACCTCCTTCGATCGTTATCGAGTGGGGATCGATGCGCACGCATAATTATTGAAAGTGGGGTACATACTCTACCGGTAGCCCCATGAAATAATGAATATGACGCGTGCTCGGAGTAGGGATACCCCATGCCATAGCAATATGTGAACTGATACTAAAGGTGCTTTCATATTATGTAACCAGCACGGTTACATATGCCCCCCTCTTCACAAAACAAAAGGTGCATGGACGCAGTGGAAATGCACCCTTGTACACATGTGTATTACATTTTAACTGACTAGGGAACCGAAATTTTAACAAAATAATTAGGCGTAGCGCAAAATAATGTTCATAATTCGTAAACGCACTTGAACATAACGAGATTTGTCCATTGTCTATTAAATGAAAAGAAATCAACTGAAATTGTCTATAGTCTTTAAACGATAAGTAAACATAAGATGTCCATTTTAACGAAAACGCAAAACTAAACTGTTCACTTTTTTTTTTTTTTATAAACGAAATAAAACACTTCACTGTTCACTGTTCTGAGAAATTAACTAAATGTTTAATGTGTTTTATAAAAGAAAATAAACGTTCTATTAAATGAAAAGAAATCAACTGAAATTGTCTATAGTCTTTAAACGATATGTAAACATAAGATGTCCATTTTAACGGAAACGCAAAACTAAACTGTTCATTTTTTTTTTTTAAACGAAATAAAACACTTCACTGTTCACTTATACACTAGCAAGAGAAGAAAAAACTTTTATTCAAAAAAGGCGTCTATCGCGCGTTCGGTTAAGCAGAGTAACCCTAAGGGGTCTTGAGGATTGACTGCGGGGATTTCAATGATTGGGTCTTCTAATTCCGGTATCACCTCCCACGACATGTCCGCCGCAGCTCGCGTCGGCGATTCGGGATATTCGGTGGTCGTTGGGTGTTCCGCCATTTCCCTTCGCAAGGGACGTGTAACACCGACACCCCCAGACGGTGTTTGAGTCCTCTGATTCTTCTTGGGGGCCCTTGCCTGGACTCCCGTACCCTTTTTGTACCTTCCTCCTTGAGGGGATTTCCACCTACCCGCCTCAATGACCTTTAGAACGGTTGGAGCGGCGGGTGGATGTTCTAAATCCACGCCAGTCTGCGTCGGCCGTGATATCATTGCCCATTTGGCGTAAGATTGCTCTCCTTTGTCGGGCATCGTGGATATCTTGGTTCTGTAATGGTTGGTATTGATATAGTAATATGTGCGTAACTAATAATAATAATTGGTGACTTGTATAAATTTACAAGGGTTCCATACTTCAGTGATACTTCTACGTTCGTCTTCTGCTGTATTTTTCGTGGTGAGCTCGTCTTAGATGTTCTAATTTGTCTTACCGAACGCTCCTGTTTATATACTCTCATTATCCTTCGGGTGGGGCTTTCCTGGAATCTTCAAGTCCTCTTTGTCATATTCTATTGTCGTTTCTTTTGCACGTAAATATGGTCGTAGGCTCGACGCATGAAACGTTCCCCGAATTACGCCGGATTGACAACTACTCAGTTGGTACGTCGCTGGACCCTTTCTTTTTGACACCGTGTATGGTCCTTCATATATGTGGAAGAATTTTGCAATTTCCCGATCTGCGGCGCTGGAATATTTTCAATTTTAAGGAGTACTTCTGGACAACAGTTCATTCCTAACGATGGCAAAGACCCTTTTTCTTCCTCAACAAGCTCACGTCGTGTATCTTGAAACACCGAACCGATGACTACTTTTATCTCTTCCCCTTTTTTTTTTTTGGCGGATCCTCTCGACTGAGAGGGGAAGATACTCAGACGATTTTCTGAGGATTCCCTTATTCGTTTTCCGTCAGCAAATGTTGTGTGTCCTCCACAAATTCATCTTCTTCGGGATTTTCTTGCACCTGTACTGCCCGAATACGAGGTGAACTGTCGCCTTGTCGCTGCCCCCCTCTATTACGGTTGTCCTGTATTTGAGGGACGGGCCGACGATAGTCCTGGACTGGCCGCTGATTAGAATTATTTGAGTATTGGAACTCCCGTGGTGGACGATTGTACGATGGATTTGAGGCCGTTTGTCGAGATGGGTTAAACGTTTGCCGATCTGTGGTTTCACGCGATGTTTTATTATTCCATTCTTTATAGTGCTCCATCCGATCGCTGTTCCGTTGTCGATTGACCGTACCTCCATTATCAAAACGCTCCAACAGTGCTAGAAACGCGTCTATGCTCTTAATATTTTGACCCAATACGCAATCATCTACCGCTTGAGTGAAATGTCGTGCCAGTGTTAAAACGATTTCCTCATCAGATGGACGAGGAATTAAATCTCGCGCACCGCCGATCATTTTCATGGCATATGCAACACGGGTTAATCCAGAGTCAGAACGATATACCCCTAAATCTAAATTGTCTTTAACCTTTCTCTGAATTGCCGAACTCCAAAATCGATTCAAGAAAGCATTTGAAAATTGTGACCATGTGGTTATTTGGTCAACCATGATGTCCCACCATTCGCTCGCAACACCTTTTAACGCTTGTGTAATGATAAATGTTAACTCGTCCTCTGGGACACGAGCAGCATCTATAAATCTTTTCAATTCGCGTAGAAACTTCGGCGGTCTTTCCGTTGCCCTTCCTTCGAAAGAGGGCAGTTGTGGTTTCACGATGAATGGTCGAGATGAACTAGACAAAACCGAGTCATATCGTGTAGTTTCGTTCATAACAGGATGCGTATCGAATGCGAGAGATCGTGAAGTATTAAAAGTTCGCGGATCTAACCTATCGTTATGTGGATCGTGAGCAACATTATCTGGTTCGCGATGTCCGGTAGCCTTGTCGGCCATGATCGACTTTAACTGGTCTATTGAGTCCTGCATTTCCTTACGAATTACTGCTTCACGTTCTAAGGCTGCGTGATAGCTTTGTTCTAATCGGCTTTCAAAATCGCGCCTCCAATCCCGCATTTCGAGCTTGTGGTCGCTTATTCTTTCGTATAATTCCTCATTCCCTATCTGTGTCTCTACCTGAGTCGCTAACCGAGATTCTAATTCACCGACTTTACTATTTAATCTCACGACTTCTTCTTGCAATTTATGCACGACATCTAATAATTCATCTCTGCTTAAATTTTCTTTCGAGCTTAGTTCTTCAATTGGGATATTGAAATGTACAGTTTTTGCACCTTCTTCCGTAGTCCTACCCGTGTTTACGTCGGGCGGTGTTCTCATGACTCGTGACGCGATTTGTGTTGTGTTACCTACTGCTCTATTATGGCCCGTTACCTCGCTCGAGGACGCAGCGGTCGCTTGTCTACGCGTTTTTGTTCGCTGTTCGGCACTCATGTTTGAAGGATTTCTAACTCTCTTGATCCAACAGAAACACGCCGCCCCACGTTGGGCGCCAATTATGTAAACGTGAATTTGTTTATTTAGATACGCCCGGAGACGGGCGTTGCTTCTACGAATTTCGTCGCTATATTTTCTGTGAATTCTGTCTGGTTTAGAGCCCAGCTTGGGCTTCTCGGTATAAGTAAAGTACGATGAACTGGGAATGATTTAAATGGAGAGTTCGGGCCTCCAGGCACTGGATAGCGGAGTGGTCTGAATGGTTGTTAAAGAAAGTTAGAAACCTCTTTCGTATACTATTAACATTAGACACTATCTATATATATATTCTAAACCTTCGGTACATACATAGATGTATATTCTACAGTAAGGATTTCATTCATATATCGCAATAAGAAATTGCACGCATAAAACCAAGAGAAAGTTTTACGAGTTCTGTATACAAAAGTATATTCAATGTTTTACTTGAAATCTCGATTGATGATTCATATTTTTATATATTTAAATTGGTGATCGGAGTCAATGTCTCGAAAAATATCACGACTGAGGATTGTCGCAGCACCTTTTACACCCGGCCGATGAATCGGAGGAGGTGTTCCGGTGGAGACTTGCACGAAGTCGAAATCGGGTTGTGGCACCTAGGAGCTCGTCTAGAGGAGTTTGTGGGGCTCAAGATTTGCTCTGATGCCGGACACCCGATACCAACAGTACTCATCCGATCGTGTAATTCGCGAAACACTTAATCTCCAAACAGTGTGAGAGCTGTGCCACGCGGTCGGGTCCACCTCTTCACAAAGGCACTTGAGAACGACCAAGGAGTAGCGGCAGGGCACTTTTCGTGAGCTGGGCGGTACTCTGGTTACTCAAATGAGTCTGTGAGCTGTGCCTCGATCAAACATGGCAGAAATCATGCAATTCCACACCAGCGAGATTACCTCTCGCAAGGGCAAACAGGTACAATTAAAAGATACGGCGGGACACTTGACGTGGGCCGAGCGATACTTCAATTGCCTGTAAGAGCTTGAGAGCTGTACCACGCTAAAATGTGTAATTTATATGATCTCAGTCGCTAATCACCACTGCGAGAATAACGACAGTAACTAACAACGAGAATCAACTTCCAATCAATCGTTACTTACCAAAAGAGAACAAAATTTAATTTAATTCAAAATGTATGACTACTACGCCGTTCACGATCGAACAATTGTTCCGAAATCTTATTCTGACTGTGCCACCGTTCGGCTTGAACGATCGACTCCTCGGTTTGAGGCGTTTACGCGTTGCGGATAAACTGTCGGCTTTGACGAATCTATCAGGTCGGTTTGACCTCGCAATCGCGTACCGTGTTTCGCAGATGAGATTTTCTCGAACCGACTCGATTCGCTTTCAGACGTAGAGTGACAAAATTTGTCTTCGCATCGACCTCCTTCGATCGTTATCGAGTGGGGATCGATGCGCACGCATAATTATTGAAAGTGGGGTACATACTCTACCGGTAGCCCCATGAAATAATGAATATGACGCGTGCTCGGAGTAGGGATACCCCATGCCATAGCAATATGTGAACTGATACTAAAGGTGCTTTCATATTATGTAACCAGCACGGTTACAAGGGGAATGTAATAATGAAGGGAATGTATAAATGATTTGAGTGAATGAAGGGAATGAATGAACGAAAGGAATGAATGATTGAAGGGAATATAAGAATGAAGCGAATGAACGGATGAAGGAAGCGATTGAATGAAGGGAATGAAGGGAATGAAGGGAATGAGGAGAATGAGGGTATAAATGAATGAAAGGAATGTACGAATGAATGGGAATGTATGAATGAAGGGAACGAATGAATGAGTGAAGGGAACCAATGAATGACTGAAGGGAACGAATACATGAAGGGAATGAATGAATGAAGGGAACGAATGAATGAAGGGAATGAATGAATGAAGGTATTAAAGGGAATGAAGGAAATGAGGGGAATGAATGTATGACTGGAATGAATGATCGAATGGAATGAATGAATGAAAGGAACGAATGAATGAGGGGAATGAATGAATGAAGCGAATGAATGAATGGAGGGAATGAATGAATGAAGGGAATGAATTAATGGAGGGAATGAATAAAGGAAACGAATCCAAGAAGGGTATGAATGAATGAAGGGAATGAACTGAATGAAGGGAATGTGGGGAATGAATCGAATGAAGGGAATGAGAGAATGAAAGGAATGAAGGGAATGAAGGGAATGAAGGCAACGAAGGGAATGAATGACTTGAGGGAATTAAGAGATTGAGGGGAATGAATGAATGAAAGAAATATACGAATGAATGGGAATGTATGAATGAAGGGAACGAATGAATGGAGGGAATGGGTGAATGAATGAAGGGAATGTACGAATGAAGGGAATGAACGAATGGAGGGAATGAATGAATGATGGGAAGGCATACATGAAGGGAATGAATGAATGAAGGGAACGAATGAATGGAGGGAATGAATGAATGAAGGGAACGAATGAGAGAAGAGAATGAATGAATGAAGAGAATGAATGAATGAAGGGATTGAATGAATGAAGGGAATGAAGAGAATGAGGGGAATGAATGAATGAAAGGAATATGCGAATGAATGGCAATGTATGAATGAAGGGAACGAATGAATGGAGGGAATGGATGAATGAATGAAGGGAATGTATGAATGATAGGAATGAATGAATGGAGGTAATGTATGAATGAAGGGAATGAATAAATGAAGGGAATGAATTGAATGGAAGGAATGAGGGGAATGAATGAATGATGGGAATGAGTGAATGAAGGGAATGAGCGAATGAAAGGAACGAAAGGAATGAAGGGAATGAAGGGAGCGAAAGGAATGTGTGAGTGAGGGGACTGAATGTACGAAGGGAATGAATGTATGAAGGGAACGCGGAGAATGAGGGGAATGAATGAATGAAAGGAATGTACGAATGAATGCTAATGTATGAATGAAGGGAACGAATGAATGAATGAAGGGAACGAACGCATGAAGGGAATGAATGAAGGGAATGTATAAATGAAGGGAATGAATGAATGAAGGGAACGAGTGAATGAAGGGAATGAATGAATGAAGGGAATGAAGGGAATGAAGGGAATGATGAGAATGATGGGAATAAATGAATGAAAGGAATGTACGAATGAATGGGAATGTGTGAATGAAGGGAAGGAATGAATGAATGAAGGGAACGAATGCATGATGGGAATGAATGAATGACGGGAATGTATGAATGAAGGGAATGAATGAACGAAGGGAACGAATGAATGAAGGGAAGGAATGAATGAAGAGAATGAATGAATGAGGGGAATGAATGAATGAAGGGAATGAATAAATGAAGGGAATGAATAAATGAAGGGAATGAATTGAATGAAAGGAATGAGGGGAATGAATGAATGATGGGAATGAGTGAATGCAGGGAATGAGTGAATGAAAGGAACGAAAGGAATGAAGGGAATGAGGGGAACGAAAGGAATGTGTGAGTGAGGGGACTGAATGTACGAAGGGAATGAATGGATGAAGGGAACGCAGGGAATGAGGAGAATGAATGAACAAAAGGAATATACGAATGAATGGGAATGTATGAATGAAGGGATCGAATGAATGAATGAAGGGAACGAATGCATGAAGGGTATGAATGAATGAAGGGAATGTATGAATGAAGGGAATGAATGAATGAAGGGAACGAATGAACGAAGGGAATGAATGAACGAAGGGCATGAATAATTGTAGAGAATGTCATAATGAGCGGAATGTATGAATGATGGGAGAGAATGAAGGGAACGAATGAACGAAGGGAATGAATTATTGAAGGGAATGTAAGAATGAACGGAATGAACGGATGACGGAAACGAATGAATGAAGGGAATGAATGAATGAAGGGAATGAAGGGAATGAAGGGAATGATGAGAATGATGGGAATAAATGAATGAAAGGAATGTACGAATGAATGGGAATGTGTGAATGAAGGGAACGAATGAATGAATGAACGGAACGAATGCATGAAGGGAATGAATGAATGAAGGGAATGAATGAATGAAGGGAATGAATGAATGAAGGGAACGAATGAACGAAGGGAATGAATGAACGAAGGGAATGAATGATTGAAGGGAATGTAATAATGAAGGGAATGTATAAATGATTTGAGGGAATGAAGGGAATGAATGAACGAAGGGAATGAATGATTGAAGGGAATATAAGAATGAAGCGAATGAACGGATGAAGGAAACGAATGAATGAAGGGAATGAAGGGAATGAAGGGAATGAGGAGAATGAGGGTATAAATGAATGAAAGGAATGTACGAAAGAATGGGAATGTATGAATGAAGGGAACGAATGAATGAGTGAAGGGAACCAATGAATGACTGAAGGGAACGAATACATGAAGGGAATGAATGAATGAAGGGAACGAATGAATGAAGGGAATGAATGAATGAAGGTAATAAAGGGAATGAAGGAAATGAGGGGAATGAATGTATGACTGGAATGAATGATCGAATCGAATGAATGAATGAAAGGAACGAATGAATGAGGGGAATGAATGAATGAAGAGAATGAATGAATGAGGGGAATGAATGAATGAAGGGAATGAATAAATGAAGGGAATGAATTGAATGAAAGGAATGAGGGGAATGAATGAATGATGGGAATGAGTGAATGAAGGGAGTGAATGAATGAAAGGAACGAAAGGAATGAAGGGAATGAGGGGAACGAAAGGAATGTGTGAGTGAGGGGACTGAATGTACGAAGGGAATGAATGAATGAAGGGAACGCAGGGAATGAGGGGAATGAATGAATAAAAGGAATGTACGAATGAATGGGAATGTATGAATGAAGGGATCGAATGAATGAATGAAGGGAATGAATGCATGAAGGGAATGAATGAATGAAGGGAATGTATGAATGAAGGGAATGAATGAATGAAGGGAACGAATGAACGAAGGGAATGAATGAACGAAGGGAATGAATAATTGAAGGGAATGTCATAATGGGCGGAATGTATGAAGGATGGGAGAGAATGAAGGGAACGAATGAACGAAGGGAATGAATTATTGAAGGGAATGTAAGAATGAACGGAATGAACGGATGAAGGAAACGAATGAATGAAGGGAATGAATGAATGAAGGGAATGAAGGGAACGAAGGGAATGATGAGAATGATGGGAATAAATGAATGAAAGGAATGTACGAATGAATGGGAATGTGTGAATGAAGGGAACGAATGAATGAATGAACGGAACGAATGCATGAAGGGAATGAATGAATGAAGGGAATGTATGAATGAAGGGAATGAATGAATGAAGGGAACGAATGAACGAAGGGAATGAATGAACGAAGGGAATGAATGAACGAAGGGAATGAATGATTGAAGGGAATGTAATAATGAAGGGAATGTATAAATGATTTGAGGGAATGAAGGGAATGAATGAACGAAGGGAATGAATGATTGAAGGGAATGTAATAATGAAGGGAATGTATAAATGATTTGAGGGAATGAAGGGAATGAATGAACGAAGGGAATGAATGATTGAAGGGAATATAAGAACGAAGCGAATGAACGGATGAAGGAAACGAATAAATGAAGGGAATGAAGGGAATGAAGGGAATGAGGAGAATGAGGGTATAAATGAATGAAAGGAATGTACGAATGAATGGGAATGTATGAATGAAGGGAACGAATGAATGAGTGAAGGGAACCAATGAATGACTGAAGGGAACGAATACATGAAGGGAATGAATGAATGAAGGGAACGAATGAATGAAGGGAATGAATGAATGAAGGTAATAAAGGGAATGAAGGAAATGAGGGGAATGAATGTATGACTGGAATGAATGATCGAATGGAATGAATGAATGAAAGGAACGAATGAATGAGGGGAATGAATGAATGAAGAGAATGAATGAATGAGGGGAATGAATGAATGAAGGGAATGAATAAATGAAGGGAATGAATTGAATGAAAGGAATGAGGGGAATGAATGAATGATGGGAATGAGTGAATGAAGGGAATGAATGAATGAAAGGAACGAAAGGAATGAAGGGAATGAGGGGAACGAAAGGAATGTGTGAGTGAGGGGACTGAATGTACGAAGGGAATGAATGAATGAAGGGAATGTATGAATGAAGGGAATGAATGAATGAAGGGAACGAATGAACGAAGGGAATGAATGAACGAAGGGCATGAATAATTGAAGGGAATGTCATAATGGGCGGAACGTATGAAGGATGGGAGAGAATGAAGGGAACGAATGAACGAAGGGAATGAATTATTGAAGGGAATGTAAGAATGAACGGAATGAACGGATGAAGGAAACGAATGAATGAAGGGAATGAATGAATGAAGGGAATGAAGGGAACGAAGGGAATGATGAGAATGATGGGAATAAATGAATGAAAGGAATGTACGAATGAATGGGAATGTGTGAATGAAGGGAACGAATGAATGAATGAAGGGAACGAATGCATGAAGGGAATGAATGAATGAAGGGAATGTATGAATGAGGGGAATGAATGAATGAAGGGAACGAATGAACGAAGGGAATGAATGAACGAAGGGAATGAATGATTGAAGGGAATGTAATAATGAAGGGAATGTATAAATGATTTGAGTGAATGAAGGGAATGAATGAACGAAGGGAATGAATGATTGAAGGGAATATAAGAATGAAGCGAATGAACGCATGAAGGAAACGAATGAATGAAGGGAATGAAGGGAATGAAGGGAATGAGGAGAATGAGGGTATAAATGAATGAAAGAAATGTACGAATGAATGGGAATGTATGAATGAAGGGATGGAATGAATGAATGAAGGGAACCAATGAATGACTGAAGGGAACGAATACATGAAGGGAATGAATGAATGAAGGGAACGAATGAATGAAGGGAATGAATGAATGAAGGTAATAAAGGGAATGAAGGAAATGAGGGGAATGAATGTATGACTGGAATGAATGATCGAATGGAATGAATGCATGAAAGGAACGAATGAATGAGGGGAATGAATGAATGAAGCGAATGAATGAATGCAGGGAATGAATGAATGAAGGGAATGAATTAATGGAGGAAATGAATAAAGGAAACGAATCCAAGAAGGGTATGAATTAATGAAGGGAATGAACTGAATGAAGGGAATGTGGGGAATGAATCGAACGAAGGGAATGAGAGAATGAAAGGAATGAAGGGAATGAAGGGAATGAAGGCAACGAAGGGAATGAATGACTTGAGGGAATTAAGAGATTGAGGGGAATGAATGAATGAAAGAAATATACGAATGAATGGGAATGTATGAATGAAGGGAACGAATGAATGGAGGGAATGGGTGAATGAATGAAGGGAATGTATGAATGAAGGGAATGAACGAATGGAGGGAATGAATGAATGATGGGAAGGCATACATGAAGGGAATGAATGAATGAAGGGAACGAATGAATGGAGGGAATGAATGAATGAAGGGAACGAATGAGAGAAGAGAATGAATGAATGAAGAGAATGAATGAATGAAGGGATTGAATGAATGAAGGGAATGAAGAGAATGAGGGGAATGAATGAATGAAAGGAATATGCGAATGAATGGCAATGTATGAATGAAGGGAACGAATGAATGGAGGGAATGGATGAATGAATGAAGGGAATGTATGAATGATAGGAATGAATGAATGGAGGTAATGTATGAATGAAGGGAATGAATAAATGAAGGGAATGAATTGAATGGAAGGAATGAGGGGAATGAATGAATGATGGGAATGAGTGAATGAAGGGAATGAGTGAATGAAAGGAACGAAAGGAATGAAGGGAATGAAGGGAGCGAAAGGAATGTGTGAGTGAGGGGACTGAATGTACGAAGGGAATGAATGAATGAAGGGAACGCGGAGAATGAGGGGAATGAATGAATGAAAGGAATGTACGAATGAATGGGAATGTATGAATGAAGGGAACGAATGAATGAATGAAGGGAACGAACGCATGAAGGGAATGAATGAAGGGAATGTATAAATGAAGGGAATGAATGAATGAAGGGAACGAGTGAATGAAGGGAATGAATGAATGAAGGGAATGAAGGGAATGAAGGGAATGATGAGAATGATGGGAATAAATGAATGAAAGGAATGTACGAATGAATGTGAATGTGTGAATGAAGGGAAGGAATGAATGAATGAAGGGAACGAATGCATGATGGGAATGAATGAATGACGGGAATGTATGAATGAAGGGAATGAATGAACGAAGGGAACGAATGAATGAAGGGAACGAATGAATGAAGAGAATGAATGAATGAGGGGAATGAATGAATGAAGGGAATGAATAAATGAAGGGAATGAATAAATGAAGGGAATGAATTGAATGAAAGGAATGAGGGGAATGAATGAATGATGGGAATGAGTGAATGCAGGGAATGAGTGAATGAAAGGAACGAAAGGAATGAAGGGAATGAGGGGAACGAAAGGAATGTGTGAGTGAGGGGACTGAATGTACGAAGGGAATGAATGGATGAAGGGAACGCAGGGAATGAGGAGAATGAATGAACAAAAGGAATATACGAATGAATGGGAATGTATGAATGAAGGGATCGAATGAATGAATGAAGGGAACGAATGCATGAAGGGTATGAATGAATGAAGGGAATGTATGAATGAAGGGAATGAATGAATGAAGGGAACGAATGAACGAAGGGAATGAATGAACGAAGGGCATGAATAATTGAAGAGAATGTCATAATGAGCGGAATGTATGAATGATGGGAGAGAATGAAGGGAACGAATGAACGAAGGGAATGAATTATTGAAGGGAATGTAAGAATGAACGGAATGAACGGATGACGGAAACGAATGAATGAAGGGAATGAATGAATGAAGGGAATGAAGGGAATGAAGGGAATGATGAGAATGATGGGAATAAATGAATGAAAGGAATGTACGAATGAATGGGAATGTGTGAATGAAGGGAACGAATGAATGAATGAACGGAACGAATGCATGAAGGGAATGAATGAATGAAGGGAATGAATGAATGAAGGGAATGAATGAATGAAGGGAATGAATGAATGAAGGGAACGAATGAACGAAGGGAATGAATGAACGAAGGGAATGAATGATTGAAGGGAATGTAATAATGAAGGGAATGTATAAATGATTTGAGGCAATGAAGGGAATGAATGAACGAAGGGAATGAATGATTGAAGGGAATATAAGAATGAAGCGAATGAACGGATGAAGGAAACGAATGAATGAAGGGAATGAAGGGAATGAAGGGAATGAGGAGAATGAGGGTATAAATGAATGAAAGGAATGTACGAAAGAATGGGAATGTATGAATGAAGGGAACGAATGAATGAGTGAAGGGAACCAATGAATGACTGAAGGGAACGAATACATGAAGGGAATGAATGAATGAAGGGAACGAATGAATGAAGGGAATGAATGAATGAAGGTAATAAAGGGAATGAAGGAAATGAGGGGAATGAATGTATGACTGGAATGAATGATCGAATGGAATGAATGAATGAAAGGAACGAATGAATGAGGGGAATGAATGAATGAAGAGAATGAAAGAATGAGGGGAATGAATGAATGAAGGGAATGAATAAATGAAGGGAATGAATTGAATGAAAGGAATGAGGGGAATGAATGAATGATGGGAATGAGTGAATGAAGGGAGTGAATGAATGAAAGGAACGAAAGGAATGAAGGGAATGAGGGGAACGAAAGGAATGTGTGAGTGAGGGGACTGAATGTACGAAGGGAATGAATGAATGAAGGGAACGCAGGGAATGAGGGGAATGAATGAATAAAAGGAATGTACGAATGAATGGGAATGTATGAATGAAGGGATCGAATGAATGAATGAAGGGAATGAATGCATGAAGGGAATGAATGAATGAAGGGAATGTATGAATGAAGGGAATGAATGAATGAAGGGAACGAATGAACGAAGGGAATGAATGAACGAAGGGAATGAATAATTGAAGGGAATGTCATAATGGGCGGAATGTATGAAGGATGGGAGAGAATGAAGGGAACGAATGAACGAAGGGAATGAATTATTGAAGGGAATGTAAGAATGAACGGAATGAACGGATGAAGGAAACGAATGAATGAAGGGAATGAATGAATGAAGGGAATGAAGGGAACGAAGGGAATGATGAGAATGATGGGAATAAATGAATGAAAGGAATGTACGAATGAATGGGAATGTGTGAATGAAGGGAACGAATGAATGAATGAACGGAACGAATGCATGAAGGGAATGAATGAATGAAGGGAATGTATGAATGAAGGGAATGAATGAATGAAGGGAACGAATGAACGAAGGGAATGAATGAACGAAGGGAATGAATGAACGAAGGGAATGAATGATTGAAGGGAATGTAATAATGAAGGGAATGTATAAATGATTTGAGGGAATGAAGGGAATGAATGAACGAAGGGAATGAATGATTGAAGGGAATGTAATAATGAAGGGAATGTATAAATGATTTGAGGGAATGAAGGGAATGAATGAACGAAGCGAATGAACGGATGAAGGAAACGAATAAATGAAGGGAATGAAGGGAATGAAGGGAATGAGGAGAATGAGGGTATAAATGAATGAAAGGAATGTACGAATGAATGGGAATGTATGAATGAAGGGAACGAATGAATGAGTGAAGGGAACCAATGAATGACTGAAGGGAACGAATACATGAAGGGAATGAATGAATGAAGGGAACGAATGAATGAAGGGAATGAATGAATGAAGGTAATAAAGGGAATGAAGGAAATGGGGGGAATGAATGTATGACTGGAATGAATGATCGAATGGAATGAATGAATGAAAGGAACGAATGAATGAGGGGAATGAATGAATGAAGAGAATGAATGAATGAGGGGAATGAATGAATGAAGGGAATGAATAAATGAAGGGAATGAATTGAATGAAAGGAATGAGGGGAATGAATGAATGATGGGAATGAGTGAATGAAGGGAATGAATGAATGAAAGGAACGAAAGGAATGAAGGGAATGAGGGGAACGAAAGGAATGTGTGAGTGAGGGGACTGAATGTACGAAGGGAATGAATGAATGAAGGGAACGCAGGGAATGAGGGGAATGAATGAATAAGAGGAATGTACGAATGAATGGGAATGTATGAATGAAGGGATCGAATGAATGAATGAAGGGAATGAATGCATGAAGGGAATGAATGAATGAAGGGAATGTATGAATGAAGGGAATGAATGAATGAAGGGAACGAATGAACGAAGGGAATGAATGAACGAAGGGCATGAATAATTGAAGGGAATGTCATAATGGGCGGAATGTATGAAGGATGGGAGAGAATGAAGGGAACGAATGAACGAAGGGAATGAATTATTGAAGGGAATGTAAGAATGAACGGAATGAACGGATGAAGGAAACGAATGAATGAAGGGAATGAATGAATGAAGGGAATGAAGGGAACGAAGGGAATGATGAGAATGATGGGAATAAATGAATGAAAGGAATGTACGAATGAATGGGAATGTGTGAATGAAGGGAACGAATGAATGAATGAAGGGAACGAATGCATGAAGGGAATGAATGAATGAAGGGAATGTATGAATGAGGGGAATGAATGAATGAAGGGAACGAATGAACGAAGGGAATGAATGAACGAAGGGAATGAATGATTGAAGGGAATGTAATAACGAAGGGAATGTATAAATGATTTGAGTGAATGAAGGGAATGAATGAACGAAGGGAATGAATGATTGAAGGGAATATAAGAATGAAGCGAATGAACGCATGAAGGAAACGAATGAATGAAGGGAATGAAGGGAATGAAGGGAATGAGGAGAATGAGGGTATAAATGAATGAAAGAAATGTACGAATGAATGGGAATGTATGAATGAAGGGATGGAATGAATGAATGAAGGGAACCAATGAATGACTGAAGGGAACGAATACATGAAGGGAATGAATGAATGAAGGGAACGAATGAATGAAGGGAATGAATGAATGAAGGTAATAAAGGGAATGAAGGAAATGAGGGGAATGAATGTATGACTGGAATGAATGATCGAATGGAATGAATGCATGAAAGGAACGAATGAATGAGGGGAATGAATGAATGAAGCGAATGAATGAATGGAGGGAATGAATGAATGAAGGGAATGAATTAATGGAGGAAATGAATAAAGGAAACGAATCCAAGAAGGGTATGAATGAATGAAGGGAATGAACTGAATGAAGGGAATGTGGGGAATGAATCGAACGAAGGGAATGAGAGAATGAAAGGAATGAAGGGAATGAAGGGAATGAAGGCAACGAAGGGAATGAATGACTTGAGGGAATTAAGAGATTGAGGGGAATGAATGAATGAAAGGAATATACGAATGAATGGGAATGTATGAATGAAGGGAATGAATGAATGAAGGGAACGAATGAATGAAGGGAATGAATGAATGAAGGTAATAAAGGGAATGAAGGAAATGAGGGGAATGAATGTATGACTGGAATGAATGATCGAATGGAATGAATGAATGAAAGGAACGAATGAATGAGGGGAATGAATGAATGAAGCGAATGAATGAACGGAGGGAATGAATGAATGAAGGGAATGAATTAATGGAGGGAATGAGTAAAGGAAACGAATCCAAGAAGGGAATGAATGAATGAAGGGAATGAAGGGAATGAAGGGAATGAGGAGAATGAGGGGAATAAATGAATGAAAGGAATGTACGAATGAATGGGAATGTATGAATGAAGGGAACGAATGAATGAATGAAGGGAACGAATGCATGAAGGGAATGAATGAATGAAGGGAATGTATGGATGAAGGGAATGAATGAATGAAGGGAACGAATGAACGAAGGGAATGAATGAACGAAGGGAATGAATGAACGAAG
Organism: Megachile leachella; assembly: GCA_963576845.1. Taxonomy (NCBI): domain Eukaryota; kingdom Metazoa; phylum Arthropoda; class Insecta; order Hymenoptera; family Megachilidae; genus Megachile; species Megachile leachella. The sequence goes on along the minus strand of CAUYWW010000227.1, from coordinate 1,284,679 downwards.
GGAATGAATGATTGAACGGAATGTAAGAATGAAGCGAATGAACGGATGAAGGAAACGAATGAATGAAGGGAATGAAGGGAATGAAGGGAATGAAGGGAATGAAGAGAATGAGGGGAATAGATGAATGAAAGGAATGTACGAATGAATGGGAATGTATGAATGAAGGGAACGAGTGAATGAATGAAGGGAACGAATGCATGAAGGGAATGAAAGAATGAAGGGAATGTATGAATGAAGGGAATGAATGAATGAAGGGAACGAATGAACGAAGGGAATGAATGAACGAAGGGAATGAATGATTGAAGGGAATGTAATAATGAAGGGAATGTATAAATGATTTGAGTGAATGAAGGGAATGAATGATTGAAGGGAATATGAGAATGAAGGGAATGAATGAATGAAGGGAATGAAGGGAATGAAGGGAATGAAGAGAATGAGGGGAATAAATGAATGAAAGGAATGTACGAATGAATGGGAATGTATGAATGTAGGGAACGAATGAATGAATGAAGGGAACGAATGCATGAAGGGAATGAATGAATGAAGGGAATGTATGGATGAAGGGAATGAATGAATGAAGGGAACGAATGAACGTAGGGAATGAATGAACGAAGGGAATGAATGAACGAAGGGAATGAATGATTGAATGGAATGTAAGGATGAAGCGAATGAACGGATGAAGGAAACGAATGAATGAAGGGAATGAAGGGAATGAAGGGAATGAAGGGAATGAAGAGAATGAGGGGAATAGATGAATGAAAGGAATGTACGAATGAATGGGAATGTATGAATGAAGGGAACGAGTGAATGAATGAAGGGAACGAATGCATGAAGGGAATGAAAGAATGAAGGGAATGTATGAATGAAGGGAATGAATGAATGAAGGGAACGAATGAACGAAGGGAATGAATGAACGAAGGGAATGAATGATTGAAGGGAATGTAATAATGAAGGGAATGTATAAATGATTTGAGTGAATGAAGGGAATGAATGATTGAAGGGAATATGAGAATGAAGGGAATGAATGAATGAAGGGAATGAAGGGAATGAAGGGAATGAAGAAAATGAGGGGAATAAATGAATGAAAGGAATGTACGAATGAATGGGAATGTATGAATGAAGGGAGCGAATGAATGGAGGGAATGGATGTATGAATGAAGGGAATGTATGAATGAAAGGAATGAATGAGTAAAGGTAATGTATGAACGAAGGGAATGAATGAGGGATGGGAACGAATTAATGAAGGGAATGAGTTAAATGAATGGAATACGGGGAATGAGACAATGGAGGGAAACGAGTGAATGAAAGGAATGAACGGAATGAAGGGAACGAAGGGAATGAGTGAATGAAAGGATTGAATGAAGGAAGGGAATGAATGAATGAAGGGAATGAATGATTGATGGGAATGAAAGAATGAAGGGAATGAACGGATGACGGAAACGAATGAATGAAGGGAATGAAGAGAAAGAGGGGAATAAATGAATGAAAGGAATGTACGAATGAATGGGAATGTATGAATGAAGGGAACGAATGAATGAATGAAGGGAACGAACGCATGAAGGGAATGAATGAATGGAGGGAATGTATGAATGAAGGGAATGAATGAATGAAGGGAACGAATGAGAGAAGAGAATGAATGAATGAGGGGAATGAAGGAATGAAGGGAATGAATGAATGTTGGGAACGAATGAGAGAAGAGAATGAATGAATGAGGGGAATGAATGAATGAAGGGAATGAATGAATGGAGGGAACGAATGAACGAAGGGAATGAATGAACGAAGGGTATGAATGATTGAAGGGAATGTAATAATGAAGGGAATGTATAAATGATTTGAGTGAATGAAGGGAATGAATGAACGAAGGGAATGAATGATTGAAGGGAATATGAGAATGAAGCGAATGAAGGGATGAAGGAAACGAATGAATGAAGGGAATGAATGAATGAAGGGAATGAAGGGAATGAAGGGAATGAAGAGAATGAGGGGAATAAATGAATGAAAGGAATGTACGAATGAATGGGAATGTATGAATGAAGGGAACGAATGAATGAATGAAGGGAACGAATGCATGAAGGGAATGAATGAATGAAGGGAATGTATGGATGAAGGGAATGAATGAATGAAGGGAACGAATGAACGAAGGGAATGAATGAACGAAGGGAATGAATGAACGAAGGGAATGAATGATTGAACGGAATGTAAGAATGAAGCGAATGAACGGATGAAGGAAACGAATGAATGAAGGGAAGGAATGAATGAAGGGAATGAAGGGAATGAAGGGAATGAAGGGAATGAAGAGAATGAGGGGAATAGATGAATGAAAGGAATGTACGAATGAATGGGAATGTATGAATGAAGGGAACGAGTGAATGAATGAAGGGAACGAATGCATGAAGGGAATGAAAGAATGAAGGGAATGTATGAATGAAGGGAATGAATGAATGAAGGGAACGAATGAACGAAGGGAATGAATGAACGAAGGGAATGAATGATTGAAGGGAATGTAATAATGAAGGGAATGTATAAATGATTTGAGTGAATGAAGGGAATGAATGATTGAAGGGAATATGAGAATGAAGGGAATGAATGAATGAAGGGAATGAAGGGAATGAAGGGAATGAAGAAAATGAGGGGAATAAATGAATGAAAGGAATGTACGAATGAATGGGAATGTATGAATGAAGGGAGCGAATGAATGGAGGGAATGGATGTATGAATGAAGGGAATGTATGAATGAAAGGAATGAATGAGTGAAGGTAATGTATGAACGAAGGGAATGAATGAGGGATGGGAACGAATTAATGAAGGGAATGAGTGAATGAAAGGAATGAATGATGGAAGGGAATGAATGAATGAAGGGAATGAATGATTGATGGGAATGAAAGAATGAAGGGAATGAACGGATGACGGAAACGAATGAATGAAGGGAATGAAGAGAAAGAGGGGAATAAATGAATGAAAGGAATGTACGAATGAATGGGAATGTATGAATGAAGGGAACGAATGAATGAATGAAGGGAACGAACGCATGAAGGGAATGAATGAATGGAGGGAATGTATGAATGAAGGGAATGAATGAATGAAGGGAACGAATGAACGAAGGGAATGAATGAACGAAGGGAATGAATGAAGGAAGGGAATGAATGAAGGAAGGGAAGGAATGGATGATGGGAATGAATGAGTGAAGGGAATGAATGAATGAAGAGTATGAATGAAGGAAGGGAATGAATGAAGGAAGGGAACGAATGAACGAAGGGAATGAATGAACGAAGGGAATGAATGATTGAAGGGAATGTAATAATGAAGGGAATGTATAAATGATTTGAGTGAATGAAGGGAATGAATGAACGAAGGGAATGAATGATTGAAGGGAATATGAGAATGAAGCGAATGAAGAGATGAAGGAAACGAATGAATGAAGGGAATGAATGAATGAAGGGAATGAAGGGAATGAAGGGAATGAAGAGAATGAGGGGAATAAATGAATGAAAGGAATGTACGAATGAATGGGAATGTATGAATGAAGGGAACGAATGAATGAATGAAGGGAACGAACGCATGAAGGGAATGAATGAAGGGAATGTATAAATGAAGGGAATGGATGAATGAAGGGAACGAAGAGAATGAGGGAATAAATGAATGAAAGGGATATACGAATGAATGGGAATGAATGAATGAAGGGAACGGACGAATGGAGTGAATGAATGAAGTATGGGAACGCATACATGAAGGGAATGAATGAATGAAGGGAACGAATGAATGGAGGGAATGAAGGGAAAGAAGAGAATGAGGGGAATAAATGAATGAAAGGAATGTCCGAAAGAGTGGGAACGAATGAATGAAGGGAACCAATGAATGGAGGGAATGAATGAATGATGGGAATGCATACATGAAGAGAATGAATGAATGAGGGGAATGAATGAATGAAGGGAATGAATGAATGGAGGGAACGAATGAATGGAGGGAATGAATTAATGAAGGGAACGAATGAATGAAGAGAATGAATGAATGAAGGTAATAAAGGGAATGAAGGGAATGAGGGCAATGAATGTATGACGGGAATGAATGAATGGAGGGAATGAATGAATGAAAGGAATGAATGAATGGACGGAATTAATGAAGGGAACGAAGCGAGTGTACGTAACCAATGAATGAGTAACATGAGTGAATGAATGAAGCGAATGAGGGGAATGAGAGAATGAAAGGATGAAGGGAATGAAGGGAATGAAGGCAACGAAGGGAATGAATGAATGAAGCGAATGAATGAGTGGAGGGAATCAATGAACGAAGGCAATGAATGAATGAAGGGAATGAATGAGTTTAGGGAGTGAATGACCGAAGGCAATGAATGAATGAAGGGAATGACGGTGATGAGGGGAATGTATGAATGAAGCGAATGAGTGAATGCAAGGAATGGATGGAATGAAGGGAATGAAGGAAACGAAGGGAATAAATGAATGAAGGAAATAAATGAATGAATGAAGGGAACGAATGCATGAAGGGAATGAATGAATGAAGGGAATGTATGAATGAAGGGAATGAATGAATGAAGGGAATGTATGAATGAAGGGAATGAATGAATGAAGGGAACGAATGAACGAAGGGAATGAATGAACGAAGGGAATGAATGATTGAAGGGAATGTAATAATGAAGGGAATGTATAAATGATTTGAGTGAATGAAGGGACTGAATGAACGATGGGAATGAATGATTGAAGGGAATATAAGAATGAAGCGAATGAACGTATGAAGGAAACGAATGAATGAAGGGAATGAAGGGAATGAAGGGAATGAGGAGAATGAGGGTATAAATGAATGAAAGAAATGTACGAATGAATGGGAATGTATGAATGAAGGGATGGAATGAATGAATGAAGGGAACCAATGAATGACTGAAGGGAACGAATACATGAAGGGAATGAATGAATGAAGGGAACGAATGAATGAAGGGAATGAATGAATGAAGGTAATAAAGGGAATGAAGGAAATGAGGGGAATGAATGTATGACTGGAATGAATGATCGAATGGAATGAATGCATGAAAGGAACGAATGAATGAGGGGAATGAATGAATGAAGCGAATGAATGAATGGAGGGAATGAATGAATGAAGGGAATGAATTAATGTAGGAAATGAATAAAGGAAACGAATCCAAGAAGGGTATGAATGAATGAAGGGAATGAACTGAATGAAGGGAATGTGGGGAATGAATCGAACGAAGGGAATGAGAGAATGAAAGGAATGAAGGGAATGAAGGGAATGAAGGCAACGAAGGGAATGAATGACTTGAGGGAATTAAGAGATTGAGGGGAATGAATGAATGAAAGGAATATACGAATGAATGGGAATGTATGAATGAAGGGAACGAATGAATGGAGGGAATGGGTGAATGAATGAAGGGAATGTATGAATGAAGGGAATCAATGAATGAAGGTAATGTATGAATGAAGGGAATGAATAAATGAAGGGAATGAATAAATGAAGGGAATGAATTGAATGAAACGAATGAGGGGAATAAATGAACGAAGGGAATGAATGATTGAAGGGAATGTAATAATGAAGGGAATGTATAAATGATTTGAGTGAATGAAGGGAATGAATGATTGAAGGGAATATGAGAATGAAGGGAATGAATGAATGAAGGGAATGAAGGGAATGAAGGGAATGAAGAAAATGAGGGGAATAAATGAATGAAAGGAATGTACGAATGAATGGGAATGTATGAATGAAGGGAGCGAATGAATGGAGGGAATGGATGTATGAATGAAGGGAATGTATGAATGAAAGGAATGAATGAGTGAAGGTAATGTATGAACGAAGGGAATGAATGAGGGATGGGAACGAATTAATGAAGGGAATGAGTTAAATGAATGGAATACGGGGAATGAGACAATGGAGGGAAACGAGTGAATGAAAGGAATGAAAGGAATGAAGGGAACGAAGGGAATGAGTGAATGAAAGGAATGAATGAAGGAAGGGAATGAATGAATGAAGGGAATGAATGATTGATGGGAATGAAAGAATGAAGGGAATGAACGGATGACGGAAACGAATGAATGAAGGGAATGAAGAGAAAGAGGGGAATAAATGAATGAAAGGAATGTACGAATGAATGGGAATGTATGAATGAAGGGAACGAATGAATGAATGAAGGGAACGAACGCATGAAGGGAATGAATGAATGGAGGGAATGTATGAATGAAGGGAATGAATGAATGAAGGGAACGAATGAACGAAGGGAATGAATGAACGAAGGGAATGAATGAAGGAAGGGAATGAATGAAGGAAGGGAAGGAATGGATGATGGGAATGAATGAGTGAAGGGAATGAATGAATGAAGAGTATGAATGAAGGAAGGGAATGAATGAAGGAAGGGAACGAATGAACGAAGGGAATGAATGAACGAAGGGAATGAATGATTGAAGGGAATGTAATATGGAAGGGAATGTATAAATGATTTGAGTGAATGAAGGGAATGAATGAACGAAGGGAATGAATGATTGAAGGGAATATGAGAATGAAGCGAATGAAGAGATGAAGGAAACGAATGAATGAAGGGAATGAATGAATGAAGGGAATGAAGGGAATGAGGGGAATAAATGAATGAAAGGAATGTACGAATGGATGGGAATGTATGAATGAAGGGAACGAATGAATGAATGAAGGGAATGTATAAATGAAGGGAATGGATGAATGAAGGGAACGAAGAGAATGAGGGAATAAATGAATGAAAGGAATATACGAATGAATGGGAATGAATGAATTATGGGAACGCATACATGAAGGGAATGAATGAATGAAGGGAACGAATGAATGGAGGGAATGAATGAATGAAGGGAACGAATGAATGAAGAGAATGAATGAATGAGGGGAATGAATGAATGAAGGGAATGAATGAATGGAGGGAACGAATGAATGGAGGGAATGAATTAATGAAGTGAACGAATGAATGAAGAGAATGAATGAATGAAGGGATTGAATGAATGAGGGGAATGAAGAGAATGAGGGGAATGATGAATGAACGGAATATACGAATGAATGGGAACGTATGAATGAAGGGAACGAATGAATGGAGGGAATGGATGCATGAATGAAGGGAATGTATGAATGAAGGGAATGAATGAATGAAGGGAACGAATGAACGAAGGGAATGAATGAACGAAGGGAATGAATGAACGAAGGGAATGAATGAACGAAGGGAATGAATGATGGAAGGGAATGAATGAAGGAAGGGAAGGAATGGATGATGGGAATGAATGAGTGAAGGGAATGCATGAATGATGAGTATGAATGAATTAGGCGTATGATCGAATGAAGGGAATGAATGGACGAAGGGAATGAATGGACGAAGGGAATGAATGAATGAAGGGAATAATGGAATGAAGGGAATGAAGAGAATGAGGGGACTAAATGAATGAAAGGAATATACGAATGAATGGGAATGAATGAATGATGGGAACGAATGAATGAAGGGAATAAATGAATGAAGGGAATGAATGAATGAAGGTAGTAAAGGGAATGAGGGGAATGAATCTATGGCGGGAATGAATGATCGAATGGGATGAATGAATGAAGGGAACGAATGAATGAAGAGAATGAATGAATAAAGGGAATGAATGAACGAAGATAATCTATTGAATGAAGGGAATACGGGGAATGAACCAATTGAGGGAAATGAGTAAGTAAAAGGAATGAACGGAATGAAGGGAACGAAGTGTATGAATGAATGAAGGGAATAAGTGAATGAAGGGAATATACGAATGAATGGGAATGAATGAATGAAGGGCACGAATGAATGGAGGGAATGAATGACTGAAGGGAACGAACGAATGAAGAGAATGAATGAATGAAGGGAACGAATGAATGGAGGGAATGAATTAATGAAGGGAACGAATGAATGAAGAGAATGAATGAATGAAGGTATTGAATGAATGAAGGGAATGAAGAGAATGAGGGGAATAGATGAATGAAAGGAATGTACGAATGTATGGGAATGTATGAATGAAGGGAACGAGTGAATGAATGAAGGGAATGAAAGAATGAAGGGAATGTATGAATGAAGGGAATGAATGAATGAAGGGAACGAATGAACGAAGGGAATGAATGAACGAAGGGAATGAATGATTGAAGGGAATGTAATAATGAAGGGAATGTATAAATGATTTGAGTGAATGAAGGGAATGAATGAACGAAGGGAATGAATGATTGAAGGGAATATGAGAATGAAGCGAATGAAGAGATGAAGGATACGAATGAATGAAGGGAATGAAGGGAATGAAGGGAATGAAGAGAATGAGGGGAATAAATGAATGAAAGGAATGTACGAATGAATGGGAATGTATGAATGAAGGGAACGAATGAATGAATGAAGGGAACGAACGCATGAAGGGAATGAATGAAGGGCTTGTATAAATGAAGGGAATGGATGAATGAAGGGAACGAAGAGAATGAGGGAATAAATGAATGAAAGGAATATACGAATGAATGGGAATGAATGAATGAAGGGAACGGACGAATGGAGGGAATGAATGAATGATGGGAACGCATACATGAAGGGAATGAATGAATGAAGGGAACGAATGAATGGAGGGAATGAATGAATGAAGGGAACGAATGAATGAAGGGAATGAATGAATGAAGGTAATAAAGGGAATGAAGGGAATGAATGTATGACGGGAATGAATGAATGGAGGGAATGAATGAATGAAGGGAACGAATGAACGAAGGGAATGAATGAACGAAGGGAATGAATGATTGCAGGGAATGTGAGACTGAAGCGAATGAAGGGATGAAGGAAACGAATGAATGAAGGGAATGAATGAATGAAGGGAATGAAGGGAATGAATGAAGGGAACGAACGCATGAAGGGAATGAATGATGGGAACGCATACATGAAGGGAATGAATGAATGAAGGGAACGAATGAATGGAGGGAATGAAGGGAAAGAAGAGAATGAGGGGAATAAATGAATGAAAGGAATGTACGAATGAATGGGAATGTATGAATGAAGGGAACGAGTGAATGAATGAAGGGAACGAATGCATGAAGGGAATGAATGAATGAAGGGAATGAATGATTGAAGGGAATATGAGAATGAAGCGAATGAAGAGATGAAGGAAACGAATGAATGAAGGGAATGAATGAATGAAGGGAATGAATGAATGAAGGGAATGTATGAATGAAGGGAATGAATGAATGAAGGGAATGTATGAATGAAGGGAATGAATGAATGAAGGGAACGAGTGAATGAATGAAGGGAACGAATGCATGAAGGGAATGAAAGAATGAAGGGAATGTATGAATGAAGGGAATGAATGAATGAAGGGAACGAATGAACGAAGGGAATGAATGATTGAAGGGAATGTAATATGGAAGGGAATGTATAAATGATTTGAGTGAATGAAGGGAATGAATGAACGAAGGGAATGAATGATTGAAGGGAATATGAGAATGAAGCGAATGAAGAGATGAAGGAAACGAATGAATGAAGGGAATGAATGAGTGAAGGGAATTAAGAGAATGAGGGGAATAAATGAATGAAAGGAATGTACGAATGGATGGGAATGTATGAATGAAGGGAACGAATGAATGAATGAAGGGAATGTATAAATGAAGGGAATGGATGAATGAAGGGAACGAAGAGAATGAGGGAATAAATGAATGAAAGGAATATACGAATGAATGGGAATGAATGAATTATGGGAACGCATACATGAAGGGAATGAATGAATGAAGGGAACGAATGAATGGAGGGAATGAATGAATGAAGGGAACGAATGAATGAAGAGAATGAATGAATGAGGGGAATGAATGAATGAAGGGAATGAATGAATGGAGGGAACGAATGAATGGAGGGAATGAATTAATGAAGTGAACGAATGAATGAAGAGAATGAATGAATGAAGGGATTGAATGAATGAGGGGAATGAAGAGAATGAGGGGAATGATGAATGAACGGAATATACGAATGAATGGGAACGTATGAATGAAGGGAACGAATGAATGGAGGGAATGGATGCATGAATGAAGGGAATGTATGAATGAAGGGAATGAATGAATGAAGGGAACGAATGAACGAAGGGAATGAATGAACGAAGGGAATGAATGAACGAAGGGAATGAATGAACGAAGGGAATGAATGATGGAAGGGAATATGAGAATGAAGCGAATGAAGAGATGAAGGAAACGAATGAATGAAGGGAATGAATGAATGAAGGGAATGAAGGGAATGAGGGGAATAAATGAATGAAAGGAATGTACGAATGGATGGGAATGTATGAATGAAGGGAACGAATGAATGAATGAAGGGAATGTATAAATGAAGGGAATGGATGAATGAAGGGAACGAAGAGAATGAGGGAATAAATGAATGAAAGGAATATACGAATGAATGGGAATGAATGAATTATGGGAACGCATACATGAAGGGAATGAATGAATGAAGGGAACGAATGAATGGAGGGAATGAATGAATGAAGGGAACGAATGAATGAAGAGAATGAATGAATGAGGGGAATGAATGAATGAAGGGAATGAATGAATGGAGGGAACGAATGAATGGAGGGAATGAATTAATGAAGTGAACGAATGAATGAAGAGAATGAATGAATGAAGGGATTGAATGAATGAGGGGAATGAAGAGAATGAGGGGAATGATGAATGAACGGAATATACGAATGAATGGGAACGTATGAATGAAGGGAACGAATGAATGGAGGGAATGGATGCATGAATGAAGGGAATGTATGAATGAAGGGAATGAATGAATGAAGGGAACGAATGAACGAAGGGAATGAATGAACGAAGGGAATGAATGAACGAAGGGAATGAATGAACGAAGGGAATGAATGATGGAAGGGAATGAATGAAGGAAGGGAAGGAATGGATGATGGGAATGAATGAGTGAAGGGAATGCATGAATGATGAGTATGAATGAATTAGGCGTATGATCGAATGAAGGGAATGAATGGACGAAGGGAATGAATGGACGAAGGGAATGAATGAATGAAGGGAATAATGGAATGAAGGGAATGAAGAGAATGAGGGGACTAAATGAATGAAAGGAATATACGAATGAATGGGAATGAATGAATGATGGGAACGAATGAATGAAGGGAATAAATGAATGAAGGGAATGAATGAATGAAGGTAGTAAAGGGAATGAGGGGAATGAATCTATGGCGGGAATGAATGATCGAATGGGATGAATGAATGAAGGGAACGAATGAATGAAGAGAATGAATGAATAAAGGGAATGAATGAACGAAGATAATCTATTGAATGAAGGGAATACGGGGAATGAACCAATTGAGGGAAATGAGTAAGTAAAAGGAATGAACGGAATGAAGGGAACGAAGTGTATGAATGAATGAAGGGAATAAGTGAATGAAGGGAATATACGAATGAATGGGAATGAATGAATGAAGGGCACGAATGAATGGAGGGAATGAATGACTGAAGGGAACGAACGAATGAAGAGAATGAATGAATGAAGGGAACGAATGAATGGAGGGAATGAATTAATGAAGGGAACGAATGAATGAAGAGAATGAATGAATGAAGGTATTGAATGAATGAAGGGAATGAAGAGAATGAGGGGAATAGATGAATGAAAGGAATGTACGAATGTATGGGAATGTATGAATGAAGGGAACGAGTGAATGAATGAAGGGAATGAAAGAATGAAGGGAATGTATGAATGAAGGGAATGAATGAATGAAGGGAACGAATGAACGAAGGGAATGAATGAACGAAGGGAATGAATGATTGAAGGGAATGTAATAATGAAGGGAATGTATAAATGATTTGAGTGAATGAAGGGAATGAATGAACGAAGGGAATGAATGATTGAAGGGAATATGAGAATGAAGCGAATGAAGAGATGAAGGATACGAATGAATGAAGGGAATGAAGGGAATGAAGGGAATGAAGAGAATGAGGGGAATAAATGAATGAAAGGAATGTACGAATGAATGGGAATGTATGAATGAAGGGAACGAATGAATGAATGAAGGGAACGAACGCATGAAGGGAATGAATGAAGGGCTTGTATAAATGAAGGGAATGGATGAATGAAGGGAACGAAGAGAATGAGGGAATAAATGAATGAAAGGAATATACGAATGAATGGGAATGAATGAATGAAGGGAACGGACGAATGGAGGGAATGAATGAATGATGGGAACGCATACATGAAGGGAATGAATGAATGAAGGGAACGAATGAATGGAGGGAATGAATGAATGAAGGGAACGAATGAATGAAGGGAATGAATGAATGAAGGTAATAAAGGGAATGAAGGGAATGAATGTATGACGGGAATGAATGAATGGAGGGAATGAATGAATGAAGGGAACGAATGAACGAAGGGAATGAATGAACGAAGGGAATGAATGATTGCAGGGAATGTGAGACTGAAGCGAATGAAGGGATGAAGGAAACGAATGAATGAAGGGAATGAATGAATGAAGGGAATGAAGGGAATGAATGAAGGGAACGAACGCATGAAGGGAATGAATGATGGGAACGCATACATGAAGGGAATGAATGAATGAAGGGAACGAATGAATGGAGGGAATGAAGGGAAAGAAGAGAATGAGGGGAATAAATGAATGAAAGGAATGTACGAATGAATGGGAATGTATGAATGAAGGGAACGAGTGAATGAATGAAGGGAACGAATGCATGAAGGGAATGAATGAATGAAGGGAATGAATGATTGAAGGGAATATGAGAATGAAGCGAATGAAGAGATGAAGGAAACGAATGAATGAAGGGAATGAATGAATGAAGGGAATGAATGAATGAAGGGAATGTATGAATGAAGGGAATGAATGAATGAAGGGAATGTATGAATGAAGGGAATGAATGAATGAAGGGAACGAGTGAATGAATGAAGGGAACGAATGCATGAAGGGAATGAAAGAATGAAGGGAATGTATGAATGAAGGGAATGAATGAATGAAGGGAACGAATGAACGAAGGGAATGAATGATTGAAGGGAATGTAATATGGAAGGGAATGTATAAATGATTTGAGTGAATGAAGGGAATGAATGAACGAAGGGAATGAATGATTGAAGGGAATATGAGAATGAAGCGAATGAAGAGATGAAGGAAACGAATGAATGAAGGGAATGAATGAGTGAAGGGAATTAAGAGAATGAGGGGAATAAATGAATGAAAGGAATGTACGAATGGATGGGAATGTATGAATGAAGGGAACGAATGAATGAATGAAGGGAATGTATAAATGAAGGGAATGGATGAATGAAGGGAACGAAGAGAATGAGGGAATAAATGAATGAAAGGAATATACGAATGAATGGGAATGAATGAATTATGGGAACGCATACATGAAGGGAATGAATGAATGAAGGGAACGAATGAATGGAGGGAATGAATGAATGAAGGGAACGAATGAATGAAGAGAATGAATGAATGAGGGGAATGAATGAATGAAGGGAATGAATGAATGGAGGGAACGAATGAATGGAGGGAATGAATTAATGAAGTGAACGAATGAATGAAGAGAATGAATGAATGAAGGGATTGAATGAATGAGGGGAATGAAGAGAATGAGGGGAATGATGAATGAACGGAATATACGAATGAATGGGAACGTATGAATGAAGGGAACGAATGAATGGAGGGAATGGATGCATGAATGAAGGGAATGTATGAATGAAGGGAATGAATGAATGAAGGGAACGAATGAACGAAGGGAATGAATGAACGAAGGGAATGAATGAACGAAGGGAATGAATGAACGAAGGGAATGAATGATGGAAGGGAATGAATGAAGGAAGGGAAGGAATGGATGATGGGAATGAATGAGTGAAGGGAATGCATGAATGATGAGTATGAATGAATTAGGCGTATGATCGAATGAAGGGAATGAATGGACGAAGGGAATGAATGGACGAAGGGAATGAATGAATGAAGGGAATAATGGAATGAAGGGAATGAAGAGAATGAGGGGACTAAATGAATGAAAGGAATATACGAATGAATGGGAATGAATGAATGATGGGAACGAATGAATGAAGGGAATAAATGAATGAAGGGAATGAATGAATGAAGGTAGTAAAGGGAATGAGGGGAATGAATCTATGGCGGGAATGAATGATCGAATGGGATGAATGAATGAAGGGAACGAATGAATGAAGAGAATGAATGAATAAAGGGAATGAATGAACGAAGATAATCTATTGAATGAAGGGAATACGGGGAATGAACCAATTGAGGGAAATGAGTAAGTAAAAGGAATGAACGGAATGAAGGGAACGAAGTGTATGAATGAATGAAGGGAATAAGTGAATGAAGGGAATATACGAATGAATGGGAATGAATGAATGAAGGGCACGAATGAATGGAGGGAATGAATGACTGAAGGGAACGAACGAATGAAGAGAATGAATGAATGAAGGGAATGAATGAATGAAGGGATTGAAGAGAATGAGGGGAATAAATGAATGAAGGGAACGAATGAAGGAAGGGAATGAATGAATGAAGGGAACGAATGAATGAAGGGAATGAATGAATGAAGGGAATGAACGAATGAAGGGCATGATTGAACGAAGGGAATGATTGAATAAAGGGAATAAATGAATGAAGGGAATGAATGAATGTAGCTAATAAAGGGAATAAAGGTAATGAAGGGAATGTATGAATGGAGGGAATGAATGGATGAAGGGAATGAATGAATGAAGGGAATGAGTAAATGAAAGGAATGAGAGGAATGAAGGGAATGAAGGGTATGGAGGGAATGAAGGGGATGAAGGGAATGAAGGGAATGAAGGGAACGAAAGGAATGAATGAATGAAGGGAATTAGTGAAGGATGGGAACGAATGAATGAAGGGAATGATTGAATGAAGGGAATCGATTGAATGAAGGGAATACGGGGAATGAACCAATTGTGGGAAATGAGTGAGTGAAAGGAATGAACGGAATGAAGAGAACGAAGGGTATGAATGAATGAAGGGAACGAAAGAATGGAGGGAATGTATGAATGAAGGGAACGAATGAATGGAGGGAATGAATGAATGATGGGAACGCATACATGAAGGGAATGAATGAATGAAGGGAACGAATGAATGGAGGGAAAGAATGAATGAAGGGAACGAATGAATGAAGAGAATGAATGAATGAGGGGAATGAGTGAATGGAGGGAATGAATGAATGGAGGGAATCAAGTAATGAAGGGAACGAAAGAATGAAGAGAATGAATGAATGAAGGGTTTGAATGAATGAAGGGAATGAAGAGAATGAGGGGAATGAATGAATGAAAGGAATATACGAATGAATGGGAATGTATGAATGAAAGGAATATACGAATGAATGGGAATGTATGAATGAAGGGAAGGAATGAATGAAGGGAATGGATGAATGAATGAAGGGAATGTATGAATGAAAGGAATGAATGAATGAAGGAAATGTATGAATAAAGGGAATGAATAAATGAAGGGAATGAATTCAATGAAAGGAATGAGGGGAATGAATGAATGATGGGAATGAGTGAATGAAGGGAATGAGTGAATGAAAGGAATGTACGAATGAATGGGAATGTATGAATGAAGGGATCGAATGAATGAATTAAGGGAACGAATGCATGAAGGGAATGTATGAATGAAGGGAATGAATGAATGAAGTGAACGAATGAACGAAGGAAATGAATGAACGAAGGGAATGAATGATTGAAGGGAACGTAATAATGAGGGGAATGTATAAATGATGGGAGTGAATGAAGGGAATGAATGAACGAAGGGAATGAATGATTGAAGGGTATGTAAGTATGAACGGAATGAACGGATGAAGGAAACGAATGAATGAAGGGAATGAAGGGAATGAAGGGAATGAAGAGAATGAGGGGAATAATTGAATGAAAGGAATGTACGAATGAGTGGGAATGTATGAATGAAGGGAACGCATGAATGAATGAAGGGAACGAATGCATGAAGGGAGTGAATGAATGAAGGGAATGAATGAATGTGGGGGATGAATGAATGAAGCGAATGAATGAATAAAGGGAATGAGGGGAATGAATGATTGAAGGGAATGTAATAATGAATGGAATGAACGGATGAAGGAAACGAATTAATGAAGGGAGTGAATGAATGAAGGGAATGAATGGAATGAAGGGAATGAAGAGAATGAGGGGAATAAATGAGTGGAAGGAATATACGAATGAATGGGAATGAATGAATGGAGGGAACGAAAGAATGGAGGGAATGAATGAATGAAGGGAACGAATAAATAAAGGGAATGAATGAATGAAGGTAATAAAGGGATTGAAGGGAATGAGGGGAATGAATGTATGACGGGAATGAATGAATGGAGGGAATGAATGAATGAAGGGAATGAGTGCATGAAAGGAACGAAAGGAATGAAGGGAATGAAGGGAACGAAAGGAATGAATGAGTGAGGGGACTGAATGTACGAAGGGAATGAAGGAATGAAGGGAATGAATGAACGAATTGAATGAATGATTAAAGGGAATGTAAGAATGACGGGAATATACGAATGAATGGGAATGTATGAATGAAGGGAAGGAATGAATGAAGGGAATGGATGAATGAATGAAGGGAATGTATGAATGAAAGGAATGAATGAATGAAGGAAATGTATGAATAAAGGTAATGAATAAATGAAGGGAATGAATTCAATGAAAGGAATGAGGGGAATGAATGAATGATGGGAATGAGTGAATGAAAGGAACGAAAGCAACGAAGGGAATGAAGGGAACGGGAGGAATGTGTGAGGGAGGGGACTGAATGTACGAAGGGAATGAATGAATGAACGGAACGCGGAGAGTGAGGGGAATGAATGAATGAAAGGAATGTACGAATGAATGGGAATGTATGAATGAAGGGATCGAATGAATGAATTAAGGGAACGAATGCATGAAGGGAATGTATGAATGAAGGGAATGAATGAATGAAGTGAACGAATGAACGAAGGAAATGAATGAACGAAGGGAATGAATGATTGAAGGGAACGTAATAATGAGGGGAATGTATAATTGATGGGCGTGAATGAAGGGAACTAATGAACGAAGGGAATGAATGATTGAAGGGAATGTAAGAATGAACGGAATGAACGGATGAAGGAAACGAATGAATGAAGGGAATGAATGAATGAAGGGAATGAAGGGAATGGAGGGAATGAAGAGAATGAGGGGAATAAATGAATGAAAGGAATGTACGAATGAGTGGGAATGTATGAATGAAGGGAACGCATGAATGAATGAAGGGAACGAATGCATGAAGGGAGTGAATGAATGAAGGGAATGAATGAATGTGGGGGATGAATGAATGAAGCGAATGAATGAATAAAGGGAATGAGGGGAATGAATGATTGAAGGGAATGTAATAATGAATGGAATGAACGGATGAAGGAAACGAATTAATGAAGGGAGTGAATGAATGAAGGGAATGAATGGAATGAAGGGAATGAAGAGAATGAGGGGAATAAATGAGTGGAAGGAATATACGAATGAATGGGAATGAATGAATGGAGGGAACGAAAGAATGGAGGGAATGAATGAATGAAGGGAACGAATAAATAAAGGGAATGAATGAATGAAGGTAATAAAGGGATTGAAGGGAATGAGGGGAATGAATGTATGACGGGAATGAATGAATGGAGGGAATGAATGAATGAAGGGAATGAGTGCATGAAAGGAACGAAAGGAATGAAGGGAATGAAGGGAACGAAAGGAATGAATGAGTGAGGGGACTGAATGTACGAAGGGAATGAAGGAATGAAGGGAATGAATGAACGAATTGAATGAATGATTAAAGGGAATGTAAGAATGACGGGAATATACGAATGAATGGGAATGTATGAATGAAGGGAAGGAATGAATGAAGGGAATGGATGAATGAATGAAGGGAATGTATGAATGAAAGGAATGAATGAATGAAGGAAATGTATGAATAAAGGGAATGAATAAATGAAGGGAATGAATTCAATGAAAGGAATGAGGGGAATGAATGAATGATGGGAATGAGTGAATGAAAGGAACGAAAGCAACGAAGGGAATGAAGGGAACGGGAGGAATGTGTGAGGGAGGGGACTGAATGTACGAAGGGAATGAATGAATGAACGGAACGCGGAGAGTGAGGGGAATGAATGAATGAAAGGAATGTACGAATGAATGGGAATGTATGAATGAAGGGATCGAATGAATGAATTAAGGGAACGAATGCATGAAGGGAATGTATGAATGAAGGGAATGAATGAATGAAGTGAACGAATGAACGAAGGAAATGAATGAACGAAGGGAATGAATGATTGAAGGGAACGTAATAATGAGGGGAATGTATAATTGATGGGCGTGAATGAAGGGAACTAATGAACGAAGGGAATGAATGATTGAAGGGAATGTAAGAATGAACGGAATGAACGGATGAAGGAAACGAATGAATGAAGGGAATGAATGAATGAAGGGAATGAAGGGAATGGAGGGAATGAAGAGAATGAGGGGAATAAATGAATGAAAGGAATGTACGAATGAGTGGGAATGTATGAATGAAGGGAACGCATGAATGAATGAAGGGAACGAATGCATGAAGGGAGTGAATGAATGAAGGGAATGAATGAATGTGGGGGATGAATGAATGAAGGGAATGAATGAATAAAGGGAATGAGGGGAATGAATGATTGAAGGGAATGTAATAATGAATGGAATGAACGGATGAAGGAAACGAATTAATGAAGGGAGTGAATGAATGAAGGGAATGAATGGAATGAAGGGAATGAAGAGAATGAGGGGAATAAATGAGTGGAAGGAATATACGAATGAATGGGAATGAATGAATGGAGGGAACGAATGAATGGAGGGAATGAATGAATGAAGGGAACGAATGAATGAAGGGAATGAATGAATGAAGGGAATGAATGTATGAAGGGATGAAGAGAATGAGGGGAATAAATGAATGAAAGGAATGTACGAATGAATGGGAATGAATGAATGAAGGGAACGAATGAATGAAGGGTATGAATGAATGAAGGCAGTAAAGGGAATGAGGGGAATGAATGTATGACGGGAATGAATGATCGAATGGAATGAATGAATGAAGGGAACGAATGAATGAAGAGAATGAATGAATAAAGGGAATGAATGAACGAAGATAATCTATTGAATGAAGGGAATACGGGGAATGAACCAATTGAGGGAAATGAGTAAGTAAAAGGAATGAACGGAATGAAGGGAACGAAGTGTATGAATGAATGAAGGGAATAAGTGAATGAAAGGAATATACGAATGAATGGGAATGAATGAATGAAGGGCACGAATGAGTGGAGGGAATGAATGACTGAAGGGAACGAACGAATGAATGAAGGGATTGAAGAGAATGAGGGGAACAAATGAATGAAGGGAACGAATGAAGGAAGGGAATGAATGAATGAAGGGAACGAATGAATGAAGGGAATGAATGAATGAAGGGAATGAACGAATGAAGGGCATGATTGAACGAAGGGAATGAATTGACTGAAGGGAATGAATTGACTAAAGGGAATGAAGGGAATGAGTGAATGAAAGGAATGAAAGGAATGAAAGGAATGAAGGGAATGAATGGAATTAAGGGAATGAGTGAATGAAAGGAATGAAAGGAATGAAGGGAATGAATGGAATTAAGGGAACGAAGCGAACGTACGAATGAAGGGAATGAATGAACGAAGGGAATGAATGAACGAAGGGAATGAATGAATGAAGGGAATGAACAAATGAACGGCATGAGTGAACGAAGGGAATGCTTGAATAAAGGGAATAAATGAATGAAGGGAATGAATGAGTGAAGGGAATGAATGAATGAAGGGAATGAAGGGAATGAAGGGAACAAATGGAGTAAATGAATGATGGAAATGAATGAGTGCAGGGAACGAAGGGAATGAATGATTGAAGGGTATGAATGAATGAAGGGAATGAATGAATGAAGGGAATGAATGAATGAAGGGAATGAACGAATGAAGGGAATGAATGAAGGGAATGAAGAGAATGAGGGAATAAATGAATGAATGGAATATACGAATGAATGGGAATGAATGCATGAAGGGAACCAATGAATGGAGGGAATGAATGAATGAAGGGAACGAATGAATGAAGAGAATGAATGAATGAAGGGAATGAATGTGTGAAGGGATGAAGAGAATGAGGCTAATAAATGAATGAAAGGAATGTACGAATGAATGGGAATGAATGAATGAAGGGAACGAATGAATGAAGGGAATGAATGAATGAAGGTAGTAAAGGGAATGAGGGGAATGAATGTATGACGGGAATGAATGATCGAATGGAATGAATAAATGAAGGGAACGAATGAATGAAGAGAATGAATGAATAAAGGGAATGAATGAATGAAGGGTGTGAACGAATGAATGGAATGAATGAACGAAGGGAACGAATGATTGAAGGAAATGATAGAATGAAGGGAATGAACGTAAGAGGGGAACAAATGAATGAATCTATGAAGGGAATGAAGGGAATGAAGGGCACGTAGGTAATGAATGAATTAAGGGAATGAATGATTGGAGGGAATGAATGAATGAAGGGATCGAATGAATGAAGGGAATATGTGAATGAAAGTAATATACGAATGAATGGGAATGAGTGAATGAAGGGAACGAATGAATGGAGAGAATGAATGACTGAAGGGAACGAACGAATGAAGAGAATGAATGAATGAAGGGAATGAAGAGAATGAGGGGAATAAATGAATGAAGGGAATGAATGAATGAATGAAGGAAATGAATGAATGAGGAGAATGAATGAATGAAGGGAAATGAAAGTGCATGAAAGGAATGAAAGGAATGAAAGGAATGAAGGGAATAAATGAACGAAGGGAACGAATGAATGAAGGGAATGAATGAAGAAAGGGAACGATTGAATGGAGGGAATGAATGAATGAAGGGAACGAATGAATGAAGGGAATGATTTGACTGAAGGGAATGAAGGGAATGAGAGAATGACGGCAACGTAGGGAATGTATGAATGAAGGGAATGAAGGAAGTGAACGAATGAAGGGAACGCAGCGAATGTACGTAATGGATGAGTGAATTAACTGAGTGAATGGAAGAAGCAAATGTGGGGAACGAATGAATGACGGGAATGAGTCAAAGAAAGGAATGAAAGGAATGAAGGGAATGAAGGGTATGAACGAATGAAGGGAATGAATGGGCGAATGGAATGAATGAATGAAGGGAATGAATGAACGAAGGGAATGAATGAATTGAGGGAATTAAGAGATTGAGGGGAATGAATGAATGAAAGGAATATACGAATGAATGGGAATGTATGAATGAAGGGAACGAATGAATGGAAGGAATGGATGAATGAATGAAGGGAATATATAAATGAAGGATATGAATGAATGCAGGTAATGTATGAATGCAGGGAATGAATAAATGAAGGGAATGCACGGATGAAGGAAACGAATGAATGAATGAAGGGAATGAAGGGAATGAAGGGAATGAAGAGAATGAGGGGAATGAAGGGAATGAAGGGAATGAAGAGAATGAGGGGAATAAATGAATGAAAGGAATATACGAATGAATGGGAATGAATAAATGAAGGGAACGAATGAATGAAGGGAATGAATGAATGAAGGGAACGAATGAATGAAGGGAATGAATGAATGAAGGTAATAAAGGGAATGAAGGGTATGAGGGGAATGAAGGGAATGAAGGGAATGAGGGGAATAAATGAATGAAAGGAATGTACGAATGAATGGGAATGTATGAATGAAGGGAACGAATGAATGGAGGGAATGAATGAATGATGGGAACGCATACATGAAGGGAATGAATGAATGAAGGGAACGAATGAATGGAGGGAAAGAATGAATGAAGGGAACGAATGAATGAAGAGAATGAATGAATGAGGGGAATGAGTGAATTAAGGGAATGAATGAATGGAGGGAATCAATTAATGAAGGGAACGAAAGAATGAAGAGAATGATAAAATGAAGAGTTTGAATGAATGAAGGGAATGAAGAGAATGAGGGGAATGAATGAATGAAAGGAATATACGAATGAATGGGAATGTATGAATGAAAGGAATATACGAATGAATGGGAATGTATGAATGAAGGGAAGGAATGAATGAAGGGAATGGATGAATGAATGAAGGGAGTGTATGAATGAAAGGAATGAATGAATGAAGGAAATGTATGAATAAAGGGAATGAATAAATGTAGGGAATGAATTCAATGAAAGGAATGAGGGGAATGAATGAATGATGGGAATGAGTGAATGAAGGGAATGAGTGAATGAAAGGAACGAAAGCAACGAAGGGAATGAAGGGAACGGGAGGAATGTGTGAGTGAGGGGACTGAATGTACGAAGGGAATGAATGAATGAACGGAACGCGGAGAATGAGGGGAATGAATGAATGAAAGGAATATACGAATGAATGGGAATGTATGAATGAAGGGAACGAATGAATGGAAGGAATGGATGAATGAATGAAGGGAATATATAAATGAAGGATATGAATGAATGCAGGTAATGTATGAATGCAGGGAATGAATAAATGAAGGGAATGCACGGATGAAGGAAACGAATGAATGAATGAAGGGAATGAAGGGAATGAAGGGAATGAAGAGAATGAGGGGAATAAATGAATGAAAGGAATATACGAATGAATGGGAATGAATAAATGAAGGGAACGAATGAATGAAGGGAATGAATGAATGAAGGGAACGAATGAATGAAGGGAATGAATGAATGAAGGTAATAAAGGGAATGAAGGGAATGAGGGGAATGAAGGGAATGAAGGGAATGAGGGGAATAAATGAATGAAAGGAATGTACGAATGAATGGGAATGTATGAATGAAGGGAACGAATGAATGGAGGGAATGAATGAATGATGGGAACGCATACATGAAGGGAATGAATGAATGAAGGGAACGAATGAATGGAGGGAAAGAATGAATGAAGGGAACGAATGAATGAAGAGAATGAATGAATGAGGGGAATGAGTGAATTAAGGGAATGAATGAATGGAGGGAATCAATTAATGAAGGGAACGAAAGAATGAAGAGAATGAATGAATGAAGAGTTTGAATGAATGAAGGGAATGAAGAGAATGAGGGGAATGAATGAATGAAAGGAATATACGAATGAATGGGAATGTATGAATGAAAGGAATATTCGAATGAATGGGAATGTATGAATGAAGGGAAGGAATGAATGAAGGGAATGGATGAATGAATGAAGGGAATGTATGAATGAAAGGAATGAATGAATGAAGGAAATGTATGAATAAAGGGAATGAATAAATGAAGGGAATGAATTCAATGAAAGGAATGAGGGGAATGAATGAATGATGGGAATGAGTGAATGAAGGGAATGAGTGAATGAAAGGAACAAAAGCAACGAAGGGAATGAAGGGAACGGGAGGAATGTGTGAGTGAGGGGACTGAATGTACGAAGGGAATGAATGAATGAACGGAACGCGGAGAATGAGGGGAATGAATGAATGAAAGGAATGTACGAATGAATGGGAATGTATGAATGAAGGGATCGAATGAATGAATTAAGGGAACGAATGCATGAAGGGAATGTATGAATGAAGGGAATGAATGAATGACGTGAACGAATGAACGAAGGGAATGAATGAACGAAGGGAATGAATGATTGAAGGGAACGTAATAATGAGGGGAATGTATAAATGATGGGCGTGAATGAAGGGAACTAATGAACGAAGGGATTGAATGATTGAAGGGAATGTAAGAATGAACGGAATGAACGGATGAAGGAAACGAATGAATGAAGGGAATGAATGAATGAAGGGAATGAAGGGAATGGAGGGAATGAAGAGAATGAGGGGAATAATTGAATGAAAGGAATGTACGAATGAATGGGAATGTATGAATGAACGGAACGCATGAATGAGTGAAGGTAACGAATGCATGAAGGGAATGAATGAATGAAGGGAATGAATGAATGAGGGGGATGAATGAATGAAGGGAATGAATGAATGAAGGGAATGAGGGGAATGAATGATTGAACGGAATGTAATAATGAATGGAATGAACGGATGAAGGAAACGAATTAATGAAGGGAGTGAATGAATGAAGGGAATGAATGGAATGAAGGGAATGAATGGAATGAAGGGAATGAAGAGAATGAGGGGAATAAATGAGTGGAAGGAATATACGAATGAATGGGAATGAATGAATGGAGGGAACGAATGAATGGAGGGAATGAATGAATGAAGGGAACGAATAAATGAAGGGAATGAATGAATGAATGGAATGTATGAATGAAGGGAATGAATGAATGAAGGGAACGAATGAACGAACGGAATGAATGAACGAAGGGAATGACTGATCGAAGGGAATGTAATAATGAGGGGAATGTATAACTGATGGGAGTGAATGAAGGGAACGAATGAATGAAGGGAATGAATGAATGAAGGGAATGAAGGGAATGAATGGAATGAGGAGAATGAGGGAATAAATGAATGAAAGGAATATACGAATGAATAGGAATGAATGAATGAAGGGAACGAATGAATGAAAGGAATGAATTAATGAAGGGAACGAATGAATGAAAGGAATGAATTAATGAAGGGAATGAATTAATCGAGGGAATGAATGAAGGGAACGAATGAATGAATAAAGGAAACGAATCCAAGAAGGGAATGAATGAATGAAGGGAATGAACTGAATGAAGGGAATGTGGGGAATGAATGAATGAAGCGAATTATTGAGTGGAGGGAAGGAATGAACGAAGGCAATGAATGAATGAAGGAAATGAATGAATGAGGGGGATGAATGAATGAAGGGAATGAATGAATAAAGGGAATGAGAGGAATGAATGAATGAAGGGAATGAGTGCATGAACGGAATGAAAGGAATGAAAGGAATGAAGGGAATGAAGGGAACGAGGGGAATGATTGAATTGAGGGAATTAGGAGATTGAGGGGAATGAATGAATGAAGGGAATATACGAATGAATGGGAATGTATGAATGAAGGGAACGAATGAATGGAGGGAATGGATGAATGAATGAAGGGAATGTATGAATGAAGGGAATGAATTGAATGAAACGAATGAGGGGAATAAATGAATGATGGGAATGAGTGAATGAGGGGAATGAGTGAATGAAAGCAATGAAAAGAATGAAGGGAATGAAGGGAACGAAAGGAATGAATGAGTGAGGGGACTGAATGTACGAAGGGAATGAAGGAATGAAGGGAATGAATGAATGAAGGGAATGAACAGAATGAGGGAATAAATGAATGAAAGGAATATACGAATGAATGGGAATGAATGAATGAAGGGAACGAATGAATGAATAAAGGAAACGAATCCAAGAAGGGAATGAATGAATGAAGGTAATGAACTGAATGAAGGAAATGTGGGGAATGAATCGAATGAAGGGAATGAGAGAATGAAAGGAATGAAAGGAATAAAGGGAATGAAGGCAACGAGGGGAATGAATGAATGAAGCGAATTATTGAGTGGGGGGAAGGAATGAACGAAGGCAATGAATGAATGAAGGGAATGAATGAGTGGAGGGAATGAATGAACGAAGGCAATGAATGAATGAAGGGAATGACGGTAATGAGGGGAATGTATGAATGAAGCGAATGAGTGAATGCAAGGAATGGATGGACTGAAGGAAACGAAGGTAATGAATGAATGAGGGGGATGAATGAATGAAGGGAATGAATGAACAAAGGGAATGAGAGGAATGAATGAATGAAGGGAATGAGTGCATGAACGGAATGAAAGGAATGAAAGGAATGAAGGGAATGAAGGGAACGAAGGGAATGATTGAATTGAGGGAATTAAGAGATTGAGGGGAATGAATGAATGAAGGGAATATACGAATGAATGGGAATGTATGGATAAAGGGAACGAATGAATGGAGGGAATGGATGAATGAATGAAGGGAATGTATGAATGAAGGGAATGTATTGAATGAAACGAATGAGGGGAATAAATGAATGATGGGAATGAGTGAATGAGGGGAATGAGTGAATGAAAGGAATGAAAAGAATGAAGGGAATGAAGAGAACGAAAGGAATGAATGAGTGAGGGGACTGAATGTACGAAGGGAATGAAGGAATGAAGGGAATGAATGAACGAATTGAATGAATGATTAAAGGGAATGTAAGAATGAAGGGAATGAACGGATGAAGGCAACGACTGAATGAAGGGAATGAATGAAGGGAATGAAGGGAATGAAGGGAACGAATGAATGAAGGGAATGAATGAATGAAGGCAGTAAAGGGAATGAGGGGAATGAATGTATGACGGGAATGAATGATCGAATGGAATGAATAAATGAAGGGAACGAATGAATGAAGAGAATGAATGAATAAAGGGAATGAATGAATGAAGGGTGTGAACGAATGAATGGAATGAATGAACGAAGGGAACGAATGATTGAAGGAAATGAAAGAATGAAGGGAATGAACGTAAGAGGGGAACAAATGAATGAATCTATGAAGGGAATGAAGGGAATGAAGGGCACGTAGGTAATGAATGAATTAAGGGAATGAATGAACGAGGGGAATGAATGAATGAAGGAAATGAATGAATGAAGGGAATGAATGAGTGAAAGGAATGAAGAGAATGAGGGGAATAAATGAATAAAAGGAATGTACGAATGACTGGGAATTAATGAATGAAGGGAATGAATGAATGGAGGGAATGAATGAATGAAGGGATCGAATGAATGAAGGGAATGAATGAATGAAGGTAATAAAGGGAATGAGGGGAATGAATGTATGACGGGAATGAATGATCGAATGGAATGAATGAATGGAGGGAACGAATGAATGAAGAGAATGAATGAATGAAGGGAATGAATGAATGAAGGGAATGAATGAATGAAGGGAATGAATGAATGAAGGGAATATGTGAATGAAAGTAATATACGAATGAATGGGAATGAGTGAGTGAAGGGAACGAATGAATGGAGAGAATGAATGACTGAAGGGAACGAACGAATGAAGAGAATGAATGAATGAAGGGAATGAAGAGAATGAGGGGAATAAATGAATGAAGGGAATGAATGAATGAAGGGAATGAATGAATGAATGAAGGAAATGAATGAATGAGGAGAATGACTGAATGAAGGGAATGAATGAATAAAGGGAATGAGGGGAATGAATGAATGAAAGGAAATGAAAGTGCATGAAAGCAATGAAAGGAACGAAAGGAATGAAGGGAATAAATGAACGAAGGGAACGAATGAATGAAGGGAATGAATGAATAAAGGGAACGACTGAATGGAGGGAATGAATGAATGAAGGGAACGAATGAATGAAGCTAATGATTTAACTGAAGGGAATGAAGGGAATGAGAGAATGACGGCAACGTAGGGAATGTATGAATGAAGGGAATGAAGGAAGTGAACGAATGAAGGGAACGCAGCGAATGTACGTAATGGAAGAGTGAATTAACTGAGTGAATGAAAGAAGCAAATGTGGGGAACGAATGAATGACGGGAATGAGTCAAAGAAAGGAATGAAAGGAATGAAGGGAATGAAGGGTATGAACGAATGAAGGGAATGAATGGGCGAATGGAATGAATGAATGAAGGGAATGAATGAACGAAGGGAATGAATGAATTGAGGGAATTAAGAGATTGAGGGGAATGAATGAATGAAAGGAATATACGAATGAATGGGAATGTATGAATGAATGGAACGAATGAATGGAAGGAATGGATGAATGAATGAAGGGAATATATAAATGAAGGATATGAATGAATAAATGAAGGGAACGAATGAATGGAGGGAATGAATGAATGAAGGGAACGAATGAATGAAGGGAATGAATGAATGAAGGTAATAAAGGGAATGAAGGGAATGAGGGGAATGAAGGGAATGAAGGGAATGAGGGGAATAAATGAATGAAAGGAATGTACGAATGAATGGGAATGTATGAATGAAGGGAACGAATGAATGGAGGGAATGAATGAATGATGGGAACGCATACATGAAGGGAATGAATGAATGAAGGGAACGAATGAATGGAGGGAAAGCATGAATGAAGGGAACGAATGAATGAAGAGAATGAATGAATGAGGGGAATAAGTGAATTAAGGGAATGAATGAATGGAGGGAATCAATTAATGAAGGGAACGAAAGATTGAAGAGAATGAATGAATGAAGGGTTTGAATGAATGAAGGGAATGAAGAGAATGAGGGGAATGAATGAATGAAAGGAATATACGAATGAATGGGAATGTATGAATGAAAGCAATATACGAATGAATGGGAATGTATGAATGAAAGGAATATACGAATGAATGGGAATGTATGAATGAAGGGAAGGAGTGAATGAAGGGAATGGATGAATGAATGAAGGGAATGTATGAATGAAAGGAATGAATGAATGAAGGAAATGTATGAATAAAGGGAATGAATAAATGAAGGGAATGAATTCAATGAAAGGAATGAGGGGAATGAATGAATGATGGTAATGAGTGAATGAAGGGAATGAGTGAATGAAAGGAACGAAAGCAACGAAGGGAATGAAGGGAACGGGAGGAATGTGTGAGTGAGGGGACTGAATGTACGAAGTCAATGAATGAATGAACGGAACGCGGAGAATGAGGGGAATGAATGAATGAAAGGAATGTACGAATGAATGGGAATGTATGAATGAAGGCATCGAATGAATGAATTAAGGGAACGAATGCATGAAGGGAATGTATGAATGAAGGGAATGAATGAATGACGTGAACGAATGAACGAAGGGAATGAATGATTGAAGGGAACGTAATAATGAGGGGAATGTATAAATGATGGGCGTGAATGAAGGGAACTAATGAACGAAGGGATTGAATGATTGAAGGGAATGTAAGAATGAACGGAATGACCGGATGAAGGAAACGAATGAATGAAGGGAATGGAGGGAATGAAGAGAATGAGGGGAATAAATGAATGAAAGGAATGTACGAATGAATGGGAATGTATGAATGAAGGGAACGAATGCATGAAGGGAATTAATGAATGAAGGGAATGTATGAATGAAGGGAATTAATGAATGAAGGGAACGAATGAACGAAGGGAATGAATGAACGAAGGGAATGAATGAACGAAGGGAATGAATGATTGAAGGAAATGTAATAATGAGGGGAATGTATAAATGATGGGAGTGAATGAAGGGAATGAATGAACGAAGGGAATGAATGATTGAAGGGAATGAAGGGAATGAAGGGAATGAAGAGAATGAGGGGAATAATTGAATGAAAGGAATGTACGAATGAATGGGAATGTATGAATGAAGGGAACGCATGAATGAATGAAGGGAACGAATGCATGAAGGGAATGAATGAATGAAGGGAATGAATGAATGAGGGGGATGAATGAATGAAGGGAATGAATGAATAACGGGAATGAGGGGAATGAATGATTGAACGGAATGTAATAATGAATGGAATGAACGGATGAAGGAAACGAATTAATGAAGGGAGTGAATGAATGAAGGGAATGAATGGAATGAAGGGAATGAATGGAATGGGGGGAATGAAGAGAATGAGGGGAATAAATGAGTGGAAGGAATATACGAATGAATGGGAATGAATGAATGGAGGGAACGAATGAATGGAGGGAATGAATGAATGAAGGGAACGAATAAATGAAGGGAATGAATGAATGAATGGAATGTATGAATGAAGGGAATGAATGAATGAAGGGAACGAATGAACGAACGGAATGAATGAACGAAGGGAATGACTGATCGAAGGGAATGTAATAATGAGGGGAATGTATAAATGATGGGAGTGAATGAAGGGAACGAATGAATGAAGGGAATGAATGAATGAAGGGAATGAAGGGAATGAAGGGAATGAGGAGAATGAGGGAATAAATGAATGAAAGGAATATACGAATGAATAGGAATGAATGAATGAAGGGAACGAATGAATGAAAGGAATGAATTAATGAAGGGAATGAATTAATCGAGGGAATGAATGAAGGGAACGAATGAATGAATAAAGGAAACGAATCCAAGAAGGGAATGAATGAATGAAGGGAATGAACTGAATGAAGGGAATGTGGGGAATGAATGAATGAAGCGAATTATTGAGTGGAGGGAAGGAATGAACGAAGGCAATGAATGAATGAAGGAAATGAATGAATGAGGGGGATGAATGAATGAAGGGAATGAATGAATAAAGGGAATGAGAGGAATGAATGAATGAAGGGAATGAGTGCATGAACGGAATGAAAGGAATGAAAGGAATGAAGGGAATGAAGGGAACGAAGGGAATGATTGAATTGAGGGAATTAAGAGATTGAGGGGAATGAATGAATGAAGGGAATATACGAATGAATGGGAATGTATGAATGAAGGGAACGAATGAATGGAGGGAATGGATGAATGAATGAAGGGAATGTATGAATGAAGGGAATGAATCGAATGAAAGAAATGAGGGGAATAAATGAATGATGGGAATGAGTCAATGAAGGGAATGAATGAAGGAAGGGAATGAATGGATGATGGGAATGAATGAGCGAAGGGAATGCATGAATGAAGAGTATGAATGAATTAGGGGTATGATAGAATGAAGGGAACGAATGAATGGTGGGAATGGGTGAATGAATGAAGGGAATGAATGAATGAAGGGTATGAAGGGAATGAGGGGAATGAAGAGAATGAGGGTATAAATAAATGAAACGAATATACGAATGAATGGGAATGAATGAATGAAGGGAACGAATGAATGAAGGGAATGAATGAATGAAGGGAACGAATGAATGAAGGGAATGAATGAATGAAGGGAATGTATGAATGAAGGGAATGAATGAATGAAGGGAACGAATGAACGAAGGGAATGAATGAACGAAGGGAATGAATGATTGAAGGGAATGAAATAATGAAGGGAATGTATAAATGATGGGAGGGAATGAAGGGAATGAATGAACGAAGGGAATGAATAATTGAAGGGAATGTAAGAATGAAGGAAATGAACGGATGAAGGCAACGAATGAATGAAGGGAATGAAGGGAATGAAGGGATTGAAGAGAATGAGGGGAATAAATGAATGAAAGGAATGTACGAATGAATGGGCATGTATGAATGAAGGGAACGAATGAATGAATGAAGGGAACGAGTGCATGAAGGGAATGAATGAATGATGGGAACGAATGAATGAATGAAGGGAACGAATGAACGAAGGCAATGAATGAACGAAGGGAATGAATTATTGAAGGGAATGTAAGAATGAACGCAATGAACGGATGAAGGAAACGAATGAATGAAGTTAATGAATGAATGATGGGAATGAAGGGAATGAAGGGAATGAAGGGAATGAAGAGAATGAGGGGAATAAATGAATGAAAGGAATGTACGAATGAATGGGAAGGTATGAATGAAGGGAACGAATGAATGAATGAAGGGAATGTATGAATGAAGGGAATGAATGAATGAAGGGAATGAATGAACGAATTGAATGAATGATTGAAGGGAATGTAAGAATGAAGGGAATGAACGGATGAAGGCAACGACTGAATGAAGGGAATGAATGAAGGGAATGAAGGGAATGAAGGGAATGAAGAGAATGAGGGGAATAAATGAATGAAAGGAATGTACGAATGAATGGGAAGGTATGAATGAAGGGAACGCATGAATGAATGAAGGGAACAAATGAATGAAGGGAATGTATGAATGAAGGGAACGAATGAATGGAGGGAATGGATGCATGAATGAAGGGAATGTATGAATGAAAGGAATGAATGAGTGAAGGTAATGTATGAATGAAGGGAATGAGTGAAGGATGGGAACGAATTAATGAAGGGAATGAGTTAAATGAATGGAATAGGGGGAATGAGACAATGGAGGGAAACGAGTGAATGAAAGGAATGAACGGAATGATTGGAACGAAGGGAATGAGTGAATGAAAGGAATGAATGAAGGAAGGGAATGCATGAATGAAGGGAATGAATGATTTATGGGAATGAAAGAATGAAGGGAATGAGCGGATGAAGGAAACGAATGAATGAAGGGAATGAATGAATGAAGGGAATGAAGGGAATGAAGGGAACGAATGAACGAAGGGAATGAATGAACGAAGGGAATGAATGAAGGAAGGGAATGAATGAAGGAAGGGAAGGAATGGATGATGGGAATGAATGAGTGAAGGGAATGAATGAATGAAGAGTATGAATGAAGGAAGGGAATGAATGAAGGAAGGGAATGAATGGATGATGGGAATGAATGAGTGAAGGGAATGCATGAATGAAGAGTATGAATGAAGGAAGGGAATGAATGAAGGAAGGGAATGAATGATTTATGGGAATGAAAGAATGAAGGGAATGAGCGGATGAAGGAAACGAATGAATGAAGGGAATGAATGAATGAAGGGAATGAAGGGAATGAAGGGAACGAATGAACGAAGGGAATGAATGAACGAAGGGAATGAATGAAGGAAGGGAATGAATGAAGGAAGGGAAGGAATGGATGATGGGAATGAATGAGTGAAGGGAATGAATGAATGAAGAGTATGAATGAAGGAAGGGAATGAATGAAGGAAGGGAATGAATGGATGATGGGAATGAATGAGTGAAGGGAATGCATGAATGAAGAGTATGAATGAATAAGGGGTATGATCGAATGAAGGGAATGAATGGACGAAGGGAATGAATGAATGAAGGTAATAATGGAATGAAGGGAATGAAGAGAATGAGGGGACTAAATGAATGAAAGGAATATACGAATGAATGGGAATGAATGAATGAAGGGAACGAATGAATGGAGGGAATGAATGAATGAAGGGAACGAATGAATGAAGGGAATGAATGAATGAAGGTAATAAAGGGAATGAAGGGAATGAGGGGAATGAATGTATGACGGGAATGAATGAATGGAGGGAATGAATGAATGAAGGGAACGAATGAATGAAGGGAATGAATGAATGAAGGGAATGAACGGAATGAAGAGAAAGAGGGGAATAAGTGAATGAAAGGAATGTACGAATGAATGGGAATGTATGAATGAAGGGAACGAATGAATGAATGAAGGGAACGAACGCATGAAGGGAATGAATGAATGAAGGGAATGTATGAATGAAGGGAATGAATGAAGGGAACGAATGAACGAAGGGAATGAATGAACGAAGGGAATGAATTAAGGAAGGGAATGAATGAAGGAAGGGAAGGAATGGATGATGGGAATGAATGAGTGAAGGGAATGAATGAATGAAGAGTATGAATGAAGGAAGGGAATGAATGAAGGAAGGGAATGAATGGATGATGGGAATGAATGAGTGGAGGGAATGCGTGAATGAAGAGTATGAATGAATTAGGGGTATGATCGAATGAAGGGAATGAATGGACGAAGGGAATGAATGAATGAAGGGAATAAATGGAATGAAGGGAATGAAGAGAATGAGGGGACTAAATGAATGAAAGGAATGTACGAATGAATGGGAATGAATGAATGAAGGGAACGAATGAATGAAGGGAGTGAATGAATGAAGGCAGTAAAGGGAATGAGGGGAATGAATGTATGACGGGAATGAATGATCGAATGGAATGAATGAATGAAGGGAACGAATGAATGAAGAGAATGAATGAATAAAGGGAATGAATGAACGAAGATAATCTATTGAATGAAGGGAATACGGGGAACAAACCAATTGAGGGAAATGAGTAAGTAAAAGGAATGAACGGAATGAAGGGAACGAAGTGTATGAATGAATGAAGGGAATAAGTGAATGAAAGGAATATACGAATGAATGGGAATGAATGAATGAAGGGCACGAATGAGTGGAGGGAATGAATGACTGAAGGGAACGAACGAATGAAGAGAATGAATGAATGAAGGGAATGAATGAATGAAGGGATTGAAGAGAATGAGGGGAATAAATGAATGAAGGGAACGAATGAAGGAAGGGAATGAATGAATGAAGGGAACGAATGAATGAAGGGAATGAATGAATGAAGGGAATGAACGAATGAAGGGCACGATTGAACGAAGGGAATGATTGAATAAAGGGAATAAATGAATGAAGGGAATGAATGAATGTAGCTAATAAAGGGAATAAAGGTAATGAAGGGAATGTATGAATGGAGGGAATGATCGAATGCAGGGAATGAATGGACGAAGGGAATGAATGAATGAAGGGAATTAGTAAATGAAAGGAATGTTAGGAATGAAGGGAATGAAGGGTATGGAGGGAATGAAGGGGTTGAAGGGAATGAAGGGAATGAAGGGAATGAAGGCAACGAAGGGAATCAAGGGAATCAAGGGAATGTGGTGAGTGTATGAATGAAGTGAAATGACTGAATGAAAGGAATGAAGGGAACGAAAGGAATGAATGAATGAAGGGAATTAGTGAAGGATGGGAACGAATGAATGAAGGGAATGATTGAATGAAGGGAATCGATTGAATGAAGGGAATACGGGGAATGAACCAATTGAGGGAAATGAGTGAGTGAAAGGAATGAACGGAATGAAGAGAACGAAGGGTATGAATGAATGAAGGGAACGAAAGAATGGAGGGAATGAATGAATGGAGGAACGAATGAATGAAGAGAATGAATGAATGAAGGGAATGAATTGACTGAAGGGAATGAATTGACTGAAGGGAATGAAGGGAATGAGTGAATGAAAGGAATGAAAGGAATGAAGGGAATGAATGGAATTAAGGGAATGAGTGAATGAAAGGAATGAAAGGAATGAAGGGAATGAATGGAATTAAGGGAACGAAGCGAACGTACGAATGAAGGGAATGAATGAACGAAGAGAATGAATGAATGAAGGGAATGAATGTATGAAGGGAATGAATGTATGAAGGGATGAAGAGAATGAGGCTAATAAATGAATGAAAGGAATGTACGAATGAATGGGAATGAATGAATGAAGGGAACGAATGAATGAAGGGAATGAATGAATGAGGGGAATGAAGGGAATGAAGAGAATGAGGGGAATAGGTGAATGAAAGGAATGTACGAATGAATGGGAATGTATGAATGAAGGGAACGAATGAATGAATGAAGGGAACGAATGCATGAAGGGAATGAATGAATGAAGGGAATGTATGAATGAAGGGAATGAATGAATGGAGGGAATAAATGAATGATGGGAACGCATACATGAAGGGAATGAATGAATGAAGGGAACGAATGAGTGGAGGGAATGAATGAATGAAGGGAACGAATGAATGAAGAGAATGAATGAATGAGGGGAATGAATGAATGAATGGGAATGTATGAATGAAGGGAACGAATGAATGGAGGGCATGGATGTACGAATGAAGGGAATGTATGAATGAAAGGAATGAATGAGTGAAGGTAATAAAGGGAATGAAGGGAATGAGGGGAATGAATGTATGACGGGAATGAATGAATGGAGGGAATGAATGAATGAAGGGAATGAATGAATGGAGGGAATTAATGAAGGGAACGAAGCGAGTGTACGTAACGAATGAATGAGTAACATGAGTGAATGAATGAAGCGAATGAGGGGAATGAGAGAATGAAAGGAATGAAGGGAATGAAGGGAATGAGGCAACGAAGGGAATGAATGAGTGAAGCGAATGAATGAGTGGAGGGAATCAATGAACGAAGGCAATGAATGAATGAAGGGAATGAATGAGTTTAGGGAATGAATCACCGAAGGCAATGAATGAATGAAGGGAATGACGGTGATGAGGGAAATGTATGAATGAAGCGAATGAGTGAATGCAAGGAATGGATGGAATGAAGGGAATGAAGGAAACGAAGGGAATAAATGAATGAAGGAAATGAATGAATGAATGAAGGGAACGAATGCATGAAGGGAATAAATGGATGAATGGAATGTACGAATGAATGGGAATGTATGAATGAAGGGAATGAATAAATGAAGGGAATGAATTGAATGAAACTAATGAGGCGAATAAATGAATGATGGGAATGAGTGAATGAAGGGAATGAGAGAATGAAAGGAACGAAAGGAATGAAGGGAATGAAGGGAACGAAAGGAATGTGTGAGTGGGGGTACTGAATGTACGAAGGGAATGAATGAATGAAGGGAACGAATGAGTGGAGGGAATGAATGAATGAAGGGAACGAATGAATGAAGAGAATGAATGAATGAGGGGAATGAATGAATGAATGGGAATGTATGAATGAAGGGAACGAATGAATGGAGGGCATGGATGTACGAATGAAGGGAATGTATGAATGAAAGGAATGAATGAGTGAAGGTAATAAAGGGAATGAAGGGAATGAGGGGAATGAATGTATGACGGGAATGAATGAATGGAGGGAATGAATGAATGAAGGGAATGAATGAATGGAGGGAATGAATGAATGGAGGGAATTAATGAAGGGAACGAAGCGAGTGTACGTAACGAATGAATGAGTAACATGAGTGAATGAATGAAGCGAATGAGGGGAATGAGAGAATGAAAGGAATGAAGGGAATGAAGGGAATGAGGCAACGAAGGGAATGAATGAGTGAAGCGAATGAATGAGTGGAGGGAATCAATGAACGAAGGCAATGAATGAATGAAGGGAATGAATGAGTTTAGGGAATGAATCACCGAAGGCAATGAATGAATGAAGGGAATGACGGTGATGAGGGAAATGTATGAATGAAGCGAATGAGTGAATGCAAGGAATGGATGGAATGAAGGGAATGAAGGAAACGAAGGGAATAAATGAATGAAGGAAATGAATGAATGAATGAAGGGAACGAATGCATGAAGGGAATAAATGAATGAATGGAATGTACGAATGAATGGGAATGTATGAATGGAGGGAATGAATAAATGAAGGGAATGAATTGAATGAAACTAATGAGGGGAATAAATGAATGATGGGAATGAGTGAATGAAGGGAATGAGAGAATGAAAGGAACGAAAGGAATGAAGGGAATGAAGGGAACGAAAGGAATGTGTGAGTGGGGGTACTGAATGTACGAAGGGAATGAATGAATGAAGGGAACGCGGAGAATGAGGGGAATGAATGAATGAAAGGAATGTACGAATGAATGGGAATGTATGAATTAAGGGATGAAAGAATGAATGAAGGGAACGAATGCATGAGGGGAATGAATGTATGAAGGGAATGTATGAATGAAGGGAATGAATGAATGAAGGGAACGAATGAATGGAGGGAATAAATGAATGATGGGAACGCATACATGAAGGGAATGAATGAATGAAGGGAACGAATGAGTGGAGGGAATGAATGAATGAAGGGAACGAATGAATGAAGAGAATGAATGAATGAGGGGAATGAATGAATGAATGGGAATGTATGAATGAAGGGAACGAATGAATGGAGGGCATGGATGTACGAATGAAGGGAATGTATGAATGAAAGGAATGAATGAGTGAAGGTAATAAAGGGAATGAAGGGAATGAGGGGAATGAATGTATGACGGGAATGAATGAATGGAGGGAATGAATGAATGAAGGGAATGAATGAATGGAGGGAATTAATGAAGGGAACGAAGCGAGTGTACGTAACGAATGAATGAGTAACATGAGTGAATGAATGAAGCGAATGAGGGGAATGAGAGAATGAAAGGAATGAAGGGAATGAAGGGAATGAGGCAACGAAGGGAATGAATGAGTGAAGCGAATGAATGAGTGGAGGGAATCAATGAACGAAGGCAATGAATGAATGAAGGGAATGAATGAGTTTAGGGAATGAATGACCGAAGGCAATGAATGAATGAAGGGAATGACGGTGATGAGGGAAATGTATGAATGAAGCGAATGAGTGAATGCAAGGAATGGATGGAATGAAGGGAATGAAGGAAACGAAGGGAATAAATGAATGAAGGAAATGAATGAATGAATGAAGGGAACGAATGCATGAAGGGAATAAATGAATGAATGGAATGTACGAATGAATGGGAATGTATGAATGAAGGGAATGAATAAATGAAGGGAATGAATTGAATGAAACTAATGAGGGGAATAAATGAATGATGGGAATGAGTGAATGAAGGGAATGAGAGAATGAAAGGAACGAAAGGAATGAAGGGAATGAAGGGAACGAAAGGAATGTGTGAGTGGGGGTACTGAATGTACGAAGGGAATGAATGAATGAAGGGAACGCGGAGAATGAGGGGAATGAATGAATGAAAGGAATGTACGAATGAATGGGAATGTATGAATGAAGGGAATGAATAAATGAAGGGAATGAATTGAATGAAACTAATGAGGGGAATAAATGAATGATGGGAATGAGTGAATGAAGGGAATGAATGAATGAAGGGAACGAATGAATGAAGGGAATGAATGAATGAAGGGAATGTATGAATGAAGGGAATGAATGAATGAAGGGAACGAATGAACGAAGGGAATGAATGAACGAAGGGAATGAATGATTGAAGGGAATGAAATAATGAAGGGAATGTATAAATGATGGGAGGGAATGAAGGGAATGAATGAACGAAGGGAATGAATAATTGAAGGGAATGTAAGAATGAAGGAAATGAACGGATGAAGGCAACGAATGAATGAAGGGAATGAAGGGAATGAAGGGATTGAAGAGAATGAGGGGAATAAATGAATGAAAGGAATGTACGAATGAATGGGCATGTATGAATGAAGGGAACGAATGAATGAATGAAGGGAACGAGTGCATGAAGGGAATGAATGAATGATGGGAACGAATGAATGAATGAAGGGAACGAATGAACGAAGGCAATGAATGAACGAAGGGAATGAATTATTGAAGGGAATGTAAGAATGAACGCAATGAACGGATGAAGGAAACGAATGAATGAAGTTAATGAATGAATGATGGGAATGAAGGGAATGAAGGGAATGAAGGGAATGAAGAGAATGAGGGGAATAAATGAATGAAAGGAATGTACGAATGAATGGGAAGGTATGAATGAAGGGAACGAATGAATGAATGAAGGGAATGTATGAATGAAGGGAATGAATGAATGAAGGGAATGAATGAACGAATTGAATGAATGATTGAAGGGAATGTAAGAATGAAGGGAATGAACGGATGAAGGCAACGACTGAATGAAGGGAATGAATGAAGGGAATGAAGGGAATGAAGGGAATGAAGAGAATGAGGGGAATAAATGAATGAAAGGAATGTACGAATGAATGGGAAGGTATGAATGAAGGGAACGCATGAATGAATGAAGGGAACAAATGAATGAAGGGAATGTATGAATGAAGGGAACGAATGAATGGAGGGAATGGATGCATGAATGAAGGGAATGTATGAATGAAAGGAATGAATGAGTGAAGGTAATGTATGAATGAAGGGAATGAGTGAAGGATGGGAACGAATTAATGAAGGGAATGAGTTAAATGAATGGAATAGGGGGAATGAGACAATGGAGGGAAACGAGTGAATGAAAGGAATGAACGGAATGATTGGAACGAAGGGAATGAGTGAATGAAAGGAATGAATGAAGGAAGGGAATGCATGAATGAAGGGAATGAATGATTTATGGGAATGAAAGAATGAAGGGAATGAGCGGATGAAGGAAACGAATGAATGAAGGGAATGAATGAATGAAGGGAATGAAGGGAATGAAGGGAACGAATGAACGAAGGGAATGAATGAACGAAGGGAATGAATGAAGGAAGGGAATGAATGAAGGAAGGGAAGGAATGGATGATGGGAATGAATGAGTGAAGGGAATGAATGAATGAAGAGTATGAATGAAGGAAGGGAATGAATGAAGGAAGGGAATGAATGGATGATGGGAATGAATGAGTGAAGGGAATGCATGAATGAAGAGTATGAATGAAGGAAGGGAATGAATGAAGGAAGGGAATGAATGATTTATGGGAATGAAAGAATGAAGGGAATGAGCGGATGAAGGAAACGAATGAATGAAGGGAATGAATGAATGAAGGGAATGAAGGGAATGAAGGGAACGAATGAACGAAGGGAATGAATGAACGAAGGGAATGAATGAAGGAAGGGAATGAATGAAGGAAGGGAAGGAATGGATGATGGGAATGAATGAGTGAAGGGAATGAATGAATGAAGAGTATGAATGAAGGAAGGGAATGAATGAAGGAAGGGAATGAATGGATGATGGGAATGAATGAGTGAAGGGAATGCATGAATGAAGAGTATGAATGAATAAGGGGTATGATCGAATGAAGGGAATGAATGGACGAAGGGAATGAATGAATGAAGGTAATAATGGAATGAAGGGAATGAAGAGAATGAGGGGACTAAATGAATGAAAGGAATATACGAATGAATGGGAATGAATGAATGAAGGGAACGAATGAATGGAGGGAATGAATGAATGAAGGGAACGAATGAATGAAGGGAATGAATGAATGAAGGTAATAAAGGGAATGAAGGGAATGAGGGGAATGAATGTATGACGGGAATGAATGAATGGAGGGAATGAATGAATGAAGGGAACGAATGAATGAAGGGAATGAATGAATGAAGGGAATGAACGGAATGAAGAGAAAGAGGGGAATAAGTGAATGAAAGGAATGTACGAATGAATGGGAATGTATGAATGAAGGGAACGAATGAATGAATGAAGGGAACGAACGCATGAAGGGAATGAATGAATGAAGGGAATGTATGAATGAAGGGAATGAATGAAGGGAACGAATGAACGAAGGGAATGAATGAACGAAGGGAATGAATTAAGGAAGGGAATGAATGAAGGAAGGGAAGGAATGGATGATGGGAATGAATGAGTGAAGGGAATGAATGAATGAAGAGTATGAATGAAGGAAGGGAATGAATGAAGGAAGGGAATGAATGGATGATGGGAATGAATGAGTGGAGGGAATGCGTGAATGAAGAGTATGAATGAATTAGGGGTATGATCGAATGAAGGGAATGAATGGACGAAGGGAATGAATGAATGAAGGGAATAAATGGAATGAAGGGAATGAAGAGAATGAGGGGACTAAATGAATGAAAGGAATGTACGAATGAATGGGAATGAATGAATGAAGGGAACGAATGAATGAAGGGAGTGAATGAATGAAGGCAGTAAAGGGAATGAGGGGAATGAATGTATGACGGGAATGAATGATCGAATGGAATGAATGAATGAAGGGAACGAATGAATGAAGAGAATGAATGAATAAAGGGAATGAATGAACGAAGATAATCTATTGAATGAAGGGAATACGGGGAACAAACCAATTGAGGGAAATGAGTAAGTAAAAGGAATGAACGGAATGAAGGGAACGAAGTGTATGAATGATTGAAGGGAATAAGTGAATGAAAGGAATATACGAATGAATGGGAATGAATGAATGAAGGGCACGAATGAGTGGAGGGAATGAATGACTGAAGGGAACGAACGAATGAAGAGAATGAATGAATGAAGGGAATGAATGAATGAAGGGATTGAAGAGAATGAGGGGAATAAATGAATGAAGGGAACGAATGAAGGAAGGGAATGAATGAATGAAGGGAACGAATGAATGAAGGGAATGAATGAATGAAGGGAATGAACGAATGAAGGGCACGATTGAACGAAGGGAATGATTGAATAAAGGGAATAAATGAATGAAGGGAATGAATGAATGTAGCTAATAAAGGGAATAAAGGTAATGAAGGGAATGTATGAATGGAGGGAATGATCGAATGCAGGGAATGAATGGACGAAGGGAATGAATGAATGAAGGGAATTAGTAAATGAAAGGAATGTTAGGAATGAAGGGAATGAAGGGTATGGAGGGAATGAAGGGGTTGAAGGGAATGAA
Source organism: Megachile leachella (assembly GCA_963576845.1). NCBI lineage: Eukaryota > Metazoa > Arthropoda > Insecta > Hymenoptera > Megachilidae > Megachile > Megachile leachella. The sequence continues at coordinate 1,243,035 of CAUYWW010000227.1, read as the reverse complement.
GGGAATGAAGGGAATGAAGGCAACGAAGGGAATCAAGGGAATCAAGGGAATGTGGTGAGTGTATGAATGAAGTGAAATGACTGAATGAAAGGAATGAAGGGAACGAAAGGAATGAATGAATGAAGGGAATTAGTGAAGGATGGGAACGAATGAATGAAGGGAATGATTGAATGAAGGGAATCGATTGAATGAAGGGAATACGGGGAATGAACCAATTGAGGGAAATGAGTGAGTGAAAGGAATGAACGGAATGAAGAGAACGAAGGGTATGAATGAATGAAGGGAACGAAAGAATGGAGGGAATGAATGAATGGAGGAACGAATGAATGAAGAGAATGAATGAATGAAGGGAATGAATTGACTGAAGGGAATGAATTGACTGAAGGGAATGAAGGGAATGAGTGAATGAAAGGAATGAAAGGAATGAAGGGAATGAATGGAATTAAGGGAATGAGTGAATGAAAGGAATGAAAGGAATGAAGGGAATGAATGGAATTAAGGGAACGAAGCGAACGTACGAATGAAGGGAATGAATGAACGAAGAGAATGAATGAATGAAGGGAATGAATGTATGAAGGTAATGAATGTATGAAGGGATGAAGAGAATGAGGCTAATAAATGAATGAAAGGAATGTACGAATGAATGGGAATGAATGAATGAAGGGAACGAATGAATGAAGGGAATGAATGAATGAGGGGAATGAAGGGAATGAAGAGAATGAGGGGAATAGGTGAATGAAAGGAATGTACGAATGAATGGGAATGTATGAATGAAGGGAACGAATGAATGAATGAAGGGAACGAATGCATGAAGGGAATGAATGAATGAAGGGAATGTATGAATGAAGGGAATGAATGAATGGAGGGAATAAATGAATGATGGGAACGCATACATGAAGGGAATGAATGAATGAAGGGAACGAATGAGTGGAGGGAATGAATGAATGAAGGGAACGAATGAATGAAGAGAATGAATGAATGAGGGGAATGAATGAATGAATGGGAATGTATGAATGAAGGGAACGAATGAATGGAGGGCATGGATGTACGAATGAAGGGAATGTATGAATGAAAGGAATGAATGAGTGAAGGTAATAAAGGGAATGAAGGGAATGAGGGGAATGAATGTATGACGGGAATGAATGAATGGAGGGAATGAATGAATGAAGGGAATGAATGAATGGAGGGAATTAATGAAGGGAACGAAGCGAGTGTACGTAACGAATGAATGAGTAACATGAGTGAATGAATGAAGCGAATGAGGGGAATGAGAGAATGAAAGGAATGAAGGGAATGAAGGGAATGAGGCAACGAAGGGAATGAATGAGTGAAGCGAATGAATGAGTGGAGGGAATCAATGAACGAAGGCAATGAATGAATGAAGGGAATGAATGAGTTTAGGGAATGAATCACCGAAGGCAATGAATGAATGAAGGGAATGACGGTGATGAGGGAAATGTATGAATGAAGCGAATGAGTGAATGCAAGGAATGGATGGAATGAAGGGAATGAAGGAAACGAAGGGAATAAATGAATGAAGGAAATGAATGAATGAATGAAGGGAACGAATGCATGAAGGGAATAAATGGATGAATGGAATGTACGAATGAATGGGAATGTATGAATGAAGGGAATGAATAAATGAAGGGAATGAATTGAATGAAACTAATGAGGCGAATAAATGAATGATGGGAATGAGTGAATGAAGGGAATGAGAGAATGAAAGGAACGAAAGGAATGAAGGGAATGAAGGGAACGAAAGGAATGTGTGAGTGGGGGTACTGAATGTACGAAGGGAATGAATGAATGAAGGGAACGAATGAGTGGAGGGAATGAATGAATGAAGGGAACGAATGAATGAAGAGAATGAATGAATGAGGGGAATGAATGAATGAATGGGAATGTATGAATGAAGGGAACGAATGAATGGAGGGCATGGATGTACGAATGAAGGGAATGTATGAATGAAAGGAATGAATGAGTGAAGGTAATAAAGGGAATGAAGGGAATGAGGGGAATGAATGTATGACGGGAATGAATGAATGGAGGGAATGAATGAATGAAGGGAATGAATGAATGGAGGGAATGAATGAATGGAGGGAATTAATGAAGGGAACGAAGCGAGTGTACGTAACGAATGAATGAGTAACATGAGTGAATGAATGAAGCGAATGAGGGGAATGAGAGAATGAAAGGAATGAAGGGAATGAAGGGAATGAGGCAACGAAGGGAATGAATGAGTGAAGCGAATGAATGAGTGGAGGGAATCAATGAACGAAGGCAATGAATGAATGAAGGGAATGAATGAGTTTAGGGAATGAATCACCGAAGGCAATGAATGAATGAAGGGAATGACGGTGATGAGGGAAATGTATGAATGAAGCGAATGAGTGAATGCAAGGAATGGATGGAATGAAGGGAATGAAGGAAACGAAGGGAATAAATGAATGAAGGAAATGAATGAATGAATGAAGGGAACGAATGCATGAAGGGAATAAATGAATGAATGGAATGTACGAATGAATGGGAATGTATGAATGGAGGGAATGAATAAATGAAGGGAATGAATTGAATGAAACTAATGAGGGGAATAAATGAATGATGGGAATGAGTGAATGAAGGGAATGAGAGAATGAAAGGAACGAAAGGAATGAAGGGAATGAAGGGAACGAAAGGAATGTGTGAGTGGGGGTACTGAATGTACGAAGGGAATGAATGAATGAAGGGAACGCGGAGAATGAGGGGAATGAATGAATGAAAGGAATGTACGAATGAATGGGAATGTATGAATTAAGGGATGAAAGAATGAATGAAGGGAACGAATGCATGAGGGGAATGAATGTATGAAGGGAATGTATGAATGAAGGGAATGAATGAATGAAGGGAACGAATGAATGGAGGGAATAAATGAATGATGGGAACGCATACATGAAGGGAATGAATGAATGAAGGGAACGAATGAGTGGAGGGAATGAATGAATGAAGGGAACGAATGAATGAAGAGAATGAATGAATGAGGGGAATGAATGAATGAATGGGAATGTATGAATGAAGGGAACGAATGAATGGAGGGCATGGATGTACGAATGAAGGGAATGTATGAATGAAAGGAATGAATGAGTGAAGGTAATACAGGGAATGAAGGGAATGAGGGGAATGAATGTATGACGGGAATGAATGAATGGAGGGAATGAATGAATGAAGGGAATGAATGAATGGAGGGAATTAATGAAGGGAACGAAGCGAGTGTACGTAACGAATGAATGAGTAACATGAGTGAATGAATGAAGCGAATGAGGGGAATGAGAGAATGAAAGGAATGAAGGGAATGAAGGGAATGAGGCAACGAAGGGAATGAATGAGTGAAGCGAATGAATGAGTGGAGGGAATCAATGAACGAAGGCAATGAATGAATGAAGGGAATGAATGAGTTTAGGGAATGAATGACCGAAGGCAATGAATGAATGAAGGGAATGACGGTGATGAGGGAAATGTATGAATGAAGCGAATGAGTGAATGCAAGGAATGGATGGAATGAAGGGAATGAAGGAAACGAAGGGAATAAATGAATGAAGGAAATGAATGAATGAATGAAGGGAACGAATGCATGAAGGGAATAAATGAATGAATGGAATGTACGAATGAATGGGAATGTATGAATGAAGGGAATGAATAAATGAAGGGAATGAATTGAATGAAACTAATGAGGGGAATAAATGAATGATGGGAATGAGTGAATGAAGGGAATGAGAGAATGAAAGGAACGAAAGGAATGAAGGGAATGAAGGGAACGAAAGGAATGTGTGAGTGGGGGTACTGAATGTACGAAGGGAATGAATGAATGAAGGGAACGCGGAGAATGAGGGGAATGAATGAATGAAAGGAATGTACGAATGAATGGGAATGTATGAATTAAGGGATGAAAGAATGAATGAAGGGAACGAATGCATGAGGGGAATGAATGAATGAAGGGAATGTATGAATGAAGGGAATGAATGAATGAAGGGAACGAAGAACGAAGGGAATGAATGATTGAAGGGAATGTAATAATGAGGGGAATGTATAAATGATGGGAGTGAATGAAGGGAACGAATGAACGAAGGGAATGAATGATTGAAGGGAATGTAAGAATGAACGGAATGAACGGATGAAGGAAACGAATGAATGAGGGGAATGAATGAATGAGGGGAATGAAGGGAATGAAGAGAATGAGGGGAATAAGTGAATGAAAGGAATGTACGAATGAATGGGAATGTATGAATGAAGGGAACGAATGAATGAATGAAGGGAACGAATGCATGAAGGGAATGTATGAATGAAGGGAATGAATGAATGAAGGGAATGAAGGGAAAGAAGAGAATGAGGGGAATAAATGAATGAAAGGAATGTAAGAATGAATGGGAATGAAGGAATGAAGGGAACGAATGAATGGAGGGAATAAATGAATGATGGGAACGCATACATGAAGGGAATGAATGAATGAAGGGAACGAATGAGTGGAGGGAATGAATGAATGAAGGGAACGAATGAATGAAGAGAATGAATGAATGAGGGGAATGAATGAATGAATGGGAATGTATGAATGAAGGGAACGAATGAATGGAGGGAACGGATATACGAATGAAGGGAATGTATGAATGAAAGGAATGAATGAGTGAAGGTAATGTATGAATGAAGGGAATGAATGAAGGATGGGAACGAATTAATGAAGGGAATGCGTTGAGTGAATGGAATACGGGGAATGAGACAATGGAGGGAAACGAGTGAATGAAAGGAATGAACGGAATAAGGGAACGAAGGGAATGAGTGAATGAAAGGTATGAAAGAAGGAAGGGAATGAATGAAGGAAGGGAATGAATGGATGATGGGAATGAATGAGTGAAGGGAATGCATGAATGAAGAGTATGAATGAATTAGGGGTATGATCGAATGAAGGGAATGAATGGACGAAGGGAATGAATGAATGAAGGGAATGTGTAAATGAAAGGAATGAAAGGAATGAAGGGAATGAAGGGAATGAGGAGGACGAACAGAATGAATAAATGATGGAAGTGAATGAAGGGAGTGAATGAACGAAGGGAATGAATGAACGAAGGGAATGAATGATTGAAGGGAATGTAATAATGAGGGGAATGTATAAATGATGGGAGTGAATGAAGGGAACGAATGAACGAAGGGAATGAATGATTGAAGGGAATGTAAGAATGAACGGAATGAACGGATGAAGGAAACGAATGAATGAAGGGAATGAATGAATGAAGGGAATGAAGGGAATGAAGAGAATGAGGGGAATAAGTGAATGAAAGGAATGTACGAATGAATGGGAATGTATGAATGAAGGGAACGAATGAATGAATGAAGGGAACGAATGCATGAAGGGAATGAATGAATGAAGGGAATGTATGAATGAAGGGAATGAATAAATGAAGGGAATGAACTGAATGAAGGGAATGTGGGGAATGAATCGAATGAAGGGAATGAGAGAATGAAAGGAATGAAGGGAATGAAGGGAATGAAGGCAACGAAGGGAATGTATGAATTGAGGGAATTAAGAGATTGAGGGGAATGAATGAATGAAAGGAATATACGAATGAATGGGAATGTATGAATGAAGGGAACGAATGAATGGAGGGAATGGATGAATGAATGAAGGGAATGTATGAATGAAGGGAATGAATGAATGAAGGTAATGTATGAATGAAGGGAATGAATAAATGAAGGGAATGAATTGAATGAAACGAATGAGGGGAATCAATGAATGATGGGAATGAGTGAATGAAGGGAATGAGTGAATGAAAGGAATGAAAGGAATGAAGGGAATGAAGGGAACGAAAGGAATGAATGAGGGAGGGGACTGCATGTACGAAGGGAATGAATGAATGATGGGAATGACGAGCATGAGGGGGGAGAATGTATGACTGGAATGTACGAATGATTGGGAATGTATGAATGAAGGGAACGAATGAATGGAGGGAATGAATGAATGATGGGAATGCATACATGAAGGGAACGAATGAATGACGAGAATGAATGAATGAGGGGAATGAATGAATGAAGGGAATGAATGAATGGAGGGAACGAATGAATGGAGGGAATGAATTAATGAAGGGAACGAATTAATGAAGAGAATGAATGAATGAAGGGATTGAATGAATGAAGGTAATGAATGAGTTTAGGGAATGAATCACCGAAGGCAATGAATGAATGAAGAGAATGACGGTGATGAGGGAAATGTATGAATGAAGCGAATGAGTGAGTGCAAGGAATGGATGGAATGAAGGGAATGAAGGAAACGAAGGGAATAAATGAATGAAGGAAATGAATGAATGAATGAAGGGAATGAATGAATGAATGGAATGTACGAATGAATGGGAATGTATGAATGAAGGGAATGAATAAATGAAGGGAATGAATTGAATGAAACTAATGAGGGGAATAAATGAATGATGGGAATGAGTGAATGAAGGGAATGAGAGAATGAAAGGAACGAAAGGAATGAAGGGAATGAAGGGAACGAAAGGAATGTGTGAGTGGGGGTACTGAATGTACGAAGGGAATGAATGAATGAAGGGAACGCGGAGAATGAGGGGAATGAATGAATGAAAGGAATGTACGAATGAATGGGAATGTATGAATTAAGGGATGAAAGAATGAATGAAGGGAACGAATGCATGAGGGGAATGAATGAATGAAGGGAATGTATGAATGAAGGGAATGAATGAATGAAGGTAACGAAGAACGAAGGGAATGAATGATTGAAGGGAATGTAATAATGAGGGGAATGTATAAATGATGGGAGTGAATGAAGGGAACGAATGAACGAAGGGAATGAATGATTGAAGGGAATGTAAGAATGAACGGAATGAACGGATGAAGGAAACGAATGAATGAAGGGAATGAATGAATGAGGGGAATGAAGGGAATGAAGAGAATGAGGGGAATAAGTGAATGAAAGGAATGTACGAATGAATGGGAACGTATGAATGAAGGGAACGAATGAATGAATGAAGGGAACGAATGCATGAAGGGAATGTATGAATGAAGGGAATGAATGAATGAAGGGAATGAAGGGAAAGAAGAGAATGAGGGGAATAAATGAATGAAAGGAATGTAAGAATGAATGGGAATGAAGGAATGAAGGGAACGAATGAATGGAGGGAATAAATGAATGATGGGAACGCATACATGAAGGGAATGAATGAATGAAGGGAACGAATGAGTGGAGGGAATAAATGAATGAAGGGAACGAATGAATGAAGAGAATGAATGAATGAGGGGAATGAATGAATGAATGGGAATGTATGAATGAAGGGAACGAATGAATGGAGGGAACGGATATACGAATGAAGGGAATGTATGAATGAAAGGAATGAATGAGTGAAAGTAATGTATGAATGAAGGGAATGAATGAAGGATGGGAACGAATTAATGAAGGGAATGCGTTGAGTGAATGGAATACGGGGAATGAGACAATGGAGGGAAACGAGTGAATGAAAGGAATGAACGGAATAAGGGAACGAAGGGAATGAGTGAATGAAAGGTATGAAAGAAGGAAGGGAATGAATGAAGGAAGGGAATGAATGGATGATGGGAATGAATGAGTGAAGGGAATGCATGAATGATGAGTATGAATGAATTAGGGGTATGATCGAATGAAGGGAATGAATGGACGAAGGGAATGAATGAATGAAGGGAATGTGTAAATGAAAGGAATGAAAGGAATGAAGGGAATGAAGGGAATGAGGAGGACGAACAGAATGAATAAATGATGGAAGTGAATGAAGGGAGTGAATGAACGAAGGGAATGAATAAACGAAGGGAATGAATGATTGAAGGGAATGTAATAATGAGGGGAATGTATAAATGATGGGAGTGAATGAAGGGAACGAATGAACGAAGGGAATGAATGATTGAAGGGAATGTAAGAATGAACGGAATGAACGGATGAAGGAAACGAATGAATGAAGGGAATGAATGAATGAAGGGAATGAAGGGAATGAAGAGAATGAGGGGAATAAGTGAATGAAAGGAATGTACGAATGAATGGGAATGTATGAATGAAGGGAACGAATGAATGAATGAAGGGAACGAATGCATGAAGGGAATGAATGAATGAAGGGAATGTATGAATGAAGGGAATGAATGAATGAAGGGAACGAATGAACGAAGGGAATGAATGAACGAAGGGAATGAATGATTGAAGGGAATGTAATAATGAAGGGAATGTATAAATGATTTGAGTGAATGAAGGGAATGAATGAACGAAGGGAATGAATGATTGAAGGGAATATGAGAATGAAGCGAATGAAGGCATGAAGGAAACGAATGAATGAAGGGAATGAATGAATGAAGGGTATGAAGGAATGAGGGCAATGAAGAGAATGAGGGGAATAAATGAATGAAAGGAATGTACGAATGAATGGGAACGTATGAATGAAGGGAACGAATGAATGAATGAAGGGAACGAGTGCATGAAGGGAATGAATGAATGAAGGGAATGTATAAATGAAGGGAATGGATGAATGAAGGGAACGAAGAGAATGAGGGAATAAATGAATGAAAGGAATATACGAATGAATGGGAATGAATGAATGAAGGGAACGGATGAATGGAGGGAATGAATGAATGATGGGAACGCATACATGAAGGGAATGAATGAATGAATGGAATGTATAAATGATTTGAGTGAATGAAGGGAATGAATGAACGAAGGGAATGAATGATTGAAGGCAATATAAGAATGAAGCGAATGAATGAAGGGAATGATTGAATGAAGGGAATGAAGGGAATAAAGGGAATGAAGGGAATGAAGAGAATGAGGGGAATAAATGAATGAAAGGAATGTACGAATGAATGGGAAGGTATGAATGAAGGGATCGAATGAATGAATGAAGGGAACAAATGAATGAAGGGAATGAATGAATGAAGGGAATGTATGAATGAAGGGAATGAACGAATGAAGGAAATGAACGAATGAAGGAAATGAATGAATGAAGGGAATGAAGGGAATGAAGGGAATGAAGAGAATGAGGGGAATAAATGAATGAAAGGAATATACGAATGAATGGGAATGTATGAGTGAAGGGAACGAATGAATGGAAGGAATGGATGCATGAATGAAGGGAATGTATGAATGAAGGGAATGAATGAATCAAGGTAATGTATGAATGAAGGGAATGAATAAATGAAGGGAATGAATTGAATGAAAGAAATGAGGGGAATAAATGAATGATGGGAATGAGTCAATGAAGGGAATGAATGAAGGAAGGGAATGAATGGATGATGGGAATGAATGAGCGAAGGGAATGCATGAATGAAGAGTATGAATGAATTAGGGGTATGATAGAATGAAGGGAATGAATGGACGAAGGGAATGAATGAATGAAGGGAATGAGTAAATGAAAGGAATGAAAGGAATGAAGGGAATGAAGGGAATGAGGAAAACGAGCAGAATGAATAAATGATGGAAGTGAATGAAGGGAAGGAATGAACGAAGAAAATGAATGATTGAAGGGAATGTAATAATGAATGGAATGAACGGATGAAGGCAACGAATGAATGAAGGGAATGAATGAATGAAGGGAATGAAGGGAATGAAGGGAATGAAGAGAATGAGGGGAATAAACGAATGAAAGGAATATACGAATGAATGGGAATGAATGAATAAAGGGAACGAATGAATGGAGGGAATGAATGAATGATGGGAACGAATGAATGAAGGGAATGAATGCATGAAGGTAATAAAGGGAATGAAGGGAATGAGGGGAATGAATGTATGACGGGAATGAATGACTGGAGGGAATGAATGAATGAAGGGAATGAATGAATGGAGGGAATTAATGAAGGGAACGAAGCGAGTGTACGTAACGAATGAATGAGTAACGTGAGTGAATGAGTGAAGCGAATGAGGGGAATGAAGGGAATGAGGCAACGAAGGGAATGAATGAATGAAGCGCATGAATGAGTGGAGGGAATCAATGAACGAAGGCAATGAATGAATGAAGGGAATGACGGTGATGAGGGGAATGTATGAATGAAGCGAATGAGTGAATGCAAGGAATGGATGGAATGAAGGGAATGAAGGAAACGAAGGGAATAAATGAATGAAGGAAATGGATGAATGAATGAAGGGAACGAATGCATGAAGGGAATAAATGAATGAAAGGTATGTACGAATGAATGGGAATGTATGAATGAAGGCAACGAATGAATGAATGAAGGGAACGAATGCATGAAGGGAATGAATGAATGAAGGGAATGTATGAATGAAGGGAATGAATAAATGAAGGGAATGAATTGAATGAAAGGAATGAGGGGAATGAATGAATGATGGGAATGAGTGCATGAAGGGAATGAGTGAATGAAAGGAACGAAAGGAATGAAGGGAGTGAACGGAACGAAAGGAATGTGTGAGTGAGGGGACTGAATGTACGAAGGGAATGAATGAATGATGGGAATGACGAGCATGAGGGGGGAGAATGAATGACTGGAATGTACGAATGATTGGGAATGTATGAATGAAGGGAACGAATGAATGGAGGGAATGAATGAATGATGGGAACGCATACATGAAGGGAACGAATGAATGAAGAGAATGAATGAATGAAGGGATTGAATGAATGAAGGTAATGTATGAATGAAGGGAATGAATAAATGGTGGGAATGAATTGAATGAAAGGAATGAGAGGAATGATTGAATGATGGGAATGAGTGAATGAAGGGAATGAGTGAATGAAAGGAACGAAAGGAATGAAGGGAGTGAAGGGAACGAAAGGAATGTGTGAGTGAGGGGACTGAATGTACGAAGGAAATGAATGAATGAAGGGAACGCGGAGAATGAGGAGAATGAATGAATGAAAGGAATGTATGAATGAATGGCAATGTATGAATGAAGGGATCGAATGAATGAATGAAGGGAACGAATGCATGAAGGGAATGAATGAATGAAGGGAATGTATGAATGCAGGGAATGAATGAATGAAGGGAACGAATGAACGAAGGGAATGAATGAATGAAGGGAATGAAGGGAATGAAGGGAATGAAGAGAATGAGGGGAATAAATAATTGAAAGGAATGTACGAATGAATGGGAATGTATGAATGAATGGAACGAGTGAATGAATGAAGGGAATGTATAAATGAAGGGAATGGATGAATGAAGGGAATGAAGAGAATGAGGGAATAAAGGAATGAAAGGAATATACGAATGAATGGGAATGAATGAATGAAGGGAACGAATGAATGGAGGGAATGAATGAATGATGGGAACGCATACATGAAGGGAATGAATGAATGAAGGGAATGAATGAATGAGGGGAATGAATGAATGAATGGGAATGTATGAATGAAGGGAACGAATGAATGGAGGGCATGGATGTACGAATGAAGGGAATGTATGAATGAAAGGAATGAATGAGTGAAGGTAATAAAGGGAATGAAGGGAATGAGGGGAATGAATGTATGACGGGAATGAATGAATGGAGGGAATGAATGAATGAAGGGAATGAATGAATGGAGGGAATGAATGAATGGAGGGAATTAATGAAGGGAACGAAGCGAGTGTACGTAACGAATGAATGAGTAACATGAGTGAATGAATGAAGCGAATGAGGGGAATGAGAGAATGAAAGGAATGAAGGGAATGAAGGGAATGAGGCAACGAAGGGAATGAATGAGTGAAGCGAATGAATGAGTGGAGGGAATCAATGAACGAAGGCAATGAATGAATGAAGGGAATGAATGAGTTTAGGGAATGAATCACCGAAGGCAATGAATGAATGAAGGGAATGACGGTGATGAGGGAAATGTATGAATGAAGCGAATGAGTGAATGCAAGGAATGGATGGAATGAAGGGAATGAAGGAAACGAAGGGAATAAATGAATGAAGGAAATGAATGAATGAATGAAGGGAACGAATGCATGAAGGGAATAAATGAATGAATGGAATGTACGAATGAATGGGAATGTATGAATGAAGGGAATGAATAAATGAAGGGAATGAATTGAATGAAACTAATGAGGGGAATAAATGAATGATGGGAATGAGTGAATGAAGGGAATGAGAGAATGAAAGGAACGAAAGGAATGAAGGGAATGAAGGGAACGAAAGGAATGTGTGAGTGGGGGTACTGAATGTACGAAGGGAATGAATGAATGAAGGGAACGCGGAGAATGAGGGGAATGAATGAATGAAAGGAATGTACGAATGAATGGGAATGTATGAATTAAGGGATGAAAGAATGAATGAAGGGAACGAATGCATGAGGGGAATGAATGTATGAAGGGAATGTATGAATGAAGGGAATGAATGAATGAAGGGAACGAAGAACGAAGGGAATGAATGATTGAAGGGAATGTAATAATGAGGGGAATGTATAAATGATGGGAGTGAATGAAGGGAACGAATGAACGAAGGGAATGAATGATTGAAGGGAATGTAAGAATGAACGGAATGAACGGATGAAGGAAACGAATGAATGAAGGGAATGAATGAATGAGGGGAATGAAGGGAATGAAGAGAATGAGGGGAATAGGTGAATGAAAGGAATGTACGAATGAATGGGAATGTATGAATGCAGGGAACGAATGAATGAATGAAGGGAACGAATGCATGAATGGAATGAATGAATGAAGGGAATGTATGAATGGAGGGAATGAATGAATGAGGGGAATGAATGAATGAATGGGAATGTATGAATGAAGGGAACGAATGAATGGAGGGCATGGATGTACGAATGAAGGGAATGTATGAATGAAAGGAATGAATGAGTGAAGGTAATAAAGGGAATGAAGGGAATGAGGGGAATGAATGTATGACGGGAATGAATGAATGGAGGGAATGAATGAATGAAGGGAATGAATGAATGGAGGGAATAAATGAATGATGGGAACGCATACATGAAGGGAATGAATGAATGAAGGGAACGAATGAGTGGAGGGAATGAATGAATGAAGGGAACGAATGAATGAAGAGAATGAATGAATGAGGGGAATGAATGAATGAATGGGAATGTATGAATGAAGGGAACGAATGAATGGAGGGCATGGATGTACGAATGAAGGGAATGTATGAATGAAAGGAATGAATGAGTGAAGGTAATAAAGGGAATGAAGGGAATGAGGGGAATGAATGTATGACGGGAATGAATGAATGGAGGGAATGAATGAATGAAGGGAATGAATGAATGGAGGGAATTAATGAAGGGAACGAAGCGAGTGTACGTAACGAATGAATGAGTAACATGAGTGAATGAATGAAGCGAATGAGGGGAATGAGAGAATGAAAGGAATGAAGGGAATGAAGGGAATGAGGCAACGAAGGGAATGAATGAGTGAAGCGAATGAATGAGTGGAGGGAATCAATGAACGAAGGCAATGAATGAATGAAGGGAATGAATGAGTTTAGGGAATGAATGACCGAAGGCAATGAATGAATGAAGGGAATGACGGTGATGAGGGAAATGTATGAATGAAGCGAATGAGTGAATGCAAGGAATGGATGGAATGAAGGGAATGAAGGAAACGAAGGGAATAAATGAATGAAGGAAATGAATGAATGAATGAAGGGAACGAATGCATGAAGGGAATAAATGAATGAATGGAATGTACGAATGAATGGGAATGTATGAATGAAGGGAATGAATAAATGAAGGGAATGAATTGAATGAAACTAATGAGGGGAATAAATGAATGATGGGAATGAGTGAATGAAGGGAATGAGAGAATGAAAGGAACGAAAGGAATGAAGGGAATGAAGGGAACGAAAGGAATGTGTGAGTGGGGGTACTGAATGTACGAAGGGAATGAATGAATGAAGGGAACGCGGAGAATGAGGGGAATGAATGAATGAAAGGAATGTACGAATGAATGGGAATGTATGAATTAAGGGATGAAAGAATGAATGAAGGGAACGAATGCATGAGGGGAATGAATGAATGAAGGGAATGTATGAATGAAGGGAATGAATGAATGAAGGGAACGAAGAACGAAGGGAATGAATGATTGAAGGGAATGTAATAATGAGGGGAATGTATAAATGATGGGAGTGAATGAAGGGAACGAATGAACGAAGGGAATGAATGATTGAAGGGAATGTAAGAATGAACGGAATGAACGGATGAAGGAAACGAATGAATGAGGGGAATGAATGAATGAGGGGAATGAAGGGAATGAAGAGAATGAGGGGAATAAGTGAATGAAAGGAATGTACGAATGAATGGGAACGTATGAATGAAGGGAACGAATGAATGAATGAAGGGAACGAATGCATGAAGGGAATGTATGAATGAAGGGAATGAATGAATGAAGGGAATGAAGGGAAAGAAGAGAATGAGGGGAATAAATGAATGAAAGGAATGTAAGAATGAATGGGAATGAAGGAATGAAGGGAACGAATGAATGGAGGGAATAAATGAATGATGGGAACGCATACATGAAGGGAATGAATGAATGAAGGGAACGAATGAGTGGAGGGAATGAATGAATGAAGGGAACGAATGAATGAAGAGAATGAATGAATGAGGGGAATGAATGAATGAATGGGAATGTATGAATGAAGGGAACGAATGAATGGAGGGAACGGATATACGAATGAAGGGAATGTATGAATGAAAGGAATGAATGAGTGAAGGTAATGTATGAATGAAGGGAATGAATGAAGGATGGGAACGAATTAATGAAGGGAATGCGTTGAGTGAATGGAATACGGGGAATGAGACAATGGAGGGAAACGAGTGAATGAAAGGAATGAACGGAATAAGGGAACGAAGGGAATGAATGAATGAAAGGTATGAAAGAAGGAAGGGAATGAATGAAGGAAGGGAATGAATGGATGATGGGAATGAATGAGTGAAGGGAATGCATGAATGAAGAGTATGAATGAATTAGGGGTATGATCGAATGAAGGGAATGAATGGACGAAGGGAATGAATGAATGAAGGGAATGTGTAAATGAAAGGAATGAAAGGAATGAAGGGAATGAAGGGAATGAGGAGGACGAACAGAATGAATAAATGATGGAAGTGAATGAAGGGAGTGAATGAACGAAGGGAATGAATGAACGAAGGGAATGAATGATTGAAGGGAATGTAATAATGAGGGGAATGTATAAATGATGGGAGTGAATGAAGGGAACGAATGAACGAAGGGAATGAATGATTGAAGGGAATGTAAGAATGAACGGAATGAACGGATGAAGGAAACGAATGAATGAAGGGAATGAATGAATGAAGGGAATGAAGGGAATGAAGAGAATGAGGGGAATAAGTGAATGAAAGGAATGTACGAATGAATGGGAATGTATGAATGAAGGGAACGAATGAATGAATGAAGGGAACGAATGCATGAAGGGAATGAATGAATGAAGGGAATGTATGAATGAAGGGAATGAATGAATGAAGGGAACGAATGAACGAAGGGAATGAATGAACGAAGGGAATGAATGATTGAAGGGAATGTAATAATGAAGGGAATGTATAAATGATTTGAGTGAATGAAGGGAATGAATGAACGAAGGGAATGAATGATTGAAGGGAATATGAGAATGAAGCGAATGAAGGCATGAAGGAAACGAATGAATGAAGGGAATGAATGAATGAAGGGTATGAAGGAATGAGGGCAATGAAGAGAATGAGGGGAATAAATGAATGAAAGGAATGTACGAATGAATGGGAACGTATGAATGAAGGGAACGAATGAATGAATGAAGGGAACGAGTGCATGAAGGGAATGAATGAATGAAGGGAATGTATAAATGAAGGGAATGGATGAATGAAGGGAACGAAGAGAATGAGGGAATAAATGAATGAAAGGAATATACGAATGAATGGGAATGAATGAATGAAGGGAACGGATGAATGGAGGGAATGAATGAATGATGGGAACGCATACATGAAGGGAATGAATGAATGAATGGAATGTATAAATGATTTGAGTGAATGAAGGGAATGAATGAACGAAGGGAATGAATGATTGAAGGGAATATAAGAATGAAGCGAATGAATGAAGGGAATGATTGAATGAAGGGAATGAAGGGAATAAAGGGAATGAAGCGAATGAAGAGAATGAGGGGAATAAATGAATGAAAGGAATGTACGAATGAATGGGAAGGTATGAATGAAGGGATCGAATGAATGAATGAAGGGAACAAATGAATGAAGGGAATGAATGAATGAAGGGAATGTATGAATGAAGGGAATGAACGAATGAAGGAAATGAACGAATGAAGGAAATGAATGAATGAAGGGAATGAAGGGAATGAAGGGAATGAAGAGAATGAGGGGAATAAATGAATGAAAGGAATATACGAATGAATGGGAATGTATGAGTGAAGGGAACGAATGAATGGAAGGAATGGATGCATGAATGAAGGGAATGTATGAATGAAGGGAATGAATGAATCAAGGTAATGTATGAATGAAGGGAATGAATAAATGAAGGGAATGAATTGAATGAAAGAAATGAGGGGAATAAATGAATGATGGGAATGAGTCAATGAAGGGAATGAATGAAGGAAGGGAATGAATGGATGATGGGAATGAATGAGCGAAGGGAATGCATGAATGAAGAGTATGAATGAATTAGGGGTATGATAGAATGAAGGGAATGAATGGACGAAGGGAATGAATGAATGAAGGGAATGAGTAAATGAAAGGAATGAAAGGAATGAAGGGAATGAAGGGAATGAGGAAAACGAGCAGAATGAATAAATGATGGAAGTGAATGAAGGGAAGGAATGAACGAAGAAAATGAATGATTGAAGGGAATGTAATAATGAATGGAATGAACGGATGAAGGCAACGAATGAATGAAGGGAATGAATGAATGAAGGGAATGAAGGGAATGAAGGGAATGAAGAGAATGAGGGGAATAAACGAATGAAAGGAATATACGAATGAATGGGAATGAATGAATAAAGGGAACGAATGAATGGAGGGAATGAATGAATGATGGGAACGAATGAATGAAGGGAATGAATGCATGAAGGTAATAAAGGGAATGAAGGGAATGAGGGGAATGAATGTATGACGGGAATGAATGACTGGAGGGAATGAATGAATGAAGGGAATGAATGAATGGAGGGAATTAATGAAGGGAACGAAGCGAGTGTACGTAACGAATGAATGAGTAACGTGAGTGAATGAGTGAAGCGAATGAGGGGAATGAAGGGAATGAGGCAACGAAGGGAATGAATGAATGAAGCGCATGAATGAGTGGAGGGAATCAATGAACGAAGGCAATGAATGAATGAAGGGAATGACGGTGATGAGGGGAATGTATGAATGAAGCGAATGAGTGAATGCAAGGAATGGATGGAATGAAGGGAATGAAGGAAACGAAGGGAATAAATGAATGAAGGAAATGGATGAATGAATGAAGGGAACGAATGCATGAAGGGAATAAATGAATGAAAGGTATGTACGAATGAATGGGAATGTATGAATGAAGGCAACGAATGAATGAATGAAGGGAACGAATGCATGAAGGGAATGAATGAATGAAGGGAATGTATGAATGAAGGGAATGAATAAATGAAGGGAATGAATTGAATGAAAGGAATGAGGGGAATGAATGAATGATGGGAATGAGTGCATGAAGGGAATGAGTGAATGAAAGGAACGAAAGGAATGAAGGGAGTGAACGGAACGAAAGGAATGTGTGAGTGAGGGGACTGAATGTACGAAGGGAATGAATGAATGATGGGAATGACGAGCATGAGGGGGGAGAATGAATGACTGGAATGTACGAATGATTGGGAATGTATGAATGAAGGGAACGAATGAATGGAGGGAATGAATGAATGATGGGAACGCATACATGAAGGGAACGAATGAATGAAGAGAATGAATGAATGAAGGGATTGAATGAATGAAGGTAATGTATGAATGAAGGGAATGAATAAATGGTGGGAATGAATTGAATGAAAGGAATGAGAGGAATGATTGAATGATGGGAATGAGTGAATGAAGGGAATGAGTGAATGAAAGGAACGAAAGGAATGAAGGGAGTGAAGGGAACGAAAGGAATGTGTGAGTGAGGGGACTGAATGTACGAAGGAAATGAATGAATGAAGGGAACGCGGAGAATGAGGAGAATGAATGAATGAAAGGAATGTATGAATGAATGGCAATGTATGAATGAAGGGATCGAATGAATGAATGAAGGGAACGAATGCATGAAGGGAATGAATGAATGAAGGGAATGTATGAATGCAGGGAATGAATGAATGAAGGGAACGAATGAACGAAGGGAATGAATGAATGAAGGGAATGAAGGGAATGAAGGGAATGAAGAGAATGAGGGGAATAAATAATTGAAAGGAATGTACGAATGAATGGGAATGTATGAATGAATGGAACGAGTGAATGAATGAAGGGAATGTATAAATGAAGGGAATGGATGAATGAAGGGAATGAAGAGAATGAGGGAATAAAGGAATGAAAGGAATATACGAATGAATGGGAATGAATGAATGAAGGGAACGAATGAATGGAGGGAATGAATGAATGATGGGAACGCATACATGAAGGGAATGAATGAATGAAGGGAACGAATGAATGGAGGGAATGAATGAATAAAGGGAACGAATGAATGAAGAGAATGAATGAATGAGGGGAATGAATGAATGAAGAGAATGAATGAATGAGGGGAATGAATGAATGAAGGGAATGAATGAATGGAGGGAACGAATGAATGGAGGGAATGAATGAATGAAGGTAATAAAGGGAATGAAGGGAATGAGGGGAATGAATGTATGATGGGAATGAATGATCGAATGGAATGAATGAATCAAAGGAACGAATGAATGAATAAAGGAAACGAATCCAAGAAGGCAATGAATGAATGAAGGGAATGAACTGAATGAAGGGAATGTGGGGAATGAATCGAATGAAGGAAATGAGAGAATGAAAGGAATGAAGGGAATAAGGGAACGAAGGGAAGGAGTGAATGAAAGGAATGAAAGAAGGAAGGGAATGAATGAACGAAGGGAATGAATGAAGGAAGGGAATGAATGAAGGAAGGGAATGAATGGATGATGGGAATGAATGAGTGAAGGGAATGAATGAATGAAGGGAATGAATGATTGAAGGGAATGTAAGAATGAACGGAATGAACGGATGAAGGAAACGAACGAATGAAGGGAACGAAAGAATGGAGGGAATGAATGAATGAAGGGAACGAATGAATGAAGGGAATGAATGAATGAAGGTATTAAAGGGAATGAAGGGAATGAGGGGAATGAGAGAATTAAAGGAATGAAGGGAATGAAGGGAATGAGGCAACGAAGGGAATGAATGAATGAAGGGAATGACGGTGATGAGGGGAATGTATGAATGAAGCGAATGAGTGAATGCAAGGAATGGATGGAATGAAGGGAATGAAGGAAACGAAGGGAATAAATGAATGAAGGAAATGAATGAATGAATGAGGGGAACGAATGCATGAAAGGAATAAATGAATGAAAGGAATGTACGAATGAATGGCAATGTATGAATGAAGGGAACGAATGAATGAATGAAGGGGACGAATGCATGAAGGGAATGAATGAATGAAGGGAATGTATGAATGAAGGGAATGAATGAATGAAGGGAACGAATGAACGAAGGGAATGAATGAACGAAGGGAATGAATGATTGAAGGGAATGTAATAATGAAGGGAATGTATAAATGATTTGAGTGAATGAAGGGAATGAATGAACGAAGGGAATGAATGATTGAAGGGAATATGAGAATGAAGCGAATGAAGGCATGAAGGAAACGAATGAATGAAGGGAATGAATGAATGAAGGGTATGAAGGAATGAGGGCAATGAAGAGAATGAGGGGAATAAATGAATGAAAGGAATGTACGAATGAATGGGAACGTATGAATGAAGGGAACGAATGAATGAATGAAGGGAACGAGTGCATGAAGGGAATGAATGAATGAAGGGAATGTATAAATGAAGGGAATGGATGAATGAAGGGAACGAAGAGAATGAGGGAATAAATGAATGAAAGGAATATACGAATGAATGGGAATGAATGAATGAAGGGAACGGATGAATGGAGGGAATGAATGAATGATGGGAACGCATACATGAAGGGAATGAATGAATGAATGGAATGTATAAATGATTTGAGTGAATGAAGGGAATGAATGAACGAAGGGAATGAATGATTGAAGGGAATATAAGAATGAAGCGAATGAATGAAGGGAATGATTGAATGAAGGGAATGAAGGGAATAAAGGGAATGAAGCGAATGAAGAGAATGAGGGGAATAAATGAATGAAAGGAATGTACGAATGAATGGGAAGGTATGAATGAAGGGATCGAATGAATGAATGAAGGGAACAAATGAATGAAGGGAATGAATGAATGAAGGGAATGTATGAATGAAGGGAATGAACGAATGAAGGAAATGAACGAATGAAGGAAATGAATGAATGAAGGGAATGAAGGGAATGAAGGGAATGAAGAGAATGAGGGGAATAAATGAATGAAAGGAATATACGAATGAATGGGAATGTATGAGTGAAGGGAACGAATGAATGGAAGGAATGGATGCATGAATGAAGGGAATGTATGAATGAAGGGAATGAATGAATCAAGGTAATGTATGAATGAAGGGAATGAATAAATGAAGGGAATGAATTGAATGAAAGAAATGAGGGGAATAAATGAATGATGGGAATGAGTCAATGAAGGGAATGAATGAAGGAAGGGAATGAATGGATGATGGGAATGAATGAGCGAAGGGAATGCATGAATGAAGAGTATGAATGAATTAGGGGTATGATAGAATGAAGGGAATGAATGGACGAAGGGAATGAATGAATGAAGGGAATGAGTAAATGAAAGGAATGAAAGGAATGAAGGGAATGAAGGGAATGAGGAAAACGAGCAGAATGAATAAATGATGGAAGTGAATGAAGGGAAGGAATGAACGAAGAAAATGAATGATTGAAGGGAATGTAATAATGAATGGAATGAACGGATGAAGGCAACGAATGAATGAAGGGAATGAATGAATGAAGGGAATGAAGGGAATGAAGGGAATGAAGAGAATGAGGGGAATAAACGAATGAAAGGAATATACGAATGAATGGGAATGAATGAATAAAGGGAACGAATGAATGGAGGGAATGAATGAATGATGGGAACGAATGAATGAAGGGAATGAATGCATGAAGGTAATAAAGGGAATGAAGGGAATGAGGGGAATGAATGTATGACGGGAATGAATGACTGGAGGGAATGAATGAATGAAGGGAATGAATGAATGGAGGGAATTAATGAAGGGAACGAAGCGAGTGTACGTAACGAATGAATGAGTAACGTGAGTGAATGAGTGAAGCGAATGAGGGGAATGAAGGGAATGAGGCAACGAAGGGAATGAATGAATGAAGCGCATGAATGAGTGGAGGGAATCAATGAACGAAGGCAATGAATGAATGAAGGGAATGACGGTGATGAGGGGAATGTATGAATGAAGCGAATGAGTGAATGCAAGGAATGGATGGAATGAAGGGAATGAAGGAAACGAAGGGAATAAATGAATGAAGGAAATGGATGAATGAATGAAGGGAACGAATGCATGAAGGGAATAAATGAATGAAAGGTATGTACGAATGAATGGGAATGTATGAATGAAGGCAACGAATGAATGAATGAAGGGAACGAATGCATGAAGGGAATGAATGAATGAAGGGAATGTATGAATGAAGGGAATGAATAAATGAAGGGAATGAATTGAATGAAAGGAATGAGGGGAATGAATGAATGATGGGAATGAGTGCATGAAGGGAATGAGTGAATGAAAGGAACGAAAGGAATGAAGGGAGTGAACGGAACGAAAGGAATGTGTGAGTGAGGGGACTGAATGTACGAAGGGAATGAATGAATGATGGGAATGACGAGCATGAGGGGGGAGAATGAATGACTGGAATGTACGAATGATTGGGAATGTATGAATGAAGGGAACGAATGAATGGAGGGAATGAATGAATGATGGGAACGCATACATGAAGGGAACGAATGAATGAAGAGAATGAATGAATGAAGGGATTGAATGAATGAAGGTAATGTATGAATGAAGGGAATGAATAAATGGTGGGAATGAATTGAATGAAAGGAATGAGAGGAATGATTGAATGATGGGAATGAGTGAATGAAGGGAATGAGTGAATGAAAGGAACGAAAGGAATGAAGGGAGTGAAGGGAACGAAAGGAATGTGTGAGTGAGGGGACTGAATGTACGAAGGAAATGAATGAATGAAGGGAACGCGGAGAATGAGGAGAATGAATGAATGAAAGGAATGTATGAATGAATGGCAATGTATGAATGAAGGGATCGAATGAATGAATGAAGGGAACGAATGCATGAAGGGAATGAATGAATGAAGGGAATGTATGAATGCAGGGAATGAATGAATGAAGGGAACGAATGAACGAAGGGAATGAATGAATGAAGGGAATGAAGGGAATGAAGGGAATGAAGAGAATGAGGGGAATAAATAATTGAAAGGAATGTACGAATGAATGGGAATGTATGAATGAATGGAACGAGTGAATGAATGAAGGGAATGTATAAATGAAGGGAATGGATGAATGAAGGGAATGAAGAGAATGAGGGAATAAAGGAATGAAAGGAATATACGAATGAATGGGAATGAATGAATGAAGGGAACGAATGAATGGAGGGAATGAATGAATGATGGGAACGCATACATGAAGGGAATGAATGAATGAAGGGAACGAATGAATGGAGGGAATGAATGAATAAAGGGAACGAATGAATGAAGAGAATGAATGAATGAGGGGAATGAATGAATGAAGAGAATGAATGAATGAGGGGAATGAATGAATGGAGGGAACGAATGAATGGAGGGAATGAATGAATGAAGGTAATAAAGGGAATGAAGGGAATGAGGGGAATGAATGTATGATGGGAATGAATGATCGAATGGAATGAATGAATCAAAGGAACGAATGAATGAATAAAGGAAACGAATCCAAGAAGGCAATGAATGAATGAAGGGAATGAACTGAATGAAGGGAATGTGGGGAATGAATCGAATGAAGGAAATGAGAGAATGAAAGGAATGAAGGGAATAAGGGAACGAAGGGAAGGAGTGAATGAAAGGAATGAAAGAAGGAAGGGAATGAATGAACGAAGGGAATGAATGAAGGAAGGGAATGAATGAAGGAAGGGAATGAATGGATGATGGGAATGAATGAGTGAAGGGAATGAATGAATGAAGGGAATGAATGATTGAAGGGAATGAATGAAGGAAGGGAATGAATGGATGATGGGAATGAATGAGTGAAGGGAATGAATGAATGAAGGGAATGAATGATTGAAGGGAATGTAAGAATGAACGGAATGAACGGATGAAGGAAACGAACGAATGAAGGGAACGAAAGAATGGAGGGAATGAATGAATGAAGGGAACGAATGAATGAAGGGAATGAATGAATGAAGGTATTAAAGGGAATGAAGGGAATGAGGGGAATGAGAGAATTAAAGGAATGAAGGGAATGAAGGGAATGAGGCAACGAAGGGAATGAATGAATGAAGGGAATGACGGTGATGAGGGGAATGTATGAATGAAGCGAATGAGTGAATGCAAGGAATGGATGGAATGAAGGGAATGAAGGAAACGAAGGGAATAAATGAATGAAGGAAATGAATGAATGAATGAGGGGAACGAATGCATGAAAGGAATAAATGAATGAAAGGAATGTACGAATGAATGGGAATGTATGAATGAAGGGAACGAATGAATGAATGAAGGGGACGAATGCATGAAGGGAATGAATGAATGGAGGGAACGAATGAATGGAGGGAATGAATGAATGAAGGGAATGAATGAATGGAGGGAATTAATGAAGGGAACGAAGCGAGTGTACGTAACGAATGAATGAGTAACATGAGTGAATGAATGAAGCGAATGAGGGGAATGAGAGAATGAAAGGAATGAAGGGAATGAAGCGAATGAATGAGTGGAGGGAATCAATGAACGAAGTCAATGAATGAATGAAGGGAATGAATGAGTTTAGGGAATGAATGACCGAAGGCAATGAATGAATGAAGGGAATGACGGTGATGAGGGAAATGTATGAATGAAGCGAATGAGTGAATGCAAGGAATGGATGGAATGAAGGGAATGAAGGAAACGAAGGGAATAAATGAATGAAGGAAATGAATGAATGAATGAAGGGAACGAATGCATGAAGGGAATAAATGAATGAAAGGAATGTACGAATGAATGGGAATGTATGAACGAAAGGAACGAATGAATGAATGAAGGGAACGAATGCATGAAGGGAATGAATGAATGAAGGGAATGTATGAATGAAGGGAATGAATGAATGAAGGGAACGAATGAACGAGGGGAATGAATGAACGAAGGGAATGAATGATTGAAGGGAATGTAATAATGAAGGGAATGTATAAATGATTTGAGTGAATGAAGGGAATGAATGAACGTAGGGAATGAATGATTGAAGGGAATTTGAGAATGAAGCGAATGAAGGGAATGAAGGGAATGAAGGGAATGGAGGGAATGAAGAGAATGAGGGGAATAAATGAATGAAAGGAATGTACGAATGAATGGCAATGTATGAATGAAGGGAACGAGTGAATGAATGAAGGGAACGAATGCATGAGGGGAATGAATGAATGAAGGGAATGTATAAATGAAGGGAATGGATGAATGAAGGGAATGAAGAGAACGAGGGAATAAAGGAATGAAAGGAATATACGAATGAATGGGAATGAATGAATGAAGGGAACGAATGAATGGAGGGAATGAATGAATGATGGGAACGCATACATGAAGGGAATGAATGAATGAAGGGAACGAATGAATGGAGGGAATGAATGAATAAAGGGAACGAATGAATGAAGAGAATGAATGAATGGGGGGAATGAATGAATGAAGAGAATGAATGAATGAGGGGAATGAATGAATGAAGGGAATGAATGAATGGAGGGAACGACTGAATGGAGGGAATGAATGAATGAAGGTAATAAAGGGAATGAAGGGAATGAGGGGAATGAATGTATGACGGGAATGAATGATCGAATGGAATGAATGAATCAAAGGAACGAATGAATGAATAAAGGAAACGAATCCAAGAAGGCAATGAATGAATGAAGGGAATGAACTGAATGAAGGGAATGTGGCGAATGAATCGAATGAAGGAAATGAGAGAATGAAAGGAATGAAGGGAATAAGGGAACGAAGGGAATGAGTGAATGAAAGGAATGAAAGAAGGAAGGGAATGAATGAACGAAGGGAATGAATGAAGGAAGGGAATGAATGGATGATGGGAATGAATGAGCGAAGGGAATGCATGAATGAAGAGTATGAATGAATTAGGGGTATGATAGAATGAAGGGAATGAATGGACGAAGGGAATGAATGAATGAAGGGAATGAGTAAATGAAAGGAATGAAAGGAATGAAGGGAATGAAGGGAATGAGGAAAACGAGCAGAATGAATAAATGATGGAAGTGAATGAAGGGAAGGAATGAACGAAGAAAATGAATGATTGAAGGGAATGTAATAATGAATGGAATGAACGGATGAAGGCAACGAATGAATGAAGGGAATGAATGAATGAAGGGAATGAAGGGAATGAAGGGAATGAAGGGAATGAAGAGAATGAGGGGAATAAACGAATGAAAGGAATATACGAATGAATGGGAATGAATGAATAAAGGGAACGAATGAATGGAGGGAATGAATGAATGATGGGAACGAATGAATGAAGGGAATGAATGCATGAAGGTAATAAAGGGAATGAAGGGAATGAGGGGAATGAATGTATGACGGGAATGAATGACTGGAGGGAATGAATGAATGAAGGGAATGAATGAATGAAGGTAATGTATGAATGAAGGGAATGAATAAATGGTGGGAATGAATTGAATGAAAGGAATGAGAGGAATGATTGAATGATGGGAATGAGTGAATGAAGGGAATGAGTGAATGAAAGGAACGAAAGGAATGAAGGGAGTGAAGGGAACGAAAGGAATGTGTGAGTGAGGGGACTGAATGTACGAAGGAAATGAATGAATGAAGGGAACGCGGAGAATGAGGAGAATGAATGAATGAAAGGAATGTATGAATGAATGGCAATGTATGAATGAAGGGATCGAATGAATGAATGAAGGGAACGAATGCATGAAGGGAATGAATGAATGAAGGGAATGTATGAATGCAGGGAATGAATGAATGAAGGGAACGAATGAACGAAGGGAATGAATGAATGAAGGGAATGAAGGGAATGAAGGGAATGAAGAGAATGAGGGGAATAAATAATTGAAAGGAATGTACGAATGAATGGGAATGTATGAATGAATGGAACGAGTGAATGAATGAAGGGAATGTATAAATGAAGGGAATGGATGAATGAAGGGAATGAAGAGAATGAGGGAATAAA
Organism: Megachile leachella; assembly: GCA_963576845.1. Classification (NCBI taxonomy): domain Eukaryota; kingdom Metazoa; phylum Arthropoda; class Insecta; order Hymenoptera; family Megachilidae; genus Megachile; species Megachile leachella. The sequence goes on along the minus strand of CAUYWW010000227.1, from coordinate 1,216,604 downwards.
GGAATGAAAGGAATATACGAATGAATGGGAATGAATGAATGAAGGGAACGAATGAATGGAGGGAATGAATGAATGATGGGAACGCATACATGAAGGGAATGAATGAATGAAGGGAACGAATGAATGGAGGGAATGAATGAATAAAGGGAACGAATGAATGAAGAGAATGAATGAATGAGGGGAATGAATGAATGAAGAGAATGAATGAATGAGGGGAATGAATGAATGAAGGGAATGAATGAATGGAGGGAACGAATGAATGGAGGGAATGAATGAATGAAGGTAATAAAGGGAATGAAGGGAATGAGGGGAATGAATGTATGATGGGAATGAATGATCGAATGGAATGAATGAATCAAAGGAACGAATGAATGAATAAAGGAAACGAATCCAAGAAGGCAATGAATGAATGAAGGGAATGAACTGAATGAAGGGAATGTGGGGAATGAATCGAATGAAGGAAATGAGAGAATGAAAGGAATGAAGGGAATAAGGGAACGAAGGGAAGGAGTGAATGAAAGGAATGAAAGAAGGAAGGGAATGAATGAACGAAGGGAATGAATGAAGGAAGGGAATGAATGAAGGAAGGGAATGAATGGATGATGGGAATGAATGAGTGAAGGGAATGAATGAATGAAGGGAATGAATGATTGAAGGGAATGAATGAAGGAAGAGAATGAATGGATGATGGGAATGAATGAGTGAAGGGAATGAATGAATGAAGGGAATGAATGATTGAAGGGAATGTAAGAATGAACGGAATGAACGGATGAAGGAAACGAACGAATGAAGGGAACGAAAGAATGGAGGGAATGAATGAATGAAGGGAACGAATGAATGAAGGGAATGAATGAATGAAGGTATTAAAGGGAATGAAGGGAATGAGGGGAATGAGAGAATTAAAGGAATGAAGGGAATGAAGGGAATGAGGCAACGAAGGGAATGAATGAATGAAGGGAATGACGGTGATGAGGGGAATGTATGAATGAAGCGAATGAGTGAATGCAAGGAATGGATGGAATGAAGGGAATGAAGGAAACGAAGGGAATAAATGAATGAAGGAAATGAATGAATGAATGAGGGGAACGAATGCATGAAAGGAATAAATGAATGAAAGGAATGTACGAATGAATGGGAATGTATGAATGAAGGGAACGAATGAATGAATGAAGGGAACGAATGAACGAAGGGAATGAATGAACGAAGGGAATGAATGATTGAAGGGAATGTAATAATGAAGGGAATGTATAAATGATTTGAGTGAATGAAGGGAATGAATGAACGTAGGGAATGAATGATTGAAGGGAATTTGAGAATGAAGCGAATGAAGGGAATGAAGGGAATGAAGGGAATGGAGGGAATGAAGAGAATGAGGGGAATAAATGAATGAAAGGAATGTACGAATGAATGGCAATGTATGAATGAAGGGAACGAGTGAATGAATGAAGGGAACGAATGCATGAGGGGAATGAATGAATGAAGGGAATGTATAAATGAAGGGAATGGATGAATGAAGGGAATGAAGAGAACGAGGGAATAAAGGAATGAAAGGAATATACGAATGAATGGGAATGAATGAATGAAGGGAACGAATGAATGGAGGGAATGAATGAATGATGGGAACGCATACATGAAGGGAATGAATGAATGAAGGGAACGAATGAATGGAGGGAATGAATGAATAAAGGGAACGAATGAATGAGGAGAATGAATGAATGGGGGGAATGAATGAATGAAGAGAATGAATGAATGAGGGGAATGAATGAATGAAGGGAATGAATGAATGGAGGGAACGACTGAATGGAGGGAATGAATGAATGAAGGTAATAAAGGGAATGAAGGGAATGAGGGGAATGAATGTATGACGGGAATGAATGATCGAATGGAATGAATGAATCAAAGGAACGAATGAATGAATAAAGGAAACGAATCCAAGAAGGCAATGAATGAATGAAGGGAATGAACTGAATGAAGGGAATGTGGCGAATGAATCGAATGAAGGAAATGAGAGAATGAAAGGAATGAAGGGAATAAGGGAACGAAGGGAATGAGTGAATGAAAGGAATGAAAGAAGGAAGGGAATGAATGAACGAAGGGAATGAATGAAGGAAGGGAATGAATGGATGATGGGAATGAATGAGCGAAGGGAATGCATGAATGAAGAGTATGAATGAATTAGGGGTATGATAGAATGAAGGGAATGAATGGACGAAGGGAATGAATGAATGAAGGGAATGAGTAAATGAAAGGAATGAAAGGAATGAAGGGAATGAAGGGAATGAGGAAAACGAGCAGAATGAATAAATGATGGAAGTGAATGAAGGGAAGGAATGAACGAAGAAAATGAATGATTGAAGGGAATGTAATAATGAATGGAATGAACGGATGAAGGCAACGAATGAATGAAGGGAATGAATGAATGAAGGGAATGAAGGGAATGAAGGGAATGAAGGGAATGAAGAGAATGAGGGGAATAAACGAATGAAAGGAATATACGAATGAATGGGAATGAATGAATAAAGGGAACGAATGAATGGAGGGAATGAATGAATGATGGGAACGAATGAATGAAGGGAATGAATGCATGAAGGTAATAAAGGGAATGAAGGGAATGAGGGGAATGAATGTATGACGGGAATGAATGACTGGAGGGAATGAATGAATGAAGGGAATGAATGAATGGAGGGAATTAATGAAGGGAACGAAGCGAGTGTACGTAACGAATGAATGAGTAACGTGAGTGAATGAGTGAAGCGAATGAGGGGAATGAGAGAATTAAAGGAATGAAGGGAATGAAGGGAATGAAGGGAATGAGGCAACGAAGGGAATGAATGAATGAAGCGCATGAATGAGTGGAGGGAATCAATGAACGAAGGCAATGAATGAATGAAGGGAATGAATGAGTTTAGGGAATGAATGACCGAAGGCAATGAATGAATGAAGGGAATGACGGTGATGAGGGGAATGTATGAATGAAGCGAATGAGTGAATGCTAGGAATGGATGGAATGAAGGGAATGAAGGAAACGAAGGGAATAAATGAATGAAGGAAATGGATGAATGAATGAAGGGAACGAATGCATGAAGGGAATAAATGAATGAAAGGTATGTACGAATGAATGGGAATGTATGAATGAAGGCAACGAATGAATGAATGAAGGGAACGAATGCATGAAGGAAATGAATGAATGAAGGGAATGTATGATTGAAGGGAATGTAATAATGAAGGGAATGTATAAATGATTTGAGTGAATGAAGGGAATGTATAAATGAAGGGAATGGATGAATGAAGGGAATGTACGAATGAATGGGAATGTATGAATGCAGGGAACGGGTGAATAAAGGAAGGGAACGAATGCATGAAGGAAATGAATGAATGAAGGGAATGTATGAATGAAGGGAATGAATGAATGAAGGGACGAATGAACGAAGGGAATGAATGAACGAAGGGAATGAATGATTGAAGGGAATGTAATAATGAAGGGAATGTATAAATGATTTGAGTGAATGAAGGGAATGTATAAATGAAGGGAATGGATGAATGAAGGGAATGAAGAGAATGAGGGAATAAATGAATGAAAGGAATATACGAATGAATGGGAATGAATGAATGAGGGGAATGAATGAACGAAGCGAATGAACGAATGGAGGGAATGAATTAATGGAGGGAATAAATGAAGGGAACGAATGAATGAATAAAGGAAACGAATCCAAGAAGGGAATGAATGAATGAAGGGAATGAACTGAATGAAGGGAATGTGGGGAATGAATCGAATGAAGGGAATGAGAGAATGAAAGGAATGAAGGGAATGAAGGGAATGAAGGCAACGAAGGGAATGAATGAATTGAGGGAATTAAGAGATTGAGGGGAATGAATGAATGAAAGGAATATACGAATGAATGGGAATGTATGAATGAAGGGAACGAATGAATGGAGGGAATGGATGAATGAATGAAGGGAATGTATGAATGAAGGGAATGAATGAATGAAGGTAATGTATGAATGAAGGGAATGAATAAATGAAGGGAATGAATTGAATGAAACGAATGAGGGGAATAAATGAATGATGGGAATGAGTGAATGAAGGGAATGAGTGAATGAAAGGAATGAAAGGAATGAAGGGAATGAAGGGAACGAAAGGAATGAATGAGGGAGGGGACTGCATGTACGAAGGGAATGAATGAATAATGGGAATGACGAGCATGAGGGGGGAGAATGAATGACTGGAATGTACGAATGATTGGGAATGTATGAATGAAGGGAACGAATGAATGGAGGGAATGAATGAATGATGGGAACGCATACATGAAGGGAACGAATGAATGACGAGAATGAATGAATGAGGGGAATGAATGAATGAAGGGAATGAATGAATGGAGGGAACGAATGAATGGAGGGAATGAATTAATGAAGGGAACGAATGAATGAAGAGAATGAATGAATGAAGGGATTGAATGAATGAAGGTAATGTATGAATGAAGGGAATGAATAAATGAAGGGAATGAATTGAATGAAAGGAATGAGAGGAATGATTGAATGATGGGAATGAGTGAATGAAGGGAATGAGTGAATGAAAGGAACGAAAGGAATGAAGGGAGTGAAGGGAACGAAAGGAATGTGTGAGTGAGGGGACTGAATGTACGAAGGAAATGAATGAATGAAGGGAACGCGGAGAATGAGGAGAATGAATGAATGAAAGGAATGTATGAATGAATGGCAATGTATGAATGAAGGGATCGAATGAATGAATGAAGGGAACGAATGCATGAAGGGAATGAATGAATGAAGGGAATGTATGAATGAAGGGAATGAATGAATGAAGGGAACGAATGAACGAAGGCAATGAATGAATGAAGGGAATGAAGGGAATGAAGGGAATGAAGAGAATGAGGGGAATAAATAATTGAAAGGAATGTACGAATGAATGGGAATGTATGAATGAATGGAACGTGTGAATGAATGAAGGGAACGAATGCATGAGGGGAATGAATGAATGAAGGGAATGTATAAATGAAGGGAATGAATGAATGAAGGGAACGAATGAGTGGAGGGAATGAATGAATGAAGGGAACGAATGAATGAAGAGAATGAATGAATGAGGGGAATGAATGAATGAATGGGAATGTATGAATGAAGGGAACGAATGAATGGAGGGCATGGATGTACGAATGAAGGGAATGTATGAATGAAAGGAATGAATGAGTGAAGGTAATAAAGGGAATGAAGGGAATGAGGGGAATGAATGTATGACGGGAATGAATGAATGGAGGGAATGAATGAATGAAGGGAATGAATGAATGGAGGGAATTAATGAAGGGAACGAAGCGAGTGTACGTAACGAATGAATGAGTAACATGAGTGAATGAATGAAGCGAATGAGGGGAATGAGAGAATGAAAGGAATGAAGGGAATGAAGGGAATGAGGCAACGAAGGGAATGAATGAGTGAAGCGAATGAATGAGTGGAGGGAATCAATGAACGAAGGCAATGAATGAATGAAGGGAATGAATGAGTTTAGGGAATGAATCACCGAAGGCAATGAATGAATGAAGGGAATGACGGTGATGAGGGAAATGTATGAATGAAGCGAATGAGTGAATGCAAGGAATGGATGGAATGAAGGGAATGAAGGAAACGAAGGGAATAAATGAATGAAGGAAATGAATGAATGAATGAAGGGAACGAATGCATGAAGGGAATAAATGAATGAATGGAATGTACGAATGAATGGGAATGTATGAATGAAGGGAATGAATAAATGAAGGGAATGAATTGAATGAAACTAATGAGGGGAATAAATGAATGATGGGAATGAGTGAATGAAGGGAATGAGAGAATGAAAGGAACGAAAGGAATGAAGGGAATGAAGGGAACGAAAGGAATGTGTGAGTGGGGGTACTGAATGTACGAAGGGAATGAATGAATGAAGGGAACGCGGAGAATGAGGGGAATGAATGAATGAAAGGAATGTACGAATGAATGGGAATGTATGAATTAAGGGATGAAAGAATGAATGAAGGGAACGAATGCATGAGGGGAATGGATGAATGAAGGGAATGTATGAATGAAGGGAATGAATGAATGAAGGGAACGAAGAACGAAGGGAATGAATGATTGAAGGGAATGTAATAATGAGGGGAATGTATAAATGATGGGAGTGAATGAAGGGAACGAATGAACGAAGGGAATGAATGATTGAAGGGAATGTAAGAATGAACGGAATGAACGGATGAAGGAAACGAATGAATGAAGGGAATGAATGAATGAGGGGAATGAATGAATGAAGAGAATGAATGAATGAGGGGAATGAATGAATGAAGGGAATGAATGAATGGAGGGAACGAATGAATGGAGGGAATGAATGAATGAAGGTAATAAAGGGAATGAAGGGAATGAGGGGAATGAATGTATGACGGGAATGAATGATCGAATGGAATGAATGAATCAAAGGAACGAATGAATGAATAAAGGAAACGAATCCAAGAAGGCAATGAATGAATGAAGGGAATGAACTGAATGAAGGGAATGTGGCGAATGAATCGAATGAAGGAAATGAGAGAATGAAAGGAATGAAGGGAATAAGGGAACGAAGGGAATGAGTGAATGAAAGGAATGAAAGAAGGAAGGGAATGAATGAACGAAGGGAATGAATGAAGGAAGGGAATGAATGGATGATGGGAATGAATGAGCGAAGGGAATGCATGAATGAAGAGTATGAATGAATTAGGGGTATGATAGAATGAAGGGAATGAATGGACGAAGGGAATGAATGAATGAAGGGAATGAGTAAATGAAAGGAATGAAAGGAATGAAGGGAATGAAGGGAATGAGGAAAACGAGCAGAATGAATAAATGATGGAAGTGAATGAAGGGAAGGAATGAACGAAGAAAATGAATGATTGAAGGGAATGTAATAATGAATGGAATGAACGGATGAAGGCAACGAATGAATGAAGGGAATGAATGAATGAAGGGAATGAAGGGAATGAAGGGAATGAAGAGAATGAGGGGAATAAACGAATGAAAGGAATATACGAATGAATGGGAATGAATGAACAAAGGGAACGAATGAATGGAGGGAATGAATGAATGATGGGAACGAATGAATGAAGGGAATGAATGCATGAAGGTAATAAAGGGAATGAAGGGAATGAGGGGAATGAATGTATGACGGGAATGAATGAATGGAGGGAATGAACGAATGAAAGGAACGAATGAATGAAGGGAATGAATGAATGAAGGTAATAAAGGGAATGAAGGGAATGAGGGGAATGAATGTATGACGGGAATGAATGACTGGAGGGAATGAATGAATGAAGGGAATGAGTGAATGAAAGGAATGAAAGGAATGAAGGGAACGAAGGGTATGAATGAATGAAGGGAATGAATGAAGGGCATGAATGAATGAAGGGAATGAAGAGAATGAGGGAATAAATGAATGAATGGAATATACGAATGAATGGGAATGAATGAATGAAGGGAACTAATGAATGGAGGGAATGAATGAATGAAGGGAACGAATGAATAAAGCGAATGAATGAATGAAGGGAATGAATGTATGAAGGGATGAAGAGAATGAGGGGAATAAATGAATGAAAGGAATGTACGAATGAATGGGAATAAGTGAATGAAGGGAACGAATGAATGAAGGGAATGAATGAATGAAGGTAGTAAAGGGAATGAGGGGAATGAATGTATGACGGGAATGAATGATCGAATGGAATGAATGAATGAAGGGAACGAATGAATGAAGAGAATGAATGAATAAAGGGAATGAATGAACGAAGATAATCTATTGAATGAAGGGAATACGGGGAATGAACCAATTGAGGGAAATGAGTAAGTAAAAGGAATGAACGGAATGAAGGGAACGAAGTGTATGAATGAATGAAGGGAATAAGTGAATGAAAGGAATATACGAATAAATGGGAATGAATGAATGAAGGACACGAATGAATGGAGGGAATGAATGAATGAAGGGAACGAACGAATGAAGAGAATGAATGAATGAAGGGAATGAATGAATGAAGGGAATGAATGAATGAAGGGATTGAAGAGAATGAGGGGAATAAATGAATGAAGGGAACGAATGAAGGAAGGGAATGAATGAATGAAGGGAACGAATGAATGAAGGGAATGAACGAATGAAGGGAATGAACGAATGGAGGGCATGATTGAACGAAGGGAATGATTGAATAAAGGGAATAAGTGAATGAAGGGAATGAATGAATGTAGCTAATAAAGGGAATAAAGGTAATGAAGGGAATGTATGAATGGAGGGAATGATCGAATGCAGGGAATGAATGGATGAAGGGAATGAATGAATGAAGGGAATGAGTAAATGAAAGGAATGAGAGGAATGATGGGAATGAAGGGTATGGAGGGAATGAAGGGGATGAAGGGAATGAAGGGAATGAAGGGAATGAAGGCAACGAAGAGAATCAAGGGAATCAAGGGAATGTGGTGAGTGTATGAATGAAGTGAAATGAGTGAATGAAAGGAATGAAGGGAACGAAAGGAATGAATGAATGAAGGGAATGATTGAATGAAGGGAATCGATTGAATGAAGGGAATACGGGGAATGAACCAATTGAGGGAAATGAGTGAGTGAAAGGAATGAACGGAATGAAGAGAACGAAGGGTATGAATGAATGAAGGGAACGAAAGAATGGAGGTAATGAATGAATGGAGGGAACGAATGAATGAAGAGAATGAATGAATGAAGGGAATGATTTGACTGAAGGGAATGAATTGACTAAAGGGAATGAAGGGAATGAGTGAATGAAAGGAATGAAAGGAATGAAGGGGATGAATGGAATTAAGGGAATGAGTGAATGAAAGGAATGAAAGGAATGAAGGGAATGAATGGAATTAAGGGAACGAAGCGAACGTACGAATGAAGGGAATGAATGAACGAAGGGAATGAATGAACGAAGGGAATGAATGAATGAAGGGAATGAACGAATGAACGGCATGAGTGAACGAAGGGAATGCTTGAATAAAGGGAATAAATAAATGAAGGGAATGAATGAATGTAGGTAATAAAGGGAATGAATGAGTGAAGGGAATGAATGAATGAAGGCAATGAATGAATGAGGGGACCGAATGAATGGAGGGAATGAATGCATGAAGGGAATGATGGGAATGAAGGGAATGAAGGGAACCAATAGAATAAAAGAATGATGGAAATGAATGAATGCAGGGAACGAAGGGAATGAATGATTGAAGGGAATGACAGAATGAAGGGAATGAACGGGTGTGGGGAACTAATGAATGAAGGGAATGAAGGGAATGAAGGGCACGTAGGGAATGAATGAATTAAGGGAATGAATGAACGAAAGGAATGAATGAATGAAGGCAATGAATGAATGAGGGGACCGAATGAATGGAGGGAATGAATGCATGAAGGGAATGAAGGGATGAAGGGAATGAAGGGAACCAATGGAATAAATGAATGATGGAAATGAATGAGTGCAGGGAACGAAGGGAATGAATGATTGAAGGGTATGAAAGAATGAAGGGAATGAACGTAAGAGGGGAACAAATGAATGAATCTATGAAGGGAATGAAGGGAATGAAGGGCACGTAGGTAATGAATGAATTAAGGGAATTAATGAACGAAGGGAACGAATGAATGAAGAGAATGAATGAATGAAGGGAATGAATGAATGAATTAAGGGAACGAATGCATGAAGGGAATGTATGAATGAAGGGAATGAATGAATGAAGTGAACGAATGAACGAACGGAATGAATGAACGAAGGGAATGAATGATTGAAGGGAACGTAATAATGAGGGGAATGTATAAATGACGGGCGTGAATGAAGGGAACTAATGAACGAAGGGAATGAATGATTGAAGGGAATGTAAGAATGAACGGAATGAACGGATGAAGGAAACGAATGAATGAAGGGAATGAATGAATGAAGGGAATGAAGGGAATGGAGGGAATGAAGAGAATAAGGGGAATAAATGAATGAAAGGAATGTACGAATGAATGGGAATGTATGAATGAAGGGAACGAATGCATGAAGGGAATTAATGAATGAAGGGAATGAATGAATGAAGGGAACGAATGAACGAAGGGAATGAATGAACGAAGGGAATGAATGATTGAAGGAAATGTAATAATGAGGGGAATGTATAAATGATGGGAGTGAATGAAGGGAATGAATGAACGAAGGGAATGAATGATTGAAGGGTATGTAAGAATGAACGGAATGAACGGATGAAGGAAACGAATGAATGAAGGGAATGAATGAGTGAAAGGAATGAAGAGAATGAGGGGAATAAATGAATAAAAGGAATGTACGAATGACTGGGAATTAATGAATGAAGGGAATGAGTGAATAAAGGGAATGAGGGGGATGAATGTATGACGGGAATGAATGAATGGGGGGAATGAATGAATGAAGGGAATGAGTGCATGAAAGGAACGAAAGGAATGAAGGGAATGAAGGGAATGAAGAGAATGAGGGGAATAAATGAATGAAAGGAATGTACGAATGAATGGGAAGGTATGAATGAAGGGAACGAATGAATGAATGAAGGGAACAAATGAATGAAGGGAATGAAAGAATGAAGGGAATGTATGAATGAAGGGAATGAACGAATGAAGGGAATGAATGAACGAAGGGAATGAATGATTGAAGGGAATGTAAGAATGAAGGGAATGAACGGATGAAGGCAACGAATGAATGAAGGGAATGAATGAATGAAGGGAATGAAGGGAATGAAGGGAATGAAGAGAATGAGGGGAATAAATGAATGAAAGGAATATACGAATGAATGGGAATGTATGAATGAAGGGAACGAATGAATGGAGGGAATGGATGAATGAATGAAGGGAATGTATGAATGAAGGGAATGAATGAATGAAGGTAATGTATGAATGAAGGGAATGAATAAATAAAGGGAACGAATCGAATGAAAGAAATGAGGGGAATAAATGAATGATGGGAATGAGTCAATGAAGGGAATGAATGAAGGAAGGGAATGAATGGATGATGGGAATGAATGAGCGAAGGGAATACATGAATGAAGAGTATGAATGAATTGGGGGTATTATAGAATGAAGGGAACGAATGAATGGAGGGAATGGATGAATGAATGAAGGGAATGAATGAATGAAGGGAACGAATGCATGAAGGGAATGAATGAATGAAGGGAATGAATGAATGAGGAGAATGAATGAATGAAAGGAATGTATGAATGAATGGCAATGTATGAATGAAGGGATCGAATGAATGAATGAATGAAGGGAACGAATGCATGAAGGGAATGAATGAATGAAGGGAATGTATGAATGAAGGGAATGAATGAATGAAGGGAACGAATGAACGAAGGGAATGAATGAATGAAGGGAATGAATGATTGAAGGGAATGTAATAATGAGGGGAATGTATAAATGATGGGAGTGAATGAAGGGAATGAATGAATGAAGGGAATGAATGATTGAAGGGAATGTAAGAATGAACGGAATGAACGGATGAAGGAAACGAATGAATGAAGGGAATGAATGAATGAAGGGAATGAAGGGAATGGAGGGAATGGAAAGAATGAGGGGAATAAATGAATGAAAGGAATGTACGAATGAATGGGAATGTATGAATTAAGGGATGAAAGAATGAATGAAGGGAACGAATGCATGAGGGGAATGAATGTATGAAGGGAATGTATGAATGAAGGGAATGAATGAATGAAGGGAACGAAGAACGAAGGGAATGAATGATTGAAGGGAATGTAATAATGAGGGGAATGTATAAATGATGGGAGTGAATGAAGGGAACGAATGAACGAAGGGAATGAATGATTGAAGGGAATGTAAGAATGAACGGAATGAACGGATGAAGGAAACGAATGAATGAAGGGAATGAATGAATGAGGGGAATGAAGGGAATGAAGAGAATGAGGGGAATAGGTGAATGAAAGGAATGTACGAATGAATGGGAATGTATGAATGCAGGGAACGAATGAATGAATGAAGGGAACGAATGCATGAATGGAATGAATGAATGAAGGGAATGTATGAATGGAGGGAATGAATGAATGAAGGGAATGAAGGGAAAGAAGAGAATGAGGGGAATAAATGAATGAAAGGAATGTAAGAATGAATGGGAATGAATGAATGAAGGGAACGAATGAATGGAGGGAATAAATGAATGATGGGAACGCATACATGAAGGGAATGAATGAATGAAGGGAACGAATGAGTGGAGGGAATGAATGAATGAAGGGAACGAATGAATGAAGAGAATGAATGAATGAGGGGAATGAATGAATGAATGGGAATGTATGAATGAAGGGAATGAATGAATGGAGGGAATGAATGAATGAAGGGAATGAATGAATGGAGGGAATTAATGAAGGGAACGAAGCGAGTGTACGTAACGAATGAATGAGTAACATGAGTGAATGAATGAAGCGAATGAGGGGAATGAGAGAATGAAAGGAATGAAGGGAATGAAGGGAATGAGGCAACGAAGGGAATGAATGAGTGAAGCGAATGAATGAGTGGAGGGAATCAATGAACGAAGGCAATGAATGAATGAAGGGAATGAATGAGTTTAGGGAATGAATGACCGAAGGCAATGAATGAATGAAGGGAATGACGGTGATGAGGGAAATGTATGAATGAAGCGAATGAGTGAATGCAAGGAATGGATGGAATGAAGGGAATGAAGGAAACGAAGGGAATAAATGAATGAAGGAAATGAATGAATGAATGAAGGGAACGAATGCATGAAGGGAATAAATGAATGAATGGAATGTACGAATGAATGGGAATGTATGAATGAAGGGAATGAATAAATGAAGGGAATGAATTGAATGAAACTAATGAGGGGAATAAATGAATGATGGGAATGAGTGAATGAAGGGAATGAGAGAATGAAAGGAACGAAAGGAATGAAGGGAATGAAGGGAACGAAAGGAATGTGTGAGTGGGGGTACTGAATGTACGAAGGGAATGAATGAATGAAGGGAACGCGGAGAATGAGGGGAATGAATGAATGAAAGGAATGTACGAATGAATGGGAATGTATGAATTAAGGGATGAAAGAATGAATGAAGGGAACGAATGCATGAGGGGAATGAATGAATGAAGGGAATGTATGAATGAAGGGAATGAATGAATGAAGGTAATGTATGAATGAAGGGAATGAATAAATGAAGGGAATGAATTGAATGAAACGAATGAGGGGCATAAATGAATGATGGGAATGAGTGAATGAAGGGAATGAGTGAATGAAAGGAATGAAAGGAATGAAGGGAATGAAGGGAACGAAAGGAATGAATGAGGGAGGGGACTGCATGTACGAAGGGAATGAATGAATGATGGGAATGACGAGCATGAGGGGGGAGAATGAATGACTGGAATGTACGAATGATTGGGAATGTATGAATGAAGGGAACGAGTGAATGGAGGGAATGAATGAATGATGGGAACGCATACATGAAGGGAACGAATGAATGACGAGAATGAATGAATGAGGGGAATGAATGAATGAAGGGAATGAATGAATGGAGGGAACGAATGAATGGAGGGAATGAATTAATGAAAGGAATGTATGAATGAATGGCAATGTATGAATGAAGGGATCGAATGAATGAATGAAGGGAACGAATGCATGAAGGGAATGAATGAATGAAGGGAATGTATGAATGCAGGGAATGAATGAATGAAGGGAACGAATGAACGAAGGGAATGAATGAATGAAGGGAATGAAGGGAATGAAGGGAATGAAGAGAATGAGGGGAATAAATAATTGAAAGGAATGTACGAATGAATGGGAATGTATGAATGAATGGAACGAGTGAATGAATGAAGGGAACGAATGCATGAGGGGAATGAATGAATGAAGGGAATGTATAAATGAAGGGAATGTGGGGAATGAATCGAATGAAGGAAATGAGAGAATGAAAGGAATGAGGGGAATAAGGGAACGAAGGGAATGAGTGAATGAAAGGAATGGATGGAATGAAGGGAATGAAGGAAACGAAGGGAATAAATGACTGAAGGAAATGAATGAATGAATGAAGGGAACGAATGCATGAAGGGAATAAATGAATGAAAGGAATGTACGAATGAATGGGAATGTATGAATGAAGGGAACGAATGAATGAATGAAGGGGACGAATGCATGAAGGGAATGAATGAATGGAGGGAACGAATGAATGGAGGGAATGAATGAATGAAGGGAATGAATGAATGGAGGGAATTAATGAAGGGAACGAAGCGAGTGTACGTAACGAATGAATGAGTAACATGAGTGAATGAATGAAGCGAATGAGGGGAATGAGAGAATGAAAGGAATGAAGGGAATGAAGGGAATGAGGCAACGAAGGGAATGAATGAATGAAGCGCATGAATGAGTGGAGGGAATCAATGAACGAAGGCAATGAATGAATGAAGGGAATGAATGAGTTTAGGGAATGAATGACCGAAGGCAATGAATGAATGAAGGGAATGACGGTGATGAGGGGAATGTATGAATGAAGCGAATGAGTGAATGCAAGGAATGGATGGAATGAAGGGAATGAAGGAAACGAAGGGAATAAATGAATGAAGGAAATGGATGAATGAATGAAGGGAACGAATGCATGAAGGGAATAAATGAATGAAAGGTATGTACGAATGAATGGGAATGTATGAATGAAGGCAACGAATGAATGAATGAAGGGAACGAATGCATGAAGGGAATGAATGAATGAAGGGAATGTATGAATGAAGGGAATGAATAAATGAAGGGAATGAATTGAATGAAACGAATGAGGGGAATAAATGAATGATGGGAATGAGTGAATGAAGGGAATGAGTGAATGAAAGGAATGAAAGGAATGAAGGGAATGAAGGGAACGAAAGGAATGAATGAGGGAGGGGACTGCATGTACGAAGGGAATGAATGAATGATGGGAATGACGAGCATGAGGGGGGAGAATGAATGACTGGAATGTACGAATGATTGGGAATGTATGAATGAAGGGAACGAATGAATGGAGGGAATGAATGAATGATGGGAACGCATACATGAAGGGAACGAATGAATGACGAGAATGAATGAATGAGGGGAATGAATGAATGAAGGGAATGAATGAATGGAGGGAACGAATGAATGGAGGGAATGAATTAATGAAGGGAACGAATGAATGAAGAGAATGAATGAATGAAGGGATTGAATGAATGAAGGGAATGAATAAATGAAGGGAATGAATTGAATGAAAGGAATGAGAGGAATG
Organism: Megachile leachella; assembly: GCA_963576845.1. Lineage (NCBI taxonomy): Eukaryota > Metazoa > Arthropoda > Insecta > Hymenoptera > Megachilidae > Megachile > Megachile leachella. The sequence continues at coordinate 1,201,367 of CAUYWW010000227.1, read as the reverse complement.
ATTGAATGATGGGAATGAGTGAATGAAGGGAATGAGTGAATGAAAGGAACGAAAGGAATGAAGGGAGTGAAGGGAACGAAAGGAATGTGTGAGTGAGGGGACTGAATGTACGAAGGAAATGAATGAATAAAGGGAACGCGGAGAATGAGGAGAATGAATGAATGAAAGGAATGTATGAATGAATGGCAATGTATGAATGAAGGGATCGAATGAATGAACGAAGGGAACAAATGCATGAAGGGAATGAATGAATGAAGGGAATGTATGAATGAAGGGAATGAATGAATGAAGGGAACGAATGAACGAAGGGAATGAATGAATGAAGGGAATGAAGGGAATGAAGGGAATGAATGATTGAAGGGAATGTAAGAATGAACGGAATGAACGGATGAAGGAAACGAACGAATGAAGGGAACGAAAGAATGGAGGGAATGAATGAATGAAGGGAACGAATGAATGAAGGGAATGAATGAATGAAGGTATTAAAGGGAATGAAGGGAATGAGGGGAATGAATGTATGACGGGAACGAATGAATGGAGGGAATGAATGAATGAAGGGAATGAATGAATGGAGGGAATTAATGAAGGGAACGAAGCGAGTGTACGTAGCGAATGAATGAGTAACATGAGTGAATGAGTGAAGCGAATGAGGGGAATGAGAGAATTAAAGGAATGAAGGGAATGAAGGGAATGAGGCAACGAAGGGAATGAATGAATGAAGGGAATGACGGTGATGAGGGAAATGTATGAATGAAGCGAATGAGTGAATGCAAGGAATGGATGGAATGAAGGGAATGAAGGAAACGAAGGGAATGAATGATTGAAGGGAATGTAATAATGAAGGGAATGTATAAATGATTTGATTGAATGAAGGGAATGAATGAACGTAGGGAATGAATGATTGAAGGGAATTTGAGAATGAAGCGAATGAAGGGAATGAATGAATGAAGGGAATGAAGGGAATGAAGGGAATGAAGGGAATGAAGAGAATGAGGGGAATAAATGAATGAAAGGAATGTACGAATGAATGGGAATGTATGAATGAAGGGAACGAGTGAATGAATGAAGGGAACGAATGCATGAGGGGAATGAATGAATGAAGGGAATGTATAAATGAAGGGAATGGATGAATGAAGGGAATGAAGAGAACGAGGGAATAAAGGAATGAAAGGAATATACGAATGAATGGGAATGAATGAATGAAGGGAACGAATGAATGGAGGGAATGAATGAATGATGGGAACGCATACATGAAGGGAATGAATGAATGAAGGGAACGAATGAACGAAGGGAATGAATGAACGAAGGGAATGAATGATTGAAGGGAATGAAATAATGAATGGAATGTATAAATGATGGGAGTGAATGAAGGGAATGAATGAACGAAGGGAATGACTGATTGAAGGGAATGTAAGAATGAAGGAAATTAACGGATGAAGGCAACGAATGAATGAAGGGAATGAAGGGAATGAAGGGATTGAAGAGAATGAGGGGAATAAATGAATGAAAGGTATGTACGAATGAATGGGAATGTATGAATTAAGGGAACGAATGAATGAATGAAGGGAACGAATGCATGAAGGGAATGAATGAATGATGGGAACGAATGAATGAATGAAGGGAACGAATGAACGAAGGCAATGAATGAACGAAGGGAATGAATGATTGAAGGGAATGTAAGAATGAACGGAATGAACGGATGAAGAAAACGAATGAATGAAGTTAATGAATGAATGATGGGAATGAAGGGAATGAAGGGAATGAAGGGAATGAAGGGAATGAAGAGAATGAGGGGAATAAATGAATGAAAGGAATGTACGAATGAATGGGAAGGTATGAATGAAGGGAACGAGTGAATGAATGAAGGGAATGTATGAATGAAGGGAATGAATGAATGAAGGGAATGAATGAACGAATTGAATGAATGATTGAAGGGAATGTAAGAATGAAGGGAATGAACGGATGAAGGCAACGACTGAATGAAGGGAATGAATGAAGGGAATGAAGGGAATGAAGGGAATGAAGAGAATGAGGGGAATAAATGAATGAAAGGAATGTACGAATGAATGGGAATGTATGAATGAAGGGAACGAATGAATGAATGAAGGGAACAAATGAATGAAGGGAATGAATGAATGAAGGGAATGTATGAATGAAGGGAATGAACGAATGAAGGGAATGAATGAACGAAGGGAATGAATGATTGAAGGGAATGAAATAATGAAGGGAATGTATAAATGATGGGAGTGAATGAAGGGAATGAATGAACGAAGGGAATGAATGATTGAAGGGAATGTAAGAAGGAAGGAAATTAACGGATGAAGGCAACGAATGAATGAAGGGAATGAAGGGAATGAAGGGATTGAAGAGAATGAGGGGAATAAATGAATGAAAGGAATGTACGAATGAATGGGAATGTATGAATTCAGGGAACGAATGAATGAATGAAGGGAACGAATGAATGAATGAAGGGAACGAATGCATGAAGGGAATGAATGATGGGAACGAATGAATGAATGAAGGGAACGAATGAACGAAGGCAATGAATGAACGAAGGGAATGAATGAATGAAGGGAATGTAAGAATGAAAGGAATGAACGGATGAAGGAAACGAATGAATGAAGTTAATGAATGAATGATGGGAATGAAGGGAATGAAGGGAATGAAGGGAATGAAGGGAATGCATAAATGAAGGGAATGAATTGAATGAAAGGAATGAGAGGAATGATTGAATGATGGGAATGAGTGAATGAAGGGAATGAGTGAATGAAAGGAACGAAAGGAATGAAGGGAGTGAAGGGAACGAAAGGAATGTGTGAGTGAGGGGACTGAATGTACGAAGGAAATGAATGAATGAAGGGAACGCGGAGAATGAGGAGAATGAATGAATGAAAGGAATGTATGAATGAATGGCAATGTATGAATGAAGGGAATGACGGTGATGAGGGGAATGTATGAATGAAACGAATGAGTGAATGCAAGGAATGGATGGAATGAAGGGAATGAAGGAAACGAAGGGAATAAATGAATGAAGGAAATGAATGAATGAATGAAGGGAACGAATGCATGAAGGGAATAAATGAATGAAGGAAATGGATGAATGAATGAAGGGAACGAATGCATGAAGGGAATAAATGAATGAAAGGTATGTACGAATGAATGGGAATGTATGAATGAAGGCAACGAATGAATGAATGAAGGGAACGAATGCATGAAGGGAATGAATGAATGAAGGGAATGTATGAATGAAGGGAATGAATAAATGAAGGGAATGAATTGAATGAAACGAATGAGGGGAATAAATGAATGATGGGAATGAGTGAATGAAGGGAATGAGTGAATGAAAGGAATGAAAGGAATGAAGGGAATGAAGGGAACGAAAGGAATGAATGAGGGAGGGGACTGCATGTACGAAGGGAATGAATGAATGATGGGAATGACGAGCATGAGGGGGGAGAATGAATGACTGGAATGTACGAATGATTGGGAATGTATGAATGAAGGGAACGAATGAATGGAGGGAATGAATGAATGATGGGAACGCATACATGAAGGGAACGAATGAATGACGAGAATGAATGAATGAGGGGAATGAATGAATGAAGGGAATGAATGAATGGAGGGAACGAATGAATGGAGGGAATGAATTAATGAAGGGAACGAATGAATGAAGAGAATGAATGAATGAAGGGATTGAATGAATGAAGGGAATGAATAAATGAAGGGAATGAATTGAATGAAAGGAATGAGAGGAATGATTGAATGATGGGAATGAGTGAATGAAGGGAATGAGTGAATGAAAGGAACGAAAGGAATGAAGGGAGTGAAGGGAACGAAAGGAATGTGTGAGTGAGGGGACTGAATGTACGAAGGAAATGAATGAATAAAGGGAACGCGGAGAATGAGGAGAATGAATGAATGAAAGGAATGTATGAATGAATGGCAATGTATGAATGAAGGGATCGAATGAATGAACGAAGGGAACAAATGCATGAAGGGAATGAATGAATGAAGGGAATGTATGAATGAAGGGAATGAATGAATGAAGGGAACGAATGAACGAAGGGAATGAATGAATGAAGGGAATGAAGGGAATGAAGGGAATGAATGATTGAAGGGAATGTAAGAATGAACGGAATGAACGGATGAAGGAAACGAACGAATGAAGGGAACGAAAGAATGGAGGGAATGAATGAATGAAGGGAACGAATGAATGAAGGGAATGAATGAATGAAGGTATTAAAGGGAATGAAGGGAATGAGGGGAATGAATGTATGACGGGAACGAATGAATGGAGGGAATGAATGAATGAAGGGAATGAATGAATGGAGGGAATTAATGAAGGGAACGAAGCGAGTGTACGTAGCGAATGAATGAGTAACATGAGTGAATGAGTGAAGCGAATGAGGGGAATGAGAGAATTAAAGGAATGAAGGGAATGAAGGGAATGAGGCAACGAAGGGAATGAATGAATGAAGGGAATGACGGTGATGAGGGAAATGTATGAATGAAGCGAATGAGTGAATGCAAGGAATGGATGGAATGAAGGGAATGAAGGAAACGAAGGGAATGAATGATTGAAGGGAATGTAATAATGAAGGGAATGTATAAATGATTTGATTGAATGAAGGGAATGAATGAACGTAGGGAATGAATGATTGAAGGGAATTTGAGAATGAAGCGAATGAAGGGAATGAATGAATGAAGGGAATGAAGGGAATGAAGGGAATGAAGGGAATGAAGAGAATGAGGGGAATAAATGAATGAAAGGAATGTACGAATGAATGGGAATGTATGAATGAAGGGAACGAGTGAATGAATGAAGGGAACGAATGCATGAGGGGAATGAATGAATGAAGGGAATGTATAAATGAAGGGAATGGATGAATGAAGGGAATGAAGAGAACGAGGGAATAAAGGAATGAAAGGAATATACGAATGAATGGGAATGAATGAATGAAGGGAACGAATGAATGGAGGGAATGAATGAATGATGGGAACGCATACATGAAGGGAATGAATGAATGAAGGGAACGAATGAACGAAGGGAATGAATGAACGAAGGGAATGAATGATTGAAGGGAATGAAATAATGAATGGAATGTATAAATGATGGGAGTGAATGAAGGGAATGAATGAACGAAGGGAATGACTGATTGAAGGGAATGTAAGAATGAAGGAAATTAACGGATGAAGGCAACGAATGAATGAAGGGAATGAAGGGAATGAAGGGATTGAAGAGAATGAGGGGAATAAATGAATGAAAGGTATGTACGAATGAATGGGAATGTATGAATTAAGGGAACGAATGAATGAATGAAGGGAACGAATGCATGAAGGGAATGAATGAATGATGGGAACGAATGAATGAATGAAGGGAACGAATGAACGAAGGCAATGAATGAACGAAGGGAATGAATGATTGAAGGGAATGTAAGAATGAACGGAATGAACGGATGAAGAAAACGAATGAATGAAGTTAATGAATGAATGATGGGAATGAAGGGAATGAAGGGAATGAAGGGAATGAAGGGAATGAAGAGAATGAGGGGAATAAATGAATGAAAGGAATGTACGAATGAATGGGAAGGTATGAATGAAGGGAACGAGTGAATGAATGAAGGGAATGTATGAATGAAGGGAATGAATGAATGAAGGGAATGAATGAACGAATTGAATGAATGATTGAAGGGAATGTAAGAATGAAGGGAATGAACGGATGAAGGCAACGACTGAATGAAGGGAATGAATGAAGGGAATGAAGGGAATGAAGGGAATGAAGAGAATGAGGGGAATAAATGAATGAAAGGAATGTACGAATGAATGGGAATGTATGAATGAAGGGAACGAATGAATGAATGAAGGGAACAAATGAATGAAGGGAATGAATGAATGAAGGGAATGTATGAATGAAGGGAATGAACGAATGAAGGGAATGAATGAACGAAGGGAATGAATGATTGAAGGGAATGAAATAATGAAGGGAATGTATAAATGATGGGAGTGAATGAAGGGAATGAATGAACGAAGGGAATGAATGATTGAAGGGAATGTAAGAAGGAAGGAAATTAACGGATGAAGGCAACGAATGAATGAAGGGAATGAAGGGAATGAAGGGATTGAAGAGAATGAGGGGAATAAATGAATGAAAGGAATGTACGAATGAATGGGAATGTATGAATTAAGGGAACGAATGAATGAATGAAGGGAACGAATGAATGAATGAAGGGAACGAATGCATGAAGGGAATGAATGATGGGAACGAATGAATGAATGAAGGGAACGAATGAACGAAGGCAATGAATGAACGAAGGGAATGAATGAATGAAGGGAATGTAAGAATGAAAGGAATGAACGGATGAAGGAAACGAATGAATGAAGTTAATGAATGAATGATGGGAATGAAGGGAATGAAGGGAATGAAGGGAATGAAGGGAATGCATAAATGAAGGGAATGAATTGAATGAAAGGAATGAGAGGAATGATTGAATGATGGGAATGAGTGAATGAAGGGAATGAGTGAATGAAAGGAACGAAAGGAATGAAGGGAGTGAAGGGAACGAAAGGAATGTGTGAGTGAGGGGACTGAATGTACGAAGGAAATGAATGAATGAAGGGAACGCGGAGAATGAGGAGAATGAATGAATGAAAGGAATGTATGAATGAATGGCAATGTATGAATGAAGGGAATGACGGTGATGAGGGGAATGTATGAATGAAACGAATGAGTGAATGCAAGGAATGGATGGAATGAAGGGAATGAAGGAAACGAAGGGAATAAATGAATGAAGGAAATGAATGAATGAATGAAGGGAACGAATGCATGAAGGGAATAAATGAATGAAAGGAATGTACGAATGAATGGGAATGTATGAATGAAGGCAACGAATGAATGAATGAAGGGAACGAATGCATGAAGGGAATGAATGAATGAAGGGATGTATGAATGATGGGAATGAATAAATGAAGGCAATGAATTGAATGAAAGGAATGAGGGGAATGAATGAATGATGGGAATGAGTGAATGAAGGGAATGAGTGAGTGAAAGGAACGAAAGGAATGAAGGGAGTGAAGGGAACGAAAGGAATGTGTGAGTGAGGGGACTGAATGTACGAAGGGAATGAATGAATGAAGGGAACGCGGAGAATGAGGGGAATGAATGAATGAAAGGAATGTACGTATGAATGGGAATGTATGAATGAAGGGAACGGGTGAATGAATGAAGGGAACGAATGCATGAAGGGAATGAATGAATGAAGGGAATGTATGAATGAAGGGAATGAATGAATGAAGGGAACGAATGAACGAAGGGAATGAATGAACGAAGGGAATGAATGATTGAAGGGAATGTAATAATGATGGGAATGTATAAATGATTTGAGTGAATGAAGGGAATGTATAAATGAAGGGAATGGATGAATGAAGGGAATGAAGAGAATGAGGGAATAAATGAATGAAAGGAATATACGAATGAATGGGAATGAATGAATGAAGGGAACGAATGAATGGAGGGAATGGATGAATGAATGAAGGGAATGTATGAATGAAGGGAATGAACGAATGAAGGGAATGAATGAACGAAGGGAATGAATGATTGAAGGGAATGTAAGAATGAAGGGAATGAACGGATGAAGGCAACGAATGAATGAAGGGAATGAATGAATGAAGGGAATAAAGGGAATGAAGGGAATGAAGAGAATGAGGGGAATAAATGAATGAAAGGAATATACGAATGAATGGGAATGTATGAATGAAGGGAACGAATGAATGGAGGGAATGGATGAATGAATGAAGGGAATCTATGAATGAAGGGAATGAATGAATGAAGGGAACGAATGAATGAATGAAGGGAACGAATGCATGAAGGGAATGAATTGAATGAAAGAAATGAGGGGAATAAATGAATGATGGGAATGAGTCAATGAAGGGAATGAATGAAGGAAGGGAATGGATGGATGATGGGAATGCATGAATGAAGAGTATGAATGAATTAGGGGTATGATAGAATGAAGGGAACGAATGAATGGAGGGAATGGATGAATGAATGAATGAAGGGTATGAAGGGAATGAGGGGAATGAAGAGAATGAGGGTATAAATGAGTGAAAGGAATGTACGAATGAATGGGAATGTATGAATGAAGGGAACGAGTGAATGAATGATGGGAACGAATGCATAAAGGGAATGAATGATTGAAGGGAATGAAATAATGAAGGGAATGTATAAATGATGGGAGTGAATGAAGGAAATGAATGAACGAAGGGAATGAATGATTGAAGGGAATGTAAGAATGAAGGAAATGAACGGATGAAGGCAACGAATGAATGAAGGGAATGAAGGGAATGAAGGGATTGAAGAGAATGGGGGGAATAAATGAATGAAAGGAATGTACGAATGAATGGGAATGTATGAATGAAGGGAATGAATAAATGAAGGGAATGAATTGAATGAAACGAATGAGGGGAATAAATGAATGATGGGAATGAGTGAATGAAGGGAATGAGTGAATGAAAGGAATGAAAGGAATGAAGGGAATGAAGGGAACGAAAGGAATGAATGAGGGAGGGGACTGCATGTACGAAGGGAATGAATGAATGATGGGAATGACGAGCATGAGGGGGGAGAATGAATGACTGGAATGTACGAATGATTGGGAATGTATGAATGAAGGGAACGAATGAATGGAGGGAATGAATGAATGATGGGAACGCATACATGAAGGGAACGAATGAATGACGAGAATGAATGAATGAGGGGAATGAATGAATGAAGGGAATGAATGAATGGAGGGAACGAATGAATGGAGGGAATGAATTAATGAAGGGAACGAATGAATGAAGAGAATGAATGAATGAAGGGATTGAATGAATGAAGGGAATGAATAAATGAAGGGAATGAATTGAATGAAAGGAATGAGAGGAATGATTGAATGATGGGAATGAGTGAATGAAGGGAATGAGTGAATGAAAGGAACGAAAGGAATGAAGGGAGTGAAGGGAACGAAAGGAATGTGTGAGTGAGGGGACTGAATGTACGAAGGAAATGAATGAATAAAGGGAACGCGGAGAATGAGGAGAATGAATGAATGAAAGGAATGTATGAATGAATGGCAATGTATGAATGAAGGGATCGAATGAATGAACGAAGGGAACAAATGCATGAAGGGAATGAATGAATGAAGGGAATGTATGAATGAAGGGAATGAATGAATGAAGGGAACGAATGAACGAAGGGAATGAATGAATGAAGGGAATGAAGGGAATGAAGGGAATGAATGATTGAAGGGAATGTAAGAATGAACGGAATGAACGGATGAAGGAAACGAACGAATGAAGGGAACGAAAGAATGGAGGGAATGAATGAATGAAGGGAACGAATGAATGAAGGGAATGAATGAATGAAGGTATTAAAGGGAATGAAGGGAATGAGGGGAATGAATGTATGACGGGAACGAATGAATGGAGGGAATGAATGAATGAAGGGAATGAATGAATGGAGGGAATTAATGAAGGGAACGAAGCGAGTGTACGTAGCGAATGAATGAGTAACATGAGTGAATGAGTGAAGCGAATGAGGGGAATGAGAGAATTAAAGGAATGAAGGGAATGAAGGGAATGAGGCAACGAAGGGAATGAATGAATGAAGGGAATGACGGTGATGAGGGAAATGTATGAATGAAGCGAATGAGTGAATGCAAGGAATGGATGGAATGAAGGGAATGAAGGAAACGAAGGGAATGAATGATTGAAGGGAATGTAATAATGAAGGGAATGTATAAATGATTTGATTGAATGAAGGGAATGAATGAACGTAGGGAATGAATGATTGAAGGGAATTTGAGAATGAAGCGAATGAAGGGAATGAATGAATGAAGGGAATGAAGGGAATGAAGGGAATGAAGGGAATGAAGAGAATGAGGGGAATAAATGAATGAAAGGAATGTACGAATGAATGGGAATGTATGAATGAAGGGAACGAGTGAATGAATGAAGGGAACGAATGCATGAGGGGAATGAATGAATGAAGGGAATGTATAAATGAAGGGAATGGATGAATGAAGGGAATGAAGAGAACGAGGGAATAAAGGAATGAAAGGAATATACGAATGAATGGGAATGAATGAATGAAGGGAACGAATGAATGGAGGGAATGAATGAATGATGGGAACGCATACATGAAGGGAATGAATGAATGAAGGGAACGAATGAACGAAGGGAATGAATGAACGAAGGGAATGAATGATTGAAGGGAATGAAATAATGAATGGAATGTATAAATGATGGGAGTGAATGAAGGGAATGAATGAACGAAGGGAATGACTGATTGAAGGGAATGTAAGAATGAAGGAAATTAACGGATGAAGGCAACGAATGAATGAAGGGAATGAAGGGAATGAAGGGATTGAAGAGAATGAGGGGAATAAATGAATGAAAGGTATGTACGAATGAATGGGAATGTATGAATTAAGGGAACGAATGAATGAATGAAGGGAACGAATGCATGAAGGGAATGAATGAATGATGGGAACGAATGAATGAATGAAGGGAACGAATGAACGAAGGCAATGAATGAACGAAGGGAATGAATGATTGAAGGGAATGTAAGAATGAACGGAATGAACGGATGAAGAAAACGAATGAATGAAGTTAATGAATGAATGATGGGAATGAAGGGAATGAAGGGAATGAAGGGAATGAAGGGAATGAAGAGAATGAGGGGAATAAATGAATGAAAGGAATGTACGAATGAATGGGAAGGTATGAATGAAGGGAACGAGTGAATGAATGAAGGGAATGTATGAATGAAGGGAATGAATGAATGAAGGGAATGAATGAACGAATTGAATGAATGATTGAAGGGAATGTAAGAATGAAGGGAATGAACGGATGAAGGCAACGACTGAATGAAGGGAATGAATGAAGGGAATGAAGGGAATGAAGGGAATGAAGAGAATGAGGGGAATAAATGAATGAAAGGAATGTACGAATGAATGGGAATGTATGAATGAAGGGAACGAATGAATGAATGAAGGGAACAAATGAATGAAGGGAATGAATGAATGAAGGGAATGTATGAATGAAGGGAATGAACGAATGAAGGGAATGAATGAACGAAGGGAATGAATGATTGAAGGGAATGTAAGAATGAAGGGAATGAACGGATGAAGGCAACGAATGAATGAAGGGAATGAATGAATGAAGGGAATAAAGGGAATGAAGGGAATGAAGAGAATGAGGGGAATAAATGAATGAAAGGAATATACGAATGAATGGGAATGTATGAATGAAGGGAACGAATGAATGGAGGGAATGGATGAATGAATGAAGGGAATGTATGAATGAAGGAATGAATGAATGAAGGGAACGAATGAACGAAGGGAATGAATGAACGAAGGGAATGAATGATTGAAGGGAATGAAATAATGAAGGGAATGTATAAATGATGGGAGTGAATGAAGGGAATGAATGAACGAAGGGAATGAATGATTGAAGGGAATGTAAGAAGGAAGGAAATTAACGGATGAAGGCAACGAATGAATGAAGGGAATGAAGGGAATGAAGGGATTGAAGAGAATGAGGGGAATAAATGAATGAAAGGAATGTACGAATGAATGGGAATGTATGAATTAAGGGAACGAATGAATGAATGAAGGGAACGAATGAATGAATGAAGGGAACGAATGCATGAAGGGAATGAATGATGGGAACGAATGAATGAATGAAGGGAACGAATGAACGAAGGCAATGAATGAACGAAGGGAATGAATGAATGAAGGGAATGTAAGAATGAAAGGAATGAACGGATGAAGGAAACGAATGAATGAAGTTAATGAATGAATGATGGGAATGAAGGGAATGAAGGGAATGAAGGGAATGAAGGGAATGCATAAATGAAGGGAATGAATTGAATGAAAGGAATGAGAGGAATGATTGAATGATGGGAATGAGTGAATGAAGGGAATGAGTGAATGAAAGGAACGAAAGGAATGAAGGGAGTGAAGGGAACGAAAGGAATGTGTGAGTGAGGGGACTGAATGTACGAAGGAAATGAATGAATGAAGGGAACGCGGAGAATGAGGAGAATGAATGAATGAAAGGAATGTATGAATGAATGGCAATGTATGAATGAAGGGAATGACGGTGATGAGGGGAATGTATGAATGAAACGAATGAGTGAATGCAAGGAATGGATGGAATGAAGGGAATGAAGGAAACGAAGGGAATAAATGAATGAAGGAAATGAATGAATGAATGAAGGGAACGAATGCATGAAGGGAATAAATGAATGAAAGGAATGTACGAATGAATGGGAATGTATGAATGAAGGCAACGAATGAATGAATGAAGGGAACGAATGCATGAAGGGAATGAATGAATGAAGGGATGTATGAATGATGGGAATGAATAAATGAAGGCAATGAATTGAATGAAAGGAATGAGGGGAATGAATGAATGATGGGAATGAGTGAATGAAGGGAATGAGTGAGTGAAAGGAACGAAAGGAATGAAGGGAGTGAAGGGAACGAAAGGAATGTGTGAGTGAGGGGACTGAATGTACGAAGGGAATGAATGAATGAAGGGAACGCGGAGAATGAGGGGAATGAATGAATGAAAGGAATGTACGTATGAATGGGAATGTATGAATGAAGGGAACGGGTGAATGAATGAAGGGAACGAATGCATGAAGGGAATGAATGAATGAAGGGAATGTATGAATGAAGGGAATGAATGAATGAAGGGAACGAATGAACGAAGGGAATGAATGAACGAAGGGAATGAATGATTGAAGGGAATGTAATAATGATGGGAATGTATAAATGATTTGAGTGAATGAAGGGAATGTATAAATGAAGGGAATGGATGAATGAAGGGAATGAAGAGAATGAGGGAATAAATGAATGAAAGGAATATACGAATGAATGGGAATGAATGAATGAAGGGAACGAATGAATGGAGGGAATGGATGAATGAATGAAGGGAATGTATGAATGAAGGGAATGAACGAATGAAGGGAATGAATGAACGAAGGGAATGAATGATTGAAGGGAATGTAAGAATGAAGGGAATGAACGGATGAAGGCAACGAATGAATGAAGGGAATGAATGAATGAAGGGAATAAAGGGAATGAAGGGAATGAAGAGAATGAGGGGAATAAATGAATGAAAGGAATATACGAATGAATGGGAATGTATGAATGAAGGGAACGAATGAATGGAGGGAATGGATGAATGAATGAAGGGAATCTATGAATGAAGGGAATGAATGAATGAAGGGAACGAATGAATGAATGAAGGGAACGAATGCATGAAGGGAATGAATTGAATGAAAGAAATGAGGGGAATAAATGAATGATGGGAATGAGTCAATGAAGGGAATGAATGAAGGAAGGGAATGGATGGATGATGGGAATGCATGAATGAAGAGTATGAATGAATTAGGGGTATGATAGAATGAAGGGAACGAATGAATGGAGGGAATGGATGAATGAATGAATGAAGGGTATGAAGGGAATGAGGGGAATGAAGAGAATGAGGGTATAAATGAGTGAAAGGAATGTACGAATGAATGGGAATGTATGAATGAAGGGAACGAGTGAATGAATGATGGGAACGAATGCATAAAGGGAATGAATGATTGAAGGGAATGAAATAATGAAGGGAATGTATAAATGATGGGAGTGAATGAAGGAAATGAATGAACGAAGGGAATGAATGATTGAAGGGAATGTAAGAATGAAGGAAATGAACGGATGAAGGCAACGAATGAATGAAGGGAATGAAGGGAATGAAGGGATTGAAGAGAATGGGGGGAATAAATGAATGAAAGGAATGTACGAATGAATGGGAATGTATGAATGAAGGGAATGAATAAATGAAGGGAATGAATTGAATGAAACGAATGAGGGGAATAAATGAATGATGGGAATGAGTGAATGAAGGGAATGAGTGAATGAAAGGAATGAAAGGAATGAAGGGAATGAAGGGAACGAAAGGAATGAATGAGGGAGGGGACTGCATGTACGAAGGGAATGAATGAATGATGGGAATGACGAGCATGAGGGGGGAGAATGAATGACTGGAATGTACGAATGATTGGGAATGTATGAATGAAGGGAACGAATGAATGGAGGGAATGAATGAATGATGGGAACGCATACATGAAGGGAACGAATGAATGACGAGAATGAATGAATGAGGGGAATGAATGAATGAAGGGAATGAATGAATGGAGGGAACGAATGAATGGAGGGAATGAATTAATGAAGGGAACGAATGAATGAAGAGAATGAATGAATGAAGGGATTGAATGAATGAAGGGAATGAATAAATGAAGGGAATGAATTGAATGAAAGGAATGAGAGGAATGATTGAATGATGGGAATGAGTGAATGAAGGGAATGAGTGAATGAAAGGAACGAAAGGAATGAAGGGAGTGAAGGGAACGAAAGGAATGTGTGAGTGAGGGGACTGAATGTACGAAGGAAATGAATGAATAAAGGGAACGCGGAGAATGAGGAGAATGAATGAATGAAAGGAATGTATGAATGAATGGCAATGTATGAATGAAGGGATCGAATGAATGAACGAAGGGAACAAATGCATGAAGGGAATGAATGAATGAAGGGAATGTATGAATGAAGGGAATGAATGAATGAAGGGAACGAATGAACGAAGGGAATGAATGAATGAAGGGAATGAAGGGAATGAAGGGAATGAATGATTGAAGGGAATGTAAGAATGAACGGAATGAACGGATGAAGGAAACGAACGAATGAAGGGAACGAAAGAATGGAGGGAATGAATGAATGAAGGGAACGAATGAATGAAGGGAATGAATGAATGAAGGTATTAAAGGGAATGAAGGGAATGAGGGGAATGAATGTATGACGGGAACGAATGAATGGAGGGAATGAATGAATGAAGGGAATGAATGAATGGAGGGAATTAATGAAGGGAACGAAGCGAGTGTACGTAGCGAATGAATGAGTAACATGAGTGAATGAGTGAAGCGAATGAGGGGAATGAGAGAATTAAAGGAATGAAGGGAATGAAGGGAATGAGGCAACGAAGGGAATGAATGAATGAAGGGAATGACGGTGATGAGGGAAATGTATGAATGAAGCGAATGAGTGAATGCAAGGAATGGATGGAATGAAGGGAATGAAGGAAACGAAGGGAATGAATGATTGAAGGGAATGTAATAATGAAGGGAATGTATAAATGATTTGAGTGAATGAAGGGAATGAATGAACGTAGGGAATGAATGATTGAAGGGAATTTGAGAATGAAGCGAATGAAGGGAATGAATGAATGAAGGGAATGAAGGGAATGAAGGGAATGAAGGGAATGAAGAGAATGAGGGGAATAAATGAATGAAAGGAATGTACGAATGAATGGGAATGTATGAATGAAGGGAACGAGTGAATGAATGAAGGGAACGAATGCATGAGGGGAATGAATGAATGAAGGGAATGTATAAATGAAGGGAATGGATGAATGAAGGGAATGAAGAGAACGAGGGAATAAAGGAATGAAAGGAATATACGAATGAATGGGAATGAATGAATGAAGGGAACGAATGAATGGAGGGAATGAATGAATGATGGGAACGCATACATGAAGGGAATGAATGAATGAAGGGAACGAATGAACGAAGGGAATGAATGAACGAAGGGAATGAATGATTGAAGGGAATGAAATAATGAATGGAATGTATAAATGATGGGAGTGAATGAAGGGAATGAATGAACGAAGGGAATGACTGATTGAAGGGAATGTAAGAATGAAGGAAATTAACGGATGAAGGCAACGAATGAATGAAGGGAATGAAGGGAATGAAGGGATTGAAGAGAATGAGGGGAATAAATGAATGAAAGGTATGTACGAATGAATGGGAATGTATGAATTAAGGGAACGAATGAATGAATGAAGGGAACGAATGCATGAAGGGAATGAATGAATGATGGGAACGAATGAATGAATGAAGGGAACGAATGAACGAAGGCAATGAATGAACGAAGGGAATGAATGATTGAAGGGAATGTAAGAATGAACGGAATGAACGGATGAAGAAAACGAATGAATGAAGTTAATGAATGAATGATGGGAATGAAGGGAATGAAGGGAATGAAGGGAATGAAGGGAATGAAGAGAATGAGGGGAATAAATGAATGAAAGGAATGTACGAATGAATGGGAAGGTATGAATGAAGGGAACGAGTGAATGAATGAAGGGAATGTATGAATGAAGGGAATGAATGAATGAAGGGAATGAATGAACGAATTGAATGAATGATTGAAGGGAATGTAAGAATGAAGGGAATGAACGGATAAAGGCAACGACTGAATGAAGGGAATGAATGAAGGGAATGAAGGGAATGAAGGGAATGAAGAGAATGAGGGGAATAAATGAATGAAAGGAATGTACGAATGAATGGGAATGTATGAATCAAGGGAACGCATGAATGAATGAAGGGAACAAATGAATGAAGGGAATGAATGAATGAAGGGAATGTATGAATGAAGGGAATGAACGAATGAAGGGAATGAATGAACGAAGGGAATGAATGATTGAAGGGAATGTAAGAAGGAAGGGAATGAACGGATGAAGGCAACGAATGAATGAAGGGAATGAATGAATGATGGGAATGAAGGGAATGAAGGGAATGAAGAGAATGAGGGGAATAAATGAATGAAAGGAATATACGAATGAATGGGAATGTATGAATGAAGGGAACGAATGAATGGAGGGAATTAATGAATGAATGAAGGGAATGTAAGAATGAAGGGAATGAACGGATGAAGGCAACGAATGAATGAAGGGAATGAATGGATGATGGGAATGAAGGGAATGAAGGGAATGAAGAGAATGAGGGGAATAAATGAATGAAAGGAATATACGAATGAATGGGAATGTATGAATGAAGGGAACGAATGAATGGAGGGAATGGATGAATGAATGAAGGGAATGTATGAATGAAGGTAATGTTTGAATGAAGGGAATGAATAAATGAAGGGAATGAATTGAATGAAAGAAATGAGGGGAATAAATGAATGATGGGAATGAGTCAATGAAGGGAATGAATGAAGGAAGGGAATGAATGGATGATGGGAATGAATGAGCGAAGGGAATGCATGAATGAAGAGTATAAATGAATTAGGGGTATGATAGAATGAAGGGAATAAATGGACGAACGGATGAATGAATGAAGGGAATGAGTAAATGAAAGGAATGAAAGGAATGAGGGGAATGAAGGGAATGAGCAAAACGAACAGAATAAATAAATGATGGAAGTGAATGAAGGGAAGGAATGAACGAAGAAAATGAATGATTGAAGGGAATGTAATAATGAATGGAATGAACGGATGAAGGCAACGAATGAATGAAGGGAATGAATGAATGAAGGGAATGAAGGGAATGAAGGGAATGAAGAGAATGAGGGGAATAAATGAATGAAAGGAATATACGAATGAATGGGAATGAATGAATAAAGGGAACGAATGAATGGAGGGAATGGATGAATGAATGAAGGGAATGTATGAATGAAGGGAATGAATGAATGAAGGGAACGAATGCATGAAGGGAATGAATTGAATGAAAGAAATGAGGGGAATAAATGAATGATGGGAATGAGTCAATGAAGGGAATGAATGAAGGAAGGGAAAGAATGGATGATGGGAATGAATGAGCGAAGGGAATGCATGAATGAAGAGTATGAATGAATTAGGGGTATGATAGAATGAAGGGAACGAATGAATGGTGGGAATGGATGAATGAATGAAGGGAATGAATGAATGAAGGGTATGAATGGAATGAGGGGAATGAAGAGAATGAGGGTATAAATGAGTGAAAGGAATGTACGAATGAATGGGAATGTATGAATGAAGGGAACGAGTGAATGAATGAAGGGAACGAATGCATAAAGGGAATGAATGAATGAAGGGAATGTATAAATGAAGGGAATGGATGAATGAAGGGAATGAAGAGAATGAGGGAATAAATAAATGAAAGGAATATACGAATGAATGGGAATGAATGAATGAAGGGAACGAATGAATGAAGGGAATGAATGAATGAAGGTAATAAAGGGAATGAAGGGAATGAGGGGAATGAATGTATGACGGGAATGAATGAATGAAGGGAATGAATGAATGAAAGGAACGAATGGAAGAAGGGAATGAATGAATGAAGGGAATGAAGGGAATGAAGAGAAAGAGGGGAATAAATGAATGAAAGGAATGTACGAATGAATGGGAATGTATGAATGAAGGGAACGAATGAATGATTGAATGGAACGAAAGCATGAAGGGAATGAATGAATGAAGGGAATGTATGAATGAAGGAATGAATGAGTGAAGGGAACGAATGAACGAAGGGAATGAATGAACGAAGGGAATGAATGATTGAAGGGAATGAAATAATGAAGGGAATGTATAAATGATGGGAGTGAATGAAGGAAATGAATGAACGAAGGGAATGAATGATTGAAGGGAATGTAAGAATGAAGGAAATGAACGGATGAAGGCAACGAATGAATGAAGGGAATGAAGGGAATGAAGGGATTGAAGAGAATGGGGGGAATAAATGAATGAAAGGAATGTACGAATGAATGGGAATGTATGAATGAAGGGAATGAATAAATGAAGGGAATGAATTGAATGAAACGAATGAGGGGAATAAATGAATGATGGGAATGAGTGAATGAAGGGAATGAGTGAATGAGAGGAATGAAAGGAATGAAGGGAATGAAGGGAACGAAAGGAATGAATGAGGGAGGGGACTGCATGTACGAAGGGAATGAATGAATGATGGGAATGACGAGCATGAGGGGGGAGAATGAATGACTGGAATGTACGAATGATTGGGAATGTATGAATGAAGGGAACGAATGAATGGAGGGAATGAATGAATGATGGGAACGCATACATGAAGGGAACGAATGAATGACGAGAATGAATGAATGAGGGGAATGAATGAATGAAGGGAATGAATGAATGGAGGGAACGAATGAATGGAGGGAATGAATTAATGAAGGGAACGAATGAATGAAGAGAATGAATGAATGAAGGGATTGAATGAATGAAGGGAATGAATAAATGAAGGGAATGAATTGAATGAAAGGAATGAGAGGAATGATTGAATGATGGGAATGAGTGAATGAAGGGAATGAGTGAATGAAAGGAACGAAAGGAATGAAGGGAGTGAAGGGAACGAAAGGAATGTGTGAGTGAGGGGACTGAATGTACGAAGGAAATGAATGAATAAAGGGAACGCGGAGAATGAGGAGAATGAATGAATGAAAGGAATGTATGAATGAATGGCAATGTATGAATGAAGGGATCGAATGAATGAACGAAGGGAACAAATGCATGAAGGGAATGAATGAATGAAGGGAATGTATGAATGAAGGGAATGAATGAATGAAGGGAACGAATGAACGAAGGGAATGAATGAATGAAGGGAATGAAGGGAATGAAGGGAATGAATGATTGAAGGGAATGTAAGAATGAACGGAATGAACGGATGAAGGAAACGAACGAATGAAGGGAACGAAAGAATGGAGGGAATGAATGAATGAAGGGAACGAATGAATGAAGGGAATGAATGAATGAAGGTATTAAAGGGAATGAAGGGAATGAGGGGAATGAATGTATGACGGGAACGAATGAATGGAGGGAATGAATGAATGAAGGGAATGAATGAATGGAGGGAATTAATGAAGGGAACGAAGCGAGTGTACGTAGCGAATGAATGAGTAACATGAGTGAATGAGTGAAGCGAATGAGGGGAATGAGAGAATTAAAGGAATGAAGGGAATGAAGGGAATGAGGCAACGAAGGGAATGAATGAATGAAGGGAATGACGGTGATGAGGGAAATGTATGAATGAAGCGAATGAGTGAATGCAAGGAATGGATGGAATGAAGGGAATGAAGGAAACGAAGGGAATGAATGATTGAAGGGAATGTAATAATGAAGGGAATGTATAAATGATTTGAGTGAATGAAGGGAATGAATGAACGTAGGGAATGAATGATTGAAGGGAATTTGAGAATGAAGCGAATGAAGGGAATGAATGAATGAAGGGAATGAAGGGAATGAAGGGAATGAAGGGAATGAAGAGAATGAGGGGAATAAATGAATGAAAGGAATGTACGAATGAATGGGAATGTATGAATGAAGGGAAGGAGTGAATGAATGAAGGGAACGAATGCATGAGGGGAATGAATGAATGAAGGGAATGTATAAATGAAGGGAATGGATGAATGAAGGGAATGAAGAGAACGAGGGAATAAAGGAATGAAAGGAATATACGAATGAATGGGAATGAATGAATGAAGGGAACGAATGAATGGAGGGAATGAATGAATGATGGGAACGCATACATGAAGGGAATGAATGAATGAAGGGAACGAATGAACGAAGGGAATGAATGAACGAAGGGAATGAATGATTGAAGGGAATGAAATAATGAATGGAATGTATAAATGATGGGAGTGAATGAAGGGAATGAATGAACGAAGGGAATGACTGATTGAAGGGAATGTAAGAATGAAGGAAATTAACGGATGAAGGCAACGAATGAATGAAGGGAATGAAGGGAATGAAGGGATTGAAGAGAATGAGGGGAATAAATGAATGAAAGGTATGTACGAATGAATGGGAATGTATGAATTAAGGGAACGAATGAATGAATGAAGGGAACGAATGCATGAAGGGAATGAATGAATGATGGGAACGAATGAATGAATGAAGGGAACGAATGAACGAAGGCAATGAATGAACGAAGGGAATGAATGATTGAAGGGAATGTAAGAATGAACGGAATGAACGGATGAAGAAAACGAATGAATGAAGTTAATGAATGAATGATGGGAATGAAGGGAATGAAGGGAATGAAGGGAATGAAGGGAATGAAGAGAATGAGGGGAATAAATGAATGAAAGGAATGTACGAATGAATGGGAAGGTATGAATGAAGGGAACGAGTGAATGAATGAAGGGAATGTATGAATGAAGGGAATGAATGAATGAAGGGAATGAATGAACGAATTGAATGAATGATTGAAGGGAATGTAAGAATGAAGGGAATGAACGGATGAAGGCAACGACTGAATGAAGGGAATGAATGAAGGGAATGAAGGGAATGAAGGGAATGAAGAGAATGAGGGGAATAAATGAATGAAAGGAATGTACGAATGAATGGGAATGTATGAATCAAGGGAACGCATGAATGAATGAAGGGAACAAATGAATGAAGGGAATGAATGAATGAAGGGAATGTATGAATGAAGGGAATGAACGAATGAAGGGAATGAATGAACGAAGGGAATGAATGATTGAAGGGAATGTAAGAAGGAAGGGAATGAACGGATGAAGGCAACGAATGAATGAAGGGAATGAATGAATGATGGGAATGAAGGGAATGAAGGGAATGAAGAGAATGAGGGGAATAAATGAATGAAAGGAATATACGAATGAATGGGAATGTATGAATGAAGGGAACGAATGAATGGAGGGAATTAATGAATGAATGAAGGGAATGTAAGAATGAAGGGAATGAACGGATGAAGGCAACGAATGAATGAAGGGAATGAATGGATGATGGGAATGAAGGGAATGAAGGGAATGAAGAGAATGAGGGGAATAAATGAATGAAAGGAATATACGAATGAATGGGAATGTATGAATGAAGGGAACGAATGAATGGAGGGAATGGATGAATGAATGAAGGGAATGTATGAATGAAGGTAATGTTTGAATGAAGGGAATGAATAAATGAAGGGAATGAATTGAATGAAAGAAATGAGGGGAATAAATGAATGATGGGAATGAGTCAATGAAGGGAATGAATGAAGGAAGGGAAAGAATGGATGATGGGAATGAATGAGCGAAGGGAATGCATGAATGAAGAGTATGAATGAATTAGGGGTATGATAGAATGAAGGGAACGAATGAATGGTGGGAATGGATGAATGAATGAAGGGAATGAATGAATGAAGGGTATGAATGGAATGAGGGGAATGAAGAGAATGAGGGTATAAATGAGTGAAAGGAATGTACGAATGAATGGGAATGTATGAATGAAGGGAACGAGTGAATGAATGAAGGGAACGAATGCATAAAGGGAATGAATGAATGAAGGGAATGTATAAATGAAGGGAATGGATGAATGAAGGGAATGAAGAGAATGAGGGAATAAATAAATGAAAGGAATATACGAATGAATGGGAATGAATGAATGAAGGGAACGAATGAATGAAGGGAATGAATGAATGAAGGTAATAAAGGGAATGAAGGGAATGAGGGGAATGAATGTATGACGGGAATGAATGAATGAAGGGAATGAATGAATGAAAGGAACGAATGGAAGAAGGGAATGAATGAATGAAGGGAATGAAGGGAATGAAGAGAAAGAGGGGAATAAATGAATGAAAGGAATGTACGAATGAATGGGAATGTATGAATGAAGGGAACGAATGAATGATTGAATGGAACGAAAGCATGAAGGGAATGAATGAATGAAGGGAATGTATGAATGAAGGAATGAATGAGTGAAGGGAACGAATGAACGAAGGGAATGAATGAACGAAGGGAATGAATGATTGAAGGGAATGAAATAATGAAGGGAATGTATAAATGATGGGAGTGAATGAAGGAAATGAATGAACGAAGGGAATGAATGATTGAAGGGAATGTAAGAATGAAGGAAATGAACGGATGAAGGCAACGAATGAATGAAGGGAATGAAGGGAATGAAGGCATTGAAGAGAATGGGGGGAATAAATGAATGAAAGGAATGTACGAATGAATGGGAATGTATGAATGAAGGGAACGAATGAATGAATGAAGGGAATGTATGAATGAAGGGAATGAATGAATGAAGGGAATGAATGAACCAATTGAATGAATGATTAAAGGGAATGTAAGAATGAAGGGAATGAACGGATGAAGGCAACGACTGAATGAAGGGAATGAATGAAGGGAATGAAGGGAATGAAGGGAATGAAGAGAATGAGGGGAATAAATGAATGAAAGGAATGTACGAATGAATGGGAAGGTATGAATGAAGGGAACGAATGAATGAATGAAGGGAACAAATGAATGAAGGGAATGAATGAATGAAGGGAATGTATGAATGAAGGGAATGAACGAATGAAGGGAATGAATGAACGAAGGGAATGAATGATTGAAGGGAATGTAAGAATGAAGGGAATGAACGGATGAAGGCAACGAATGAATGAAGGGAATGAATGAATGAAGGGAATAAAGGGAATGAAGGGAATGAAGAGAATGAGGGGAATAAATGAATGAAAGGAATATACGAATGAATGGGAATGTATGAATGAAGGGAACGAATGAATGGAGGGAATGGATGAATGAATGAAGGGAATGTATGAATGAAGGAATGAATGAATGAAGGGAACGAATGAACGAAGGGAATGAATGAACGAAGGGAATGAATGATTGAAGGGAATGAAATAATGAAGGGAATGTATAAATGATGGGAGTGAATGAAGGGAATGAATGAACGAAGGGAATGAATGATTGAAGGGAATGTAAGAAGGAAGGAAATTAACGGATGAAGGCAACGAATGAATGAAGGGAATGAAGGGAATGAAGGGATTGAAGAGAATGAGGGGAATAAATGAATGAAAGGAATGTACGAATGAATGGGAATGTATGAATTAAGGGAACGAATGAATGAATGAAGGGAACGAATGCATGAAGGGAATGAATGATGGGAACGAATGAATGAATGAAGGGAACGAATGAACGAAGGCAATGAATGAACGAAGGGAATGAATGAATGAAGGGAATGTAAGAATGAAAGGAATGAACGGATGAAGGAAACGAATGAATGAAGTTAATGAATGAATGATGGGAATGAAGGGAATGAAGGGAATGAAGGGAATGAAGGGAATGCATAAATGAAGGGAATGAATTGAATGAAAGGAATGAGAGGAATGATTGAATGATGGGAATGAGTGAATGAAGGGAATGAGTGAATGAAAGGAACGAAAGGAATGAAGGGAGTGAAGGGAACGAAAGGAATGTGTGAGTGAGGGGACTGAATGTACGAAGGAAATGAATGAATGAAGGGAACGCGGAGAATGAGGAGAATGAATGAATGAAAGGAATGTATGAATGAATGGCAATGTATGAATGAAGGGATCGAATGAATGAATGAAGGGAACGAATGCATGAAGGGAATGAATGAATGAAGGGAATGAATGAATGGAGGGAATTAATGAAGGGAACGAAGCGAGTGTACGTAACGAATGAATGAGTAACGTGAGTGAATGAATGAAGAGAATGAGGGGAATCAGAGAATGAAAGGAATGAAGGGAATGAAGGGAATGAAGGCAACGATGGGAATGAATGAATGAAGCGAATGAATGAGTGGAGGGAATCAATGAACGAAGGCAATGAATGAATGAAGGAAATGAATGAGTTTAGGGAATGAATGACCGAAGGCAATGAATGAATGAAGGGAATGACGGTGATGAGGGGAATGTATGAATGAAACGAATGAGTGAATGCAAGGAATGGATGGAATGAAGGGAATGAAGGAAACGAAGGGAATAAATGAATGAAGGAAATGAATGAATGAATGAAGTGAACGAATGCATGAAGGGAATAAATGAATGAAAGGAATGTACGAATGAATGGGAATGTATGAATGAAGGCAACGAATGAATGAATGAAGGGAACGAATGCATGAAGGGAATGAATGAATGAAGGGATGTATGAATGATGGGAATGAATAAATGAAGGCAATGAATTGAATGAAAGGAATGAGGGGAATGAATGAATGATGGGAATGAGTGAATGAAGGGAATGAGTGAATGAAAGGAACGAAAGGAATGAAGGGAGTGAAGGGAACGAAAGGAATGTGTGAGTGAGGGGACTGAATGTAGGAAGGGAATGAATGAATGAAGGGAATGAATTAATGGAGGGAATAAATGAAGGGAACGAATGAATGAATAAAGGAAACGAATCCAAGAAGGGAATGAATGAATGAACTGAATGAACTGAATGAAGGGAATGTGGGGAATGAATCGAATGAAGGGAATGAGAGAATGAAAGGAATGAAGGGAATGAAGGGAATGAAGGCAACGAAGGGAATGAATGAATTGAGGGAATTAGGAGATCGAGGGGAATGAATGAATGAAAGGAATATACGAATGAATGGGAATGTATGAATGGAGGGAACGAATGAATGGAGGGAATGGATGAATGAATGAAGGGAATGTATGAATGAAGGGAATGAATGAATGAAAGGAATATACGAATGAATGGGAATGTATGAATGAAGGGAACGAATGAATGGAGGGAATGGATGAATGAATGAAGGGAATGAATGAATGAAGGTAATGTATGAATGAAGGGAATGAATATATGAAGGGAATGAATTGAATGAAACGAATGAGGGGAATAAATGAATGATGGGAGTGAGTGAATGAAGGTAATGTATGAATGAAGGGAATGAATAAATGAAGGGAATGAATTGAATGAAAGGAATGAGAGGAATGATTGAATGATGGGAATGAGTGAATGAAGGGAATGAGTGAATGAAAGGAACGAAAGGAATGAAGGGAGTGAAGGGAACGAAAGGAATGTGTGAGTGAGGGGACTGAATGTACGAAGGGAATGAATGAATGATGGGAATGACGAGCATGAGGGGGGAGAATGAATGACTGGAATGTACGAATGATTGGGAATGTATGAATGAAGGGAACGAATGAATGGAGGGAATGAATGAATGGAGGGAATGAATTAATGAAGGGAACGAATGAATGAAGAGAATGAATGAATGAAGGGATTGAATGAATGAAGGTAATGTATGAATGAAGGGAATGAATAAATGAAGGGAATGAATTGAATGAAAGGAATGAGAGGAATGATTGAATGATGGGAATGAGTGAATGAAGGGAATGAGTGAATGAAAGGAACGAAAGGAATGAAGGGAGTGAAGGGAACGAAAGGAATGTGTGAGTGAGGGGACTGAATGTACGAAGGGAATGAATGAATGAAGGGAACGCGGAGAATGAGGGGAATGAATGAATGAAAGGAATGTACGAATGAATGGGAATGTATGAATGAAGGGAACGGGTGAATGAATGAAGGGAACGAATGCATGAAGGGAATGAATGAATGAAGGGATGTATGAATGATGGGAATGAATAAATGAAGGCAATGAATTGAATGAAAGGAATGAGGGGAATGAATGAATGATGGGAATGAGTGAATGAAGGGAATGAGTGAATGAAAGGAACGAAAGGAATGAAGGGAGTGAAGGGAACGAAAGGAATGTGTGAGTGAGGGGACTGAATGTACGAAGGGAATGAATGAATGAAGGGAACGCGGAGAATGAGGGGAATGAATGAATGAAAGGAATGTACGAATGAATGGGAATGTATGAATGAAGGGAACGGGTGAATGAATGAAGGGAACGAATGCATGAAGGGAATGAATGAATGAAGGGAATGTATGAATGAAGGGAATGAATGAATGAAGGGAACGAATGAACGAAGGGAATGAATGAACGAAGGGAATGAATGATTGAAGGGAATGTAATAATGATGGGAATGTATAAATGATTTGAGTGAATGAAGGGAATGTATAAATGAAGGGAATGGATGAATGAAGGGAATGAAGAGAATGAGGGAATAAATGAATGAAAGGAATATACGAATGAATGGGAATGAATGAATGAAGGGAACGAATGAATGAAGGGAATGAATGAATGAAGGTAATAAAGGGAATGAAGGGAATGAGGGGAATGAATGTATGACGGGAATGAATGAATGAAGGGAATGAATGAATGAAAGGAACGAATGGAAGAAGGGAATGAATGAATGAAGGGAATGAAGGGAATGAAGAGAAAGAGGGGAATAAATGAATGAAAGGAATGTACGAATGAATGGGAATGTATGAATGAAGGGAACGAATGAATGATTGAATGGAACGAATGCATGAAGGGAATGAATGAATGAAGGGAATGTATGAATGAAGGAATGAATGAGTGAAGGGAACGAATGAACGAAGGGAATGAATGAACGAAGGGAATGAATGATTGAAGGGAATGAAATAATGAAGGGAATGTATAAATGATGGGAGTGAATGAAGGAAATGAATGAACGAAGGGAATGAATGATTGAAGGGAATGTAAGAATGAAGGTAATGAACGGATGAAGGCAACGAATGAATGAAGGGAATGAAGGGAATGAAGGGATTGAAGAGAATGGGGGGAATAAATGAATGAAAGGAATGTACGAATGAATGGGAATGTATGAATGAAGGGAACGAATGAATGAATGAAGGGAATGTATGAATGAAGGGAATGAATGAATGAATGGAATGAATGAACCAATTGAATGAATGATTAAAGGGAATGTAAGAATGAAGGGAATGAACGGATGAAGGCAACGACTGAATGAAGGGAATGAATGAAGGGAATGAAGGGAATGAAGGGAATGAAGAGAATGAGGGGAATAAATGAATGAAAGGAATGTACGAATGAATGGGAAGGTATGAATGAAGGGAACGAATGAATGAATGAAGGGAACAAATGAATGAAGGGAATGAATGAATGAAGGGAATGTATGAATGAAGGGAATGAACGAATGAAGGGAATGAATGAACGAAGGGAATGAATGATTGGAGGGAATGTAAGAATGAAGGGAATGAACGGATGAAGGCAACGAATGAATGAAGGGAATGAATGAATGAAGGGAATAAAGGGAATGAAGGGAATGAAGAGAATGAGGGGAATAAATGAATGAAAGGAATATACGAATGAATGGGAATGTATGAATGAAGGGAACGAATGAATGGAGGGAATGGATGAATGAATGAAGGGAATCTATGAATGAAGGGAATGAATGAATGAAGGGAACGAATGCATGAAGGGAATGAATTGAATGAAAGAAATGAGGGGAATAAATGAATGATGGGAATGAGTCAATGAAGGGAATGAATGAAGGAAGGGAATGGATGGATGATGGGAATGCATGAATGAAGAGTATGAATGAATTAGGGGTATGATAGAATGAAGGGAACGAATGAATGGAGGGAATGGATGAATGAATGAATGAAGGGTATGAAGGGAATGAGGGGAATGAAGAGAATGAGGGTATAAATGAGTGAAAGGAATGTACGAATGAATGGGAATGTATGAATGAAGGGAACGAGTGAATGAATGATGGGAACGAATGCATAAAGGGAATGAATGATTGAAGGGAATGAAATAATGAAGGGAATGTATAAATGATGGGAGTGAATGAAGGAAATGAATGAACGAAGGGAATGAATGATTGAAGGGAATGTAAGAATGAAGGAAATGAACGGATGAAGGCAACGAATGAATGAAGGGAATGAAGGGAATGAAGGGATTGAAGAGAATGGGGGGAATAAATGAATGAAAGGAATGTACGAATGAATGGGAATGTATGAATGAAGGGAACGAATGAATGAATGAAGGGAATGTATGAATGAAGGGAATGAATGAATGAAGGGAATGAATGAACCAATTGAATGAATGATTAAAGGGAATGTAAGAATGAAGGGAATGAACGGATGAAGGCAACGACTGAATGAAGGGAATGAATGAAGGGAATGAAGGGAATGAAGGGAATGAAGAGAATGAGGGGAATAAATGAATGAAAGGAATGTACGAATGAATGGGAAGGTATGAATGAAGGGAACGAATGAATGAATGAAGGGAACAAATGAATGAAGGGAATGAATGAATGAAGGGAATGTATGAATGAAGGGAATGAACGAATGAAGGGAATGAATGAACGAAGGGAATGAATGATTGAAGGGAATGTAAGAATGAAGGGAATGAACGGATGAAGGCAACGAATGAATGAAGGGAATGAATGAATGAAGGGAATAAAGGGAATGAAGGGAATGAAGAGAACGAGGGGAATAAATGAATGAAAGGAATATACGAATGAATGGGAATGTATGAATGAAGGGAACGAATGAATGGAGGGAATGGATGAATGAATGAAGGGAATCTATGAATGAAGGGAATGAATGAATGAAGGGAACGAATGAATGAATGAAGGGAACGAATGCATGAAGGGAATGAATTGAATGAAAGAAATGAGGGGAATAAATGAATGATGGGAATGAGTCAATGAAGGGAATGAATGAAGAAAGGGAATGGATGGATGATGGGAATGCATGAATGAAGAGTATGAATGAATTAGGGGTATGATAGAATGAAGGGAACGAATGAATGGAGGGAATGGATGAATGAATGAATGAAGGGTATGAAGGGAATGAGGGGAATGAAGAGAATGAGGGTATAAATGAGTGAAAGGAATGTACGAATGAATGGGAATGTATGAATGAAGGGAACGAGTGAATGAATGATGGGAACGAATGCATAAAGGGAATGAATGAATGAAGGGAATGTATAAATGAAGGGAATGGATGAATGAAGGGAATGAAGAGAATGATGGAATAAATAAATGAAAGGAATATACGAATGAATGGGAATGAATGAATGAAGGGAACGAATGAATGAAGGGAATGAATGAATGAAGGTAATAAAGGGAATGAAGGGAATGAGGGGAATGAATGTATGACGGGAATGAATGATCGAATGGAATGAATGAATGAAAGGAACGAATGAATGAGGGGAATGAATGAATGAATCGAATGAATGCATGGAGGGACTGAATGAATGAGGGGAACGAATGAATGAAGAGAATGAATGAATGAAGGGAATGAATGAATGAATAAAGGAAGCGAATGGAAGAAGGGAATGAATGAATGAAGGCAATGAAGGGAATGACGAGAAAGAGGGGAATAAATGAATGAAAGGAATGTACGAATGAATGGGAATGTATGATTGAAGGGAACGAATGAATGATTGAATGGAACGAATGCATGAAGGGAATGAATGAATGAAGGGAATGTATGAATGAAGGAATGAATGAATGAAGGGAACGAATGAACGAAGGGAATGAATGAACGAAGGGAATGAATGATTGAAGGGAATGAAATAATGAAGGGAATGTATAAATGATGGGAGTGAATGAAGGGAATGAATGAACGAAGGGAATGAATGATTGAAGGGAATGTAAGAAGGAAGGAAATTAACGGATGAAGGCAACGAATGAATGAAGGGAATGAAGGGAATGAAGGGATTGAAGAGAATGAGGGGAATAAATGAATGAAAGGAATGTACGAATGAATGGGAATGTATGAATTAAGGGAACGAATGAATGAATGAAGGGAACGAATGCATGAAGGGAATGAATGATGGGAACGTATGAATGAATGAAGGGAACGAATGAACGAAGGCAATGAATGAACGAAGGGAATGAATGATTGAAGGGAATGTAAGAATGAACGGAATGAACGGATGAAGGAAACGAATGAATGAAGTTAATGAATGAATGATGGGAATGAAGGGAATGAAGGGAATGCATAAATGAAGGGAATGAATTGAATGAAAGGAATGAGAGGAATGGTTCAATGATGGGAATGAGTGAATGAAGGGAATGAGTGAATGAAAGGAACGAAATAAATGAAGGGAGTGAAGGATGAAGGGAGTGAAGGGAACGAAAGGAATGTGTGAGTGAGGGGACTGAATGTACGAAGGAAATGAATGAATGAAGGGAACGCGGAGAATGAGGAGAATGAATGAATGAAAGGAATGTATGAATGAATGGCAATGTATGAATGAAGGGATCGAATGAATGAATGAAGGGAACGAATGCATGAAGGGAATGAATGAATGAAGGGAATGAATGAATGGAGGGAATTAATGAAGGGAACGAAGCGAGTGTACGTAACGAATGAATGAGTAACGTGAGTGAATGAATGAAGAGAATGAGGGGAATCAGAGAATGAAAGGAATGAAGGGAATGAAGGGAATGAAGGCAACGATGGGAATGAATGAATGAAGCGAATGAATGAGTGGAGGGAATCAATGAACGAAGGCAATGAATGAATGAAGGAAATGAATGAGTTTAGGGTATGAATGACCGAAGGCAATGAATGAATGAAGGGAATGACGGTGATGAGGGGAATGTATGAATGAAACGAATGAGTGAATGCAAGGAATGGATGGAATGAAGGGAATGAAGGAAACGAAGGGAATAAATGAATGAAGGAAATGAATGAATGAATGAAGTGAACGAATGCATGAAGGGAATAAATGAATGAAAGGAATGTACGAATGAATGGGAATGTATGAATGAAGGCAACGAATGAATGAATGAAGGGAACGAATGCATGAAGGGAATGAATGAATGAAGGGATGTATGAATGATGGGAATGAATAAATGAAGGCAATGAATTGAATGAAAGGAATGAGGGGAATGAATGAATGATGGGAATGAGTGAATGAAGGGAATGAGTGAATGAAAGGAACGAAAGGAATGAAGGGAGTGAAGGGAACGAAAGGAATGTGTGAGTGAGGGGACTGAATGTAGGAAGGGAATGAATGAATGAAGGGAATGAATTAATGGAGGGAATAAATGAAGGGAACGAATGAATGAATAAAGGAAACGAATCCAAGAAGGGAATGAATGAATGAACTGAATGAACTGAATGAAGGGAATGTGGGGAATGAATCGAATGAAGGGAATGAGAGAATGAAAGGAATGAAGGGAATGAAGGGAATGAAGGCAACGAAGGGAATGTATGAATTGAGGGAATTAGGAGATCGAGGGGAATGAATGAATGAAAGGAATATACGAATGAATGGGAATGTATGAATGAAGGGAACGAATGAATGGAGGGAATGGATGAATGAATGAAGGGAATGTATGAATGAAGGGAATGAATGAATGAATGGAATATACGAATGAATGGGAATGTATGAATGAAGGGAACGAATGAATGGAGGGAATGGATGAATGAATGAAGGGAATGAATGAATGAAGGTAATGTATGAATGAAGGGAATGAATATATGAAGGGAATGAATTGAATGAAACGAATGAGGGGAATAAATGAATGATGGGAATGAGTGAATGAAGGGAATGAGTGAATGAAAGGAATGAAAGGAATGAAGGGAATGAAGGGAACGAAAGGAATGAATGAGGGAGGGGACTGCATGTACGAAGGGAATGAATGAATGATGGGAATGACGAGCATGAGGGGGGAGAATGAATGACTGGAATGTACGAATGATTGGGAATGTATGAATGAAGGGAACGAATGAATGGAGGGAATGAATGAATGGAGGGAATGAATTAATGAAGGGAACGAATGAATGAAGAGAATGAATGAATGAAGGGATTGAATGAATGAAGGTAATGTATGAATGAAGGGAATGAATAAATGAAGGGAATGAATTGAATGAAAGGAATGAGAGGAATGATTGAATGATGGGAATGAGTGAATGAAGGGAATGAGTGAATGAAAGGAACGAAAGGAATGAAGGGAGTGAAGGGAACGAAAGGAATGTGTGAGTGAGGGGACTGAATGTACGAAGGGAATGAATGAATGAAGGGAACGCGGAGAATGAGGGGAATGAATGAATGAAAGGAATGTACGAATGAATGGGAATGTATGAATGAAGGGAACGGGTGAATGAATGAAGGGAACGAATGCATGAAGGGAATGAATGAATGAAGGGATGTATGAATGATGGGAATGAATAAATGAAGGCAATGAATTGAATGAAAGGAATGAGGGGAATGAATGAATGATGGGAATGAGTGAATGAAGGGAATGAGTGAATGAAAGGAACGAAAGGAATGAAGGGAGTGAAGGGAACGAAAGGAATGTGTGAGTGAGGGGACTGAATGTACGAAGGGAATGAATGAATGAAGGGAACGCGGAGAATGAGGGGAATGAATGAATGAAAGGAATGTACGAATGAATGGGAATGTATGAATGAAGGGAACGGGTGAATGAATGAAGGGAACGAATGCATGAAGGGAATGAATGAATGAAGGGAATGTATGAATGAAGGGAATGAATGAATGAAGGGAACGAATGAACGAAGGGAATGAATGAACGAAGGGAATGAATGATTGAAGGGAATGTAATAATGATGGGAATGTATAAATGATTTGAGTGAATGAAGGGAATGTATAAATGAAGGGAATGGATGAATGAAGGGAATGAAGAGAATGAGGGAATAAATGAATGAAAGGAATATACGAATGAATGGGAATGAATGAATGAAGGGAACGAATGAATGAAGGGAATGAATGAATGAAGGTAATAAAGGGAATGAAGGGAATGAGGGGAATGAATGTATGACGGGAATGAATGAATGAAGGGAATGAATGAATGAAAGGAACGAATGGAAGAAGGGAATGAATGAATGAAGGGAATGAAGGGAATGAAGAGAAAGAGGGGAATAAATGAATGAAAGGAATGTACGAATGAATGGGAATGTATGAATGAAGGGAACGAATGAATGATTGAATGGAACGAATGCATGAAGGGAATGAATGAATGAAGGGAATGTATGAATGAAGGAATGAATGAGTGAAGGGAACGAATGAACGAAGGGAATGAATGAACGAAGGGAATGAATGATTGAAGGGAATGAAATAATGAAGGGAATGTATAAATGATGGGAGTGAATAAAGGAAATGAATGAACGAAGGGAATGAATGATTGAAGGGAATGTAAGAATGAAGGTAATGAACGGATGAAGGCAACGAATGAATGAAGGGAATGAAGGGAATGAAGGGATTGAAGAGAATGGGGGGAATAAATGAATGAAAGGAATGTACGAATGAATGGGAATGTATGAATGAAGGGAACGAATGAATGAATGAAGGGAATGTATGAATGAAGGGAATGA
Organism: Megachile leachella; assembly: GCA_963576845.1. NCBI lineage: Eukaryota > Metazoa > Arthropoda > Insecta > Hymenoptera > Megachilidae > Megachile > Megachile leachella. The sequence goes on along the minus strand of CAUYWW010000227.1, from coordinate 1,167,574 downwards.
ATGAATGAATGGAATGAATGAACCAATTGAATGAATGATTAAAGGGAATGTAAGAATGAAGGGAATGAACGGATGAAGGCAACGACTGAATGAAGGGAATGAATGAAGGGAATGAAGGGAATGAAGGGAATGAAGAGAATGAGGGGAATAAATGAATGAAAGGAATGTACGAATGAATGGGAAGGTATGAATGAAGGGAACGAATGAATGAATGAAGGGAACAAATGAATGAAGGGAATGAATGAATGAAGGGAATGTATGAATGAAGGGAATGAACGAATGAAGGGAATGAATGAACGAAGGGAATGAATGATTGAAGGGAATGTAAGAATGAAGGGAATGAACGGATGAAGGCAACGAATGAATGAAGGGAATGAATGAATGAAGGGAATAAAGGGAATGAAGGGAATGAAGAGAATGAGGGGAATAAATGAATGAAAGGAATATACGAATGAATGGGAATGTATGAATGAAGGGAACGAATGAATGGAGGGAATGGATGAATGAATGAAGGGAATCTATGAATGAAGGGAATGAATGAATGAAGGGAACGAATGCATGAAGGGAATGAATTGAATGAAAGAAATGAGGGGAATAAATGAATGATGGGAATGAGTCAATGAAGGGAATGAATGAAGGAAGGGAATGGATGGATGATGGGAATGCATGAATGAAGAGTATGAATGAATTAGGGGTATGATAGAATGAAGGGAACGAATGAATGGAGGGAATGGATGAATGAATGAATGAAGGGTATGAAGGGAATGAGGGGAATGAAGAGAATGAGGGTATAAATGAGTGAAAGGAATGTACGAATGAATGGGAATGTATGAATGAAGGGAACGAGTGAATGAATGATGGAAACGAATGCATAAAGGGAATGAATGATTGAAGGGAATGAAATAATGAAGGGAATGTATAAATGATGGGAGTGAATGAAGGAAATGAATGAACGAAGGGAATGAATGATTGAAGGGAATGTAAGAATGAAGGAAATGAACGGATGAAGGCAACGAATGAATGAAGGGAATGAAGGGAATGAAGGGATTGAAGAGAATGGGGGGAATAAATGAATGAAAGGAATGTACGAATGAATGGGAATGTATGAATGAAGGGAACGAATGAATGAATGAAGGGAATGTATGAATGAAGGGAATGAATGAATGAAGGGAATGAATGAACCAATTGAATGAATGATTAAAGGGAATGTAAGAATGAAGGGAATGAACGGATGAAGGCAACGACTGAATGAAGGGAATGAATGAAGGGAATGAAGGGAATGAAGGGAATGAAGAGAATGAGGGGAATAAATGAATGAAAGGAATGTACGAATGAATGGGAAGGTATGAATGAAGGGAACGAATGAATGAATGAAGGGAACAAATGAATGAAGGGAATGAATGAATGAAGGGAATGTATGAATGAAGGGAATGAACGAATGAAGGGAATGAATGAACGAAGGGAATGAATGATTGAAGGGAATGTAAGAATGAAGGGAATGAACGGATGAAGGCAACGAATGAATGAAGGGAATGAATGAATGAAGGGAATAAAGGGAATGAAGGGAATGAAGAGAACGAGGGGAATAAATGAATGAAAGGAATATACGAATGAATGGGAATGTATGAATGAAGGGAACGAATGAATGGAGGGAATGGATGAATGAATGAAGGGAATCTATGAATGAAGGGAATGAATGAATGAAGGGAACGAATGAATGAATGAAGGGAACGAATGCATGAAGGGAATGAATTGAATGAAAGAAATGAGGGGAATAAATGAATGATGGGAATGAGTCAATGAAGGGAATGAATGAAGAAAGGGAATGGATGGATGATGGGAATGCATGAATGAAGAGTATGAATGAATTAGGGGTATGATAGAATGAAGGGAACGAATGAATGGAGGGAATGGATGAATGAATGAATGAAGGGTATGAAGGGAATGAGGGGAATGAAGAGAATGAGGGTATAAATGAGTGAAAGGAATGTACGAATGAATGGGAATGTATGAATGAAGGGAACGAGTGAATGAATGATGGGAACGAATGCATAAAGGGAATGAATGAATGAAGGGAATGTATAAATGAAGGGAATGGATGAATGAAGGGAATGAAGAGAATGATGGAATAAATAAATGAAAGGAATATACGAATGAATGGGAATGAATGAATGAAGGGAACGAATGAATGAAGGGAATGAATGAATGAAGGTAATAAAGGGAATGAAGGGAATGAGGGGAATGAATGTATGACGGGAATGAATGATCGAATGGAATGAATGAATGAAAGGAACGAATGAATGAGGGGAATGAATGAATGAATCGAATGAATGCATGGAGGGACTGAATGAATGAGGGGAACGAATGAATGAAGAGAATGAATGAATGAAGGGAATGAATGAATGAATAAAGGAAGCGAATGGAAGAAGGGAATGAATGAATGAAGGCAATGAAGGGAATGACGAGAAAGAGGGGAATAAATGAATGAAAGGAATGTACGAATGAATGGGAATGTATGATTGAAGGGAACGAATGAATGATTGAATGGAACGAATGCATGAAGGGAATGAATGAATGAAGGGAATGTATGAATGAAGGAATGAATGAATGAAGGGAACGAATGAACGAAGGGAACGAATGAACGAAGGGAATGAATGATTGAAGGGAATGTATAAATGATGGGAGTGAATGAAGGGAATGAATGAACGAAGGGAATGAATGATTGAAGGGAATGTAAGAAGGAAGGAAATTAACGGATGAAGGCAACGAATGAATGAAGGGAATGAAGGGAATGAAGGGATTGAAGAGAATGAGGGGAATAAATGAATGAAAGGAATGTACGAATGAATGGGAATGTATGAATTAAGGGAACGAATGAATGAATGAAGGGAACGAATGCATGAAGGGAATGAATGATGGGAACGTATGAATGAATGAAGGGAACGAATGAACGAAGGCAATGAATGAACGAAGGGAATGAATGATTGAAGGGAATGTAAGAATGAACGGAATGAACGGATGAAGGAAACGAATGAATGAAGTTAATGAATGAATGATGGGAATGAAGGGAATGAAGGGAATGCATAAATGAAGGGAATGAATTGAATGAAAGGAATGAGAGGAATGGTTGAATGATGGGAATGAGTGAATGAAGGGAATGAGTGAATGAAAGGAACGAAAGGAATGAAGGGAGTGAAGGGAACGAAAGGAATGTGTGAGTGAGGGGACTGAATGTACGAAGGAAATGAATGAATGAAGGGAACGCGGAGAATGAGGAGAATGAATGAATGAAAGGAATGTATGAATGAATGGCAATGTATGAATGAAGGGATCGAATGAATGAATGAAGGGAACGAATGCATGAAGGGAATGAATGAATGAAGGGAATGAATGAATGGAGGGAATTAATGAAGGGAACGAAGCGAGTGTACGTAACGAATGAATGAGTAACGTGAGTGAATGAATGAAGAGAATGAGGGGAATCAGAGAATGAAAGGAATGAAGGGAATGAAGGGAATGAAGGCAACGATGGGAATGAATGAATGAAGCGAATGAATGAGTGGAGGGAATCAATGAACGAAGGCAATGAATGAATGAAGGAAATGAATGAGTTTAGGGAATGAATGACCGAAGGCAATGAATGAATGAAGGGAATGACGGTGATGAGGGGAATGTATGAATGAAACGAATGAGTGAATGCAAGGAATGGATGGAATGAAGGGAATGAAGGAAACGAAGGGAATAAATGAATGAAGGAAATGAATGAATGAATGAAGGGAACGAATGCATGAAGGGAATAAATGAATGAAAGGAATGTACGAATGAATGGGAATGTATGAATGAAGGCAACGAATGAATGAATGAAGGGAACGAATGCATGAAGGGAATGAATGAATGAAGGGAATGTATGAATGAAGGGAATGAATGAATGAAGGGAACGAATGAACGAAGGGAATGAATGAACGAAGGGAATGAATGATTGAAGGGAATGTAATAATGATGGGAATGTATAAATGATTTGAGTGAATGAAGGGAATGTATAAATGAAGGGAATGGATGAATGAAGGGAATGAAGAGAATGAGGGAATAAATGAATGAAAGTAATATACGAATGAATGGGAATGAATGAATGAGGGGAATGAATGAACGAAGCGAATGAACGAATGGAGGGAATGAATGAATGAAGGGAATGAATTAATGGAGGGAATAAATGAAGGGAACGAATGAATGAATAAAGGAAACGAATCCAAGAAGGGAATGAATGAATGAAGGGAATGAACTGAATGAAGGGAATGTGGGGAATGAATCGAATGAAGGAAATGAGAGAATGAAAGGAATGAAGGGAATAAGGGAACGAAGGGAATGAGTGAATGAAAGGAATGAAAGAAGGAAGGGAATGAATGAATGAAGAGTATGAATGAAGGAAGGGAATGAATGAAGGAAGGGAATGAATGGATGATGGGAATGAATGAGTGAAGGGAATGAATGAATGAAGGGAATGAATGATCGAAGGGAATGTAAGAATGAACGGAATAAACGGATGAAGGAAACGAACGAATGAAGGGAACGAAAGAATGGAGGGAATGAATGAATGAAGGGAACGAATGCATGAGGGGAATGAATGAATGAAGGGAATGAATGAATGGAGGGAATTAATGAAGGGAACGAAGCGAGTGTACGTAACGAATGAATGAGTAACGTGAGTGAATGAATGAAGAGAATGAGGGGAATCAGAGAATGAAAGGAATGAAGGGAATGAAGGGAATGAAGGGAATGAAGAGAATGAGGGGAATAAATAATTGAAAGGAATGTACGAATGAATGGGAATGTATGAATGAATGGAACGAGTGAATGAATGAAGGGAACGAATGCATGAGGGGAATGAATGAATGAAGGGAATGTATAAACGAAGGGAATGGATGAATGAAGGGAATGAAGAGAATGAGTGGAATAAATGAATGAAAGGAATGTGCGAATGAATGGGAATGTATGAATGGAGGGAATGAATAAATGAAGGGAATGAATTGAATGAAAGGAATGAGGGGAATGAATGAATGATGGGAATGAGTGAATGAAGGGAGTGAATGAATGAAGGGAACGAATGAACGAAGGGAATGAATGATTGAAGGGAATGTAGTAATGAAGGGAATGTATAAATGATTTGAGTGGATGAAGGGAATGAATGAACGAAGGGAATGAATGAATGAAGGGAATGAATGAATAAAGGGAATGAGGGGAGTGAATGAATGAAGGGAATGAGTGCATGAAAGGAATAAAAGGAATGAATGGAATGAAGGGAATGAAGGGAACGAAAGGAATGAATGAGTGAGGGGACTGAATGTACGAAGGGAATGAATGAATGAAGGGAATGGCGAGAATGAGGGGAGAGAATGAATGACAGGAATGTACGAATGAATGGGAATGTATGAATGAAGGGAACGAATGAATGGAGGGAATGAATGAATGATGGGAACGCATACATGAAGGGCTGAATGAATGAATGATGGGAACGCATACATGAAGGGCTGAATGAATGAAGGGAACGAATGAATGGAGGGAATGAATGAAGGGAACGAATGAATGAATGAAGGGAACAAATGCATGAAGGGAATGAATGAATGAAGGGAATGTATGAACGAAGGGAATGGATGAATGAATGGATTGAAGAGAATGAGGGATTAAATGAATGAAAGGAATATACGAATGAATGGGAATGAATGAATGAAGGGAATGAATGAATGGAGGGAACGAATGAATGGAGGGAATGAATTAATGAAGGGAATGAATTGAATGAAAGGAATGAGGGGAATGAATGAATGATGGGAATGAGTGAATGAAGGGAATGAATGAATGAAGGGAAGGAATGAACGAAGGGAATGAATGATTGAAGGGAATGTAATAATGAAGGGAATGTATAAATGATTTGAGTGGATGAAGGGAATGAATGAACGAAGGGAATGAACGAATGAAGGGAATGAATGAATAAAGGGAATGAGGGGAGTGAATGAATGAAGGGAATGAGTGCATGAAAGGAATAAAAGGAATGAATGGAATGAAGGGAATGAAGGGAACGAAAGGAATGAATGAGTGAGGGGACTGAATGTACGAAGGGAATGAATGAATGAAGGGAATGGCGAGAATGAGGGGAGAGAATGAATGACAGGAATGTACGAATGAATGGGAATGTATGAATGAAGGCAACGAATGAATGGAGGGAATGAATGAATGATGGGAACGCATACATGAAGGGCTGAATGAATGAAGGGAACGAATGAATGGAGGGAATGAATGAAGGGAACGAATGAATGAATGAAGGGAACAAATGCATGAATGGAATGAATGAATGAAGGGAATGTATGAACGAAGGGAATGGATGAATGAATGGATTGAAGAGAATGAGGGAATAAATGAATGAAAGGAATATACGAATGAATGGGAATGAATGAATGAAGGGAATGAATGAATGGAGGGAACGAATGAATGGAGGGAATGAATTAATGAAGGGAACGAAACAATGAAGAGAATGAATGAATGAAGGGAATGAATGAATGAAGGGAGTGAAGAGAATGAGGGGAATGAATGAATGAAAGGAACATAAGAATGAATGGGAATGTACGAATGAAGGGAACGAATGAATGGAGGGAATGGATGAATGAATGAAGGGAATGTATGAATGAAGTGAGTGAATGAATGAAGGTTATATATGAATGAAGGGAATGAATAAATGAAGGGAATGAATGGAATGAAAGGAATGAGGGGAACGAATGAATGATGGGAATGAGTGAATGAAGGGAATGAATGAATGAAGGGAACGAATGAACGAAGGGGATGAATGAACGAAGGGAATGAATGATTGAAGGGAATGTAATAATGAAGGGAATGTATAAATGATTTGAGTGAATGAAGGGAATGTTTGAACGAATGGAATGAATGATTGAAGGGAATGTAAGAATGAAGCGAATGAACGGATGAAGGAAACGAATGAATGAAGGGAATGAATGAATGAAGGGATTGAAGGAAATGAAGGGAATGAAGAGAATGAGGGGAATAAATGAATGAAAGGAATGTACGAATGAATGGGAATGTATGAATGAAGGGAACGAATGAATGAATGAAGGGAACAAATGCATGAAGGGAATGAATGAATGAAGGGAATGTATGAACGAAGGGAATGGATGAATGAATGGATTGAAGAGAATGAGGGAATAAATGAATGAAAGGAATATACGAATGAATGGGAATGAATGAATGAAGGGAATGAATGAATGAAGGGAACGAATGAATGGAGGGAATGAATTAATGAAGGGAACGAATGAATGAAGGGAATGAAGGGAACGAAGGGAATGAAGAGAATGAGGGGAATAAATGAATGAAAGGAATGTGCGAATGAATGGGAATGTATGAATGGAGGGAATGAATAAATGAAGGGAATGAATTGAATGAAAGGAATGAGGGGAATGAATGAATGATGGGAATGAGTGAATGAAGGGAGTGAATGAATGAAGGGAACGAATGAACGAAGGGAATGAATGATTGAAGGGAATGTAATAATGAAGGGAATGTATAAATGATTTGAGTGGATGAAGGGAATGAATGAACGAAGGGAATGAATGAATGAAGGGAATGAATGAATAAAGGGAATGAGGGGAGTGAATGAATGAAGGGAATGAGTGCATGAAAGGAATAAAAGGAATGAATGGAATGAAGGGAATGAAGGGAACGAAAGGAATGAATGAGTGAGGGGACTGAATGTACGAAGGGAATGAATGAATGAAGGGAATGGCGAGAATGAGGGGAGAGAATGAATGACAGGAATGTACGAATGAATGGGAATGTATGAATGAAGGGAACGAATGAATGGAGGGAATGAATGAAGGGAACGAATGAATGAATGAAGGGAACAAATGCATGAATGGAATGAATGAATGAAGGGAATGTATGAACGAAGGGAATGGATGAATGAATGGATTGAAGAGAATGAGGGAATAAATGAATGAAAGGAATATACGAATGAATGGGAATGAATGAATGAAGGGAATGAATGAATGGAGGGAACGAATGAATGGAGGGAATGAATTAATGAAGGGAACGAAAGAATGAAGAGAATGAATGAATGAAGGGAATGTAGTAATGAAGGGAATGTATAAATGATTTGAGTGGATGAAGGGAATGAATGAACGAAGGGAATGAATGAATGAAGGGAATGAATGAATAAAGGGAATGAGGGGAGTGAATGAATGAAGGGAATGAGTGCATGAAAGGAATAAAAGGAATGAATGGAATGAAGGGAATGAAGGGAACGAAAGGAATGAATGAGTGAGGGGACTGAATGTACGAAGGGAATGAATGAATGAAGGGAATGGCGAGAATGAGGGGAGAGAATGAATGACAGGAATGTACGAATGAATGGGAATGTATGAATGAAGGGAACGAATGAATGGAGGGAATGAATGAATGATGGGAACGCATACATGAAGGGCTGAATGAATGAATGATGGGAACGCATACATGAAGGGCTGAATGAATGAAGGGAACGAATGAATGGAGGGAATGAATGAAGGGAACGAATGAATGAATGAAGGGAACAAATGCATGAAGGGAATGAATGAATGAAGGGAATGTATGAACGAAGGGAATGGATGAATGAATGGATTGAAGAGAATGAGGGATTAAATGAATGAAAGGAATGTGCGAATGAATGGGAATGTATGAATGAAGGGAACGAATGAATGACGGGAATGAATGAATGAAGGGAATGAAGGGAATGAAGGGAATGAAGGGAATGAAGGGAATGAAGAGAATGAGGGGAATAAATGAATGAATGGAATGTGCGAATGAATGGGAACGTATGAATGAAGGGAACGAATGAATGAATGAAGGCAACGAATGCATGAAAGGAATGAATGAATGAAGGGAATGTATGTATGAAGGGAATGGATGAATGAAGGGAATGAAGAGAATGAGGGAATAAATGAATGAAAGGAATATACGAATGAATGGGAATGAATGAATGAAGGGAACGAATGAATGGAGGGAATGAATGAAGGGGACGAATGAATGAAGAGAATGAATGAATGACGGGAATGAATGAATGGATTGAAGAGAATGAGGGAATAAATGAATGAAAGGAATATACGAATGAATGGGAATGAATGAATGAAGGGAATGAATGAATGGAGGGAACGAATGAATGGAGGGAATGAATTAATGAAGGGAACGAAACAATGAAGAGAATGAATGAATGAAGGGCATGAATGAATGAAGGGAGTGAAGAGAATGAGGGGAATGAATGAATGAAAGGAACATAAGAATGAATGGGAATGTACGAATGAAGGGAACGAATGAATGGAGGGAATGGATGAATGAATGAAGGGAATGTATGAATGAAGTGAGTGAATGAATGAAGGTTATATATGAATGAAGGGAATGAATAAATGAAGGGAATGAATGGAATGAAAGGAATGAGGGGAACGAATGAATGATGGGAATGAGTGAATGAAGGGAATGAATGAATGAAGGGAACGAATGAACGAAGGGGATGAATGAACGAAGGGAATGAATGATTGAAGGGAATGTAATAATGAAGGGAATGTATAAATGATTTGAGTGAATGAAGGGAATGTTTGAACGAATGGAATGAATGATTGAAGGGAATGTAAGAATGAAGCGAATGAACGGATGAAGGAAACGAATGAATGAAGGGAATGAATGAATGAAGGGATTGAAGGAAATGAAGGGAATGAAGAGAATGAGGGGAATAAATGAATGAAAGGAATGTACGAATGAATGGGAATGTATGAATGAAGGGAACGAATGAATGAATGAAGGGAACAAATGCATGAAGGGAATGAATGAATGAAGGGAATGTATGAACGAAGGGAATGGATGAATGAATGGATTGAAGAGAATGAGGGAATAAATGAATGAAAGGAATATACGAATGAATGGGAATGAATGAATGAAGGGAATGAATGAATGAAGGGAACGAATGAATGGAGGGAATGAATTAATGAAGGGAACGAATGAATGAAGGGAATGAAGGGAACGAAGGGAATGAAGAGAATGAGGGGAATAAATGAATGAAAGGAATGTGCGAATGAATGGGAATGTATGAATGGAGGGAATGAATAAATGAAGGGAATGAATTGAATGAAAGGAATGAGGGGAATGAATGAATGATGGGAATGAGTGAATGAAGGGAGTGAATGAATGAAGGGAACGAATGAACGAAGGGAATGAATGATTGAAGGGAATGTAATAATGAAGGGAATGTATAAATGATTTGAGTGGATGAAGGGAATGAATGAACGAAGGGAATGAATGAATGAAGGGAATGAATGAATAAAGGGAATGAGGGGAGTGAATGAATGAAGGGAATGAGTGCATGAAAGGAATAAAAGGAATGAATGGAATGAAGGGAATGAAGGGAACGAAAGGAATGAATGAGTGAGGGGACTGAATGTACGAAGGGAATGAATGAATGAAGGGAATGGCGAGAATGAGGGGAGAGAATGAATGACAGGAATGTACGAATGAATGGGAATGTATGAATGAAGGGAACGAATGAATGGAGGGAATGAATGAATGATGGGAACGCATACATGAAGGGCTGAATGAATGAAGGGAACGAATGAATGGAGGGAATGAATGAAGGGAACGAATGAATGAATGAAGGGAACAAATGCATGAATGGAATGAATGAATGAAGGGAATGTATGAACGAAGGGAATGGATGAATGAATGGATTGAAGAGAATGAGGGAATAAATGAATGAAAGGAATATACGAATGAATGGGAATGAATGAATGAAGGGAATGAATGAATGGAGGGAACGAATGAATGGAGGGAATGAATTAATGAAGGGAACGAAACAATGAAGAGAATGAATGAATGAAGGGAATGAATGAATGAAGGGAATGAAGAGAATGAGGGGAATGAATGAATGAAAGGAACATAAGAATGAATGGGAATGTACGAATGAAGGGAACGAATGAATGGAGGGAATGGATGAATGAATGAAGGGAATGTATGAATGAAGTGAGTGAATGAATGAAGGTTATATATGAATGAAGGGAATGAATAAATGAAGGGAATGAATGGAATGAAAGGAATGAGGGGAACGAATGAATGATGGGAATGAGTGAATGAAGGGAATGAATGAATGAAGGGAACGAATGAACGAAGGGGATGAATGAACGAAGGGAATGAATGATTGAAGGGAATGTAATAATGAAGGGAATGTATAAATGATTTGAGTGAATGAAGGGAATGTTTGAACGAATGGAATGAATGATTGAAGGGAATGTAAGAATGAAGCGAATGAACGGATGAAGGAAACGAATGAATGAAGGGAATGAATGAATGAAGGGATTGAAGGAAATGAAGGGAATGAAGAGAATGAGGGGAATAAATGAATGAAAGGAATGTACGAATGAATGGGAATGTATGAATGAAGGGAACGAATGAATGAGTGAAGGGACCAAATGCATGAAGGGAATGAATGAATGAAGGGAATGAACGAATGAAGGGAATGAATGAATAAAGGGAATGAGGGGAGTGAATGAATGAAGGGAATGAGTGCATGAAAGGAATAAAAGGAATGAATGGAATGAAGGGAATGAAGGGAACGAAAGGAATGAATGAGTGAGGGGACTGAATGTACGAAGGGAATGAATGAATGAAGGGAATGGCGAGAATGAGGGGAGAGAATGAATGACAGGAATGTACGAATGAATGGGAATGTATGAATGAAGGGAACGAATGAATGGAGGGAATGAATGAATGATGGGAACGCATACATGAAGGGCTGAATGAATGAAGGGAACGAATGAATGGAGGGAATGAATGAAGGGAACGAATGAATGAATGAAGGGAACAAATGCATGAATGGAATGAATGAATGAAGGGAATGTATGAACGAAGGGAATGGATGAATGAATGGATTGAAGAGAATGAGGGAATAAATGAATGAAAGGAATATACGAATGAATGGGAATGAATGAATGAAGGGAATGAATGAATGAAGGGAACGAATGAATGGAGGGAATGAATTAATGAAGGGAACGAATGAATGAAGGGAATGAAGGGAACGAAGGGAATGAAGAGAATGAGGGGAATAAATGAATGAAAGGAATGTGCGAATGAATGGGAATGTATGAATGGAGGGAATGAATAAATGAAGGGAATGAATTGAATGAAAGGAATGAGGGGAATGAATGAATGATGGGAATGAGTGAATGAAGGGAGTGAATGAATGAAGGGAACGAATGAACGAAGGGAATGAATGATTGAAGGGAATGTAGTAATGAAGGGAATGTATAAATGATTTGAGTGGATGAAGGGAATGAATGAACGAAGGGAATGAATGAATGAAGGGAATGAATGAATAAAGGGAATGAGGGGAGTGAATGAATGAAGGGAATGAGTGCATGAAAGGAAGAAAAGGAATGAATGGAATGAAGGGAATGAAGGGAACGAAAGGAATGAATGAGTGAGGGGACTGAATGTACGAAGGGAATGAATGAATGAAGGGAATGGCGAGAATGAGGGGAGAGAATGAATGACAGGAATGTACGAATGAATGGGAATGTATGAATGAAGGGAACGAATGAATGGAGGGAATGAATGAATGATGGGAACGCATACATGAAGGGCTGAATGAATGAATGATGGGAACGCATACATGAAGGGCTGAATGAATGAAGGGAACGAATGAATGGAGGGAATGAATGAAGGGAACGAATGAATGAATGAAGGGAACAAATGCATGAATGGAATGAATGAATGAAGGGAATGTATGAACGAAGGGAATGGATGAATGAATGGATTGAAGAGAATGAGGGAATAAATGAATGAAAGGAATATACGAATGAATGGGAATGAATGAATGAAGGGAATGAATGAATGGAGGGAACGAATGAATGGAGGGAATGAATTAATGAAGGGAACGAAACAATGAAGAGAATGAATGAATGAAGGGAATGAATGAATGAAGGGAGTGAAGAGAATGAGGGGAATGAATGAATGAAAGGAACATAAGAATGAATGGGAATGTACGAATGAAGGGAACGAATGAATGGAGGGAATGGATGAATGAATGAAGGGAATGTATGAATGAAGTGAGTGAATGAATGAAGGTTATATATGAATGAAGGGAATGAATAAATGAAGGGAATGAATGGAATGAAAGGAATGAGGGGAACGAATGAATGATGGGAATGAGTGAATGAAGGGAATGAATGAATGAAGGGAACGAATGAACGAAGGGGATGAATGAACGAAGGGAATGAATGATTGAAGGGAATGTAATAATGAAGGGAATGTATAAATGATTTGAGTGAATGAAGGGAATGTTTGAACGAATGGAATGAATGATTGAAGGGAATGTAAGAATGAAGCGAATGAACGGATGAAGGAAACGAATGAATGAAGGGAATGAATGAATGAAGGGATTGAAGGAAATGAAGGGAATGAAGAGAATGAGGGGAATAAATGAATGAAAGGAATGTACGAATGAATGGGAATGTATGAATGAAGGGAACGAATGAATGAATGAAGGGAACAAATGCATGAAGGGAATGAATGAATGAAGGGAATGTATGAACGAAGGGAATGGATGAATGAATGGATTGAAGAGAATGAGGGAATAAATGAATGAAAGGAATATACGAATGAATGGGAATGAATGAATGAAGGGAATGAATGAATGAAGGGAACGAATGAATGGAGGGAATGAATTAATGAAGGGAACGAATGAATGAAGGGAATGAAGGGAACGAAGGGAATGAAGAGAATGAGGGGAATAAATGAATGAAAGGAATGTGCGAATGAATGGGAATGTATGAATGGAGGGAATGAATAAATGAAGGGAATGAATTGAATGAAAGGAATGAGGGGAATGAATGAATGATGGGAATGAGTGAATGAAGGGAGTGAATGAATGAAGGGAACGAATGAACGAAGGGAATGAATGATTGAAGGGAATGTAATAATGAAGGGAATGTATAAATGATTTGAGTGGATGAAGGGAATGAATGAACGAAGGGAATGAATGAATGAAGGGAATGAATGAATAAAGGGAATGAGGGGAGTGAATGAATGAAGGGAATGAGTGCATGAAAGGAATAAAAGGAATGAATGGAATGAAGGGAATGAAGGGAACGAAAGGAATGAATGAGTGAGGGGACTGAATGTACGAAGGGAATGAATGAATGAAGGGAATGGCGAGAATGAGGGGAGAGAATGAATGACAGGAATGTACGAATGAATGGGAATGTATGAATGAAGGGAACGAATGAATGGAGGGAATGAATGAAGGGAACGAATGAATGAATGAAGGGAACAAATGCATGAATGGAATGAATGAATGAAGGGAATGTATGAACGAAGGGAATGGATGAATGAATGGATTGAAGAGAATGAGGGAATAAATGAATGAAAGGAATATACGAATGAATGGGAATGAATGAATGAAGGGAATGAATGAATGGAGGGAACGAATGAATGGAGGGAATGAATTAATGAAGGGAACGAAAGAATGAAGAGAATGAATGAATGAAGGGAATGTATAATGAAGGGAATGTATAAATGATTTGAGTGGATGAAGGGAATGAATGAACGAAGGGAATGAATGAATGAAGGGAATGAATGAATAAAGGGAATGAGGGGAGTGAATGAATGAAGGAAATGAGTGCATGAAAGGAATAAAAGGAATGAATGGAATGAAGGGAATGAAGGGAACGAAAGGAATGAATGAGTGAGGGGACTGAATGTACGAAGGGAATGAATGAATGAAGGGAATGGCGAGAATGAGGGGAGAGAATGAATGACAGGAATGTACGAATGAATGGGAATGTATGAATGAAGGGAACGAATGAATGGAGGGAATGAATGAATGATGGGAACGCATACATGAAGGGCTGAATGAATGAATGATGGGAACGCATACATGAAGGGCTGAATGAATGAAGGGAACGAATGAATGGAGGGAATGAATGAAGGGAACGAATGAATGAATGAAGGGAACAAATGCATGAAGGGAATGAATGAATGAAGGGAATGTATGAACGAAGGGAATGGATGAATGAATGGATTGAAGAGAATGAGGGATTAAATGAATGAAAGGAATGTGCGAATGAATGGGAATGTATGAATGAAGGGAACGAATGAATGACGGGAATGAATGAATGAAGGGAATGAAGGGAATGAAGGGAATGAAGGGAATGAAGGGAATGAAGAGAATGAGGGGAATAAATGAATGAATGGAATGTGCGAATGAATGGGAACGTATGAATGAAGGGAACGAATGAATGAATGAAGGCAACGAATGCATGAAAGGAATGAATGAATGAAGGGAATGTATGTATGAAGGGAATGGATGAATGAAGGGAATGAAGAGAATGAGGGAATAAATGAATGAAAGGAATATACGAATGAATGGGAATGAATGAATGAAGGGAACGAATGAATGGAGGGAATGAATGAAGGGGACGAATGAATGAAGAGAATGAATGAATGACGGGAATGAATGAATGGATTGAAGAGAATGAGGGAATAAATGAATGAAAGGAATATACGAATGAATGGGAATGAATGAATGAAGGGAATGAATGAATGGAGGGAACGAATGAATGGAGGGAATGAATTAATGAAGGGAACGAAACAATGAAGAGAATGAATGAATGAAGGGCATGAATGAATGAAGGGAGTGAAGAGAATGAGGGGAATGAATGAATGAAAGGAACATAAGAATGAATGGGAATGTACGAATGAAGGGAACGAATGAATGGAGGGAATGGATGAATGAATGAAGGGAATGTATGAATGAAGTGAGTGAATGAATGAAGGTTATATATGAATGAAGGGAATGAATAAATGAAGGGAATGAATGGAATGAAAGGAATGAGGGGAACGAATGAATGATGGGAATGAGTGAATGAAGGGAATGAATGAATGAAGGGAACGAATGAACGAAGGGGATGAATGAACGAAGGGAATGAATGATTGAAGGGAATGTAATAATGAAGGGAATGTATAAATGATTTGAGTGAATGAAGGGAATGTTTGAACGAATGGAATGAATGATTGAAGGGAATGTAAGAATGAAGCGAATGAACGGATGAAGGAAACGAATGAATGAAGGGAATGAATGAATGAAGGGATTGAAGGAAATGAAGGGAATGAAGAGAATGAGGGGAATAAATGAATGAAAGGAATGTACGAATGAATGGGAATGTATGAATGAAGGGAACGAATGAATGAATGAAGGGAACAAATGCATGAAGGGAATGAATGAATGAAGGGAATGTATGAACGAAGGGAATGGATGAATGAATGGATTGAAGAGAATGAGGGAATAAATGAATGAAAGGAATATACGAATGAATGGGAATGAATGAATGAAGGGAATGAATGAATGAAGGGAACGAATGAATGGAGGGAATGAATTAATGAAGGGAACGAATGAATGAAGGGAATGAAGGGAACGAAGGGAATGAAGAGAATGAGGGGAATAAATGAATGAAAGGAATGTGCGAATGAATGGGAATGTATGAATGGAGGGAATGAATAAATGAAGGGAATGAATTGAATGAAAGGAATGAGGGGAATGAATGAATGATGGGAATGAGTGAATGAAGGGAGTGAATGAATGAAGGGAACGAATGAACGAAGGGAATGAATGATTGAAGGGAATGTAATAATGAAGGGAATGTATAAATGATTTGAGTGGATGAAGGGAATGAATGAACGAAGGGAATGAATGAATGAAGGGAATGAATGAATAAAGGGAATGAGGGGAGTGAATGAATGAAGGGAATGAGTGCATGAAAGGAATAAAAGGAATGAATGGAATGAAGGGAATGAAGGGAACGAAAGGAATGAATGAGTGAGGGGACTGAATGTACGAAGGGAATGAATGAATGAAGGGAATGGCGAGAATGAGGGGAGAGAATGAATGACAGGAATGTACGAATGAATGGGAATGTATGAATGAAGGGAACGAATGAATGGAGGGAATGAATGAATGATGGGAACGCATACATGAAGGGCTGAATGAATGAAGGGAACGAATGAATGGAGGGAATGAATGAAGGGAACGAATGAATGAATGAAGGGAACAAATGCATGAATGGAATGAATGAATGAAGGGAATGTATGAACGAAGGGAATGGATGAATGAATGGATTGAAGAGAATGAGGGAATAAATGAATGAAAGGAATATACGAATGAATGGGAATGAATGAATGAAGGGAATGAATGAATGGAGGGAACGAATGAATGGAGGGAATGAATTAATGAAGGGAACGAAACAATGAAGAGAATGAATGAATGAAGGGAATGAATGAATGAAGGGAATGAAGAGAATGAGGGGAATGAATGAATGAAAGGAACATAAGAATGAATGGGAATGTACGAATGAAGGGAACGAATGAATGGAGGGAATGGATGAATGAATGAAGGGAATGTATGAATGAAGTGAGTGAATGAATGAAGGTTATATATGAATGAAGGGAATGAATAAATGAAGGGAATGAATGGAATGAAAGGAATGAGGGGAACGAATGAATGATGGGAATGAGTGAATGAAGGGAATGAATGAATGAAGGGAACGAATGAACGAAGGGGATGAATGAACGAAGGGAATGAATGATTGAAGGGAATGTAATAATGAAGGGAATGTATAAATGATTTGAGTGAATGAAGGGAATGTTTGAACGAATGGAATGAATGATTGAAGGGAATGTAAGAATGAAGCGAATGAACGGATGAAGGAAACGAATGAATGAAGGGAATGAATGAATGAAGGGATTGAAGGAAATGAAGGGAATGAAGAGAATGAGGGGAATAAATGAATGAAAGGAATGTACGAATGAATGGGAATGTATGAATGAAGGGAACGAATGAATGAGTGAAGGGACCAAATGCATGAAGGGAATGAATGAATGAAGGGAATGTATGAACGAAGGGAATGGATGAATGAATGGATTGAAGAGAATGAGGGAATAAATGAATGAAAGGAATATACGAATGAATGGGAATGAATGAATGAAGGGAATGAATGAATGGAGGGAACGAATGAATGGAGGGAATGAATTAATGATGGGAACGCATACATGAAGGGCTGAATGAATGAATGATGGGAACGCATACATGAAGGGCTGAATGAATGAATGATGGGAACGCATACATGAAGGGCTGAATGAATGAAGGGAACGAATGAATGGAGGGAATGAATGAAGGGAACGAATGAATGAATGAAGGGAACAAATGCATGAAGGGAATGAATGAATGAAGGGAATGTATGAACGAAGGGAATGGATGAATGAATGGATTGAAGAGAATGAGGGAATAAATGAATGAAAGGAATATACGAATGAATGGGAATGAATGAATGAAGGGAATGAATGAATGGAGGGAACGAATGAATGGAGGGAATGAATTAATGAAGGGAATGAATTGAATGAAAGGAATGAGGGGAATGAATGAATGATGGGAATGAGTGAATGAAGGGAATGAATGAATGAAGGGAAGGAATGAACGAAGGGAATGAATGATTGAAGGGAATGTAATAATGAAGGGAATGTATAAATGATTTGAGTGGATGAAGGGAATGAATGAACGAAGGGAATGAACGAATGAAGGGAATGAATGAATAAAGGGAATGAGGGGAGTGAATGAATGAAGGGAATGAGTGCATGAAAGGAATAAAAGGAATGAATGGAATGAAGGGAATGAAGGGAACGAAAGGAATGAATGAGTGAGGGGACTGAATGTACGAAGGGAATGAATGAATGAAGGGAATGGCGAGAATGAGGGGAGAGAATGAATGACAGGAATGTACGAATGAATGGGAATGTATGAATGAAGGGAACGAATGAATGGAGGGAATGAATGAATGATGGGAACGCATACATGAAGGGCTGAATGAATGAAGGGAACGAATGAATGGAGGGAATGAATGAAGGGAACGAATGAATGAATGAAGGGAACAAATGCATGAATGGAATGAATGAATGAAGGGAATGTATGAACGAAGGGAATGGATGAATGAATGGATTGAAGAGAATGAGGGAATAAATGAATGAAAGGAATATACGAATGAATGGGAATGAATGAATGAAGGGAATGAATGAATGAAGGGAACGAATGAATGGAGGGAATGAATTAATGAAGGGAACGAATGAATGAAGGGAATGAAGGGAACGAAGGGAATGAAGAGAATGAGGGGAATAAATGAATGAAAGGAATGTGCGAATGAATGGGAATGTATGAATGGAGGGAATGAATAAATGAAGGGAATGAATTGAATGAAAGGAATGAGGGGAATGAATGAATGATGGGAATGAGTGAATGAAGGGAGTGAATGAATGAAGGGAACGAATGAACGAAGGGAATGAATGATTGAAGGGAATGTAGTAATGAAGGGAATGTATAAATGATTTGAGTGGATGAAGGGAATGAATGAACGAAGGGAATGAATGAATGAAGGGAATGAATGAATAAAGGGAATGAGGGGAGTGAATGAATGAAGGGAATGAGTGCATGAAAGGAAGAAAAGGAATGAATGGAATGAAGGGAATGAAGGGAACGAAAGGAATGAATGAGTGAGGGGACTGAATGTACGAAGGGAATGAATGAATGAAGGGAATGGCGAGAATGAGGGGAGAGAATGAATGACAGGAATGTACGAATGAATGGGAATGTATGAATGAAGGGAACGAATGAATGGAGGGAATGAATGAATGATGGGAACGCATACATGAAGGGCTGAATGAATGAATGATGGGAACGCATACATGAAGGGCTGAATGAATGAAGGGAACGAATGAATGGAGGGAATGAATGAAGGGAACGAATGAATGAATGAAGGGAACAAATGCATGAAGGGAATGAATGAATGAAGGGAATGTATGAACGAAGGGAATGGATGAATGAATGGATTGAAGAGAATGAGGGATTAAATGAATGAAAGGAATATACGAATGAATGGGAATGAATGAATGAAGGGAATGAATGAATGGAGGGAACGAATGAATGGAGGGAATGAATTAATGAAGGGAATGAATTGAATGAAAGGAATGAGGGGAATGAATGAATGATGGGAATGAGTGAATGAAGGGAATGAATGAATGAAGGGAAGGAATGAACGAAGGGAATGAATGATTGAAGGGAATGTAATAATGAAGGGAATGTATAAATGATTTGAGTGGATGAAGGGAATGAATGAACGAAGGGAATGAACGAATGAAGGGAATGAATGAATAAAGGGAATGAGGGGAGTGAATGAATGAAGGGAATGAGTGCATGAAAGGAATAAAAGGAATGAATGGAATGAAGGGAATGAAGGGAACGAAAGGAATGAATGAGTGAGGGGACTGAATGTACGAAGGGAATGAATGAATGAAGGGAATGGCGAGAATGAGGGGAGAGAATGAATGACAGGAATGTACGAATGAATGGGAATGTATGAATGAAGGGAACGAATGAATGGAGGGAATGAATGAATGATGGGAACGCATACATGAAGGGCTGAATGAATGAAGGGAACGAATGAATGGAGGGAATGAATGAAGGGAACGAATGAATGAATGAAGGGAACAAATGCATGAATGGAATGAATGAATGAAGGGAATGTATGAACGAAGGGAATGGATGAATGAATGGATTGAAGAGAATGAGGGAATAAATGAATGAAAGGAATATACGAATGAATGGGAATGAATGAATGAAGGGAATGAATGAATGGAGGGAACGAATGAATGGAGGGAATGAATTAATGAAGGGAACGAAACAATGAAGAGAATGAATGAATGAAGGGAATGAATGAATGAAGGGAGTGAAGAGAATGAGGGGAATGAATGAATGAAAGGAACATAAGAATGAATGGGAATGTACGAATGAAGGGAACGAATGAATGGAGGGAATGGATGAATGAATGAAGGGAATGTATGAATGAAGTGAGTGAATGAATGAAGGTTATATATGAATGAAGGGAATGAATAAATGAAGGGAATGAATGGAATGAAAGGAATGAGGGGAACGAATGAATGATGGGAATGAGTGAATGAAGGGAATGAATGAATGAAGGGAACGAATGAACGAAGGGGATGAATGAACGAAGGGAATGAATGATTGAAGGGAATGTAATAATGAAGGGAATGTATAAATGATTTGAGTGAATGAAGGGAATGTTTGAACGAATGGAATGAATGATTGAAGGGAATGTAAGAATGAAGCGAATGAACGGATGAAGGAAACGAATGAATGAAGGGAATGAATGAATGAAGGGATTGAAGGAAATGAAGGGAATGAAGAGAATGAGGGGAATAAATGAATGAAAGGAATGTACGAATGAATGGGAATGTATGAATGAAGGGAACGAATGAATGAATGAAGGGAACAAATGCATGAAGGGAATGAATGAATGAAGGGAATGTATGAACGAAGGGAATGGATGAATGAATGGATTGAAGAGAATGAGGGAATAAATGAATGAAAGGAATATACGAATGAATGGGAATGAATGAATGAAGGGAATGAATGAATGAAGGGAACGAATGAATGGAGGGAATGAATTAATGAAGGGAACGAATGAATGAAGGGAATGAAGGGAACGAAGGGAATGAAGAGAATGAGGGGAATAAATGAATGAAAGGAATGTGCGAATGAATGGGAATGTATGAATGGAGGGAATGAATAAATGAAGGGAATGAATTGAATGAAAGGAATGAGGGGAATGAATGAATGATGGGAATGAGTGAATGAAGGGAGTGAATGAATGAAGGGAACGAATGAACGAAGGGAATGAATGATTGAAGGGAATGTAATAATGAAGGGAATGTATAAATGATTTGAGTGGATGAAGGGAATGAATGAACGAAGGGAATGAATGAATGAAGGGAATGAATGAATAAAGGGAATGAGGGGAGTGAATGAATGAAGGGAATGAGTGCATGAAAGGAATAAAAGGAATGAATGGAATGAAGGGAATGAAGGGAACGAAAGGAATGTATGAGTGAGGGGACTGAATGTACGAAGGGAATGAATGAATGAAGGGAATGGCGAGAATGAGGGGAGAGAATGAATGACAGGAATGTACGAATGAATGGGAATGTATGAATGAAGGGAACGAATGAATGGAGGGAATGAATGAAGGGAACGAATGAATGAATGAAGGGAACAAATGCATGAATGGAATGAATGAATGAAGGGAATGTATGAACGAAGGGAATGGATGAATGAATGGATTGAAGAGAATGAGGGAATAAATGAATGAAAGGAATATACGAATGAATGGGAATGAATGAATGAAGGGAATGAATGAATGGAGGGAACGAATGAATGGAGGGAATGAATTAATGAAGGGAACGAAAGAATGAAGAGAATGAATGAATGAAGGGAATGTATAATGAAGGGAATGTATAAATGATTTGAGTGGATGAAGGGAATGAATGAACGAAGGGAATGAATGAATGAAGGGAATGAATGAATAAAGGGAATGAGGGGAGTGAATGAATGAAGGAAATGAGTGCATGAAAGGAATAAAAGGAATGAATGGAATGAAGGGAATGAAGGGAACGAAAGGAATGAATGAGTGAGGGGACTGAATGTACGAAGGGAATGAATGAATGAAGGGAATGGCGAGAATGAGGGGAGAGAATGAATGACAGGAATGTACGAATGAATGGGAATGTATGAATGATGGGAACGAATGAATGGAGGGAATGAATGAATGATGGGAACGCATACATGAAGGGATGAATGAATGAAGGGAACGAATGAATGGAGGGAATGAATGAAGGGAACGAATGAATGAATGAAGGGAACAAATGCATGAAGGGAATGAATGAATGAAAGGAACGAATGAACGAAGGGAATGTATGAACGAAGGGAATGGATGAATGAATGGATTGATGAGAATGAGGGAATAAATGAATGAAAGGAATATACGAATGAATGGGAATGAATGAATGAAGGGAATGAATGAATGGAGGGAACGAATGAATGGAGGGAATGAATTAATGAAGGGAACGAATGAATGAAGGGAATGAATGAACGAAGAGAATGAATGAATGAAGGGAATGAATGATTGAAGGGAATGTATGAAAGAAGCGAATGGACGGATGAAGGAAACGAATGAATGAAGGGAATGAATGAATGACGGGAATGAAAGAAATGAAGGGAATGAATGGAATGAAGAGAATGGGGGGAACAAATGAATGAAAGGAATATACGAATGAATGGGAATGAATGAATGAAGGGAACGAATGAATGGTGGGAATGAATGAAGGGGACGAATGAATGAATGAAGGGAACAAATGCATGAATGGAATGAATGAATGAAGGGAATGTATGAACGAAGGGAATGGATGAATGAATGGATTGAAGAGAATGAGGGAATAAATGAATGAAAGGAATATACGAATGAATGGGAATGAATGAATGAAGGGAATGAATGAATGGAGGGAACGAATGAATGGAGGGAATGAATTAATGAAGGGAACGAAAGAATGAAGAGAATGAATGAATGAAGGGAATGTATAATGAAGGGAATGTATAAATGATTTGAGTGGATGAAGGGAATGAATGAACGAAGGGAATGAATGAATGAAGGGAATGAATGAATAAAGGGAATGAGGGGAGTGAATGAATGAAGGAAATGAGTGCATGAAAGGAATAAAAGGAATGAATGGAATGAAGGGAATGAAGGGAACGAAAGGAATGAATGAGTGAGGGGACTGAATGTACGAAGGGAATGAATGAATGAAGGGAATGGCGAGAATGAGGGGAGAGAATGAATGACAGGAATGTACGAATGAATGGGAATGTATGAATGATGGGAACGAATGAATGGAGGGAATGAATGAATGATGGGAACGCATAAATGAA
Organism: Megachile leachella; assembly: GCA_963576845.1. Classification (NCBI taxonomy): domain Eukaryota; kingdom Metazoa; phylum Arthropoda; class Insecta; order Hymenoptera; family Megachilidae; genus Megachile; species Megachile leachella. The sequence continues at coordinate 1,143,684 of CAUYWW010000227.1, read as the reverse complement.
GGGATGAATGAATGAAGGGAACGAATGAATGGAGGGAATGAATGAAGGGAACGAATGAATGAATGAAGGGAACAAATGCATGAAGGGAATGAATGAATGAAAGGAACGAATGAACGAAGGGAATGTATGAACGAAGGGAATGGATGAATGAATGGATTGATGAGAATGAGGGAATAAATGAATGAAAGGAATATACGAATGAATGGGAATGAATGAATGAAGGGAATGAATGAATGGAGGGAACGAATGAATGGAGGGAATGAATTAATGAAGGGAACGAATGAATGAAGGGAATGAATGAACGAAGAGAATGAATGAATGAAGGGAATGAATGATTGAAGGGAATGTATGAAAGAAGCGAATGGACGGATGAAGGAAACGAATGAATGAAGGGAATGAATGAATGACGGGAATGAAAGAAATGAAGGGAATGAATGGAATGAAGAGAATGGGGGGAACAAATGAATGAAAGGAATATACGAATGAATGGGAATGAATGAATGAAGGGAACGAATGAATGGTGGGAATGAATGAAGGGGACGAATGAATGAATGAAGGGAACAAATGCATGAATGGAATGAATGAATGAAGGGAATGTATGAACGAAGGGAATGGATGAATGAATGGATTGAAGAGAATGAGGGAATAAATGAATGAAAGGAATATACGAATGAATGGGAATGAATGAATGAAGGGAATGAATGAATGGAGGGAACGAATGAATGGAGGGAATGAATTAATGAAGGGAACGAAAGAATGAAGAGAATGAATGAATGAAGGGAATGTATAATGAAGGGAATGTATAAATGATTTGAGTGGATGAAGGGAATGAATGAACGAAGGGAATGAATGAATGAAGGGAATGAATGAATAAAGGGAATGAGGGGAGTGAATGAATGAAGGAAATGAGTGCATGAAAGGAATAAAAGGAATGAATGGAATGAAGGGAATGAAGGGAACGAAAGGAATGAATGAGTGAGGGGACTGAATGTACGAAGGGAATGAATGAATGAAGGGAATGGCGAGAATGAGGGGAGAGAATGAATGACAGGAATGTACGAATGAATGGGAATGTATGAATGATGGGAACGAATGAATGGAGGGAATGAATGAATGATGGGAACGCATACATGAAGGGATGAATGAATGAAGGGAACGAATGAATGGAGGGAATGAATGAAGGGAACGAATGAATGAATGAAGGGAACAAATGCATGAAGGGAATGAATGAATGAAAGGAACGAATGAACGAAGGGAATGTATGAACGAAGGGAATGGATGAATGAATGGATTGATGAGAATGAGGGAATAAATGAATGAAAGGAATATACGAATGAATGGGAATGAATGAATGAAGGGAATGAATGAATGGAGGGAACGAATGAATGGAGGGAATGAATTAATGAAGGGAACGAATGAATGAAGGGAATGAATGAACGAAGAGAATGAATGAATGAAGGGAATGAATGATTGAAGGGAATGTATGAAAGAAGCGAATGGACGGATGAAGGAAACGAATGAATGAAGGGAATGAATGAATGACGGGAATGAAAGGAATGAAGGGAATGAATGGAATGAAGAGAATGGGGGGAACAAATGAATGAAAGGAATATACGAATGAATGGGAATGAATGAATGAAGGGAACGAATGAATGGTGGGAATGAATGAAGGGGACGAATGAATGAGGAGAATGAATGAATGAGGGGAATGAATGAATGAAGGGAATGAATGATTGAAGGGAATGTAAGAAAGAAGCGAATGAACGGTTGAAGGAAACGAATGAATGAAGGGAATGAATGAATGAAGGGAATGAAGGGAATGAAGGAAATGAAGAGAATGAGGGGAATAAATGAATGAAAGGAATGTACGAATGAATGGGAATGTATGAATGAAGGTAACGAAAGAATGAATGAAGGGAACAAATGCATGAAGGGAATGAATGAATGAAGGGAATGTATGAACGAAGGGAATGGATGAATGAATGGAATGAAGAGAATGAGGGAATAAATGAATGAAAGGAATGTGCGAATGAATGGGAATGTATGAATGAAGGGAACGAATGAATGAATGAAGGGAACAAATGCATGAAGGGAATGAATGAATGAAGGGAATGTATGAACGAAGGGAATGGATGAATGAATGAAATGAAGAGAATGAGGGAAGAAATGAATGAGAGGAATATACGAATGAATGGGAATGAATGAATGAAGGGAATGAATGGATGGAGGGAACGAATGAATGGAGGGAATGAATTCATGAAGGGAACAAATGAATGAAGGGAATGAATGAATGAAGGGAATGAAGAGAATGAGGGGAATGAATGAATGAAAGGAATATACGAATGAATGGGAATGAATGAATGAAGGGAACGAATGAATGGAGGGAATGAATGAAGGCGACGAATGAATGAAGAGAATGAATGAATGAGGGGAATGAATGAATGGAGGGAATGAATGAATGAAGGGAATGAATTAATGGAGGGAATGAATGAAGGGAACGAATGAATGAATAAAGGAAACGAATCCAAGAAGGGAATGAATGAATGAGGGGAATGAACTGAATGAAGGGAATGTGAGGAATGAATCGAATGACAGGAATGTACGAATGAATGGGAATGTATGTATGAAGGGAACGAATGAATGGAGGCAATGAATGAATGAAGGGAACGAATGAATGGAGGGAATGAATGAAGGGAACGAATGAATGGAGGGAATGAATGAAGGGAACGAATGAATGAAGAGAATGAATGAATGAGGGGAATGAATGAATGAAGGGAATGAAGAGAATGAGGGGAATGAATGAATGAAAGGAACATGCGAATGAATGGGAATGTATGAATAAAGGGAACGAATGAATGGAGGGAATGGATGAATGAATGAAGGAAATGTATGAATGAAGGGAATGAATGAATGAAGGTAATGTATGAATGAAGGGAATGAATAAATGATGGGAATGAATGAAGGGAACGAATGAATGAAGAGAATGAATGAATGAGGGGAATGAATGAATGATGGGAATGAGTGAATGAAGGGAATGAATGAATGAAGGGAACGAATGAACGAAGGGGATGAATGAACGAAGGGAATGAATGATTGAACGCAATGTAATAATGAAGGGAATGTATAAATGATTTGAGTGAATGAAGGGAATGAATGAACGAAGGGAATGAATGATTGAAGGGAATGTAAGACTGAAGCGAATGAACGGATGAAGGAAACAAATGAATGAAGGGAATGAATGAATGAAGGGAATGAAGGGAAGAAAGGGAATAAAGGGAATGAAGGGAATGAGGGGAATAAATGAATGAAAGGAATGTGCGAATGAATGGGAATGTATGCTTGAAGGGAACGAATGAATGAATGAAGGGAACGAATGCATGAAAGGAATGAATGAATGAAGGGAATGTATGAATGAAGGGAATGAAGAGAATGTGGGAATGAATGAATGAAAGGAATTTACGAATGAATGGGAATGAATGAATGAAGGGAACGAATGAATGGAGGGAATGAATGAATGAAGGGAATGAATGATTGAAGGGAATGTAAGAAAGAAGAGAATGAACGGATGAAGGAAACGAATGAATGAAGGGAATGAATGAATGAAGGGAATGAATGAATGAAGGGAATGAATGATTGAAGGGAATGTAAGAATGAAGCGAATGAACGGATGAAGGAAACGAATGAACGAAGGGAATGAGTGAATGAAGGGAATGAAGGGAACGAAGGGAATGAAGGGAATGAGGGGAATAAATGAATGAAAGGTATGTGTGAATGAAGGGAATGAAGGAAACGAAGGGAATGAATGAATGAAGGAAATGAATGAATGAGGGGGATGAATGAATGAAGGGAATGAGGGGGATGAATGAATGAAGGGAATGAATGAATAAAGGGAATGAGGGGAGTGAATTAATGAAGGGAATGAGGTCATGAAAGGAATAAAAGGAATGAATGGAATGAAGGGAATGAAGGGAACGAAAGGAACGAATGAGTGAGGGGACTGAATGTACGAAGGGAATGAATGAATGAAGGGAATGGCGAGAATGAGGGGAGAGAATGAATGACAGGAATGTACGAATGAATGGGAATGTATGAATGAAGGGAACGAATGAATGGAGGGAATGAATGAATGATGGGAACGCATGCATGATGGGTTGAATGAATGAAGGGAACGAATGAATGGAGGGAATGAATGAAGGGAACGAATGAATGAAGAGAATGAATGAATGAGGGGAATGAATGAATGAAGGGAATGAATGAATGGAGGGAACGAATGAATGGAGGGAATGAATTAATGAAGGGAACGAAACAATGAAGAGAATGAATGAATGAAGGGAATGAATGAATGAAGGGAATGAAGAGAATGAGGGGAATGAATGAATGAAAGGAACATAAGAATGAATGGGAATGTACGAATGAAGGGAACGAATGAATGGAGGGAATGGATGAATGAATGAAGGGAATGTATGAATGAAGTGAGTGAATGAATGAAGGTTATATATGAATGAAGGGAATGAATGGAATGAAAGGAATGAGGGGAATGAATGAATGATGGGAATGAGTGAATGAAGGGAATGAATGAATGAAGGGAACGAATGAATGAAGGGAATGAAGGGAATGAAGGGAATGAAGAGAATGAGGGGAATAAATGAATGAAAGGAATGTGCGAATGAATGGGAATGTATGAATGAAGGGAACGAATGAATGAATGAAGGGAACGAATGCATGAAACGAATGAATGAATGAAGGGAATGTATGAATGAAGGGAATGAAGAGAATGAGGGAATAAATGAATGAAAGGAATATACGAATGAATGGGAATGAATGAATGAAGGGAATGAATGAATGGAGGGAACGAATGAATGGAGGGATTGGATGAATGAATAAAGGGAACGTATGAATGAAGGGAATGAATGAGTGAAGGTAATGTATGAATGGAGGGAATGAATAAATGAAGGGAATGAATTGAATGAAAGGAATGAGGGGAATGAATGAATGATGGGAATGAGTGAATGAAGGGAATGAATGAATGAAGGGAACGAATGAACGAAGGGGATGAATGAACGAAGGGAATGAATGATTGAAGGGAATGTATAAATGATTTGAGTGGATGAAGGGAATGAATGAACGAAGGGAATGGATGAATGAAGGGAATGAAGGGAATGAAGGGAATGAAGAGAATGAGGGGAATAAATGAATGAAAGAAATGTGCGAATGAATGGGAATGTATGAATGAAGGGAACGAATGAATGACGGGAATGAATGAATGAAGGGAATGAAGGGAACGAAGGGAATGAAGGGAATGAAGGGAATGAAGAGAATGAGGGGAATAAATGAATGAATGGAATGTGCGAATGAATGGGAACGTATGAATGAAGGGAACGAATGAATGAATGAAGGCAACGAATGCATGAAAGGAATGAATGAATGAAGGGAATGTATGTATGAAGGGAATGGATGAATGAAGGGAATGAAGAGAATGAGGGAATAAATGAATGAAAGGAATATACGAATGAATGGGAATGAATGAATGAAGGGAACGAATGAATGGAGGGAATGAATGAAGGGGACGAATGAATGAAGAGAATGAATGAATGACGGGAATGAACGAATGGATTGAAGAGAATGAGGGAATAAATGAATGAAAGGAATATACGAATGAATGGGAATGAATGAATGAAGGGAATGAATGAATGGAGGGAACGAATGAATGGAGGGAATGAATTAATGAAGGGAACGAAACAATGAAGAGAATGAATGAATGAAGGGAATGAATGAATGAAGGGAGTGAAGAGAATGAGGGGAATGAATGAATGAAAGGAACATAAGAATGAATGGGAATGTACGAATGAAGGGAACGAATGAATGGAGGGAATGGATGAATGAATGAAGGGAATGTATGAATGAAGTGAGTGAATGAATGAAGGTTATATATGAATGAAGGGAATGAATAAATGAAGGGAATGAATGGAATGAAAGGAATGAGGGGAACGAATGAATGATGGGAATGAGTGAATGAAGGGAATGAATGAATGAAGGGAACGAATGAACGAAGGGGATGAATGAACGAAGGGAATGAATGATTGAAGGGAATGTAATAATGAAGGGAATGTATAAATGATTTGAGTGAATGAAGGGAATGTTTGAACGAATGGAATGAATGATTGAAGGGAATGTAAGAATGAAGCGAATGAACGGATGAAGGAAACGAATGAATGAAGGGAATGAATGAATGAAGGGATTGAAGGAAATGAAGGGAATGAAGAGAATGAGGGGAATAAATGAATGAAAGGAATGTACGAATGAATGGGAATGTATGAATGAAGGGAACGAATGAATGAATGAAGGGAACAAATGCATGAAGGGAATGAATGAATGAAGGGAATGTATGAACGAAGGGAATGGATGAATGAATGGATTGAAGAGAATGAGGGAATAAATGAATGAAAGGAATATACGAATGAATGGGAATGAATGAATGAAGGGAATGAATGAATGAAGGGAATGAATGAATGAAGGGAACGAATGAATGGAGGGAATGAATTAATGAAGGGAACGAATGAATGAAGGGAATGAAGGGAACGAAGGGAATGAAGAGAATGAGGGGAATAAATGAATGAAAGGAATGTGCGAATGAATGGGAATGTATGAATGGAGGGAATGAATAAATGAAGGGAATGAATTGAATGAAAGGAATGAGGGGAATGAATGAATGATGGGAATGAGTGAATGAAGGGAGTGAATGAATGAAGGGAACGAATGAACGAAGGGAATGAATGATTGAAGGGAATGTAATAATGAAGGGAATGTATAAATGATTTGAGTGGATGAAGGGAATGAATGAACGAAGGGAATGAATGAATGAAGGGAATGAATGAATAAAGGGAATGAGGGGAGTGAATGAATGAAGGGAATGAGTGCATGAAAGGAATAAAAGGAATGAATGGAATGAAGGGAATGAAGGGAACGAAAGGAATGAATGAGTGAGGGGACTGAATGTACGAAGGGAATGAATGAATGAAGGGAATGGCGAGAATGAGGGGAGAGAATGAATGACAGGAATGTACGAATGAATGGGAATGTATGAATGAAGGGAACGAATGAATGGAGGGAATGAATGAAGGGAATGAATGAAGGGAACGAATGAATGAATGAAGGGAACAAATGCATGAATGGAATGAATGAATGAAGGGAATGTATGAACGAAGGGAATGGATGAATGAATGGATTGAAGAGAATGAGGGAATAAATGAATGAAAGGAATATACGAATGAATGGGAATGAATGAATGAAGGGAATGAATGAATGGAGGGAACGAATGAATGGAGGGAATGAATTAATGAAGGGAACGAAAGAATGAAGAGAATGAATGAATGAAGGGAATGTATAATGAAGGGAATGTATAAATGATTTGAGTGGATGAAGGGAATGAATGGACGAAGGGAATGAATGAATGAAGGGAATGAATGAATAAAGGGAATGAGGGGAGTGAATGAATGAAGGAAATGAGTGCATGAAAGGAATAAAAGGAATGAATGGAATGAAGGGAATGAAGGGAACGAAAGGAATGAATGAGTGAGGGGACTGAATGTACGAAGGGAATGAATGAATGAAGGGAATGGCGAGAATGAGGGGAGAGAATGAATGACAGGAATGTACGAATGAATGGGAATGTATGAATGATGGGAACGAGTGAATGGAGGGAATGAATGAATGATGGGAACGCATACATGAAGGGATGAATGAATGAAGGGAACGAATGAATGGAGGGAATGAATGAGGGGAACGAATGAATGGAGGGAATGAATGAAGGGAACGAATGAATGAATGAAGGGAACAAATGCATGAAGGGAATGAATGAATGAAGGGAACGAATGAACGAAGGGAATGTATGAACGAAGGGAATGGATGAATGAATGGATTGATGAGAATGAGGGAATAAATGAATGAAAGGAATATACGAATGAATGGGAATGAATGAATGAAGGGAATGAATGAATGGAGGGAACGAATGAATGGAGGGAATGAATTAATGAAGGGAACGAATGAATGAAGGGAATGAATGAACGAAGAGAATGAATGAATGAAGGGAATGAATGATTGAAGGGAATGTATGAAAGAAGCGAATGGACGGATGAAGGAAACGAATGAATGAAGGGAATGAATGAATGACGGGAATGAAAGGAATGAAGGGAATGAATGGAATGAAGAGAATGGGGGGAACAAATGAATGAAAGGAATATACGAATGAATGGGAATGAATGAATGAAGGGAACGAATGAATGGTGGGAATGAATGAAGGGGACGAATGAATGAGGAGAATGAATGAATGAGGGGAATGAATGAATGAAGGGAATGAATGATTGAAGGGAATGTAAGAAAGAAGCGAATGAACGGTTGAAGGAAACGAATGAATGAAGGGAATGAATGAATGAAGGGAATGAAGGGAATGAAGGAAATGAAGAGAATGAGGGGAATAAATGAATGAAAGGAATGTACGAATGAATGGGAATGTATGAATGAAGGTAACGAAAGAATGAATGAAGGGAACAAATGCATGAAGGGAATGAATGAATGAAGGGAATGTATGAACGAAGGGAATGGATGAATGAATGGAATGAAGAGAATGAGGGAATAAATGAATGAAAGGAATGTGCGAATGAATGGGAATGTATGAATGAAGGGAACGAATGAATGAATGAAGGGAACAAATGCATGAAGGGAATGAATGAATGAAGGGAATGTATGAACGAAGGGAATGGATGAATGAATGAAATGAAGAGAATGAGGGAAGAAATGAATGAGAGGAATATACGAATGAATGGGAATGAATGAATGAAGGGAATGAATGGATGGAGGGAACGAATGAATGGAGGGAATGAATTCATGAAGGGAACAAATGAATGAAGGGAATGAATGAATGAAGGGAATGAAGAGAATGAGGGGAATGAATGAATGAAAGGAATATACGAATGAATGGGAATGAATGAATGAAGGGAACGAATGAATGGAGGGAATGAATGAAGGCGACGAATGAATGAAGAGAATGAATGAATGAGGGGAATGAATGAATGGAGGGAATGAATGAATGAAGGGAATGAATTAATGGAGGGAATGAATGAAGGGAACGAATGAATGAATAAAGGAAACGAATCCAAGAAGGGAATGAATGAATGAGGGGAATGAACTGAATGAAGGGAATGTGAGGAATGAATCGAATGACAGGAATGTACGAATGAATGGGAATGTATGTATGAAGGGAACGAATGAATGGAGGCAATGAATGAATGAAGGGAACGAATGAATGGAGGGAATGAATGAAGGGAACGAATGAATGGAGGGAATGAATGAAGGGAACGAATGAATGAAGAGAATGAATGAATGAGGGGAATGAATGAATGAAGGGAATGAAGAGAATGAGGGGAATGAATGAATGAAAGGAACATGCGAATGAATGGGAATGTATGAATAAAGGGAACGAATGAATGGAGGGAATGGATGAATGAATGAAGGAAATGTATGAATGAAGGGAATGAATGAATGAAGGTAATGTATGAATGAAGGGAATGAATAAATGATGGGAATGAATGAAGGGAACGAATGAATGAAGAGAATGAATGAATGAGGGGAATGAATGAATGATGGGAATGAGTGAATGAAGGGAATGAATGAATGAAGGGAACGAATGAACGAAGGGGATGAATGAACGAAGGGAATGAATGATTGAACGCAATGTAATAATGAAGGGAATGTATAAATGATTTGAGTGAATGAAGGGAATGAATGAACGAAGGGAATGAATGATTGAAGGGAATGTAAGACTGAAGCGAATGAACGGATGAAGGAAACAAATGAATGAAGGGAATGAATGAATGAAGGGAATGAAGGGAAGAAAGGGAATAAAGGGAATGAAGGGAATGAGGGGAATAAATGAATGAAAGGAATGTGCGAATGAATGGGAATGTATGCTTGAAGGGAACGAATGAATGAATGAAGGGAACGAATGCATGAAAGGAATGAATGAATGAAGGGAATGTATGAATGAAGGGAATGAAGAGAATGTGGGAATGAATGAATGAAAGGAATTTACGAATGAATGGGAATGAATGAATGAAGGGAACGAATGAATGGAGGGAATGAATGAATGAAGGGAATGAATGATTGAAGGGAATGTAAGAAAGAAGAGAATGAACGGATGAAGGAAACGAATGAATGAAGGGAATGAATGAATGAAGGGAATGAATGAATGAAGGGAATGAATGATTGAAGGGAATGTAAGAATGAAGCGAATGAACGGATGAAGGAAACGAATGAACGAAGGGAATGAGTGAATGAAGGGAATGAAGGGAACGAAGGGAATGAAGGGAATGAGGGGAATAAATGAATGAAAGGTATGTGTGAATGAAGGGAATGAAGGAAACGAAGGGAATGAATGAATGAAGGAAATGAATGAATGAGGGGGATGAATGAATGAAGGGAATGAGGGGGATGAATGAATGAAGGGAATGAATGAATAAAGGGAATGAGGGGAGTGAATTAATGAAGGGAATGAGGTCATGAAAGGAATAAAAGGAATGAATGGAATGAAGGGAATGAAGGGAACGAAAGGAACGAATGAGTGAGGGGACTGAATGTACGAAGGGAATGAATGAATGAAGGGAATGGCGAGAATGAGGGGAGAGAATGAATGACAGGAATGTACGAATGAATGGGAATGTACGAATGAAGGGAACGAATGAATGGAGGGAATGGATGAATGAATGAAGGGAATGTACGAATGAAGTGAGTGAATGAATGAAGGTTATATATGAATGAAGGGAATGAATGGAATGAAAGGAATGAGGGGAATGAATGAATGATGGGAATGAGTGAATGAAGGGAATGAATGAATGAAGGGAACGAATGAATGAAGGGAATGAAGGGAATGAAGGGAATGAAGAGAATGAGGGGAATAAATGAATGAAAGGAATGTGCGAATGAATGGGAATGTATGAATGAAGGGAACGAATGAATGAATGAAGGGAACGAATGCATGAAACGAATGAATGAATGAAGGGAATGTATGAATGAACGGAATGAAGAGAATGAGGGAATAAATGAATGAAAGGAATATACGAATGAATGGGAATGAATGAATGAAGGGAATGAATGAATGGAGGGAACGAATGAATGGAGGGAATGGATGAATGAATAAAGGGAACGTATGAATGAAGGGAATGAATGAGTGAAGGTAATGTATGAATGGAGGGAATGAATAAATGAAGGGAATGAATTGAATGAAAGGAATGAGGGGAATGAATGAATGATGGGAATGAGTGAATGAAGGGAATGAATGAATGAAGGGAACGAATGAACGAAGGGGATGAATGAACGAAGGGAATGAATGATTGAAGGGAATGTATAAATGATTTGAGTGGATGAAGGGAATGAATGAACGAAGGGAATGGATGAATGAGGGGAATGAAGGGAATGAAGGGAATGAAGAGGATGAGGGGAATAAATGAATGAAAGAAATGTGCGAATGAATGGGAATGTATGAATGAAGGGAACGAATGAATGACGGGAATGAATGAATGAAGGGAATGAAGGGAATGAAGGGAATGAAGGGAATGAAGGGAATGAAGAGAATGAGGGGAATAAATGAATGAATGGAATGTGCGAATGAATGGGAACGTATGAATGAAGGGAACGAATGAATGAATGAAGGCAACGAATGCATGAAAGGAATGAATGAATGAAGGGAATGTATGTATGAAGGGAATGGATGAATGAAGGGAATGAAGAGAATGAGGGAATAAATGAATGAAAGGAATATACGAATGAATGGGAATGAATGAATGAAGGGAACGAATGAATGGAGGGAATGAATGAAGGGGACGAATGAATGAAGAGAATGAATGAATGACGGGAATGAATGAATGAAGGGAATGAAGAGAATGAGGGGAATGAATGAATGAAAGGAACATACGAATGAAAGGGAATGTATGAATGAAGGGAACGAATGAATGGAGGGAATGGATGAATGAATGAAGGGAACGAATGAATGAATGAAGGGAACAAATGCATGAAGGGAATGAATGAATGAAGGGAATGTATGAACGAAGGGAATGGATGAATGAATGGAATAAAGAGAATGAGGGAATAAATGAATGAAAGGAATATACGAATGAATGGGAATGAATAAATGAAGGTAATGAATTGAATGAAAGGAATGAGGGAAATGAATGAATGATGGGAATGAGTGAATGAAGGGAATGAATGAATGAAGGGAACGAATGAATGAAGGCAATGAAGGGAATGAAGGGATAGAAGAGAATGAGGGGAATAAATGAATGAAAGGAATGTGCGAATGAATGGGAATGTATGAATGAAGGGAACGAATGAATGAATGAAGGGATCAAATGCATGAAGGGAATGAATGAATGAAGGGAATGTATGAACGAAGGGAATGGATGAATGAATGGATTGAAGAGAATGAGGGAATAAATGAATGAAAGGAATATACGAATGAATGGGAATGAATGAATGAAGGGAATGAATGAATGGAGGGAACGAATGAATGGAGGGTATGAATTAATGAAGGGAACGAATGAATGAAGGGAATGAAGGGAATGAAGGCAATGAAGAGAATGAGGGGAATAAATGAATCAAAGGAATGTGCGAATGAATGGGAATGTATGAATGGAGGGAATGTATAAATGAAGGGAATGAATTGAATGAAAGGAATGAGGGGAATGAATGAATGGTGGGAATGAGTGAATGAAGGGAATGAATGAATGAAGGAAATGAATGAATGAGGGGGATGAATGAATGAAGGGAATGAATGAATAAAGGGAATGAGGGGAGTGAATGAATGCAGGGAATGAGTGCATGAAAGGAATGAAAGGAATGAAAGGAATGAAGGGAATGAAGGGAACAAAAGGAATGAATGAGTGAGGGGACTGAATGTACGAAGGGAATGAATGATGAAGGGAATGGCGAGAATGAGGGGAGAGAATGAATGACAGGAATGTGCGAATGAATGGGAATGTATGAATGAAGGGAACGAATGAATGAATGAAGGGAACGAATGCATGAAACGAATGAATGAATGAAGGGAATGTATGAATGAAGGGAATGTATGAATGAAGGGAATGAAGAGAATGAGGGAATAAATGAATCAAAGGAATATACGAATGCATGGGAATGAATGAATGAAGGGAACAAATGCATGAAGGGAATGAATGAATGAAGGGAATGTATGAACGAAGGGAATGGATGAATGAATGGATTGAATAGAATGAGGGAATAAATGAATGAAAGGAATATACGAATGAATGGGAATGAATGAATGAAGGGAATGAATGAATGGAGGGAACGAATGAATGGAGGGAATGAATTAATGAAGGGAATGAATTGAATGAAAGGAATGAGGGGAATGAATGAATGATGGGAATGAGTGAATGAAGGGAGTGAATGAATGAAGGGAACGAATGAACGAAGGGAATGAATGATTGAAGGGAATGTAATAATGAAGGGAATGTATAAATGATTTGAGTGGATGAAGGGAATGAATGAACGAAGGGAATGAACGAATGAAGGGAATGAATGAATAAAGGGAATGAGGGGAGTGAATGAATGAAGGGAATGAGTGCATGAAAGGAATAAAAGGAATGAATGGAATGAAGGGAATGAAGGGAACGAAAGGAATGAATGAGTGAGGGGACTGAATGTACGAAGGGAATGAATGAATGAAGGGAATGGCGAGAATGAGGGGAGAGAATGAATGACAGGAATGTACGAATGAATGGGAATGTATGAATGAAGGGAACGAATGAATGGAGGGAATGAATGAATGATGGGAACGCATACATGAAGGGCTGAATGAATGAAGGGAACGAATGAATGGAGGGAATGAATGAAGGGAACGAATGAATGAATGAAGGGAACAAATGCATGAATGGAATGAATGAATGAAGGGAATGTATGAACGAAGGGAATGGATGAATGAATGGATTGAAGAGAATGAGGGAATAAATGAATGAAAGGAATATACGAATGAATGGGAATGAATGAATGAAGGGAATGAATGAATGGAGGGAACGAATGAATGGAGGGAATGAATTAATGAAGGGAACGAAACAATGAAGAGAATGAATGAATGAAGGGAATGAATGAATGAAGGGAGTGAAGAGAATGAGGGGAATGAATGAATGAAAGGAACATAAGAATGAATGGGAATGTACGAATGAAGGGAACGAATGAATGGAGGGAATGGATGAATGAATGAAGGGAATGTATGAATGAAGTGAGTGAATGAATGAAGGTTATATATGAATGAAGGGAATGAATAAATGAAGGGAATGAATGGAATGAAAGGAATGAGGGGAACGAATGAATGATGGGAATGAGTGAATGAAGGGAATGAATGAATGAAGGGAACGAATGAACGAAGGGGATGAATGAACGAAGGGAATGAATGATTGAAGGGAATGTAATAATGAAGGGAATGTATAAATGATTTGAGTGAATGAAGGGAATGTTTGAACGAATGGAATGAATGATTGAAGGGAATGTAAGAATGAAGCGAATGAACGGATGAAGGAAACGAATGAATGAAGGGAATGAATGAATGAAGGGATTGAAGGAAATGAAGGGAATGAAGAGAATGAGGGGAATAAATGAATGAAAGGAATGTACGAATGAATGGGAATGTATGAATGAAGGGAACGAATGAATGAATGAAGGGAACAAATGCATGAAGGGAATGAATGAATGAAGGGAATGTATGAACGAAGGGAATGGATGAATGAATGGATTGAAGAGAATGAGGGAATAAATGAATGAAAGGAATATACGAATGAATGGGAATGAATGAATGAAGGGAATGAATGAATGAAGGGAACGAATGAATGGAGGGAATGAATTAATGAAGGGAACGAATGAATGAAGGGAATGAAGGGAACGAAGGGAATGAAGAGAATGAGGGGAATAAATGAATGAAAGGAATGTGCGAATGAATGGGAATGTATGAATGGAGGGAATGAATAAATGAAGGGAATGAATTGAATGAAAGGAATGAGGGGAATGAATGAATGATGGGAATGAGTGAATGAAGGGAGTGAATGAATGAAGGGAACGAATGAACGAAGGGAATGAATGATTGAAGGGAATGTAATAATGAAGGGAATGTATAAATGATTTGAGTGGATGAAGGGAATGAATGAACGAAGGGAATGAATGAATGAAGGGAATGAATGAATAAAGGGAATGAGGGGAGTGAATGAATGAAGGGAATGAGTGCATGAAAGGAATTAAAGGAATGAATGGAATGAAGGGAATGAAGGGAACGAAAGGAATGAATGAGTGAGGGGACTGAATGTACGAAGGGAATGAATGAATGAAGGGAATGGCGAGAATGAGGGGAGAGAATGAATGACAGGAATGTACGAATGAATGGGAATGTATGAATGAAGGGAACGAATGAATGGAGGGAATGAATGAAGGGAACGAGTGAATGAATGAAGGGAACGAATGCATGAAAGGAATGAATGAATGAAGGGAATGTATGAATGAAGGGAATGAAGAGAATGAGGGAAGAAATGAATGAAAGGAATATACGAATGAATGGGAATGAATGAATGAAGGGGACGAATGAATGGAGGGAATGAATGAATGAAGGGAATGTATGGATGAAGGGAATGGATGGATGAAGCGAATGAACGTATGAAGGAAACGAATGAATAAAGGGAATGAAGGGAATGAAGGGAATGAAGAGAATGAGGGGAATAAATGAATGAAAGGAATGTACGAATGAATGGGAATGAATGAATGAAGGGAACGAATGCATGAAAGGAACGAATGAATGAAGGGAATGTATGAATGGAGGGAATGAAGAGAATGAGGGAATAAATGAATGAAAGGAATATACGAATGAATGGGAATGAATGAATGAAGGGAACGAATGAATGGAGGGAATGAATGAATGAAGGGAATGTATGAATGAAGGGAATGGATGGATGAAGCGAATGAACGGATGAAGGAAACGAATGAATAAAGGGAATGAATGAATGAAGGGAATGAAGGGAATGAAGAGAATGAGGGGAATAAATGAATGAAAGGAATGTACGAATGAATGGGAATTTATGAATGAAGGGAACGAATGAATGAATGAAGGGAACGAGGGGAATGAATGAATGATGGGAATGAGTGAATGAAGGGAACGAATGAATGGAGGGAATGAATTAATGAAGGGAACGAATGAATGGAGGGAACGAATGAATGGAGGGAATGAATTAATGAAGGGAACGAATGAATGAAGAGAATGAATGAATGAAGGGAATGAATGAATGAAGGGAATGAAGAGAATGTGGGGAATGAATGAATGAAAGGAACATAAGAATGAATGGGAATGTACGAATGAAGGGAACGAATGAATGGAGGGAATGAATGAATGATGGGAACGCATACATGAAGGGATGAATGAATGAAGGGAACGAATGAATGGAGGGAATGAATGAAGGGAACGAATGAATGAAGAGAATGAATGAATGAGGGGAATGATTGAATGAAGGGAATGAATGAATGGAGGGAACGAATGAATGGAGGGAATGAATTAATGAAGGGAACGAATGAATGAAGAGAATGAATGAATGAAGGGAATGAATGAATGAAGGGAACGAATGAATGAAGAGAATGAATGAATGAAGGGAATGAAGGGAATGTAGGGAATGAAGAGAATGAGGGGAATAAATGAATGAAAGGAATGTACGAATGAATGGGAATGTATGAATGAAGGGAACAAATGCATGAAGGGAATGAATGAATGAAGGGAATGTGTGAACGAAGGGAATGAATGAGTGAAGGTAATGTATGAATGGTGGGAATGAATAAATGAAGGGAATGAATTGAATGAAAGGAATGACGGGAATGAATGAATGATGGGAATGATTGAATGAAGGGAATGAATGAATGAAGGGAATGAATGAATGAAGGGAATGAAGAGAATGTGGGGAATGAATGAATGAAAGGAACATAAGAATGAATGGGAATGTACGAATGAAGGGAACGAATGAATGGAGGGAATGAATGAATGATGGGAACGCATACATGAAGGGATGAATGAATGAAGGGAACGAATGAATGGAGGGAATGAATGAAGGGAACGAATGAATGAAGAGAATGAATGAATGAGGGGAATGAATGAATGAAGGGAATGAATGAATGGAGGGAACGAATGAATGGAGGGAATGAATTAATGAAGGGAACGAATGAATGAAGAGAATGAATGAATGAAGGGAATGAATGAATGAAGGGAACGAATGAATGAAGAGAATGAATGAATGAAGGGAATGAAGGGAATGTAGGGAATGAAGAGAATGAGGGGAATAAATGAATGAAAGGAATGTACGAATGAATGGGAATGTATGAATGAAGGGAACAAATGCATGAAGGGAATGAATGAATGAAGGGAATGTGTGAACGAAGGGAATGAATGAGTGAAGGTAATGTATGAATGGTGGGAATGAATAAATGAAGGGAATGAATTGAATGAAAGGAATGACGGGAATGAATGAATGATGGGAATGATTGAATGAAGGGAATGAATGAATGAAGGGAACGAATGAACGAAGGGGATGAATGAACGAAGGGAATGAATGATTGAAGGGAATGTAATAATGAAGGGAATGTATAAATGATTTGAGTGGATGAAGGGAATGAATGAACGAAGGGAATGAATGATTGAAGGGAATGCAAGAATGAAGCGAATGAACGGATGAAGGAAACGAATGAATGAAGGGAATGAGTGAATGAAGGGAATGAAGAGAATGAGGGGAATAAATGAATGAAAGGAATGTGCGAATGAATGGGAATGTATGAATGAAGGGAACGAATGAATGACTGAAGGGAACGAATGCATGAAAGGAATGAATGAATGAAGGGAATGTATGTATGAAGGGAATGGATGAATGAAGGGAATGAAGAGAATGAGGAAATAAATGAATGAAAGGAATATACGAATGAATGGGAATGAATGAATGAAGGGAACGAACGAATGGAGGGAATGAATGAATGAATTGAATGAATGATTGAAGGGAAGGTAAGAGAGAAGCGAATGAACGGATGAAGGAAACGAATGAATGAAGGGACTGAATGAATGAAGCGAATGAATGAATGGAGGAAATGAATGAATGAAGGGAATGAATGAATGAAGGGAACGAATGAACGAAGGGGATGAATGAACGAAGGGAATGAATGATTGAAGGGAATGTAATAATGAAGGGAATGTGTAAATGATTTGAGTGAATGAAGGGAATGAATGAACGAAGGGAATGAATGATTGAAGGGAATGTAAGAATGAAGCGAATGAACGGATGAAGGAAACGAGTGAATGAAGGGAATGAATGAATGAAGGGAATGAAGGTAATGAAGGGAATGAAGGGAATGAAAAGAATGAGGGGAATAAATGAATGAAAGGAATGTACGAATGAGTGGGAATGTATGAATGAAGGGAACGAATGAATGAATGAAGGTAATGACGGGAATGAAGGGAATGAAGAGAATGAGGGGAATAAATGAATGAAAGGAATGTACGAATGAATGGGAATGTATGAATGAAGGGAACGAATGAATGAAGGGAATGAATGAATGAAGGGAATGTATGAACGAAGGAAATGGATGGATGAATGGAATGAAGAGAATGAGGGAATAAATGAATGAAAGGAATATACGAATGAATGGGAATGAATAAATGAAGGGAATGAATTGAATGAAAGGAATGACGGGAATGAACGAATGATGGGAATGAGTGAATGAAGGGAATGACTGAATGAAGGGAACGAATGAACGAAGGGGATGAACGAACGAAGGGAATGAATGATTGAAGGGAATGTAAGAATGAAGCGAATGAACGGATGAAGGAAACGAATGAATGAAGGGAATGAAGGGAATGAATGGAATGAAGAGAATGAGGAGAATAAATGAATGGAAGGAATGTGCGAGTGAATGGGAATGTATGAATGAAGGGAACCAATGAATGAATGAAGGGAATGTATGAATGAAGGGAATGAAGAGAATGAGGGAATAAATGAATGAAAGGAATATACGAATGAATGGGAATGAATGAATGAAGGGAATGAATGAATGGAGGGAACGAATGAATGGAGGGAATGAATTAATGAAGGGAACGAATGAATGAAGGGAATGTATGAATGAAGGGAATGAATGAGTGAAGGTAATGTATGAATGGTGTGAATGAATAAATGAAGGGAATGAATTGAATGAAAGGAATGAGGGGAATGAATGAATGATGGGAATGAGTGAATGAAGGGAATGAAGGGAATGAAGGGAATGAAGAGAATGAGGGGAATAAATGAATGAAAGGAATGTGCGAATGAATGGGAATGTATGAATGAAGGGAACGAATGCATGAAAGGAATGTACGAATGAATGGGAATGTATTAATGAAGGGAACGAATGAATGAATGAAGGGAACAAATGCATGAAGGGAATGAATGTATGAAGGGAATGTGTGAACGAAGGGAATGGATGAATGAATGCATTGAAGAGAATGAGGGAATAAATGAATGAAAGGAATATACGAATGAATGGGAATGAATGAATGAAGGGAATGAATGAATGGAGGGAACGAATGAATGGAGGGAATGAATTAATGAAGGGAACGAATGAATGAAGGGAATGAATGAATGAAGGGAATGAAGAGAATGAAGGGAATGTATGAATGAAGGGAATGAAGAGAATGAGGAAATAAATGAATGAAAGGAATATACGAATGAATGGGAATGAATGAATGACGGGAACGAATGAATGGAGGGAATGAATGAATGAAGGGAATGAATGATTGAAGGGAATATAAGAAAGAAGCGAATGAACGGATGAAGGAAACGAATGAATGAAGGGAATGAAGGGAATGAAGAGAATGAGGGGAATAAATGAATGAAAGGAATGTACGAATGAATGGGAATGTATGAATGAAGGGAACGAATGAATGAATGAAGGGAACAAATGCATGAAGGGAATGAATGAATGAAGGGAATGTGTGAACGAAGGGAATGAATGAGTGAAGGTAATGTATGAATGGTGGGAATGAATAAATGAAGGGAATGAATTGAATGAAAGGAATGAGGGGAATGAATGAATGATGGGAATGAGTGAATGAAGGGAATGAATGAATGAAGGGAACGAATGAACGAAGGGGATGAATGAACGAAGGGAATGAATGATTGAAGGGAATGTAATAATGAAGGGAATGTATAAATGATTTGAGTGGATGAAGGGAATGAATGAACGAAGGGAATGAATGATTGAAGGGAATGTAAGAATGAAGCGAATGAACGGATGAAGGAAACGAGTGAATGAAGGGAATGAATGAATGAAGGGAATGAAGGGAATGAAGGGAATGAAGGGAATGAAAAGAATGAGGGGAATAAATGAATGAAAGGAATGTACGAATGAATGGGAATGTATGAATGAAGGGAACGAATGAATGAATGAAGGTAATGAAGGGAATGAAGGGAATGAAGAGAATGAGGGGAATAAATGAATGAAAGGAATGTACGAATGAATGGGAATGTATGAATGAAGGGAACGAATGCATGAAGGGAATGAATGAATGAAGGGAATGTATGAATGAATGAAGGGAATGAATGAGTGTAGGTAATGTATGAATGGTGGGAATGAATAAATGGAGGGAATGAATTGAATGAAAGGAATGAGGGGAATGAATGAATGATGGGAATGACTGAATGAAGGGAATGAATGAATGAAGGGAACGAATGAACGAAGGCGATGAATGAACGAAGGGAATGAATGATTGAAGGGAATGTAATAATGAAGGGAACGTATAAATGATTTGAGTGAATGAAGGGAATGAATGAACGAAGGGAATGAATGATTGAAGGGAATGTAAGAATGAAGCGAATGAACGGATGAAGGAAACGAATGAATGAAGGGAATGAAGGGAATGAAGAGAATGAGGGGAATAAATGAATGAAAGGAATGTGCGAATGAATGGGAATGTATGAATGAAGGGAACGAATGAATGAATGAAGGAAACGAATGCATGAAAGGAATGAATGAATGAAGGGAATGTATGAATGAAGGGAATGAAGAGAATGAGGAAATAAATGAATGAATGGAATATACGAATGAATGGGAATGAATGAATGAAGGGAACGAATGAATGGAGGGAATGAATGAATGAAGGGAATGAATGATTGAAGGGAATATAAGAAAGAAGCGAATGAACGGATGAAGGAAACGTATGAATGAAGGGAATGAATGAATGAAGGGAATGAAGGGAATGAAGGGAATGAAGAGAATGAGGGGAATAAATGAATGAAAGGAATGTACGAATGAATGGGAATGTATGAATGAAGGGAACGAATGAATGAATGAAGGTAATGAAGGGAATGAAGGTAATGAAGGGAATGAAGGGAATGAAGAGAATGAGGGGAATAAATGAATGAAAGGAATGTACGAATGAATGGGAATGTATGAATGAAGGGAACGAATGCATGAAGGGAATGAATGAATGAAGGGAATGTATGAACGAAGGAAATGGATGGATGAATGGAATGAAGAGAATGAGGGAATAAATGAATGAAAGGAATATACGAATGAATGGGAATGAATAAATGAAGGGAATGAATTGAATGAAAGGAATGACGGGAATGAACGAATGATGGGAATGAGTGAATGAAGGGAATGAATGAATGAAGGGAACGAATGAACGAAGGGGATGAACGAACGAAGGGAATGAATGATTGAAGGGAATGTAATAATGAAGGGAATGTATAAATGATTTGAGTGAATGAAGGGAATGAATGAACGAAGGGAATGAATGATTGAAGGGAATGTAAGAATGAAGCGAATGAACGGATGAAGGAAACGAATGAATGAAGGGAATGTATGAATGAAGGGAATGAATGAGTGAAGGTAATGTATGAATGGTGTGAATGAATAAATGAAGGGAATGAATTGAATGAAAGGAATGAGGGGAATGAATGAATGATGGGAATGAGTGAATGAAGGGAATGAAGGGAATGAAGGGAATGAAGAGAATGAGGGGAATAAATGAATGAAAGGAATGTGCGAATGAATGGGAATGTATGAATGAAGGGAATGAATGAATGGAGGGAACGAATGAATGGAGGGAATGAATTAATGAAGGGAACGAATGAATGAAGGGAATGAATGAATGAAGGGAATGAAGAGAATGAGGGGAATGAATGAATGAAAGGAATATACGAATGAATGGGAATGTATGAAGGAAGGGAACGAATGAATGGAGGGAATGGATGAATGAATGAAGGGAATGAATGAGTGTAGGTAATGTATGAATGGTGGGAATGAATAAATGAAGGGAATGAATTGAATGAAAGGAATGAGGGGAATGAATGAATGATGGGAATGACTGAATGAAGGGAATGAATGAATGAAGGGAACGAATGAACGAAGGCGATGAATGAACGAAGGGAATGAATGATTGAAGGGAATGTAATAATGAAGGGAACGTATAAATGATTTGAGTGAATGAAGGGAATGAATGAACGAAGGGAATGAATGATTGAAGGGAATGTAAGAATGAAGCGAATGAACGGATGAAGGAAACGAATGAATGAAGGGAATGAAGGGAATGAAGGGAATGAAGAGAATGAGGGGAATAAATGAATGGAGGGAATGAACGAATGAAGGGAATGAATGATTGAAGGGAATATAAGAAAGAAGCGAATGAACGGATGAAGGAAACGTATGAATGAAGGGAATGAATGAATGAAGGGAATGAAGGGAATGAAGGGAATGAAGAGAATGAGGGGAATAAATGAATGAAAGGAATGTACGAATGAATGGGAATGTATGAATGAAGGGAACGAATGAATGAATGAAGGGAACAAATGCATGAAGGGAATGAATGAATGAAGGGAATGTGTGAACGAAGGGAATGGATGAATGAATGGATTGAAGAGAATGAGGGAATAAATGAATGAAAGGAATATACGAATGAATGGGAATGAATGAATGAATGGAATGAATGAATGGAGGGAACGAATGAATGGAGGGAATGAATTAATGAAGGGAACGAATGAATGAAGGGAATGAATGAATGAAAGGAATATACGAATGAATGGGAATGTATGAATGAAGGAAACGAATGAATCGAGGGAATGGATGAATGAATGAAGGGAATGTATGAATGAAGGGAATGAATTGAATGAAAGGAATGAGGGGAATGAATGAATGATGGGAATGAGTGAATGAAGGGAATGAATGAATGAAGGGAACGAATGAACGAAGGGGATGAATGAACGAAGGGAATGAATGATTGAAGGGAATGTAATAATGAAGGGAATGTATAAATGATTTGAGTGGATGAAGGGAATGAATGAACGAAGGGAATGAATGATTGAAGGGAATGTAAGAATGAAGCGAATGAACGGATGAAGGAAACGAATGAATGAAGGGAATGAGTGAATGAAGGGAATGAAGGGAATGAAGGGAATGAAGGGAATGAAGAGAATGAGGGGAATAAATGAATGAAAGGAATGTGCGAATGAATGGGAATGTATGAATGAAGGGAACGAATGAATGAATGAAGGGAACGAATGCATGAAAGGAATGAATGAATGAAGGGAATGTATGTATGAAGGGAATGGATGAATGAAGGGAATGAAGAGAATGAGGAAATAAATGAATGAAAGGAATATACGAATGAATGAGAATGAATGAATGAAGGGAATGAATCGAATGAAAGGAATGACGGGAATGAATGAATGATGGGAATGAGTGAATGAAGGGAATGAATGAATGAAGGGAACGAATGAACGAAGGGGATGAATGAACGAAGGGAATGAATGATTGAAGGGAATGTAATAATGATTTGAGTGAATGAAGGGAATGAATGAACGAAGGGAATGAATGATTGAAGGGAATGTAAGAATGAAGCGAATGAACGGATGAAGGAAACGAATGAATGAAGGGAATGAAGGGAATGAAGGGAATGAATAGAATGGGGGGAATAAATGAACGAAAGAAATGTGCGAATGAATGGGAATGTATGAATGAAGGGAACGAATGAATGAATGAAGGGAACAAATGCATGAAGGGAATGAATGAATGAAGGGAATGTGTGAACGAAGGGAATGGATGAATGAATGGATTGAAGAGAATGAGGGAATAAATGAATGAAAGGAATATACGAATGAATGGGAATGAATGAATGAAGGGAATGAATGAATGGAGGGACCGAATGAATGGAGGGAATGAATTAATGAAGGGAACGAATGAATGAAGGGAATGAATGAATGAAGGGAATGAAGAGAATGAGGGGAATGAATGAATGAAAGGAATATACGAATGAATGGGAATGTATGAATGAAGGGAACGAATGAATGGAGGGAATGAATGATTGAAGGGAATGTAAGAAAGAAGCGAATGAACGGATGAAGGAAACGAATGAATGAAGGGACTGAATGAATGAAGCGAATGAATGAATGGAGGAAATGAATGAATGAAGGGAATGAATGAATGAAGGGAACGAATGAACGAAGGGGATGAATGAACGAAGGGGATGAATGAACGAAGGGAATGAATGATTGAAGGGAATGTAATAATGAAGGGAATGTATAAATGATTTGAGTGGATGAAGGGAATGAATGAACGAAGGGAATGAATGATTGAAGGGAATGTAAGAATGAAGCGAATGAACGGATGAAGGAAACGAGTGAATGAAGGGAATGAATGAATGAAGGGAATGAAGGGAATGAAGGGAATGAAGGGAATGAAAAGAATGAGGGGAATAAATGAATGAAAGGAATGTACGAATGAATGGGAATGTATGAATGAAGGGAACGAATGAATGAATGAAGGTAATGAAGGGAATGAAGGGAATGAAGAGAATGAGGGGAATAAATGAATGAAAGGAATGTACGAATGAATGGGAATGTATGAATGAAGGGAACGAATGCATGAAGGGAATGAATGAATGAAGGGAATGTATGAATGAATGAAGGGAATGAATGAGTGTAGGTAATGTATGAATGGTGGGAATGAATAAATGGAGGGAATGAATTGAATGAAAGGAATGAGGGGAATGAATGAATGATGGGAATGACTGAATGAAGGGAATGAATGAATGAAGGGAACGAATGAACGAAGGCGATGAATGAACGATGGGAATGAATGATTGAAGGGAATGTAATAATGAAGGGAACGTATAAATGATTTGAGTGAATGAAGGGAATGAATGAACGAAGGGAATGAATGATTGAAGGGAATGTAAGAATGAAGCGAATGAACGGATGAAGGAAACGAATGAATGAAGGGAATGAAGGGAATGAAGGGAATGAAGAGAATGAGGGGAATAAATGAATGAAAGGAATGTGCGAATGAATGGGAATGTATGAATGAAGGGAACGAATGAATGAATGAAGGAAACGAATGCATGAAAGGAATGAATGAATGAAGGGAATGTATGAATGAAGGGAATGAAGAGAATGAGGAAATAAATGAATGAAAGGAATATACGAATGAATGGGAATGAATGAATGAAGGGAACGAATGAATGGAGGGAATGGATGAATGAATGAAGGGAATGAATGAGTGTAGGTAATGTATGAATGGTGGGAATGAATAAATGAAGGGAATGAATTGAATGAAAGGAATGAGGGGAATGAATGAATGATGGGAATGACTGAATGAAGGGAATGAATGAATGAAGGGAACGAATGAACGAAGGCGATGAATGAACGAAGGGAATGAATGATTGAAGGGAATGTAATAATGAAGGGAACGTATAAATGATTTGAGTGAATGAAGGGAACGAATGAACGAAGGGAATGAATGATTGAAGGGAATGTAAGAATGAAGCGAATGAACGGATGAAGGAAACGAATGAATGAAGGGAATGAAGGGAATGAAGGGAATGAAGAGAATGAGGGGAATAAATGAATGGAGGGAATGAATGAATGAAGGGAATGTGTGAACGAAGGGAATGGATGAATGAATGGATTGAAGAGAATGAGGGAATAAATGAATGAAAGGAATATACGAATGAATGGGAATGAATGAATGAAGGGAATGAATGAATGGAGGGAACGAATGAATGGAGGGAATGAATTAATGAAGGGAACGAATGAATGAAGGGAATGAATGAATGAAAGGAATATACGAATGAATGGGAATGTATGAATGAAGGGAACGAATGAATCGAGGGAATGGATGAATGAATGAAGGGAATGTATGAATGAAGGGAATGAATGAGTGAAGGTAATGTATGAATGGTGGGAATGAATAAATGAAGGGAATGAATTGAATGAAAGGAATGAGGGGAATGAATGAATGATGGGAATGAGTGAATGAAGGGAATGAATGAATGAAGGGAACGAATGAACGAAGGGGATGAATGAACGAAGGGAATGAATGATTGAAGGGAATGTAATAATGATTTGAGTGAATGAAGGGAATGAATGAACGAAGGGAATGAATGATTGAAGGGAATGTAAGAATGAAGCGAATGAACGGATGAAGGAAACGAATGAATGAAGGGAATGAAGGGAATGAAGGGAATGAATAGAATGGGGGGAATAAATGAACGAAAGAAATGTGCGAATGAATGGGAATGTATGAATGAAGGGAATGAATGAATGGAGGGACCGAATGAATGGAGGGAATGAATTAATGAAGGGAACGAATGAATGAAGGGAATGAATGAATGAAGGGAATGAAGAGAATGAGGGGAATGAATGAATGAAAGGAATATACGAATGAATGGGAATGTATGAATGAAGGGAACGAATGAATGGAGGGAATGAATGGAATGTGTGAACGAAGGGAATGGATGAATGAATGGATTGAAGAGAATGAGGGAATAAATGAATGAAAGGAATGTACGAATGAATGGGAATGTATGAATGAAGGGAACGAATGAATGAAGGGAATGAATGAATGAAAGGAATATACGAATGAATGGGAATGTATGAATGAAGGGAACGAATGAATCGAGGGAATGGATGAATGAATGAAGGGAATGTATGAATGAAGGGAATGAATGAGTGAAGGTAATGTATGAATGGTGGGAATGAATAAATGAAGGGAATGAATTGAATGAAAGGAATGAGGGGAATGAATGAATGATGGGAATGACTGAATGAAGGGAATGAATGAATGAAGGGAATGTGTGAACGAAGGGAATGGATGAATGAATGGATTGAAGAGAATGAGGGAATAAATGAATGAAAGGAATATACGAATGAATGGGAATGAATGAATGAAGGGAATGAATGAATGGAGGGACCGAATGAATGGAGGGAATGAATTAATGAAGGGAACGAATGAATGAAGGGAATGAATGAATGAAGGGAATGAAGAGAATGAGGGGAATGAATGAATGAAAGGAATATACGAATGAATGGGAATGTATGAATGAAGGGAACGAATGAATGAATGAAGGAACAAATGCATGAAGGGAATGAATGAATGAAGGGAATGTATGAACGAAGGGAATGGATGAATGAATGGATTGAAGAGAATGAGGGAATAAATGAATGAAAGGAATATACGAATGAATGGGAATGAATGAATGAAGGGAATGAATGAATGGAGGGAACGAATGAATGGAGGGAATGAATTAATGAAGGGAACGCATGAATGAAAGGAATGAAGGGAACGAAGGGAATGAAGAGAATGAGGGGAATAAATGAATGAAAGGAATGTGCGAATGAATGGGAATCTATGAATGGAGGGAATGAATAAATGAAGGGAATGAATTGAATGAAAGGAATGAGGGGAATGAATGAATGATGGGAATGAGTGAATGAAGGGAATGAATGATGGGAATGAGTGAATGAAGGGAATGAATGAATGAAGGGAACGAATGAACGAAGGTGATGAATGAACGAAGGGAATGAATGATTGAAGGGAATGTAATAATGAAGGGAATAAACGGATGAAGGAAACGAATGAATGAAGGGAATGAGTGAATGAAGGGAATGAAGGGAATGAAGAGAATGAGGGGAATAAATGAATGAAAGGTATGTGCGAACGGAGGGAATGAAGGAAACGAAGGGAATGAATGAATGAAGGAAATGAATGAATGAGGGGGATGAATGAATGAAGGGAATGAATGAATAAAGGGAATGAGGGGAGTGAATGAATGAAGGGAATGAGTGCATGAAAGGAATAAAAGGAATGAAAGGAATGAAGGGAATGAAGGGAACGAAAGGAATGAATGAGTGAGGGGACTGAATGTACGAAGGGAATGAATGAATGAAGGGAATGGCGAGAATGAGGGGAGAGAATGAATGACAGGAATGTACGAATGAATGGGAATGTATGAATGAAGGGAACGAATGAATGGAGGGAATGAATGAATGATGGGAACGCATACATGAAGGGATGAATGAATGAAGGGAACGAATGAATGGAGGGAATGAATGAAGGGAACGAATGAATGAAGAGAATGAATGAATGAGGGGAATGAATGAATGAAAGGAATGAATGAATTGAGGGAACGAATGAATGGAGGGAATGAATTAATGAAGGGAACGAATGAATGAAGAGAATGAATGAATGAAGGGAATGAATGAATGAAGGGAATGAAGAGAATGAGGGGAATGAATGAATGAAAGGAACATAAGAATGAATGGGAATGTACGAATGAAGGGAACGAATGAATGGAGGGAATGGATGAATGAATGAAGGGAATGTATGAATGAAGTGAGTGAATGAATGAAGGTTATATATGAATGAAGGGAATGAATAAATGAAGGGAATGAATTGAATGAAAGAAATGAGGGGAATGAATGAATGATGGGAATGAGTGAATGAAGGGAATGAATGAATGAAAAGAACGAATGAACGAAGGGGATGTATGAACGAAGGGAATGAATGATTGAAGGGAATGTAATAATGAAGGGAATGTATAAATGATTTGAGTGAATGAAGGGAATGAATGAATGAAGGGAACGAATGAACGAAGGTGATGAATGAACGAAGGGAATGAATGATTGAAGGGAATGTAATAATGAAGGGAATAAACGGATGAAGGAAACGAATGAATGAAGGGAATGAGTGAATGAAGGGAATGAAGGGAATGAAGGGAATGAAGAGAATGAGGGGAATAAATGAATGAAAGGTATGTGCGAACGAAGGGAATGAAGGAAAGGAAGGGAATGAATGAATGAAGGAAATGAATGAATGAGGGGGATGAATGAATGGAGGGAATGAATGAATAAAGGGAATGAGGGGAGTGAATGAATGAAGGGAATGAGTGCATGAAAGGAATAAAAGGAATGAAAGGAATGAAGGGAATGAAGGGAACGAAAGGAATGAATGAGTGAGGGGACTGAATGTACGAAGGGAATGAATGAATGAAGGGAATGGCGAGAATGAGGGGAGAGAATGAATGACAGGAATGTACGAATGAATGGGAATGTATGAATGAAGGGAACGAATGAATGGAGGGAATGAATGAATGATGGGAACGCATACGTGAAGGGATGAATGAATGAAGGGAACGAATGAATGGAGGGAATGAATGAAGGGAACGAATGAATGAAGAGAATGAATGAATGAGGGGAATGAATGAATGAAAGGAATGAATGAATTGAGGGAATGAATTAATGAAGGGAACGAATGAATGAAGAGAATGAATGAATGAAGGGAATGAATGAATGAAGGGAATGAAGAGAATGAGGGGAATGAATGAATGAAAGGAACATAAGAATGAATGGGAATGTACGAATGAAGGGAACGAATGAATGGAGGGAATGTATGAATGAAGTGAGTGAATGAATGAAGGTTATATATGAATGAAGGGAATGAATAAATGAAGGGAATGAATTGAATGAAAGAAATGAGGGGAATGAATGAATGATGGGAATGAGTGAATGAAGGGAATGAATGAATGAAAAGAACGAATGAACGAAGGGGATGTATGAACGAAGGGAATGAATGATTGAAGGGAATGTAATAATGAAGGGAATGTATAAATGATTTGAGTGAATGAAGGGAATGAATGAACGAATGGAATGAATGATTGAAGGGAATGTAAGAATGAAGCGAATGAACGGATGAAGGAAACGAATGAATGAAGGGAATGAATGAATGAAGGGAATGAAGGGAATGAAGGGAATGAAGGGAATGAAGAGAATGAGGGGAATAAATGAATGAAAGGAATGTACGAATGAATGGGAATGTATGAAAGAAGGGAACGAATGAATGAATGAAGGAACAAATGCATGAAGGGAATGAATGAATGAAGGGAATGTATGAACGAAGGGAATGGATGGATGAAGCGAATGAACGGATGAAGGAAACGAATGAATAAAGGGAATGAATGAATGAAGGGAACGAATGAATGGAGGGAATGAATGAAGGGAATGAACGAATGAAGAGAATGAATGAATGAGGGGAATGAGTGAATGAAGGGAATGAATGAATGGAGGGAACGAATGAATGGAGGGAATGAATTAAGGAAGGGAACGAATGAATGAAGAGAATGTATGAATGAAGGGAATGAATGAATGAAGGGAATGAGGAGAATAAGGGGAATGAATGAATGAAAGGAACATAAGAATGAATGGGAATGTACGAATGAAGGGAACGAATGAATGGAGGGAATGGATGAATGAATGAAGGGAATGTATGAATGAAGTGAGTGAATGAATGAAGGTTATATATGAATGAAGGGAATGAATAAATGAAGGGAATGAATTGAATGAATGGAATGAGGGGAATGTATGAATGATGGGAATGAGTGAATGAAGGGAATTAATGAATGAAGGGAACGAATGAACGAAGGGGATGAATGAACGAAGGGAATGAATGAATGAAGGGAATGAATGAATGAAGGGAATGAAGGGAATGAAGAGAATGAGGGGAATAGATGAATGAAAGGAATGTGCGAATGAATGGGAATGTATGAATGAAGGGAACGAATGAATGAATGAAGGGAACAAATGCATGAAGGGAATGAATGAATAAAGGGAATGTATGGACGAAGGGAATGGATGATTGAATGAAATGAAGAGAATGAGGGAAGAAATGAATGAGAGGAATATACGAATGAATGGGAATGAATGAATGAAGGGAATGAATGGATGGAGGGAACGAATGAATGGAGGGAATGAATTCCTGAAGGGAACAAATGAATGAAGGGAATGAATGAATGAAGGGAATGAAGAGAATGAGGGGAATGAATGAATGAAAGGAATATACGAATGAATGGGAATGAATGAATGAAGGGAACGAATGAATGGAGGGAATGAATGAAGGCGACGAATGAATGAAGAGAATGAATGAATGAGGGGAATGAATGAATGGAGGGAATGAATGAATGAAGGGAATGAATTAATGGAGGGAATGAATGAAGGGAACGAATGAATGAATAAAGGAAACGAATCCAAGAAGGGAATGAATGAATGAAGGGAATGAACTGAATGAAGGGAATGTGAGGAATGAATCGAATGACAGGAATGTACGAATGAATGGGAATGTATGTATGAAGGGAACGATTGAATGGAGGCAATGAATGAATGATGGGAACGCATACATGAAGGGAATGAATGAATGAAGGTAATGTATGAATGAAGGGAATGAATAAATGAAGGGAATGAATTAAATGAAAGGAATGAGGGGAATGAATGAATGATGGGAATGAGTGAATGAAGGGAATGAATGAATGAAGGGAACGAATGAACGAAGGGGATGAATGAACGAAGGGAATGAATGATTGAAGGGAATGTAATAATGAAGGGAATGTATAAATGATTTGAGTGAATGAAGGGAATGTATGAACGAATGGAATGAATGATTGAAGGGAATGTAAGAATGAAGCGAATGAACGGATGAAGGAAACGAATGAATGAAGGGAATGAATGAATGAAGGGAATGAAGGGAATGAAGGGAATGAAGGGAATGAAGAGAATGAGGGGAATAAATGAATGAAAGGAATGTACGAATGAATGCGAATGTATAAATGAAGGGAACGAATGAATGAATGAAGGGAACAAATGCATGAAGGGAATTAATGAATGAAGGGAATGTATGAACGAAGGGAATGGATGAATGAATGGATTGAAGAGAATGAGGGAATAAATGAATGAAAGGAATATACGAATGAATGGGAATGAATGAATGAAGGGAATGAATGAATGGAGGGAACGAATGAATGGAGGGAATGAATGAATGAAGGGAATGAAGAGAATGAGGGGAATGAATGAATGAAAGGAATATACGAATGAATGGGAATGAATGAATGAAGGGAACGAATGAATGGAGGGAATGAATGAAGGGAACGAATGAATGGAGGGAATGAATGAAGGGAACGAATGAATGAAGAGAATGAATGAATGAGGGGAATGAATGAATGAGGGGAATGAATGAATGAAGGGAATGAAGAGAATGAGGGGAATGAATGAATGAAAGGAACATGCGAATGAATGGGAATGTATGAATAAAGGGAACGAATGAATGGAGGGAATGGATGAATGAATGAAGGAAATGTATGAATGAAGGGAATGAATGAATGAAGGTAATGTATGAATGAAGGGAATGAATAAATGAAGGGAATGAATTAAATGAAAGGAATGAGGGGAATGAATGAATGATGGGAATGAGTGAATGAAGGGAATGAATGAATGAAGGGAACGAATGAACGAAGGGGATGAATGAACGAAGGGAATGAATGATTGAAGGGAATGTAATAATGAAGGGAATGTATAAATGATTTGAGTGAATGAAGGGAATGTATGAACGAATGGAATGAATGATTGAAGGGAATGTAAGAATGAAGCGAATGAACGGATGAAGGAAACGAATGAATGAAGGGAATGAATGAATGAAGGGAATGAAGGGAATGAAGGGAATGAAGGGAATGAAGAGAATGAGGGGAATAAATGAATGAAAGGAATGTACGAATGAATGCGAATGTATAAATGAAGGGAACGAATGAATGAATGAAGGGAACAAATGCATGAAGGGAATGAATGAATGAAGGGAATGTATGAACGAAGGGAATGGATGAATGAATGGATTGAAGAGAATGAGGGAATAAATGAATGAAAGGAATATACGAATGAATGGGAATGAATGAATGGAGGGAACGAATGAATGGGGGGTATGAATTAATGAAGGGAACGAATGAATGAAGGGAATGAAGGGAATGAAGGCAATGAAGAGAATGAGGGGAATAAATGAATGAAAGGAATGTGCGAATGAATGGGAATGTATGAATGGAGGGAATGAATAAATGATGGGAACGCATACATGAAGGGATGAATGAATGAAGGGAACGAATGAATGGAGGGAATGAATGAATGGAGGGAACGAATGAATGGAGGGAATGAATTAATGAAGGGAACGAATGAATGAAGAGAATGAATGAATGAAGGGAATGAATGAATGAAGGGTATGAAGAGAATGAGGGGAATGAATGAATGAAAGGAACATAAGAATGAATGGGAATGTACGAATGAAGGGAACGAATGAATGGAGGGAATGGATGAATGAATGAAGGGAATGTATGAATGAAGTGAGTGAATGAATGAAGGTTATATATGAATGAAGGGAATGAATAAATGACGGGAATGAATTGAATGAAAAGAATGAGGGGAATGAATGAATGATGGGAATGAGTGAATAAAGGGAATGAATGAATGAAGGGAACGAATGAACGAAGGGGATGAATGAGCGAAGGGAATGTATGATTGAAGGGAATGTAATAATGAAGGGAATGTATAAATGATTTGAGTGAATGAAGGGAATGTATGAACGAATGGAATGAATGATTGAAGGGAATGTAAGAATGAATCGAATGAACGGATGAAGGAAACGAATGAATGAAGGGAATGAATGAATGAAGGGAATGAAGGGAATGAAGGGAATGAAGGGAATGAAGAGAATGAGGGGAATAAATGAATGAAAGGAATGTACGAATGAATGGGAATGTATAAATGAAGGGAACGAATGAATGAATGAAGGGAACAAATGCATGAAGGGAATGAATGAATGAAGGGAATGTATGAACGAAGGGAATGGATGAATGAATGGATTGAAGAGAATGAGGGAATAAATGAATGAAAGGAATATACGAATGAATGGGAATGAATGAATGAATGGGAATGAATGAATGAAGGGAATGAATGGATGGAGGGAACGAATGAATGGAGGGAATGAATTCATGAAGGGAACAAATGAATGAAGGGAATGAATGAATGAAGGGAATGAAGAGAATGAGGGGAATGAATGAATGAAGGGAACGAATGAATGGAGGGAATGAATGAAGGCGACGAATGAATGAAGAGAATGAATGAATGAGGGGAATGAATGAATGGAGGGAATGAATGAATGAAGGGAATGAATTAATGGAGGGAATGAATGAAGGGAACGAATGAATGAATAAAGGAAACGAATCCAAGAAGGGAATGAATGAATGAAGGGAATGAACTGAATGAAGGGAATGTGAGGAATGAATCGAATGACAGGAATGTACGAATGAATGGGAATGTATGAATGAAGGGAACGAATGAATGGAGGGAATGAATGAAGGGAACGAATGAATGAAGAGAATGAATGAATGAGGGGAATGAATGAATGAAGGGAATGAATGAATGGAGGGAACGAATGAATGGAGGGAATGAATTAATGAAGGGAACGAATGAATGAAGAGAATGAATGAATGAAGGGAATGAATGAATGAAGGGAACGAATGAATGGAGAGAATGAATGAATGAAGGGAATGAATGAATGAAGGGAATGAAGAGAATGAGGGGAATGAATGAATGAAAGGAACATAAGAATGAATGGGAATGTACGAATGAAGGGAACGAATGAATGGAGGGAATGGATGAATGAATGAAGGGAATGTATGAATGAAGTGAGTGAATGAATGAAGGTTATATATGAATGAAGGGAATGAATAAATGAAGGGAATGAATTGAATGAAAGAAATGAGGGGAATGAATGAATGATGGGAATGAGTGAATGAAGGGAATGAATGAATGAAAAGAACGAATGAACGAAGGGGATGTATGAACGAAGGGAATGAATGATTGAAGGGAATGTAATAATGAAGGGAATGTATAAATGATTTGAGTGAATGAAGGGAATGAATGAATGAAGGGAACGAATGAACGAAGGTGATGAATGAACGAAGGGAATGAATGATTGAAGGGAATGTAATAATGAAGGGAATAAACGGATGAAGGAAACGAATGAATGAAGGGAATGAGTGAATGAAGGGAATGAAGGGAATGAAGGGAATGAAGGGAATGAAGAGAATGAGGGGAATAAATGAATGAAAGGTATGTGCGAACGAAGGGAATGAAGGAAACGAAGGGAATGAATGAATGAAGGAAATGAATGAATGAGGGGGATGAATGAATGGAGGGAATGAATGAATAAAGGGAATGAGGGGAGTGAATGAATGAAGGGAATGAGTGCATGAAAGGAATAAAAGGAATGAAAGGAATGAAGGGAATGAAGGGAACGAAAGGAATGAATGAGTGAGGGGACTGAATGTACGAAGGGAATGAATGAATGAAGGGAATGGCGAGAATGAGGGGAGAGAATGAATGACAGGAATGTACGAATGAATGGGAATGTATGAATGAAGGGAACGAATGAATGGAGGGAATGAATGAATGATGGGAACGCATACGTGAAGGGATGAATGAATGAAGGGAACGAATGAATGGAGGGAATGAATGAAGGGAACGAATGAATGAAGAGAATGAATGAATGAGGGGAATGAATGAATGAAAGGAATGAATGAATTGAGGGAATGAATTAATGAAGGGAACGAATGAATGAAGAGAATGAATGAATGAAGGGAATGAATGAATGAAGGGAATGAAGAGAATGAGGGGAATGAATGAATGAAAGGAACATAAGAATGAATGGGAATGTACGAATGAAGGGAACGAATGAATGGAGGGAATGTATGAATGAAGTGAGTGAATGAATGAAGGTTATATATGAATGAAGGGAATGAATAAATGAAGGGAATGAATTGAATGAAAGAAATGAGGGGAATGAATGAATGATGGGAATGAGTGAATGAAGGGAATGAATGAATGAAAAGAACGAATGAACGAAGGGGATGTATGAACGAAGGGAATGAATGATTGAAGGGAATGTAATAATGAAGGGAATGTATAAATGATTTGAGTGAATGAAGGGAATGAATGAACGAATGGAATGAATGATTGAAGGGAATGTAAGAATGAAGCGAATGAACGGATGAAGGAAACGAATGAATGAAGGGAATGAATGAATGAAGGGAATGAAGGGAATGAAGGGAATGAAGGGAATGAAGAGAATGAGGGGAATAAATGAATGAAAGGAATGTACGAATGAATGGGAATGTATGAAAGAAGGGAACGAATGAATGAATGAAGGAACAAATGCATGAAGGGAATGAATGAATGAAGGGAATGTATGAACGAAGGGAATGGATGGATGAAGCGAATGAACGGATGAAGGAAACGAATGAATAAAGGGAATGAATGAATGAAGGGAACGAATGAATGGAGGGAATGAATGAAGGGAATGAACGAATGAAGAGAATGAATGAATGAGGGGAATGAGTGAATGAAGGGAATGAATGAATGGAGGGAACGAATGAATGGAGGGAATGAATTAAGGAAGGGAACGAATGAACGAAGAGAATGTATGAATGAAGGGAATGAATGAATGAAGGGAATGAGGAGAATAAGGGGAATGAATGAATGAAAGGAACATAAGAATGAATGGGAATGTACGAATGAAGGGAACGAATGAATGGAGGGAATGGATGAATGAATGAAGGGAATGTATGAATGAAGTGAGTGAATGAATGAAGGTTATATATGAATGAAGGGAATGAATAAATGAAGGGAATGAATTGAATGAATGGAATGAGGGGAATGTATGAATGATGGGAATGAGTGAATGAAGGGAATTAATGAATGAAGGGAACGAATGAACGAAGGGGATGAATGAACGAAGGGAATGAATGAATGAAGGGAATGAATGAATGAAGGGAATGAAGGGAATGAAGAGAATGAGGGGAATAGATGAATGAAAGGAATGTGCGAATGAATGGGAATGTATGAATGAAGGGAACGAATGAATGAATGAAGGGAACAAATGCATGAAGGGAATGAATGAATAAAGGGAATGTATGGACGAAGGGAATGGATGATTGAATGAAATGAAGAGAATGAGGGAAGAAATGAATGAGAGGAATATACGAATGAATGGGAATGAATGAATGAAGGGAATGAATGGATGGAGGGAACGAATGAATGGAGGGAATGAATTCCTGAAGGGAACAAATGAATGAAGGGAATGAATGAATGAAGGGAATGAAGAGAATGAGGGGAATGAATGAATGAAAGGAATATACGAATGAATGGGAATGAATGAATGAAGGGAACGAATGAATGGAGGGAATGAATGAAGGCGACGAATGAATGAAGAGAATGAATGAATGAGGGGAATGAATGAATGGAGGGAATGAATGAATGAAGGGAATGAATTAATGGAGGGAATGAATGAAGGGAACGAATGAATGAATAAAGGAAACGAATCCAAGAAGGGAATGAATGAATGAAGGGAATGAACTGAATGAAGGGAATGTGAGGAATGAATCGAATGACAGGAATGTACGAATGAATGGGAATGTATGTATGAAGGGAACGATTGAATGGAGGCAATGAATGAATGATGGGAACGCATACATGAAGGGAATGAATGAATGAAGGTAATGTATGAATGAAGGGAATGAATAAATGAAGGGAATGAATTAAATGAAAGGAATGAGGGGAATGAATGAATGATGGGAATGAGTGAATGAAGGGAATGAATGAATGAAGGGAACGAATGAACGAAGGGGATGAATGAACGAAGGGAATGAATGATTGAAGGGAATGTAATAATGAAGGGAATGTATAAATGATTTGAGTGAATGAAGGGAATGTATGAACGAATGGAATGAATGATTGAAGGGAATGTAAGAATGAAGCGAATGAACGGATGAAGGAAACGAATGAATGAAGGGAATGAATGAATGAAGGGAATGAAGGGAATGAAGGGAATGAAGGGAATGAAGAGAATGAGGGGAATAAATGAATGAAAGGAATGTACGAATGAATGCGAATGTATAAATGAAGGGAACGAATGAATGAATGAAGGGAACAAATGCATGAAGGGAATTAATGAATGAAGGGAATGTATGAACGAAGGGAATGGATGAATGAATGGATTGAAGAGAATGAGGGAATAAATGAATGAAAGGAATATACGAATGAATGGGAATGAATGAATGAAGGGAATGAATGAATGGAGGGAACGAATGAATGGAGGGAATGAATGAATGAAGGGAATGAAGAGAATGAGGGGAATGAATGAATGAAAGGAATATACGAATGAATGGGAATGAATGAATGAAGGGAACGAATGAATGGAGGGAATGAATGAAGGGAACGAATGAATGGAGGGAATGAATGAAGGGAACGAATGAATGAAGAGAATGAATGAATGAGGGGAATGAATGAATGAGGGGAATGAATGAATGAAGGGAATGAAGAGAATGAGGGGAATGAATGAATGAAAGGAACATGCGAATGAATGGGAATGTATGAATAAAGGGAACGAATGAATGGAGGGAATGGATGAATGAATGAAGGAAATGTATGAATGAAGGGAATGAATGAATGAAGGTAATGTATGAATGAAGGGAATGAATAAATGAAGGGAATGAATTAAATGAAAGGAATGAGGGGAATGAATGAATGATGGGAATGAGTGAATGAAGGGAATGAATGAATGAAGGGAACGAATGAACGAAGGGGATGAATGAACGAAGGGAATGAATGATTGAAGGGAATGTAATAATGAAGGGAATGTATAAATGATTTGAGTGAATGAAGGGAATGTATGAACGAATGGAATGAATGATTGAAGGGAATGTAAGAATGAAGCGAATGAACGGATGAAGGAAACGAATGAATGAAGGGAATGAATGAATGAAGGGAATGAAGGGAATGAAGGGAATGAAGGGAATGAAGAGAATGAGGGGAATAAATGAATGAAAGGAATGTACGAATGAATGCGAATGTATAAATGAAGGGAACGAATGAATGAATGAAGGGAACAAATGCATGAAGGGAATGAATGAATGAAGGGAATGTATGAACGAAGGGAATGGATGAATGAATGGATTGAAGAGAATGAGGGAATAAATGAATGAAAGGAATATACGAATGAATGGGAATGAATGAATGGAGGGAACGAATGAATGGGGGGTATGAATTAATGAAGGGAACGAATGAATGAAGGGAATGAAGGGAATGAAGGCAATGAAGAGAATGAGGGGAATAAATGAATGAAAGGAATGTGCGAATGAATGGGAATGTATGAATGGAGGGAATGAATAAATGATGGGAACGCATACATGAAGGGATGAATGAATGAAGGGAACGAATGAATGGAGGGAATGAATGAAGGGAACGAATGAATGAAGAGAATGAATGAATGAGGGGAATGAATGAATGAAGGGAATGAATGAATGGAGGGAACGAATGAATGGAGGGAATGAATTAATGAAGGGAACGAATGAATGAAGAGAATGAATGAATGAAGGGAATGAATGAATGAAGGGTATGAAGAGAATGAGGGGAATGAATGAATGAAAGGAACATAAGAATGAATGGGAATGTACGAATGAAGGGAACGAATGAATGGAGGGAATGGATGAATGAATGAAGGGAATGTATGAATGAAGTGAGTGAATGAATGAAGGTTATATATGAATGAAGGGAATGAATAAATGACGGGAATGAATTGAATGAAAAGAATGAGGGGAATGAATGAATGATGGGAATGAGTGAATAAAGGGAATGAATGAATGAAGGGAACGAATGAACGAAGGGGATGAATGAGCGAAGGGAATGTATGATTGAAGGGAATGTAATAATGAAGGGAATGTATAAATGATTTGAGTGAATGAAGGGAATGTATGAACGAATGGAATGAATGATTGAAGGGAATGTAAGAATGAATCGAATGAACGGATGAAGGAAACGAATGAATGAAGGGAATGAATGAATGAAGGGAATGAAGGGAATGAAGGGAATGAAGGGAATGAAGAGAATGAGGGGAATAAATGAATGAAAGGAATGTACGAATGAATGGGAATGTATAAATGAAGGGAACGAATGAATGAATGAAGGGAACAATTGCATGAAGGGAATGAATGAATGAAGGGAATGTATGAACGAAGGGAATGGATGAATGAATGGATTGAAGAGAATGAGGGAATAAATGAATGAAAGGAATATACGAATGAATGGGAATGAATGAATGAATGGGAATGAATGAATGAAGGGAATGAATGGATGGAGGGAACGAATGAATGGAGGGAATGAATTCATGAAGGGAACAAATGAATGAAGGGAATGAATGAATGAAGGGAATGAAGAGAATGAGGGGAATGAATGAATGAAGGGAACGAATGAATGGAGGGAATGAATGAAGGCGACGAATGAATGAAGAGAATGAATGAATGAGGGGAATGAATGAATGGAGGGAATGAATGAATGAAGGGAATGAATTAATGGAGGGAATGAATGAAGGGAACGAATGAATGAATAAAGGAAACGAATCCAAGAAGGGAATGAATGAATGAAGGGAATGAACTGAATGAAGGGAATGTGAGGAATGAATCGAATGACAGGAATGTACGAATGAATGGGAATGTATGAATGAAGGGAACGAATGAATGGAGGGAATGAATGAAGGGAACGAATGAATGAAGAGAATGAATGAATGAGGGGAATGAATGAATGAAGGGAATGAATGAATGGAGGGAACGAATGAATGGAGGGAATGAATTAATGAAGGGAACGAATGAATGAAGAGAATGAATGAATGAAGGGAATGAATGAATGAAGGGAACGAATGAATGGAGAGAATGAATGAATGAAGGGAATGAATGAATGAAGGGAATGAAGAGAATGAGGGGAATGAATGAATGAAAGGAACATAAGAATGAATGGGAATGTACGAATGAAGGGAACGAATGAATGGAGGGAATGGATGAATGAATGAAGGGAATGTATGAATGAAGTGAGTGAATGAATGAAGGTTATATATGAATGAAGGGAATGAATAAATGAAGGGAATGAATTGAATGAAAGAAATGAGGGGAATGAATGAATGATGGGAATGAGTGAATGAAGGGAATGAATGAATGAAAAGAACGAATGAACGAAGGGGATGTATGAACGAAGGGAATGAATGATTGAAGGGAATGTAATAATGAAGGGAATGTATAAATGATTTGAGTGAATGAAGGGAATGAATGAATGAAGGGAACGAATGAACGAAGGTGATGAATGAACGAAGGGAATGAATGATTGAAGGGAATGTAATAATGAAGGGAATAAACGGATGAAGGAAACGAATGAATGAAGGGAATGAGTGAATGAAGGGAATGAAGGGAATGAAGGGAATGAAGGGAATGAAGAGAATGAGGGGAATAAATGAATGAAAGGTATGTGCGAACGAAGGGAATGAAGGAAACGAAGGGAATCAATGAATGAAGGAAATGAATGAATGAGGGGGATGAATGAATGGAGGGAATGAATGAATAAAGGGAATGAGGGGAGTGAATGAATGAAGGGAATGAGTGCATGAAAGGAATAAAAGGAATGAAAGGAATGAAGGGAATGAAGGGAACGAAAGGAATGAATGAGTGAGGGGACTGAATGTACGAAGGGAATGAATGAATGAAGGGAATGGCGAGAATGAGGGGAGAGAATGAATGACAGGAATGTACGAATGAATGGGAATGTATGAATGAAGGGAACGAATGAATGGAGGGAATGAATGAATGATGGGAACGCATACATGAAGGGATGAATGAATGAAGGGAACGAATGAATGGAGGGAATGAATGAAGGGAACGAATGAATGAAGAGAATGAATGAATGAGGGGAATGAATGAATGAAAGGAATGAATGAATTGAGGGAATGAATTAATGAAGGGAACGAATGAATGAAGAGAATGAATGAATGAAGGGAATGAATGAATGAAGGTAATGTATGAATGAAGGGAATGAATAAATGAAGGGAATGAATTAAATGAAAGGAATGAGGGGAATGAATGAATGATGGGAATGAGTGAATGAAGGGAA
Source organism: Megachile leachella (assembly GCA_963576845.1). Lineage (NCBI taxonomy): Eukaryota > Metazoa > Arthropoda > Insecta > Hymenoptera > Megachilidae > Megachile > Megachile leachella. The sequence goes on along the minus strand of CAUYWW010000227.1, from coordinate 1,101,511 downwards.
TGAATGAATGAAGGGAACGAATGAACGAAGGGGATGAATGAACGAAGGGAATGAATGATTGAAGGGAATGTAATAATGAAGGGAATGTATAAATGATTTGAGTGAATGAAGGGAATGTATGAACGAATGGAATGAATGATTGAAGGGAATGTAAGAATGAAGCGAATGAACGGATGAAGGAAACGAATGAATGAAGGGAATGAATGAATGAAGGGAATGAAGGGAATGAAGGGAATGAAGGGAATGAAGAGAATGAGGGGAATAAATGAATGAAAGGAATGTACGAATGAATGCGAATGTATAAATGAAGGGAACGAATGAATGAATGAAGGGAACAAATGCATGAAGGGAATGAATGAATGAAGGGAATGTATGAACGAAGGGAATGGATGAATGAATGGATTGAAGAGAATGAGGGAATAAATGAATGAAAGGAATATACGAATGAATGGGAATGAATGAATGGAGGGAACGAATGAATGGGGGGTATGAATTAATGAAGGGAACGAATGAATGAAGGGAATGAAGGGAATGAAGGCAATGAAGAGAATGAGGGGAATAAATGAATGAAAGGAATGTGCGAATGAATGGGAATGTATGAATGGAGGGAATGAATAAATGATGGGAACGCATACATGAAGGGATGAATGAATGAAGGGAACGAATGAATGGAGGGAATGAATGAAGGGAACGAATGAATGAAGAGAATGAATGAATGAGGGGAATGAATGAATGAAGGGAATGAATGAATGGAGGGAACGAATGAATGGAGGGAATGAATTAATGAAGGGAACGAATGAATGAAGAGAATGAATGAATGAAGGGAATGAATGAATGAAGGGTATGAAGAGAATGAGGGGAATGAATGAATGAAAGGAACATAAGAATGAATGGGAATGTACGAATGAAGGGAACGAATGAATGGAGGGAATGGATGAATGAATGAAGGGAATGTATGAATGAAGTGAGTGAATGAATGAAGGTTATATATGAATGAAGGGAATGAATAAATGACGGGAATGAATTGAATGAAAAGAATGAGGGGAATGAATGAATGATGGGAATGAGTGAATAAAGGGAATGAATGAATGAAGGGAACGAATGAACGAAGGGGATGAATGAGCGAAGGGAATGTATGATTGAAGGGAATGTAATAATGAAGGGAATGTATAAATGATTTGAGTGAATGAAGGGAATGTATGAACGAATGGAATGAATGATTGAAGGGAATGTAAGAATGAATCGAATGAACGGATGAAGGAAACGAATGAATGAAGGGAATGAATGAATGAAGGGAATGAAGGGAATGAAGGGAATGAAGGGAATGAAGAGAATGAGGGGAATAAATGAATGAAAGGAATGTACGAATGAATGGGAATGTATAAATGAAGGGAACGAATGAATGAATGAAGGGAACAATTGCATGAAGGGAATGAATGAATGAAGGGAATGTATGAACGAAGGGAATGGATGAATGAATGGATTGAAGAGAATGAGGGAATAAATGAATGAAAGGAATATACGAATGAATGGGAATGAATGAATGAATGGGAATGAATGAATGAAGGGAATGAATGGATGGAGGGAACGAATGAATGGAGGGAATGAATTCATGAAGGGAACAAATGAATGAAGGGAATGAATGAATGAAGGGAATGAAGAGAATGAGGGGAATGAATGAATGAAGGGAACGAATGAATGGAGGGAATGAATGAAGGCGACGAATGAATGAAGAGAATGAATGAATGAGGGGAATGAATGAATGGAGGGAATGAATGAATGAAGGGAATGAATTAATGGAGGGAATGAATGAAGGGAACGAATGAATGAATAAAGGAAACGAATCCAAGAAGGGAATGAATGAATGAAGGGAATGAACTGAATGAAGGGAATGTGAGGAATGAATCGAATGACAGGAATGTACGAATGAATGGGAATGTATGAATGAAGGGAACGAATGAATGGAGGGAATGAATGAAGGGAACGAATGAATGAAGAGAATGAATGAATGAGGGGAATGAATGAATGAAGGGAATGAATGAATGGAGGGAACGAATGAATGGAGGGAATGAATTAATGAAGGGAACGAATGAATGAAGAGAATGAATGAATGAAGGGAATGAATGAATGAAGGGAACGAATGAATGGAGAGAATGAATGAATGAAGGGAATGAATGAATGAAGGGAATGAAGAGAATGAGGGGAATGAATGAATGAAAGGAACATAAGAATGAATGGGAATGTACGAATGAAGGGAACGAATGAATGGAGGGAATGGATGAATGAATGAAGGGAATGTATGAATGAAGTGAGTGAATGAATGAAGGTTATATATGAATGAAGGGAATGAATAAATGAAGGGAATGAATTGAATGAAAGAAATGAGGGGAATGAATGAATGATGGGAATGAGTGAATGAAGGGAATGAATGAATGAAAAGAACGAATGAACGAAGGGGATGTATGAACGAAGGGAATGAATGATTGAAGGGAATGTAATAATGAAGGGAATGTATAAATGATTTGAGTGAATGAAGGGAATGAATGAATGAAGGGAACGAATGAACGAAGGTGATGAATGAACGAAGGGAATGAATGATTGAAGGGAATGTAATAATGAAGGGAATAAACGGATGAAGGAAACGAATGAATGAAGGGAATGAGTGAATGAAGGGAATGAAGGGAATGAAGGGAATGAAGGGAATGAAGAGAATGAGGGGAATAAATGAATGAAAGGTATGTGCGAACGAAGGGAATGAAGGAAACGAAGGGAATCAATGAATGAAGGAAATGAATGAATGAGGGGGATGAATGAATGGAGGGAATGAATGAATAAAGGGAATGAGGGGAGTGAATGAATGAAGGGAATGAGTGCATGAAAGGAATAAAAGGAATGAAAGGAATGAAGGGAATGAAGGGAACGAAAGGAATGAATGAGTGAGGGGACTGAATGTACGAAGGGAATGAATGAATGAAGGGAATGGCGAGAATGAGGGGAGAGAATGAATGACAGGAATGTACGAATGAATGGGAATGTATGAATGAAGGGAACGAATGAATGGAGGGAATGAATGAATGATGGGAACGCATACATGAAGGGATGAATGAATGAAGGGAACGAATGAATGGAGGGAATGAATGAAGGGAACGAATGAATGAAGAGAATGAATGAATGAGGGGAATGAATGAATGAAAGGAATGAATGAATTGAGGGAATGAATTAATGAAGGGAACGAATGAATGAAGAGAATGAATGAATGAAGGGAATGAATGAATGAAGGGAATGAAGAGAATGAGGGGAATGAATGAATGAAAGGAACATAAGAATGAATGGGAATGTACGAATGAAGGGAACGAATGAATGGAGGGAATGGATGAATGAATGAAGGGAATGTATGAATGAAGTGAGTGAATGAATGAAGGTTATATATGAATGAAGGGAATGAATAAATGAAGGGAATGAATTGAATGAAAGAAATGAGGGGAATGAATGAATGATGGGAATGAGTGAATGAGGGGAATAAATGAATGAAAGGAATGTACGAATGAATGCGAATGTATAAATGAAGGGAACGAATGAATGAATGAAGGGAACAAATGCATGAAGGGAATTAATGAATGAAGGGAATGTATGAACGAAGGGAATGGATGAATGAATGGATTGAAGAGAATGAGGGAATAAATGAATGAAAGGAATATACGAATGAATGGAGGGAATGAATTAATGAAGGGAACGAATGAATGAAGGGAATGAAGGGAATGAAGGGAATGAAGAGAATGAGGGGAATAAATGAATGGAAGGAATGTGCGAATGAATGGGAATGTATGAATGAAGGGAATGAATAAATGAAGGGAATGAATTGAATGAAAGGAATGAGGGGAATGAACGAATGATGGGAATGAGTGAATGAAGGGAATGAATGAATGAAAAGAACGAATGAACGAAGGGGATGAATGAACGAAGGGAATGAATGATTGAAGGGAATGTAATAATGAAGGGAATGTATAAATGATTTGAGTGAATGAAGGGAATGAATGAACGAATGGAATGAATGATTGAAGGGAATGTAAGAATGAAGCGAATGAACGGATGAAGGAAACGAATGAATGAAGGGAATGAATGAAGGGAATGAAGGAAATGAAGGGAATGAAGAGAATGAGGGGAATAAATGAATGAAAGGAATGTACGAATGAATGGGAATGTATGAATGAAGGGAACGAATGAATGAATGAAGGGAACAAATGCATGAAGGGAATGAATGAATGAAGGGAATGTATGAACGAAGGGAATGGATGAATGAATGGATTGAAGAGAATGAGGGAATAAATGAATGAAAGGAATATACGAATGAATGGGAATGAATGAATGGAGGGAACGAATGAATGGGGGGTATGAATTAATGAAGGGAACGAATGAATGATGGGAATGAAGGGAATGAAGGCAATGAAGAGAATGAGGGGAATAAATGAATGAAAGGAATGTGCGAATGAATGGGAATGTATGAATGGAGGGAATGAATAAATGATGGGAACGCATACATGAAGGGATGAATGAATGAAGGGAACGAATGAATGGAGGGAATGAATGAAGGGAACGAATGAATGAAGAGAATGAATGAATGAGGGGAATGAATGAATGAAGGGAATGAATGAATGGAGGGAACGAATGAATGGAGGGAATGAATTAATGAAGGGAACGAATGAATGAAGAGAATGAATGAATGAAGGGAATGAATGAATGAAGGGTATGAAGAGAATGAGGGGAATGAATGAATGAAAGGAACATAAGAATGAATGGGAATGTACGAATGAATGGAACGAATGAATGGAGGGAATGGATGAATGAATGAAGGGAATGTATGAATGAAGTGAGTGAATGAATGAAGGTTATATATGAATGAAGGGAATGAATAAATGAAGGGAATGAATTGAATGAAAAGAATGAGGGGAATGAATGAATGATGGGAATGAGTGAATAAAGGGAATGAATGAATGAAGGGAACGAATGAACGAAGGGAATGTATGATTGAAGGGAATGTAATAATGAAGGGAATGTATAAATGATTTGAGTGAATGAAGGGAATGTATGAATGGAGGGAACGAATGAATGGAGGGAATGAATTAATGAAGGGAACGAATGAATGAAGGGAATGAAGGGAATGAAGGGAATGAAGAGAATGAGGGGAATAAATGAATGGAAGGAATGTGCGAATGAATGGGAATGTATGAATGAAGGGAATGAATAAATGAAGGGAATGAATTGAATGAAAGGAATGAGGGGAATGAATGAATGATGGGAATGAGTGAATGAAGGGAATGAATGAATGAAAAGAACGAATGAACGAAGGGGATGAATGAACGAAGGGAATGAATGATTGAAGGGAATGTAATAATGAAGGGAATGTATAAATGATTTGAGTGAATGAAGGGAATGAATGAACGAATGGAATGAATGATTGAAGGGAATGTAAGAATGAAGCGAATGAACGGATGAAGGAAACGAATGAATGAAGGGAATGAATGAAGGGAATGAAGGAAATGAAGGGAATGAAGAGAATGAGGGGAATAAATGAATGAAAGGAATGTACGAATGAATGGGAATGTATGAATGAAGGGAACGAATGAATGAATGACGGGAACAAATGCATGAAGGGAATGAATGAATGAAGGGAATGTATGAACGAAGGGAATGGATGAATGAATGGATTGAAGAGAATGAGGGAATAAATGAATGAAAGGAATATACGAATGAATGGGAATGAATGAATGGAGGGAACGAATGAATGGGGGGTATGAATTAATGAAGGGAACGAATGAATGAAGGGAATGAAGGGAATGAAGGCAATGAAGAGAATGAGGGGAATAAATGAATGAAAGGAATGTGCGAATGAATGGGAATGTATGAATGGAGGGAATGAATAAATGATGGGAACGCATACATGAAGGGATGAATGAATGAAGGGAACGAATGAATGGAGGGAATGAATGAAGGGAACGAATGAATGAAGAGAATGAATGAATGAGGGGAATGAATGAATGAAGGGTATGAAGAGAATGAGGGGAATGAATGAATGAAAGGAACATAAGAATGAATGGGAATGTACGAATGAAGGGAACGAATGAATGGAGGGAATGGATGAATAAATGAAGGGAATGAATTGAATGAAAAGAATGAGGGGAATGAATGAATGATGGGAATGAGTGAATAAAGGGAATGAATGAATGAGAGGAACGAATGAACGAAGGGGATGAATGAACGAAGGGAATGTATGATTGAAGGGAATGTAATAATGAAGGGAATGTATAAATGATTTGAGTGAATGAAGGGAATGTATGAACGAATGGAATGAATGATTGAAGGGAATGTAAGAATGAAGCGAATGAACGGATGAAGGAAACGAATGAATGAAGGGAATGAATGAATGAAGGGAATGAAGGGAATGAAGGGAATGAAGAGAATGAGGGGAATAAATGAATGAAAGGAATGTACGAATGAATGGGAATGTATAAATGAAGGGAACGAATGAATGAATGAAGGGAACAAATGCATGAAGGGAATGAATGAATGAAGGGAATGTATGAACGAAGGGAATGGATGAATGAATGGATTGAAGAGAATGAGGGAATAAATGAATGAAAGGAATATACGAATGAATGGGAATGAATGAATGAAGGGAATGAATGAATGGAGGGAACGAATGAATGGAGGGAATGAATTAATGAAGGGAACGCATGAATGAAAGGAATGAAGGGAACGAAGGGAATGAAGAGAATGAGGGGAATAAATGAATGAAGGGAATGTGCGAATGAATGGGAATGTATGAATGGAGGGAATGAATAAATGAAGGGAATGAATTGAATGAAAGGAATGAGGGGAATGAATGAATGATGCGAATGAGTGAATGAAGGGAATGAATGAATGAAGGGAACGAATGAACGAAGGTGATGAATGAACGAAGGGAATGAATGATTGAAGGGAATGTAATAATGAAGGGAATGTATAAATGATTTGAGTGGATGAAGGGAATGAATGAACGAAGGGAATGAATGATTGAAGGGAATGTAAGAATGAAGCGAATGAACGGATGAAGGAAACGAATGAATGAAGGGAATGAGTGAATGAAGGGAATGAAGGGAATGAAGGGAATGAAGGGAATGAAGAGAATGAGGGGAATAAATGAATGAAAGGTATGTGCGAACGAAGGGAATGAAGGAAAGGAAGGGAATGAATGAATGAAGGAAATGAATGAATGAGGGGGATGAATGAATGAAGGGAATGAATGAATAAAGGGAATGAGGGGAGTGAATGAATGAAGGGAATGAGTGCATGAAAGGAATAAAAGGAATGAAAGGAATGAAGGGAATGAAGGGAACGAAAGGAATGAATGAGTGAGGGGACTGAATGTACGAAGGGAATGAATGAATGAAGGGAATGAATGAATGAAGGGAATGAAGAGAATGAGGGGAATGAATGAATGAAAGGAACATTAGAATGAATGGGAATGTACGAATGAAGGGAACGAATGAATGGAGGGAATGGATGAATGAATGAAGGGAATGTATGAATGAAGTGAGTGAATGAATGAAGGTTATATATGAATGAAGGGAATGAATAAATGAAGGGAATGAATTGAATGAAAGGAATGAGGGGAATGAATGAATGATGGGAATGAGTGAATGACGGGAATGAATGAATGAAAAGAACGAATGAACGAAGGGGATGTATGAACGAAAGGAATGAATGATTGAAGGGAATGTATAAATGATTTGAGCGAATGAAGGGAATAAATGAACGAATGGAATGAATGATTGAAGGGAATGTAAGAATGAAGCGAATGAACGGATGAAGGAAACGAATGAATGAAGGGAATGTGTGAATGAAGGGAATGAAGGGAATGAAGGGAATGAAGAGAATGAGGGGAATAAATGAATGAAAGGAATGTACGAATGAATGGGAATGTATGAATGAAGGGAACGAATGAATGAATGAAGGAACAAATGCATGAAGGGAATGAATGAATGAAGGGAATGTATGAACGAAGGGAATGGATGAATGAATGGATTGAAGAGAATGAGGGAATAAATGAATGAAAGGAATATACGTATGAATGGGAATGAATGAATGAAGGGAATGAATGAATGGAGGGAACGAATGAATGGAGGGAATGAATTAATGAAGGGAACGCATGAATGAAAGGAATGAAGGGAACGTAGGGAATGAAGAGAATGAGGGGAATAAATGAATGAAAGGAATGTGCGAATGAATGGGAATCTATGAATGGAGGGAATGAATAAATGAAGGGAATGAATTGAATGAAAGGAATGAGGGGAATGAATGAAAGATGGGAATGAGTGAATGAAGGGAATGAATGAATGAAGGGAACGAATGAACGAAGGGGATGAATGAACGAAGGGAATGAATGATTGAAGGGAATGTAATAATGAAGGGAATGTATAAATGATTTGAGTGGATGATGGGAATGAATGAACGAAGGGAATGAATGATTGAAGGGAATGTAAGAATGAAGCGAATGAACGGATGAAGGAAACGAATGAATGAAGGGAATGAGTGAATGAAGGGAATGAAGGGAATGAAGAGAATGAGGGGAATAAATGAATGAAAGGTATGTGCGAACGAAGGGAATGAAGGAAACGAAGGGAATGAATGAATGAAGGAAATGAATGAATGAGGGGGATGAATGAATGAAGGGAATGAATGAATAAAGGGAATGAGGGGAGTGAATGAATGAAGGGAATGAGTGCATGAAAGGAATAAAAGGAATGAATGGAATGAAGGGAATGAAGGGAACGAAAGGAATGAATGAGTGGGGGGACTGAATGTACGAAGGGAATGAATGAATGAAGGGAATGGCGAGAATGAGGGGAGAGAATGAATGACAGGAATGTACGAATGAATGGGAATGTATGAATGAAGGGAACGAATGAATGGAGGGAATGAATGAATGATGGGAACGCATACATGAAGGGATGAATGAATGAAGGGAACGAATGAATGGAGGGAATGAATGAAGGGAACGAATGAATGAAGAGAATGAATGAATGAGGGGAATGAATGAATGAAGGGAATGAATGAATGGAGGGAACGAATGAATGGAGGGAAGGAATTAATGAAGGGAACGAATGAATGAAGAGAATGAATGAATGAAGGGAATGAATGAATGAAGGGTATGAAGAGAATGAGGGGAATGAATGAATGAAAGGAACATAAGAATGAATGGGAATGTACGAATGAAGGGGACGAATGAATGGAGGGAATGGATGAATGAATGAAGGGAATGTATGAATGAAGTGAGTGAATGAATGAAGGTTATATATGAATGAAGGGAATGAATAAATGAAGGGAATGAATTGAATGAAAAGAATGAGGGGAATGAATGAATGATGGGAATGAGTGAATAAAGGGAATGAATGAATGAAGGGAACGAATGAACGAAGGGGATGAATGAACGAAGGGAATGTATGATTGAAGGGAATGTAATAATGAAGGGAATGTATAAATGATTTGAGTGAATGAAGGGAATGTATGAACGAATGGAATGAATGATTGAAGGGAATGTAAGAATGAAGCGAATGAACGGATGAAGGAAACGAATGAATGAAGGGAATGAATGAATGAAGGGAATGAAGGGAATGAAGGGAATGAAGAGAATGAGGGGAATAAATGAATGAAAGGAATGTACGAATGAATGGGAATGTATGAATGAAGGGAACGAATGAATGAATGAAGGGAACAAATGCATGAAGGGAATGAATGAATGAAGGGAATGTATGAACGAAGGGAATGGATGAATGAATGGATTGAAGAGAATGAGGGAATAAATGAATGAAAGGAATATACGAATGAATGGGAATGAATGAATGGAGGGAACGAATGAATGGGGGGTATGAATTAATGAAGGGAACGAATGAATGAAGGGAATGAAGGGAATGAAGGCAATGAAGAGAATGAGGGGAATAAATGAATGAAAGGAATGTGCGAATGAATGGGAATGTATGAATGGAGGGAATGAATAAATGATGGGAACGCATACATGAAGGGATGAATGAATGAAGGGAACGAATGAATGGAGGGAATGAATGAAGGGAACGAATGAATGAAGAGAATGAATGAATGAGGGGAATGAATGAATGAAGGGAATGAATGAATGGAGGGAACGAATGAATGGAGGGAATGAATTAATGAAGGGAACGAATGAATGAAGAGAATGAATGAATGAAGGGAATGAATGAATGAAGGGTATGAAGAGAATGAGGGGAATGAATGAATGAAAGGAACATAAGAATGAATTTGAATGTACGAATGAAGGGAACGAATGAATGGAGGGAATGGATGAATGAATGAAGGGAATGTATGAATGAAGTGAGTGAATGAATGAAGGTTATATATGAATGAAGGGAATGAATAAATGAAGGGAATGAATTGAATGAAAAGAATGAGGGGAATGAATGAATGATGGGAATGAGTGAATAAAGGGAATGAATGAATGAAGGGAACGAATGAACGAAGGGGATGAATGAACGAAGGGAATGTATGATTGAAGGGAATGTAATAATGAAGGGAATGTATAAATGATTTGAGTGAATGAAGGGAATGTATGAACGAATGGAATGAATGATTGAAGGGAATGTAAGAATGAAGCGAATGAACGGATGAAGGAAACGAATGAATGAAGGGAATGAATGAATGAAGGGAATGAAGGGAATGAAGGGAATGAAGAGAATGAGGGGAATAAATGAATGAAGGGAATGTGCGAATGAATGGGAATGTATGAATGGAGGGAATGAATAAATGAAGGGAATGAATTGAATGAAAGGAATGAGGGGAATGAATGAATGATGGGAATGAGTGAATGAAGGGAATTAATGAATGAAGGGAACGAATGAACGAAGGGGATGAATGAACGAAGGGAATGAATGAATGGAGGGAATGAATGAATGAAGGGAATGAAGGGAATGAAGAGAATGAGGGGAATAAATGAATGAAAGGAATGTGCGAATGAATGGGAATGTATGAATGAAGGGAACGAATGAATGAATGAAGGGAACAAATGCATGAAGGGAATGAATGAATAAAGGGAATGTATGAACGAAGGGAATGGATGATTGAATGAAATGAAGAGAATGAGGGAAGAAATGAATGAGAGGAATATACGAATGAATGGGAATGAATGAATGAAGGGAATGAATGGATGGAGGGAACGAATGAATGGAGGGAATGAATTCCTGAAGGGAACAAATGAATGAAGGGAATGAATGAATGAAGGGAATGAAGAGAATGAGGGGAATGAATGAATGAAAGGAATATACGAATGAATGGGAATGAATGAATGAAGGGAACGAATGAATGGAGGGAATGAATGAAGGCGACGAATGAATGAAGAGAATGAATGAATGAGGGGAATGAATGAATGGAGGGAATGAATGAATGAAGGGAATGAATTAATGGAGGGAATGAATGAAGGGAACGAATGAATGAATAAAGGAAACGAATCCAAGAAGGGAATGAATGAATGAAGGGAATGAACTGAATGAAGGGAATGTGAGGAATGAATCGAATGACAGGAATGTACGAATGAATGGGAATGTATGTATGAAGGGAACGAATGAATGGAGGCAATGAATGAATGATGGGAACGCATACATGAAGGGAATGAATGAATGAAGGGAACGAATGAATGGAGGGAATGAATGAAGGGAACGAATGAATGGAGGGAATGAATGAAGGGAACGAATGAATGAAGAGAATGAATGAATGAGGGGAATGAATGAATGAGGGGAATGAATGAATGAAGGGAATGAAGAGAATGAGGGGAATGAATGAATGAAAGGAACATGCGAATGAATGGGAATGTATGAATAAAGGGAACGAATGAATGGAGGGAATGGATGAATGAATGAAGGAAATGTATGAATGAAGGGAATGAATGAATGAAGGTAATGTATGAATGAAGGGAATGAATAAATGAAGGGAATGAATTAAATGAAAGGAATGAGGGGAATGAATGAATGATGGGAATGAGTGAATGAAGGGAATGAATGAATGAAGGGAACGAATGAACGAAGGGGATGAATGAACAAAGGGAATGAATGATTGAAGGGAATGCAATAATGAAGGGAATGTATAAATGATTTGAGTGAATGAAGGGAATGTATGAACGAATGGAATGAATGATTGAAGGGAATGTAAGAATGAAGCGAATGAACGGATGAAGGAAACGAATGAATGAAGGGAATGAATGAATGAAGGGAATGAAGGGAATGAAGGGAATGAAGGGAATGAAGAGAATGAGGGGAATAAATGAATGAAAGGAATGTACGAATGAATGCGAATGTATAAATGAAGGGAACGAATGAATGAATGAAGGGAACAAATGCATGAAGGGAATTAATGAATGAAGGGAATGTATGAACGAAGGGAATGGATGAATGAATGGATTGAAGAGAATGAGGGAATAAATGAATGAAAGGAATATACGAATGAATGGGAATGAATGAATGAAGGGAATGAATGAATGGAGGGAACGAATGAATGGAGGGAATGAATTAATGAAGGGAACGAATGAATGAAGGGAATGAAGGGAATGAAGGGAATGAGAAGAATGAGGGGAATAAATGAATGGAAGGAATGTGCGAATGAATGGGAATGTATGAATGAAGGGAATGAATAAATGAAGGGAATGAATTGAATGAAAGGAATGAGGGGAATGAATGAATGATGGGAATGAGTGAATGAGGGGAATGAATGAATGAAAAGAACGAATGAACGAAGGGGATGAATGAACGAAGGGAATGAATGATTGAAGGGAATGTAATAATGAAGGGAATGTATAAATGATTTGAGTGAATGAAGGGAATGAATGAACGAATGGAATGAATGATTGAAGGGAATGTAAGAATGAAGCGAATGAACGGATGAAGGAAACGAATGAATGAAGGGAATGAATGAAGGGAATGAAGGAAATGAAGGGAATGAAGAGAATGAGGGGAATAAATGAATGAAAGGAATGTACGAATGAATGGGAATGTATGAATGAAGGGAACGAATGAATGAATGAAGGGAACAAATGCATGAAGGGAATGAATGAATGAAGGGAATGTATGAACGAAGGGAATGGATGAATGAATGGATTGAAGAGAATGAGGGAATAAATGAATGAAAGGAATATACGAATGAATGGGAATGAATGAATGAAGGGAATGAATGAATGGAGGGAACGAATGAATGGAGGGAATGAATTAATGAAGGGAACGAATGAATGAAGGGAATGAATGAATGAAGGGAATGAAGAGAATGAGGGGAATGAATGAATGAAAGGAATGTACGAATGAATGGGAATGTATGAATGAAGGGAACGAATGAATGAAGGGAATGAATGAATGAAGGGAATGAAGAGAATGAGGGGAATGAATGGATGAAAGGAATGTACGAATGAATGGGAATGTACGAATGAAGGGAACGAATGAATGGAGGGAATGGATGAATGAATGAAGGGAATGAATGAATGAAGGCAACGAATGAACGAAGGGGATGAATGAACGAAGGGAATGAATGATTGAAGGGAATGTAATAATGAAGGGAATGTATAGATGATTTGAGTGGATGAAGAGAATGAATGAACGAAGGGAATGAATGATTGAAGGGAATGTAAGAATGAAGCGAATGAACGGATGAAGGAAACGAATGAATGGAGGGAATGAATTAATGAAGGGAACGAATGAATGAAGGGAATGAAGGGAATGAAGGGAATGAAGAGAATGAGGGGAATAAATGAATGAAAAGAATGTGCGAATGAATGGGAATGTATGAATGAAGGGAACGAATGAATGAATGAAGGAAACGAATGCATGAAAGGAATGAATGAATGAAGGGAATGTATGTATGAAGGGAATGGATGAATGAAGGGAATGAAGAGTATGTGGGAATAAATGAATGAAAGGAATATACGAATGAATGGGAATGAATGAATGAAGGGAATGAATGAATGGAGGGAACGAATGAATGGAGGGAATGAATGAATGAAGGGAATGAAGAGAATGAGGGGGATACATGAATGAAAGGAATGTACGAATGAATGGGAATGTATGAATGAAGGGAACGAATGAATGAATGAAGGGAACAAATGCATGAAGGGAATGAATGAATGAAGGGAATGTATGAACGAAGGGAATGGATGAATGAATGGATTGAAGAGAATGAGGGAATAAATGAATGAAAGGAATATACGAATGAATGGGAATGAATGAATGAAGGGAATGAATGAATGGAGGGAACGAATGAATGGAGGGAATGAATTAATGAAGGGAACGAATGAATGAAGGGAATGAATGAATGAAGGGAATGAAGAGAATGAGGGGAATGAATGAATGAAAGGAATGTACGAATGAATGGGAATGTATGAATGAAGGGAACGAATGAATGAAGGGAATGAATGAATGAAGGGAATGAAGAGAATGAGGGGAATGAATGGATGAAAGGAATGTACGAATGAATGGGAATGTATGAATGAAGGGAACGAATGAATGGAGGGAATGGATGAATGAATGAAGGGAATGTATGAATGAAGGGAATGAATGAGTGAAGGTAATGTATGAATGGAGGGAATGAATAAATGAAGGGAATGAATTGAATGAAGGGCATGAGGGGAATGAATGAATGATGGGAATGTATGAAAGACGGGAATGAAAGGAATGAAGGGAATGAATGGAATGAAGAGAATGGGGGGAACAAATGAATGAAAGGAATATACGAATGAATGGGAATGAACGAATGAAGGGAACGAATGAATGGAGGGAATGAATGAAGGGGACGAATGAATGAAGAGAATGAATGAATGAAGGGAATGAATGAATGAAGGGAACGAATGAACGAAGGGGATGAATGAACGAAGGGAATGAATGATTGAAGGGAATGTAATAATGAAGGGAATGTATAAATGATTTGAGTGAATGAAGGGAATGAATGAACGAAGGGAATGAATGATTGAAGGGAATGTAAGAATGAAACGAATGAACGGATGAAGGAAACGAATGAATGAAGGGAATGAAGGGAATGAAGGGAATGAAGAGAATGAGGGGAATAAATGAATGAAAAGAATGTGCGAATGAATGGGAATGTATGAATGAAGGGAACAAATGAATGAATGAAGGGAACGAATGCATGAAAGGAATGTACGAATGAAGGGAATGAAGAGAATGAGGGGAATAAATGAATGAAAGGAATGTACGAATGAATGGGAATGTATGAATGAAGGGAACGAATGAATGAATGAAGGTAACAAATGCATGAAGGGAATGAATGAATAAAGGGAATGTATGAACGAAGGGAATGGATGAATGAATGGATTGATGCGAATGAGGGAATAAATGAATGAAAGGAATATACGAAAGAATGGGAATGAATGAATGAAGGGAATGAATGAATGGAGGGAACGAATGAATGGAGGGAATGAATTAATGAAGGGAACGAATGAATGAAGGGAATGAATGAATGAAGGGAATGAAGAGAATGAGGGGAATAAATGAATTAAAGGAATGTGCGAATGAATGGGAATGTATGAATGAAGGGAACGAATGAATGAATGAAGGGAACGAATGCATGAAAGGAATGAATGAATGAAGGGAGTGTATGAATGAGGGGAATGAATGAGTGAAGGTAATGTATGAATGGAGGGAATGAATAAATGAAGGGAATGAATTGAATGAAAGGAATGAGGGGAATGAATGAATGATGGGAATGAATGAATGACGGGAATGAAAGGAATGAAGGGAATGAATGGAATGAAGAGAATGGGGGGAACAAATGAATGAAAGGAATATACGAATGAATGGGAATGAACGAATGAAGGGAACGAATGAATGGAGGGAATGAATGAAGGGGACGAATGAATGAAGAGAATGAATGAATGAAGGGAATGAATGAATGAAGGGAACGAATGAACGAAGGGGACGAATGAACGAAGGGAATGAATGATTGAAGGGAATGTAATAATGAAGGGAATGTATAAATGATTTGAGTGAATGAAGGGAATGAATGATTGAAGGGAATGTAATAATGAAGGGAATGTATAGATGATTTGAGTGGATGAAGGGAATGAATGAACGAAGGGAATGAATGATTGAAGGGAATGTAAGAATGAAGCGAATGAACGGATGAACGAAACGAATGAATGATGGGAATGAATGAATGAAGGTAATGTATGAATGAAGGGAATGTAAGAATGAAGCGAATGAACGGATGAAGGAAACGAATGAATGAAGGGAATGAATGAATGAAGGGAATGAAGGGAATGAAGGGAATGAAGAGAATGAGGGGAATAAATGAATTAAAGGAATGTGCGAATGAATGGGAATGTATGAATGAAGGGAACGAATGAATGAATGAAGGGAACGAATGCATGAAAGGAATGAATGAATGAAGGGAGTGTATGAATGAGGGGAATGAATGAATGATGGGAATGTATGAATGACGGGAATGAAAGGAATGAAGGGAATGAATGGAATGAAGAGAATGGGCGGAACAAATGAATGAAAGGAATATACGAATAAATGGGAATGAACGAATGAAGGGAACGAATGAATGGAGGGAATGAATGAAGGGGACGAATGAATGAAGAGAATGAATGAATGAAGGGAATGAATGAATGAAGGGAACGAATGAACGAAGGGGATGAATGAACGAAGGGAATGAATGATTGAAGGGAATGTAATAATGAAGGGAATGTATAAATGATTTGAGTGAATGAAGGGAATGAATGAACGAAGGGAATGAATGATTGAAGGGAATGTAAGAATGAAGCGAATGAACGGATGAAGGAAACGAATGAATGAAGGGAATGAAGGGAATTAAGGGAATGAAGAGAATGAGGGGAATAAATGAATGAAAAGAATGTGCGAATGAATGGGAATGTATGAATGAAGGGAAGAAATGAATGAATGAAGGGAACGAATGCATGAAAGGAATGTACGAATGAAGGGAATGAAGAGAATGAGGGGAATAAATGAATGAAAGGAATGTACGAATGAATGGGAATGTATGAATGAAGGGAACGAATGAATGAATGAAGGGAACAAATGCATGAAGGGAATGAATGAATAAAGGGAATGTATGAACGAAGGGAATGGATGAATGAATGGATTGATGCGAATGAGGGAATAAATGAATGAAAGGAATATACGAATGAATGGGAATGAATGAATGAAGGGAATGAATGAATGGAGGGAACGAATGAATGGAGGGAATGAATTAATGAAGGGAACGAATGAATGAAGGGAATGAATGAATGAAGGGAATGAAGAGAATGAGGGGAATGAATGAATGAAAGGAATGTACGAATGAATGGGAATGTATGAATGAAGGGAACGAATGAATGGAGGGAATGGATGAATGAATGAAGGGAATGAATGAATGAAGGGAACGAATGAACGAAGGGGATGAATGAACGAAGGGAATGAATGATTGAAGGGAATGTAATAATGAAGGGAATGTATAGATGATTTGAGTGGATGAAGAGAATGAATGAACGAAGGGAATGAATGATTGAAGGGAATGTAAGAATGAAGCGAATGAACGGATGAAGGAAACGAATGAATGGAGGGAATGAATTAATGAAGGGAACGAATGAATGAAGGGAATGAAGGGAATGAAGGGAATGAAGAGAATGAGGGGAATAAATGAATGAAAAGAATGTGCGAATGAATGGGAATGTATGAATGAAGGGAACGAATGAATGAATGAAGGGAACGAATGCATGAAAGGAATGAATGAATGAAGGGAATGTATGTATGAAGGGAATGGACGAATGGAGGGAATGAAGAGAATGTGGGAATAAATGAATGAAAGGAATATACGAATGAATGGGAATGAATGAATGAAGGGAATGAATGAATGGAGGGAACGAATGAATGGAGGGAATGAATGAATGAAGGGAATGAAGAGAATGAGGGGGATACATGAATGAAAGGAATGTACGAATGAATGGGAATGTATGAATGAAGGGAACGAATGAATGAATGAAGGGAACAAATGCATGAAGGGAATGAAGGGAATGAAGGGAATGAAGAGAATGAGGGGAATAAATGAATGAAAAGAATGTGCGAATGAATGGGAATGTATGAATGAAGGGAACGAATGAATGAATGAAGGGAAAGAATGCATGAAAGGAATGAATGAATGAAGGGAATGTATGTATGAAGGGAATGGATGAATGAAGGGAATGAAGAGAATGTGGGAATAAATGAATGAAAGGAATATACGAATGAATGGGAATGAATGAATGAAGGGAATGAATGAATGGAGGGAACGAATGAATGGAGGGAATGAATGAATGAAGGGAATGAAGAGAATGAGGGGGATACATGAATGAAAGGAATGTACGAATGAATGGGAATGTATGAATGAAGGGAACGAATGAATGAATGAAGGGAACAAATGCATGAAGGGAACGAATGAATGAAGGGAATGTATGAACGAAGGGAATGGATGAATGAATGGATTGAAGAGAATGAGGGAATAAATGAATGAAAGGAATATACGAATGAATGGGAATGAATGAATGAAGGGAATGAATGAATGGAGGGAACGAATGAATGGAGGGAATGAATTAATGAAGGGAACGAATGAATGAAGGGAATGAATGAATGAAGGGAATGAAGAGAATGAGGGGAATGAATGAATGAAAGGAATGTACGAATGAATGGGAATGTATGAATGAAGGGAACGAATGAATGAAGGGAATGAATGAATGAAGGGAATGAAGAGAATGAGGGGAATGAATGAATGAAAGGAATGTACGAATGAATGGGAATGTATGAATGAAGGGAACGAATGAATGGAGGGAATGGATGAATGAATGAAGGGAATGTATGAGTGAAGGGAATGAATGAGTGAAGGTAATGTATGAATGGAGGGAATGAATAAATGAAGGGAATGAATTGAATGAAGGGAATGAGGGGAATGAATGAATGATGGGAATGTATGAATGACGGGAATGAAAGGAATGAAGGGAATGAATGGAATGAAGAGAATGGGGGGAACAAATGAATGAAAGGAATATACGAATGAATGGGAATGAACGAATGAAGGGAACGAATGAATGGAGGGAATGAATGAAGGGGACGAATGAATGAAGAGAATGAATGAATGAAGGGAATGAATGAATGAAGGGAACGAATGAACGAAGGGGATAAATGAACGAAGGGAATGAATGATTGAAGGGTATGTAATAATGAAGGGAATGTATAAATGATTTGAGTGAATGAAGGGAATGAATGAACGAAGGGAATGAATGATTGAAGGGAATGTAAGAATGAAGCGAATGAACGGATGAAGGAAACGAATGAATGAAGGGAATGAAGGGAATGAAGGGAATGAAGAGAATGAGGGGAATAAATGAATGAAAAGAATGTGCGAATGAATGGGAATGTATGAATGAAGGGAACAAATGAATGAATGAAGGGAACGAATGCATGAAAGGAATGTACGAATGAAGGGAATGAAGAGAATGAGGGGAATAAATGAATGAAAGGAATGTACGAATGAATGGGAATGTATGAATGAAGGGAACGAATGAATGAATGAAGGGAACAAATGCATGAAGGGAATGAATGAATAAAGGGAATGTATGAACGAAGGGAATGGATGAATGAATGGATTGATGCGAATGAGGGAATAAATGAATGAAAGGAATATACGAATGAATGGGAATGAATGAATGAAGGGAATGAATGAATGGAGGGAACGAATGAATGGAGGGAATGAATTAATGAAGGGAACGAATGAATGAAGGGAATGAATGAATGAAGGGAATGAAGAGAATGATGGGAATGAATGAATGAAAGGAATGTACGAATGAATGGGAATGTATGAATGAAGGGAACGAATGAA
The DNA here is from genome assembly GCA_963576845.1 of Megachile leachella. NCBI lineage: Eukaryota > Metazoa > Arthropoda > Insecta > Hymenoptera > Megachilidae > Megachile > Megachile leachella. The sequence continues at coordinate 1,081,609 of CAUYWW010000227.1, read as the reverse complement.
TGGAGGGAATGGATGAATGAATGAAGGGAATGTATGAATGAAGGGAATGAATGAGTGAAGGTAATGTATGAAAGGAGGGAATGAATAAATGAAGGGAATGAATTGAATGAAAGGAATGAGGGGAATGAATGAATGATGGGAATGAATGAATGACGGGAATGAAAGGAATGAAGGGAATGAATGGAATGAAGAGAATGGGGGGAACAAATGAATGAAAGGAATATACGAATGAATGGGAATGAACGAATGAAGGGAACGAATGAATGGAGGGAATGAATGAAGGGGACGAATGAATGAAGAGAATGAATGAATGAAGGGAATGAAGAGAATGAGGGGGATACATGAATGAAAGGAATGTACGAATGAATGGGAATGTATGAATGAAGGGAACGAATGAATGGAGGGAATGGATGAATGAATGAAGGGAATGAATTAATGAAGGGAACGAATGAACGAAGGGGATGAATGAACGAAGGGAATGAATGATTGAAGGGAATGTAAGAATGAAGCGAATGAACGGATGAAGGAAACGAATGAATGAAGGGAATGAAGGGAATGAAGGGAATGAAGAGAATGAGGGGAATAAATGAATGAAAAGAATGTGCGAATGAATGGGAATGTATGAATGAAGGGAACGAATGAATGAATGAAGGGAACGAATGCATGAAAGGAATGAATGAATGAAGGGAATGTATGTATGAAGGGAATGGATGAATGAAGGGAATGAAGAGAATGTGGGAATAAATGAATGAAAGGAATATACGAATGAATGGGAATGAATGAATGAAGGGAATGAATGAATGGAGGGAACGAATGAATGGAGGGAATGAATGAATGAAGGGAATGAAGAGAATGAGGGGGATACATGAATGAAAGGAATGTACGAATGAATGGGAATGTATGAATGAAGGGAACGAATGAATGAATGAAGGGAACAAATGCATGAAGGGAATGAATGAATGAAGGGAATGTATGAACGAAGGGAATGGATGAATGAATGGATTGAAGAGAATGAGGGAATAAATGAATGAAAGGAATATACGAATGAATGGGAATGAATGAATGAAGGGAACGAATGAATGGAGGGAATGAATGAATGAAGGGAACGAATGAATGAAGGGAATGAATGAATGAAGGTAATAAAGGGAATGAAGGGATTGAGGAGAATGAATGTATGACGGGAATGAATGATCGAATGGAATGAATGAATGAAAGGAACGAATGAATGAAGGGAATGAATGAATGAAGCGAATGAATGAATGTAGGGAATGAATGAATGAAGGGAATGAATGAATGAGGGGAACGAATGAACGAAGGGAATGAATGATTGAAGGGAATGTAATAATGGGGGGAATGTATAAATGATGGGAGTGAATGAAGGGAACGAATGAACGAAGGGAATGAATGAATGAAGGGAATGTATGAACGAAGGGAATGGATGAATGAATGGAATGAAGAGAATCAGGGAATAAATAAATGAAAGGAATATACGAATGAATGGGAATGTATGAATGAAGGGAACGAATGAATGGAGGGAATGGATGAATGAATGAAGGGAATGTATGAATGAAGGGGATGTATGAATGAAGGGAATGAATTGAATGAAAGGAATGGGGGCAATGAATGAATGATGGGAATGAGTGAATGAAGGGAATGAATGAATGAAGGGAACGAATGAACGAAGGGGATGAATGAACGAAGGGAATGAATGATTGAAGGGAATGTAATAATGAAGGGAATGTATAGATGATTTGAGTGGATGAAGGGAATGAATGAACGAAGGGAATGAATGATTGAAGGGAATGTAAGAATGAAGCGAATGAACGGATGAACGAAACGAATGAATGATGGGAATGAATGAATGAAGGTAATGTATGAATGAAGGGAATGTAAGAATGAAGCGAATGAACGGATGAAGGAAACGAATGAATGAAGGGAATGAATGAATGAAGGGAATGAAGGGAATGAAGGGAATGAAGAGAATGAGGGGAATAAATGAATTAAAGGAATGTGCGAATGAATGGGAATGTATGAATGAAGGGAACGAATGAATGAATGAAGGGAACGAATGCATGAAAGGAATGAATGAATGAAGGGAGTGTATGAATGAAGGGAATGGATGAATGAAGGGAATGAAGAGAATGAGGGAATAAATGAATGAAAGGAATATACGAATGAATGGGAATGAATGAATGAAGGGAACGAATGAATGGAGGGAATGAATGAATGAAGGGAACGAATGAATGAAGGGAATGAATGAATGAAGGTAATAAAGGGAATGAAGGGAATGAGGAGAATGAATGTATGACGGGAATGAATGATCGAATGGAATGAATGAATGAAACGAACGAATGAATGAAGGGAATGAATGAATGAAGCGAATGAATGAATGGAGGGAATGAATGAATGAAGGGAATGAATGAATGAGGGGACGAATGAACAAAGGGAATGAATGAACGAAGGGAATGAATGATTGAAGGGAATGTAATAATGAGGGGAATGTATAAATGATGGGAGTGAATGAAGGGAACGAATGAACGAAGGGAATGAATGATTGAAGGGAATGTAAGAATGAACGGAATGAACGGATGAAGGAAACGAATGCATGAAGGGAATGAATGAATGAAGGGAATGTATGAATGAAGGGAATGACTGAATGAAGGGAACGAATGAACGAAGGGAATGAATGAACGAAGGGAATGAATGATTGAAGGGAATGTAATAATGAGGGGAATGTATAAATGATGGGAGTGAATGAAGGGAACGAATGAACGAAGGGAACGAATGAATGAATGAAGGGAACGAATGCATGAAAGGAATGAATGAATGAAGGGAATGTATGTATGAAGGGAATGGACGAATGGAGGGAATGAAGAGAATGTGGGAATAAATGAATGAAAGGAATATACGAATGAATGGGAATGAATGAATGAAGGGAATGAATGAATGGAGGGAACGAATGAATGGAGGGAATGAATGAATGAAGGGAATGAAGAGAATGAGGGGGATACATGAATGAAAGGAATGTACGAATGAATGGGAATGTATGAATGAAGGGAACGAATGAATGAATGAAGGGAACAAATGCATGAAGGGAATGAAGGGAATGAAGGGAATGAAGAGAATGAGGGGAATAAATGAATGAAAAGAATGTGCGAATGAATGGGAATGTATGAATGAAGGGAACGAATGAATGAATGAAGGGAAAGAATGCATGAAAGGAATGAATGAATGAAGGGAATGTATGTATGAAGGGAATGGATGAATGAAGGGAATGAAGAGAATGTGGGAATAAATGAATGAAAGGAATATACGAATGAATGGGAATGAATGAATGAAGGGAATGAATGAATGGAGGGAACGAATGAATGGAGGGAATGAATGAATGAAGGGAATGAAGAGAATGAGGGGGATACATGAATGAAAGGAATGTACGAATGAATGGGAATGTATGAATGAAGGGAACGAATGAATGAATGAAGGGAACAAATGCATGAAGGGAACGAATGAATGAAGGGAATGTATGAACGAAGGGAATGGATGAATGAATGGATTGAAGAGAATGAGGGAATAAATGAATGAAAGGAATATACGAATGAATGGGAATGAATGAATGAAGGGAATGAATGAATGGAGGGAACGAATGAATGGAGGGAATGAATTAATGAAGGGAACGAATGAATGAAGGGAATGAATGAATGAAGGGAATGAAGAGAATGAGGGGAATGAATGAATGAAAGGAATGTACGAATGAATGGGAATGTATGAATGAAGGGAACGAATGAATGAAGGGAATGAATGAATGAAGGGAATGAAGAGAATGAGGGGAATGAATGAATGAAAGGAATGTACGAATGAATGGGAATGTATGAATGAAGGGAACGAATGAATGGAGGGAATGGATGAATGAATGAAGGGAATGTATGAGTGAAGGGAATGAATGAGTGAAGGTAATGTATGAATGGAGGGAATGAATAAATGAAGGGAATGAATTGAATGAAGGGAATGAGGGGAATGAATGAATGATGGGAATGTATGAATGACGGGAATGAAAGGAATGAAGGGAATGAATGGAATGAAGAGAATGGGGGGAACAAATGAATGAAAGGAATATACGAATGAATGGGAATGAACGAATGAAGGGAACGAATGAATGGAGGGAATGAATGAAGGGGACGAATGAATGAAGAGAATGAATGAATGAAGGGAATGAATGAATGAAGGGAACGAATGAACGAAGGGGATAAATGAACGAAGGGAATGAATGATTGAAGGGAATGTAATAATGAAGGGAATGTATAAATGATTTGAGTGAATGAAGGGAATGAATGAACGAAGGGAATGAATGATTGAAGGGAATGTAAGAATGAAGCGAATGAACGGATGAAGGAAACGAATGAATGAAGGGAATGAAGGGAATGAAGGGAATGAAGAGAATGAGGGGAATAAATGAATGAAAAGAATGTGCGAATGAATGGGAATGTATGAATGAAGGGAACAAATGAATGAATGAAGGGAACGAATGCATGAAAGGAATGTACGAATGAAGGGAATGAAGAGAATGAGGGGAATAAATGAATGAAAGGAATGTACGAATGAATGGGAATGTATGAATGAAGGGAACGAATGAATGAATGAAGGGAACAAATGCATGAAGGGAATGAATGAATAAAGGGAATGTATGAACGAAGGGAATGGATGAATGAATGGATTGATGCGAATGAGGGAATAAATGAATGAAAGGAATATACGAATGAATGGGAATGAATGAATGAAGGGAATGAATGAATGGAGGGAACGAATGAATGGAGGGAATGAATTAATGAAGGGAACGAATGAATGAAGGGAATGAATGAATGAAGGGAATGAAGAGAATGAGGGGAATGAATGAATGAAAGGAATGTACGAATGAATGGGAATGTATGAATGAAGGGAACGAATGAATGGAGGGAATGGATGAATGAATGAAGGGAATGTATGAATGAAGGGAATGAATGAGTGAAGGTAATGTATGAATGGAGGGAATGAATAAATGAAGGGAATGATTTGAATGAAAGGAATGAGGGGAATGAATGAATGATGGGAATGAATGAATGACGGGAATGAAAGGAATGAAGGGAATGAATGGAATGAAGAGAATGGGGGGAACAAATGAATGAAAGGAATATACGAATGAATGGGAATGAACGAATGAAGGGAACGAATGAATGGAGGGAATGAATGAAGGGGACGAATGAATGAAGAGAATGAATGAATGAAGGGAATGAAGAGAATGAGGGGGATACATGAATGAAAGGAATGTACGAATGAATGGGAATGTATGAATGAAGGGAACGAATGAATGGAGGGAATGGATGAATGAATGAAGGGAATGAATGAATGAAGGGAACGAATGAACGAAGGGGATGAATGAACGAAGGGAATGAATGATTGAAGGGAATGTAAGAATGAAGCGAATGAACGGATGAAGGAAACGAATGAATGAAGGGAATGAAGGGAATGAAGGGAATGAAGAGAATGAGGGGAATAAATGAATGAAAAGAATGTGCGAATGAATGGGAATGTATGAATGAAGGGAACGAATGAATGAATGAAGGGAACGAATGCATGAAAGGAATGAATGAATGAAGGGAATGTATGTATGAAGGGAATGGATGAATGAAGGGAATGAAGAGAATGTGGGAATAAATGAATGAAAGGAATATACGAATGAATGGGAATGAATGAATGAAGGGAATGAATGAATGGAGGGAACGAATGAATGGAGGGAATGAATGAATGAAGGGAATGAAGAGAATGAGGGGGATACATGAATGAAAGGAATGTACGAATGAATGGGAATGTATGAATGAAGGGAACGAATGAATGAATGAAGGGAACAAATGCATGAAGGGAATGAATGAATGATGGGAATGTATGAACGAAGGGAATGGATGAATGAATGGATTGAAGAGAATGAGGGAATAAATGAATGAAAGGAATATACGAATGAATGGGAATGAATGAATGAAGGGAACGAATGAATGGAGGGAATGAATGAATGAAGGGAACGAATGAATGAAGGGAATGAATGAATGAAGGTAATAAAGGGAATGAAGGGATTGAGGAGAATGAATGTATGACGGGAATGAATGATCGAATGGAATGAATGAATGAAAGGAACGAATGAATGAAGGGAATGAATGAATGAAGCGAATGAATGAATGTAGGGAATGAATGAATGAAGGGAATGAATGAATGAGGGGAACGAATGAACGAAGGGAATGAATGATTGAAGGGAATGTAATAATGGGGGGAATGTATAAATGATGGGAGTGAATGAAGGGAACGAATGAACGAAGGGAATGAATGAATGAAGGGAATGTATGAACGAAGGGAATGGATGAATGAATGGAATGAAGAGAATCAGGGAATAAATGAATGAAAGGAATATACGAATGAATGGGAATGTATGAATGAAGGGAACGAATGAATGGAGGGAATGGATGAATGAATGAAGGGAATGTATGAATGAAGGGGATGTATGAATGAAGGGAATGAATTGAATGAAAGGAATGGGGGCAATGAATGAATGATGGGAATGAGTGAATGAAGGGAATGAATGAATGAAGGGAACGAATGAACGAAGGGGATGAATGAACGAAGGGAATGAATGATTGAAGGGAATGTAATAATGAAGGGAATGTATAGATGATTTGAGTGGATGAAGGGAATGAATGAACGAAGGGAATGAATGATTGAAGGGAATGTAAGAATGAAGCGAATGAACGGATGAACGAAACGAATGAATGATGGGAATGAATGAATGAATGAAGGGAACGAATGCATGAAAGGAATGAATGAATGAAGGGAGTGTATGAATGAAGGGAATGGATGAATGAAGGGAATGAAGAGAATGAGGGAATAAATGAATGAAAGGAATATACGAATGAATGGGAATGAATGAATGAAGGGAACGAATGAATGGAGGGAATGAATGAATGAAGGGAACGAATGAATGAAGGGAATGAATGAATGAAGGTAATAAAGGGAATGAAGGGAATGAGGAGAATGAATGTATGACGGGAATGAATGATCGAATGGAATGAATGAATGAAACGAACGAATGAATGAAGGGAATGAATGAATGAAGCGAATGAATGAATGGAGGGAATGAATGAATGAAGGGAATGAATGAATGAGGGGACGAATGAACGAAGGGAATGAATGAACGAAGGGAATGAATGATTGAAGGGAATGTAATAATGAGGGGAATGTATAAATGATGGGAGTGAATGAAGGGAACGAATGAACGAAGGGAATGAATGATTGAAGGGAATGTAAGAATGAACGGAATGAACGGATGAAGGAAACGAATGCATGAAGGGAATGAATGAATGAAGGGAATGTATGAATGAAGGGAATGACTGAATGAAGGGAACGAATGAACGAAGGGAATGAATGAACGAAGGGAATGAATGATTGAAGGGAATGTAATAATGAGGGGAATGTATAAATGATGGGAGTGAATGAAGGGAACGAATGAACGAAGGGAATGAATGAATGAAGGGAATGTATGAACGAAGGGAATGGATGAATGAATGGAATGAAGAGAATGAGGGAATAAATGAATGAAAGGAATATACGAATGAATGGGAATGAATGAATGAAGGGAACGAATGAATGGCGGGAATGAATGAAGGGGACGAATGAATGAATAAAGGAAACGAATCCAAGAAGGGAATGAATGAATGAAGGGAATGAACTGAATGAAGGGAATGTGGGGAATGAATCGAATGAAGGGAATGGGAGAATGAAAGGAATGAATGAATGAAGGGACTGAATGAAAAGAAGGGAATGAATGAATTGAGGGAATTAAGAGATTGAGGGCAATGAATGAATGAAAGGAATATAAGAATGAATGGGAATGTACGAATGAAGGGAACGAATGAATGGAGGGAATGGATGAATGAATGAAGGGAATGTATGAATGAAGTGAGTGAATGAATGAAGGTTATGTATGAATGAAGGGAATGAATAAATGAAGGGAATGAATTGAATGAAAGGAATGAGGGGAATGAATGAATGATGGGAATGAGTGAATGAAGGGAATGAATGAATGATGGGAATGAGTGAATGAAGGGAATGAATGAATGAAGGGAACGAATGAACGAAGGGGATGAATGAACGAAGGGAATGAATGATTGAAGGGAATGTAATAATGAAGGGAATGTATAAATGATTTGAGTGAATGAAGGGAATGTATGAACGAATGGAATGAATGATTGAAGGGAATGTAAGAATGAAGCGAATGAACGGATGAAGGAAACGAATGAATGAAGGGAATGAATGAATGGAGGGAATGAAGGGAATGAAGAGAATGAGGGGAATCAATGAATGAAAGGAATGTACGAATGAATGGGAATGTATAAATGAAGGGAACGAATGAATGAATGAAGGGAACAAATGCATGAAGGGAATGTATGAACGAAGGGAATGGATGAATGAATGGAATAAAGAGAATGAGGGAATAAATGAATGAAAGGAATATACGAATGAATGGGAATGTATGAATGGAGGGAATGAATAAATGAAGGGAATGAATTGAATGAAAGGAATGAGGGGAATGAATGAATGATGGGAATGAGTGAATGAAGGAAATGTATGAATGAAGGGAATGGATGGATGAAGCGAATGAACGGATGAAGGAAACGAATGAATAAAGGGAATGAATGAATGAAGGGAATGAAGGGAATGAAGAGAATGAGGGGAATAAATGAATGAAAGGAATGTGCGAATGAATGGGAATGTATGAATGGAGGGAATGAATAAATGAAGGGAATGAATTGAATGAAAGGAATGAGGGGAATGAATGAATGATGGGAATGAGTGAATGAAGGGAGTGAATGAATGAAGGGAACGAATGTACGAAGGGGATGAATGAACGAAGGGAATGAATGATTGAAGGGAATGTAATAATGAAGGGAATGTATAAATGATTTGAGTGGATGAAGGGAATGAATGAACGAAGGGAATGAATGATTGAAGGGAATGTAAGAATGAAGCGAATGAACGGATGAAGGAAACGAATGATTGAAGGGAATGAGTGAATGAAGGGAATGAAGGGAATGAAGAGAATGAAGAGAATGAGGGGAGTAAATGAATGAAAGGTATGTGCGAATGAAGAGAATGAAGGAAAAGAAGGGAATGAATGAATGAAGGAAATGAATGAATGAGGGGGATGAATGAATGAAGGGAATGAATGTGTAAAGGGAATGAGGGGAGTGAATGAATGAAGGGAATGAGTGCATGAAAGGAATGAAAGGAATGAAAGGAATGAAGGGAATGAAGGGAACAAAAGGAATGAATGAGTGAGGGGACTGAATGTACGAAGGGAATGAATGAATGAAGGGAATGGCGAGAATGAGGGGAGAGAATGAATGACAGGAATGTACGAATGAATGGGAATGTATGAATGAGGGGAACGAATGAATGGAGGGAATGGATGAATGAATGAAGGGAATGTATGAATGAAGGGAATGAATGAGTGAAGGTAATGTATGAATGGAGGGAATGAATAAATGAAGGGAATGAATTGAATGAAAGGAATGAGGGGAATGAATGAATGATGGGAATGAATGAATGACGGGAATGAAAGGAATGAAGGGAATGAATGGAATGAAGAGAATGGGGGGAATAAATGAATGAAAGGAATATACGAATGAATGGGAATGAACGAATGAAGGGAACGAATGAATGGAGGGAATGAATGAAGGGGACGAATGAATGAAGAGAATGAATGAATGAAGGGAATGAATGAATGAAGGGAACGAATGAACGAAGGGGATGAATGAACGAAGGGAATGAATGATTGAAGGGAATGTAATAATGAAGGGAATGTATAAATGATTTGAGTGAATGAAGGGAATGAATGAACGAAGGGAATGAATGATTGAACGGAATGTAAGAATGAAGCGAATGAACGGATGAAGGAAACGAATGAATGAAGGGAATGAAGGGAATGAAGGGAATGAAGAGAATGAGGGGAATAAATGAATGAAAAGAATGTGCGAATGAATGGGAATGTATGAATGAAGGGAACGAATGAATGAATGAAGGGAACGAATGCATGAAAGGAATGAATGAATGAAGGGAATGTATGTATGAAGGGAATGGATGAATGAAGGGAATGAAGAGAATGTGGGAATAAATGAATGAAAGGAATATACGAATGAATGGGAATGAATGAATGAAGGGAATGAATGAATGGAGGGAACGAATGAATGGAGGGAATGAATGAATGAAGGGAATGAAGAGAATGAGGGGGATACATGAATGAAAGGAATGTACGAATGAATGGGAATGTATGAATGAAGGGAACGAATGAATGAATGAAGGGAACAAATGCATGAAGGGAATGAATGAATGAAGGGAACGAATGAATGAAGGGAATGAATGAATGAAGGTAATAAAGGGAATGAAGGGATTGAGGAGAATGAATGTATGACGGGAATGAATGATCGAATGGAATGAATGAATGAAAGGAACGAATGAATGAAGGGAATGAATGAATGAAGCGAATGAATGAATGTAGGGAATGAATGAATGAAGGGAATGAATGAATGAGGGGAACGAATGAACGAAGGGAATGAATGATTGAAGGGAATGTAATAATGGGGGGAATGTATAAATGATGGGAGTGAATGAAGGGAACGAATGAACGAAGGGAATGAATGAATGAAGGGAATGTATGAACGAAGGGAATGGATGAATGAATGGAATGAAGAGAATCAGGGAATAAATGAATGAAAGGAATATACGAATGAATGGGAATGTATGAATGAAGGGAACGAATGAATGGAGGGAATGGATGAATGAATGAAGGGAATGTATGAATGAAGGGGATGTATGAATGAAGGGAATGAATTGAATGAAAGGAATGGGGGCAATGAATGAATGATGGGAATGAGTGAATGAAGGGAATGAATGAATGAAGGGAACGAATGAACGAAGGGGATGAATGAACGAAGGGAATGAATGATTGAAGGGAATGTAATAATGAAGGGAATGTATAGATGATTTGAGTGGATGAAGGGAATGAATGAACGAAGGGAATGAATGATTGAAGGGAATGTAAGAATGAAGCGAATGAACGGATGAACGAAACGAATGAATGAAGGGAATGAATGAATGAAGGGAATGAAGGGAATGAAGGGAATGAAGAGAATGAGGGGAATAAATGAATTAAAGGAATGTGCGAATGAATGGGAATGTATGAATGAAGGGAACGAATGAATGAATGAAGGGAACGAATGCATGAAAGGAATGAATGAATGAAGGGAACGAATGAATGAAGGAATGAATGAATGAAGGTAATAAGGGGAATGAAGGGAATGAGGAGAATGAATGTATGACGGGAATGAATGATCGAATGGAATGAATGAATGAAACGAACGAATGAATGAAGGGAATGAATGAATGAAGCGAATGAATGAATGGAGGGAATGAATGAATGAAGGGAATGAATGAATGAGGGGACGAATGAACGAAGGGAATGAATGGACGAAGGGAATGAATGATTGAAGGGAATGTAATAATGAGGGGAATGTATAAATGATGGGAGTGAATGAAGGGAACGAATGAACGAAGGGAATGAATGATTGAAGGGAATGTAAGAATGAACGGAATGAACGGATGAAGGAAACGAATGCATGAAGGGAATGAATGAATGAAGGGAATGTATGAATGAAGGGAATGACTGAATGAAGGGAACGAATGAACGAAGGGAATGAATGAACGAAGGGAATGAATGATTGAAGGGAATGTAATAATGAGGGGAATGTATAAATGATGGGAGTGAATGAAGGGAACGAATGAACGAAGGGAATGAATGAATGAAGGGAATGTATGAACGAAGGGAATGGATGAATGAATGGAATGAAGAGAATGAGGGAATAAATGAATGAAAGGAATATACGAATGAATGGGAATGAATGAATGAAGGGAACGAATGAATGGCGGGAATGAATGAAGGGGACGAATGAATGAATAAAGGAAACGAATCCAAGAAGGGAATGAATGAATGAAGGGAATGAACTGAATGAAGGGAATGTGGGGAATGAATCGAATGAAGGGAATGGGAGAATGAAAGGAATGAATGAATGAAGGGACTGAATGAAAAGAAGGGAATGAATGAATTGAGGGAATTAAGAGATTGAGGGCAATGAATGAATGAAAGGAATATAAGAATGAATGGGAATGTACGAATGAAGGGAACGAATGAATGGAGGGAATGGATGAATGAATGAAGGGAATGTATGAATGAAGTGAGTGAATGAATGAAGGTTATGTATGAATGAAGGGAATGAATAAATGAAGGGAATGAATTGAATGAAAGGAATGAGGGGAATGAATGAATGATGGGAATGAGTGAATGAAGGGAATGAATGAATGATGGGAATGAGTGAATGAAGGGAATGAATGAATGAAGGGAACGAATGAACGAAGGGGATGAATGAACGAAGGGAATGAATGATTGAAGGGAATGTAATAATGAAGGGAATGTATAAATGATTTGAGTGAATGAAGGGAATGTATGAACGAATGGAATGAATGATTGAAGGGAATGTAAGAATGAAGCGAATGAACGGATGAAGGAAACGAATGATTGAAGGGAATGAGTGAATGAAGGGAATGAAGGGAATGAAGAGAATGAAGAGAATGAGGGGAGTAAATGAATGAAAGGTATGTGCGAATGAAGGGAATGAAGGAAAAGAAGGGAATGAATGAATGAAGGAAATGAATGAATGAGGGGGATGAATGAATGAAGGGAATGAATGTGTAAAGGGAATGAGGGGAGTGAATGAATGAAGGGAATGAGTGCATGAAAGGAATGAAAGGAATGAAAGGAATGAAGGGAATGAAGGGAACAAAAGGAATGAATGAGTGAGGGGACTGAATGTACGAAGGGAATGAATGAATGAAGGGAATGGCGAGAATGAGGGGAGAGAATGAATGACAGGAATGTACGAATGAATGGGAATGTATGAATGAGGGGAACGAATGAATGGAGGGAATGGATGAATGAATGAAGGGAATGTATGAATGAAGGGAATGAATGAGTGAAGGTAATGTATGAATGGAGGGAATGAATAAATGAAGGGAATGAATTGAATGAAAGGAATGAGGGGAATGAATGAATGATGGGAATGAATGAATGACGGGAATGAAAGGAATGAAGGGAATGAATGGAATGAAGAGAATGGGGGGAACAAATGAATGAAAGGAATATACGAATGAATGGGAATGAACGAATGAAGGGAACGAATGAATGGAGGGAATGAATGAAGGGGACGAATGAATGAAGAGAATGAATGAATGAAGGGAATGAATGAATGAAGGGAACGAATGAACGAAGGGGATGAATGAACGAAGGGAATGAATGATTGAAGGGAATGTAATAATGAAGGGAATGTATAAATGATTTGAGTGAATGAAGGGAATGAATGAACGAAGGGAATGAATGATTGAACGGAATGTAAGAATGAAGCGAATGAACGGATGAAGGAAACGAATGAATGAAGGGAATGAAGGGAATGAAGGGAATGAAGAGAATGAGGGGAATAAATGAATGAAAAGAATGTGCGAATGAATGGGAATGTATGAATGAAGGGAACAAATGAATGAATGAAGGGAACGAATGCATGAAAGGAATGTACGAATGACGGGAATGAAGAGAATGAGGGGAATAAATGAATGAAAGGAATGTACGAATGAATGGGAATGTATGAATGAAGGGAACGAATGAATGAATGAAGGGAACAAATGCATGAACGGAATGAATGAATAACGGGAATGTGTGAACGAAGGGAATGGATGAATGAATGGATTGATGAGAATGAGGGAATAAATGAATGAAAGGAATATACGAATGAATGGGAATGAATGAATGAAGGGAATGAATGAATGGAGGGAACGAATGAATGGAGGGAATGAATTAATGAAGGGAACGAATGAATGAAGGGAATGAATGAATGAAGGGAATGAAGAGAATGAGGGGAATGAATGAATGAAAGGAATGTACGAATGAATGGGAATGTATGAATGAAGGGAACGAATGAATGGAGGGAATGGATGAATGAATGAAGGGAATGAATGAATGAAGGGAACGAATGAACGAAGGGGATGAATGAACGAAGGGAATGAATGATTGAAGGGAATGTAATAATGAAGGGAATGTATAGATGATTTGAGTGGATGAAGAGAATGAATGAACGAAGGGAATGAATGATTGAAGGGAATGTAAGAATGAAGCGAATGAACGGATGAAGGAAACGAATGAATGGAGGGAATGAATTAATGAAGGGAACGAATGAATGAAGGGAATGAAGGGAATGAAGGGAATGAAGAGAATGAGGGGAATAAATGAATTAAAAGAATGTGCGAATGAATGGGAATGTATGAATGAAGGGAACGAATGAATGAATGAAGGGAACGAATGCATGAAAGGAATGAATGAATGAAGGGAATGTATGTATGAAGGGAATGGACGAATGGAGGGAATGAAGAGAATGTGGGAATAAATGAATGAAAGGAATATACGAATGAATGGGAATGAATGAATGAAGGGAATGAATGAATGGATGGAACGAATGAATGGAGGGAATGAATGCATGAAGGGAATGAAGAGAATGAGGGGGATACATGAATGAAAGGAATGTACGAATGAATGGGAATGTATGAATGAAGGGAACGAATGAATGGAGGGAATGGATGAATGAATGAAGGGAATGAATGAATGAAGGGAACGAATGAACGAAGGGGATGAATGAACGAAGGGAATGAATGATTGAAGGGAATGTAAGAATGAAGCGAATGAACGGATGAAGGAAACGAATGAATGAAGGGAATGAAGGGAATGAAGGGAATGAAGAGAATGAGGGGAATAAATGAATGAAAAGAATGTGCGAATGAATGGGAATGTATGAATGAAGGGAACGAATGAATGAATGAAGGGAACGAATGCATGAAAGGAATGAATGAATGAAGGGAATGTATGTATGAAGGGAATGGATGAATGAAGGGAATGAAGAGAATGTGGGAATAAATGAATGAAAGGAATATACGAATGAATGGGAATGAATGAATGAAGGGAATGAATGAATGGAGGGAACGAATGAATGGAGGGAATGAATGAATGAAGGGAATGAAGAGAATGAGGGGGATACATGAATGAAAGGAATGTACGAATGAATGGGAATGTATGAATGAAGGGAACGAATGAATGAATGAAGGGAACAAATGCATGAAGGGAATGAATGAATGATGGGAATGTATGAACGAAGGGAATGGATGAATGAATGGATTGAAGAGAATGAGGGAATAAATGAATGAAAGGAATATACGAATGAATGGGAATGAATGAATGAAGGGAACGAATGAATGGAGGGAATGAATGAATGAAGGGAACGAATGAATGAAGGGAATGAATGAATGAAGGTAATAAAGGGAATGAAGGGATTGAGGAGAATGAATGTATGACGGGAATGAATGATCGAATGGAATGAATGAATGAAAGGAACGAATGAATGAAGGGAATGAATGAATGAAGCGAATGAATGAATGTAGGGAATGAATGAATGAAGGGAATGAATGAATGAGGGGAACGAATGAACGAAGGGAATGAATGATTGAAGGGAATGTAATAATGGGGGGAATGTATAAATGATGGGAGTGAATGAAGGGAACGAATGAACGAAGGGAATGAATGAATGAAGGGAATGTATGAACGAAGGGAATGGATGAATGAATGGAATGAAGAGAATCAGGGAATAAATGAATGAAAGGAATATACGAATGAATGGGAATGTATGAATGAAGGGAACGAATGAATGGAGGGAATGGATGAATGAATGAAGGGAATGTATGAATGAAGGGGATGTATGAATGAAGGGAATGAATTGAATGAAAGGAATGGGGGCAATGAATGAATGATGGGAATGAGTGAATGAAGGGAATGAATGAATGAAGGGAACGAATGAACGAAGGGGATGAATGAACGAAGGGAATGAATGATTGAAGGGAATGTAATAATGAAGGGAATGTATAGATGATTTGAGTGGATGAAGGGAATGAATGAACGAAGGGAATGAATGATTGAAGGGAATGTAAGAATGAAGCGAATGAACGGATGAACGAAACGAATGAATGATGGGAATGAATGAATGAATGAAGGGAACGAATGCATGAAAGGAATGAATGAATGAAGGGAGTGTATGAATGAAGGGAATGGATGAATGAAGGGAATGAAGAGAATGAGGGAATAAATGAATGAAAGGAATATACGAATGAATGGGAATGAATGAATGAAGGGAACGAATGAATGGAGGGAATGAATGAATGAAGGGAACGAATGAATGAAGGGAATGAATGAATGAAGGTAATAAAGGGAATGAAGGGAATGAGGAGAATGAATGTATGACGGGAATGAATGATCGAATGGAATGAATGAATGAAACGAACGAATGAATGAAGGGAATGAATGAATGAAGCGAATGAATGAATGGAGGGAATGAATGAATGAAGGGAATGAATGAATGAGGGGACGAATGAACGAAGGGAATGAATGAACGAAGGGAATGAATGATTGAAGGGAATGTAATAATGAGGGGAATGTATAAATGATGGGAGTGAATGAAGGGAACGAATGAACGAAGGGAATGAATGATTGAAGGGAATGTAAGAATGAACGGAATGAACGGATGAAGGAAACGAATGCATGAAGGGAATGAATGAATGAAGGGAATGTATGAATGAAGGGAATGACTGAATGAAGGGAACGAATGAACGAAGGGAATGAATGAACGAAGGGAATGAATGATTGAAGGGAATGTAATAATGAGGGGAATGTATAAATGATGGGAGTGAATGAAGGGAACGAATGAACGAAGGGAATGAATGAATGAAGGGAATGTATGAACGAAGGGAATGGATGAATGAATGGAATGAAGAGAATGAGGGAATAAATGAATGAAAGGAATATACGAATGAATGGGAATGAATGAATGAAGGGAACGAATGAATGGCGGGAATGAATGAAGGGGACGAATGAATGAATAAAGGAAACGAATCCAAGAAGGGAATGAATGAATGAAGGGAATGAACTGAATGAAGGGAATGTGGGGAATGAATCGAATGAAGGGAATGGGAGAATGAAAGGAATGAATGAATGAAGGGACTGAATGAAAAGAAGGGAATGAATGAATTGAGGGAATTAAGAGATTGAGGGCAATGAATGAATGAAAGGAATATAAGAATGAATGGGAATGTACGAATGAAGGGAACGAATGAATGGAGGGAATGGATGAATGAATGAAGGGAATGTATGAATGAAGTGAGTGAATGAATGAAGGTTATGTATGAATGAAGGGAATGAATAAATGAAGGGAATGAATTGAATGAAAGGAATGAGGGGAATGAATGAATGATGGGAATGAGTGAATGAAGGGAATGAATGAATGATGGGAATGAGTGAATGAAGGGAATGAATGAATGAAGGGAACGAATGAACGAAGGGGATGAATGAACGAAGGGAATGAATGATTGAAGGGAATGTAATAATGAAGGGAATGTATAAATGATTTGAGTGAATGAAGGGAATGTATGAACGAATGGAATGAATGATTGAAGGGAATGTAAGAATGAAGCGAATGAACGGATGAAGGAAACGAATGAATGAAGGGAATGAATGAATGGAGGGAATGAAGGGAATGAAGAGAATGAGGGGAATCAATGAATGAAAGGAATGTACGAATGAATGGGAATGTATAAATGAAGGGAACGAATGAATGAATGAAGGGAACAAATGCATGAAGGGAATGTATGAACGAAGGGAATGGATGAATGAATGGAATAAAGAGAATGAGGGAATAAATGAATGAAAGGAATATACGAATGAATGGGAATGTATGAATGGAGGGAATGAATAAATGAAGGGAATGAATTGAATGAAAGGAATGAGGGGAATGAATGAATGATGGGAATGAGTGAATGAAGGAAATGTATGAATGAAGGGAATGGATGGATGAAGCGAATGAACGGATGAAGGAAACGAATGAATAAAGGGAATGAATGAATGAAGGGAATGAAGGGAATGAAGAGAATGAGGGGAATAAATGAATGAAAGGAATGTGCGAATGAATGGGAATGTATGAATGGAGGGAATGAATAAATGAAGGGAATGAATTGAATGAAAGGAATGAGGGGAATGAATGAATGATGGGAATGAGTGAATGAAGGGAGTGAATGAATGAAGGGAACGAATGTACGAAGGGGATGAATGAACGAAGGGAATGAATGATTGAAGGGAATGTAATAATGAAGGGAATGTATAAATGATTTGAGTGGATGAAGGGAATGAATGAACGAAGGGAATGAATGATTGAAGGGAATGTAAGAATGAAGCGAATGAACGGATGAAGGAAACGAATGATTGAAGGGAATGAGTGAATGAAGGGAATGAAGGGAATGAAGAGAATGAAGAGAATGAGGGGAGTAAATGAATGAAAGGTATGTGCGAATGAAGAGAATGAAGGAAAAGAAGGGAATGAATGAATGAAGGAAATGAATGAATGAGGGGGATGAATGAATGAAGGGAATGAATGTGTAAAGGGAATGAGGGGAGTGAATGAATGAAGGGAATGAGTGCATGAAAGGAATGAAAGGAATGAAAGGAATGAAGGGAATGAAGGGAACAAAAGGAATGAATGAGTGAGGGGACTGAATGTACGAAGGGAATGAATGAATGAAGGGAATGGCGAGAATGAGGGGAGAGAATGAATGACAGGAATGTACGAATGAATGGGAATGTATGAATGAGGGGAACGAATGAATGGAGGGAATGGATGAATGAATGAAGGGAATGTATGAATGAAGGGAATGAATGAGTGAAGGTAATGTATGAATGGAGGGAATGAATAAATGAAGGGAATGAATTGAATGAAAGGAATGAGGGGAATGAATGAATGATGGGAATGAATGAATGACGGGAATGAAAGGAATGAAGGGAATGAATGGAATGAAGAGAATGGGGGGAATAAATGAATGAAAGGAATATACGAATGAATGGGAATGAACGAATGAAGGGAACGAATGAATGGAGGGAATGAATGAAGGGGACGAATGAATGAAGAGAATGAATGAATGAAGGGAATGAATGAATGAAGGGAACGAATGAACGAAGGGGATGAATGAACGAAGGGAATGAATGATTGAAGGGAATGTAATAATGAAGGGAATGTATAAATGATTTGAGTGAATGAAGGGAATGAATGAACGAAGGGAATGAATGATTGAACGGAATGTAAGAATGAAGCGAATGAACGGATGAAGGAAACGAATGAATGAAGGGAATGAAGGGAATGAAGGGAATGAAGAGAATGAGGGGAATAAATGAATGAAAAGAATGTGCGAATGAATGGGAATGTATGAATGAAGGGAACGAATGAATGAATGAAGGGAACGAATGCATGAAAGGAATGAATGAATGAAGGGAATGTATGTATGAAGGGAATGGATGAATGAAGGGAATGAAGAGAATGTGGGAATAAATGAATGAAAGGAATATACGAATGAATGGGAATGAATGAATGAAGGGAATGAATGAATGGAGGGAACGAATGAATGGAGGGAATGAATGAATGAAGGGAATGAAGAGAATGAGGGGGATACATGAATGAAAGGAATGTACGAATGAATGGGAATGTATGAATGAAGGGAACGAATGAATGAATGAAGGGAACAAATGCATGAAGGGAATGAATGAATGAAGGGAACGAATGAATGAAGGGAATGAATGAATGAAGGTAATAAAGGGAATGAAGGGATTGAGGAGAATGAATGTATGACGGGAATGAATGATCGAATGGAATGAATGAATGAAAGGAACGAATGAATGAAGGGAATGAATGAATGAAGCGAATGAATGAATGTAGGGAATGAATGAATGAAGGGAATGAATGAATGAGGGGAACGAATGAACGAAGGGAATGAATGATTGAAGGGAATGTAATAATGGGGGGAATGTATAAATGATGGGAGTGAATGAAGGGAACGAATGAACGAAGGGAATGAATGAATGAAGGGAATGTATGAACGAAGGGAATGGATGAATGAATGGAATGAAGAGAATCAGGGAATAAATGAATGAAAGGAATATACGAATGAATGGGAATGTATGAATGAAGGGAACGAATGAATGGAGGGAATGGATGAATGAATGAAGGGAATGTATGAATGAAGGGGATGTATGAATGAAGGGAATGAATTGAATGAAAGGAATGGGGGCAATGAATGAATGATGGGAATGAGTGAATGAAGGGAATGAATGAATGAAGGGAACGAATGAACGAAGGGGATGAATGAACGAAGGGAATGAATGATTGAAGGGAATGTAATAATGAAGGGAATGTATAGATGATTTGAGTGGATGAAGGGAATGAATGAACGAAGGGAATGAATGATTGAAGGGAATGTAAGAATGAAGCGAATGAACGGATGAACGAAACGAATGAATGAAGGGAATGAATGAATGAAGGGAATGAAGGGAATGAAGGGAATGAAGAGAATGAGGGGAATAAATGAATTAAAGGAATGTGCGAATGAATGGGAATGTATGAATGAAGGGAACGAATGAATGAATGAAGGGAACGAATGCATGAAAGGAATGAATGAATGAAGGGAACGAATGAATGAAGGAATGAATGAATGAAGGTAATAAGGGGAATGAAGGGAATGAGGAGAATGAATGTATGACGGGAATGAATGATCGAATGGAATGAATGAATGAAACGAACGAATGAATGAAGGGAATGAATGAATGAAGCGAATGAATGAATGGAGGGAATGAATGAATGAAGGGAATGAATGAATGAGGGGACGAATGAACGAAGGGAATGAATGGACGAAGGGAATGAATGATTGAAGGGAATGTAATAATGAGGGGAATGTATAAATGATGGGAGTGAATGAAGGGAACGAATGAACGAAGGGAATGAATGATTGAAGGGAATGTAAGAATGAACGGAATGAACGGATGAAGGAAACGAATGCATGAAGGGAATGAATGAATGAAGGGAATGTATGAATGAAGGGAATGACTGAATGAAGGGAACGAATGAACGAAGGGAATGAATGAACGAAGGGAATGAATGATTGAAGGGAATGTAATAATGAGGGGAATGTATAAATGATGGGAGTGAATGAAGGGAACGAATGAACGAAGGGAATGAATGAATGAAGGGAATGTATGAACGAAGGGAATGGATGAATGAATGGAATGAAGAGAATGAGGGAATAAATGAATGAAAGGAATATACGAATGAATGGGAATGAATGAATGAAGGGAACGAATGAATGGCGGGAATGAATGAAGGGGACGAATGAATGAATAAAGGAAACGAATCCAAGAAGGGAATGAATGAATGAAGGGAATGAACTGAATGAAGGGAATGTGGGGAATGAATCGAATGAAGGGAATGGGAGAATGAAAGGAATGAATGAATGAAGGGACTGAATGAAAAGAAGGGAATGAATGAATTGAGGGAATTAAGAGATTGAGGGCAATGAATGAATGAAAGGAATATAAGAATGAATGGGAATGTACGAATGAAGGGAACGAATGAATGGAGGGAATGGATGAATGAATGAAGGGAATGTATGAATGAAGTGAGTGAATGAATGAAGGTTATGTATGAATGAAGGGAATGAATAAATGAAGGGAATGAATTGAATGAAAGGAATGAGGGGAATGAATGAATGATGGGAATGAGTGAATGAAGGGAATGAATGAATGATGGGAATGAGTGAATGAAGGGAATGAATGAATGAAGGGAACGAATGAACGAAGGGGATGAATGAACGAAGGGAATGAATGATTGAAGGGAATGTAATAATGAAGGGAATGTATAAATGATTTGAGTGAATGAAGGGAATGTATGAACGAATGGAATGAATGATTGAAGGGAATGTAAGAATGAAGCGAATGAACGGATGAAGGAAACGAATGATTGAAGGGAATGAGTGAATGAAGGGAATGAAGGGAATGAAGAGAATGAAGAGAATGAGGGGAGTAAATGAATGAAAGGTATGTGCGAATGAAGGGAATGAAGGAAAAGAAGGGAATGAATGAATGAAGGAAATGAATGAATGAGGGGGATGAATGAATGAAGGGAATGAATGTGTAAAGGGAATGAGGGGAGTGAATGAATGAAGGGAATGAGTGCATGAAAGGAATGAAAGGAATGAAAGGAATGAAGGGAATGAAGGGAACAAAAGGAATGAATGAGTGAGGGGACTGAATGTACGAAGGGAATGAATGAATGAAGGGAATGGCGAGAATGAGGGGAGAGAATGAATGACAGGAATGTACGAATGAATGGGAATGTATGAATGAGGGGAACGAATGAATGGAGGGAATGGATGAATGAATGAAGGGAATGTATGAATGAAGGGAATGAATGAGTGAAGGTAATGTATGAATGGAGGGAATGAATAAATGAAGGGAATGAATTGAATGAAAGGAATGAGGGGAATGAATGAATGATGGGAATGAATGAATGACGGGAATGAAAGGAATGAAGGGAATGAATGGAATGAAGAGAATGGGGGGAACAAATGAATGAAAGGAATATACGAATGAATGGGAATGAACGAATGAAGGGAACGAATGAATGGAGGGAATGAATGAAGGGGACGAATGAATGAAGAGAATGAATGAATGAAGGGAATGAATGAATGAAGGGAACGAATGAACGAAGGGGATGAATGAACGAAGGGAATGAATGATTGAAGGGAATGTAATAATGAAGGGAATGTATAAATGATTTGAGTGAATGAAGGGAATGAATGAACGAAGGGAATGAATGATTGAACGGAATGTAAGAATGAAGCGAATGAACGGATGAAGGAAACGAATGAATGAAGGGAATGAAGGGAATGAAGGGAATGAAGAGAATGAGGGGAATAAATGAATGAAAAGAATGTGCGAATGAATGGGAATGTATGAATGAAGGGAACAAATGAATGAATGAAGGGAACGAATGCATGAAAGGAATGTACGAATGACGGGAATGAAGAGAATGAGGGGAATAAATGAATGAAAGGAATGTACGAATGAATGGGAATGTATGAATGAAGGGAACGAATGAATGAATGAAGGGAACAAATGCATGAACGGAATGAATGAATAACGGGAATGTGTGAACGAAGGGAATGGATGAATGAATGGATTGATGAGAATGAGGGAATAAATGAATGAAAGGAATATACGAATGAATGGGAATGAATGAATGAAGGGAATGAATGAATGGAGGGAACGAATGAATGGAGGGAATGAATTAATGAAGGGAACGAATGAATGAAGGGAATGAATGAATGAAGGGAATGAAGAGAATGAGGGGAATGAATGAATGAAAGGAATGTACGAATGAATGGGAATGTATGAATGAAGGGAACGAATGAATGGAGGGAATGGATGAATGAATGAAGGGAATGAATGAATGAAGGGAACGAATGAACGAAGGGGATGAATGAACGAAGGGAATGAATGATTGAAGGGAATGTAATAATGAAGGGAATGTATAGATGATTTGAGTGGATGAAGAGAATGAATGAACGAAGGGAATGAATGATTGAAGGGAATGTAAGAATGAAGCGAATGAACGGATGAAGGAAACGAATGAATGGAGGGAATGAATTAATGAAGGGAACGAATGAATGAAGGGAATGAAGGGAATGAAGGGAATGAAGAGAATGAGGGGAATAAATGAATTAAAAGAATGTGCGAATGAATGGGAATGTATGAATGAAGGGAACGAATGAATGAATGAAGGGAACGAATGCATGAAAGGAATGAATGAATGAAGGGAATGTATGTATGAAGGGAATGGACGAATGGAGGGAATGAAGAGAATGTGGGAATAAATGAATGAAAGGAATATACGAATGAATGGGAATGAATGAATGAAGGGAATGAATGAATGGATGGAACGAATGAATGGAGGGAATGAATGCATGAAGGGAATGAAGAGAATGAGGGGGATACATGAATGAAAGGAATGTACGAATGAATGGGAATGTATGAATGAAGGGAACAAATGCATGAAGGGAATGAAGGGAATGAAGGGAATGAAGAGAATGAGGGGAATAAATGAATGAAAAGAATGTGCGAATGAATGGGAATGTATGAATGAAGGGAACGAATGAATGAATGAAGGGAAAGAATGCATGAAAGGAATGAATGAATGAAGGGAATGTATGTATGAAGGGAATGGATGAATGAAGGGAATGAAGAGAATGTGGGAATAAATGAATGAAAGGAATATACGAATGAATGGGAATGAATGAATGAAGGGAATGAATGAATGGAGGGAACGAATGAATGGAGGGAATGAATGAACGAAGGGAATGAATGATTGAAGGGAATGTAATAATGAGGGGAATGTATAAATGATGGGAGTGAATGAAGGGAACGAATGAACGAAGGGAATGAATGATTGAAGGGAATGTAAGAATGAACGGAATGAACGGATGAAGGAAACGAATGCATGAAGGGAATGAATGAATGAAGGGAATGTATGAATGAAGGGAATGACTGAATGAAGGGAACGAATGAACGAAGGGAATGAATGAACGAAGGGAATGAATGATTGAAGGGAATGTAATAATGAGGGGAATGTATAAATGATGGGAGTGAATGAAGGAAATGAATGAATGAGGGGGATGAATGAATGAAGGGAATGAATGTGTAAAGGGAATGAGGGGAGTGAATGAATGAAGGGAATGAGTGCATGAAAGGAATGAAAGGAATGAAAGGAATGAAGGGAATGAAGGGAACAAAAGGAATGAATGAGTGAGGGGACTGAATGTACGAAGGGAATGAATGAATGAAGGGAATGGCGAGAATGAGGGGAGAGAATGAATGACAGGAATGTACGAATGAATGGGAATGTATGAATGAGGGGAACGAATGAATGGAGGGAATGGATGAATGAATGAAGGGAATGTATGAATGAAGGGAATGAATGAGTGAAGGTAATGTATGAATGGAGGGAATGAATAAATGAAGGGAATGAATTGAATGAAAGGAATGAGGGGAATGAATGAATGATGGGAATGAATGAATGACGGGAATGAAAGGAATGAAGGGAATGAATGGAATGAAGAGAATGGGGGGAACAAATGAATGAAAGGAATATACGAATGAATGGGAATGAACGAATGAAGGGAACGAATGAATGGAGGGAATGAATGAAGGGGACGAATGAATGAAGAGAATGAATGAATGAAGGGAATGAAGAGAATGAGGGGGATACATGAATGAAAGGAATGTACGAATGAATGGGAATGTATGAATGAAGGGAACGAATGAATGGAGGGAATGGATGAATGAATGAAGGGAATGAATGAATGAAGGGAACGAATGAACGAAGGGAATGAATGAATGAAGGGAATGAACTGAATGAAGGGAATGTGGGGAATGAATCGAATGAAGGGAATGGGAGAATGAAAGGAATGAATGAATGAAGGGACTGAATGAAAAGAAGGGAATGAATGAATTGAGGGAATTAAGAGATTGAGGGCAATGAATGAATGAAAGGAATATAAGAATGAATGGGAATGTACGAATGAAGGGAACGAATGAATGGAGGGAATGGATGAATGAATGAAGGGAATGTATGAATGAAGTGAGTGAATGAATGAAGGTTATGTATGAATGAAGGGAATGAATAAATGAAGGGAATGAATTGAATGAAAGGAATGAGGGGAATGAATGAATGATGGGAATGAGTGAATGAAGGGAATGAATGAATGATGGGAATGAGTGAATGAAGGGAATGAATGAATGAAGGGAACGAATGAACGAAGGGGATGAATGAACGAAGGGAATGAATGATTGAAGGGAATGTAATAATGAAGGGAATGTATAAATGATTTGAGTGAATGAAGGGAATGTATGAACGAATGGAATGAGTGATTGAAGGGAATGTAAGAATGAAGCGAATGAACGGATGAAGGAAACGAATGATTGAAGGGAATGAGTGAATGAAGGGAATGAAGGGAATGAAGAGAATGAAGAGAATGAGGGGAGTAAATGAATGAAAGGTATGTGCGAATGAAGGGAATGAAGGAAAAGAAGGGAATGAATGAATGAAGGAAATGAATGAATGAGGGGGATGAATGAATGAAGGGAATGAATGTGTAAAGGGAATGAGGGGAGTGAATGAATGAAGGGAATGAGTGCATGAAAGGAATGAAAGGAATGAAAGGAATGAAGGGAATGAAGGGAACAAAAGGAATGAATGAGTGAGGGGACTGAATGTACGAAGGGAATGAATGAATGAAGGGAATGGCGAGAATGAGGGGAGAGAATGAATGACAGGAATGTACGAATGAATGGGAATGTATGAATGAGGGGAACGAATGAATGGAGGGAATGGATGAATGAATGAAGGGAATGTATGAATGAAGGGAATGAATGAGTGAAGGTAATGTATGAATGGAGGGAATGAATAAATGAAGGGAATGAATTGAATGAAAGGAATGAGGGGAATGAATGAATGATGGGAATGAATGAATGACGGGAATGAAAGGAATGAAGGGAATGAATGGAATGAAGAGAATGGGGGGAACAAATGAATGAAAGGAATATACGAATGAATGGGAATGAACGAATGAAGGGAACGAATGAATGGAGGGAATGAATGAAGGGGACGAATGAATGAAGAGAATGAATGAATGAAGGGAATGAAGAGAATGAGGGGGATACATGAATGAAAGGAATGTACGAATGAATGGGAATGTATGAATGAAGGGAACGAATGAATGGAGGGAATGGATGAATGAATGAAGGGAATGAATGAATGAAGGGAACGAATGAACGAAGGGGATGAATGAACGAAGGGAATGAATGATTGAAGGGAATGTAAGAATGAAGCGAATGAACGGATGAAGGAAACGAATGAATGAAGGGAATGAAGGGAATGAAGGGAATGAAGAGAATGAGGGGAATAAATGAATGAAAAGAATGTGCGAATGAATGGGAATGTATGAATGAAGGGAACGAATGAATGAATGAAGGGAACGAATGCATGAAAGGAATGAATGAATGAAGGGAATGTATGTATGAAGGGAATGGATGAATGAAGGGAATGAAGAGAATGTGGGAATAAATGAATGAAAGGAATATACGAATGAATGGGAATGAATGAATGAAGGGAATGAATGAATGGAGGGAACGAATGAATGGAGGGAATGAATGAATGAAGGGAATGAAGAGAATGAGGGGGATACATGAATGAAAGGAATGTACGAATGAATGGGAATGTATGAATGAAGGGAACGAATGAATGAATGAAGGGAACAAATGCATGAAGGGAATGAATGAATGAAGGGAATGTATGAACGAAGGGAATGGATGAATGAATGGATTGAAGAGAATGAGGGAATAAATGAATGAAAGGAATATACGAATGAATGGGAATGAATGAATGAAGGGAACGAATGAATGGAGGGAATGAATGAATGAAGGGAACGAATGAATGAAGGGAATGAATGAATGAAGGTAATAAAGGGAATGAAGGGATTGAGGAGAATGAATGTATGACGGGAATGAATGATCGAATGGAATGAATGAATGAAAGGAACGAATGAATGAAGGGAATGAATGAATGAAGCGAATGAATGAATGTAGGGAATGAATGAATGAAGGGAATGAATGAATGAGGGGAACGAATGAACGAAGGGAATGAATGATTGAAGGGAATGTAATAATGGGGGGAATGTATAAATGATGGGAGTGAATGAAGGGAACGAATGAACGAAGGGAATGAATGAATGAAGGGAATGTATGAACGAAGGGAATGGATGAATGAATGGAATGAAGAGAATCAGGGAATAAATGAATGAAAGGAATATACGAATGAATGGGAATGTATGAATGAAGGGAACGAATGAATGGAGGGAATGGATGAATGAATGAAGGGAATGTATGAATGAAGGGGATGTATGAATGAAGGGAATGAATTGAATGAAAGGAATGGGGGCAATGAATGAATGATGGGAATGAGTGAATGAAGGGAATGAATGAATGAAGGGAACGAATGAACGAAGGGGATGAATGAACGAAGGGAATGAATGATTGAAGGGAATGTAATAATGAAGGGAATGTATAGATGATTTGAGTGGATGAAGGGAATGAATGAACGAAGGGAATGAATGATTGAAGGGAATGTAAGAATGAAGCGAATGAACGGATGAACGAAACGAATGAATGATGGGAATGAATGAATGAATGAAGGGAACGAATGCATGAAAGGAATGAATGAATGAAGGGAGTGTATGAATGAAGGGAATGGATGAATGAAGGGAATGAAGAGAATGAGGGAATAAATGAATGAAAGGAATATACGAATGAATGGGAATGAATGAATGAAGGGAACGAATGAATGGAGGGAATGAATGAATGAAGGGAACGAATGAATGAAGGGAATGAATGAATGAAGGTAATAAAGGGAATGAAGGGAATGAGGAGAATGAATGTATGACGGGAATGAATGATCGAATGGAATGAATGAATGAAACGAACGAATGAATGAAGGGAATGAATGAATGAAGCGAATGAATGAATGGAGGGAATGAATGAATGAAGGGAATGAATGAATGAGGGGACGAATGAACGAAGGGAATGAATGAACGAAGGGAATGAATGATTGAAGGGAATGTAATAATGAGGGGAATGTATAAATGATGGGAGTGAATGAAGGGAACGAATGAACGAAGGGAATGAATGATTGAAGGGAATGTAAGAATGAACGGAATGAACGGATGAAGGAAACGAATGCATGAAGGGAATGAATGAATGAAGGGAATGTATGAATGAAGGGAATGACTGAATGAAGGGAACGAATGAACGAAGGGAATGAATGAACGAAGGGAATGAATGATTGAAGGGAATGTAATAATGAGGGGAATGTATAAATGATGGGAGTGAATGAATGGAACGAATGAACGAAGGGAATGAATGAATGAAGGGAATGTATGAACGAAGGGAATGGATGAATGAATGGAATGAAGAGAATGAGGGAATAAATGAATGAAAGGAATATACGAATGAATGGGAATGAATGAATGAAGGGAACGAATGAATGGCGGGAATGAATGAAGGGGACGAATGAATGAATAAAGGAAACGAATCCAAGAAGGGAATGAATGAATGAAGGGAATGAACTGAATGAAGGGAATGTGGGGAATGAATCGAATGAAGGGAATGGGAGAATGAAAGGAATGAATGAATGAAGGGACTGAATGAAAAGAAGGGAATGAATGAATTGAGGGAATTAAGAGATTGAGGGCAATGAATGAATG
This sequence comes from Megachile leachella, assembly GCA_963576845.1. Classification (NCBI taxonomy): domain Eukaryota; kingdom Metazoa; phylum Arthropoda; class Insecta; order Hymenoptera; family Megachilidae; genus Megachile; species Megachile leachella. The sequence continues at coordinate 1,052,209 of CAUYWW010000227.1, read as the reverse complement.
AAAGGAATATAAGAATGAATGGGAATGTACGAATGAAGGGAACGAATGAATGGAGGGAATGGATGAATGAATGAAGGGAATGTATGAATGAAGTGAGTGAATGAATGAAGGTTATGTATGAATGAAGGGAATGAATAAATGAAGGGAATGAATTGAATGAAAGGAATGAGGGGAATGAATGAATGATGGGAATGAGTGAATGAAGGGAATGAATGAATGATGGGAATGAGTGAATGAAGGGAATGAATGAATGAAGGGAACGAATGAACGAAGGGGATGAATGAACGAAGGGAATGAATGATTGAAGGGAATGTAATAATGAAGGGAATGTATAAATGATTTGAGTGAATGAAGGGAATGTATGAACGAATGGAATGAATGATTGAAGGGAATGTAAGAATGAAGCGAATGAACGGATGAAGGAAACGAATGAATGAAGGGAATGAATGAATGGAGGGAATGAAGGGAATGAAGAGAATGAGGGGAATCAATGAATGAAAGGAATGTACGAATGAATGGGAATGTATAAATGAAGGGAACGAATGAATGAATGAAGGGAACAAATGCATGAAGGGAATGTATGAACGAAGGGAATGGATGAATGAATGGAATAAAGAGAATGAGGGAATAAATGAATGAAAGGAATATACGAATGAATGGGAATGTATGAATGGAGGGAATGAATAAATGAAGGGAATGAATTGAATGAAAGGAATGAGGGGAATGAATGAATGATGGGAATGAGTGAATGAAGGAAATGTATGAATGAAGGGAATGGATGGATGAAGCGAATGAACGGATGAAGGAAACGAATGAATAAAGGGAATGAATGAATGAAGGGAATGAAGGGAATGAAGAGAATGAGGGGAATAAATGAATGAAAGGAATGTGCGAATGAATGGGAATGTATGAATGGAGGGAATGAATAAATGAAGGGAATGAATTGAATGAAAGGAATGAGGGGAATGAATGAATGATGGGAATGAGTGAATGAAGGGAGTGAATGAATGAAGGGAACGAATGAACGAAGGGGATGAATGAACGAAGGGAATGAATGATTGAAGGGAATGTAATAATGAAGGGAATGTATAAATGATTTGAGTGAATGAAGGGAATGTATGAACGAATGGAATGAATGATTGAAGGGAATGTAAGAATGAAGCGAATGAACGGATGAAGGAAACGAATGATTGAAGGGAATGAGTGAATGAAGGGAATGAAGGGAATGAAGAGAATGAAGAGAATGAGGGGAGTAAATGAATGAAAGGTATGTGCGAATGAAGGGAATGAAGGAAAAGAAGGGAATGAATGAATGAAGGAAATGAATGAATGAGGGGGATGAATGAATGAAGGGAATGAATGTGTAAAGGGAATGAGGGGAGTGAATGAATGAAGGGAATGAGTGCATGAAAGGAATGAAAAGAATGAAAGGAATGAAGGGAATGAAGGGAACAAAAGGAATGAATGAGTGAGGGGACTGAATGTACGAAGGGAATGAATGAATGAAGGGAATGGCGAGAATGAGGGGAGAGAATGAATGACAGGAATGTACGAATGAATGGGAATGTATGAATGAGGGGAACGAATGAATGGAGGGAATGGATGAATGAATGAAGGGAATGTATGAATGAAGGGAATGAATGAGTGAAGGTAATGTATGAATGGAGGGAATGAATAAATGAAGGGAATGAATTGAATGAAAGGAATGAGGGGAATGAATGAATGATGGGAATGAATGAATGACGGGAATGAAAGGAATGAAGGGAATGAATGGAATGAAGAGAATGGGGGGAACAAATGAATGAAAGGAATATACGAATGAATGGGAATGAACGAATGAAGGGAACGAATGAATGGAGGGAATGAATGAAGGGGACGAATGAATGAAGAGAATGAATGAATGAAGGGAATGAATGAATGAAGGGAACGAATGAACGAAGGGGATGAATGAACGAAGGGAATGAATGATTGAAGGGAATGTAATAATGAAGGGAATGTATAAATGATTTGAGTGAATGAAGGGAATGAATGAACGAAGGGAATGAATGATTGAACGGAATGTAAGAATGAAGCGAATGAACGGATGAAGGAAACGAATGAATGAAGGGAATGAAGGGAATGAAGGGAATGAAGAGAATGAGGGGAATAAATGAATGAAAAGAATGTGCGAATGAATGGGAATGTATGAATGAAGGGAACAAATGAATGAATGAAGGGAACGAATGCATGAAAGGAATGTACGAATGACGGGAATGAAGAGAATGAGGGGAATAAATGAATGAAAGGAATGTACGAATGAATGGGAATGTATGAATGAAGGGAACGAATGAATGAATGAAGGGAACAAATGCATGAACGGAATGAATGAATAACGGGAATGTGTGAACGAAGGGAATGGATGAATGAATGGATTGATGAGAATGAGGGAATAAATGAATGAAAGGAATATACGAATGAATGGGAATGAATGAATGAAGGGAATGAATGAATGGAGGGAACGAATGAATGGAGGGAATGAATTAATGAAGGGAACGAATGAATGAAGGGAATGAATGAATGAAGGGAATGAAGAGAATGAGGGGAATGAATGAATGAAAGGAATGTACGAATGAATGGGAATGTATGAATGAAGGGAACGAATGAATGGAGGGAATGGATGAATGAATGAAGGGAATGAATGAATGAAGGGAACGAATGAACGAAGGGGATGAATGAACGAAGGGAATGAATGATTGAAGGGAATGTAATAATGAAGGGAATGTATAGATGATTTGAGTGGATGAAGAGAATGAATGAACGAAGGGAATGAATGATTGAAGGGAATGTAAGAATGAAGCGAATGAACGGATGAAGGAAACGAATGAATGGAGGGAATGAATTAATGAAGGGAACGAATGAATGAAGGGAATGAAGGGAATGAATGGGAATGAATGAATGAAGGGAATGAATGAATGGATGGAACGAATGAATGGAGGGAATGAATGCATGAAGGGAATGAAGAGAATGAGGGGGATACATGAATGAAAGGAATGTACGAATGAATGGGAATGTATGAATGAAGGGAACGAATGAATGAATGAAGGGAACAAATGCATGAAGGGAATGAAGGGAATGAAGGGAATGAAGAGAATGAGGGGAATAAATGAATGAAAAGAATGTGCGAATGAATGGGAATGTATGAATGAAGGGAACGAATGAATGAATGAAGGGAAAGAATGCATGAAAGGAATGAATGAATGAAGGGAATGTATGTATGAAGGGAATGGATGAATGAAGGGAATGAAGAGAATGTGGGAATAAATGAATGAAAGGAATATACGAATGAATGGGAATGAATGAATGAAGGGAATGAATGAATGGAGGGAACGAATGAATGGAGGGAATGAATGAACGAAGGGAATGAATGATTGAAGGGAATGTAATAATGAGGGGAATGTATAAATGATGGGAGTGAATGAAGGGAACGAATGAACGAAGGGAATGAATGATTGAAGGGAATGTAAGAATGAACGGAATGAACGGATGAAGGAAACGAATGCATGAAGGGAATGAATGAATGAAGGGAATGTATGAATGAAGGGAATGACTGAATGAAGGGAACGAATGAACGAAGGGAATGAATGAACGAAGGGAATGAATGATTGAAGGGAATGTAATAATGAGGGGAATGTATAAATGATGGGAGTGAATGAAGGGAACGAATGAACGAAGGGAATGAATGAATGAAGGGAATGTATGAACGAAGGGAATGGATGAATGAATGGAATGAAGAGAATGAGGGAATAAATGAATGAAAGGAATATACGAATGAATGGGAATGAATGAATGAAGGGAACGAATGAATGGCGGGAATGAATGAAGGGGACGAATGAATGAATAAAGGAAACGAATCCAAGAAGGGAATGAATGAATGAAGGGAATGAACTGAATGAAGGGAATGTGGGGAATGAATCGAATGAAGGGAATGGGAGAATGAAAGGAATGAATGAATGAAGGGACTGAATGAAAAGAAGGGAATGAATGAATTGAGGGAATTAAGAGATTGAGGGCAATGAATGAATGAAAGGAATATAAGAATGAATGGGAATGTACGAATGAAGGGAACGAATGAATGGAGGGAATGGATGAATGAATGAAGGGAATGTATGAATGAAGTGAGTGAATGAATGAAGGTTATGTATGAATGAAGGGAATGAATAAATGAAGGGAATGAATTGAATGAAAGGAATGAGGGGAATGAATGAATGATGGGAATGAGTGAATGAAGGGAATGAATGAATGATGGGAATGAGTGAATGAAGGGAATGAATGAATGAAGGGAACGAATGAACGAAGGGGATGAATGAACGAAGGGAATGAATGATTGAAGGGAATGTAATAATGAAGGGAATGTATAAATGATTTGAGTGAATGAAGGGAATGTATGAACGAATGGAATGAGTGATTGAAGGGAATGTAAGAATGAAGCGAATGAACGGATGAAGGAAACGAATGATTGAAGGGAATGAGTGAATGAAGGGAATGAAGGGAATGAAGAGAATGAAGAGAATGAGGGGAGTAAATGAATGAAAGGTATGTGCGAATGAAGGGAATGAAGGAAAAGAAGGGAATGAATGAATGAAGGAAATGAATGAATGAGGGGGATGAATGAATGAAGGGAATGAATGTGTAAAGGGAATGAGGGGAGTGAATGAATGAAGGGAATGAGTGCATGAAAGGAATGAAAGGAATGAAAGGAATGAAGGGAATGAAGGGAACAAAAGGAATGAATGAGTGAGGGGACTGAATGTACGAAGGGAATGAATGAATGAAGGGAATGGCGAGAATGAGGGGAGAGAATGAATGACAGGAATGTACGAATGAATGGGAATGTATGAATGAGGGGAACGAATGAATGGAGGGAATGGATGAATGAATGAAGGGAATGTATGAATGAAGGGAATGAATGAGTGAAGGTAATGTATGAATGGAGGGAATGAATAAATGAAGGGAATGAATTGAATGAAAGGAATGAGGGGAATGAATGAATGATGGGAATGAATGAATGACGGGAATGAAAGGAATGAAGGGAATGAATGGAATGAAGAGAATGGGGGGAACAAATGAATGAAAGGAATATACGAATGAATGGGAATGAACGAATGAAGGGAACGAATGAATGGAGGGAATGAATGAAGGGGACGAATGAATGAAGAGAATGAATGAATGAAGGGAATGAAGAGAATGAGGGGGATACATGAATGAAAGGAATGTACGAATGAATGGGAATGTATGAATGAAGGGAACGAATGAATGGAGGGAATGGATGAATGAATGAAGGGAATGAATGAATGAAGGGAACGAATGAACGAAGGGGATGAATGAACGAAGGGAATGAATGATTGAAGGGAATGTAAGAATGAAGCGAATGAACGGATGAAGGAAACGAATGAATGAAGGGAATGAAGGGAATGAAGGGAATGAAGAGAATGAGGGGAATAAATGAATGAAAAGAATGTGCGAATGAATGGGAATGTATGAATGAAGGGAACGAATGAATGAATGAAGGGAACGAATGCATGAAAGGAATGAATGAATGAAGGGAATGTATGTATGAAGGGAATGGATGAATGAAGGGAATGAAGAGAATGTGGGAATAAATGAATGAAAGGAATATACGAATGAATGGGAATGAATGAATGAAGGGAATGAATGAATGGAGGGAACGAATGAATGGAGGGAATGAATGAATGAAGGGAATGAAGAGAATGAGGGGGATACATGAATGAAAGGAATGTACGAATGAATGGGAATGTATGAATGAAGGGAACGAATGAATGAATGAAGGGAACAAATGCATGAAGGGAATGAATGAATGAAGGGAATGTATGAACGAAGGGAATGGATGAATGAATGGATTGAAGAGAATGAGGGAATAAATGAATGAAAGGAATATACGAATGAATGGGAATGAATGAATGAAGGGAACGAATGAATGGAGGGAATGAATGAATGAAGGGAACGAATGAATGAAGGGAATGAATGAATGAAGGTAATAAAGGGAATGAAGGGATTGAGGAGAATGAATGTATGACGGGAATGAATGATCGAATGGAATGAATGAATGAAAGGAACGAATGAATGAAGGGAATGAATGAATGAAGCGAATGAATGAATGTAGGGAATGAATGAATGAAGGGAATGAATGAATGAGGGGAACGAATGAACGAAGGGAATGAATGATTGAAGGGAATGTAATAATGGGGGGAATGTATAAATGATGGGAGTGAATGAAGGGAACGAATGAACGAAGGGAATGAATGAATGAAGGGAATGTATGAACGAAGGGAATGGATGAATGAATGGAATGAAGAGAATCAGGGAATAAATGAATGAAAGGAATATACGAATGAATGGGAATGTATGAATGAAGGGAACGAATGAATGGAGGGAATGGATGAATGAATGAAGGGAATGTATGAATGAAGGGGATGTATGAATGAAGGGAATGAATTGAATGAAAGGAATGGGGGCAATGAATGAATGATGGGAATGAGTGAATGAAGGGAATGAATGAATGAAGGGAACGAATGAACGAAGGGGATGAATGAACGAAGGGAATGAATGATTGAAGGGAATGTAATAATGAAGGGAATGTATAGATGATTTGAGTGGATGAAGGGAATGAATGAACGAAGGGAATGAATGATTGAAGGGAATGTAAGAATGAAGCGAATGAACGGATGAACGAAACGAATGAATGATGGGAATGAATGAATGAATGAAGGGAACGAATGCATGAAAGGAATGAATGAATGAAGGGAGTGTATGAATGAAGGGAATGGATGAATGAAGGGAATGAAGAGAATGAGGGAATAAATGAATGAAAGGAATATACGAATGAATGGGAATGAATGAATGAAGGGAACGAATGAATGGAGGGAATGAATGAATGAAGGGAACGAATGAATGAAGGGAATGAATGAATGAAGGTAATAAAGGGAATGAAGGGAATGAGGAGAATGAATGTATGACGGGAATGAATGATCGAATGGAATGAATGAATGAAACGAACGAATGAATGAAGGGAATGAATGAATGAAGCGAATGAATGAATGGAGGGAATGAATGAATGAAGGGAATGAATGAATGAGGGGACGAATGAACGAAGGGAATGAATGAACGAAGGGAATGAATGATTGAAGGGAATGTAATAATGAGGGGAATGTATAAATGATGGGAGTGAATGAAGGGAACGAATGAACGAAGGGAATGAATGATTGAAGGGAATGTAAGAATGAACGGAATGAACGGATGAAGGAAACGAATGCATGAAGGGAATGAATGAATGAAGGGAATGTATGAATGAAGGGAATGACTGAATGAAGGGAACGAATGAACGAAGGGAATGAATGAACGAAGGGAATGAATGATTGAAGGGAATGTAATAATGAGGGGAATGTATAAATGATGGGAGTGAATGAATGGAACGAATGAACGAAGGGAATGAATGAATGAAGGGAATGTATGAACGAAGGGAATGGATGAATGAATGGAATGAAGAGAATGAGGGAATAAATGAATGAAAGGAATATACGAATGAATGGGAATGAATGAATGAAGGGAACGAATGAATGGCGGGAATGAATGAAGGGGACGAATGAATGAATAAAGGAAACGAATCCAAGAAGGGAATGAATGAATGAAGGGAATGAACTGAATGAAGGGAATGTGGGGAATGAATCGAATGAAGGGAATGGGAGAATGAAAGGAATGAATGAATGAAGGGACTGAATGAAAAGAAGGGAATGAATGAATTGAGGGAATTAAGAGATTGAGGGCAATGAATGAATGAAAGGAATATAAGAATGAATGGGAATGTACGAATGAAGGGAACGAATGAATGGAGGGAATGGATGAATGAATGAAGGGAATGTATGAATGAAGTGAGTGAATGAATGAAGGTTATGTATGAATGAAGGGAATGAATAAATGAAGGGAATGAATTGAATGAAAGGAATGAGGGGAATGAATGAATGATGGGAATGAGTGAATGAAGGGAATGAATGAATGATGGGAATGAGTGAATGAAGGGAATGAATGAATGAAGGGAACGAATGAACGAAGGGGATGAATGAACGAAGGGAATGAATGATTGAAGGGAATGTAATAATGAAGGGAATGTATAAATGATTTGAGTGAATGAAGGGAATGTATGAACGAATGGAATGAATGATTGAAGGGAATGTAAGAATGAAGCGAATGAACGGATGAAGGAAACGAATGAATGAAGGGAATGAATGAATGGAGGGAATGAAGGGAATGAAGAGAATGAGGGGAATCAATGAATGAAAGGAATGTACGAATGAATGGGAATGTATAAATGAAGGGAACGAATGAATGAATGAAGGGAACAAATGCATGAAGGGAATGTATGAACGAAGGGAATGGATGAATGAATGGAATAAAGAGAATGAGGGAATAAATGAATGAAAGGAATATACGAATGAATGGGAATGTATGAATGGAGGGAATGAATAAATGAAGGGAATGAATTGAATGAAAGGAATGAGGGGAATGAATGAATGATGGGAATGAGTGAATGAAGGAAATGTATGAATGAAGGGAATGGATGGATGAAGCGAATGAACGGATGAAGGAAACGAATGAATAAAGGGAATGAATGAATGAAGGGAATGAAGGGAATGAAGAGAATGAGGGGAATAAATGAATGAAAGGAATGTGCGAATGAATGGGAATGTATGAATGGAGGGAATGAATAAATGAAGGGAATGAATTGAATGAAAGGAATGAGGGGAATGAATGAATGATGGGAATGAGTGAATGAAGGGAGTGAATGAATGAAGGGAAAGAATGTACGAAGGGGATGAATGAACGAAGGGAATGAATGATTGAAGGGAATGTAATAATGAAGGGAATGTATAAATGATTTGAGTGGATGAAGGGAATGAATGAACGAAGGGAATGAATGATTGAAGGGAATGTAAGAATGAAGCGAATGAACGGATGAAGGAAACGAATGATTGAAGGGAATGAGTGAATGAAGGGAATGAAGGGAATGAAGAGAATGAAGAGAATGAGGGGAGTAAATGAATGAAAGGTATGTGCGAATGAAGAGAATGAAGGAAAAGAAGGGAATGAATGAATGAAGGAAATGAATGAATGAGGGGGATGAATGAATGAAGGGAATGAATGTGTAAAGGGAATGAGGGGAGTGAATGAATGAAGGGAATGAGTGCATGAAAGGAATGAAAGGAATGAAAGGAATGAAGGGAATGAAGGGAACAAAAGGAATGAATGAGTGAGGGGACTGAATGTACGAAGGGAATGAATGAATGAAGGGAATGGCGAGAATGAGGGGAGAGAATGAATGACAGGAATGTACGAATGAATGGGAATGTATGAATGAGGGGAACGAATGAATGGAGGGAATGGATGAATGAATGAAGGGAATGTATGAATGAAGGGAATGAATGAGTGAAGGTAATGTATGAATGGAGGGAATGAATAAATGAAGGGAATGAATTGAATGAAAGGAATGAGGGGAATGAATGAATGATGGGAATGAATGAATGACGGGAATGAAAGGAATGAAGGGAATGAATGGAATGAAGAGAATGGGGGGAACAAATGAATGAAAGGAATATACGAATGAATGGGAATGAACGAATGAAGGGAACGAATGAATGGAGGGAATGAATGAAGGGGACGAATGAATGAAGAGAATGAATGAATGAAGGGAATGAATGAATGAAGGGAACGAATGAACGAAGGGGATGAATGAACGAAGGGAATGAATGATTGAAGGGAATGTAATAATGAAGGGAATGTATAAATGATTTGAGTGAATGAAGGGAATGAATGAACGAAGGGAATGAATGATTGAACGGAATGTAAGAATGAAGCGAATGAACGGATGAAGGAAACGAATGAATGAAGGGAATGAAGGGAATGAAGGGAATGAAGAGAATGAGGGGAATAAATGAATGAAAAGAATGTGCGAATGAATGGGAATGTATGAATGAAGGGAACGAATGAATGAATGAAGGGAACGAATGCATGAAAGGAATGAATGAATGAAGGGAATGTATGTATGAAGGGAATGGATGAATGAAGGGAATGAAGAGAATGTGGGAATAAATGAATGAAAGGAATATACGAATGAATGGGAATGAATGAATGAAGGGAATGAATGAATGGAGGGAACGAATGAATGGAGGGAATGAATGAATGAAGGGAATGAAGAGAATGAGGGGGATACATGAATGAAAGGAATGTACGAATGAATGGGAATGTATGAATGAAGGGAACGAATGAATGAATGAAGGGAACAAATGCATGAAGGGAATGAATGAATGAAGGGAACGAATGAATGGAGGGAATGGATGAATGAATGAAGGGAATGTATGAATGAAGGGGATGTATGAATGAAGGGAATGAATTGAATGAAAGGAATGGGGGCAATGAATGAATGATGGGAATGAGTGAATGAAGGGAATGAATGAATGAAGGGAACGAATGAACGAAGGGGATGAATGAACGAAGGGAATGAATGATTGAAGGGACTGTAATAATGAGGGGAATGTATAAATGATGGGAGTGAATGAAGGGAACGAATGAACGAAGGGAATGAATGATTGAAGGGAATGTAAGAATGAACGGAATGAACGGATGAAGGAAACGAATGCATGAAGGGAATGAATGAATGAAGGGAATGTATGAATGAAGGGAATGACTGAATGAAGGGAACGAATGAACGAAGGGAATGAATGAACGAAGGGAATGAATGATTGAAGGGAATGTAATAATGAGGGGAATGTATAAATGATGGGAGTGAATGAAGGGAACGAATGAACGAAGGGAATGAATGAATGAAGGGAATGTATGAACGAAGGGAATGGATGAATGAATGGAATGAAGAGAATGAGGGAATAAATGAATGAAAGGAATATACGAATGAATGGGAATGAATGAATGAAGGGAACGAATGAATGGCGGGAATGAATGACGGGGACGAATGAATGAATAAAGGAAACGAATCCAAGAAGGGAATGAATGAATGAAGGGAATGAACTGAATGAAGGGAATGTGGGGAATGAATCGAATGAAGGGAATGGGAGAATGAAAGGAATGAATGAATGAAGGGACTGAATGAAAAGAAGGGAATGAATGAATTGAGGGAATTAAGAGATTGAGGGCAATGAATGAATGAAAGGAATATAAGAATGAATGGGAATGTACGAATGAAGGGAACGAATGAATGGAGGGAATGGATGAATGAATGAAGGGAATGTATGAATGAAGTGAGTGAATGAATGAAGGTTATGTATGAATGAAGGGAATGAATAAATGAAGGGAATGAATTGAATGAAAGGAATGAGGGGAATGAATGAATGATGGGAATGAGTGAATGAAGGGAATGAATGAATGATGGGAATGAGTGAATGAAGGGAATGAATGAATGAAGGGAACGAATGAACGAAGGGGATGAATGAACGAAGGGAATGAATGATTGAAGGGAATGTAATAATGAAGGGAATGTATAAATGATTTGAGTGAATGAAGGGAATGTATGAACGAATGGAATGAGTGATTGAAGGGAATGTAAGAATGAAGCGAATGAACGGATGAAGGAAACGAATGATTGAAGGGAATGAGTGAATGAAGGGAATGAAGGGAATGAAGAGAATGAAGAGAATGAGGGGAGTAAATGAATGAAAGGTATGTGCGAATGAAGGGAATGAAGGAAAAGAAGGGAATGAATGAATGAAGGAAATGAATGAATGAGGGGGATGAATGAATGAAGGGAATGAATGTGTAAAGGGAATGAGGGGAGTGAATGAATGAAGGGAATGAGTGCATGAAAGGAATGAAAGGAATGAAAGGAATGAAGGGAATGAAGGGAACAAAAGGAATGAATGAGTGAGGGGACTGAATGTACGAAGGGAATGAATGAATGAAGGGAATGGCGAGAATGAGGGGAGAGAATGAATGACAGGAATGTACGAATGAATGGGAATGTATGAATGAGGGGAACGAATGAATGGAGGGAATGGATGAATGAATGAAGGGAATGTATGAATGAAGGGAATGAATGAGTGAAGGTAATGTATGAATGGAGGGAATGAATAAATGAAGGGAATGAATTGAATGAAAGGAATGAGGGGAATGAATGAATGATGGGAATGAATGAATGACGGGAATGAAAGGAATGAAGGGAATGAATGGAATGAAGAGAATGGGGGGAACAAATGAATGAAAGGAATATACGAATGAATGGGAATGAACGAATGAAGGGAACGAATGAATGGAGGGAATGAATGAAGGGGACGAATGAATGAAGAGAATGAATGAATGAAGGGAATGAATGAATGAAGGGAACGAATGAACGAAGGGGATGAATGAACGAAGGGAATGAATGATTGAAGGGAATGTAATAATGAAGGGAATGTATAAATGATTTGAGTGAATGAAGGGAATGAATGAACGAAGGGAATGAATGATTGAACGGAATGTAAGAATGAAGCGAATGAACGGATGAAGGAAACGAATGAATGAAGGGAATGAAGGGAATGAAGGGAATGAAGAGAATGAGGGGAATAAATGAATGAAAAGAATGTGCGAATGAATGGGAATGTATGAATGAAGGGAACAAATGAATGAATGAAGGGAACGAATGCATGAAAGGAATGTACGAATGACGGGAATGAAGAGAATGAGGGGAATAAATGAATGAAAGGAATGTACGAATGAATGGGAATGTATGAATGAAGGGAACGAATGAATGAATGAAGGGAACAAATGCATGAACGGAATGAATGAATAAAGGGAATGTGTGAACGAAGGGAATGGATGAATGAATGGATTGATGAGAATGAGGGAATAAATGAATGAAAGGAATATACGAATGAATGGGAATGAATGAATGAAGGGAATGAATGAATGGAGGGAACGAATGAATGGAGGGAATGAATTAATGAAGGGAACGAATGAATGAAGGGAATGAATGAATGAAGGGAATGAAGAGAATGAGGGGAATGAATGAATGAAAGGAATGTACGAATGAATGGGAATGTATGAATGAAGGGAACGAATGAATGGAGGGAATGGATGAATGAATGAAGGGAATGAATGAATGAAGGGAACGAATGAACGAAGGGGATGAATGAACGAAGGGAATGAATGATTGAAGGGAATGTAATAATGAAGGGAATGTATAGATGATTTGAGTGGATGAAGAGAATGAATGAACGAAGGGAATGAATGATTGAAGGGAATGTAAGAATGAAGCGAATGAACGGATGAAGGAAACGAATGAATGGAGGGAATGAATTAATGAAGGGAACGAATGAATGAAGGGAATGAAGGGAATGAAGGGAATGAAGAGAATGAGGGGAATAAATGAATTAAAAGAATGTGCGAATGAATGGGAATGTATGAATGAAGGGAACGAATGAATGAATGAAGGGAACGAATGCATGAAAGGAATGAATGAATGAAGGGAATGTATGTATGAAGGGAATGGACGAATGGAGGGAATGAAGAGAATGTGGGAATAAATGAATGAAAGGAATATACGAATGAATGGGAATGAATGAATGAAGGGAATGAATGAATGGATGGAACGAATGAATGGAGGGAATGAATGCATGAAGGGAATGAAGAGAATGAGGGGGATACATGAATGAAAGGAATGTACGAATGAATGGGAATGTATGAATGAAGGGAACGAATGAATGAATGAAGGGAACAAATGCATGAAGGGAATGAAGGGAATGAAGGGAATGAAGAGAATGAGGGGAATAAATGAATGAAAAGAATGTGCGAATGAATGGGAATGTATGAATGAAGGGAACGAATGAATGAATGAAGGGAAAGAATGCATGAAAGGAATGAATGAATGAAGGGAATGTATGTATGAAGGGAATGGATGAATGAAGGGAATGAAGAGAATGTGGGAATAAATGAATGAAAGGAATATACGAATGAATGGGAATGAATGAATGAAGGGAATGAATGAATGGAGGGAACGAATGAATGGAGGGAATGAATGAACGAAGGGAATGAATGATTGAAGGGAATGTAATAATGAGGGGAATGTATAAATGATGGGAGTGAATGAAGGGAACGAATGAACGAAGGGAATGAATGATTGAAGGGAATGTAAGAATGAACGGAATGAACGGATGAAGGAAACGAATGCATGAAGGGAATGAATGAATGAAGGGAATGTATGAATGAAGGGAATGACTGAATGAAGGGAACGAATGAACGAAGGGAATGAATGAACGAAGGGAATGAATGATTGAAGGGAATGTAATAATGAGGGGAATGTATAAATGATGGGAGTGAATGAAGGGAACGAATGAACGAAGGGAATGAATGAATGAAGGGAATGTATGAACGAAGGGAATGGATGAATGAATGGAATGAAGAGAATGAGGGAATAAATGAATGAAAGGAATATACGAATGAATGGGAATGAATGAATGAAGGGAACGAATGAATGGCGGGAATGAATGAAGGGGACGAATGAATGAATAAAGGAAACGAATCCAAGAAGGGAATGAATGAATGAAGGGAATGAACTGAATGAAGGGAATGTGGGGAATGAATCGAATGAAGGGAATGGGAGAATGAAAGGAATGAATGAATGAAGGGACTGAATGAAAAGAAGGGAATGAATGAATTGAGGGAATTAAGAGATTGAGGGCAATGAATGAATGAAAGGAATATAAGAATGAATGGGAATGTACGAATGAAGGGAACGAATGAATGGAGGGAATGGATGAATGAATGAAGGGAATGTATGAATGAAGTGAGTGAATGAATGAAGGTTATGTATGAATGAAGGGAATGAATAAATGAAGGGAATGAATTGAATGAAAGGAATGAGGGGAATGAATGAATGATGGGAATGAGTGAATGAAGGGAATGAATGAATGATGGGAATGAGTGAATGAAGGGAATGAATGAATGAAGGGAACGAATGAACGAAGGGGATGAATGAACGAAGGGAATGAATGATTGAAGGGAATGTAATAATGAAGGGAATGTATAAATGATTTGAGTGAATGAAGGGAATGTATGAACGAATGGAATGAGTGATTGAAGGGAATGTAAGAATGAAGCGAATGAACGGATGAAGGAAACGAATGATTGAAGGGAATGAGTGAATGAAGGGAATGAAGGGAATGAAGAGAATGAAGAGAATGAGGGGAGTAAATGAATGAAAGGTATGTGCGAATGAAGGGAATGAAGGAAAAGAAGGGAATGAATGAATGAAGGAAATGAATGAATGAGGGGGATGAATGAATGAAGGGAATGAATGTGTAAAGGGAATGAGGGGAGTGAATGAATGAAGGGAATGAGTGCATGAAAGGAATGAAAGGAATGAAAGGAATGAAGGGAATGAAGGGAACAAAAGGAATGAATGAGTGAGGGGACTGAATGTACGAAGGGAATGAATGAATGAAGGGAATGGCGAGAATGAGGGGAGAGAATGAATGACAGGAATGTACGAATGAATGGGAATGTATGAATGAGGGGAACGAATGAATGGAGGGAATGGATGAATGAATGAAGGGAATGTATGAATGAAGGGAATGAATGAGTGAAGGTAATGTATGAATGGAGGGAATGAATAAATGAAGGGAATGAATTGAATGAAAGGAATGAGGGGAATGAATGAATGATGGGAATGAATGAATGACGGGAATGAAAGGAATGAAGGGAATGAATGGAATGAAGAGAATGGGGGGAACAAATGAATGAAAGGAATATACGAATGAATGGGAATGAACGAATGAAGGGAACGAATGAATGGAGGGAATGAATGAAGGGGACGAATGAATGAAGAGAATGAATGAATGAAGGGAATGAATGAATGAAGGGAACGAATGAACGAAGGGGATGAATGAACGAAGGGAATGAATGATTGAAGGGAATGTAATAATGAAGGGAATGTATAAATGATTTGAGTGAATGAAGGGAATGAATGAACGAAGGGAATGAATGATTGAACGGAATGTAAGAATGAAGCGAATGAACGGATGAAGGAAACGAATGAATGAAGGGAATGAAGGGAATGAAGGGAATGAAGAGAATGAGGGGAATAAATGAATGAAAAGAATGTGCGAATGAATGGGAATGTATGAATGAAGGGAACAAATGAATGAATGAAGGGAACGAATGCATGAAAGGAATGTACGAATGACGGGAATGAAGAGAATGAGGGGAATAAATGAATGAAAGGAATGTACGAATGAATGGGAATGTATGAATGAAGGGAACGAATGAATGAATGAAGGGAACAAATGCATGAACGGAATGAATGAATAAAGGGAATGTGTGAACGAAGGGAATGGATGAATGAATGGATTGATGAGAATGAGGGAATAAATGAATGAAAGGAATATACGAATGAATGGGAATGAATGAATGAAGGGAATGAATGAATGGAGGGAACGAATGAATGGAGGGAATGAATTAATGAAGGGAACGAATGAATGAAGGGAATGAATGAATGAAGGGAATGAAGAGAATGAGGGGAATGAATGAATGAAAGGAATGTACGAATGAATGGGAATGTATGAATGAAGGGAACGAATGAATGGAGGGAATGGATGAATGAATGAAGGGAATGAATGAATGAAGGGAACGAATGAACGAAGGGGATGAATGAACGAAGGGAATGAATGATTGAAGGGAATGTAATAATGAAGGGAATGTATAGATGATTTGAGTGGATGAAGAGAATGAATGAACGAAGGGAATGAATGATTGAAGGGAATGTAAGAATGAAGCGAATGAACGGATGAAGGAAACGAATGAATGGAGGGAATGAATTAATGAAGGGAACGAATGAATGAAGGGAATGAAGGGAATGAAGGGAATGAAGAGAATGAGGGGAATAAATGAATTAAAAGAATGTGCGAATGAATGGGAATGTATGAATGAAGGGAACGAATGAATGAATGAAGGGAACGAATGCATGAAAGGAATGAATGAATGAAGGGAATGTATGTATGAAGGGAATGGACGAATGGAGGGAATGAAGAGAATGTGGGAATAAATGAATGAAAGGAATATACGAATGAATGGGAATGAATGAATGAAGGGAATGAATGAATGGATGGAACGAATGAATGGAGGGAATGAATGCATGAAGGGAATGAAGAGAATGAGGGGGATACATGAATGAAAGGAATGTACGAATGAATGGGAATGTATGAATGAAGGGAACGAATGAATGAATGAAGGGAACAAATGCATGAAGGGAATGAAGGGAATGAAGGGAATGAAGAGAATGAGGGGAATAAATGAATGAAAAGAATGTGCGAATGAATGGGAATGTATGAATGAAGGGAACGAATGAATGAATGAAGGGAAAGAATGCATGAAAGGAATGAATGAATGAAGGGAATGTATGTATGAAGGGAATGGATGAATGAAGGGAATGAAGAGAATGTGGGAATAAATGAATGAAAGGAATATACGAATGAATGGGAATGAATGAATGAAGGGAATGAATGAATGGAGGGAACGAATGAATGGAGGGAATGAATGAATGAAGGGAATGAAGAGAATGAGGGGGATACATGAATGAAAGGAATGTACGAATGAATGGGAATGAATGAATGAAGGGAACGAATGAATGAATGAAGGGAACAAATGCATGAAGGGAACGAATGAATGAAGGGAATGTATGAACGAAGGGAATGGATGAATGAATGGATTGAAGAGAATGAGGGAATAAATGAATGAAAGGAATATACGAATGAATGGGAATGAATGAATGAAGGGAATGAATGAATGGAGGGAACGAATGAATGGAGGGAATGAATTAATGAAGGGAACGAATGAATGAAGGGAATGAATGAATGAAGGGAATGAAGAGAATGAGGGGAATGAATGAATGAAAGGAATGTACGAATGAATGGGAATGTATGAATGAAGGGAACGAATGAATGAAGGGAATGAATGAATGAAGGGAATGAAGAGAATGAGGGGAATGAATGAATGAAATGAATGTACGAATGAATGGGAATGTATGAATGAAGGGAACGAATGAATGGAGGGAATGGATGAATGAATGAAGGGAATGTATGAGTGAAGGGAATGAATGAGTGAAGGTAATGTATGAATGGAGGGAATGAATAAATGAAGGGAATGAATTGAATGAAGGGAATGAGGGGAATGAATGAATGATGGGAATGTATGAATGACGGGAATGAAAGGAATGAAGGGAATGAATGGAATGAAGAGAATGGGGGGAACAAATGAATGAAAGGAATATACGAATGAATGGGAATGAACGAATGAAGGGAACGAATGAATGGAGGGAATGAATGAAGGGGACGAATGAATGAAGAGAATGAATGAATGAAGGGAATGAATGAATGAAGGGAACGAATGAACGAAGGGGATAAATGAACGAAGGGAATGAATGATTGAAGGGAATGTAATAATGAAGGGAATGTATAAATGATTTGAGTGAATGAAGGGAATGAATGAACGAAGGGAATGAATGAATGGAGGGAATGAATGAATGAAGGGAACGAATGAATGAAGGGAATGAATGAATGAAGGTAATAAAGGGAATGAAGGGAATGAGGAGAATGAATGTATGACGGGAATGAATGATCGAATGGAATGAATGAATGAAACGAACGAATGAATGAAGGGAATGAATGAATGAAGCGAATGAATGAATGGAGGGAATGAATGAATGAAGGGAATGAATGAATGCGGGGACGAATGAACGAAGGGAATGAATGAACGAAGGGAATGAATGATTGAAGGGAATGTAATAATGAGGGGAATGTATAAATGATGGGAGTGAATGAAGGGAACGAATGAACGAAGGGAATGAATGATTGAAGGGAATGTAAGAATGAACGGAATGAACGGATGAAGGAAACGAATGCATGAAGGGAATGAATGAATGAAGGGAATGTATGAATGAAGGGAATGACTGAATGAAGGGAACGAATGAACGAAGGGAATGAATGAACGAAGGGAATGAATGATTGAAGGGAATGTAATAATGAGGGGAATGTATAAATGATGGGAGTGAATGAAGGGAACGAATGAACGAAGGGAATGAATGAATGAAGGGAATGTATGAACGAAGGGAATGGATGAATGAATGGAATGAAGAGAATGAGGGAATAAATGAATGAAAGGAATATACGAATGAATGGGAATGAATGAATGAAGGGAACGAATGAATGGCGGGAATGAATGAAGGGGACGAATGAATGAATAAAGGAAACGAATCCAAGAAGGGAATGAATGAATGAAGGGAATGAACTGAATGAAGGGAATGTGGGGAATGAATCGAATGAAGGGAATGGGAGAATGAAAGGAATGAATGAATGAAGGGACTGAATGAAAAGAAGGGAATGAATGAATTGAGGGAATTAAGAGATTGAGGGCAATGAATGAATGAAAGGAATATAAGAATGAATGGGAATGTACGAATGAAGGGAACGAATGAATGGAGGGAATGGATGAATGAATGAAGGGAATGTATGAATGAAGTGAGTGAATGAATGAAGGTTATGTATGAATGAAGGGAATGAATAAATGAAGGGAATGAATTGAATGAAAGGAATGAGGGGAATGAATGAATGATGGGAATGAGTGAATGAAGGGAATGAATGAATGATGGGAATGAGTGAATGAAGGGAATGAATGAATGAAGGGAACGAATGAACGAAGGGGATGAATGAACGAAGGGAATGAATGATTGAAGGGAATGTAATAATGAAGGGAATGTATAAATGATTTGAGTGAATGAAGGGAATGTATGAACGAATGGAATGAGTGATTGAAGGGAATGTAAGAATGAAGCGAATGAACGGATGAAGGAAGCGAATGATTGAAGGGAATGAGTGAATGAAGGGAATGAAGGGAATGAAGAGAATGAAGAGAATGAGGGGAGTAAATGAATGAAAGGTATGTGCGAATGAAGGGAATGAAGGAAAAGAAGGGAATGAATGAATGAAGGAAATGAATGAATGAGGGGGATGAATGAATGAAGGGAATGAATGTGTAAAGGGAATGAGGGGAGTGAATGAATGAAGGGAATGAGTGCATGAAAGGAATGAAAGGAATGAAAGGAATGAAGGGAATGAAGGGAACAAAAGGAATGAATGAGTGAGGGGACTGAATGTACGAAGGGAATGAATGAATGAAGGGAATGGCGAGATTGAGGGGAGAGAATGAATGACAGGAATGTACGAATGAATGGGAATGTATGAATGAGGGGAACGAATGAATGGAGGGAATGGATGAATGAATGAAGGGAATGTATGAATGAAGGGAATGAATGAGTGAAGGTAATGTATGAATGGAGGGAATGAATAAATGAAGGGAATGAATTGAATGAAAGGAATGAGGGGAATGAATGAATGATGGGATTGAATGAATGACGGGAATGAAAGGAATGAAGGGAATGAATGGAATGAAGAGAATGGGGGGAACAAATGAATGAAAGGAATATACGAATGAATGGGAATGAACGAATGAAGGGAACGAATGAATGGAGGGAATGAATGAAGGGGACGAATGAATGAAGAGAATGAATGAATGAAGGGAATGAATGAATGAAGGGAACGAATGAACGAAGGGGATGAATGAACGAAGGGAATGAATGATTGAAGGGAATGTAATAATGAAGGGAATGTATAAATGATTTGAGTGAATGAAGGGAATGAATGAACGAAGGGAATGAATGATTGAACGGAATGTAAGAATGAAGCGAATGAACGGATGAAGGAAACGAATGAATGAAGGGAATGAAGGGAATGAAGGGAATGAAGAGAATGAGGGGAATAAATGAATGAAAAGAATGTGCGAATGAATGGGAATGTATGAATGAAGGGAACAAATGAATGAATGAAGGGAACGAATGCATGAAAGGAATGTACGAATGACGGGAATGAAGAGAATGAGGGGAATAAATGAATGAAAGGAATGTACGAATGAATGGGAATGTATGAATGAAGGGAACGAATGAATGAATGAAGGGAACAAATGCATGAACGGAATGAATGAATAAAGGGAATGTGTGAACGAAGGGAATGGATGAATGAATGGATTGATGAGAATGAGGGAATAAATGAATGAAAGGAATATACGAATGAATGGGAATGAATGAATGAAGGGAATGAATGAATGGAGGGAACGAATGAATGGAGGGAATGAATTAATGAAGGGAACGAATGAATGAAGGGAATGAATGAATGAAGGGAATGAAGAGAATGAGGGGAATGAATGAATGAAAGGAATGTACGAATGAATGGGAATGTATGAATGAAGGGAACGAATGAATGGAGGGAATGGATGAATGAATGAAGGGAATGAATGAATGAAGGGAACGAATGAACGAAGGGGATGAATGAACGAAGGGAATGAATGATTGAAGGGAATGTAATAATGAAGGGAATGTATAGATGATTTGAGTGGATGAAGAGAATGAATGAACGAAGGGAATGAATGATTGAAGGGAATGTAAGAATGAAGCGAATGAACGGATGAAGGAAACGAATGAATGGAGGGAATGAATTAATGAAGGGAACGAATGAATGAAGGGAATGAAGGGAATGAAGGGAATGAAGAGAATGAGGGGAATAAATGAATTAAAAGAATGTGCGAATGAATGGGAATGTATGAATGAAGGGAACGAATGAATGAATGAAGGGAACGAATGCATGAAAGGAATGAATGAATGAAGGGAATGTATGTATGAAGGGAATGGACGAATGGAGGGAATGAAGAGAATGTGGGAATAAACGAATGAAAGGAATATACGAATGAATGGGAATGAATGAATGAAGGGAATGAATGAATGGATGGAACGAATGAATGGAGGGAATGAATGCATGAAGGGAATGAAGAGAATGAGGGGGATACATGAATGAAAGGGATGTACGAATGAATGGGAATGTATGAATGAAGGGAACGAATGAATGAATGAAGGGAACAAATGCATGAAGGGAATGAAGGGAATGAAGGGAATGAAGAGAATGAGGGGAATAAATGAATGAAAAGAATGTGCGAATGAATGGGAATGTATGAATGAAGGGAACGAATGAATGAATGAAGGGAAAGAATGCATGAAAGGAATGAATGAATGAAGGGAATGTATGTATGAAGGGAATGGATGAATGAAGGGAATGAAGAGAATGTGGGAATAAATGAATGAAAGGAATATACGAATGAATGGGAATGAATGAATGAAGGGAATGAATGAATGGAGGGAACGAATGAATGGAGGGAATGAATGAATGAAGGGAATGAAGAGAATGAGGGGGATACATGAATGAAAGGAATGTACGAATGAATGGGAATGAATGAATGAAGGGAACGAATGAATGAATGAAGGGAACAAATGCATGAAGGGAACGAATGAATGAAGGGAATGTATGAACGAAGGGAATGGATGAATGAATGGATTGAAGAGAATGAGGGAATAAATGAATGAAAGGAATATACGAATGAATGGGAATGAATGAATGAAGGGAATGAATGAATGGAGGGAACGAATGAATGGAGGGAATGAATTAATGAAGGGAACGAATGAATGAAGGGAATGAATGAATGAAGGGAATGAAGAGAATGAGGGGAATGAATGAATGAAAGGAATGTACGAATGAATGGGAATGTATGAATGAAGGGAACGAATGAATGAAGGGAATGAATGAATGAAGGGAATGAAGAGAATGAGGGGAATGAATGAATGAAATGAATGTACGAATGAATGGGAATGTATGAATGAAGGGAACGAATGAATGGAGGGAATGGATGAATGAATGAAGGGAATGTATGAGTGAAGGGAATGAATGAGTGAAGGTAATGTATGAATGGAGGGAATGAATAAATGAAGGGAATGAATTGAATGAAGGGAATGAGGGGAATGAATGAATGATGGGAATGTATGAATGACGGGAATGAAAGGAATGAAGGGAATGAATGGAATGAAGAGAATGGGGGGAACAAATGAATGAAAGGAATATACGAATGAATGGGAATGAACGAATGAAGGGAACGAATGAATGGAGGGAATGAATGAAGGGGACGAATGAATGAAGAGAATGAATGAATGAAGGGAATGAATGAATGAAGGGAACGAATGAACGAAGGGGATAAATGAACGAAGGGAATGAATGATTGAAGGGAATGTAATAATGAAGGGAATGTATAAATGATTTGAGTGAATGAAGGGAATGAATGAACGAAGGGAATGAATGAATGGAGGGAATGAATGAATGAAGGGAACGAATGAATGAAGGGAATGAATGAATGAAGGTAATAAAGGGAATGAAGGGAATGAGGAGAATGAATGTATGACGGGAATGAATGATCGAATGGAATGAATGAATGAAACGAACGAATGAATGAAGGGAATGAATGAATGAAGCGAATGAATGAATGGAGGGAATGAACTGAATGAAGGGAATGTGGGGAATGAATCGAATGAAGGGAATGGGAGAATGAAAGGAATGAATGAATGAAGGGACTGAATGAAAAGAAGGGAATGAATGAATTGAGGGAATTAAGAGATTGAGGGCAATGAATGAATGAAAGCAATATAAGAATGAATGGGAATGTACGAATGAAGGGAACGAATGAATGGAGGGAATGGATGAATGAATGAAGGGAATGTATGAATGAAGTGAGTGAATGAATGAAGGTTATGTATGAATGAAGGGAATGAATAAATGAAGGGAATGAATTGAATGAAAGGAATGAGGGGAATGAATGAATGATGGGAATGAGTGAATGAAGGGAATGAATGAATGATGGGAATGAGTGAATGAAGGGAATGAATGAATGAAGGGAACGAATGAACGAAGGGGATGAATGAACGAAGGGAATGAATGATTGAAGGGAATGTAATAATGAAGGGAATGTATAAATGATTTGAGTGAATGAAGGGAATGTATGAACGATGGAATGAGTGATTGAAGGGAATGTAAGGATGAAGCGAATGAACGGATGAAGGAAACGAATGATTGAAGGGAATGAGTGAATGAAGGGAATGAAGGGAATGAAGAGAATGAAGAGAATGAGGGGAGTAAATGAATGAAAGGTATGTGCGAATGAAGGGAATGAAGGAAAAGAAGGGAATGAATGAATGAAGGAAATGAATGAATGAGGGGGATGAATGAATGAAGGGAATGAATGTGTAAAGGGAATGAGGGGAGTGAATGAATGAAGGGAATGAGTGCATGAAAGGAATGAAAGGAATGAAAGGAATGAAGGGAATGAAGGGAACAAAAGGAATGAATGAGTGAGGGGACTGAATGTACGAAGGGAATGAATGAATGAAGGGAATGGCGAGAATGAGGGGAGAGAATGAATGACAGGAATGTACGAATGAATGGGAATGTATGAATGAGGGGAACGAATGAATGGAGGGAATGGATGAATGAATGAAGGGAATGTATGAATGAAGGGAATGAATGAGTGAAGGTAATGTATGAATGGAGGGAATGAATAAATGAAGGGAATGAATTGAATGAAAGGAATGAGGGGAATGAATGAATGATGGGATTGAATGAATGACGGGAATGAAAGGAATGAAGGGAATGAATGGAATGAAGAGAATGGGGGGAACAAATGAATGAAAGGAATATACGAATGAATGGGAATGAACGAATGAAGGGAACGAATGAATGGAGGGAATGAATGAAGGGGACGAATGAATGAAGAGAATGAATGAATGAAGGGAATGAATGAATGAAGGGAACGAATGAACGAAGGGGATGAATGAACGAAGGGAATGAATGATTGAAGGGAATGTAATAATGAAGGGAATGTATAAATGATTTGAGTGAATGAAGGGAATGAATGAACGAAGGGAATGAATGATTGAACGGAATGTAAGAATGAAGCGAATGAACGGATGAAGGAAACGAATGAATGAAGGGAATGAAGGGAATGAAGGGAATGAAGAGAATGAGGGGAATAAATGAATGAAAAGAATGTGCGAATGAATGGGAATGTATGAATGAAGGGAACAAATGAATGAATGAAGGGAACGAATGCATGAAAGGAATGTACGAATGACGGGAATGAAGAGAATGAGGGGAATAAATGAATGAAAGGAATGTACGAATGAATGGGAATGTATGAATGAAGGGAACGAATGAATGAATGAAGGGAACAAATGCATGAACGGAATGAATGAATAAAGGGAATGTGTGAACGAAGGGAATGGATGAATGAATGGATTGATGAGAATGAGGGAATAAATGAATGAAAGGAATATACGAATGAATGGGAATGAATGAATGAAGGGAATGAATGAATGGAGGGAACGAATGAATGGAGGGAATGAATTAATGAAGGGAACGAATGAATGAAGGGAATGAATGAATGAAGGGAATGAAGAGAATGAGGGGAATGAATGAATGAAAGGAATGTACGAATGAATGGGAATGTATGAATGAAGGGAACGAATGAATGGAGGGAATGGATGAATGAATGAAGGGAATGAATGAATGAAGGGAACGAATGAACGAAGGGGATGAATGAACGAAGGGAATGAATGATTGAAGGGAATGTAATAATGAAGGGAATGTATAGATGATTTGAGTGGATGAAGAGAATGAATGAACGAAGGGAATGAATGATTGAAGGGAATGTAAGAATGAAGCGAATGAACGGATGAAGGAAACGAATGAATGGAGGGAATGAATTAATGAAGGGAACGAATGAATGAAGGGAATGAAGGGAATGAAGGGAATGAAGAGAATGAGGGGAATAAATGAATGAAAAGAATGTGCGAATGAATGGGAATGTATGAATGAAGGGAACGAATGAATGAATGAAGGGAAAGAATGCATGAAAGGAATGAATGAATGAAGGGAATGTATGTATGAAGGGAATGGATGAATGAAGGGAATGAAGAGAATGTGGGAATAAATGAATGAAAGGAATATACGAATGAATGGGAATGAATGAATGAAGGGAATGAATGAATGGAGGGAACGAATGAATGGAGGGAATGAATGAATGAAGGGAATGAAGAGAATGAGGGGGATACATGAATGAAAGGAATGTACGAATGAATGGGAATGAATGAATGAAGGGAACGAATGAATGAATGAAGGGAACAAATGCATGAAGGGAACGAATGAATGAAGGGAATGTATGAACGAAGGGAATGGATGAATGAATGGATTGAAGAGAATGAGGGAATAAATGAATGAAAGGAATATACGAATGAATGGGAATGAATGAATGAAGGGAATGAATGAATGGAGGGAACGAATGAATGGAGGGAATGAATTAATGAAGGGAACGAATGAATGAAGGGAATGAATGAATGAAGGGAATGAAGAGAATGAGGGGAATGAATGAATGAAAGGAATGTACGAATGAATGGGAATGTATGAATGAAGGGAACGAATGAATGAAGGGAATGAATGAATGAAGGGAATGAAGAGAATGAGGGGAATGAATGAATGAAATGAATGTACGAATGAATGGGAATGTATGAATGAAGGGAACGAATGAATGGAGGGAATGGATGAATGAATGAAGGGAATGTATGAGTGAAGGGAATGAATGAGTGAAGGTAATGTATGAATGGAGGGAATGAATAAATGAAGGGAATGAATTGAATGAAGGGAATGAGGGGAATGAATGAATGATGGGAATGTATGAATGACGGGAATGAAAGGAATGAAGGGAATGAATGGAATGAAGAGAATGGGGGGAACAAATGAATGAAAGGAATATACGAATGAATGGGAATGAACGAATGAAGGGAACGAATGAATGGAGGGAATGAATGAAGGGGACGAATGAATGAAGAGAATGAATGAATGAAGGGAATGAATGAATGAAGGGAACGAATGAACGAAGGGGATAAATGAACGAAGGGAATGAATGATTGAAGGGAATGTAATAATGAAGGGAATGTATAAATGATTTGAGTGAATGAAGGGAATGAATGAACGAAGGGAATGAATGAATGGAGGGAATGAATGAATGAAGGGAACGAATGAATGAAGGGAATGAATGAATGAAGGTAATAAAGGGAATGAAGGGAATGAGGAGAATGAATGTATGACGGGAATGAATGATCGAATGGAATGAATGAATGAAACGAACGAATGAATGAAGGGAATGAATGAATGAAGCGAATGAATGAATGGAGGGAATGAACTGAATGAAGGGAATGTGGGGAATGAATCGAATGAAGGGAATGGGAGAATGAAAGGAATGAATGAATGAAGGGACTGAATGAAAAGAAGGGAATGAATGAATTGAGGGAATTAAGAGATTGAGGGCAATGAATGAATGAAAGCAATATAAGAATGAATGGGAATGTACGAATGAAGGGAACGAATGAATGGAGGGAATGGATGAATGAATGAAGGGAATGTATGAATGAAGTGAGTGAATGAATGAAGGTTATGTATGAATGAAGGGAATGAATAAATGAAGGGAATGAATTGAATGAAAGGAATGAGGGGAATGAATGAATGATGGGAATGAGTGAATGAAGGGAATGAATGAATGATGGGAATGAGTGAATGAAGGGAATGAATGAATGAAGGGAACGAATGAACGAAGGGGATGAATGAACGAAGGGAATGAATGATTGAAGGGAATGTAATAATGAAGGGAATGTATAAATGATTTGAGTGAATGAAGGGAATGTATGAACGAATGGAATGAGTGATTGAAGGGAATGTAAGGATGAAGCGAATGAACGGATGAAGGAAACGAATGATTGAAGGGAATGAGTGAATGAAGGGAATGAAGGGAATGAAGAGAATGAAGAGAATGAGGGGAGTAAATGAATGAAAGGTATGTGCGAATGAAGGGAATGAAGGAAAAGAAGGGAATGAATGAATGAAGGAAATGAATGAATGAGGGGGATGAATGAATGAAGGGAATGAATGTGTAAAGGGAATGAGGGGAGTGAATGAATGAAGGGAATGAGTGCATGAAAGGAATGAAAGGAATGAAAGGAATGAAGGGAATGAAGGGAACAAAAGGAATGAATGAGTGAGGGGACTGAATGTACGAAGGGAATGAATGAATGAAGGGAATGGCGAGAATGAGGGGAGGGAATGAATGACAGGAATGTACGAATGAATGGGAATGTATGAATGAGGGGAACGAATGAATGGAGGGAATGAATGAATGATGGGAACGCATACATGAAGGGATGAATGAATGGAGGTAATGAATGAAGGGAACGAATGAATGAAGAGAATGAATGAATGAGGGGAATGAATGAATGAAGGGAATGAATGAATGGAGGGAACGAATGAATGGAGGGAATGAATTAATGAAGGGAACGAATGAATGAAGAGAATGAATGAATGAAGGGAATGAATTATTGAAGGGAATGTAAGAATGAAGCGAATGAACGGATGAAGGAAACGAATGAATGAAGGGAATGAATGAATGAAGGGAATGAAGGGAATGAAGAGAATGAGGGGAATGAATGAATGGAGGGAATGAATGAATGATGGGAACGCATACATGAAGGGATGAATGAATGATGGGAACGAATGAATGGAGGGAATGAATGAAGGGAACGAATGAATGAAGAGAATGAATGAATGAGGGGAATGAATGAATGAAGGGAATGAATGAATGGAGGGAACGAATGAATGGAGGGAATGAATTAATGAAGGGAACGAATGAATGAAGAGAATGAATGAATGAAGGGAATGAATGAATGAAGGGAATGAAGAGAATGAGGGGAATGAGTGAATGAAAGGAACATAAGAATGAATGGGAATGTACGAATGAAGGGAACGAATGAATGGAGGGAATGGATGAATGAATGAAGGGAATGTATGAATGAAGTGAGTGAATGAATGAAGGTTATATATGAATGAAGGGAATGAATAAATGAAGGGAATGAATTGAATGAAAGGAATGAGGGGAATGAATGAATGATGGGAATGAGTGAATGAAGGGAATGAATGAATGATGGGAATGAGTGAATGAAGGGAATGAATGAATGAAGGGAACGAATGAACGAAGGGGATGAATGAACGAAGGGAATGAATGATTGAAGGGAATGTAATAATGAAGGGAATGTATAAATGATTTGAGTGAATGAAGGGAATGTATGAACGATAGGAATGAATGATTGAAGGGAATGTAAGAATGAAGCGAATGAACGGATGAAGGAAACGAATGAATGAAGGGAATGAATGAATGGAGGGAATGAAGGGAATGAAGAGAATGAGGGGAATAAATGAATGAAAGGAATGTACGAATGAATGGGAATGTATAAATGAAGGGGACGAATGAATGAATTAAGGGAACAAATGCATGAAGGGAATGAATGAATGAAGGGAACGAATGAATGGAGGGAATGAATGAAGGGGACGAATGAATGAAGAGAATGAATGAATGAAGGGAATGAATGAATGAAGGGAACGAATGAACGAAGGGGATAAATGAACGAAGGGAATGAATGATTGAAGGGAATGTAATAATGAAGGGAATGTATAAATGATTTGAGTGAATGAAGGGAATGAATGAACGAAGGGAATGAATGAATGGAGGGAATGAATGAATGAAGGGAACGAATGAATGAAGGGAATGAATGAATGAAGGTAATAAAGGGAATGAAGGGAATGAGGAGAATGAATGTATGACGGGAATGAATGATCGAATGGAATGAATGAATGAAACGAACGAATGAATGAAGGGAATGAATGAATGAAGCGAATGAATGAATGGAGGGAATGAACTGAATGAAGGGAATGTGGGGAATGAATCGAATGAAGGGAATGGGAGAATGAAAGGAATGAATGAATGAAGGGACTGAATGAAAAGAAGGGAATGAATGAATTGAGGGAATTAAGAGATTGAGGGCAATGAATGAATGAAAGCAATATAAGAATGAATGGGAATGTACGAATGAAGGGAACGAATGAATGGAGGGAATGGATGAATGAATGAAGGGAATGTATGAATGAAGTGAGTGAATGAATGAAGGTTATGTATGAATGAAGGGAATGAATAAATGAAGGGAATGAATTGAATGAAAGGAATGAGGGGAATGAATGAATGATGGGAATGAGTGAATGAAGGGAATGAATGAATGATGGGAATGAGTGAATGAAGGGAATGAATGAATGAAGGGAACGAATGAACGAAGGGGATGAATGAACGAAGGGAATGAATGATTGAAGGGAATGTAATAATGAAGGGAATGTATAAATGATTTGAGTGAATGAAGGGAATGTATGAACGAATGGAATGAGTGATTGAAGGGAATGTAAGAATGAAGCGAATGAACGGATGAAGGAAACGAATGATTGAAGGGAATGAGTGAATGAAGGGAATGAAGGGAATGAAGAGAATGAAGAGAATGAGGGGAGTAAATGAATGAAAGGTATGTGCGAATGAAGGGAATGAAGGAAAAGAAGGGAATGAATGAATGAAGGAAATGAATGAATGAGGGGGATGAATGAATGAAGGGAATGAATGTGTAAAGGGAATGAGGGGAGTGAATGAATGAAGGGAATGAGTGCATGAAAGGAATGAAAGGAATGAAAGGAATGAAGGGAATGAAGGGAACAAAAGGAATGAATGAGTGAGGGGACTGAATGTACGAAGGGAATGAATGAATGAAGGGAATGGCGAGAATGAGGGGAGAGAATGAATGACAGGAATGTACGAATGAATGGGAATGTATGAATGAGGGGAACGAATGAATGGAGGGAATGAATGAATGATGGGAACGCATACATGAAGGGATGAATGAATGGAGGTAATGAATGAAGGGAACGAATGAATGAAGAGAATGAATGAATGAGGGGAATGAATGAATGAAGGGAATGAATGAATGGAGGGAACGAATGAATGGAGGGAATGAATTAATGAAGGGAACGAATGAATGAAGAGAATGAATGAATGAAGGGAATGAATTATTGAAGGGAATGTAAGAATGAAGCGAATGAACGGATGAAGGAAACGAATGAATGAAGGGAATGAATGAATGAAGGGAATGAAGGGAATGAAGAGAATGAGGGGAATGAATGAATGGAGGGAATGAATGAATGATGGGAACGCATACATGAAGGGATGAATGAATGATGGGAACGAATGAATGGAGGGAATGAATGAAGGGAACGAATGAATGAAGAGAATGAATGAATGAGGGGAATGAATGAATGAAGGGAATGAATGAATGGAGGGAACGAATGAATGGAGGGAATGAATTAATGAAGGGAACGAATGAATGAAGAGAATGAATGAATGAAGGGAATGAATGAATGAAGGGAATGAAGAGAATGAGGGGAATGAGTGAATGAAAGGAACATAAGAATGAATGGGAATGTACGAATGAAGGGAACGAATGAATGGAGGGAATGGATGAATGAATGAAGGGAATGTATGAATGAAGTGAGTGAATGAATGAAGGTTATATATGAATGAAGGGAATGAATAAATGAAGGGAATGAATTGAATGAAAGGAATGAGGGGAATGAATGAATGATGGGAATGAGTGAATGAAGGGAATGAATGAATGATGGGAATGAGTGAATGAAGGGAATGAATGAATGAAGGGAACGAATGAACGAAGGGGATGAATGAACGAAGGGAATGAATGATTGAAGGGAATGTAATAATGAAGGGAATGTATAAATGATTTGAGTGAATGAAGGGAATGTATGAACGATAGGAATGAATGATTGAAGGGAATGTAAGAATGAAGCGAATGAACGGATGAAGGAAACGAATGAATGAAGGGAATGAATGAATGGAGGGAATGAAGGGAATGAAGAGAATGAGGGGAATAAATGAATGAAAGGAATGTACGAATGAATGGGAATGTATAAATGAAGGGGACGAATGAATGAATTAAGGGAACAAATGCATGAAGGGAATGAATGAATGAAGGGAATGTATGAACGAAGGGAATGGATGAATGAATGGAATAAAGAGAATGAGGGAATAAATGAATGAAAGGAATATACGAATGAATGGGAATGTATGAATGGAGGGAATGAATAAATGAAGGGAATGAATTGAATGAAAGGAATGAGGGGAATGAATGAATGATGGGAATGAGTGAATGAAGGAAATGTATGAATGAAGGGAATGGATGGATGAAGCGAATGAACGGATGAAGGAAACGAATGAATAAAGGGAATGAATGAATGAAGGGAATGAAGGGAATGAAGGGAATGAAGAGAATGAGGGGAATAAATGAATGAAAGGAATGTGCGAATGAATGGGAATGTATGAATGGAGGGAATGAATAAATGAAGGGAATGAATTGAATGAAAGGAATGAGGGGAATGAATGAATGATGGGAATGAGTGAATGAAGGGAATGAATGAATGAAGGGAACGAATGAACGAAGGGGATGAATGAACGAAGGGAATGAATGATTGAAGGGAATGTAATAATGAAGGGAATGTATAAATGATTTGAGTGGATGAAGGGAATGAATGAACGAAGGGAATGAATGATTGAAGGGAATGTAAGAATGAAGCGAATGAACGGATGAAGGAAACGAATGATTGAAGGGAATGAGTGAATGAAGGGAATGAAGGGAATGAAGAGAATGAAGAGAATGAGGGGAGTAAATGAATGAAAGGTATGTGCGAATGAAGGGAATGAAGGAAAAGAAGGGAATGAATGAATGAAGGAAATGAATGAATGAGGGGGATGAATGAATGAAGGGAATGAATGTGTAAAGGGAATGAGGGGATTGAATGAATGAAGGGAATGAGTGCATGAAAGGAATGAAAGGAATGAAAGGAATGAAGGGAATGAAGGGAACAAAAGGAATGAATGAGTGAGGGGACTGAATGTACGAAGGGAATGAATGAATGAAGGGAATGGCGAGAATGATGGGAGAGAATGAATGACAGGAATGTACGAATGAATGGGAATGTATGAATGAGGGGAACGAATGAATGGAGGGAATGAATGAATGATGGGAACGCATACATGAAGGGATGAATGAATGGAGGTAATGAATGAAGGGAACGAATGAATGAAGAGAATGAATGAATGAGGGGAATGAATGAATGAAGGGAATGAATGAATGGAGGGAACGAATGAATGGAGGGAATGAATTAATGAAGGGAACGAATGAATGAAGAGAATGAATGAATGAAGGGAATGAATTATTGAAGGGAATGTAAGAATGAAGCGAATGAACGGATGAAGGAAACGAATGAATGAAGGGAATGAATGAATGAAGGGAATGAAGGGAATGAAGAGAATGAGGGGAATGAATGAATGGAGGGAATGAATGAATGATGGGAACGCATACATGAAGGGATGAATGAATGATGGGAACGAATGAATGGAGGGAATGAATGAAGGGAACGAATGAATGAAGAGAATGAATGAATGAGGGGAATGAATGAATGAAGGGAATGAATGAATGGAGGGAACGAATGAATGGAGGGAATGAATTAATGAAGGGAACGAATGAATGAAGAGAATGAATGAATGAAGGGAATGAATGAATGAAGGGAATGAAGAGAATGAGGGGAATGAGTGAATGAAAGGAACATAAGAATGAATGGGAATGTACGAATGAAGGGAACGAATGAATGGAGGGAATGGATGAATGAATGAAGGGAATGTATGAATGAAGTGAGTGAATGAATGAAGGTTATATATGAATGAAGGGAATGAATAAATGAAGGGAATGAATTGAATGAAAGGAATGAGGGGAATGAATGAATGATGGGAATGAGTGAATGAAGGGAATGAATGAATGATGGGAATGAGTGAATGAAGGGAATGAATGAATGAAGGGAACGAATGAACGAAGGGGATGAATGAACGAAGGGAATGAATGATTGAAGGGAATGTAATAATGAAGGGAATGTATAAATGATTTGAGTGAATGAAGGGAATGTATGAACGATAGGAATGAATGATTGAAGGGAATGTAAGAATGAAGCGAATGAACGGATGAAGGAAACGAATGAATGAAGGGAATGAATGAATGGAGGGAATGAAGGGAATGAAGAGAATGAGGGGAATAAATGAATGAAAGGAATGTACGAATGAATGGGAATGTATAAATGAAGGGGACGAATGAATGAATTAAGGGAACAAATGCATGAAGGGAATGAATGAATGAAGGGAACGAATGAATGGAGGGAATGAATGAAGGGAATGAATGAATGATGGGAATGAGTGAATGAAGGGAATGAATGAATGAAGGGAACGAATGAACGAAGGGGATGAATGAACGAAGGGAATGAATGATTGAAGGGAATGTAATAATGAAGGGAATGTATAAATGATTTGAGTGGATGAAGGGAATGAATGAACGAAGGGAATGAATGATTGAAGGGAATGTAAGAATGAAGCGAATGAACGGATGAAGGAAACGAATGATTGAAGCGAATGAGTGAATGAAGGGAATGAAGGGAATGAAGAGAATGAAGAGAATGAGGGGAGTAAATGAATGAAAGGTATGTGCGAATGAAGGGAATGAAGGAAAAGAAGGGAATGAATGAATGAAGGAAATGAATGAATGAGGGGGATGAATGAATGAAGGGAATGAATGTGTAAAGGGAATGAGGGGATTGAATGAATGAAGGGAATGAGTGCATGAAAGGAATGAAAGGAATGAAAGGAATGAAGGGAATGAAGGGAACAAAAGGAATGAATGAGTGAGGGGACTGAATGTACGAAGGGAATGAATGAATGAAGGGAATGGCGAGAATGATGGGAGAGAATGAATGACAGGAATGTACGAATGAATGGGAATGTATGAATGAGGGGAACGAATGAATGGAGGGAATGAATGAATGATGGGAACGCATACATGAAGGGATGAATGAATGGAGGTAATGAATGAAGGGAACGAATGAATGAAGAGAATGAATGAATGAGGGGAATGAATGAATGAAGGGAATGAATGAATGGAGGGAACGAATGAATGGAGGGAATGAATTAATGAAGGGAACGAATGAATGAAGAGAATGAATGAATGAAGGGAATGAATTATTGAAGGGAATGTAAGAATGAAGCGAATCAACGGATGAAGGAAACGAATGAATGAAGGGAATGAATGAATGAAGGGAATGAAGGGAATGAAGAGAATGAGGGGAATAAATGAATGAAAGGAATGTGCGAATGAATGGGAATGTATGAATGAAGGGAACGAATGAATGAATGAAGGGAACAAATGCATGAAGGGAATGAATGAATAAAGGGAATGTATGAACGAAGGGAATGGATGAATGAATGGATTGATGAGAATGAGGGAATAAATGAATGAAAGGAATATACGAATGAATGGGAATGAATGAATGAAGGGAATGAATGAATGGAGGGAACGAATGAATGGAGGGAATGAATTAATGAATGGAACGAATGAATGAAGGGAATGAATGAATGAAGGGAATGAAGAGAATGAGGGGAATGAATGAATGAAAGGAATGTACGGATGAATGGGAATGTATGAATGAAGGGAACGAATGAATGGAGGGAATGGATGAATGAATGAAGGGAATGTATGAATGAAGGGAATGAATGAGTGAAGGTAATGTATGAATGGAGGGAATGAATAAATGAAGGGAATGAATTGAATGAAAGGAATGAGGGGAATGAATGAATGATGGGAATGAATGAATGACGGGAATGAAAGGAATGAAGGGAATGAATGAATGACGGGAATGAAAGGAATGAAGGGAATGAATGGAATGAAGAGAATGGGGGGAATAAATGAATGAAAAGAATGTGCGAATGAATGGGAATGTATGAATGAAGGGAACGAATGCATGAAAGGAATGTACGAATGAAGGGAATGAAGAGAATGAGGGGAATAAATGAATGAAAGGAATGTACGAATGAATGGGAATGTATGAATGAAGGGAACGAATGAATGAATGAAGGGAACAAATACATGAAGGGAATGAATGAATAAAGGGAATGTATGAACGAAGGGAATGGATGAATGAATGGATTGATGAGAATGAGGGAATAAATGAATGAAAGGAATATACGAATGAATGGGAATGAATGAATGAAGGGAATGAATGAATGGAGGGAACGAATGAATGGAGGGAATGAATTAATGAAGGGAACGAATGAATGGAGGGAATGGATGAATGAATGAAGGGAATGAATGAATGAAGGGAACAAATGAACGTAGGTGATGAATGAACGAAGGGAATGAATGATTGAAGGGAATGTAATAATGAAGGGAATGTATAGATGATTTGAGTGGATGAAGAGAATGAATGAACGAAGGGAATGAATGATTGAAGGGAATGTAAGAATGAAGCGAATGAACGGATGAAGGAAACGAATGAATGATGGGAATGAATGAATGAAGGTAATGTATGAATGAAGGGAATGTAAGAATGAAGCGAATGAACGGATGAAGGAAACGAATGAATGAAGGGAATGAATGAATGAAGGGAATGAAGGGAATGAAGGGAATGAAGGGAATGAAGGGAATGAAGAGAATGAGGGGAATAAATGAATTAAAGGAATGTGCGAATGAATGGGAATGTATGAATGAAGGGAACGAATGAATGAATGAAGGGAACGAATGCATGAAAGGAATGAATGAATGAAGGTAGTGTATGAATGAAGGGAATGGATGAATGAAGGGAATGAACAGAATGAGGGAATAAATGAATGAAAGGAATATACGAATGAATGGGAATGAATGAATGAAGGGAACGAGTGAATGGAGGGAATGCATGAATGAAGGGAACGAATGAATGAAGGGAATTGAATGAATGAAGGTAATAAAGGGAAAGAAGGGAATGAGGAGAATGAATGTATGACGGGAATGAATGATCGAATGGAATGAATAAATGAAACGAACGAATGAATGAAGGGAATGAATGAATGAAGCGAATGAATGAATGGAGGGAATGAATGAATGAAGGGAATGAATGAATGAGGGGAACGAATGAACGAAGGGAATGAATGAACGAAGGGAATGAATGATTGAAGGGAATGTAATAATGAGGGGAATGTATAAATGATGGGAGTGAATGAAGGGACCGAATGAACAAAGGGAATGAATGATTGAAGGGAATGTAAGAATGAACGGAATGAACGGATGAAGGAAACGAATGCATGAAGGGAATGAATGAATGAAGGGAATGTATGAATGAAGGGAATGAATGAATGAAGGAAACGAATGAACGAAGGGAATGAATGAACGAAGGGAATGAATGATTGAAGGGAATGTAATAATGAGGGGAATGTATAAATGATGGGAGTGAATGAAGGGAACGAATGAACGAAGGGAATGAATGAATGAAGGGAATGTATGAACGAAGGGAATGGATGAATGAATGGAATGAAGAGAATGAGGGAATAAATGAATGAAAGGAATATACGAATGAATGGGAATGAATGAATGAAGGGAACGAATGAATGGAGGGAATGAATGAAGGGGACGAATGAATGAATAAAGGAAACGAATCCAAGAAGGGAATGAATGAATGAAGGGAATGAACTGAATGAGGGGAATGTGGGGAATGAATCGAATGAAGGGAATGGGAGAATGAAAGGAATGAATGAATGAAGGGACTGAATGAAAAGAAGGGAATGAATGAATTGAGGGAATTAAGAGATTGAGGGCAATGAATGAATGAAAGGAATATAAGAATGAATGCGAATGTACGAATGAAGGGAACGAATGAATGGAGGGAATGGATGAATGAATGAAGGGAATGTATGAATGAAGTGAGTGAATGAATGAAGGTTATGTATGAATGAAGGGAATGAAGAAATGAAGGGAATGAATTGAATGAAACGAATGAGGGGAGTAAATGCATGATGGGAATGAGTGAATGAAGGGAATGAGTGAATGAAAGGAATGAAAGTAATGAAGGGAATGAAGGGAACGAAAGGAATGAATGAGTGAGGGGATTGAATGTACGAAGAGAATGAATGAATGAAGGGAATCAAGAGAATGAGGGGAATGAATGAATGGAGGGAATGAATGAATGATGGGAACGCATACATGAAGGGATGAATGAATGATGGGAACGAATGAATGGAGGGAATGAATGAAGGGAACGAATGAATGAAGAGAATGAATGAATGAGGGGAATGAATGAATGAAGGGAATGAATGAATGGAGGGAACGAATGAATGGAGGGAATGAATTAATGAAGGGAACGAATGAATGAAGAGAATGAATGAATGAAGGGAATGAATGAATGAAGGGAATGAAGAGAATGAGGGGAATGAGTGAATGAAAGGAACATAAGAATGAATGGGAATGTACGAATGAAGGGAACGAATGAATGGAGGGAATGGATGAATGAATGAAGGGAATGTATGAATGAAGTGAGTGAATGAATGAAGGTTATATATGAATGAAGGGAATGAATAAATGAAGGGAATGAATTGAATGAAAGGAATGAGGGGAATGAATGAATGATGGGAATGAGTGAATGAAGGGAATGAATGAATGATGGGAATGAGTGAATGAAGGGAATGAATGAATGAAGGGAACGAATGAACGAAGGGGATGAATGAACGAAGGGAATGAATGATTGAAGGGAATGTAATAATGAAGGGAATGTATAAATGATTTGAGTGAATGAAGGGAATGTATGAACGATAGGAATGAATGATTGAAGGGAATGTAAGAATGAAGCGAATGAACGGATGAAGGAAACGAATGAATGAAGGGAATGAATGAATGGAGGGAATGAAGGGAATGAAGAGAATGAGGGGAATAAATGAATGAAAGGAATGTACGAATGAATGGGAATGTATAAATGAAGGGGACGAATGAATGAATTAAGGGAACAAATGCATGAAGGGAATGAATGAATGAAGGGAATGTATGAACGAAGGGAATGGATGAATGAATGGAATAAAGAGAATGAGGGAATAAATGAATGAAAGGAATATACGAATGAATGGGAATGTATGAATGGAGGGAATGAATAAATGAAGGGAATGAATTGAATGAAAGGAATGAGGGGAATGAATGAATGATGGGAATGAGTGAATGAAGGAAATGTATGAATGAAGGGAATGGATGGATGAAGCGAATG
This sequence comes from Megachile leachella, assembly GCA_963576845.1. Lineage (NCBI taxonomy): Eukaryota > Metazoa > Arthropoda > Insecta > Hymenoptera > Megachilidae > Megachile > Megachile leachella. The sequence goes on along the minus strand of CAUYWW010000227.1, from coordinate 1,013,183 downwards.
AACGGATGAAGGAAACGAATGAATAAAGGGAATGAATGAATGAAGGGAATGAAGGGAATGAAGGGAATGAAGAGAATGAGGGGAATAAATGAATGAAAGGAATGTGCGAATGAATGGGAATGTATGAATGGAGGGAATGAATAAATGAAGGGAATGAATTGAATGAAAGGAATGAGGGGAATGAATGAATGATGGGAATGAGTGAATGAAGGGAATGAATGAATGAAGGGAACGAATGAATGAAGGGGATGAATGAACGAAGGGAATGAATGATTGAAGGGAATGTAATAATGAAGGGAATGTATAAATGATTTGAGTGGATGAAGGGAATGAATGAACGAAGGGAATGAATGATTGAAGGGAATGTAAGAATGAAGCGAATGAACGGATGAAGGAAACGAATGATTGAAGCGAATGAGTGAATGAAGGGAATGAAGGGAATGAAGAGAATGAAGAGAATGAGGGGAGTAAATGAATGAAAGGTATGTGCGAATGAAGGGAATGAAGGAAAAGAAGGGAATGAATGAATGAAGGAAATGAATGAATGAGGGGGATGAATGAATGAAGGGAATGAATGTGTAAAGGGAATGAGGGGATTGAATGAATGAAGGGAATGAGTGCATGAAAGGAATGAAAGGAATGAAAGGAATGAAGGGAATGAAGGGAACAAAAGGAATGAATGAGTGAGGGGACTGAATGTACGAAGGGAATGAATGAATGAAGGGAATGGCGAGAATGATGGGAGAGAATGAATGACAGGAATGTACGAATGAATGGGAATGTATGAATGAGGGGAACGAATGAATGGAGGGAATGAATGAATGATGGGAACGCATACATGAAGGGATGAATGAATGGAGGTAATGAATGAAGGGAACGAATGAATGAAGAGAATGAATGAATGAGGGGAATGAATGAATGAAGGGAATGAATGAATGGAGGGAACGAATGAATGGAGGGAATGGATTAATGAAGGGAACGAATGAATGAAGAGAATGAATGAATGAAGGGAATGAATTATTGAAGGGAATGTAAGAATGAAGCGAATCAACGGATGAAGGAAACGAATGAATGAAGGGAATGAATGAATGAAGGGAATGAAGGGAATGAAGAGAATGAGGGGAATAAATGAATGAAAGGAATGTGCGAATGAATGGGAATGTATGAATGAAGGGAACGAATGAATGAATGAAGGGAACAAATGCATGAAGGGAATGAATGAATAAAGGGAATGTATGAACGAAGGGAATGGATGAATGAATGGATTGATGAGAATGAGGGAATAAATGAATGAAAGGAATATACGAATGAATGGGAATGAATGAATGAAGGGAATGAATGAATGGAGGGAACGAATGAATGGAGGGAATGAATTAATGAATGGAACGAATGAATGAAGGGAATGAATGAATGAAGGGAATGAAGAGAATGAGGGGAATGAATGAATGAAAGGAATGTACGAATGAATGGGAATGTATGAATGAAGGGAACGAATGAATGGAGGGAATGGATGAATGAATGAAGGGAATGTATGAATGAAGGGAATGTATGAATGAAGGGAATGAATGAGTGAAGGTAATGTATGAATGGAGGGAATGAATAAATGAAGGGAATGAATTGAATGAAAGGAATGAGGGGAATGAATGAATGATGGGAATGAATGAATGACGGGAATGAAAGGAATGAAGGGAATGAATGAATGACGGGAATGAAAGGAATGAAGGGAATGAATGGAATGAAGAGAATGGGGGGAATAAATGAATGAAACGAATGTGCGAATGAATGGGAATGTATGAATGAAGGGAACGAATGCATGAAAGGAATGTACGAATGAAGGGAATGAAGAGAATGAGGGGAATAAATGAATGAAAGGAATGTACGAATGAATGGGAATGTATGAATGAAGGGAACGAATGAATGAATGAAGGGAACAAATACATGAAGGGAATGAATGAATAAAGGGAATGTATGAACGAAGGGAATGGATGAATGAATGGATTGATGAGAATGAGGGAATAAATGAATGAAAGGAATATACGAATGAATGGGAATGAATGAATGAAGGGAATGAATGAATGGAGGGAACGAATGAATGGAGGGAATGAATTAATGAAGGGAACGAATGAATGGAGGGAATGGATGAATGAATGAAGGGAATGAATGAATGAAGGGAACAAATGAACGTAGGTGATGAATGAACGAAGGGAATGAATGATTGAAGGGAATGTAATAATGAAGGGAATGTATAGATGATTTGAGTGGATGAAGAGAATGAATGAACGAAGGGAATGAATGATTGAAGGGAATGTAAGAATGAAGCGAATGAACGGATGAAGGAAACGAATGAATGATGGGAATGAATGAATGAAGGTAATGTATGAATGAAGGGAATGTAAGAATGAAGCGAATGAACGGATGAAGGAAACGAATGAATGAAGGGAATTGAATGAATGAAGGTAATAAAGGGAAAGAAGGGAATGAGGAGAATGAATGTATGACGGGAATGAATGATCGAATGGAATGAATAAATGAAACGAACGAATGAATGAAGGGAATGAATGAATGAAGCGAATGAATGAATGGAGGGAATGAATGAATGAAGGGAATGAATGAATGAGGGGAACGAATGAACGAAGGGAATGAATGAACGAAGGGAATGAATGATTGAAGGGAATGTAATAATGAGGGGAATGTATAAATGATGGGAGTGAATGAAGGGACCGAATGAACAAAGGGAATGAATGATTGAAGGGAATGTAAGAATGAACGGAATGAACGGATGAAGGAAACGAATGCATGAAGGGAATGAATGAATGAAGGGAATGTATGAATGAAGGGAATGAATGAATGAAGGAAACGAATGAACGAAGGGAATGAATGAACGAAGGGAATGAATGATTGAAGGGAATGTAATAATGAGGGGAATGTATAAATGATGGGAGTGAATGAAGGGAACGAATGAACGAAGGGAATGAATGAATGAAGGGAATGTATGAACGAAGGGAATGGATGAATGAATGGAATGAAGAGAATGAGGGAATAAATGAATGAAAGGAATATACGAATGAATGGGAATGAATGAATGAAGGGAACGAATGAATGGAGGGAATGAATGAAGGGGACGAATGAATGAATAAAGGAAACGAATCCAAGAAGGGAATGAATGAATGAAGGGAATGAACTGAATGAGGGGAATGTGGGGAATGAATCGAATGAAGGGAATGGGAGAATGAAAGGAATGAATGAATGAAGGGACTGAATGAAAAGAAGGGAATGAATGAATTGAGGGAATTAAGAGATTGAGGGCAATGAATGAATGAAAGGAATATAAGAATGAATGCGAATGTACGAATGAAGGGAACGAATGAATGGAGGGAATGGATGAATGAATGAAGGGAATGTATGAATGAAGTGAGTGAATGAATGAAGGTTATGTATGAATGAAGGGAATGAAGAAATGAAGGGAATGAATTGAATGAAACGAATGAGGGGAGTAAATGCATGATGGGAATGAGTGAATGAAGGGAATGAGTGAATGAAACGAATGAAAGTAATGAAGGGAATGAAGGGAACGAAAGGAATGAATGAGTGAGGGGATTGAATGTACGAAGAGAATGAATGAATGAAGGGAATCAAGAGAATGAGGGGAATGAATGAATGGAGGGAATGAATGAATGATGGGAACGCATACATGAAGGGATGTATGAATGAAGGGAACGAATGAATGGAGGGAATGAATGAAGGGAACGAATGAATGAAGAGAATGAATGAATGAGGGGAATGAATGAATGAAGGGAATGAATGAATGGAGGGAACGAATGAATGGAGGGAATGAATTAATGAAGGGAACGAATGAATGAAGAGAATGAATGAATGAAGGGAATGAATGAATGAAGGGAATGAAGAGAATGAGGGGAATGAATGAATGAAAGGAACATAAGAATGAATGGGAATGTACGAATGAAGGGAACGAATGAATGGAGGGAATGGATGAATGAATGAAGGGAATGTATGAATGAAGTGAGTGAATGAATGAAGGTTATATATGAATGAAGGGAATGAATAAATGAAGGGAATGAATTGAATGAAAGGAATGAGGGGAATGAATGAATGATGGGAATGAGTGAATGAAGGGAATGAATGAATGATGGGAATGAGTGAATGAAGGGAATGAATGAATGAAGGGAACGAATGAACGAAGGGGATGAATGAACGAAGGGAATGAATGATTGAAGGGAATGTAATAATGAAGGGAATGTATAAATGATTTGAGTGAATGAAGGGAATGTATGAACGAATGGAATGAATGATTGAAGGGAATGTAAGAATGAAGCGAATGAACGGATGAAGGAAACGAATGAATGAAGGGAATGAATGAATGGAGGGAATGAAGAGAATGAAGAGAATGAGGGGAATAAATGAATGAAAGGAATGTACGAATGAATGGGAATGTATAAATGAAGGGAACGAATGAATGAATGAAGGGAACAAATGCATGAAGGGAATGAATGAATGAAGGGAATGTATGAACGAAGGGAATGGATGAATGAATGGAATAAAGAGAATGAGGGAATAAATGAATGAAAGGAATATACGAATGAATGGGAATGCATGAATGGAGGGAATGAATAAATGAAGGGAATGAATTGAATGAAAGGAATGAGGGGAATGAATGAATGATGGGAATGAGTGAATGAAGGAAATGTATGAATGAAGGGAATGGATGGATGAAGCGAATGAACGGATGAAGGAAACGAATGAATAAAGGGAATGAATGAATGAAGGGAATGAAGGGAATGAAGGGAATGAAGAGAATGAGGGGAATAAATGAATGAAAGGAATGTGCCAATGAATGGGAATGTATGAATGGAGGGAATGAATAAATGAAGGGAATGAATTGAATGAAAGGAATGAGGGGAATGAATGAATGATGGGAATGAGTGAATGAAGGGAATGAATGAATGAAGGGAACGAATGAACGAAGGGGATGAATGAACGAAGGGAATGAATGATTGAAGGGAATGTAATAATGAAGGGAATGTATAAATGATTTGAGTGGATGAAGGGAATGAATGAACGAAGGGAATGAATGATTGAAGGGAATGTAAGAATGAAGCGAATGAACGGATGAAGGAAACGAATGATTGAAGCGAATGAGTGAATGAAGGGAATGAAGGGAATGAAGAGAATGAAGAGAATGAGGGGAGTAAATGAATGAAAGGTATGTGCGAATGAAGGGAATGAAGGAAAAGAAGGGAATGAATGAATGAAGGAAATGAATGAATGAGGGGGATGAATGAATGAAGGGAATGAATGTGTAAAGGGAATGAGGGGATTGAATGAATGAAGGGAATGAGTGCATGAAAGGAATGAAAGGAATGAAAGGAATGAAGGGAATGAAGGGAACAAAAGGAATGAATGAGTGAGGGGACTGAATGTACGAAGGGAATGAATGAATGAAGGGAATGGCGAGAATGATGGGAGAGAATGAATGACAGTAATGTACGAATGAATGGGAATGTATGAATGAGGGGAACGAATGAATGGAGGGAATGAATGAATGATGGGAACGCATACATGAAGGGATGAATGAATGGAGGTAATGAATGAAGGGAACGAATGAATGAAGAGAATGAATGAATGAGGGGAATGAATGAATGAAGGGAATGAATGAATGGAGGGAACGAATGAATGGAGGGAATGAATTAATGAAGGGAACGAATGAATGAAGAGAATGAATGAATGAAGGGAATGAATTATTGAAGGGAATGTAAGAATGAAGCGAATCAACGGATGAAGGAAACGAATGAATGAAGGGAATGAATGAATGAAGGGAATGAAGGGAATGAAGAGAATGAGGGGAATAAATGAATGAAAGGAATGTGCGAATGAATGGGAATGTATGAATGAAGGGAACGAATGAATGAATGAAGGGAACAAATGCATGAAGGGAATGAATGAATAAAGGGAATGTATGAACGAAGGGAATGGATGAATGAATGGATTGATGAGAATGAGGGAATAAATGAATGAAAGGAATATACGAATGAATGGGAATGAATGAATGAAGGGAATGAATGAATGGAGGGAACGAATGAATGGAGGGAATGAATTAATGAATGGAACGAATGAATGAAGGGAATGAATGAATGAAGGGAATGAAGAGAATGAGGGGAATGAATGAATGAAAGGAATGTACGAATGAATGGGAATGTATGAATGAAGGGAACGAATGAATGGAGGGAATGGATGAATGAATGAAGGGAATGTATGAATGAAGGGAATGTGTGAATGAAGGGAATGAATGAGTGAAGGTAATGTATGAATGGAGGGAATGAATAAATGAAGGGAATGAATTGAATGAAAGGAATGAGGGGAATGAATGAATGATGGGAATGAATGAATGACGGGAATGAAAGGAATGAAGGGAATGAATGGAATGAAGAGAATGGGGGGAATAAATGAATGAAAAGAATGTGCGAATGAATGGGAATGTATGAATGAAGGGAACGAATGCATGAAAGGAATGTACGAATGAAGGGAATGAAGAGAATGAGGGGAATAAATGAATGAAAGGAATGTACGAATGAATGGGAATGTATGAATGAAGGGAACGAATGAATGAATGAAGGGAACAAATACATGAAGGGAATGAATGAATAAAGGGAATGTATGAACGAAGGGAATGGATGAATGAATGGATTGATGAGAATGAGGGAATAAATGAATGAAAGGAATATACGAATGAATGGGAATGAATGAATGAAGGGAATGAATGAATGGAGGGAACGAATGAATGGAGGGAATGAATTAATGAAGGGAACGAATGAATGGAGGGAATGGATGAATGAATGAAGGGAATGAATGAATGAAGGGAACAAATGAACGTAGGTGATGAATGAACGAAGGGAATGAATGATTGAAGGGAATGTAATAATGAAGGGAATGTATAGATGATTTGAGTGGATGAAGAGAATGAATGAACGAAGGGAATGAATGATTGAAGGGAATGTAAGAATGAAGCGAATGAACGGATGAAGGAAACGAATGAATGATGGGAATGAATGAATGAAGGTAATGTATGAATGAAGGGAATGTAAGAATGAAGCGAATGAACGGATGAAGGAAACGAATGAATGAAGGGAATGAATGAATGAAGGGAATGAAGGGAATGAAGGGAATGAAGGGAATGAAGGGAATGAACAGAATGAGGGAATAAATGAATGAAAGGAATATACGAATGAATGGGAATGAATGAATGAAGGGAACGAGTGAATGGAGGGAATGAATGAATGAAGGGAACGAATGAATGAAGGGAATTGAATGAATGAAGGTAATAAAGGGAAAGAAGGGAATGAGGAGAATGAATGTATGACGGGAATGAATGATCGAATGGAATGAATAAATGAAACGAACGAATGAATGAAGGGAATGAATGAATGAAGCGAATGAATGAATGGAGGGAATGAATGAATGAAGGGAATGAATGAATGAGGGGAACGAATGAACGAAGGGAATGAATGAACGAAGGGAATGAATGATTGAAGGGAATGTAATAATGAGGGGAATGTATAAATGATGGGAGTGAATGAAGGGACCGAATGAACAAAGGGAATGAATGATTGAAGGGAATGTAAGAATGAACGGAATGAACGGATGAAGGAAACGAATGCATGAAGGGAATGAATGAATGAAGGGAATGTATGAATGAAGGGAATGAATGAATGAAGGAAACGAATGAACGAAGGGAATGAATGAACGAAGGGAATGAATGATTGAAGGGAATGTAATAATGAGGGGAATGTATAAATGATGGGAGTGAATGAAGGGAACGAATGAACGAAGGGAATGAATGAATGAAGGGAATGTATGAACGAAGGGAATGGATGAATGAATGGAATGAAGAGAATGAGGGAATAAATGAATGAAAGGAATATACGAATGAATGGGAATGAATGAATGAAGGGAACGAATGAATGGAGGGAATGAATGAAGGGGACGAATGAATGAATAAAGGAAACGAATCCAAGAAGGGAATGAATGAATGAAGGGAATGAACTGAATGAGGGGAATGTGGGGAATGAATCGAATGAAGGGAATGGGAGAATGAAAGGAATGAATGAATGAAGGGACTGAATGAAAAGAAGGGAATGAATGAATTGAGGGAATTAAGAGATTGAGGGCAATGAATGAATGAAAGGAATATAAGAATGAATGCGAATGTACGAATGAAGGGAACGAATGAATGGAGGGAATGGATGAATGAATGAAGGGAATGTATGAATGAAGTGAGTGAATGAATGAAGGTTATGTATGAATGAAGGGAATGAAGAAATGAAGGGAATGAATTGAATGAAACGAATGAGGGGAGTAAATGAATGATGGGAATGAGCGAATGAAGGGAATGAGTGAATGAAAGGAATGAAAGTAATGAAGGGAATGAAGGGAACGAAAGGAATGAATGAGTGAGGGGATTGAATGTACGAAGAGAATGAATGAATGAAGGGAATCAAGAGAATGAGGGGAATGAATGAATGGAGGGAATGAATGAATGATGGGAACGCATACATGAAGGGATGTATGAATGAAGGGAACGAATGAATGGAGGGAATGAATGAAGGGAACGAATGAATGAAGAGAATGAATGAATGAGGGGAATGAATGAATGAAGGGAATGAATGAATGGAGGGAACGAATGAATGGAGGGAATGAATTAATGAAGGGAACGAATGAATGAAGAGAATGAATGAATGAAGGGAATGAATGAATGAAGGGAATGAAGAGAATGAGGGGAATGAATGAATGAAAGGAACATAAGAATGAATGGGAATGTACGAATGAAGGGAACGAATGAATGGAGGGAATGGATGAATGAATGAAGGGAATGTATGAATGAAGTGAGTGAATGAATGAAGGTTATATATGAATGAAGGGAATGAATAAATGAAGGGAATGAATTGAATGAAAGGAATGAGGGGAATGAATGAATGATGGGAATGAGTGAATGAAGGGAATGAATGAATGATGGGAATGAGTGAATGAAGGGAATGAATGAATGAAGGGAACGAATGAACGAAGGGGATGAATGAACGAAGGGAATGAATGATTGAAGGGAATGTAATAATGAAGGGAATGTATAAATGATTTGAGTGAATGAAGGGAATGTATGTACGAATGGAATGAATGATTGAAGGGAATGTAAGAATGAAGCGAATGAACGGATGAAGGAAACGAATGAATGAAGGGAATGAATGAATGGAGGGAATGAAGGGAATGAAGAGAATGAGGGGAATAAATGAATGAAAGGAATGTACGAATGAATGGGAATGTATAAATGAAGGGAACGAATGAATGAATGAAGGGAACAAATGCATGAAGGGAATGAATGAATGAAGGGAATGTATGAACGAAGGGAATGGATGAATGAATGGAATAAAGAGAATGAGGGAATAAATGAATGAAAGGAATATACGAATGAATGGGAATGTATGAATGGAGGGAATGAATAAATGAAGGGAATGAATTGAATGAAAGGAATGAGGGGAATGAATGAATGATGGGAATGAGTGAATGAAGGAAATGTATGAATGAAGGGAATGGATGGATGAAGCGAATGAACGGATGAAGGAAACGAATGAATAAAGGGAATGAATGAATGAAGGGAATGAAGGGAATGAAGAGAATGAGGGGAATAAATGATTGAAACGAATGTGCGAATGAATGGGAATGTATGAATGGAGGGAATGAATAAATGAAGGGAATGAATTGAATGAAAGGAATGAGGGGAATGAATGAATGATGGGAATGAGTGAATGAAGGGAATGAATGAATGAAGGGAACGAATGTACGAAGGGGATGAATGAACGAAGGGAATGAATGATTGAAGGGAATGTAATAATGAAGGGAATGTATAAATGATTTGAGTGGATGAAGGGAATGAATGAACGAAGGGAATGAATGATTGAAGGGAATGTAAGAATGAAGCGAATGAACGGATGAAGGAAACGAATGAATGAAGGGAATGAAGGGAATGAAGGGAATGAAGAGAATGAGGGGAATAAATGAATGAAAAGAATGTGCGAATGAATGGGAATGTATGAATGAAGGGAACGAATGCATGAAAGGAATGTACGAATGAAGGGAATGAAGAGAATGAGGGGAATAAATGAATGAAAGGAATGTACGAATGAATGGGAATGTATGAATGAAGGGAACGAATGAATGAATGAAGGGAACAAATGCATGAAGGGAATGAATGAATAAAGGGAATGTATGAACGAAGGGAATGGATGAATGAATGGATTGATGAGAATGAGGGAATAAATGAATGAAAGGAATATACGAATGAATGGGAATGAATGAATGAAGGGAATGAATGAATGGAGGGAACGAATGAATGGAGGGAATGAATTAATGAAGGGAACGAATGAATGAAGGGAATGAATGAATGAAGGGAATGAAGAGAATGAGGGGAATGAATGAATGAAAGGAATGTACGAATGAATGGGAATGTATGAATGAAGGGAACGAATGAATGGTGGGAATGGATGAATGAATGAAGGGAATGTATGAATGAAGGGAATGAATGAGTGAAGGTAATGTATGAATGGAAGGAATGAATAAATGAAGGGAATGAATTGAATGAAAGGAATGAGGGGAATGAATGAATGATGGGAATGAATGAATGACGGGAATGAAAGGAATGAAGGGAATGAATGGAATGTAGAGAATGGGGGGAACAAATGAATGAAAGGAATATACGAATGAATGGGAATGAACGAATGAAGGGAACGAATGAATGGAGGGAATGAATGAAGGGGACGAATGAATGAAGAGAATGAATGAATGAGGGGAATGAATGAATGAAGGGAATGAATGATTGAAGGGAATGTAAGAAAGGAGCGAATGAACGGATGAAGGAAACGAATGAATGAAGGGAATGAATGAATGAAGGGAATGAAGAGAATGAAGGAAATGAAGAGAATGAGGGGAATAAATGAATGAAAGGAATGTACGAATGAATGGGAATGTATGAATGAAGGTAACGAAAGAATGAATGAAGGGAACAAATGCATGAAGGGAATGAATGAATGAAGGGAATGTATGAACGAAGGGAATGGATGAATGAATGGAATGAAGAGAATGAGGGAATAAATGAATGAAAGGAATATACGAATGAATGGGAATGAATGAATGAAGGGAACGAATGAATGGAGGGAATGGATGAATGAATGAAGGAAATGTATGAATGAAGGGAATGAATGAATGAAGGTAATGTATGAATGAAGGGAATGAAGGGAATGAAGGGAATGAAGAGATTGAGGGGAATAAATGAATGAAAGGCATGTGCGAATGAATGGGAATGTATGAATGAAGGGAACGAATGAATGAAGGGAATGAATGAAGCGAATGAAGGGAATGAAGGGAATGAAGGGAATGAAGAGAATGAGGGGAATGAATGAATGAGAGGAACATACGAGTGAAAGGGAATGTATGAATGAAGGGAACGAATGAATGGAGGGAATGGATGAATGAATGAAGGAAATGTATGAATGAAGGGAATGAATGAATGAAGGTAATGAATAAATGAAGGGAATGAATTGAATGAAAGGAATGAGGGGAATGAATGAATGATGGGAATGAGTGAATGAAGGGAACGAATGCATGAAGGGAACGAATGAACGAAGGGGATGAATGAACGAAGGGAATGAATGATTGAAGGGAATGTAATAATGAAGGGAATGTTTAAATGATTTGAGTGAATGAAGGGAATGAATGAACGAAGGGAATGAATGAAGGAAGGGAATGTAAGAATGAAGCGAATGAACGGATGAAGGAAACGAATGAATGAAGGGAATGAATGAATGAAGGGAATGAAGGGAATGTATGAACGAAGGGAATGGATGAATGAATGGAATGAAGAGAATGAGGGAAGAAATGAATGAAAGGAATATACGAATGAATGGGAAGGAATGAATGAAGGGAATGTATGGATGGAGGGAACGAATGAATGGAGGGAATGAATTCATGAAGGGAACGAATGAATGAAGGGAATGAATGAATGAAGGGAATGAAGAGAATGAGGGGAATGAATGAATGAAAGGAATATACGAATGAATGGGAATGTATGAGTGAAGGGAACGAATGAATGGAGGGAATGGATGAATGAATTAAGGGAATGTATGGATGAAGGGTATGTATGAATGAAGGGAATGAATGAATGAAGGTAATGTATGAATGAAGGGAATGAATAAATGAAGGGAATGAATTGAATGAAAGGAATGAGGGGAATGAATGAATGACGGGAATGAGGGAATGAAGGGAATGAATGAATGAAGGGAACGAATGACCGAAGGGGATGAATGAACGAAGGGAATGAATGATTGAAGGGAATGTAATAATGAAGGGAATGTATAAATGATTTGAGTGGATGAAGGGAATGAGTGAACGAAGGGAATGAATGATTGAAGGGAATGTAAGAATGAAGCGAATGAGCGGATGAAGGAAACGAATGAATGAAGGGAATGAATGATTGAAGGGAATGTAAGGATGAAGCGAATGAACGGATGTAGGAAACGAATGAATGAAGGGAATGAAGAGAATGAGGGGAATAAATGAATGAAAGGAATGTAAGAATGAATGGGAATGCATGAATGAAGGGAACGAATGAATGAATGAAGGGAACGAATGCATGAAGGGAATGAATGAATGAAGGGAATGTATGAATGAAGGGAACGGATGGATGAAGGGAATGAAGAGAGTGAGGGAATAAATGAATGAAAGGAATATACGAATGAATGGGAATGAATGAATGAAGGGAACGAATGAATGGAGGGAAAGAATGAATGAAGGGAACGAATGAACGAAGGGAATGAATGAATGAAGGTAATAAAGGGAATGAAGGGAATGAGGGGAATGAATGTATGACGGGAATGAATGATCGAATGGAATGAATGAATGAAAGGAACGAATGAATGAAGGGACCGAATGAATGAAACGAATGAATGAATGAAGGGAATGTATGTATGAAGGAAATGGATGAATGAAGGGAATGAAGAGAATGAGGGAATAAATGAATGAACGGAATATACGAATGAATGGGAATGAATGAATGAAGGGAACGAATGAATGGAGGGAATGAATGAATGAAGGGAATGAATGATTGAAGGGAATGTAAGAAAGAAGCGAATGAACGGATGAAGGAAACGAATGAATGAAGGGACTGAATGAATGAAGCGAATGAATGAATGGAGGAAATGAATGAATGAAGGGAATGAATGAATGAAGGGAACGAATGAACGAAGGGGATGAATGAACGAAGGGAATGAATGATTGTAGGGAATGTAATAATGAAGGGAATGTATAAATGATTTGAGTGAATGAAGGGAATGAATGAACGAAGGGAATGAATAATTGAAGGGAATGGATGGATGAAGCGAATGAACGGATGAAGGAAACGAATGAATAAAGGGAATGAATGAATGAAGGGAATGAAGGGAATGAAGGGAATGAAGAGAATGAGGGGAATAAATGAATGAAAGGAATGTACGAATGAATGGGAATGTATGAATGAAGGGAACGAATGAATGAATGAAGGGAACAAATGCATGAAGGGAATGAATGAATGAAGGGAATGTATGAATGGAGGGAACGAATGAATGGAGGGAATGAATTAATGAAGGGAACGAATGAATGAAGAGAATGAATGAATGAAGGGAACGAATGAATGAATAAAGGAAACGAATCCAAAAAGGGAATGAATGCATGAAGGGAATGAACTGAATGAAGGGAATGTGGGGAATGAATCGAATGAAGGGAATGAGAGAATGAAAGGAATGAAGGGAACGAAGGGAATGAAGGCAACGAAGGGAATGAATGAATGAAGGGAATGAATGAGTGGAGGGAAGGAATGAACGAAGGCAATGAATGAATGAAGGGAATGAATGAGTGGAGGGAATGAATGAATGAAGGGAATGTATGAATGAAGGGAATGAGGGGAATGGAGGGAATGAAGAGAATGAGGGGAATAAATGAATGAAAGGAATGTACGAATGAATGGGAATGTATGAATGAAGGGAACGAATGAATGAATGAAGGGAACGAATGCATGAAGGGAATGAGTGAATGAAGGGAATGTATGAATGAAGGGAATGAATGAGTGAAGGGAACGAATGAACGAAGGGAATGAATGAATGAAGGAAATGAATGAATGAAGGGAATGAAGAGAATGATGGAATAAATGAATGAAAGGAATATACGAATGAACGGGAATAAATGAATGAAGGGAACGAATTAATGGAGGGAATGAATGAATGGAGGGAATGAATGATTGAAGGGAATGTAAGAATGAAGCGAATGAACGGATGAAGGAAACGAATGAATGAAGGGAATGAATGAATGAAGGGAATGAACGGAATGAAGGGAATGAAGAGAATGAGGGGAATAAATGAATGAAAGGTATGTGCGAATGAAGGGAATGAAGGAAACGAAGGGAATGAATGAATGAAGGAAATGAATGAATGAGGGGGATGAATGAATGAAGGGAATGAATGAATAAGGGGAATGAGGGGAATGAATGAATGAAGGGAATGAGTGCATGAGAGGAATGAAAGGAATGAAAGGAATGAAGGGAACGAAGGGAACGAAAGGAATGAATGAGTGAGGGGACTGAATGTACGAAGGGAATGAACGAATGAATGGAATGGCGAGAATGAGGGGAGAGAATGAATGACAGGAATGTGCGAATGAATGGGAATGTATGAATGAAGGGAATGAATGAATGAATAAAGGAAACGAATGGAAGAAGGGAATGAATGAATGAAGGGAATGAATTGAATGAAGGGAATGTGGGGAATGAATCGAATGAAGGGAATGAATGAATAAAGGGAATGAGGGGAATGAATGAATGATGGGAACGAAAGGAATGAATGAATGAAGGGACTGAATGAACGAAGGGAATGAACGAATTGAGGGAATTAAGAGATTGAGGGGAATGAATGAATGAAAGGAATATACGAATGAATGGGAATGTATGAATGAAGGGAATGAATGAATCAGGGCAATGAATTGAATGAAAGGAACGAATGAATGAAGGGAATGAATGAATGAAGGGAATGAAGAGAATGAGGGAACAAATGAATGAAAGGAATATACGAATGAATGGGAATGAATGAATGAAGGGAACGAATGAATGGAGGGAACGAATGAATGAAGGAAACGAATGAATGAAGAGAATGAATGAATGAAGGGAATGAAGGGATTGAAAGGAATGAAGAGAATGGGGGGAATAAATGAATGAAAGGAATGTACGAATGAATGGGAATGTATGAATGAAGGGAACGAATGAGTGAATGAAGGGAACGAATGCATGAAGGGAATGAATGAATGAAGGGAATGTATGAATGAAGGGAATGGATGGATGAAGGGAATGAAGAGAATGATGGAATAAATGAATGAAAGGAATATACGAATGAATGGGAATGAATGAATGAAGAGAACGAATGAATGGAGGGAATGAATGAACGAAGGCAATGAATGAACGAAGGGAGTGACGGTAATGAGGGGAATGTATGAATGAAGCGAATGAGTGAATGCAAGGAATGGATGGAATGAAGGGAATGAAGGAAACGAAGGGAATGAATGAATGAAGGAAATCAATGAATGAGGGGGATGAATGAATGAAGGGAATGAATGAATAAAGGGAATGAGGGGAATGAATGAATGAAGGGAATGAGTGCATGAGAGGAATGAAAGGAATGAAAGGAATGAAGGGAATGAAGGGAACGAAAGTAATGAATGAATGAAGGGACTGGATGAAAACAAGGGAATGAATGAATTGAGGGAATGTAGGAATGAATGGGAATGAATGAATGGAGGGAACGAATGAATGGAGGGAATGAATGAATGAGGGGAACGAATGAATGAAGAGAATGAATGAATGAAGGGAACGAATGAACGAAGGGAATGAATGAACGAAGGGAATGTATGATTGACGGGAATGTAATAATGAGGGGAATGTATAAATGATGGGAGTGAATGAATGGAATGAATGAACAAAGGGAATGAATGATTGAAGGGAATGTAAGAATGAACGGAACGAACGGATGAAGGAAACGAATGAATGAAGGGAATGAATGAATGAAGGGAACGAATGAATGAAGGGAATGCATGAATGAAGATAATAAAGGGAATGATGGGAATGAATGTATGAAGGGAATCAGTGCATGAAAGGAATGAAAGGAATGAAAGGAATGAAGGGAATGAAGGGAACGAAGCGAACGAATGAATGAAGCGAATGAATGAGTGGTGGGAAGGAATGAACGAAGGCAATGAATGAATGAAGGGAACGAATTAATGGAGGGAATGAATGAATGAAGTTAATGAATGATTGAAGGGAATGTAAGAATGAAGCGAATGAACGCATGAAGGAGACGAGTGAATGAGGGGAAGGAATGAATGAAGGGAATGAACGGAATGAAGGGAATGAACGGAATGAAGGGAATGAAGAGAATGAGTGGAATAAATGAAGGGAACGAATGAATGAATGAAGGGAACAAATGCATGAAGGGAATGAATGAATGAAGGGAATGTATGAACGAAGGGGATGGAGGAATAAATGGAATGAAGAGAATGAGGGAATAAACGAATGAAAGGAATATACGAATGAATGGGAATGAATGAATGAAGAGAACGAATGAATGGAGGGAATGAATGAACGAAGGCAATGAATGAACGAAGGGAATGACGGTAATGAGGGGAATGTATGAATGAAGCGAATGAGTGAATGCAAGGAAAGGATGGAATGAAGGGAATGAAGGAAACGAAGGGAATGAATGAATGAAGGATATGAATGAATGAGGGGAATGAATGAATGAAGGGAATGAGTGCATGAGAGGAATGAAAGGAATGAAAAGAATGAAGGGAATGAAGGGAACGAAAGTAATGAATGAATGAAGGGACTGAATGAAAACAAGGGAATGAATGAATTGAGGGAATATAGGAATGAATGGGAATGAATGAATGGAGGGAACGAATGAATGGAGGGAATGAATGAATGAGGGGAACGAATGAATGAAGAGAATGAATGAATGTAGGGAATGAATAAATGAAGGGAACGAATGAAGCAAATGTGGGGAATGAAGGGAATGGGTGAATGAAAGGAATGAAAGGAATGAAGCCAATGAAGGGAATGAAGGGAATGAATGAATAAAGGGAATGGGGAAATGAATGAATGATGGAAACGAAAGGAATGAGTGAATGAAGGGACTGAATGAACGAAGGAAATGAACGAATTGAGGGAATTAAGAGATTGAGGGGAATGAATGAATGAAGGGAATGTACGAATGAATGGGAATGTATGAATGAAGGGAACGAACGAATGGAGGGAATGGATGAATGAATGAAGGGAATGAATGTATCAAGGTAATGTATGAATGAAGGGAATGAATAAATGAAGCGAATGAATTGAATGACACGAATGAGGGGAATAAATGAATGATGGGAATGAGTGAATGAAGGGAATGAGTGAATGAAAGGAATGAAAGGAATGAAGGGAATGTAGGGAACGAAAGGAATGAGTGAGTGAGGGGACTGAATGTACGAAGGGAATGAATGAGTGGAGGGAATGAATGAACGAAGGCAATGAATGAATGAATGGAACGACGGTAATGAGGGGAATGTATAAATGAAGCGAATGTGTGAATGCAAGGAATGGATGGAATGAAGGGAGTGAAGGAAACGAAGGGAATGAATGAATGAAGGAAATGAATGAATGAGGGGGATGAATGAATGAAAGGAATATACGAATGAATGGGAATGTATGAATGAAGGGAGCGAATGCATGAAGGGAATGAATGAATGGAGGGAATGAATGAACGAAGGCAATGAATGAACGAAGGGAATGGCGGTAATGAGGGGAATGTATGAATGAAGCGAATGAGTGAATGCAAGGAATGGATGGAATGAGGGGAATAAATGAATGAAAGGAATGTACGAATGAATGGTAATGAATGAATGAAGGGAACGAATGCATGAAGGGAATGAATGAATGAAGGGACTGTATAAATGAAGGGAATGGATGAATGAAGGGAATGAAGAGAATGAGGGAATAAATGAATGAAAGGAATATACGAATGAATGGGAATGAATGAAAGAAGGGAACGAATGAATGAAGGGAATGAGTGAATGTAGATAATAAAGGGAATGACTGAATGAAGAGAATGAACGAATGAAGGAAGCGGAGCGAATGTGCGTAATGAATGAATGAATTAAATGAGTGAACGAATGACGCAAATGTGGGGAATGAAGGGAATGAATGAATGAAGGGACTGAGTGAATGAAAGGAATGAAAGGAATAAGGGAATGAAGGGAACGAAGGGAATGAATGAATGTAGGGAATGAAGGGAATGAAGGGAACGAATGAGTGAAGGGAATGAATGAATGAAGGGAATGAATTAATGCATTGAATAAAGGGAATGACTGAATGAAGAGAATGGACGAATGAAGGAAGCGGAGCGAATGTACGTAATGAATGAATGAATTAAATGAGTGAACGAATGAAGCAAATGTGGGGAATGAAGGGAATGAATGATTGAAGGGAATGAGTGAATGAAAGGAATGAAAGGTATGAAGGGAAGGAAGGGAACGAACCGAATGAATGAATGCAGGGAATGAATGAATGGAGGGAACGAATGAATGGAGGGAATGAATGAATGAGGGGAACGAATGAATGAAGAGAATGAATGAATGAAGGGAATGAATAAATGAAGGGAACGAATGAATGAAGGGAATGAATGAATGAAGGGAATGAATGAATAAAGGGAATGAGGGGAATGAATGAATGATGGAAACGAAAGGAATGAATGAATGAAGGGACTGAATGAACGAAGGGAATGAACGAATTGAGGGAATTAAGAGATTGAGGGGAATGAATGAATGAAAGGAATGTACGAATGAATGGGAATGTA
The DNA here is from genome assembly GCA_963576845.1 of Megachile leachella. Taxonomy (NCBI): domain Eukaryota; kingdom Metazoa; phylum Arthropoda; class Insecta; order Hymenoptera; family Megachilidae; genus Megachile; species Megachile leachella. The sequence continues at coordinate 994,218 of CAUYWW010000227.1, read as the reverse complement.
TGAATGAAGGGAACGAATGAATGGAGGGAATGGATGAATGAATGAAGGGAATGTATGAATGAAGGGAATGAATGTATCAAGGTAATGTATGAATGAAGGGAATGAATAAATGAAGGGAATGAATTGAATGACACGAATGAGGGGAATAAATGAATGATGGGAATGAGTGAATGAAGGGAATGAGTGAATGAAAGGAATGAACGGAATGTAGGGAACGAAAGGAATGAGTGAGTGAGGGGACTGAATGTACGAAGGGAATGAATGAATGAAGGGAACGCGGAGAATGAGCGGAATGAATGAATGAAAGGAATGTACGAATGAATGGGTATGTATGAATGAAGGGAACGAATGAATGAATGAAGGGAACGAATGCATGAAGGGAATGAGTGAATGAAGGGAATGAATGAATGAAGGGAATGAATGAATGAAGGGAACGAATGAACGAAGGGAATGAATGAACGAAGGGAATGAATGAACGAAGGGAATGTATGATTGAAGGGAATGTAATAATGAGCGGAATGTATAAATGAGTGGAATAAATGAATGGAACGAATTTACGAATGAATGGGAATGTATGAATGAAGGGAACGAATGAATGAATGAAGGGAACAAACGCATGAAGGGAATGAATGAATGAAGGGAATGTATGAACGAAGGCGATGGAGGAATAAATGGAATGAAGAGAATGAGGGAATAAACGAATGAAAGGAATATACGAATGAATGGGAATGAATGAATGAAGAGAACGAATGAATGGAGGGAATGAATGAACGAAGGCAATGAATGAACGAAGGGAATGACGGTAATGAGGGGAATGTATGAATGAAGCGAATGAGTGAATGCAAGGAATGGATGGAATGAAGGGAATGAAGGAAACGAAGGGAATGAATGAATGAAGGATATGAATGAATGAGGGGGATGAATGAATGAAGGGAATGAATGAATAAAGGGAATGAGGGGAATGAATGAATGAAGGGAATGAGTGCATGAGAGGAATGAAAGGAATGAAAGGAATGAAGGGAATGAAGGGAACAAAAGGAATGAATGAATGAAGGGACTGAATGAAAACAAGGGAATGAATGAATTGAGGGAATATAGGAATGAATGGGAATGAATGAATGGAGGGAACGAATGAATGGAGGGAATGAATGAATGAGGGGAACGAATGAATGAAGAGAATGAATGAATGAAGGGAATGAATAAATGAAGGGAACGAATGAATGAAGGGAATGAATGAATGAAGGGAATGACTGAATGAAGAGAATGAACGAATGAAGGAAGCGGAGGCAATGTAGGTAATGAATGAATGAATTAAATGAGTGAACGAATGAAGCAAATGTGGGGAATGAAGGGAATGGGTGAATGAAAGGAATGAAAGGAATGAAGCCAATGAAGGGAACGAAGGGAATGAATGAATGCAGGGAATGAATGAAGGAAGGGAATGAATGGATGAAGGGAATGAATGAGTGAAGGGAATGAATGAATGAAGAGTATGAATGAATGAGGGGTATGAACGAATGAAGGGAATGAATGAATGAAGGGAATGAGTAAATGAAAGGAATGAAAGGAATGAAAGGAATGAAGGGAATGAAGGGAACGAAAGGAATGAATGAGTGAGGGGACTGAATGTACGAAGGGAATGAATTGAATGAAGGGAATGTGGGGAATGAATCGAATGAAGGGAATGAATGAATAAAGGGAATGAGGGGAATGAATGAATGATGGGAACGAAAGGAATGAATGAATGAAGGGACTGAATGAACGAGGGGAATGAAGGAATTGAGGGAATTAAGAGATTGAGGGGAATGAATGAATGAAAGGAATATACGAATGAATGGGAATGTATGAATGAAGGGAACGAATGAATGGAGGGAATGGATGAATGAATGAAGGGAATGTATGAATGAAGGGAATGAATGTATCAAGGTAATGTATGAATGAAGGGAATGAATAAATGAAGCGAATGAATTGAATGACATGAATGAGGGGAATAAATGAATGATGGGAATGAGTGAATGAAGGGAATGAGTGAATGAAAGGAATGAAAGGAATGAAGGGAATGTAGGGAACGAAAGGAATGAGTGAGTGAGGGGACTGAATGTACGAAGGGAATGAATGAATGAAGGGAACGCGGAGAATGAGGGGAATGAATGAAGGAAGGGAACGGATGCATGAAGGGAATGAATGAATGAACGGAATGAAGAAAATGAGGGGAATGAATGAATGAAAGCAGTGTACGAATGAATGGGACTGAATCAATGAGGGGAAGGAATGAATGGAGGGAATCAATGAATGAAGGGAACGAATGAATTAGGAGAATGAATGAATGAAGTAATGAATGAAGGATCGGAACAAATTAATGAAGGGAATGAATTGAATGAATGGAATACGGGGAATGAGACAATGGAGGGAAATGAGTGAATGAAAGGAATGAACGGAATGAAGGGAACGATGGGAATGAATGAATGAATGGAATGAATGAATGAATGGAATGAATGAATGAATGGAATGAATGAATGAATGGAATGAATGAAAGAATGGAATGAGTGCATGAAAGGAATGAATGAATGAAGGGAATGTATGTATGAAGGGAATGGATGAATGAAGGGAATGAAGAGATTGAGGGAATAAATGAATGAAAGGAATATACGAATGAATGGGAATGAATGAATGAAGGGAACGAATGAACGAAGGGGATGAATGAACGAAGGGAATGTATGATTGACGGGAATGTAATAATGAGGGGAATGTATAAATGATGGGAGTGAATGAATGGAATGAATGAACAAAGGGAATGAATGATTGAAGGGAATGTAAGAATGAACGGAACGAACGGATGAAGGAAACGAATGAATGAAGGGAATGAATGAATGAAGGGAACGAATGAATGAAGGGAATGCATGAATGAAGATAATAAAGGGAATGATGGGAATGAATGTATGAAGGGAATCAGTGCATGAAAGGAATGAAAGGAATGAAAGGAATGAAGGGAATGAAGGGAACGAAGCGAACGAATGAATGAAGCGAATGAATGAGTGGTGGGAAGGAATGAACGAAGGCAATGAATGAATGAAGGGAACGAATTAATGGAGGGAATGAATGAATGAAGTTAATGAATGATTGAAGGGAATGTAAGAATGAAGCGAATGAACGCATGAAGGAGACGAGTGAATGAGGGGAAGGAATGAATGAAGGGAATGAACGGAATGAAGGGAATGAAGAGAATGAGTGGAATAAATGAAGGGAACGAATGAATGAATGAAGGGAACAAATGCATGAAGGGAATGAATGAATGAAGGGAATGTATGAACGAAGGGGATGGAGGAATAAATGGAATGAAGAGAATGAGGGAATAAACGAATGAAAGGAATATACGAATGAATGGGAATGAATGAATGAAGAGAACGAATGAATGGAGGGAATGAATGAACGAAGGCAATGAATGAACGAAGGGAATGACGGTAATGAGGGGAATGTATGAATGAAGCGAATGAGTGAATGCAAGGAAAGGATGGAATGAAGGGAATGAAGGAAACGAAGGGAATGAATGAATGAAGGATATGAATGAATGAGGGGAATGAATGAATGAAGGGAATGAGTGCATGAGAGGAATGAAAGGAATGAAAAGAATGAAGGGAATGAAGGGAACGAAAGTAATGAATGAATGAAGGGACTGAATGAAAACAAGGGAATGAATGAATTGAGGGAATATAGGAATGAATGGGAATGAATGAATGGAGGGAACGAATGAATGGAGGGAATGAATGAATGAGGGGAACGAATGAATGAAGAGAATGAATGAATGTAGGGAATGAATAAATGAAGGGAACGAATGAAGCAAATGTGGGGAATGAAGGGAATGGGTGAATGAAAGGAATGAAAGGAATGAAGCCAATGAAGGGAATGAAGGGAATGAATGAATAAAGGGAATGGGGAAATGAATGAATGATGGAAACGAAAGGAATGAGTGAATGAAGGGACTGAATGAACGAAGGAAATGAACGAATTGAGGGAATTAAGAGATTGAGGGGAATGAATGAATGAAGGGAATGTACGAATGAATGGGAATGTATGAATGAAGGGAACGAACGAATGGAGGGAATGGATGAATGAATGAAGGGAATGAATGTATCAAGGTAATGTATGAATGAAGGGAATGAATAAATGAAGCGAATGAATTGAATGACACGAATGAGGGGAATAAATGAATGATGGGAATGAGTGAATGAAGGGAATGAGTGAATGAAAGGAATGAAAGGAATGAAGGGAATGTAGGGAACGAAAGGAATGAGTGAGTGAGGGGACTGAATGTACGAAGGGAATGAATGAATGAAGGGAACGCGGAGAATGAGCGGAATGAATGAATGAAAGGAATGTACGAATGAATGGGTATGTATGAATGAAGGGAACGAATGAATGAATGAAGGGAACGAATGCATGAAGGGAATGAGTGAATGAAGGGAATGTATGAATGAAGGGAATGAATGAATGAAGGGAACGAATGAACGAAGGGAATGAATGAACGAAGGGAATGAATGAACGAAGGGAATGTATGATTGAAGGGAATGTAATAATGAGGGGAATGTATAAATGATGGGAGTAAATGAATGGAATGAATGAACGAAGGGAATGAATGATTGAAGGGAATGTAAGAATGAACGGAACGAACGGATGAAGGAAACGAATGAATGAAGGGAATGAATGAATGAAGGGAGTGAAGGGAATGAAGGGAATGAAGAGAATGAGGGGAATAAATGAATGAACGGAATGTACGAATGAATGGGAATGTATGAATGAAGGGAACGAATGAATGAATGAAGCGAACGAATACATGAAGGGAATGAATGAATGAACGGAATGAAGAAAATGAGGGGAATGAATGAATGAAAGCAGTGTACGAATGAATGGGACTGAATCAATGAGGGGAAGGAATGAATGGAGGGAATGTACGAATGAATGGTAATGAATGAATGAAGGGAACGAATGAATGGAGGGAATGAATGAATGAAGGGAATGAATGATTGAAGGGAATGTAAGAATGAAGCGAATGAACGGATGAAGGAAACGAATGAATGAAGGGAATGAATGAATGAAGGGAATGAAGAGAATGAGGGAACAAATGAATGAAAGGAATACACGAATGAATGGGAATGAATGAATGAAGGGAACGGATGAATGGAGGGAATGAATGAATGAAGGGAATGAATTGAATGACACGAATGAGGGGAATAAATGAATGATGGGAATGAGTGAATGAAGGGAATGAGTGAATGAAAGGAATGAAAGGAATGAAGGGAATGTAGGGAACGAAAGGAATGAGTGAGTGAGGGGACTGAATGTACGAAGGGAATGAATGAGTGGAGGGAATGAATGAACGAAGGCAATGAATGAATGAATGGAACGACGGTAATGAGGGGAATGTATAAATGAAGCGAATGTGTGAATGCAAGGAATGGATGGAATGAAGGGAGTGAAGGAAACGAAGGGAATGAATGAATGAAGGAAATGAATGAATGAGGGGGATGAATGAATGAAAGGAATATACGAATGAATGGGAATGTATGAATGAAGGGAGCGAATGCATGAAGGGAATGAATGAATGGAGGGAATGAATGAACGAAGGCAATGAATGAACGAAGGGAATGGCGGTAATGAGGGGAATGTATGAATGAAGCGAATGAGTGAATGCAAGGAATGGATGGAATGAGGGGAATAAATGAATGAAAGGAATGTACGAATGAATGGTAATGAATGAATGAAGGGAACGAATGCATGAAGGGAATGAATGAATGAAGGGACTGTATAAATGAAGGGAATGGATGAATGAAGGGAATGAAGAGAATGAGGGAATAAATGAATGAAAGGAATATACGAATGAATGGGAATGAATGAAAGAAGGGAACGAATGAATGAAGGGAATGAGTGAATGTAGATAATAAAGGGAATGACTGAATGAAGAGAATGAACGAATGAAGGAAGCGGAGCGAATGTGCGTAATGAATGAATGAATTAAATGAGTGAACGAATGACGCAAATGTGGGGAATGAAGGGAATGAATGAATGAAGGGACTGAGTGAATGAAAGGAATGAAAGGAATAAGGGAATGAAGGGAACGAAGGGAATGAATGAATGTAGGGAATGAAGGGAATGAAGGGAACGAATGAGTGAAGGGAATGAATGAATGAAGGGAATGAATTAATGCATTGAATAAAGGGAATGACTGAATGAAGAGAATGGACGAATGAAGGAAGCGGAGCGAATGTACGTAATGAATGAATGAATTAAATGAGTGAACGAATGAAGCAAATGTGGGGAATGAAGGGAATGAATGATTGAAGGGAATGAGTGAATGAAAGGAATGAAAGGTATGAAGGGAAGGAAGGGAACGAACCGAATGAATGAATGCAGGGAATGAATGAATGGAGGGAACGAATGAATGGAGGGAATGAATGAATGAGGGGAACGAATGAATGAAGAGAATGAATGAATGAAGGGAATGAATAAATGAAGGGAACGAATGAATGAAGGGAATGAATGAATGAAGGGAATGAATGAATAAAGGGAATGAGGGGAATGAATGAATGATGGAAACGAAAGGAATGAATGAATGAAGGGACTGAATGAACGAAGGGAATGAACGAATTGAGGGAATTAAGAGATTGAGGGGAATGAATGAATGAAAGGAATGTACGAATGAATGGGAATGTATGAATGAAGGGAACGAATGAATGGAGGGAATGGATGAATGAATGAAGGGAATGTATGAATGAAGGGAATGAATGTATCAAGGTAATGTATGAATGAAGGGAATGAATAAATGAAGGGAATGAATTGAATGACACGAATGAGGGGAATAAATGAATGATGGGAATGAGTGAATGAAGGGAATGAGTGAATGAAAGGAATGAACGGAATGTAGGGAACGAAAGGAATGAGTGAGTGAGGGGACTGAATGTACGAAGGGAATGAATGAATGAAGGGAACGCGGAGAATGAGCGGAATGAATGAATGAAAGGAATGTACGAATGAATGGGTATGTATGAATGAAGGGAACGAATGAATGAATGAAGGGAACGAATGCATGAAGGGAATGAGTGAATGAAGGGAATGAATGAATGAAGGGAATGAATGAATGAAGGGAACGAATGAACGAAGGGAATGAATGAACGAAGGGAATGAATGAACGAAGGGAATGTATGATTGAAGGGAATGTAATAATGAGCGGAATGTATAAATGAGTGGAATAAATGAATGGAACGAATTTACGAATGAATGGGAATGTATGAATGAAGGGAACGAATGAATGAATGAAGGGAACAAACGCATGAAGGGAATGAATGAATGAAGGGAATGTATGAACGAAGGCGATGGAGGAATAAATGGAATGAAGAGAATGAGGGAATAAACGAATGAAAGGAATATACGAATGAATGGGAATGAATGAATGAAGAGAACGAATGAATGGAGGGAATGAATGAACGAAGGCAATGAATGAACGAAGGGAATGACGGTAATGAGGGGAATGTATGAATGAAGCGAATGAGTGAATGCAAGGAATGGATGGAATGAAGGGAATGAAGGAAACGAAGGGAATGAATGAATGAAGGATATGAATGAATGAGGGGGATGAATGAATGAAGGGAATGAATGAATAAAGGGAATGAGGGGAATGAATGAATGAAGGGAATGAGTGCATGAGAGGAATGAAAGGAATGAAAGGAATGAAGGGAATGAAGGGAACAAAAGGAATGAATGAATGAAGGGACTGAATGAAAACAAGGGAATGAATGAATTGAGGGAATATAGGAATGAATGGGAATGAATGAATGGAGGGAACGAATGAATGGAGGGAATGAATGAATGAGGGGAACGAATGAATGAAGAGAATGAATGAATGAAGGGAATGAATAAATGAAGGGAACGAATGAATGAAGGGAATGAATGAATGAAGGGAATGACTGAATGAAGAGAATGAACGAATGAAGGAAGCGGAGGCAATGTAGGTAATGAATGAATGAATTAAATGAGTGAACGAATGAAGCAAATGTGGGGAATGAAGGGAATGGGTGAATGAAAGGAATGAAAGGAATGAAGCCAATGAAGGGAACGAAGGGAATGAATGAATGCAGGGAATGAATGAAGGAAGGGAATGAATGGATGAAGGGAATGAATGAGTGAAGGGAATGAATGAATGAAGAGTATGAATGAATGAGGGGTATGAACGAATGAAGGGAATGAATGAATGAAGGGAATGAGTAAATGAAAGGAATGAAAGGAATGAAAGGAATGAAGGGAATGAAGGGAACGAAAGGAATGAATGAGTGAGGGGACTGAATGTACGAAGGGAATGAATTGAATGAAGGGAATGTGGGGAATGAATCGAATGAAGGGAATGAATGAATAAAGGGAATGAGGGGAATGAATGAATGATGGGAACGAAAGGAATGAATGAATGAAGGGACTGAATGAACGAGGGGAATGAAGGAATTGAGGGAATTAAGAGATTGAGGGGAATGAATGAATGAAAGGAATATACGAATGAATGGGAATGTATGAATGAAGGGAACGAATGAATGGAGGGAATGGATGAATGAATGAAGGGAATGTATGAATGAAGGGAATGAATGTATCAAGGTAATGTATGAATGAAGGGAATGAATAAATGAAGCGAATGAATTGAATGACATGAATGAGGGGAATAAATGAATGATGGGAATGAGTGAATGAAGGGAATGAGTGAATGAAAGGAATGAAAGGAATGAAGGGAATGTAGGGAACGAAAGGAATGAGTGAGTGAGGGGACTGAATGTACGAAGGGAATGAATGAATGAAGGGAACGCGGAGAATGAGGGGAATGAATGAAGGAAGGGAACGGATGCATGAAGGGAATGAATGAATGAACGGAATGAAGAAAATGAGGGGAATGAATGAATGAAAGCAGTGTACGAATGAATGGGACTGAATCAATGAGGGGAAGGAATGAATGGAGGGAATCAATGAATGAAGGGAACGAATGAATTAGGAGAATGAATGAATGAAGTAATGAATGAAGGATCGGAACAAATTAATGAAGGGAATGAATTGAATGAATGGAATACGGGGAATGAGACAATGGAGGGAAATGAGTGAATGAAAGGAATGAACGGAATGAAGGGAACGATGGGAATGAATGAATGAATGGAATGAATGAATGAATGGAATGAATGAATGAATGGAATGAATGAATGAATGGAATGAATGAAAGAATGGAATGAGTGCATGAAAGGAATGAATGAATGAAGGGAATGTATGTATGAAGGGAATGGATGAATGAAGGGAATGAAGAGATTGAGGGAATAAATGAATGAAAGGAATATACGAATGAATGGGAATGAATGAATGAAGGGAACGAATGAACGAAGGGGATGAATGAACGAAGGGAATGAATGATTGAAGGGAATGTAATAATGAAGGAAATGTATAGATGATTTGAGTGGATGAAGGGAATGAATGATTGAAGGGAATGTAAGAATGAAGCGAATGAACGGATGAACGAAACGAATGAATGATGGGAATGAATGAATGAAGGTAATGTATGAATGAAGGGAATGTAAGAATGAAGCGAATGAACGGATGAAGGAAACGAATGAATGAAGGGAATGAATGAATGAAGGGAATGAAGGGAATGAAGGGAATGAAGAGAATGAGGGGAATAAATGAATTAAAGGAATGTGCGAATGAATGGGAATGTATGAATGAAGGGAACGAATGAATGAATGAAGGGAACGAATGCATGAAAGGAATGAATGAATGAAGGGAGTGTATGAATGAAGGGAATGGATGAATGAAGGGAATGAAGAGAATGAGGGAATAAATGAATGAAAGGAATATACGAATGAATGGGAATGAATGAATGAAGGGAACGAATGAATGGAGGGAATGAATGAATGAAGGGAACGAATGAATGAAGGGAATGAATGAATGAAGGTAATAAAGGGAATGAAGGGAATGAGGAGAATGAATGTATGACGGGAATGAATGATCGAATGAAATGAATGAATGAAACGAACGAATGAATGAAGGGAATGAATGAATGAAGCGAATGAATGAATGGAGGGAATGAATGAATGAAGGGAATGAATGAATGAGGTGAACGAATGAACGAAGGGAATGAATGAACGAAGGGAATGAATGATTGAAGGGAATGTAATAATGAGGGGAATGTATAAATGATGGGAGTGAATGAAGGGAACGAATGAACGAAGGGAACGAATGATTGAAGGGAATGTAAGAATGAACGGAATGGACGGATGAAGGAAACGAATGCATGAAGGGAATGAATGAATGAAGGGAATGTATGAATGAAGGGAATGAATGAATGAAGGGAACGAATGAACGAAGGGAACGAATGAATGGAGCGAATGAATGAATGAAGGGAACGAATGAATGAAGGGAATGAATGAATGAAGGTAATAATGGGAATGAAGGGAATGAGGAGAATGAATGTATGACGGGAATGAATGATCGAATGGAATGAATGAATGAAACGAACGAATGAATGAAGGGAATGAATGAATGAAGCGAATGAATGAATGGAGGGAATGAATGAATGAAGGGAATGAATGAATGAGGGGAACGAATGAACGAAGGGAATGAATGAACGAAGGGAATGAATGATTGAAGGGAATGTAATAATGAGGGGAATGTATAAATGATGGGAGTGAATGAAGGGAACGAATGAACGAAGGGAACGAATGATTGAAGGGAATGTAAGAATGAACGGAATGAACGGATGAAGGAAACGAATGCATGAAGGGAATGAATGAATGAAGGGAATGTATGAATGAAGGGAATGAATGAATGAAGGGAACGAATGAACGAAGGGAACGAATGAATGGAGGGAATGAATGAATGAAGGGAACGAATGAATGAAGGGAATGAATGAATGAAGGTAATAAAGGGAATGAAGGGAATGAGGAGAATGAATGTATGACGGGAATGAATGATCGAATGGAATGAATGAATGAAACGAACGAATGAATGAAGGGAATGAATGAATGAAGCGAATGAATGAATGGAGGGAATGAATGAATGAAGGGAATGAATGAATGAGGGGAACGAATGAACGAAGGGAATGAATGAACGAAGGGAATGAATGATTGAAGGGAATGTAATAATGAGGGGAATGTATAAATGATGGGAGTGAATGAAGGGAACGAATGAACGAAGGGAATGAATGAATGAAGGGAACGAATGAACGAAGGGAATGAATGAACGAAGGGAATGAATGATTGAAGGGAATGTAATAATGAGGGGAATGTATAAATGATGGGAGTGAATGAAGGGAACGAATGAACGAAGGGAATGTATGAATGAAGGGAATGTATGAACGAAGGGAATGGATGAATGAATGGAATGAAGAGAATGAGGGAATAAATGAATGAAAGGAATATACGAATGAATGGGAATGAATGAATGAAGGGAACGAATGAATGGAGGGAATGAATGAAGGGGACGAATGAATGAATAAAGGAAACGAATCCAAGAAGGGAATGAATGAATGAAGGGAATGAACTGAATGAAGGGAATGTGGGGAATGAATCGAATGAAGGGAATGGGAGAATGAAAGGAATGAATGAATGAAGGGACTGAATGAAAAGAAGGGAATGAATGAATTGAGGGAATTAAGAGATTGAGGGCAATGAATGAATGAAAGGAATATAAGAATGAATGGGAATGTACGAATGAAGGGAACGAATGAATGGAGGGAATGGATGAATGAATGAAGGGAATGTATGAATGAAGTGAGTGAATGAATGAAGGTTATGTATGAATGAAGGGAATGAATAAATGAAGGGAATGCATTGAATGAAACGAATGAGGGGAGTAAATGAATGATGGGAATGAGTGAATGAAGGGAATGAGTGAATGAAAGGAATGAAAGTAATGAAGGGAATGAAGGGAACGAAAGGAATGAATGAGTGAGGGGATTGAATGTACGAAGAGAATGAATGAATGAAGGGAATGAAGAGAATGAGGGGAATGAATGAATGGAGGGAATGAATGAATGATGGGAACGCATACATGAAGGGATGAATGAATGAAGGGAACGAAAGAATGGAGGGAATGAATGAAGGGAACGAATGAATGAAGAGAATGAATGAATGAGGGGAATGAATGAATGAAGGGAATGAATGAATGGAGGGAACGAATGAATGGAGGGAATGAATTAATGAAGGGAACGAATGTATGAAGAGAATGAATGAATGATCGGAATGAATGAATGAAGGGAATGAAGAGAATGAGGGGAATGAATGAATGAAAGGAACATAAGAATGAATGGGAATGTACGAATGAAGGGAACGAATGAATGGAGGGAATGGATGAATGAATGAAGGGAATGTATGAATGAAGTGAGTGAATGAATGAAGGTTATATATGAATGAAGGGAATGAATAAATGAAGGGAATGAATTGAATGAAAGGAATGAGGGGAATGAATGAATGATGGGAATGAGTGAATGAAGGGAATGAATGAATGATGGGAATGAGTGAATGAAGGGAATGAATGAATGAAGGGAACGAATGAACGAAGGGGATGAATGAACGAAGGGAATGAATGATTGAAGGGAATGTAAGAATGAAGCGAATGAACGGATGAAGGAAACGAATGAATGAAGGGAATGAAGGGAATGAAGGGAATGAAGAGAATGAGGGGAATAAATGAATGAAAAGAATGTGCGAATGAATGGGAATGTATGAATGAAGGGAACAAATGAGTGAATGAAGGGAACGAATGCATGAAAGGAATGTACGAATGAAGGGAATGAAGAGAATGAGGGGAATAAATGAATGAAAGGAATGTACGAATGAATGGGAATGTATGAATGAAGGGAACGAATGAATGAATGAAGGGAACAAATGCATGAAGGGAATGAATGAATAAAGGGAATGTATGAACGAAGGGAATGGATGAATGAATGGATTGATGCGAATGAGGGAATAAATGAATGAAAGGAATATACGAATGAATGGGAATGAATGAATGAAGGGAATGAATGAATGGATGGAACGAATGAATGGAGGGAATGAATTAATGAAGGGAACGAATGAATGAAGGGAATGAATGAATGAAGGGAATGAAGAGAATGAGGGGAATGAATGAATGAAAGGAATGTACGAATGAATGGGAATGTATGAATGAAGGGAACGAATGAATGAAGGGAATGAATGAATGAAGGTAATAAAGGGAATGAAGGGAATGAGGAGAATGAATGTATGACGGGAATGAATGATCGAATGGAATGAATGAATGAAACGAACGAATGAATGAAGGGAATGAATGAATGAAGCGAATGAATGAATGGAGGGAATGAATGAATGAAGGGAATGAATGAATGAGGGGAACGAATGAACGAAGGGAATGAATGAACGAAGGGAATGAATGATTGAAGGGAATGTAATAATGAGGGGAATGTATAAATGATGGGAGTGAATGAAGGGAACGAATGAACGAAGGGAATGAATGAATGAAGGGAACGAATGAACGAAGGGAATGAATGAACGAAGGGAATGAATGATTGAAGGGAATGTAATAATGAGGGGAATGTATACATGATGGGAGTGAATGAAGGGAACGAATGAACGAAGGGAATGAATGAATGAAGGGAATGTATGAACGAAGGGAATGGATGAATGAATGGAATGAAGAGAATGAGGGAATAAATGAATGAAAGGAATATACGAATGAATGGGAATGAATGAATGAAGGGAACGAATGAATGGAGGGAATGAATGAAGGGGACGAATGAATGAATAAAGGAAACGAATCCAAGAAGGGAATGAATGAATGAAGGGAATGAACTGAATGAAGGGAATGTGGGGAATGAATCGAATGAAGGGAATGGGAGAATGAAAGGAATGAATGAATGAAGGGACTGAATGAAAAGAAGGGAATGAATGAATTGAGGGAATTAAGAGATTGAGGGCAATGAATGAATGAAAGGAATATAAGAATGAATGGGAATGTACGAATGAAGGGAACGAATGAATGGAGGGAATGGATGAATGAATGAAGGGAATGTATGAATGAAGTGAGTGAATGAATGAAGGTTATGTATGAATGAAGGGAATGAATAAATGAAGGGAATGCATTGAATGAAACGAATGAGGGGAGTAAATGAATGATGGGAATGAGTGAATGAAGGGAATGAGTGAATGAAAGGAATGAAAGTAATGAAGGGAATGAAGGGAACGAAAGGAATGAATGAGTGAGGGGATTGAATGTACGAAGAGAATGAATGAATGAAGGGAATGAAGAGAATGAGGGGAATGAATGAATGGAGGGAATGAATGAATGATGGGAACGCATACATGAAGGGATGAATGAATGAAGGGAACGAAAGAATGGAGGGAATGAATGAAGGGAACGAATGAATGAAGAGAATGAATGAATGAGGGGAATGAATGAATGAAGGGAATGAATGAATGGAGGGAACGAATGAATGGAGGGAATGAATTAATGAAGGGAACGAATGTATGAAGAGAATGAATGAATGAAGGGAATGAATGAATGAAGGGAATGAAGAGAATGAGGGGAATGAATGAATGAAAGGAACATAAGAATGAATGGGAATGTACGAATGAAGGGAACGAATGAATGGAGGGAATGGATGAATGAATGAAGGGAATGTATGAATGAAGTGAGTGAATGAATGAAGGTTATATATGAATGAAGGGAATGAATAAATGAAGGGAATGAATTGAATGAAAGGAATGAGGGGAATGAATGAATGATGGGAATGAGTGAATGAAGGGAATGAATGAATGATGGGAATGAGTGAATGAAGGGAATGAATGAATGAAGGGAACGAATGAACGAAGGGGATGAATGAACGAAGGGAATGAATGATTGAAGGGAATGTAAGAATGAAGCGAATGAACGGATGAAGGAAACGAATGAATGAAGGGAATGAAGGGAATGAAGGGAATGAAGAGAATGAGGGGAATAAATGAATGAAAAGAATGTGCGAATGAATGGGAATGTATGAATGAAGGGAACAAATGAGTGAATGAAGGGAACGAATGCATGAAAGGAATGTACGAATGAAGGGAATGAAGAGAATGAGGGGAATAAATGAATGAAAGGAATGTACGAATGAATGGGAATGTATGAATGAAGGGAACGAATGAATGAATGAAGGGAACAAATGCATGAAGGGAATGAATGAATAAAGGGAATGTATGAACGAAGGGAATGGATGAATGAATGGATTGATGAGAATGAGGGAATAAATGAATGAAAGGAATATACGAATGAATGGGAATGAATGAATGAAGGGAATGAATGAATGGAGGGAACGAATGATCGGCGGGAATGAATTAATGAAGGGAACGAATGAATGAAGGGAATGGATGAATGAAAGGAATGAACAGAATGAGGGAATAAATGAATGAAAGGAATATACGAATGAATGGGAATGAATGAATGAAGGGAACGAATGAATGGAGGGAATGAATGAATGAAGGGAACGAATGAATGAAGGGAATTGAATGAATGAAGGTAATAAAGGGAATGAAGGGAATGAGGAGAATGAATGTATGACGGGAATGAATGATCGAATGGAATGAATGAATGAAACGAACGAATGAATGAAGGGAATGAATGAATGAAGCGAATGAATGAATGGAGGGAATGAATGAATGAAGGGAATGAATGAATGAGGGGAACGAATGAACGAAGGGAATGAATGATTGAAGGGAATGTAATAATGAGGGGAATGTATAAATGATGGGAGTGAATGAAGGGAACGAATGAACGAAGGGAATGAATGAATGAAGGGAATGTATGAACGAAGGGAATGGATGAATGAATGGAATGAAGAGAATGAGGGAATAAATGAATGAAAGGAATATACGAATGAATGGGAATGAATGAATGAAGGGAACGAATGAATGGAGGGAATGAATGAAGGGGACGAATGAATGAATAAAGGAAACGAATCCAAGAAGGGAATGAATGAATGAAGGGAATGAACTGAATGAAGGGAATGTAAGAATGAAGCGAATGAACGGATGAAGGAAACGAATGAATGAAGGGAATGAAGGGAATGAAGGGAATGAAGAGAATGAGGGGAATAAATGAATGAAAAGAATGTGCGAATGAATGGGAATGTATGAATGAAGGGAACAAATGAGTGAATGAAGGGAACGAATGCATGAAAGGAATGTACGAATGAAGGGAATGAAGAGAATGAGGGGAATAAATGAATGAAAGGAATGTACGAATGAATGGGAATGTATGAATGAAGGGAACGAATGAATGAATGAAGGGAACAAATGCATGAAGGGAATGAATGAATAAAGGGAATGTATGAACGAAGGGAATGGATGAATGAATGGATTGATGCGAATGAGGGAATAAATGAATGAAAGGAATATACGAATGAATGGGAATGAATGAATGAAGGGAATGAATGAATGGATGGAACGAATGAATGGAGGGAATGAATTAATGAAGGGAACGAATGAATGAAGGGAATGAATGAATGAAGGGAATGAAGAGAATGAGGGGAATGAATGAATGAAAGGAATGTACGAATGAATGGGAATGTATGAATGAAGGGAACGAATGAATGAAGGGAATGAATGAATGAAGGTAATAAAGGGAATGAAGGGAATGAGGAGAATGAATGTATGACGGGAATGAATGATCGAATGGAATGAATGAATGAAACGAACGAATGAATGAAGGGAATGAATGAATGAAGCGAATGAATGAATGGAGGGAATGAATGAATGAAGGGAATGAATGAATGAGGGGAACGAATGAACGAAGGGAATGAATGAACGAAGGGAATGAATGATTGAAGGGAATGTAATAATGAGGGGAATGTATAAATGATGGGAGTGAATGAAGGGAACGAATGAACGAAGGGAATGAATGAATGAAGGGAACGAATGAACGAAGGGAATGAATGAACGAAGGGAATGAATGATTGAAGGGAATGTAATAATGAGGGGAATGTATACATGATGGGAGTGAATGAAGGGAACGAATGAACGAAGGGAATGAATGAATGAAGGGAATGTATGAACGAAGGGAATGGATGAATGAATGGAATGAAGAGAATGAGGGAATAAATGAATGAAAGGAATATACGAATGAATGGGAATGAATGAATGAAGGGAACGAATGAATGGAGGGAATGAATGAAGGGGACGAATGAATGAATAAAGGAAACGAATCCAAGAAGGGAATGAATGAATGAAGGGAATGAACTGAATGAAGGGAATGTGGGGAATGAATCGAATGAAGGGAATGGGAGAATGAAAGGAATGAATGAATGAAGGGACTGAATGAAAAGAAGGGAATGAATGAATTGAGGGAATTAAGAGATTGAGGGCAATGAATGAATGAAAGGAATATAAGAATGAATGGGAATGTACGAATGAAGGGAACGAATGAATGGAGGGAATGGATGAATGAATGAAGGGAATGTATGAATGAAGTGAGTGAATGAATGAAGGTTATGTATGAATGAAGGGAATGAATAAATGAAGGGAATGCATTGAATGAAACGAATGAGGGGAGTAAATGAATGATGGGAATGAGTGAATGAAGGGAATGAGTGAATGAAAGGAATGAAAGTAATGAAGGGAATGAAGGGAACGAAAGGAATGAATGAGTGAGGGGATTGAATGTACGAAGAGAATGAATGAATGAAGGGAATGAAGAGAATGAGGGGAATGAATGAATGAGGGGAACGAATGAACGAAGGGAATGAATGAACGAAGGGAATGAATGATTGAAGGGAATGTAATAATGAGGGGAATGTATAAATGATGGGAGTGAATGAAGGGAACGAATGAACGAAGGGAATGAATGAATGAAGGGAACGAATGAACGAAGGGAATGAATGAACGAAGGGAATGAATGATTGAAGGGAATGTAATAATGAGGGGAATGTATACATGATGGGAGTGAATGAAGGGAACGAATGAACGAAGGGAATGAATGAATGAAGGGAATGTATGAACGAAGGGAATGGATGAATGAATGGAATGAAGAGAATGAGGGAATAAATGAATGAAAGGAATATACGAATGAATGGGAATGAATGAATGAAGGGAACGAATGAATGGAGGGAATGAATGAAGGGGACGAATGAATGAATAAAGGAAACGAATCCAAGAAGGGAATGAATGAATGAAGGGAATGAACTGAATGAAGGGAATGTGGGGAATGAATCGAATGAAGGGAATGGGAGAATGAAAGGAATGAATGAATGAAGGGACTGAATGAAAAGAAGGGAATGAATGAATTGAGGGAATTAAGAGATTGAGGGCAATGAATGAATGAAAGGAATATAAGAATGAATGGGAATGTACGAATGAAGGGAACGAATGAATGGAGGGAATGGATGAATGAATGAAGGGAATGTATGAATGAAGTGAGTGAATGAATGAAGGTTATGTATGAATGAAGGGAATGAATAAATGAAGGGAATGCATTGAATGAAACGAATGAGGGGAGTAAATGAATGATGGGAATGAGTGAATGAAGGGAATGAGTGAATGAAAGGAATGAAAGTAATGAAGGGAATGAAGGGAACGAAAGGAATGAATGAGTGAGGGGATTGAATGTACGAAGAGAATGAATGAATGAAGGGAATGAAGAGAATGAGGGGAATGAATGAATGGAGGGAATGAATGAATGATGGGAACGCATACATGAAGGGATGAATGAATGAAGGGAACGAAAGAATGGAGGGAATGAATGAAGGGAACGAATGAATGAAGAGAATGAATGAATGAGGGGAATGAATGAATGAAGGGAATGAATGAATGGAGGGAACGAATGAATGGAGGGAATGAATTAATGAAGGGAACGAATGTATGAAGAGAATGAATGAATGAAGGGAATGAATGAATGAAGGGAATGAAGAGAATGAGGGGAATGAATGAATGAAAGGAACATAAGAATGAATGGGAATGTACGAATGAAGGGAACGAATGAATGGAGGGAATGGATGAATGAATGAAGGGAATGTATGAATGAAGTGAGTGAATGAATGAAGGTTATATATGAATGAAGGGAATGAATAAATGAAGGGAATGAATTGAATGAAAGGAATGAGGGGAATGAATGAATGATGGGAATGAGTGAATGAAGGGAATGAATGAATGATGGGAATGAGTGAATGAAGGGAATGAATGAATGAAGGGAACGAATGAACGAAGGGGATGAATGAACGAAGGGAATGAATGATTGAAGGGAATGTAAGAATGAAGCGAATGAACGGATGAAGGAAACGAATGAATGAAGGGAATGAAGGGAATGAAGGGAATGAAGAGAATGAGGGGAATAAATGAATGAAAAGAATGTGCGAATGAATGGGAATGTATGAATGAAGGGAACAAATGAGTGAATGAAGGGAACGAATGCATGAAAGGAATGTACGAATGAAGGGAATGAAGAGAATGAGGGGAATAAATGAATGAAAGGAATGTACGAATGAATGGGAATGTATGAATGAAGGGAACGAATGAATGAATGAAGGGAACAAATGCATGAAGGGAATGAATGAATAAAGGGAATGTATGAACGAAGGGAATGGATGAATGAATGGATTGATGCGAATGAGGGAATAAATGAATGAAAGGAATATACGAATGAATGGGAATGAATGAATGAAGGGAATGAATGAATGGAGGGAACGAATGAATGGAGGGAATGAATTAATGAAGGGAACGAATGAATGAAGGGAATGAATGAATGAAGGGAATGAAGAGAATGAGGGGAATGAATAAATGAAAGGAATGTACGAATGAATGGGAATGTATGAATGAAGGGAACGAATGAATGGAGGGAATGGATGAATGAATGAAGGGAATGTATGAATGAAGGGAATGAATGAGTGAAGGTAATGTATGAATGGAGGGAATGAATAAATGAAGGGAATGAATTGAATGAAAGGAATGAGGGGAATGAATGAATGATGGGAATGAATGAATGACGGGAATGAAAGGAATGAAGGGAATGAATGGAATGAAGAGAATGGGGGGAACAAATGAATGAAAGGAATATACGAATGAATGGGAATGAACGAATGAAGGGAACGAATGAATGGAGGGAATGAATGAAGGGGACGAATGAATGAAGAGAATGAATGAATGAACGGAATGAATGAATGAAGGGAACGAATGAACGAAGGGGATGAATGGGCGAAGGGAATGAATGATTGAAGGGAATGTAATAATGAAGGGAATGTATAAATGATTTGAGTGAATGAAGGGAATGAATGAACGAAGGGAATGAATGATTGAAGGGAATGTAAGAATGAAGCGAATGAACGGATGAAGGAAACGAATGAATGAAGGGAATGAGGGGAATGAAGGGAATGAAGAGAATGAGGGGTATAAATGAATGAAAAGAATGTGCGAATGAATGGGAATGTATGAATGAAGGGAACAAATGAATGAATGAAGGGAACGAATGCATGAAAGGAATGTACGAATGAAGGGAATGAAGAGAATGAGGGGAATAAATGAATGAAAGGAATGTACGAATGAATGGGAATGTATGAATGAAGGGAACGAATGAATGAATGAAGGGAACAAATGCATGAAGGGAATGAATGAATAAAGGGAATGTATGAACGAAGGGAATGGATGAATGAATGGATTGATGAGAATGAGGGAATAAATGAATGAAAGGAATATACGAATGAATGGGAATGAATGAATGAAGGGAATGAATGAATGGAGGGAACGAATGATCGGCGGGAATGAATTAATGAAGGGAACGAATGAATGAAGGGAATGGATGAATGAAAGGAATGAACAGAATGAGGGAATAAATGAATGAAAGGAATATACGAATGAATGGGAATGAATGAATGAAGGGAACGAATGAATGGAGGGAATGAATGAATGAAGGGAACGAATGAATGAAGGGAATTGAATGAATGAAGGTAATAAAGGGAATGAAGGGAATGAGGAGAATGAATGTATGACGGGAATGAATGATCGAATGGAATGAATGAATGAAACGAACGAATGAATGAAGGGAATGAATGAATGAAGCGAATGAATGAATGGAGGGAATGAATGAATGAAGGGAATGAATGAATGAGGGGAACGAATGAACGAAGGGAATGAATGAACGAAGGGAATGAATGATTGAAGGGAATGTAATAATGAGGGGAATGTATAAATGATGGGAGTGAATGAAGGGAACGAATGAACGAAGGGAATGAATGAATGAAGGGAATGTATGAACGAAGGGAATGGATGAATGAATGGAATGAAGAGAATGAGGGAATAAATGAATGAAAGGAATATACGAATGAATGGGAATGAATGAATGAAGGGAACGAATGAATGGAGGGAATGAATGAAGGGGACGAATGAATGAATAAAGGAAACGAATCCAAGAAGGGAATGAATGAATGAAGGGAATGAACTGAATGAAGGGAATGTGGGGAATGAATCGAATGAAGGGAATGGGAGAATGAAAGGAATGAATGAATGAAGGGACTGAATGAAAAGAAGGGAATGAATGAATTGAGGGAATTAAGAGATTGAGGGCAATGAATGAATGAAAGGAATATAAGAATGAATGCGAATGTACGAATGAAGGGAACGAATGAATGGAGGGAATGGATGAATGAATGAAGGGAATGTATGAATGAAGTGAGTGAATGAATGAAGGTTATGTATGAATGAAGGGAATGAATAAATGAAGGGAATGAATTGAATGAAACGAATGAGGGGAGTAAATGAATGATGGGAATGAGTGAATGAAGGGAATGAGTGAATGAAAGGAATGAAAGTAATGAAGGGAATGAAGGGAACGAAAGGAATGAATGAGTGAGGGGATTGAATGTACGAAGAGAATGAATGAATGAAGGGAATGAAGAGAATGAGGGGAATGAATGAATGGAGGGAATGAATGAATGATGGGAACGCATACATGAAGGGATGAATGAATGAAGGGAACGAATGAATGGAGGGAATGAATGAAGGGAACGAATGAATGAAGAGAATGAATGAATGAGGGGAATGAATGCATGAAGGGAATGAATGAATGGAGGGAACGAATGAATGGAGGGAATGAATTAATGAAGGGAACGAATTAATGAAGAGAATGAATGAATGAAGGGAATGAATGAATGAAGGGAATGAAGAGAATGAGGGGAATGAATGAATGAAAGGAACATAAGAATGAATGGGAATGTACGAATGAAGGGAACGAATGAATGGAGGGAATGGATGAATGAATGAAGGGAATGTATGAATGAAGTGAGTGAATGAATGAAGGTCATATATGAATGAAGGGAATGAATAAATGAAGGGAATGAATTGAATGAAAGGAATGATGGGAATGAATGAATGATGGGAATGAGTGAATGAAGGGAATGAATGAATGATGGGAATGAGTGAATGAAGGGAATGAATGAATTAAGGGAACGAATGAACGAAGGGGATGAATGAACGAAGGGAATGAATGATTGAAGGGAATGTAATAATGAAGGGAATGTATAAATGATTTGAGTGAATGAAGGGAATGTATGAACGAATGGAATGAATGATTGAAGGGAATGTAAGAATGAAGCGAATGAACGGATGAAGGAAACGAATGAATGAAGGGAATGAATGAATGGAGGGAATGAAGGGAATGAAGAGAATGAGGGGAATAAATGAATGAAAGGAATGTACGAATGAATGGGAATGTATAAATGAAGGGAACGAATGAATGAATGAAGGGAACAAATGCATGAAGGGAATGAATGAATGAAGGGAATGTATGAACGAAGGGAATGGATGAATGAATGGAATAAAGAGAATGAGGGAATAAATGAATGAAAGGAATATACGAATGAATGGGAATGTATGAATGGAGGGAATGAATAAATGAAGGGAATGAATTGAATGAAAGGAATGAGGGGAATGAATGAATGATGGGAATGAGTGAATGAAGGAAATGTATGAATGAAGGGAATGGATGGATGAAGCGAATGAACGGATGAAGGAAACGAATGAATAAAGGGAATGAATGAATGAAGGGAATGAAGGGAATGAAGAGAATGAGGGGAATAAATGAATGAAACGAATGTGCGAATGAATGGGAATGTATGAATGGAGGGAATGAATAAATGAAGGGAATGAATTGAATGAAAGGAATGAGGGGAATGAATGAATGATGGGAATGAGTGAATGAAGGGAATGAATGAATGAAGGGAACGAATGAACGAAGGGGATGAATGAACGAAGGGAATGAATGATTGAAGGGAATGTGATAATGAAGGGAATGTATAAATGATTTGAGTGGATGAAGGGAATGAATGAACGAAGGGAATGAATGATTGAAGGGAATGTAAGAATGAAGCGAATGAACGGATGAAGGAACCGAATGAATGAAGGGAATGAAGGGAATGAAGAGAATGAAGAGAATGAGGGGAATAAATGAATGAAAGGTATGTGCGAATGAAGGGAATGAAGGAAAAGAAGGGAATGAATGAATGAAGGAAATGAATGAATGAGGGGGATGAATGAATGAAGGGAATGAATGTATAAAGGGAATGAGGGGAGTGAATGAATGAAGGGAGTGAGTGCATGAAAGGAATGAAAGGAATGAAAGGAATGAAGGGAATGAAGGGAACGAAAGGAATGAATGAGTGAGGGGACTGAATGTACGAAGGGAATGAATGAATGAAGGGAATGGCGAGAATGAGGGGAGAGAATGAATGACAGGAATGTACGAATGAATGGGAATGTATGAATGAGGGGAATGAATGAATGAAGGGAATGTATGAATGGAGGGAACGAATGAATGGAGGGAATGAATTAATGAAGGGAACGAATGAATGAAGAGAATGAATGAATGAAGGGAATGAATGAATGAAGGGAATGAAGAGAATGAGTGGAATGAATGAATGAAAGGAACATAAGAATGAATGGGAATGTACGAATGAAGGGAACGAATGAATGGAGGGAATGGATGAATGAATGAAGGGAATGTATGAATGAAGTGAGTGAATGAATGAAGGTTATATATGAATGAAGGGAATGAATAAATGAAGGGAATGAATTGAATGAAAGGAATGAGGGGAATGAATGAATGATGGGAATGAGTGAATGAAGGGAATGAATGAATGAAGGGAACGAATGAACGAAGGGGATGAATGAACGAAGGGAATGAATGATTGAAGGGAATGTAATAATGAAGGGAATGTATAGATGGTTTGAGTGGATGAGGGGAATGAATGAGCGAAGGGAATGAATTATTGATGGGAATGTAAGAATGAAGCGAATGAACGGATGAAGGAAACGAATGAATGAAGGGAATGAATGAATGAAGGGAATGAAGAGAATGAAGGAAATGAAGAGAATGAGGGAATAAATGAATGAAAGGAATATACGAATGAATGGGAATGAATGAATGAAGGGAATGAATGAATGGAGGGAACGAATGAATGGAGGGAATGAATTAATGAAGGGAACGAATGAATGAAGGGAATGAATGAATGAAGGGAATGAAGAGAATGAGGGGAATGAATAAATGAAAGGAATGTACGAATGAATGGGAATGTATGAATGAAGGGAACGAATGAATGGAGGGAATGGATGAATGAATGAAGGGAATGTATGAATGAAGGGAATGAATGAGTGAAGGTAATGTATGAATGGAGGGAATGAATAAATGAAGGGAATGAATTGAATGAAAGGAATGAGGGGAATGAATGAATGATGGGAATGAATGAATGACGGGAATGAAAGGAATGAAGGGAATGAATGGAATGAAGAGAATGGGGGGAACAAATGAATGAAAGGAATATACGAATGAATGGGAATGAACGAATGAAGGGAACGAATGAATGGAGGGAATGAATGAAGGGGACGAATGAATGAAGAGAATGAATGAATGAACGGAATGAATGAATGAAGGGAACGAATGAACGAAGGGGATGAATGGGCGAAGGGAATGAATGATTGAAGGGAATGTAATAATGAAGGGAATGTATAAATGATTTGAGTGAATGAAGGGAATGAATGAACGAAGGGAATGAATGATTGAAGGGAATGTAAGAATGAAGCGAATGAACGGATGAAGGAAACGAATGAATGAAGGGAATGAGGGGAATGAAGGGAATGAAGAGAATGAGGGGTATAAATGAATGAAAAGAATGTGCGAATGAATGGGAATGTATGAATGAAGGGAACAAATGAATGAATGAAGGGAACGAATGCATGAAAGGAATGTACGAATGAAGGGAATGAAGAGAATGAGGGGAATAAATGAATGAAAGGAATGTACGAATGAATGGGAATGTATGAATGAAGGGAACGAATGAATGAATGAAGGGAACAAATGCATGAAGGGAATGAATGAATAAAGGGAATGTATGAACGAAGGGAATGGATGAATGAATGGATTGATGAGAATGAGGGAATAAATGAATGAAAGGAATATACGAATGAATGGGAATGAATGAATGAAGGGAATGAATGAATGGAGGGAACGAATGATCGGCGGGAATGAATTAATGAAGGGAACGAATGAATGAAGGGAATGGATGAATGAAAGGAATGAACAGAATGAGGGAATAAATGAATGAAAGGAATATACGAATGAATGGGAATGAATGAATGAAGGGAACGAATGAATGGAGGGAATGAATGAATGAAGGGAACGAATGAATGAAGGGAATTGAATGAATGAAGGTAATAAAGGGAATGAAGGGAATGAGGAGAATGAATGTATGACGGGAATGAATGATCGAATGGAATGAATGAATGAAACGAACGAATGAATGAAGGGAATGAATGAATGAAGCGAATGAATGAATGGAGGGAATGAATGAATGAAGGGAATGAATGAATGAGGGGAACGAATGAACGAAGGGAATGAATGAACGAAGGGAATGAATGATTGAAGGGAATGTAATAATGAGGGGAATGTATAAATGATGGGAGTGAATGAAGGGAACGAATGAACGAAGGGAATGAATGAATGAAGGGAATGTATGAACGAAGGGAATGGATGAATGAATGGAATGAAGAGAATGAGGGAATAAATGAATGAAAGGAATATACGAATGAATGGGAATGAATGAA
Organism: Megachile leachella; assembly: GCA_963576845.1. NCBI lineage: Eukaryota > Metazoa > Arthropoda > Insecta > Hymenoptera > Megachilidae > Megachile > Megachile leachella. The sequence continues at coordinate 968,119 of CAUYWW010000227.1, read as the reverse complement.
TGAAGGGAACGAATGAATGGAGGGAATGAATGAAGGGGACGAATGAATGAATAAAGGAAACGAATCCAAGAAGGGAATGAATGAATGAAGGGAATGAACTGAATGAAGGGAATGTGGGGAATGAATCGAATGAAGGGAATGGGAGAATGAAAGGAATGAATGAATGAAGGGACTGAATGAAAAGAAGGGAATGAATGAATTGAGGGAATTAAGAGATTGAGGGCAATGAATGAATGAAAGGAATATAAGAATGAATGCGAATGTACGAATGAAGGGAACGAATGAATGGAGGGAATGGATGAATGAATGAAGGGAATGTATGAATGAAGTGAGTGAATGAATGAAGGTTATGTATGAATGAAGGGAATGAATAAATGAAGGGAATGAATTGAATGAAACGAATGAGGGGAGTAAATGAATGATGGGAATGAGTGAATGAAGGGAATGAGTGAATGAAAGGAATGAAAGTAATGAAGGGAATGAAGGGAACGAAAGGAATGAATGAGTGAGGGGATTGAATGTACGAAGAGAATGAATGAATGAAGGGAATGAAGAGAATGAGGGGAATGAATGAATGGAGGGAATGAATGAATGATGGGAACGCATACATGAAGGGATGAATGAATGAAGGGAACGAATGAATGGAGGGAATGAATGAAGGGAACGAATGAATGAAGAGAATGAATGAATGAGGGGAATGAATGCATGAAGGGAATGAATGAATGGAGGGAACGAATGAATGGAGGGAATGAATTAATGAAGGGAACGAATTAATGAAGAGAATGAATGAATGAAGGGAATGAATGAATGAAGGGAATGAAGAGAATGAGGGGAATGAATGAATGAAAGGAACATAAGAATGAATGGGAATGTACGAATGAAGGGAACGAATGAATGGAGGGAATGGATGAATGAATGAAGGGAATGTATGAATGAAGTGAGTGAATGAATGAAGGTCATATATGAATGAAGGGAATGAATAAATGAAGGGAATGAATTGAATGAAAGGAATGATGGGAATGAATGAATGATGGGAATGAGTGAATGAAGGGAATGAATGAATGATGGGAATGAGTGAATGAAGGGAATGAATGAATTAAGGGAACGAATGAACGAAGGGGATGAATGAACGAAGGGAATGAATGATTGAAGGGAATGTAATAATGAAGGGAATGTATAAATGATTTGAGTGAATGAAGGGAATGTATGAACGAATGGAATGAATGATTGAAGGGAATGTAAGAATGAAGCGAATGAACGGATGAAGGAAACGAATGAATGAAGGGAATGAATGAATGGAGGGAATGAAGGGAATGAAGAGAATGAGGGGAATAAATGAATGAAAGGAATGTACGAATGAATGGGAATGTATAAATGAAGGGAACGAATGAATGAATGAAGGGAACAAATGCATGAAGGGAATGAATGAATGAAGGGAATGTATGAACGAAGGGAATGGATGAATGAATGGAATAAAGAGAATGAGGGAATAAATGAATGAAAGGAATATACGAATGAATGGGAATGTATGAATGGAGGGAATGAATAAATGAAGGGAATGAATTGAATGAAAGGAATGAGGGGAATGAATGAATGATGGGAATGAGTGAATGAAGGAAATGTATGAATGAAGGGAATGGATGGATGAAGCGAATGAACGGATGAAGGAAACGAATGAATAAAGGGAATGAATGAATGAAGGGAATGAAGGGAATGAAGAGAATGAGGGGAATAAATGAATGAAACGAATGTGCGAATGAATGGGAATGTATGAATGGAGGGAATGAATAAATGAAGGGAATGAATTGAATGAAAGGAATGAGGGGAATGAATGAATGATGGGAATGAGTGAATGAAGGGAATGAATGAATGAAGGGAACGAATGAACGAAGGGGATGAATGAACGAAGGGAATGAATGATTGAAGGGAATGTGATAATGAAGGGAATGTATAAATGATTTGAGTGGATGAAGGGAATGAATGAACGAAGGGAATGAATGATTGAAGGGAATGTAAGAATGAAGCGAATGAACGGATGAAGGAACCGAATGAATGAAGGGAATGAAGGGAATGAAGAGAATGAAGAGAATGAGGGGAATAAATGAATGAAAGGTATGTGCGAATGAAGGGAATGAAGGAAAAGAAGGGAATGAATGAATGAAGGAAATGAATGAATGAGGGGGATGAATGAATGAAGGGAATGAATGTATAAAGGGAATGAGGGGAGTGAATGAATGAAGGGAGTGAGTGCATGAAAGGAATGAAAGGAATGAAAGGAATGAAGGGAATGAAGGGAACGAAAGGAATGAATGAGTGAGGGGACTGAATGTACGAAGGGAATGAATGAATGAAGGGAATGGCGAGAATGAGGGGAGAGAATGAATGACAGGAATGTACGAATGAATGGGAATGTATGAATGAGGGGAATGAATGAATGAAGGGAATGTATGAATGGAGGGAACGAATGAATGGAGGGAATGAATTAATGAAGGGAACGAATGAATGAAGAGAATGAATGAATGAAGGGAATGAATGAATGAAGGGAATGAAGAGAATGAGTGGAATGAATGAATGAAAGGAACATAAGAATGAATGGGAATGTACGAATGAAGGGAACGAATGAATGGATGGAATGGATGAATGAATGAAGGGAATGTATGAATGAAGTGAGTGAATGAATGAAGGTTATATATGAATGAAGGGAATGAATAAATGAAGGGAATGAATTGAATGAAAGGAATGAGGGGAATGAATGAATGATGGGAATGAGTGAATGAAGGGAATGAATGAATGAAGGGAACGAATGAACGAAGGGGATGAATGAACGAAGGGAATGAATGATTGAAGGGAATGTAATAATGAAGGGAATGTATAGATGGTTTGAGTGGATGAGGGGAATGAATGAGCGAAGGGAATGAATTATTGATGGGAATGTAAGAATGAAGCGAATGAACGGATGAAGGAAACGAATGAATGAAGGGAATGAATGAATGAAGGGAATGAAGAGAATGAAGGAAATGAAGAGAATGAGGGGAATAAATGAATGAAAGGAATGTACGAATGAATGGGAATGTATGAATGAAGGGAACAAATGCATGAAGGGAATGAATGAATAAAGGGAATGTATGAACGAAGGGAATGGATGAATGAATGGATTGATGAGAATGAGGGAATAAATGAATGAAAGGAATATACGAATGAATGGGAATGAATGAATGAAGGGAATGAATGAATGGAGGGAACGAATGAATGGAGGGAATGAATTAATGAAGGGAACGAATGAATGAAGGGAATGAATGAATGAAGGGAATGAAGAGAATGAGGGGAATGAATGAATGAAAGGAATGTACGAATGAATGGGAATGTATGAATGAAGGGAACGAATGAATGGAGGGAATGGATGAATGAATGAAGGGAATGTATGAATGAAGGGAATGAATGAGTGAAGGTAATGTATGAATGGAGGGAATGAATAAATGAAGGGAATGAATTGAATGAAAGGAATGAGGGGAATGAATGAATGATGGGAATGAATGAATGACGGGAATGAAAGGAATGAAGGGAAGTAATGGAATGAAGAGAATGGGGGGAACAAATGAATGAAAGGAATATACGAATGAATGGGAATGAACGAATGAAGGGAACGAATGAATGGAGGGAATGAATGAAGGGGACGAATGAATGAAGGGAATGGATGAATGAATGGAATGAAGAGAATGAGGGAATAAATGAATGAAAGGAATATACGAATGAATGGGAATGAATGAATGAAGGGAACGAATGAATGGAGGGAATGAATGAAGGGGCCGAATGAATGAAGAGAATGAATGAATGAGGTGAATGAATGAATGAAGGGAATGAATGATTGAAGGGAATGTAAGAAAGAAGCGAATGAACGGATGAAGGAAACGAATGAATGAAGGGAATGAATGAATGAAGGAAATGAACGAATGAAGGGAACGAATGAATGGAGGGAACGAATGAATGAAGAGAATGAATGAATGAGGGGAATGAATGAATGAAAGGAACATACGAATGAATGGGAATGTATGAATGAAGGGAACGAATGAATGGAGGGAATGGATGAATGAATGAAGGAAATGTATGAATGAAGGGAATGAATGAATGAAGGTAATGTATGAATGAAGGGAATGTAAGAATGAAGCGTATGAACGGATGAAGGAAACGAATGAATGAAGGGAATGAATGAATGAAGGGAATGAAGGGAATGAAGGGAATGAAGAGAATGAGGGGAATAAATGAATGAAAGGAATGTGCGAATGAATGGGAATGTATGAATGAAGGAAACGAATGAATGAAGGGAATGAATGAATGAAGGGAATGAAGGGAATGAATGAATGAAGGGAATGAAGGGAATGAAGGGAATGAAGGGAATGAAGAGAATGAGGGGAATAAATGAATGAAAGGAATGTGCGAATGAATGGGAATGTATGAATGAAGGGAACGAATGAATGAATGAAGGGAACAAATGCATGAAGGGAATGAATGAATAAACGAATGTATGAACGAAGGGAATGGACGAATGAATGGAATGAAGAGAATGAGGGAAGAAATGAATGAAAGGAATATACGAATGAATGGGAAGGAATGAATGAAGGGAACGAATGAATGGAGGGAAAGAATGAATGAAGGGAACGCGTGAACGAAGGGAATGAATGAATGAAGGTAATAAAGGGAATGAAGGGAATGAGGGGAATGAATGTATGACGGGAATGAATGATCGAATGGAATGAATGAATGAAAGGAACGAATGAATGAAGGGACCGAATGAATGAATGAAGGGAATGTATGAATGAAGGGAATGAATGATTGAAGGGAATGTAAGAAAGAAGCGAATGAACGGATGAAGGAAACGAAAGAATGAAGGGACTGAATGAATGAAGCGAATGAATGAATGGTGGGAATGAGTGAATGAAGGGAATGAATGAATGAAGGGAACGAATGAATGAAGGGGATGAATGAACGAAGGGAATGAATGATTGAAGGGAATGTAATAATGAAGGGAATGTATAAATGATTTGAGTGGATGAAGGGAATGAGTGAACGAAGGGAATGAATGATTGAAGGGAATGTAAGAATGAAGCGAATGAGCGGATGAAGGAAACGAATGAATGAAGGGAATGAATAATTGAAGGGAATGGATGGATGAAGCGAATGAACGGATGAAGGAAACGAATGAATAAAGGGAATGAATGAATGAAGGGAATGAAGGGAATGAAGGGAATGAAGAGAATGAGGGGAACAAATGAATGAAAGGAATGTACGAATGAATGGGAATGTATGTATGAAGGGAACGAATGAATGAATGAAGGGAACGAGTGCATGAAGGGCATGAATGAATGAAGGGAATGTATGAATGAAGGGAATGAATGAATCAAGGGAACGAATGCATGAAGGGAATAAATGAATGAAGGGAATGTATGAATGAAGGTAATGGATGAATGAAGGGAATGAAGAGAATAAAGGAATAAATGAATGAAAGGAATATACGAATGGATGGGAATGAATGAATGGAGGGAACGAATGAATGGAGGGAATGAATGAATGAAGGGAACGAATGAATGGAGGGAATGAATGAATGAAGGGAACGAATGAATGAAGGGAATGAATGAATGAAGGTAATAAAGGGAATGAAGGGAATGAACGTATGAAGGGAATCAGTGCATGAAAGGAATGAAAGGAATGAAAGGAATGAAGGGAATGAAGGGAACGAAGGGAATGAATGAATGAAGCGAATGAATGAGTGGTGGGAAGGAATGAACGAGGGCAATGAATGAATGAAGGGAATGAATGGGTGGAGGGAATGAATGAACGAAGGCAATGAATGAATGAAGGCAATGACGGTAATGAGGGGAATGTATGAATGAAGCGAATGTGTGAATGCAAGGAATGGATGGAATGAAGGGAATGAATGAACGAAGGGATTGAATGAATGAAGGGAATGAAGAAAATGAGGGGAATGAAAGGATGAAGGAGACGAATGAATGATGGGAATGAATGAATGAAGGGAATGAAGGGCATGAAGGGAATGAAGAGAATGAGGGGAATAAATGAATGAAAGGAATGTACGAATGAATGGGAATGTATGAATGAAGGGAACGAATGCATGAAGGGCATGAATGAATGAAGGAAATGTATGAATGAAGGGAATGAATGAATCAAGGGAACGAATGCATGAAGGGAATAAATGAATGAAGGGAATGTATGAATGAAGGTAATGGATGAATGAAGGGAATGAAGAGAATGAGGGAATAAATGAATGAAAGGTATATACGAATGGATGGGAATGAATGAATGAAGGGAACGAATGAATGGAGGGAATGAATGAATGAAGGGAACGAATGAATGGGGGGAATGAATGAATGAAGGGAACGAATGAATGAAGGGAATGAATGAATGAAGGTAATAAAGGGAATGAAGGGAATGAATGTATGAAGGGAATCAGTGCATGAAAGGAATGAAAGGAATGAAAGGAATGAAGGGAATGAAGGGAACGAAGGGAATGAATGAATGAAGCGAATGAATGAGTGGTGGGAAGGAATGAACGAGGGCAATGAATGAATGAAGGGAATGAATGAGTGGAGGGAATGAATGAACGAAGGCAATGAATGAATGAAGGCAATGACGGTAATGAGGGGAATGTATGAATGAAGCGAATGTGTGAAAGCAAGGAATGGATGGAATGAAGGGAATGAATGCACGAAGGGATTGAATGAATTGAGCGAATGAAGAAAATGAGGGGAATGAAAGGATGAAGGAGACGAATGAATGATGGGAATGAATGAATGAAGGGAATGAAGGGCATGAAGGGAATGAAGAGAATGAGGGGAATAAATGAATGAAAGGAATGTACGAATGAATGGGAATGTATGAATGAAGGGAACGAATGCATGAAGTGAATGAGTGAATGAAGGGAATGTATAAATGAAGGGAATGGATGAATGAAGGGAATGAAGAGAATGAGGGAATAAATGAATGAAAGGAATGTACGAATGAATGGGAATGAATGAATGAAGGGAACGAATGAATGATTGAAGGGAACGAATGCATGAAGGGAATGAATGAATGAAGGGAATGTATGACTGAAGGGAATGTAAGAATGAAGCGAATGAACGGATGAAGGAAACGAATGAATGAAGGGAACGAATGCATGAAGTGAATGAGTGAATGAAGGGAATGTATAAATGAAGGGAATGGATGAATGAAGGGAATGAAGAGAATGAGGGAATAAATGAATGAAAGGAATGTACGAATGAATGGGAATGAATGAATGAAGGGAACGAATGAATGATTGAAGCGAACGAATGCATGAAGGGAATGAATGAATGAACGGAATGAAGAAAATGAGGGGAATGAATGAATGAAAGCAGTGTACGAATGAATGGGACTGAATCAATGAGGGGAAGGAATGAATGGAGGGAATCAATGAATGAAGGGAACGAATGAATTAGGAGAATGAATGAATGAAGGAATGAATGAAGGATCGGAACAAATTAATGAAGGGAATGAATTGAATGAATGGAATACGGGGAATGAGACAATGGAGGGAAATGAGTGAATGAAAGCAATGAACGGAATGACGGGAATGAAGGGAACGAAGGGAATGAATGAATGCAGGGAATGAATGAATGAAGGGTATGAACGAATGAAGGGAATAAATGGACGAAGGGAATGAATGAATGAAGGGAATGAAGGGAATAAAGGAAACGAATGAATGAAGAGAATGAACGTATGACGGGAATGAATGAATGGAGGGAATGAATGAATGAAGGGAATGAATGAATGGAGGGAATGAATGAATGAAGGGAATGAATGAATGGAGGGAATTAATGAAGGGAACGAAGCGAGTGTACGTAATGAATGAATGAACGAAGCGAATGAGAGGAATGAATGAATGAATAAAGGAAACGAATGGAAGAAGGGAATGAATGAATGAAGGGAATGTATCAATGAAGGTAATGGATGAATGAAGGGAATGAAGAGAATGAGGGAATAAATGAATGAAAGGAATATACGAATGGATGGGAATGAATGAATGAAGGGAACGAATGAATGGAGGGAATGAATGAATGAAGGAAATGAATGAATGAGGGGTATGCATGAATGAAAAGAATATACGAATGTATGGGAATGTATGAATGAAGGGAACGAATGAATGGAGGGAATGGATGAATGAATGAAGGGCATGAATGAATGAAGGGAATGTATGAATGAAGGGAATGAATGAATCAAGGGAACGAATGAACGAAGGGAATGAATGATTGGAGGGAATGTAAGAATGAGGGGAATGCATAAATGATGGGAGTGAATGAAGGGAATGAATGAACGAAGGGAATGAATGATTGAAGCGAATGTAAGAATGAGCGGAATGAACGGATGAAGGAAACGAATGAATGAAGGGAATGAATGAATGAAGGGAATGAAGGGAATGAAGGGAATGAAGAGAATGAGGGTAATAAATGAATGAAAGGAATGTACGAATGACAGGGAATGAATGAATGAAGGGAGCAATGAATCAATGAAGGGAACGAATGCATGAAGGGAATAAATGAATGAAGGGAATGTATGAATGGAGGGAATGAATGAATGAAGGGAACGAATGAATGAAGGGAATGAGTGAATGAAAGGAATAAAGGGAATGACTGAATGAAGAGAATGGACGAATGAAGGAAGCGGAGCGAATGTACGTAATGAATGAATGAATTAAATGAGTGAACGAATGAAGCAAATGTGGGGAACGAAGGGAATGAGTGAATGAAAGGAATGAAAGGAATGAAGGGAAGGAAGGGAACGAAGGGAATGAATGAATGCAGGGAATGAATGAAGGAAGGGAATGGATGAAGGAAGGGAATGAATGAATGAAGGGTATGAACGAATGAAGGGAATGAATGGACGAAGGGAATGAATGAATGAAGGGAATGAAGGGAATGAAGGGCACGTAGGGAATGAAGGGAATGAAGGGCACGTAGGGAATGAATGAATTAAGGGAGTGAATGAACGAAGGGAATGAATGAATGAAGGTAATGAATGAATGAAGGGAATGAAGAGAATGAGGGAACAAATGAATGAAGGGAATGAAGAGAATGAGGGAACAAATGAATGAAAGGAATATACGAATGAATGGGAATGAATGAATGAAGGGAACGAATGAATGGAGGGAATGAATGAATGAAGGGAATGAATGAATCAAGGGAATGAATTGAATGAAAGGAATGAATGAATGAAGGGAATGAATGAATGAAGGGAATGAATGAATGAAGGGAATGAATGAATGAAGGGAATGAAGAGAATGATGGAATAAATGAATGAAAGGAATATACGAATGAATGGGAATAAATGAATGAAGGGAACGAATTAATGGAGGGAATGAATGAATGAATGGAGGGAATGAATGATTGAAGGGAATGTAAGAATGAAGCGAATGAACGGATGAAGGAAACGAATGAATGAAGGGAATGAATGAATGAAGGGAATGAACGGAATGAAGGGAATGAAGAGAATGAGTTTAATAAATGAATGGAACGAATGTACGAATGAATGGGAATGTATGAATGAAGGGAACGAATGAATGAATGAAGGGAACAAATGCATGAAGGGAATGAATGAATGAAGGGAATGTATGAACGAAGGGAATGGATGAATGAATGGAATGAAGAGAATGAGGGAATAAATGAATGAAGGAATATACGAATGAATGGGAATGAATGAATGAAGAGAACGAATGAATGGAGGGAATGAATGAACGAAGGCAATGAATGAACGAAGGGAATGACGGTAATGAGGGGAATGTATGAATGAAGCGAATGAGTGAATGCAAGGAATGGATGGAATGTAGGGAATGAAGGAAACGAAGGGAATGAATGAATGAAGGGAATGAATGATTGAAGGGAATGTAAGAATGAAGCGAATGAACGGATGAAGGAAACGAATGAATGAAGGGAATGAATGAATGAAGGGAACGAATGAATGAAGGGAATGAATGAATGAAGATAATAAAGGGAATGATGGGAATGAATGTATGAAGGGAATCAGTGCATGAAAGGAATGAAAGGAATGAAAGGAATGAAGGGAATGAAGGGAACGAAGCGAACGAATGAATGAAGCGAATGAATGAGTGGTGGGAAGGAATGAACGAAGGCAATGAATGAATGAAGGGAACGAATTAATGGAGGGAATGAATGAATGAAGGGAATGAAGAGAATGAGGGAATAAATGAATGAAAGGAATATACGAATGAATGGGAATGAATGAATGAAGGGAATGAATAAATGAAGGGAATGAATAAATGAAGGGAATGAATAAATGAAGGGAATGAATTGAATGAAAGGAATGAGGGGAATGAATGAATGATGGGAATGTGTGAATGATGGAAATGTATGAATGAAGGGAATGGATGGATGAAGCGAATGAACGGATGAAGGAAACGAATGAATAAAGGGAATGAATGAATGAAGGGAATGAAGGGAATGAAGAGAATGAGGGGAATGAAGGGAATGAAGAGAATGAGGGGAATAAATGAATGAAAGGAATGTGCGAATGAATGGGAATGTATGAATGGAGGGAATGAATAAATGAAGGGAATGAATTGAATGAAAGGAATGAGGGGAATGAATGAATGATGGGAATGAGTGAATGAAGGGAATGAATGAATGAAAGGAACGAATGAACGAAGGGGATGAATGGACGAAGGGAATGAATGATTGAAGGGAGTGTAATAATGAAGGGAATGTATAAATGATTTGAGTGGATGAAGGGAATGAATGAACGAAGGGAATGAATGATTGAAGGGAATGTAAGAATGAAGCGAATGAACGGATGAAGGAAACGAATGAATGAAGGGAATGAATGAATGAAGGGAATGAAGGGAAAGAAGGGAATGAAGAGAATGAGGGGAATAAATGAATGAAAGGAATGTATGAACGAAGGGAACGAATGAAGAGAACGAATGCATGAAAGGAATGAATGAATGAAGGGAATGTATGTATGAAGGGAATGGATGAATGAAGGGAATGAAGAGATTGAGGGAATAAATGAATGAAAGGAATATACGAATGAATGGGAATGAATGAATGAAGGGAACGAATGAACGAAGGGAATGAATGAATGAAGGGAACGAATGAATGAAGGGAATGAATGAATGAAGGTAATAAAGGGAATGAAGGGATTGAGGAGAATGAATGTATGACGGGAATGAATGAGCGAATGGAATGAATGAATGAAAGGAACGAATGAATGAAGGGAATGAATGAATGAAGCGAATGAATGAATGTAGGGAATGAATGAATGAAGGGAATGAATGAATGAGGGGAACGAATGAACGAAGGGAATGAATGATTGAAGGGAATGTAATAATGAGGGGAATGTATAAATGATGGGAGTGAATGAAGGGAACGAATGAACGAAGGGAATGAATGAATGAAGGGAATGTATGAACGAAGGGAATGGATGAATGAATGGAATGAAGAGAATCAGGGAATAAATGAATGAAAGGAATATACGAATGAATGGGAATGTATGAATGAAGGGAACGAATGAATGGAGGGAATGGATGAATGAATGAAGGGAATGTATGAATGAAGGGAATGTATGAATGAAGGGAATGAATAAATGAAGGGAATGAATTGCATGAAACGAATGAGGGGAGTAAATGAATGATGGGAATGAGTGAATGAAGGGAATGAGTGAATGAAAGGAATGAAAGTAATGAAGGGAATGAAGGGAACGAAAGGAATGAATGAGTGAGGGGATTGAATGTACGAAGAGAATGAATGAATGAAGGGAATGAAGAGAATGAGGGGAATGAATGAATGGAGGGAATGAATGAATGATGGGAACGCATACATGAAGGGATGAATGAATGAAGGGGACGAATGAATGGAGGGAATGAATGAAGGGAACGAATGAATGAAGAGAATGAATGAATGAGGGGAATGAATGAATGAAGGGAATGAATGAATGGAGGGAACGAATGAATGGAGGGAATGGATGAATGAATGAAGGGAATGTATGAATGAAGTGAGTGAATGAATGAAGGTCATATATGAATGAAGGGAATGAATAAATGAAGGGAATGAATTGAATGAAAGGAATGAGGGGAATGAATGAATGATGGGAATGAGTGAATGAAGGGAATGAATGAATGATGGGAATGAGTGAATGAAGGGAATGAATGAATGAAGGGAACGAATGAACGTAGGGGATGAACGAACGAAGGGAATGAATGATTGAAGGGAATGTAATAATGAAGGGAATGTATAAATGATTTGAGTGGATGAAGGGAATGAATGAACGAAGGGAATGAATGATTGAAGGGAATGTAAGAATGAAGCGAATGAACGGATGAAGGAACCGAATGAATGAAGGGAATGAGTGAATGAAGGGAATGGCGAGAATGAGGGGAGAGAATGAATGACAGGAATGTACGAATGAATGGGAATGTATGAATGAGGGGAACGAATGAATGGAGGGAATGAATGAATGATGGGAACGCATACATGAAGGGATGAATGAATGGAGGGAATGAATGAAGGGAACGAATGAATGAAGAGAATGAATGAATGAGGGGAATGAATGAATGAAGGGAATGAATGAATGAAGGGAACGAATGAATGGAGGGAATGAATGAAGGGGACGAATGAATGAAGAGAATGAATGAATGAGGTGAATGAATGAATGAAGGGAATGAATGATTGAAGGGAATGTAAGAAAGAAGCGAATGAACGGATGAAGGAAACGAATGAATGAAGGGAATGAATGAATGAAGGAAATGAACGAATGAAGGGAACGAATGAATGGAGGGAACGAATGAATGAAGAGAATGAATGAATGAGGGGAATGAATGAATGAAAGGAACATACGAATGAATGGGAATGTATGAATGAAGGGAACGGATGAATGGAGGGAATGGATGAATGAATGAAGGAAATGTATGAATGAAGGGAATGAATGAATGAAGGTAATGTATGAATGAAGGGAATGTAAGAATGAAGCGTATGAACGGATGAAGGAAACGAATGAATGAAGGGAATGAATGAATGAAGGGAATGAAGGGAATGAAGGGAATGAAGAGAATGAGGGGAATAAATGAATGAAAGGCATGTGCGAATGAATGGGAATGTATGAATGAAGGAAACGAATGAATGAAGGGAATGAATGAATGAAGGGAATGAAGGGAATGAATGAACGAAGGGAATGAAGGTAATGAAGGGAATGAAGAGAATGAGGGGAATAAATGAATGAAAGGAATGTGCGAATGAATGGGAATGTATGAATGAAGGGAACGAATGAATGAATGAAGGGAACAAATGCATGAAGGGAATGAATGAATAAAGGGAATGTATGAACGAAGGGAATGGACGAATGAATGGAATGAAGAGAATGAGGGAAGAAATGAATGAAAGGAATATACGAATGAATGGGAAGGAATGAATGAAGGGAATGAATGGATGGAGGGAACGAATGAATGGAGGGAATGAATTCATGAAGGGAACGAATGAATGAAGGGAATGAATGAATGAAGGGAATGAAGAGAATGAGGGGAATGAATGAATGAAAGGAATACACGAATGAATGGGAATGTATGAATGAAGGGAACGAATGAATGGAGGGAATGGATGAATGAATTAAGGGAATGTATGAATGAAGGGTATGTATGAATGAAGGGAATGAATGAATGAAGGTAATGTATGAATGAAGGGAATGAATAAATGAAGGGAATGAATTGAATGAAAGGAATGAGGGGAATGAATGAATGGTGGGAATGAGTGAATGAAGGGAATGAATGAATGAAGGGAACGAATGAACGAAGGGGATGAATGAACGAAGGGAATGAATGATTGAAGGGAATGTAATAATGAAGGGAATGTATAAATGATTTGAGTGGATGAAGGGAATGAGTGAACGAAGGGAATGAATGATTGAAGGGAATGTAAGAATGAAGCGAATGAGCGGATGAAGGAAACGAATGAATGAAGGGAATGAATGATTGAAGGGAATGTAAGGATGAAGCGAATGAACGGATGTAGGAAACGAATGAATGAAGGGAATGAAGAGAATGAGGGGAATAAATGAATGAAAGGAATGTAAGAATGAATGGGAATGTATGAATGAAGGGAACGAATGAATGAATGAAGGGAACGAATGCATGAAGGGAATGAATGAATGAAGGGAATGTATGAATGAAGGGAACGGATGGATGAAGGGAATGAAGAGAGTGAGGGAATAAATGAATGAAAGGAATATACGAATGAATGGGAATGAATGAATGAAGGGAACGAATGAATGGAGGGAAAGAATGAATGAAGGGAACGCATGAACGAAGGGAATGAATGAATGAAGGTAATAAAGGGAATGAAGGGAATGAGGGAAATGAATGTATGACGGGAATGAATGATCGAATGGAATGAATGAATGAAAGGAACGAATGAATGAAGGGACCGAATGAATGAAACGAATGAATGAATGAAGGGAATGTATGTATGAAGGGAATGGATGAATGAAGGGAATGAAGAGAATGAGGGAATAAATGAATGAACGGAATATACGAATGAATGGGAATGAATGAATGAAGGGAACGAATGAATGGAGGGAATGAATGAATGAAGGGAATGAATGATTGAAGGGAATGTAAGAAAGAAGCGAATGAACGGATGAAGGAAACGAATGAATGAAGGGACTGAATGAATGAAGCGAATGAATGAATGGTGGGAATGAGTGAATGAAGGGAATGAATGAATGAAGGGAACGAATGAACGAAGGGAATGAATGAACGAAGGGAATGAATGATTGAAGGGAATGTAATAATGAAGGGAATGTATAAATGATTTGAGTGGATGAAGGGAATGAGTGAACGAAGGGAATGAATGATTGAAGGGAATGTAAGAATGAAGCGAATGAGCGGATGAAGGAAACGAATGCATGAAGGGAATGAATGAATGAAGGGAATGTATGAATGAAGGGAACGGATGGATGAAGGGAATGAAGAGAGTGAGGGAATAAATGAATGAAAGGAATATACGAATGAATGGGAATGAATGAATGAAGGGAACGAATGAATGGAGGGAAAGAATGAATGAAGGGAACGCATGAACGAAGGGAATGAATGAATGAAGGTAATAAAGGGAATGAAGGGAATGAGGGGAATGAATGTATGACGGGAATGAATGATCGAATGGAATGAATGAATGAAAGGAACGAATGAATGAAGGGACCGAATGAATGAAACGAATGAATGAATGAAGGGAATGTATGTATGAAGGGAATGGATGAATGAAGGGAATGAAGAGAATGAGGGAATAAATGAATGAACGGAATATACGAATGAATGGGAATGAATGAACGAAGGGAACGAATGAATGGAGGGAATGAATGAATGAAGGGAATGAATGATTGAAGGGAATGTAAGAAAGAAGCGAATGAACGGATGAAGGAAACGAATGAATGAAGTTACTGAATGAATGAAGCGAATGAATGAATGGAGGAAATGAATGAATGAAGGGAATGAATGAATGAAGGGAACGAATGAACGAAGTGGATGAATGAACGAAGGGAATGAATGATTGTAGGGAATGTAATAATGAAGGGAATGTATAAATGATTTGAGTGAATGAAGGGAATGAATGAACGAAGGGAATGAATAATTGAAGGGAATGGATGGATGAAGCGAATGAACGGATGAAGGAAACGAATGAATAAAGGGAATGAATGAATGAAGGGAATGAAGGGAATGAAGGGAATGAAGAGAATGAGGGGAATAAATGAATGAAAGGAATGTACGAATGAATGGGAATGTATGAATGGAGGGAACGAATGAATGGAGGGAATGAATTAATGAAGGGAACGAATGAATGAAGAGAATGAATGAATGAAGGGAACGAATGAATGAATAAAGGAAACGAATCCAAGAAGGGAATGAATGCATGAAGGGAATGAACTGAATGAAGGGAATGTGGGGAATGAATCGAATGAAGGGAATGAGAGAATGAAAGGAATGAAGGGAACGAAGGGAATGAAGGCAACGAAGGGAATGAATGAATGAAGGGAATGAATGAGTGGAGGGAAGGAATGAACGAAGGCAATGAATGAATGAAGGGAATGAATGAGTGGAGGGAATGAATGAATGAAGGGAATGTATGAATGAAGGGAATGAAGGGAATGGAGGGAATGAAGAGAATGAGGGGAATAAATGAATGAAAGCAATGTACGAATGAATGGGAATGTATGAATGAAGGGAACGAATGAATGAATGAAGGGAACGAATGCATGAAGGGAATGAGTGAATGAAGGGAATGTATGAATGAAGGGAATGAATGAGTGAAGGGAACGAATGAACGAAGGGAATGATTGAACGAAGGGAATGAATGATTGAAGGGAATGTAATAATGAAGGGAATGTATAAGTGATGGGAGTGAATGAAGGGAATGAATGAACGAAGGAATGAATGATTGAAGGGAATGTAAGAATGAAGGGAGTGAACGGATGAAGGAAACGAATGAATGAAGGGAATGAATGATTGAAGGGAATGTAAGGATGAAGCGAATGAACGGATGTAGGAAACGAATGAATGAAGGGAATGAAGAGAATGAGGGGAATAAATGAATGAAAGGAATGTAAGAATGAATGGGAATGTATGAATGAAGGGAACGAATGAATGAATGAAGGGAACGAATGCATGAAGGGAACGAATGAACGAAGGGGATGAATGAACGAAGGGAATGAATGATTGAAGGGAATGTAATAATGAAGGGAATGTATAGATGATTTGAGTGGATGAAGGGAATGAATGAACGAAGGGAATGAATGATTGAAGGGAATGTAAGAATGAAGCGAATGAACGGATGAACGAAACGAATGAATGATGGGAATGAATGAATGAAGGTAATGTATGAATGAAGGGAATGTAAGAATGAAGCGAATGAACGGATGAAGGAAACGAATGAATGAAGGGAGTGTATGAATGGAGGGAATGGATGAATGAAGGGAATGGAGAGAATGAGGGAATAAATGAATGAAAGGAATATACGAATGAATGGGAATGAATGAATGAAGGGAACGAATGAATGGAGGGAATGAATGAATGAAGGGAACGAATGAATGAAGGGAATGAATGAATGAAGGTAATAAAGGGAATGAAGGGAATGAGGAGAATGAATGTATGACGGGAATGAATGATCGAATGGAATGAATGAATGAAACGAACGAATGAATGAAGGGAATGAATGAATGAAGCGAATGAATGAATGGAGGGAATGAATGAATGAAGGGAATGAATGAATGAGGTGAACGAATGAACGAAGGGAATGAATGAACGAAGGGAATGAATGATTGAAGGGAATGTAATAATGAGGGGAATGTATAAATGATGGGAGTGAATGAAGGGAACGAATGAACGAAGGGAATGAATGATTGAAGGGAATGTAAGAATGAACGGAATGAACGGATGAAGGAAACGAATGCATGAAGGGAATGAATGAATGAAGGGAATGTATGAATGAAGGGAATGAATGAATGAAGGAAACGAATGAACGAAGGGAATGAATGAACGAAGGGAATGAATGATTGAAGGGAATGTAATAATGAGGGGAATGTATAAATGATGGGAGTGAATGAAGGGAACGAATGAACGAAGGGAATGAATGAATGAAGGGAATGTATGAACGAAGGGAATGGATGAATGAATGGAATGAAGAGAATGAGGGAATAAATGAATGAAAGGAATATACGAATGAATGGGAATGAATGAATGAAGGGAACGAATGAATGGAGGGAATGAATGAAGGGGACGAATGAATTAATAAAGGAAACGAATCCAAGAAGGGAATGAATGAATGAAGGGAATGAACTGAATGAAGGGAATGTGGGGAATGAATCGAATGAAGGGAATGGGAGAATGAAAGGAATGAATGAATGAAGGGACTGAATGAAAAGAAGGGAATGAATGAATTGAGGGAATTAAGAGATTGAGGGCAATGAATGAATGAAAGGAATATAAGAATGAATGCGAATGTACGAATGAAGGGAATGAATGAATGGAGGGAATGGATGAATGAATGAAGGGAATGTATGAATGAAGTGAGTGAATGAATGAAGGTTATGTATGAATGAAGGGAATGAATAAATGAAGGGAATGAATTGAATGAAACGAATGAGGGGAGTAAATGAATGATGGGAATGAGTGAATGAAGGGAATGAGTGAATGAAAGGAATGAAAGTAATGAAGGGAATGAAGGGAACGAAAGGAATGAGTGAGTGAGGGGATTGAATGTACGAAGAGAATGAATGAATGAAGGGAATGAAGAGAATGAGGGGAATGAATGAATGGAGGGAATGAATGAATGATGGGAACGCATACATGAAGGGATGAATGAATGAAGGGGACGAATGAATGGAGGGAATGAATGAAGGGAACGAATGAATGAAGAGAATGAATGAATGAGGGGAATGAATGAATGAAGGGAATGAATGAATGGAGGGAACGAATGAATGGAGGGAATGAATTAATGAAGGGAACGAATGAATGAAGAGAATGAATGAATGAAGGGAATGAAGAGAATGAAGGAAATGAAGAGAATGAGGGGAATAAATGAGTGAAAGGAATGTACGAATGAATGGGAATGTATGAATGAAGGTAACGAAAGAATGAATGAAGGGAACAAATGCATGAAGGGAATGAATGAATGAAGGGAATGTATGAACGAAGGGAATGGATGAATGAATGGAATGAAGAGAATGAGGGAATAAATGAATGAAAGGAATATACGAATGAATGGGAATGAATGAATGAAGGGAACGAATGAATGGAGGGAATGAATGAAGGGGACGAATGAATGAAGAGAATGAATGAATGAGGTGAATGAATGCATGAAGGGAATGAATGAATGAAGGGAATGTATGAATGAAGGGAACGGATGGATGAAGGGAATGAAGAGAGTGAGGGAATAAATGAATGAAAGGAATATACGAATGAATGGGAATGAATGAATGAAGGGAACGAATGAATGGAGGGAAAGAATGAATGAAGGGAACGCATGAACGAAGGGAATGAATGAATGAAGGTAATAAAGGGAATGAAGGGAATGAGGGGAATGAATGTATGGCGGGAATGAATGATCGAATGGAATGAATGAATGAAAGGAACGAATGAATGAAGGGACCGAATGAATGAAACGAATGAATGAATGAAGGGAATGTATGTATGAAGGGAATGGATGAATGAAGGGAATGAAGAGAATGAGGGAATAAATGAATGAACGGAATATACGAATGAATGGGAATGAATGAATGAAGGGAACGAATGAATGGAGGGAATGAATGAATGAAGGGAATGAATGATTGAAGGGAATGTAAGAAAGAAGCGAATGAACGGATGAAGGAAACGAATGAATGAAGTTACTGAATGAATGAAGCGAATGAATGAATGGAGGAAATGAATGAATGAAGGAAATGAATGAATGAAGGGAACGAATGAACGAAGGGGATGAATGAACGAAGGGAATGAATGATTGTAGGGAATGTAATAATGAAGGGAATGTATAAATGATTTGAGTGAATGAAGGGAATGAATGAACGAAGGGAATGAATAATTGAAGGGAATGGATGGATGAAGCGAATGAACGGATGAAGGAAACGAATGAATAAAGGGAATGAATGAATGAAGGGAATGAAGGGAATGAAGGGAATGAAGAGAATGAGGGGAATAAATGAATGAAAGGAATGTACGAATGAATGGGAATGTATGAATGAAGGGAACGAATGAATGAATGAAGGGAACAAATGCATGAAGGGAATGAATGAGTGAAGGGAATGTATGAATGGAGGGAACGAATGAATGGAGGGAATGAATTAATGAAGGGAACGAATGAATGAAGAGAATGAATGAATGAAGGGAACGAATGAATGAATAAAGGAAACGAATCCAAGAAGGGAATGAATGCATGAAGGGAATGAACTGAATGAAGGGAATGTGGGGAATGAATCGAATGAAGGGAATGAGAGAATGAAAGGAATGAAGGGAACGAAGGGAATGAAGGCAACGAAGGGAATGAATGAATGAAGGGAATGAATGAGTGGAGGGAAGGAATGAACGAAGGCAATGAATGAATGAAGGGAATGAATGAGTGGAGGGAATGAATGAATGAAGGGAATGTATGAATGAAGGGAATGAAGGGAATGGAGGGAATGAAGAGAATGAGGGGAATAAATGAATGAAAGCAATGTACGAATGAATGGGAATGTATGAATGAAGGGAACGAATGAATGAATGAAGGGAACGAATGCGTGAAGGGAATGAGTGAATGAAGGGAATGTATGAATGAAGGGAATGAATGAGTGAAGGGAACGAATGAACGAAGGGAATGATTGAACGAAGGGAATGAATGATTGAAGGGAATGTAATAATGAAGGGAATGTATAAGTGATGGGAGTGAATGAAGGGAATGAATGAACGAAGGAATGAATGATTGAAGGGAATGTAAGAATGAAGGGAGTGAACGGATGAAGGAAACGAATGAATGAAGGGAACGAATGAATGAAGGGAATGAATGAATGAAGGTAATAAAGGGAATGAAGGGAATGAATGTATGAAGGGAATCAGTGCATGAAAGGAATGAAAGGAATGAAAGGAATGAAGGGAATGAAGGGAACGAAGGGAATGAATGAATGAAGCGAATGAATGAGTGGTGGGAAGGAATGAACGAGGGCAATGAATGAATGAAGGGAATGAATGAGTGGAGGGAATGAATGAACGAAGGCAATGAATGAATGAAGGCAATGACGGTAATGAGGGGAATGTATGAATGAAGCGAATGTGTGAATGCAAGGAATGGATGGAATGAAGGGAGTGAAGGAAGCGAAGGGAATGAATGAATGAAGGAAATGTATGAATGAGGGGTATGAATGAATGAAGGTAATGTATGAGTGAAGGGAATGAATAAATGAAGGGAATGAATTGAATGAAAGGAATGAGGGGAATTAATGAATGTTGGGAATCAATGAATGCAGGGAATGAGTGCATGAAAGGAACGAAAGGAATGAAGGGAATGAAGGGAAGGAAAGGAATGAGTGAGTGAGGGGACTGAATGTACGACGGGAATGAATGAATGAAGGGAACTCGGAGAATAAGGGGAATGAATGAATGAAAGAAATGTACGAATGAATGGGAATGTATGAATGAAGGGAACGAATGCATGAAGGGCATGAATGAATGAAGGGAATGAATGAATCAAGGGAACGAATGCATGAAGGGAATAAATGAATGAAGGGAATGTATGAATGAAGGTAATGGATGAATGAAGGGAATGAAGAGAATAAAGGAATAAATGAATGAAAGGAATATACGAATGGATGGGAATGAATGAATGGAGGGAACGAATGAATGGAGGGAATGAATGAATGAAGGGAACGAATGAATGGAGGGAATGAATGAATGAAGGGACCGAATGAATGAAGGGAATGAATGAATGAAGGTAATAAAGGGAATGAAGGGAATGAACGTATGAAGGGAATCAGTGCATGAAAGGAATGCAAGGAATGAAAGGAATGAAGGGAATGAAGGGAACGAAGGGAATGAATGAATGAAGCGAATGAATGAGTGGTGGGAAGGAATGAACGAGGGCAATGAATGAATGAAGGGAATGACGGTAATGAGGGGAATGTATGAATGAAGCGAATGTGTGAATGCAAGGAATGGATGGAATGAAGGGAATGAATGAACGAAGGGATTGAATGAATGAAGGGAATGAAGAAAATGAGGGGAATGAAAGGATGAAGGAGACGAATGAATGATGGGAATGAATGAATGAAGGGAATGAAGGGCATGAAGGGAATGAAGAGAATGAGGGGAATAAATGAATGAAAGGAATGTACGAATGAATGGGAATGTATGAATGAAGGGAACGAATGCATGAAGGGCATGAATGAATGAAGGAAATGTATGAATGAAGGGAATGAATGAATCAAGGGAACGAATGCATGAAGGGAATAAATGAATGAAGGGAATGTATGAATGAAGGTAATGGATGAATGAAGGGAATGAAGAGAATGAGGGAATAAATGAATGAATGGTATATACGAATGGATGGGAATGAATGAATGAAGGGAACGAATGAATGGAGGGAATGAATGAATGAAGGGAACGAATGAATGGAGGGAATGAATGAATGAAGGGAACGAATGAATGAAGGGAATGAATGAATGAAGGTAATAAAGGGAATGAAGGGAATGAATGTATGTAGGGAATCAGTGCATGAAAGGAATGAAAGGAATGAAAGGAATGAAGGGAATGAAGGGAACGAAGGGAATGAATGAATGAAGCGAATGAATGAGTGGTGGGAAGGAATGAACGAGGGCAATGAATGAGTGGAGGGAATGAATGAACGAAGGCAATGAATGAATGAAGGCAATGACGGTAATGAGGGGAATGTATGAATGAAGCGAATGTGTGAATGCAAGGAATGGATGGAATGAAGGGAATGAATGCACGAAGGGATTGAATGAATGAAGCGAATGAAGAAAATGAGGGGAATGAAAGGATGAAGGAGACGAATGAATGATGGGAATGAATGAATGAAGGGAATGAAGGGCATGAAGGGAATGAAGAGAATGAGGGGAATAAATGAATGAAAGGAATGTACGAATGAATGGGAATGTATGAATGAAGGGAACGAATGCATGAAGTGAATGAGTGAATGAAGGGAATGTATAAATGAAGGGAATGGATGAATGAAGGGAATGAAGAGAATGAGGGAATAAATGAATGAAAGGAATGTACGAATGAATGGGAATGAATGAATGAAGGGAATGAAGGGAATGAAGGGAATGAAGATAATGAGGGGAATAAATGAATGAAAGGAATGTACGAATGAATGGGAATGTATGAATGAAGGGAACGAAGGGAATGAATGAATGCAGGGAATGAATGAAGGAAGGGAATGGATGAAGGAAGGGAATGAATGAATGAAGGGTATGAACGAATGAAGGGAATGAATGGACGAAGGGAATGAATGAATGAAGGGAATGAAGGGAATGAAGGGCACGTAGGGAATGAAGGGAATGAAGGGCACGTAGGGAATGAATGAATTAAGGGAGTGAATGAACGAAGGGAATGAATGAATGAAGGGAATGAATGAATGAGGGGAATGAAGAGAATGAGGGAACAAATGAATGAAGGGAATGAAGAGAATGAGGGGACAAATGAATGAAAGGAATATAGGAATGAATGGGAATGAATGAATGAAGGGAACGAATGAATGGAGGGAATGAATGAATGAAGGGAATGAATGAATCAAGGGAATGAATTGAATGAAAGGAATGAATGAATGAAGGGAATGAATGAATGAAGGGAATGAATGAATGAAGGGAATGAATGAATGAAGGGAATGAAGAGAATGATGGAATAAATGAATGAAAGGAATATACGAATGAATGGGAATAAATGAATGAAGGGAACGAATGAATGAAAGGAATGAATGAATGAAGGGAATGAATGAATGAAGGGAATGAATGAATGAAGGGAACGAATGAATGAATGAAGGGAACAAATGCATGAAGGGAATGAATGAATGAAGGGAATGTATGAACGAAGGGAATGGATGAATGAATGGAATGAAGAGAATGAGGAAATAAATGAATGAAGGAATATACGAATGAATGGGAATGAATGAATGAAGAAAACGAATGAATGGAGGGAATGAATGAACGAAGGCAATGAATGAACGAAGGGAATGACGGTAATGAGGGGAATGTATGAATGAAGCGAATGAGTGAATGCAAGGAATGGATGGAATGAAGGGAATGAAGGAAACGAAGGGAATGAATGAATGAAGGAAATGAATGAATGAGGGGGATGAATGAATGAAGGGAATGAATGAATAAAGGGAATGAGGGGAATGAATGAATGAAGGGAATGAGTGCATGAGAGGAATGAAAGGAATGAAAGGAATGAAGGGAATGAAGGGAACAAAAGGAATGAATGAGTGAGGGGACTGAATGTACGAGGGGAATGAATGAATGAAGGGAACGCGGCGAATGAGGGGAATGAATGAATGAAAGGAATGTACGAATGAATGGGAATGTATGAATGAAGGGAACGAATGAATGAAGGGAATGAAGGGAATGAAGGGAATGAAGGGAATGATTGAACGAAGGGGATGAATGAACGAAGGGAATGAATGATTGAAGGGAATGTAATAAAGAAGGGAATGTATAAATGATATGAGTGGATGAAGGGAATGAATGAACGAAGGGAATGAATGATTGAAGGGAATGTAAGAATGAAGCGAATGAACGGATGAAGGAAACGAATGAATGAAGGGAATGTGTGAATGAAGGGAATGAAGGGAATGAAGGGAATGAAGAGAATGAGGGGAATAAATGAATGAAAGGTATGTGCGAATGAAGGGAATGAAGGAAACGAAGGGAATGAATGAATGAAGGAAATGAATGAATGAGGGGGATGAATGAATGAAGGGAATGAATGAATAAAGGGAATGAGGGGAATGAATGAATGAAGGGAATGAGTGCATGAGAGGAATGAAAGGAATGAAAGGAATGAAGGGAATGAAGGGAACGAAAGGAATGAAAGAGTGAGGGGACTGAATGTACGAAGGGAATGAATGAATGAAGGGAATGGCGAGAATGAGTGGAGAGAATGAATGACAGGAATGTGCGAATGAATGGGAATGTATGAATGAAGGGAATGAATGAATGAATAAAGGAAACGAATGGAAGAAGGGAATGAATGAATGAAGGGAATGAATTGAATGAAGGGAATGTGGGGAATGAATCGAATGAAGGGAATGAATGAATAAAGGGAATGAGGGGAATGAATGAATGATGGGAACGAAAGGAATGAATGAATGAAGGGACTGAATGAACGAAGGGAATGAACGAATTGAGGGAATTAAGAGATTGAGGGGAATGAATGAATGAAAGGAATATACGAATGAATGGGAATGTATGAATGAAGGGAACGAATGAATGGAGGGAATGGATGAATGAATGAAGGGAATGTATGAATGAATGAAGCGAACGAATGCATGAAGGGAATGAATGAATGAACGGAATGAAGAAAATGAGGGGAATGAATGAATTAAAGCAGTGTACGAATGAATGGGACTGAATCAATGAGGGGAAGGCATGAATAGAGGGAATGCACGAATGAATGGTAATGAATGAATGAAGGGAACGAATGAATGGAGGGAATGAATGAATGAAGGGAATGAATGATTGAAGGGAATGTAAGAATGAAGCGAATGAACGGATGAAGGAAACGAATGAATGAAGGGAATGAATGAATGAAGGGAATGAAGAGAATGAGGGAACAAATGAATGAAAGGAATACACGAATGAATGGGAATGAATGAATGAAGGGAACGGATGAATGGAGGGAATGAATGAATGAAGGGAATGAATGAATCAGGGCAATGAATTGAATGAAAGGAATGAATGAATGAAGGGTATGAAGAGAATGAGGGAACAAATGAATGAAAGGAATATACGAATGAATGGGAATGAATGAATGAAGGGAACGAATGAATGGAGGGAACGAATGAATGAAGGGAACGAATGAATGAAGAGAATGAATGAATGAAGGGAATGAAGGGATTGAAAGGAATGAAGAGAATGGGGGGAATAAACGAATGAAAGGAATGTACGAATGAATGGGAATGTATGAATGAAGGGAACGAATGAGTGAATGAAGGGAACGAATGCATGAAGGGAATGAATGAATGAAGGGAATGTATGAATGAAGGGAATGGATGGATGAAGGGAATGAAGAGAATGATGGAATAAATGAATGAAAGGAATATACGAATGAATGGGAATGAATGAATGAAGAGAACGAATGAATGGAGGGAATGAATGAACGAAGGCAATGAATGAACGAAGGGAATGACGGTAATGAGGGGAATGTATGAATGAAGCGAATGAGTGAATGCAAGGAATGGATGGAATGAAGGGAATGAAGGAAACGAAGGGAATGAATGAATGAAGGAAATCAATGAATGAGGGGGATGAATGAATGAAGGGAATGAATGAATAAAGGGAATGAGGGGAATGAATGAATGAAGGGAATGAGTGCATGAGAGGAATGAAAGGAATGAAAGGAATGAAGGGAATGAAGGGAACGAAAGTAATGAATGAATGAAGGGACTGAATGAAAACAAGGAAATGAATGAATTGAGGGAATGTAGGAATGAATGGGAATGAATGAATGCAGGGAACGAATGAATGGAGGGAATGAATGAATGAGGGGAACGAATGAATGAAGGGAACGAATGAACGAAGGGAATGAATGAACGAAGGGAATGTATGATTGACGGGAATGTAATAATGAGGGGAATGTATAAATGATGGGAGTGAATGAATGGAATGAATGAACAAAGGGAATGAATGATTGAAGGGAATGTAAGAATGAACGGAACGAACGGATGAAGGAAACGAATGAATGAAGGGAATGAATGAATGAAGGGAACGAATGAATGAAGGGAATGAATGAATGAAGATAATAAAGGGAATGATGGGAATGAATGTATGAAGCGAATCAGTGCATGAAAGGAATGAAAGGAATGAAAGGAATGAAGGGAATGAAGGGAACGAAGCGAACGAATGAATGAAGCGAATGAATGAGTGGTGGGAAGGAATGAACGAAGGCAATGAATGAATGAAGGGAACGAATTAATGGAGGGAATGAATGAATGAAGGGAATGAATGATTGAAGGGAATGTAAGAATGAAGCGAATGAACGCATGAAGGAGACGAGTGAATGAAGGGAATGAATGAATGAAGGGAATGAACGGAATGAAGGGAATGAAGAGAATGAGTGGAATAAATGAATGGAACGAATGTACGAATGAATGGGAATGTATGAATGAAGGGAACGAATGAATGAATGAAGGGAACAAATGCATGAAGGGAATGAATGAATGAAGGGAATGTATGAACGAAGGGAATGGATGAATGAATGGAATGAAGATAATGAGGGAATAAATGGATGAAAGGAATATACGAATGAATGGGAATGAATGAATGAAGAGAACGAATGAATGGAGGGAATGAATGAACGAAGGCAATGAATGAACGAATGGAATGACGCTAATGAGGGGAATGTATGAATGAAGCGAATGAGTGAATGCAAGGAATGGATGGAATGAAGGGAATGAAGGAAACGAAGGGAATGAATGAATGAAGGAAATGAATGAATGAGGGGGATGAATGAATGAAGGGAATGAATGAATAAAGGGAATGAGGGGAATGAATGAATGAAGGGAATGAGTGCATGAGAGGAATGAAAGGAATGAAAGGAATGAAGGGAATGAAGGGAACGAAAGGAATGAATGAGTGAGGGGACTGAATGTACGAAGGGAATGAATGAATGAAGGGAATGGCGAGAATGAGGGGAGAGAATGAATGACAGGAATGTGCGAATGAGTGGGAATGTATGAATGAAGGGAATGAATGAATGAATAAAGGAAACGAATGGAAGAAGGGAATGAATGAATGAAGGGAATGAATTGAATGAAGGGAATGTGGGGAATGAATCGAATGAAGGGAATGAATGAATAAAGGGAATGAGGGGAATGAATGAATGATGGGAACGAAAGGAATGAATGAATGAAGGGACTGAATGAACGAAGGGAATGAACGAATTGAGGGAATTAAGAGATTGAGGGGAATGAATGAATGAAAGGAATATACGAATGAATGGTAATGAATGAATGAAGGGAACGAATGAATGGAGGGAATGAATGAATGAAGGGAATGAATGATTGAAGGGAATGTAAGAATGAAGCGAATGAACGGATGAAGGAAACGAATGAATGAAGGGAATGAATGAATGAAGGGAATGAAGAGAATGAGGGAACAAATGAATGAAAGAAATACACGAATGAATGGGAATGAATGAATGAAGGGAACGGATGAATGGAGGGAATGAATGAATGGAGGGAATGAATGAATCAGGGCAATGAATTGAATGAAAGGAATGAATGAATGAAGGGAATGAATGAATGAAGGGAATGAAGAGAATGAGGGAACAAATGAATGAAAGGAATATACGAATGAATGGGAATGAATGAATGAAGGGAACGAATGAATGGAGGGAACGAATGAATGAAGGGAACGAATGAATGAAGAGAGTGAATGAATGAAGGGAATGAAGGGATTGAAAGGAATGAAGAGAATGGGGGGAATAAATGAATGAAAGGAATGTACGAATGAATGGGAATGTATGAATGAAGGGAACGAATGAGTGAATGAAGGGAACGAATGCATGAAGGGAATGAATGAATGAAGGGAATGTATGAATGAAGGGAATGGATGGATGAAGGGAATGAAGAGAATGATGGAATAAATGAATGAAAGGAATATACGAATGAGTGGGAATAAATGAATGAAGGGAACGAATGAATGAATGAAGGGAACAAATGCATGAAGGGAATGAATGAATGAAGGGAATGTATGAAAGAAGGGAATGGATGAATGAATGGAATGAAGAGAATGAGGGAATAAATGAATGAAAGGAATATACGAATGAATGGGAATGAATGAATGAAGAGAACGAATGAATGGAGGGAATGAATGAACGAAGGCAATGAATGAACGAAGGGAATGACGGTAATGAGGGGAATGTATGAATGAAGCGAATGAGTGAATGCAAGGAATGGATGGAATGAAGGGAATGAAGGAAACGAAGGGAATGAATGAATGAAGGAAATGAATGAATGAGGGGGATGAATGAATGAAGGGAATGAATGAATAAAGGGAATGAGGGGAATGAATGAATGAAGGGAATGAGTGCATGAGAGGAATGAAAGGAATGAAAGGAATGAAGGGAATGAAGGGAACGAAAGTAATGAATGAATGAAGGGACTGAATGAAAACAAGGGAATGAATGAATTGAGGGAATGTAGGAATGAATGGGAATGAATGAATGGAGGGAACGAATGAATGGAGGGAATGAATGAATGAGGGGAACGAATGAATGAAGAGAATGAATGAATGAAGGGAACGAATCAACGAAGGGAATGAATGAACGAAGGGAATGTATGATTGACGGGAATGTAATAATGAGGGGAATGTATAAATGATGGGAGTGAATGAATGGAATGAATGAACAAAGGGAATGAATGATTGAAGGGAATGTACGAATGAACGGAACGAACGGATGAAGGGAACGAATGAATGAAGGGAATGAATGAATGAAGATAATAAAGGGAATGATGGGAATGAATGTATGAAGGGAATCAGTGCATGAAAGGAATGAAAGGAATGAAAGGAATGAAGGGAATGAAGGGAACGAAGCGAACGAATGAATGAAGCGAATGAATGAGTGGTGGGAAGGAATGAACGAAGGCAATGAATGAATGAAGGGAATGAATGAGTGGAGGGAATGTATGAATGAAGGGAATGAATGAATGAAGGGAATGAAGAGAATGAGTGGAATAAATGAATGGAACGAATGTACGAATGAATGGGAATGTATGAATGAAGGGAACGAATGAATGAATGAAGCGAACAAATGCATGAAGGGAATGAATGAATGAAGGGAATGTATGAACGAAGGGAATGGATGAATGAATGGAATGAAGAGAATGAGGGAATAAATGAATGAAAGGAATATACGAATGAATGGGAATGAATGAATGAAGAGAACGAATGAATGGAGGGAATGAATGAACGAAGGCAATGAATGAACGAAGCGAATGACGGTAATGAGGGGAATGTATGAATGAAGCGAATGAGTGAATGCAAGGAATGGATGGAATGAAGGGAATGACGGAAACGAAGGGAATGAATGAATGAAGGAAATGAATGAATGAGGGGGATGAATGAATGAAGGGAATGAATGAATAAAGGGAATGAGGGGAATGAATGAATGAAGGGAATGAGTGCATGAGAGGAATGAAAGGAATGAAAGGAATGAAGGGAATGAAGGGAACAAAAGGAATGAATGAGTGAGGGGACTGAATGTACGAAGGGAATGAATGAATGAAGGGAACGCGGCGAATGAGGGGAATGAGTGAATGAAAGGAATGTACGAATGAATGGGAATGTATGAATGAAGGGAACGAATGAATGAAGGGAATGAAGGGAATGAAGGGAATGAAGGGAATGAATGAACGAAGGGGATGAATGAACGAAGGGAATGAATGATTGAAGGGAAAGTAATAATGAAGGGAATGTATAAATGATTTGAGTGGATGAAGGGAATGAATGAACGAAGGGAATGAATGATTGAAGGGAATGTAAGAATGAAGCGAATGAACGGATGAAGGAAACGAATGAATGAAGGGAATGAGTGAATGAAGGGAATGAAGGGAATGAAGGGAATGAAGAGAATGAGGGGAATAAATGAATGAAAGGTATGTGCGAATGAAGGGAATGAAGGAAACGAAGGGAATGAATGAATAAAGGAAATGAATGAATGAGGGGGATGAATGAATGAAGGGAATGAATGAATAAAGGGAATGAGGGGAGTGAATGAATGAAGGGAATGAGTGCATGAAAGGAATGAAAGGAATGAAAGGAATGAAGGGAATGAAGGGAACGAAAGGAATGAATGAGTGAGGGGACTGAATGTACGAAGGGAATGAATGAATGAAGGGAATGGCGAGAATGAGGGGAGAGAACGAATGACAGGAATGTGCGAATGAATGGGAATGTATGAATGAAGGGAATGAATGAATGAATAAAGGAAACGAATGGAAGAAGGGAATGAATGAATGAAGGGAATGAATTGAATGAAGGGAATGTGGGGAATGAATCGAATGAAGGGAATGAATGAATAAAGGGAATGAGGGGAATGAATGAATGATGGAAACGAAAGGAATGAATGAATGAAGGGACTGAATGAACGAAGGGAATGAACGAATTGAGGGAATTAAGAGATTGAGGGGAATGAATGAATGAAAGGAATATACGAATGAATGGGAATGTATGAATGAAGGGAACGAATGAATGGAGGGAATGGATGAATGAATGAAGGGAATGTATGAATGAAGGGAATGAATGTATCAAGGTAATGTATGAATGAAGGGAATGAATAAATGAAGGGAATGAATTGAATGACACGAATGAGGGGAATAAATGAATGATGGGAATGAGTGAATGAAGGGAATGAGTGAATGAAAGGAATGAAAGGAATGAAGGGAATGTAGGGAACGAAAGGAATGAGTGAGTGAGGGGACTGAATGTACGAAGGGAATGAATGAATGAAGGGAACGCGGAGAATGAGCGGAATGAATGAATGAAAGGAATGTACGAATGAATGGGTATGTATGAATGAAGGGAACGAATGAATGAATGAAGGGAACGAATGCATGAAGGGAATGAGTGAATGAAGGGAATGTATGAATGAAGGGAATGAATGAATGAAGGGAACGAGTGAACGAAGGCAATGAATGAACGAAGGGAATGAATGAACGAAGGGAATGTATGATTGAAGGGAATGTAATAATGAGGGGAATGTATAAATGATGGGAGTGAATGAATGGAATGAATGAACGAAGGGAATGAATGATTGAAGGGAATGTAAGAGTGAACGGAACGAACGGATGAAGGAAACGAATGAATGAAGGGAATGAATGAATGAAGGGAGTGAAGGGAATGAAGGGAATGAAGAGAATGAGGGGAATAAATGAATGAACGGAATGTACGAATGAATGGGAATGTATGAATGAAGGGAACGAATGAATGAATGAAGCGAACGAATACATGAAGGGAATGAATGAATGAACGGAATGAAGAAAATGAGGGGAATGAATGAATGAAAGCAGTGTACGAATGAATGGGACTGAATCAATGAGGGGAAGGAATGAATGGAGGGAATGTACGAATGAATGGTAATGAATGAATGAAGGGAACGAATGAATGGAGGGAATGAATGAATGAAGGGAATGAATGATTGAAGGGAATGTAAGAATGAAGCGAATGAACGGATGAAGGAAACGAATGAATGAAGGGAATGAATGAATGAAGGGAATGAAGAGAATGAGGGAACAAATGAATGAAAGGAATACACGATTGAATGGGAATGAATGAATGATGGGAACGGATGAATGGAGGGAATGAATGAATGAAGGGAATGAATGAATGAAGGGAATGAACGGAATGAAGGGAATAAAGAGAATGAGTGGAATAAATGAATGGAACGAGTGTACGAATGAATGGGAATGTATGAATGAAGGGAACGAATGAATGAATGAAGGGAACAAATGCATGAAGGGAATGAATGAATGAAGGGAATGTATGAAAGAAGGGAATGGATGAATGAATGGAATGAAGAGAATGAGGGAATAAATGAATGAAAGGAATATACGAATGAATGGGAATGAATGAATGAAGAGAACGAATGAATGGAGGGAATGAATGAACGAAGGCAATGAATGAACGAAGGGAATGACGGTAATGAGGGGAATGTATGAATGAAGCGAATGAGTGAATGCAAGGAATGGATGGAATGAAGGGAATGAAGGAAACGAAGGGAATGAATGAATGAAGGAAATGAATGAATGAGGGGGATGAATGAATGAAGGGAATGAATGAATAAAGGGAATGAGGGGAATGAATGAATGAAGGGAATGAGTGCATGAGAGGAATGAAAGGAATGAAAGGAATGAAGGGAATGAAGGGAACAAAAGGAATGAATGAGTGAGGGGACTGAATGTACGAGGGGAATGAATGAATGAAGGGAACGCGGCGAATGAGGGGAATGAATGAATGAAAGGAATGTACGAATGAATGGGAATGTATGAATGAAGGGAACGAATGAATGAAGGGAATGAAGGGAATGAAGGGAATGAAGGGAATGATTGAACGAAGGGGATGAATGAACGAAGGGAATGAATGATTGAAGGGAATGTAATAAAGAAGGGAATGTATAAATGATATGAGTGGATGAAGGGAATGAATGAACGAAGGGAATGAATGATTGAAGGGAATGTAAGAATGAAGCGAATGAACGGATGAAGGAAACGAATGAATGAAGGGAATGTGTGAATGAAGGGAATGAAGGGAATGAAGGGAATGAAGAGAATGAGGGGAATAAATGAATGAAAGGTATGTGCGAATGAAGGGAATGAAGGAAACGAAGGGAATGAATGAATGAAGGAAATGAATGAATGAGGGGGATGAATGAATGAAGGGAATGAATGAATAAAGGGAATGAGGGGAATGAATGAATGAAGGGAATGAGTGCATGAGAGGAATGAAAGGAATGAAAGGAATGAAGGGAATGAAGGGAACGAAAGGAATGAAAGAGTGAGGGGACTGAATGTACGAAGGGAATGAATGAATGAAGGGAATGGCGAGAATGAGTGGAGAGAATGAATGACAGGAATGTGCGAATGAATGGGAATGTATGAATGAAGGGAATGAATGAATGAATAAAGGAAACGAATGGAAGAAGGGAATGAATGAATGAAGGGAATGAATTGAATGAAGGGAATGTGGGGAATGAATCGAATGAAGGGAATGAATGAATAAAGGGAATGAGGGGAATGAAT
Source organism: Megachile leachella (assembly GCA_963576845.1). NCBI lineage: Eukaryota > Metazoa > Arthropoda > Insecta > Hymenoptera > Megachilidae > Megachile > Megachile leachella. The sequence continues at coordinate 934,598 of CAUYWW010000227.1, read as the reverse complement.
GAATGATGGGAACGAAAGGAATGAATGAATGAAGGGACTGAATGAACGAAGGGAATGAACGAATTGAGGGAATTAAGAGATTGAGGGGAATGAATGAATGAAAGGAATATACGAATGAATGGGAATGGATGAATGAAGGGAACGAATGAATGGAGGGAATGGATGAATGAATGAAGGGAATGTATGAATGAATGAAGCGAACGAATGCATGAAGGGAATGAATGAATGAACGGAATGAAGAAAATGAGGGGAATGAATGAATTAAAGCAGTGTACGAATGAATGGGACTGAATCAATGAGGGGAAGGCATGAATAGAGGGAATGCACGAATGAATGGTAATGAATGAATGAAGGGAACGAATGAATGGAGGGAATGAATGATTGAAGGGAATGTAATAATGAGGGGAATGTATAAATGATGGGAGTGAATGAATGGAATGAATGAACGAAGGGAATGAATGATTGAAGGGAATGTAAGAGTGAACGGAACGAACGGATGAAGGAAACGAATGAATGAAGGGAATGAATGAATGAAGGGAGTGAAGGGAATGAAGGGAATGAAGAGAATGAGGGGAATAAATGAATGAACGGAATGTACGAATGAATGGGAATGTATGAATGAAGGGAACGAATGAATGAATGAAGCGAACGAATACATGAAGGGAATGAATGAATGAACGGAATGAAGAAAATGAGGGGAATGAATGAATGAAAGCAGTGTACGAATGAATGGGACTGAATCAATGAGGGGAAGGAATGAATGGAGGGAATGTACGAATGAATGGTAATGAATGAATGAAGGGAACGAATGAATGGAGGGAATGAATGAATGAAGGGAATGAATGATTGAAGGGAATGTAAGAATGAAGCGAATGAACGGATGAAGGAAACGAATGAATGAAGGGAATGAATGAATGAAGGGAATGAAGAGAATGAGGGAACAAATGAATGAAAGGAATACACGATTGAATGGGAATGAATGAATGATGGGAACGGATGAATGGAGGGAATGAATGAATGAAGGGAATGAATGAATGAAGGGAATGAACGGAATGAAGGGAATAAAGAGAATGAGTGGAATAAATGAATGGAACGAGTGTACGAATGAATGGGAATGTATGAATGAAGGGAACGAATGAATGAATGAAGGGAACAAATGCATGAAGGGAATGAATGAATGAAGGGAATGTATGAAAGAAGGGAATGGATGAATGAATGGAATGAAGAGAATGAGGGAATAAATGAATGAAAGGAATATACGAATGAATGGGAATGAATGAATGAAGAGAACGAATGAATGGAGGGAATGAATGAACGAAGGCAATGAATGAACGAAGGGAATGACGGTAATGAGGGGAATGTATGAATGAAGCGAATGAGTGAATGCAAGGAATGGATGGAATGAAGGGAATGAAGGAAACGAAGGGAATGAATGAATGAAGGAAATGAATGAATGAGGGGGATGAATGAATGAAGGGAATGAATGAATAAAGGGAATGAGGGGAATGAATGAATGAAGGGAATGAGTGCATGAGAGGAATGAAAGGAATGAAAGGAATGAAGGGAATGAAGGGAACAAAAGGAATGAATGAGTGAGGGGACTGAATGTACGAGGGGAATGAATGAATGAAGGGAACGCGGCGAATGAGGGGAATGAATGAATGAAAGGAATGTACGAATGAATGGGAATGTATGAATGAAGGGAACGAATGAATGAAGGGAATGAAGGGAATGAAGGGAATGAAGGGAATGATTGAACGAAGGGGATGAATGAACGAAGGGAATGAATGATTGAAGGGAATGTAATAAAGAAGGGAATGTATAAATGATATGAGTGGATGAAGGGAATGAATGAACGAAGGGAATGAATGATTGAAGGGAATGTAAGAATGAAGCGAATGAACGGATGAAGGAAACGAATGAATGAAGGGAATGTGTGAATGAAGGGAATGAAGGGAATGAAGGGAATGAAGAGAATGAGGGGAATAAATGAATGAAAGGTATGTGCGAATGAAGGGAATGAAGGAAACGAAGGGAATGAATGAATGAAGGAAATGAATGAATGAGGGGGATGAATGAATGAAGGGAATGAATGAATAAAGGGAATGAGGGAATGAATGAATGAAGGGAATGAGTGCATGAGAGGAATGAAAGGAATGAAAGGAATGAAGGGAATGAAGGGAACGAAAGGAATGAAAGAGTGAGGGGACTGAATGTACGAAGGGAATGAATGAATGAAGGGAATGGCGAGAATGAGTGGAGAGAATGAATGACAGGAATGTGCGAATGAATGGGAATGTATGAATGAAGGGAATGAATGAATGAATAAAGGAAACGAATGGAAGAAGGGAATGAATGAATGAAGGGAATGAATTGAATGAAGGGAATGTGGGGAATGAATCGAATGAAGGGAATGAATGAATAAAGGGAATGAGGGGAATGAATGAATGATGGGAACGAAAGGAATGAATGAATGAAGGGACTGAATGAACGAAGGGAATGAACGAATTGAGGGAATTAAGAGATTGAGGGGAATGAATGAATGAAAGGAATATACGAATGAATGGGAATGTATGAATGAAGGGAACGAATGAATGGAGGGAATGGATGAATGAATGAAGGGAATGTATGAATGAATGAAGCGAACGAATGCATGAAGGGAATGAATGAATGAACGGAATGAAGAAAATGAGGGGAATGAATGAATTAAAGCAGTGTACGAATGAATGGGACTGAATCAATGAGGGGAAGGCATGAATAGAGGGAATGCACGAATGAATGGTAATGAATGAATGAAGGGAACGAATGAATGGAGGGAATGAATGAATGAAGGGAATGAATGATTGAAGGGAATGTAAGAATGAAGCGAATGAACGGATGAAGGAAACGAATGAATGAAGGGAATGAATGAATGAAGGGAATGAAGAGAATGAGGGAACAAATGAATGAAAGGAATACACGAATGAATGGGAATGAATGAATGAAGGGAACGGATGAATGGAGGGAATGAATGAATGAAGGGAATGAATGAATCAGGGCAATGAATTGAATGAAAGGAATGAATGAATGAAGGGAATGAAGAGAATGAGGGAACAAATGAATGAAAGGAATATACGAATGAATGGGAATGAATGAATGAAGGGAACGAATGAATGGAGGGAACGAATGAATGAAGGGAACGAATGAATGAAGAGAATGAATGAATGAAGGGAATGAAGGGATTGAAAGGAATGAAGAGAATGGGGGGAATAAATGAATGAAAGGAATGTACGAATGAATGGGAATGTATGAATGAAGGGAACGAATGAGTGAATGAAGGGAACGAATGCATGAAGGGAATGAATGAATGAAGGGAATGTATGAATGAAGGGAATGGATGGATGAAGGGAATGAAGAGAATGATGGAATAAATGAATGAAAGGAATATACGAATGAATGGGAATGAATGAATGAAGAGAACGAATGAATGGAGGGAATGAATGAACGAAGGCAATGAATGAACGAAGGGAATGACGGTAATGAGGGGAATGTATGAATGAAGCGAATGAGTGAATGCAAGGAATGGATGGAATGAAGGGAATGAAGGAAACGAAGGGAATGAATGAATGAAGGAAATCAATGAATGAGGGGGATGAATGAATGAAGGGAATGAATGAATAAAGGGAATGAGGGGAATGAATGAATGAAGGGAATGAGTGCATGAGAGGAATGAAAGGAATGAAAGGAATGAAGGGAATGAAGGGAACGAAAGTAATGAATGAATGAAGGGACTGAATGAAAACAAGGAAATGAATGAATTGAGGGAATGTAGGAATGAATGGGAATGAATGAATGCAGGGAACGAATGAATGGAGGGAATGAATGAATGAGGGGAACGAATGAATGAAGGGAACGAATGAACGAAGGGAATGAATGAACGAAGGGAATGTATGATTGACGGGAATGTAATAATGAGGGGAATGTATAAATGATGGGAGTGAATGAATGGAATGAATGAACAAAGGGAATGAATGATTGAAGGGAATGTAAGAATGAACGGAACGAACGGATGAAGGAAACGAATGAATGAAGGGAATGAATGAATGAAGGGAACGAATGAATGAAGGGAATGAATGAATGAAGATAATAAAGGGAATGATGGGAATGAATGTATGAAGCGAATCAGTGCATGAAAGGAATGAAAGGAATGAAAGGAATGAAGGGAATGAAGGGAACGAAGCGAACGAATGAATGAAGCGAATGAATGAGTGGTGGGAAGGAATGAACGAAGGCAATGAATGAATGAAGGGAACGAATTAATGGAGGGAATGAATGAATGAAGGGAATGAATGATTGAAGGGAATGTAAGAATGAAGCGAATGAACGCATGAAGGAGACGAGTGAATGAAGGGAATGAATGAATGAAGGGAATGAACGGAATGAAGGGAATGAAGAGAATGAGTGGAATAAATGAATGGAACGAATGTACGAATGAATGGGAATGTATGAATGAAGGGAACGAATGAATGAATGAAGGGAACAAATGCATGAAGGGAATGAATGAATGAAGGGAATGTATGAACGAAGGGAATGGATGAATGAATGGAATGAAGAGAATGAGGGAATAAATGGATGAAAGGAATATACGAATGAATGGGAATGAATGAATGAAGAGAACGAATGAATGGAGGGAATGAATGAACGAAGGCAATGAATGAACGAAGGGAATGACGCTAATGAGGGGAATGTATGAATGAAGCGAATGAGTGAATTCAAGGAATGGATGGAATGAAGGGAATGAAGGAAACGAAGGGAATGAATGAATGAAGGAAATGAATGAATGAGGGGGATGAATGAATGAAGGGAATGAATGAATAAAGGGAATGAGGGGAATGAATGAATGAAGGCAATGAGTGCATGAGAGGAATGAAAGGAATGAAAGGAATGAAGGGAATGAAGGGAACGAAAGGAATGAATGAGTGAGGGGACTGAATGTACGAAGGGAATGAATGAATGAAGGGAATGGCGAGAATGAGGGGAGAGAATGAATGACAGGAATGTGCGAATGAGTGGGAATGTATGAATGAAGGGAATGAATGAATGAATAAAGGAAACGAATGGAAGAAGGGAATGAATGAATGAAGGGAATGAATTGAATGAAGGGAATGTGGGGAATGAATCGACTGAAGGGAATGAATGAATAAAGGGAATGAGGGGAATGAATGAATGATGGGAACGAAAGGAATGAATGAATGAAGGGACTGAATGAACGAAGGGAATGAACGAATTGAGGGAATTAAGAGATTGAGGGGAATGAATGAATGAAAGGAATATACGAATGAATGGGAATGTATGAATGAAGGGAACGAATGAATGGAGGGAATGGATGAATGAATGAAGGGAATGTATGAATGAATGAAGCGAACGAATGCATGAAGGGAATGAATGAATGAACGGAATGAAGAAAATGAGGGGAATGAATGAATTAAAGCAGTGTACGAATGAATGGGACTGAATCAATGAGGGGAAGGAATGAATGGAGGGAATGCACGAATGAATGGTAATGAATGAATGAAGGGAACGAATGAATGGAGGGAATGAATGAATGAAGGGAATGAATGATTGAAGGGAATGTAAGAATGAAGCGAATGAACGGATGAAGGAAACGAATGAATGAAGGGAATGAATGAATGAAGGGAATGAAGAGAATGAGGGAACAAATGAATGAAAGAAATACACGAATGAATGGGAATGAATGAATGAAGGGAACGGATGAATGGAGGGAATGAATGAATGGAGGGAATGAATGAATCAGGGCAATGAATTGAATGAAAGGAATGAATGAATGAAGGGAATGAATGAATGAAGGGAATGAAGAGAATGAGGGAACAAATGAATGAAAGGAATATACGAATGAATGGGAATGAATGAATGAAGGGAACGAATGAATGGAGGGAACGAATGAATGAAGGGAACGAATGAATGAAGAGAGTGAATGAATGAAGGGAATGAAGGGATTGAAAGGAATGAAGAGAATGGGGGGAATAAATGAATGAAAGGAATGTACGAATGAATGGGAATGTATGAATGAAGGGAATGAATGAATGAATAAAGGAAACGAATGGAAGAAGGGAATGAATGAATGAAGGGAATGAATTGAATGAAGGGAATGTGGGGAATGAATCGAATGAAGGGAATGAATGAATAAAGGGAATGAGGGGAATGAATGAATGATGGGAACGAAAGGAATGAATGAATGAAGGGACTGAATGAACGAAGGGAATGAACGAATTGAGGGAATTAAGAGATTGAGGGGAATGAATGAATGAAAGGAATATACGAATGAATGGGAATGTATGAATGAAGGGAACGAATGAATGGAGGGAATGGATGAATGAATGAAGGGAATGTATGAATGAATGAAGCGAACGAATGCATGAAGGGAATGAATGAATGAACGGAATGAAGAAAATGAGGGGAATGAATGAATTAAAGCAGTGTACGAATGAATGGGACTGAATCAATGAGGGGAAGGCATGAATAGAGGGAATGCACGAATGAATGGTAATGAATGAATGAAGGGAACGAATGAATGGAGGGAATGAATGAATGAAGGGAATGAATGATTGAAGGGAATGTAAGAATGAAGCGAATGAACGGATGAAGGAAACGAATGAATGAAGGGAATGAATGAATGAAGGGAATGAAGAGAATGAGGGAACAAATGAATGAAAGGAATACACGAATGAATGGGAATGAATGAATGAAGGGAACGGATGAATGGAGGGAATGAATGAATGAAGGGAATGAATGAATCAGGGCAATGAATTGAATGAAAGGAATGAATGAATGAAGGGAATGAAGAGAATGAGGGAACAAATGAATGAAAGGAATATACGAATGAATGGGAATGAATGAATGAAGGGAACGAATGAATGGAGGGAACGAATGAATGAAGGGAACGAATGAATGAAGAGAATGAATGAATGAAGGGAATGAAGGGATTGAAAGGAATGAAGAGAATGGGGGGAATAAATGAATGAAAGGAATGTACGAATGAATGGGAATGTATGAATGAAGGGAACGAATGAGTGAATGAAGGGAACGAATGCATGAAGGGAATGAATGAATGAAGGGAATGTATGAATGAAGGGAATGGATGGATGAAGGGAATGAAGAGAATGATGGAATAAATGAATGAAAGGAATATACGAATGAATGGGAATGAATGAATGAAGAGAACGAATGAATGGAGGGAATGAATGAACGAAGGCAATGAATGAACGAAGGGAATGACGGTAATGAGGGGAATGTATGAATGAAGCGAATGAGTGAATGCAAGGAATGGATGGAATGAAGGGAATGAAGGAAACGAAGGGAATGAATGAATGAAGGAAATCAATGAATGAGGGGGATGAATGAATGAAGGGAATGAATGAATAAAGGGAATGAGGGGAATGAATGAATGAAGGGAATGAGTGCATGAGAGGAATGAAAGGAATGAAAGGAATGAAGGGAATGAAGGGAACGAAAGTAATGAATGAATGAAGGGACTGAATGAAAACAAGGAAATGAATGAATTGAGGGAATGTAGGAATGAATGGGAATGAATGAATGCAGGGAACGAATGAATGGAGGGAATGAATGAATGAGGGGAACGAATGAATGAAGGGAACGAATGAACGAAGGGAATGAATGAACGAAGGGAATGTATGATTGACGGGAATGTAATAATGAGGGGAATGTATAAATGATGGGAGTGAATGAATGGAATGAATGAACAAAGGGAATGAATGATTGAAGGGAATGTAAGAATGAACGGAACGAACGGATGAAGGAAACGAATGAATGAAGGGAATGAATGAATGAAGGGAACGAATGAATGAAGGGAATGAATGAATGAAGATAATAAAGGGAATGATGGGAATGAATGTATGAAGCGAATCAGTGCATGAAAGGAATGAAAGGAATGAAAGGAATGAAGGGAATGAAGGGAACGAAGCGAACGAATGAATGAAGCGAATGAATGAGTGGTGGGAAGGAATGAACGAAGGCAATGAATGAATGAAGGGAACGAATTAATGGAGGGAATGAATGAATGAAGGGAATGAATGATTGAAGGGAATGTAAGAATGAAGCGAATGAACGCATGAAGGAGACGAGTGAATGAAGGGAATGAATGAATGAAGGGAATGAACGGAATGAAGGGAATGAAGAGAATGAGTGGAATAAATGAATGGAACGAATGTACGAATGAATGGGAATGTATGAATGAAGGGAACGAATGAATGAATGAAGGGAACAAATGCATGAAGGGAATGAATGAATGAAGGGAATGTATGAACGAAGGGAATGGATGAATGAATGGAATGAAGAGAATGAGGGAATAAATGGATGAAAGGAATATACGAATGAATGGGAATGAATGAATGAAGAGAACGAATGAATGGAGGGAATGAATGAACGAAGGCAATGAATGAACGAAGGGAATGACGCTAATGAGGGGAATGTATGAATGAAGCGAATGAGTGAATTCAAGGAATGGATGGAATGAAGGGAATGAAGGAAACGAAGGGAATGAATGAATGAAGGAAATGAATGAATGAGGGGGATGAATGAATGAAGGGAATGAATGAATAAAGGGAATGAGGGGAATGAATGAATGAAGGGAATGAGTGCATGAGAGGAATGAAAGGAATGAAAGGAATGAAGGGAATGAAGGGAACGAAAGGAATGAATGAGTGAGGGGACTGAATGTACGAAGGGAATGAATGAATGAAGGGAATGGCGAGAATGAGGGGAGAGAATGAATGACAGGAATGTGCGAATGAGTGGGAATGTATGAATGAAGGGAATGAATGAATGAATAAAGGAAACGAATGGAAGAAGGGAATGAATGAATGAAGGGAATGAATTGAATGAAGGGAATGTGGGGAATGAATCGAATGAAGGGAATGAATGAATAAAGGGAATGAGGGGAATGAATGAATGATGGGAACGAAAGGAATGAATGAATGAAGGGACTGAATGAACGAAGGGAATGAACGAATTGAGGGAATTAAGAGATTGAGGGGAATGAATGAATGAAAGGAATATACGAATGAATGGGAATGTATGAATGAAGGGAACGAATGAATGGAGGGAATGGATGAATGAATGAAGGGAATGTATGAATGAATGAAGCGAACGAATGCATGAAGGGAATGAATGAATGAACGGAATGAAGAAAATGAGGGGAATGAATGAATTAAAGCAGTGTACGAATGAATGGGACTGAATCAATGAGGGGAAGGAATGAATGGAGGGAATGCACGAATGAATGGTAATGAATGAATGAAGGGAACGAATGAATGGAGGGAATGAATGAATGAAGGGAATGAATGATTGAAGGGAATGTAAGAATGAAGCGAATGAACGGATGAAGGAAACGAATGAATGAAGGGAATGAATGAATGAAGGGAATGAAGAGAATGAGGGAACAAATGAATGAAAGAAATACACGAATGAATGGGAATGAATGAATGAAGGGAACGGATGAATGGAGGGAATGAATGAATGGAGGGAATGAATGAATCAGGGCAATGAATTGAATGAAAGGAATGAATGAATGAAGGGAATGAATGAATGAAGGGAATGAAGAGAATGAGGGAACAAATGAATGAAAGGAATATACGAATGAATGGGAATGAATGAATGAAGGGAACGAATGAATGGAGGGAACGAATGAATGAAGGGAACGAATGAATGAAGAGAGTGAATGAATGAAGGGAATGAAGGGATTGAAAGGAATGAAGAGAATGGGGGGAATAAATGAATGAAAGGAATGTACGAATGAATGGGAATGTATGAATGAAGGGAACGAATGAGTGAATGAAGGGAACGAATGCATGAAGGGAATGAATGAATGAAGGGAATGTATGAATGAAGGGAATGGATGGATGAAGGGAATGAAGAGAATGATGGAATAAATGAATGAAAGGAATATACGAATGAGTGGGAATAAATGAATGAAGGGAACGAATGAATGAATGAAGGGAACAAATGCATGAAGGGAATGAATGAATGAAGGGAATGTATGAAAGAAGGGAATGGATGAATGAATGGAATCAAGAGAATGAGGGAATAAATGAATGAAAGGAATATACGAATGAATGGGAATGAATGAATGAAGAGAACGAATGAATGGAGGGAATGAATGAACGAAGGCAATGAATGAACGAAGGGAATGACGGTAATGAGGGGAATGTATGAATGAAGCGAATGAGTGAATGCAAGGAATGGATGGAATGAAGGGAATGAAGGAAACGAAGGGAATGAATGAATGAAGGAAATGAATGAATGAGGGGGATGAATGAATGAAGGGAATGAATGAATAAAGGGAATGAGGGGAATGAATGAATGAAGGGAATGAGTGCATGAGAGGAATGAAAGGAATGAAAGGAATGAAGGGAATGAAGGGAACGAAAGTAATGAATGAATGAAGGGACTGAATGAAAACAAGGGAATGAATGAATTGAGGGAATGTAGGAATGAATGGGAATGAATGAATGGAGGGAACGAATGAATGGAGGGAATGAATGAATGAGGGGAACGAATGAATGAAGAGAATGAATGAATGAAGGGAACGAATCAACGAAGGGAATGAATGAACGAAGGGAATGTATGATTGACGGGAATGTAATAATGAGGGGAATGTATAAATGATGGGAGTGAATGAATGGAATGAATGAACAAAGGGAATGAATGATTGAAGGGAATGTACGAATGAACGGAACGAACGGATGAAGGGAACGAATGAATGAAGGGAATGAATGAATGAAGATAATAAAGGGAATGATGGGAATGAATGTATGAAGGGAATCAGTGCATGAAAGGAATGAAAGGAATGAAAGGAATGAAGGGAATGAAGGGAACGAAGCGAACGAATGAATGAAGCGAATGAATGAGTGGTGGGAAGGAATGAACGAAGGCAATGAATGAATGAAGGGAATGAATGAGTGGAGGGAATGTATGAATGAAGGGAATGAATGAATGAAGGGAATGAAGAGAATGAGTGGAATAAATGAATGGAACGAATGTACGAATGAATGGGAATGTATGAATGAAGGGAACGAATGAATGAATGAAGCGAACAAATGCATGAAGGGAATGAATGAATGAAGGGAATGTATGAACGAAGGGAATGGATGAATGAATGGAATGAAGAGAATGAGGGAATAAATGAATGAAAGGAATATACGAATGAATGGGAATGAATGAATGAAGAGAACGAATGAATGGAGGGAATGAATGAACGAAGGCAATGAATGAATGAAGGGAATGACGGTAATGAGGGGAATGTATGAATGAAGCGAATGAGTGAATTCAAGGAATGGATGGAATGACGGGAATGAAGGAAACGAAGGGAATGCAGGAATGAAGGAAATGAATGAATGAGGGGGATGAATGAATGAAGGGAATGAATGTATAGAGGGAATGAGGGGAATGAATGAATGAAGGGAATCAGTGCACGAAAGGAATGAAAGGAATGAAAGGAATGAATTGAATGAAGGAAATGTGGGGAATGAATCGAATGAAGGGTATGAGAGAATGAAAGGAATGAAGGGAATGAAGGGAATGAAGGCAACGGAGGGAATGAATGAATGAAGCGAATGAATGAGTTTAGGGTAGGAATGAACGGAGGCAATGAATGAATGAATGGAATGAATGAGTGGAGGGAATGAATCAACGAAGGCAACGAATGAATGAAGGGAATGACGATAATGAGGGGAATGTACGAATGAAGCGAATGTGTGAATGCAAGGAACGGATGGAATGACGGGAGTGAAGGAAACGAAGGGAATGAATGAATGAAGGAAATGAATGAATGAGGGGGATGAATGAATGAAGAGAATATACGAACGAATGGGAATGTATGAATGAGGGGAACGAATGAATGTAGGGAATGGATGAATGAATGAAGGGAATGTATGAATGAAGGAAACGAATGAATGAAGGTAATGTATGAATGAAGGGAATGAATAAATGAAGGGAATGAATTGAATGAAAGGAATGAGGGGAATGAATGAATGATGGGAATGAGTGAATGAAGGGAATGAGTGAATTAAAGGAATGAAAGGAATGAAGGGAATGAAGGGAACGAAAGGAATGAATGAGTGAGGGGACTGAATATAGGAAGGGAATGAATGAATGAAGGGAATGGCGAGAATGATGGGAGAGAATGAACGACAGGAATGTACGAATGAATGGGAATGTATGAATGAAGGGAACGAATGAATGGAGGGAATGAATGAATGAAGGGATCGAGTGAATTAAAGGAATAAATGAATGAATGAGGGTAATAAAGGGAATGAATGAATGAAGGGAATCAACGGATGAAGGGAATGAATGAATGAGGGGAATGAATGAATGAAGGGAATGAATAAATGAAGGGAATGTATGAATAAATGGAATGAGTGAACGAAAGGAATGGATGGAATAAAGCGAATGAAGGGAATGAGCGCAATGTAGGGAATGAATGAATGAAGGGAATGGATGAACGAAGGGAATGAATTCAATGAAAGGAATGAATGAATGAAGGGAATGAATGAATGAAGGGAAAGAGTGGGTGAAGAGAATGAATTGAATGAAAGGAATGAATGTATGAATGGAACGAATGAGTGGAGGGAATGAATGAACGAAGGCAATGAACGAATGAAGGGAATGAATGAGCGGAGGGAATGAAGGGAATGAAGGCAATGAAGGGAATGAAGGGAATGATCGGAATGAAGGGAATGAAGGGAATGAACGAATGAATGGAACGAATGAATGAAGGGAATGAATGAATGAAGGGAATGAATGAATGGAGGGAATGGATGAATGAATGAAGGGAATGAATAAATGAAGGGAATGAATTGAATGACACGAATGAGGGGAATAAATGAATGATGGGAATGAGTGAACGAAGGGAATGAGTGAATGAAAGGAATGAAGGGAATGAAAGGAATGAAGGGAATGAAGGGAACGAAAGGAATGAGTGAGTGAGAGGACTGAATGTACGAAGGGAATGAATGAATGAAGGGAACGCGGCGAATGAGGGGAATGAATGAATGAAAGGAATGTACGAATGAATGGGAATGTATGAATGAAGGGAACGAATGAATGAAGGGAATGAAGGGAATGAAGGGAATGAAGGGAATGAATGAACGAAGGGGATGAATGAACGAAGGGAATGAATGATTGAAGGGAATGTAAGAATGAAGCGAATGAACGGATGAAGGAAACGAATGAATGAAGGGAATCAGTGAATGAAGGGAATGAGGGGAGTGAATGAATGAAGGGAATGAGTGCATGAAAGGAATGAAAGGAATGAAAGGAATGAAAGGAATGAGGGGAATGAATGAATGAAGGGAATGAATAAATGAAGGGAATGTATGAATAAATGGAATGAGTGAACGAAAGGAATGGATGGAATAAAGCGAATGAAGGGAATGAGCGCAATGTAGGGAATGAATGAATGAAGGGAATGGATGAACGAAGGGAATGAATTCAATGAAAGGAATGAATGAATGAAGGGAATGAATGAATGAAGGGAAAGAGTGGGTGAAGAGAATGAATTGAATGAAAGGAATGAATGTATGAATGGAACGAATGAGTGGAGGGAATGAATGAACGAAGGCAATGAACGAATGAAGGGAATGAATGAGCGGAGGGAATGAAGGGAATGAAGGCAATGAAGGGAATGAAGGGAATGATCGGAATGAAGGGAATGAAGGGAATGATCGGAATGAAGGGAATGAAGGGAATGAACGAATGAATGGAACGAATGAATGAAGGGAATGAATGAATGAAGGGAATGAATGAATGGAGGGAATGGATGAATGAATGAAGGGAATGAATAAATGAAGGGAATGAATTGAATGACACGAATGAGGGGAATAAATGAATGATGGGAATGAGTGAACGAAGGGAATGAGTGAATGAAAGGAATGAAGGGAATGAAAGGAATGAAGGGAGTGAAGGGAACGAAAGGAATGAGTGAGTGAGAGGACTGAATGTACGAAGGGAATGAATGAATGAAGGGAACGCGGCGAATGAGGGGAATGAATGAATGAAAGGAATGTACGAATGAATGGGAATGTATGAATGAAGGGAACGAATGAATGAAGGGAATGAAGGGAATGAAGGGAATGAAGGGAATGAATGAACGAAGGGGATGAATGAACGAAGGGAATGAATGATTGAAGGGAATGTAAGAATGAAGCGAATGAACGGATGAAGGAAACGAATGAATGAAGGGAATCAGTGAATGAAGGGAATGAGGGGAGTGAATGAATGAAGGGAATGAGTGCATGAAAGGAATGAAAGGAATGAAAGGAATGAAAGGAATGAAGGGAATGAAGGGAACGAAAGGAATGAATGAGTGAGGGGACTGAATGTACGAAGGGAGTGAATGAATGAAGGGAATGGCGAGAATGAGGGGAGAGAATGAATGACAGTAATGTGCGAATGAATGATAATGTATGAATGAAGGGAATGAATGAATGAATAAAGGAAACGAATGGAAGAAGGGAATGAATGAATGAAGGGAATGAATTGAATGAAGGGAATGTGGGGAATGAATCGAATGAAGGGAATGAATGAATAAAGGGAATGAGGGGAATGAATGAATGATGGGAACGAAAGGAATGAATGAATGAAGGGACTGAATGAACGAGGGGAATGAAGGAATTGAGGGAATTAAGAGATTGAGGGGAATGAATGAATGAAAGGAATATACGAATGAATGGGAATGTATGAATGAAGGGAACGAATGAATGGAGGGAATGGATGAATGAATGAAGGGAATGTATGAATGAAGGGAATGAATGAATCAAGGTAATGTATGAATGAAGGGAATGAATAAATGAAGGGAATGAATTGAATGACACGAATGAGGGGAATAAATGAATGATGGGAATGAGTGAATGAAGGGAATGAGTGAATGAAAGGAATGAAAGGAATGAAGGGAATGTAGGGAACGAAAGGAATGAGTGAGTGAGGGGACTGAATGTACGAAGGGAATGAATGAATGAAGGGAATGCGGAGAATGAGGGGAATGAATGAATGAAAGGAATGTACGAATGAATGGGTATGTATGAATGAAGTGAACGAATGAATGAATGAAGGGAGCGAATGCATGAATGGAATGAGTGAATGAAGGGAATGTATAAATCAAGGGAATGAATGAATGAAGGGAACGAATGAACGAAGGGAATGAATGAACGAAGGGAATGTATGATTGAAGGGAATGTAATAATGAGGGGAATGTATAAATGATGGGAGTGAATGAACGAAGGGAATGAATGATTGAAGGGAATGTAAGAATGAACGGAACGAACGGATGAAGGAAACGAATGAATGAAGGGAGTGAATGAATGAAGGGAGTGAAGGGAATGAAGGGAATGAAGAGAATGAGGGGAATAAATGAATGAACGGAATGTACGAATGAATGGGAATGTATGAATGAAGGGAACGAATGAATGAATGAACGGAATGAAGAAAATGAGGGGAATGAATGAATGAATGGAATGAAGAAAATGAGGGGAATGAATGAATGAAAGCAGTGTACGAATGAATGGGACTGAATCAATGAGGGGAAGGAATGAATGGAGGGAATGTACGAATGAATGGTAATGAATGAATGAAGGGAACGAATGAATGCAGGGAATGAATGAATGAAGGGAATGAATGATTGAAGGGAATGTAAGAATGAAGCGAATGAACGGATGAAGGAAACGAATGAATGAAGGGAATGAATGAATGAAGGGAATGAAGAGAATGAGGGAACAAATGAATGAAAGGAATATACGAATGAATGGGAATGAATGAATGAAGGGAACGGATGAATGGAGGGAATGAATGAATGAAGGGAATGAATGAATGAAGGGAACGAATGAATGGAGGGAATGAATGAATGAAGGGAATGAATGAATGAAGGGAATGAAGAGAATGAGGGAACAAATGAATGAAAGGAATATACGAATGAATGGGAATGAATGAATGAAGGGAACGAATGAATGGAGGGAACGAATGAATGAAGGGAACGAATGAATGAAGAGAATGAATGAATGAAGGGAATGAAGGGATTGAAAGGAATGAAGAGAATGTGGGGAATAAATGAAGGAAAGGAATGTACGAATGAATGGGAATGTATGAATGAAGGGAACGAATGAGTGAATGAAGGGGACGAATGCATGAAGGGAATGAATGAATGAAGGGAATGTATCAATGAAGGGAATGGATGGATGAAGGGAATGAAGAGAATGATGGAATAAATGAATGAAAGGAATATACGAATGAATGGGAATAAATGAATGAAGGGAACGAATGAATGGAGGGAATGAATGAATGAAGGGAATGAATGATTGAAGGGAATGTAAGAATGAAGCGAATGAACGGATGAAGGAAACGAATGAATGAAGGGGATGAATGAATGAAGGGAATGAACGGAATGAAGGGAATGAAGAGAATGTGTGGGATAAATGAATGGAACGAATGTACGAATGAATGGGAATGTATGAATGAAGGGAACGAATGAATGAATGAAGGGAACAAATGCATGAAGGGAATGAATGAATGAAGGGAATGTATGAACGAAGGGAATGGATGAATGAATGGAATGAAGAAAATGAGGGAATAAATGAATGAAAGGAATATACGAATGAATGGGAATGAATGAATGAAGCGAATGAGTGAATGCAAGGAATGGATGGAATGAAGGGAATGAAGGAAATGAATGAATGAGGGGGATGAATGAATGAAGGGAATGAATGAATAAAGGGAATGAGGGGAATGAATGAATGAAGGGAATGAGTGCATGAGAGGAATGAAAGTAATGAAAGGAATGAAGGGAATGAAGGGAACGAAAGTAATGAATGAATGAAGGGACTGAATGAAAACAAGGGAATGAGTGAATTGAGGGAATGTAGTAATGAATGGGAATGAATGAATGGAGGGAATGAATGAATGAAGGGAATGAATGAATGGAGGGTATTAATGAAGGGTACGAAGCGAGTGTACGTAATGAATGAATGAGTAACATGAGTGAATGAATGAAGCGAATGAGGGGAATGAATGAATGAATTGAGGGAATTAAGAGATTGAGGGGAATGAATGAATGAAGGGAATGAATGAATGAAGGGAATGAAGAGAATGAGGGATTAAATGAATGAAAGGAATATACCAATGAATGGGAATGAATGAATGGAGGGAATGAATGAATGAAGGGAATGAAGGGAATGAAGAGAATGAGGGCAATAAATGAATCAAAGGAATGTACGAATGAATGGGAATGGATGAATGAAGGGAACGAATGAAGGAAGGGAATGAATGAACGAAGGGAATGAATGATTGAAGGGAATGTAATAATGAAGGGAATGTATAAATGATTTGAGTGAATGAAGGGAATGAATGAACGAAGGGAATGAATGATTGAAGGGAATGTAAGAATGAAGCGAGTGAACGGATAAAGGAAACGAATGAATGAAGGGAATGAATGTATGAAGGGAATGTATGAACGAAGGCAGTGAATGAATGAGGGGAATGACGGTAATGAGGGGAATGTATGAATGAAGCGAATGAGTGAATGCAAGGAATGGATGGAATGAAGGGAGTGAAGGAAACGAAGGGAATGAATGAATGAAGGAAATGAATGAATGAGGGGGATGAATGAATGAAGGGAATGAATGTATAAAGGGAATGAGGGGAATGAATGAATGAAGGGAATCAGTGCATGAAAGGAAAGAAAGGAATGAATTGAATGAAGGGAATGTGGGGAATGAATCGAATGAAGGGTATGAGAGAATGAAAGGAATGAAGGGAATGAAGGCAACGGAGGGAATGAATGAATGAAGCGAATGAATGAGTTTAGGGTAGGAATGAACGGAGGCAATGAATGAATGAATGGAATGAATGAGTGGAGGGAATGAATCAACGAAGGCAACGAATGAATGAAGGGAATGACGATAATGAGGGGAATGTATGAATGAAGCGAATGTGTGAATGCAAGGAATGGATGGAATGAAGGGAGTGAAGGAAACGAAGGGAATGAATGAATGAAGGAAATGAATGAATGAGGGGGATGAATGAATGAAGAGAATATACGAATGAATGGGAATGTATGAATGAAGGGAACGAATGAATGGAGGGAATGGATGAATGAATGAAGGGAATGTATGAATGAAGGGTAGAGTGAACGAAAGGAATGGATGGAATAAAGCGAATGAAGGGAATGAGGGCAATGTAGGGAATGAATGAATGAAGGGAATGGATGAACGAAGGGAATGAATTCAATGAAAGGAATGAATGAATGAAGGGAATGAATGAATGAAGGGAAAGAGTGGGTGAAGAGAATGAATTGAATGAAAGGAATTAATGTATGAATGGAACGAATGAGTGGAGGGAATGAATGAACGAAGGCAATGAACGAATGAAGGGAATGAATGAGCGGAGGGAATGAAGGGAATGAAGGGAATGATCGGAATGAAGGGAATGAAGGGAATGAAGGGAATGAACGAATGAATGGAACGAATGAATGGAGGGAATGAATGAATGAAGGGAACGAATGAAAGAGGGGAATGTATGAATGAAGGGAATGAGTGAACGAAAGGAACGGATGGAATGTAGCGAATGAAGGGAATGAGAGAATGAGGGCAACGTAGGGAATGAATGAATGGAGGGAATGTAGCGAATGAACGAATGAAGGGAACGCAGCGAACGTACGTAATGAATGAATGACTTAACTGAGTGAATGAATGAAGCAAATGTGGGGAATGAATGAATGAAGGGAATGAGTGAATGAAGGGAATGAATTGACTGAAGAGAATGAGCGGAATGAATGAATGAAGGGAACGCGGAGAATGAGGGGAATGAATGAATGAAAGGAATGCACGAATGAATGGGAATGTATGAATGAAGGGAACAAATGAATAAATGAAGGGAACGAATGCATGAAGGCAATGAATGAATGAAGGGAATGTATGAATGAAGGTAATGAATGAATGAAGGGAACGAATGAACGAAGGGAATGAATGAACGAAGAGAATGAATGATTGGAGGGAATGTAATAATGAGGGGAATGTATAAATGATGGGAGTGAATGAATGGAATGAATGAACGAAGGGAATTTATGATTGAAGGGAATGTAAGAATGAACGGAACGAACGGATGAAGGAAACGAATGAATGAAGGGAATGAATGAATGAAGGGAATGAAGGGAATGAAGGGAATGAAGAGAATGAGGGGAATAAATGAATGAAAGGAATGTACGAATGAATGGGAATGTATGAATGAAGGGAACGAATGCATGAAGGGAATGAATGAATGAAGGGAATGTATGAATGAAGGGAATGAATGAATGAAGGGAACGAATGAACGAAGGGAATGAATGAACGTAGGGAATGAATGATTGAAGGGAATGTAATAATGAAGGGAATGTATAAATGATGGGAGCGAATGAAGGGAATGAATGAACGAAGGAATGAATGATTGAAGGGAATGTAAGAATGAAGGGAATGATCGGATGAAGGAAACGAATGAATGAAGGGAATGAATGAATGAGGGGAATGGATGATTGAAGGGAATGTAAGAATGAAGCGAATGAACGGATGAAGGAAACGAATGAATGAAGGGAATGAATGAATCAAGGGAATGAAGGGAATGAAGGGAATGAAGGGAATGAGGAGAATGAGTGGAATAAATGAATGAAAGGAATGTACAAATGAATGGGAATGTATGAATGAAGCGAACGAATGAATGAATGAAGGGAACAAATGCATGAAGGGAATGAATGAATGATGGGAATGAATGAACGAAGGCAATGAATGAATGAAGGGAATGACGGTAATGAGGGGAATGTATGAATGAAGCGAATGTGTGAATGCACGGAATGGATGGAAAGGAGGGAATGAAGGAAAAGAAGGGAATGAATGAATGAGGGGGATGAATGAATGAAGGGAATGAATGAATAAAGGGAATGAAGGGAATGAGTGAACGAAGGGAATGAATTGACTGAAGAGAATGAGCGGAATGAATGAATGAAGGGAACGCGGAGAATGAGGGGAATGAATGAATGAAAGGAATGCACGAATGAATGGGAATGTACGAATGAAGGGAACAAATGAATAAATGAAGGGAACGAATGCATGAAGGGAATGAATGAATGAAGGGAATGTATGAATGAAGGTAATGAATGAATGAAGGGAACGAATGAACGAAGGGAATGAATGAACGAAGAGAATGAATGATTGGAGGGAATGTAATAATGAGGGGAATGTATAAATGATGGGAGTGAATGAATGGAATGAATGAACGAAGGGAATGAATGATTGAAGGGAATGTAAGAATGAACGGAACGAACGGATGAAGGAAACGAATGAATGAAGGGAATGAATGAATGAAGGGAATGAAGGGAATGAAGGGAATGAAGAGAATGAGGGGAATAAATGAATGAAAGGAATGTACGAATGAATGGGAATGTATGAATGAAGGGAACGAATGAATGAATGAAGGGAACGAATGCATGAAGGGAATGAATGAATGAAGGGAATGTATGAATGAAGGAAATGAATGAACGAAGAGAATGAATGATTGGAGGGAATGTAATAATGAGGGGAATGTATAAATGATGGGAGTGAATGAATGGAATGAATGAACGAAGGGAATGAATGATTGAAGGGAATGTAAGAATGAACGGAACGAACGGATGAAGGAAACGAATGAATGAAGGGAATGAATGAATGAAGGGAATGAAGGGAATGAAGGGAATGAAGAGAATGAGGGGAATAAATGAATGAAAGGAATGTACGAATGAATGGGAATGTATGAATGAAGGGAACGAATGAATGAATGAAGGGAACGAATGCATGAAGGGAATGAATGAATGAAGGGAATGTATGAATGAAGGAAATGAATGAATGAAGGGAACGAATGAACGAAGGGAATGAATGAACGTAGGGAATGAATGATTGAAGGGAATGTAATAATGAAGGGAATGTATAAATGATGGGAGCGAATGAAGGGAATGAATGAACGAAGGAATGAATGATTGAAGGGAATGTAAGAATGAAGGGAATGATCGGATGAAGGAAACGAATGAATGAAGGGAATGAATGAATGAGTTGAATGGATGATTGAAGGGAATGTAAGAATGAAGCGAATGAACGGATGAAGGAAACGAATGAATGAAGGGAATGAATGAATGAAGGGAATGAAGGGAATGAAGGGAATGAGGAGAATGAGTGGAATAAATGAATGAAAGGAATGTACAAATGAATGGGAATGTATGAATGAAGCGAACGAATGAATGAATGAAGGGAACAAATGCATGAAGGGAATGAATGAATGATGGGAATGAATGAACGAAGGCAATGAATGAATGAAGGGAATGACGGTAATGAGGGGAATGTATGAATGAAGCGAATGTGTGAATGCACGGAATGGATGGAAAGGAGGGAATGAAGGAAAAGAAGGGAATGAATGAATGAAGGAAATGAATGAATGAGGGGGATGAATGAATGAAGGGAATGAATGAATAAAGGGAATGAGGGGAATGAATGAATGAAGGGAATCAGTGCATGAAAGGAATGAAAGGAATGAAAGGAATGAAGGGAATGAAGGGAACGAAAGGAACGAATGAATGAAGGGAATGAATGAATGAAGGGAATGAATGATTGAAGGGAATGTAAGAATGAAGCGAATGAACGGATGAAGGAAACGAATGAATGAAGGGAATGAATGAATGAAGGGAATGAAGGGAATGAAGGGAATGAAGAGAATGAGTGGAATAAATGAATTAAAGGAATGTACGAATGAATGGGAATGTATGAATGAAGCGAACGAATGAATGAATGAAGGGAACAAATGCATGAAGGGAATGAATAAATGATGGGAATGTATGAACGAAGGGAATGGATGAATGAATGGAATGAAGAGCATGAGGGAATAAATGAATGAAAGGAATGTACGAATGAATGGGAATGAATGAATGAAGGGAACGAATGAATGGAGGGAATGAATGAACGAAGGCAATGAATGAATGAAGGGAATGACGGTAATGAGGGGAATGTACGAATGAAGCGAATGAGTGAATGCAAGGAATGGATGGAATGAAGGGAATGAAGGAAACGAAGGGAATGAATGAATGAAGGAAATGAATGAATGAGGGGGATGAATGAATGAAGGGAATGAATGAATAAAGGGAATGAGGGGAATGAATGAATGAAGGGAATGAGTGCATGAAAGGAATGAAAGGAATGAAGGGAATGAAGGGAACGAAAGGAATGAATGAATGAAGGGACTGAATGAAAAGAAGGGAATGAATGAATTGAGGGAATTAAGAGATTGAGGGCAATGAATGAATGAAAGCAAGATACGAATGAATGGGAATGTATGAATGAAGGGAACGAATGAATGGAGGGAATGGATGAATGAATGATGGGAATGTATGAATGAAGGGAATGAATGAATGAAGGTAATGTATGAATGAAGGGAATGAATAAATGAAGGGAATGAATTGAATGACACGAATGAGGGGAATAAATGAATGATGGGAATGAGTGAATGAAGGGAATGAGTGAATGAATGGAACGCGGAGAATGAGGGGAATGAATGAATGAAAGGAATGTACGAATGAATGGGAATGTATGAATGAAGGGAACGAATGAATGAATGAAGGGAACGAATGCATGAAGGGAGTGAATGAATGAATGGAATGTATGAATGAAGGGAATGAATGAATGAGGGGAATGTATGAATGAAGGGAATGAGTGAATGAAAGGAATGAAAGGAATGAAGGGAACGAAAGGAATGAATGAATGAAGGGAATGAATGATGGATGGGAACGAATTAATGAAGGGAATGAATTGAATGAATGGAATACGGGGAATGAGACTATGGAGGGAAATGAGTGAATGAAAGGAATGGACGGAATGAAGGTAACGAAGGGATGAATGAATGAAAGGAATGAATGAAGGAAGCGAATGAATGGATGATGGAAATGAATGAATGAAGGGAATGAATGAATGAAGAGTATGAATGAATTAGGGGTATGAGCGAATGAAGGGAATGAATGGACGAAGGGAATGAATGAATGAAGGGAACGCGGAGAATGAGGGGAATGAACGAGTGAACGGAATGAACGAATGAATGGGAATGTATGAATGAAGGGAACGAGTGAATGGAGGGAATGAATGAATGAAGGGAATGAATGAATGAAGGGAATGAATGAATGAAGGGACTGAGTGAATGAAAGGAATGAAAGGAATGACGGCAATGAAGGGAACGAAGGGAATGAATGAATGCAGGGAATGAATGAATGAAGGGTATGAACGAATGAAGGGAATGAATGGACGAAGGGAATGAATGAATGAAGGGAATGAAGGGAATGAGCTGAATGAACGGATGAAGAAGACGAATGAATGAAGGGAATGAATGAATGAAGGGAATGAAGGGAATAAATGGAATGAAGAGAATGAGGGGAATAAATGAATGAAAGGAATGTACGAATGAATGGGAATGTATGAATGAAGGGAGCGAATGAATGAATGAAGGGAACGAATGCATGAAGGGAATGTATGAATGAAGGGAATGAATGAATGAAGGGAACGAATAAACGAAGGGAATGAATGAACGAAGGGAATGAATGATTGAAGGGAATGTAATAATGAAGGGAATGTATAAATGATTTGAGTGAATGAAGGGAATGAATGAACGAAGGGAATGAATGATTGAAGGGAATGTAAGAATGAAGCGAGTGAACGGATAAAGGAAACGAATGAATGAAGGGAATGAATGTATGAAGGGAATGTATGAACGAAGGCAATGAATGAATGAGGGGAATGACGGTAATGAGGGGAATGTATGAATGAAGCGAATGAGTGAATGCAAGGAATAGATGGAATGACGGGAATGAAGGAAACGAAGGGAATGCATGAATGAAGGAAATGAATGAATGAGGGGGATGAATGAATGAAGGGAATGAATGTATAAAGGGAATGAGGGGAATGAATGAATGAAGGGAATCAGTGCATGAAAGGAATGAAAGGAATGAATTGAATGAAGGGAATGTGGGGAATGAATCGAATGAAGGGTATGAGAGAATGAAAGGAATGAAGGGAATGAAGGGAATGAAGGCAACGGAGGGAATGAATGAATGAAGCGAATGAATGAGTTTAGGGTAGGAATGAACGGAGGCAATGAATGAATGAATGGAATGAATGAGTGGAGGGAATGAATCAACGAAGGCAACGAATGAATGAAGGGAATGACGATAATGAGGGGAATGTATGAATGAAGCGAATGTGTGAATGCAAGGAATGGATGGAATGAAGGGAGTGAAGGAAACGAAGGGAATGAATGAATGAAGGAAATGAATGAATGAGGGGGATGAATGAATGAAGAGAATATACGAATGAATGGGAATGTATGAATGAAGGGAACGAATGAATGGAGGGAATGGATGAATGAATGAAGGGAATGTATGAATGAAGGGTAGAGTGAACGAAAGGAATGGATGGAATAAAGCGAATGAAGGGAATGAGGGCAATGTAGGGAATGAATGAATGAAGGGAATGGATGAACGAAGGGAATGAATTCAATGAAAGGAATGAATGAATGAAGGGAATGAATGAATGAAGGGAAAGAGTGGGTGAAGAGAATGAATTGAATGAAAGGAATTAATGTATGAATGGAACGAATGAGTGGAGGGAATGAATGAACGAAGGCAATGAACGAATGAAGGGAATGAATGAGCGGAGGGAATGAAGGGAATGAAGGGAATGATCGGAATGAAGGGAATGAAGGGAATGAAGGGAATGAACGAATGAATGGAACGAATGAATGGAGGGAATGAATGAATGAAGGGAACGAATGAAGGAGGGGAATGTATGAATGAAGGGAATGAGTGAACGAAAGGAACGGATGGAATGTAGCGAATGAAGGGAATGAGAGAATGAGGGCAACGTAGGGAATGAATGAATGGAGGGAATGTAGCGAATGAACGAATGAAGGGAACGCAGCGAACGTACGTAATGAATGAATGACTTAACTGAGTGAATGAATGAAGCAAATGTGGGGAATGAATGAATGAAGGGAATGAGTGAATGAAGGGAATGAATTGACTGAAGAGAATGAGCGGAATGAATGAATGAAGGGAACGCGGAGAATGAGGGGAATGAATGAATGAAAGGAATGCACGAATGAATGGGAATGTATGAATGAAGGGAACAAATGAATAAATGAAGGGAACGAATGCATGAAGGGAATGAATGAATGAAGGGAATGTATGAATGAAGGTAATGAATGAATGAAGGGAACGAATGAACGAAGGGAATGAATGAACGAAGAGAATGAATGATTGGAGGGAATGTAATAATGAGGGGAATGTATAAATGATGGGAGTGAATGAATGGAATGAATGAACGAAGGGAATGAATGATTGAAGGGAATGTAAGAATGAACGGAACGAACGGATGAAGGAAACGAATGAATGAAGGGAATGAATGAATGAAGGGAATGAAGGGAATGAAGGGAATGAAGAGAATGAGGGGAATAAATGAATGAAAGGAATGTACGAATGAATGGGAATGTATGAATGAAGGGAACGAATGAATGAATGAAGGGAACGAATGAATGAATGAAGGGAACGAATGCATGAAGGGAATGAATGAATGAAGGGAATGTATGAATGAAGGGAATGAATGAATGAAGGGAACGAATGAACGAAGGGAATGAATGAACGTAGGGAATGAATGATTGAAGGGAATGTAATAATGAAGGGAATGTATAAATGATGGGAGCGAATGAAGGGAATGAATGAACGAAGGAATGAATGATTGAAGGGAATGTAAGAATGAAGGGAATGATCGGATGAAGGAAACGAATGAATGAAGGGAATGAATGAATGAGGGGAATGGATGATTGAAGGGAATGTAAGAATGAAGCGAATGAACGGATGAAGGAAACGAATGAATGAAGGGAATGAATGAATCAAGGGAATGAAGGGAATGAAGGGAATGAAGGGAATGAGGAGAATGAGTGGAATAAATGAATGAAAGGAATGTACAAATGAATGGGAATGTATGAATGAAGCGAACGAATGAATGAATGAAGGGTACAAATGCATGAAGGGAATGAATGAATGATGGGAATGAATGAACGAAGGCAATGAATGAATGAAGGGAATGACGGTAATGAGGGGAATGTATGAATGAAGCGAATGTGTGAATGCACGGAATGGATGGAAAGGATGGAATGAAGGAAAAGAAGGGAATGAATGAATGAGGGGGATGAATGAATGAAGGGAATGAATGAATAAAGGGAATGAGGGGAATGAATGAATGAAGGGAATGAGTGCATGAAAGGAATGAAAGGAATGAAATGAATGAAGGGAATGAAGGGAACGAAAGGAATGAATGAATGAAGGGACTGAATGAAAAGAAGGGAATGAATGAATTGAGGGAATTAAGAGATTGAGGGCAATGAATGAATGAAAGCAAGATACGAATGAATGGGAATGTATGAATGAAGGGAACGAATGAATGGAGGGAATGGATGAATGAATGAAGGGAATGTATGAATGAAGGGAATGAATGAATGAAGGTAATGTATGAATGAAGGGAATGAATAAATGAAGGGAATGAATTGAATGACACGAATGAGGGGAATAAATGAATGATGGGAATGAGTGAATGAAGGGAATGAGTGAATGAAGGGAACGCGGAGAATGAGGGGAATGAATGAATGAAAGGAATGTACGAATGAATGGGAATGTATGAATGAAGGGAACGAATGAATGAATGAAGGGAACGAATGCATGAAGGGTGTGAATGAATGAATGAAATGTATGAATGAAGGGAATGAATGAATGAGGGGAATGTATGAATGAAGGGAATGAGTGAATGAAAGGAATGAAAGGAATGAAGGGAACGAAAGGAATGAATGAATGAAGGGAATGAATGATGGATGGGAACGAATTAATGAAGGGAATGAATTGAATGAATGGAATACGGGGAATGAGACTATGGAGGGAAATGAGTGAATGAAAGGAATGGACGGAATGAAGGTAACGAAGGGATGAATGAATGAAGGGAATGAATGAATGAAGAGTATGAATGAATTAGGGGTATGAGCGAATGAAGGGAATGAATGGACGAAGGGAATGAATGAATGAAGGGAACGCGGAGAATGAGGGGAATGAACGAGTGAACGGAATGAACGAATGAATGGGAATGTATGAATGAAGGGAACGAATGAATGAATGAAGGGAACAAATGCATGAAGGGAATGAATGAATGAAGGGAATGTATGAACGAAGGGAATGGATGAATGAATGGAATGAAGAGAATGAGGGAATAAATGAATGAAAGGAATATACGAATGAATGGGAATGAATGAATGAAGAGAACGAATGAATGGAGGGAATGAATGAACGAAGGCAATGAATGAACGAAGGGAATGACGGTAATGAGGGGAATGAATGAATGAAGCGAATGAGTGAATGCAAGGAATGGATGGAATGAAGGGAATGAAGGAAATGAATGAATGAGGGGGATGAATGAATGAAGGGAATGAATGAATAAAGGGAATGAGGGGAATGAATGAATGAAGGGAATGAGTGCAAGAGAGGAATGAAAGTAATGAAAGGAATGAAGGGAATGAAGGGAACGAAAGTAATGAATGAATGAAGGGACTGAATGAAAACAAGGGAATGAATGAATTGTGGGAATTAAGAGATTGAGGGCAATGAATGAATGAAAGCAAGATACGAATGAATGGGAATGTATGAATGAAGGGAACGAATGAATGGAGGGAATGGATGAATGAATGAAGGGAATGTATGAATGAAGGGAATGAATGAATGAAGGTAATGTATGAATGAAGGGAATGAATAAATGATGGGAATGAATTGAATGACACGAATGAGGGGAATAAATGAATGATGGGAATGAGTGAATGAAGGGAATGAGTGAATGAAGGGAACGCGGAGAATGAGGGGAATGAATGAATGAAAGGAATGTACGAATGAATGGGAATGTATGAATGAAGGGAACGAATGAATGAATGAAGGGAACGAATGCATGAAGGGAGTGAATGAATGAATGGAATGTATGAATGAAGGGAATGAATGAATGAGGGGAATGTATGAATGAAGGGAATGAGTGAATGAAAGGAATGAAAGGAATGAAGGGAACGAAAGGAATGAATGAATGAAGGGAATGAATGATGGATGGGAACGAATTAATGAGGGGAATGAATTGAATGAATGGAATACGGGGAATGAGACTATGGAGGGAAATGAGTGAACGAAAGGAATGGACGGAATGAAGGTAACGAAGGGATGAATGAATGAAAGGAATGAATGAAGGAAGGGAATGAATGAAGGAAGCGAATGAATGGATGATGGAAATGAATGAATGAAGGGAATGAATGAATGAAGAGTATGAATGAATTAGGGGTATGAGCGAATGAAGGGAATGAATGGACGAAGGGAATGAATGAATGAAGGGAACGCGGAGAATGAGGGGAATGAACGAATGAACGGAATGAACGAATGAATGGGAATGTATGAATGAAGGGAACGAATGAATGGAGGGAATGAATGAATGAAGGGAATGAATGAATGAAGGGAATGAAGGGATTGAAAGGAATGAAGAGAATGTGGGGTATAAATGAAGGAAAGGAATGTACGAATGAATGGGAATGTATGAATGAAGGGAACGAATGAGTGAATGAAGGGAACGAACGCATGAAGGGAATGAATGAATGAAGGGAATGTATCAATGAAGGGAATGGATGGATGAAGGGAATGAAGAGAATGATGGAATAAATGAATGAAAGGAATATACGAATGAATGGGAATAAATGAATGAAGGGAACGAATGAATGGAGGGAATGTAAGAATGAAGCGAATGAACGGATGAAGGAAACGAATGAATGAAGGGAATGAATGAATGAAGGGAATGAACGGAATGAAGGGAATGAAGAGAATGAGTGGGATAAATGAATGGAACGAATGTACGAATGAATGGGAATGTATGAATGAAGGGAACGAATGAATGAATGAAGGGAACAAATGCATGAAGGGAATGAATGAATGAAGGGAATGTATGAACGAAGGGAATGGATGAATGAATGGAATGACGGTAATGAGGGGAATGAATGAATGAAGCGAATGAGTGAATGCAAGGAATGGATGGAATGAAGGGAATGAAGGAAATGAATGAATGAGGGGGATGAATGAATGAAGGGAATGAATGAATAAAGGGAATGAGGGGAATGAATGAATGAAGGGAATGAGTGCAAGAGAGGAATGAAAGTAATGAAAGGAATGAAGGGAATGAAGGGAACGAAAGTAATGAATGAATGAAGGGACTGAATGAAAACAAGGGAATGAATGAATTGAGGGAATGTAGTAATGAATGGGAATGAATGAATGGAGGGAATGAATGAATGAAGGGAATGAATGAATGGAGGGTATTAATGAAGGGTACGAAGCGAGTGTACGTAATGAATGAATGAGTAACATGAGTGAATGAATGAAGCGAATGAGGGGAATGAATGAATGAATTGAGGGAATTAAGAGATTGAGGGGAATGAATGAATGAAGGGAATGAATGAATGAAGGGAATGAAGAGAATGAGGGAATAAATGAATGAAAGCAATATACCAATGAATGGGAATGAATGAATGAAGGGAACGAATGAATGGAGGGAATGAATGAATGAAGGGAACGAATGAATGAAGGGAATGAATGAATGAAGGTAATAAAGGGAATGAAGGGAACGAGGGGAATGAATGTATGACGGGAATGAATGAATGGAGGGAATGAATGAATGAAGGGAATGAATGAATGGAGGGAATTAATGAAGGGTACGAAGCGAGTGTACGTAATGAATGAATGAGTAACATGAGTGAATGAATGAAGCGAATGAGGGGAATGAATGAATGAAGGGAATGAAGGGAATGAAGGGAATGAAGGGAATGAAGAGAATGAGGGCAATAAATGAATGAAAGGAATGTACGAATGAATGGGAATATATGAATGAAGGGAACGAATGAAGGAGGGAATGAATGAATGAAGGGAATGAATGAATGAAGGGAATGAAGGGAATAAATGGAATGAAGAGAATGAGGGGAATAAATGAATGAAAGGAATGTACGAATGAATGGGAATGTATGAATGAAGGGAACGAATGAATGAATGAAGGGAACGAATGCATGAAGGGAATGTATGAATGAAGGGAATGAATGAATGAAGGGAACGAATAAACGAAGGGAATGAATGAACGAAGGGAATGTATGATTGAAGGGAATGTAATAATGAAGGGAATGTATAAATGATTTGAGTGAATGAAGGGAATGAATGAACGAAGGGAATGAATGATTGAAGGGAATGTAAGAATGAAGCGAGTGAACGGATAAAGGAAACGAATGAATGAAGGGAATGTATGAACGAAGGCAATGAATGAATGAGGGGAATGACGGTAATGAGGGGAATGTATGAATGAAGCGAATGAGTGAATGCAAGGAATGGATGGAATGACGGGAATGAAGGAAACGAAGGGAATGCATGAATGAAGGAAATGAATGAATGAGGGGGATGAATGAATGAAGGGAATGAATGTATAAAGGGAATGAGGGGAATGAATGAATGAAGGGAATCAGTGCATGAAAGGAATGAAAGGAATGAAAGGAATGAAGGGAATGAAGGGAACGAAAGGAACGAATGAATGGCGGGAATGAATGAACGAAGGCAATGAATGAATGAAGGGAATGACGGTAATGAGGGGAATGTATGAATGAAGCGAATGTGTGAATGCACGGAATGGATGGAAAGGAGGGAATGAAGGAAAAGTAGGGAATGAATGAATGAAGGAAATGAATGAATGAGGGGGATGAATGAATGAAGGGAATGAATGAATAAAGGGAATGAGGGGAATGAATGAATGAAGGGAATCAGTGCATGAAAGGAATGAAAGGAATGAAAGGAATGAAGGGAATGAAGGGAACGAAAGGAACGAATGAATGAAGGGAATGAATGAATGAAGGGAATGAATGATTGAAGGGAATGTAAGAATGAAGCGAATGAACGGATGAAGGAAACGAATGAATGAAGGGAATGAATGAATGAAGGGAATGAAGGGAATGAAGGGAATGAAGAGAATGAGTGGAATAAATGAATTAAAGGAATGTACGAATGAATGGGAATGTATGAATGAAGCGAACGAATGAATGAATGAAGGGAACAAATGCATGAAGGGAATGAATAAATGATGGGAATGTATGAACGAAGGGAATGGATGAATGAATGGAGTGAAGAGCATGAGGGAATAAATGAATGAAAGGAATGTACGAATGAATGGGAATGAATGAATGAAGGGAACGAATGAATGGAGGGAATGAATGAACGAAGGCAATGAATGAATGAAGGGAATGACGGTAATGAGGGGAATGTACGAATGAAGCGAATGAGTGAATGCAAGGAATGGATGGAATGAAGGGAATGAAGGAAACGAAGGGAATGAATGAATGAAGGAAATGAATGAATGAGGGGGATGAATGAATGAAGGGAATGAATGAATAAAGGGAATGAGGGGAATGAATGAATGAAGGGAATGAGTGCATGAAAGGAATGAAAGGAATGAAAGGAATGAAGGGAATGAAGGGAACGAAAGGAATGTATGAATGAAGGGACTGAATGAAAAGAAGGGAATGAATGAATTGAGGGAATTAAGAGATTGAGGGCAATGAATGAATGAAAGCAAGATACGAATGAATGGGAATGTATGAATGAAGGGAACGAATGAATGGAGGGAATGGATGAATGAATGAAGGGAATGTATGAATGAAGGGAATGAATGAATGAAGGTAATGTATGAATGAAGGGAATGAATAAATGAAGGGAATGAATTGAATGACACGAATGAGGGGAATAAATGAATGATGGGAATGAGTGAATGAAGGGAATGAGTGAATGAAGGGAACGCGGAGAATGAGGGGAATGAATGAATGAAAGGAATGTACGAATGAATGGGAATGTATGAATGAAGGGAACGAATGAATGAATGAAGGGAACGAATGCATGAAGGGAGTGAATGAATGAATGGAATGTATGAATGAAGGGAATGAATGAATGAGGGGAATGTATGAATGAAGGGAATGAGTGAATGAAAGGAATGAAAGGAATGAAGGGAACGAAAGGAATGAATGAATGAAGGGAATGAATGATGGATGGGAACGAATTAATGAAGGGAATGAATTGAATGAATGGAATACGGGGAATGAGACTATGGAGGGAAATGAGTGAACGAAAGGAATGGACGGAATGAAGGTAACGAAGGGATGAATGAATGAAAGGAATGAATGAAGGAAGGGAATGAATGAAGGAAGCGAATGAATGGATGATGGAAATGAATGAATGAAGGGAATGAATGAATGAAGAGTATGAATGAATTAGGGGTATGAGCGAATGAAGGGAATGAATGGACGCAGGGAATGAATGAATGAAGGGAACGCGGAGAATGAGGGGAATGAACGAATGAACGGAATGAACGAATGAATGGGAATGTATGAATGAAGGGAACGAATGAATGGAGGGAATGAATGAATGAAGGGAATGAATGAATGAAGGGAATGAAGGGATTGAAAGGAATGAAGAGAATGTGGGGTATCAATGAAGGAAAGGAATGTACGAATGAATGGGAATGTATGAATGAAGGGAACGAATGAGTGAATGAAGGGAACGAATGCATGAAGGGAATGAATGAATGAAGGGAATGTATCAATGAAGGGAATGGATGGATGAAGGGAATGAATAGAATGATGGAATAAATGAATGAAAGGAATATACGAATGAATGGGAATAAATGAATGAAGGGAACGAATGAATGGAGGGAATGAATGAATGAAGGGAATGAATGATTGAAGGGAATGTAAGAATGAAGCGAATGAACGGATGAAGGAAACGAATGAATGAAGGGAATGAATGAATGAAGGGAATGAACGGAATGAAGGGAATGAAGAGAATGAGTGGGATAAATGAATGGAACGAATGTACGAATGAATGGGAATGTATGAAGGAAGGGAACGAATGAATGAATGAAGGGAACAAATGCATGAAGGGAATGAATGAATGAAGGGAATGTATGAACGAAGGGAACGGATGAATGAATGGAATGAAGAGAATGAGGGAATAAATGAATGAAAGCAATATACCAATGAATGGGAATGAATGAATGAAGGGAACGAATGAATGGAGGGAATGAATGAATGAAGGCAATGAATGAACGAAGGGAATGACGGTAATGAGGGGAATGAATGAATGAAGCGAATGAGTGAATGCAAGGAATGGATGGAATGAAGGGAATGAAGGAAATGAATGAATGAGGGGGATGAATGAATGAAGGGAATGAATGCATAAAGGGAATGAGGGGAATGAATGAATGAAGGGAATGAGTGCAAGAGAGGAATGAAAGTAATGAAAGGAATGAAGGGAATGAAGGGAACGAAAGTAATGAATGAATGAAGGGACTGAATGAAAACAAGGGAATGAATGAATTGAGGGAATGTAGTAATGAATGGGAATGAATGAATGGAGGGAATGAATGAATGAAGGGAATGAATGAATGGAGGGTATTAATGAAGGGTACGAAGCGAGTGTACGTAATGAATGAATGAGTAACATGAGTGAATGAATGAAGCGAATGAGGGAAATGAATGAATGAATTGAGGGAATTAAGAGATTGAGGGGAATGAAAGAATGAAGGGAATGAATGAATGAAGGGAATGAAGAGAATGAGGGAATAAATGAATGAAAGCAATATACCAATGAATGGGAATGAATGAATGAAGGGAACGAATGAATGGAGGGAATGAATGAATGAAGGGAACGAATGAATGAAGGGAATGAATGAATGAAGGTAATAAAGGGAATGAAGGGAACGAGGGGAATGAATGTATGACGGGAATGAATGAATGGAGGGAATGAATGAATGAAGGGAATGAATGAATGGAGGGAATTAATGAAGGGTACGAAGCGAGTGTACGTAATGAATGAATGAGTAACATGAGTGAATGAATGAAGCGAATGAGGGGAATGAATGAATGAAGGGAATGAAGGGAATGAAGGGAATGAAGAGAATGAGGGCAATAAATGAATGAAAGGAATGTACGAATGAATGGGAATGTATGAATGAAGGGAACGAATGAAGGAGGGAATGAATGAATAAAGGCACCGAATGAATGAAGGGAATGAATGAATGAGGGGAGTAAAGGGAATGACTGAATGAAGAGAATGAACGAATGAAGGAAGCGGAGCGAATGTGCGTATTGAATGAATGAATTAAATGAGTGAACGAATGAAGCAAATGTGGGGAATGAAGGGAATGAATGAATGAAGGGAATGAATGAATGAATAAAGGAAACGAATGGAAGAAGGGAATGAATGAATGAATAAAGGAAATGAGGGGAGTGAATGAATGAAGGGAATGAGTGCATGAAAGGAATGAAAGGAATGAAAGGAATGAAAGGAATGAAGGGAATGAAGGGAACGAAAGGAATGAATGAGTGAGGGGACTGAATGTACGAAGGGAGTGAATGAATGAAGGGATTGGCGAGAATGAGGGGAGAGAATGAATGACAGGAATGTGCGAATGAATGGGAATGTATGAATGAAGGGAATGAATGAATGAATAAAGGAAACGAATGGAAGAAGGGAATGAATGAATGAAGGGAATGAATGAATAAAGGGAATGAGGGGAATGAATGAATGATGGGAACGAAAGGAATGAATGTATGAACGAAGGCAGTGAATGAATGAAGGGAATGACGGTAATGAGGGGAATGTATGAATGAAGCGAATGAGTGAATGCAAGGAATGGATGGAATGACGGGAATGAAGGAAACGAAGGGAATGCAGGAATGAAGGAAATGAATGAATGAGGGGGATGAATGAATGAAGGGAATGAATGTATAAAGGGAATGAGGGGAATGAATGAATGAAGGGAACGAATGAATGGCGGGAATGAATGAACGAAGGCAATGAATGAATGAAGGGAATGACGGTAATGAGGGGAATGTATGAATGAAGCGAATGTGTGAATGCACGGAATGGATGGAAAGGAGGGAATGAAGGAAAAGAGGGGAATGAATGAATGAAGGAAATGAATGAATGAGGGGGATGAATGAATGAAGGGAATGAATGAATAAAGGGAATGAGGGGAATGAATGAATGAAGGGAATCAGTGCATGAAAGGAATGAAAGGAATGAAAGGAATGAAGGGAACGAAAGGAACGAATGAATGAAGGGAATGAGTGAATGAAGGGAATGAATGATTGAAGGGAATGTAAGAATGAAGCGAATGAACGGATGAAGGAAACGAATGAATGAAGGGAATGAATGAATGAAGGGAATGAAGGGAATGAAGGGAATGAAGAGAATGAGTGGAATAAATGAATTAAAGGAATGTACGAATGAATGGGAATGTATGAATGAAGCGAACGAATGAATGAATGAAGGGAACAAATGCATGAAGGGAATGAATAAATGATGGGAATGTATGAACGAAGGGAATGGATGAATGAATGGAATGAAGAGCATGAGGGAATAAATGAATGAAAGGAATGTACGAATGAATGGGAATGAATGAATGAAGGGAACGAATGAATGGAGGGAATGAATGAACGAAGGCAATGAATGAACGAAGGGAATGACGGTAATGAGGGGAATGAATGAATGAAGCGAATGAGTGAATGCAAGGAATGGATGGAATGAAGGGAATGAAGGAAATGAATGAATGAGGGGGATGAATGAATGAAGGGAATGAATGAATAAAGGGAATGAGGGGAATGAATGAATGAAGGGAATGAGTGCAAGAGAGGAATGAAAGTAATGAAAGGAATGAAGGGAATGAAGGGAACGAAAGTAATGAATGAATGAAGGGACTGAATGAAAACAAGGGAATGAATGAATTGAGGGAGTGTAGTAATGAATGGGAATGAATGAATGGAGGGAATGAATGAATGAAGGGAATGAATGAATGGAGGGTATTAATGAAGGGTACGAAGCGAGTGTACGTAATGAATGAATGAGTAACATGAGTGAATGAATGAAGCGAATGAGGGGAATGAATGAATGAATTGAGGGAATTAAGAGATTGAGGGGAATGAATGAATGAAGGGAATGAATGAATGAAGGGAATGAAGAGAATGAGGGAATGAATGAATGAAAGCAATATACCAATGAATGGGAATGAATGAATGAAGGGAACGAATGAATGGAGGGAATGAATGAATGAAGGGAATGAATGAATGAAGGGAATGAAGGGATTGAAAGGAATGAAGAGAATGTGGGGTATAAATGAAGGAAAGGAATGTACGAATGAATGGGAATGTATGAATGAAGGGAACGAATGAGTGAATGAAGGGAACGAATGCATGAAGGGAATGAATGAATGAAGGGAATGTATCAATGAAGGGAATGGATGGATGAAGGGAATGAAGAGAATGATGGAATAAATGAATGAAAGGTATATACGAATGAATGGGAATAAATGAATGAAGGGAACGAATGAATGGAGGGAATGAATGAATGAAGGGAATGAATGATTGAAGGGAATGTAAGAATGAAGCGAATGAACGGATGAAGGAAACGAATGAATGAAGGGAATCAATGAATGAAGGGAATGAACGGAATGAAGGGAATGAAGAGAATGAGTGGGATAAATGAATGGAACGAATGTACGAATGAATGGGAATGTATGAATGAAGGGAATGAATGAATGAATAAAGGAAACGAATGGAAGAAGGGAATGAATGAATGAAGGGAATGAATTGAATGAAGGGAATGTGGGGAATGAATCGAATGAAGGGAATGAATGAATAAAGGGAATGAGGGGAATGAATGAATGATGGGAACGAAAGGAATGAATGAATGAACGAAGGCAATGAATGAATGAAGGGAACGACGGTAATGAGGGGAATGTATGAATGAAGCGAATGTGTGAATGCACGGAATGGATGGAAAGGAGGGAATGAAGGAAAAGAAGGGAATGAATGAATGAAGGAAATGAATGAATGAGGGGGATGAATGAATGAAGGGAATGAATGAATAAAGGGAATGAAGAGAATGAGTGGAATAAATGAATTAAAGGAATGTACGAATGAATGGGAATGTATGAATGAAGCGAACGAATGAATGAATGAAGGGAACAAATGCATGAAGGGAATGAATAAATGATGGGAATGTATGAACGAAGGGAATGGATGAATGAATGGAATGAAGAGCATGAGGGAATAAATGAATGAAAGGAATGTACGAATGAATGGGAATGAATGAATGAAGGGAACGAATGAATGGAGGGAATGGATGAATGAATGAAGGGAATGTATGAATGAAGGGAATGAATGAATGATTGAAGGTAATGTATGAATGAAGGGAATGAATAAATGAAGGGAATGAATTGAATGACACGAATGAGGGGAATAAATGAATGATGGGAATGAGTGAATGAAGGGAATGAGTGAATGAAGGGAACGCGGAGAATGAGGGGAATGAATGAATGAAAGGAATGTACGAATGAATGGGAATGTATGAATGAAGGGAACGAATGAAGGAGGGAATGAATGAATGAAGGGAACGAATGAATGAAGGGAATGAATGAATGAGGGGAGTAAAGGGAATGACTGAATGAAGAGAATGAACGAATGAAGGAAGCGGAGCGAATGTGCGTATTGAATGAATGAATTAAATGAGTGAACGAATGAAGCAAATGTGGGGAATGAAGGGAATGAATGAATGAAGGGACTGAGTGAATGAAAGGAATGAAAGGAATGACGGCAATGAAGGGAACGAAGGGAATGAATGAATGCAGGGAATGAATGAATGAAGGGTATGAACGAATGAAGGGAATGAATGGACGAAGGGAATGAATGAATGAAGGGAATGAAGGGAATGAGCTGAATGAACGGATGAAGAAGACGAATGAATGAAGGGAATGAATGAATGAAGGGAATGAAGGGAATAAATGGAATGAAGAGAATGAGGGGAATAAATGAATGAAAGGAATGTACGAATGAATGGGAATGTATGAATGAAGGGAACGAATGAATGAATGAAGGGAACGAATGCATGAAGGGAATGTATGAATGAAGGGAATGAATGAATGAAGGGAACGAATAAACGAAGGGAATGAATGAACGAAGGGAATGAATGATTGAAGGGAATGTAATAATGAAGGGAATGTATAAATGATTTGAGTGAATGAAGGGAATGAATGAACGAAGGGAATGAATGATTGAAGGGAATGTAAGAATGAAGCGAGTGAACGGATAAAGGAAACGAATGAATGAAGGGAATGAATGTATGAAGGGAATGTATGAACGAAGGCAATGAATGAATGAGGGGAATGACGGTAATGAGGGGAATGTATGAATGAAGCGAATGAGTGAATGCAAGGAATGGATGGAATGACGGGAATGAAGGAAACGAAGGGAATGCATGAATGAAGGAAATGAATGAATGAGGGGGATGAATGAATGAAGGGAATGAATGAATAAAGGGAATGAGGGGAATGAATGAATGAAGGGAATCAGTGCATGAAAGGAATGAAAGGAATGAAAGGAATGAAGGGAATGAAGGGAACGAAAGGAACGAATGAATGAAGGGAATGAATGAATGAAGGGAATGAATGATTGAAGGGAATGTAAGAATGAAGCGAATGAACGGATGAAGGAAACGAATGAATGAAGGGAATGAAGGGAATGAAGAGAATGAGTGGAATAAATGAATTAAAGGAATGTACGAATGAATGGGAATGTATGAATGAAGCGAACGAATGAATGAATGAAGGGAACAAATGCATGAAGGGAATGAATAAATGATGGGAATGTATGAACGAAGGGAATGGATGAATGAATGGAGTGAAGAGCATGAGGGAATAAATGAATGAAAGGAATGTACGAATGAATGGGAATGAATGAATGAAGGGAACGAATGAATGGAGGGAATGAATGAACGAAGGCAATGAATGAATGAAGGGAATGACGGTAATGAGGGGAATGTACGAATGAAGCGAATGAGTGAATGCAAGGAATGGATGGAATGAAGGGAATGAAGGGAACGAAGGGAATGAATGAATGAAGGAAATGAATGAATGAGGGGGATGAATGAATGAAGGGAATGAATGAATAAAGGGAATGAGGGGAATGAATGAATGAAGGGAATGAGTGCATGAAAGGAATGAAAGGAATGAAAGGAATGAAGGGAATGAAGGGAACGAAAGGAATGAATGAATGAAGGGACTGAATGAAAAGAAGGGAATGAATGAATTGAGGGAATTAAGAGATTGAGGGCAATGAATGAATGAAAGCAAGATACGAATGAATGGGAATGTATGAATGAAGGGAACGAATGAATGGAGGGAATGGATGAATGAATGAAGGGAATGTATGAATGAAGGGAATGAATGAATGAAAGTAATGTATGAATGAAGGGAATGAATAAATGATGGGAATGAATTGAATGACACGAATGAGGGGAATAAATGAATGATGGGAATGAGTGAATGAAGGGAATGAGTGAATGAAGGGAACGCGGAGAATGAGGGGAATGAATGAATGAAAGGAATGTACGAATGAATGGGAATGTATGAATGAAGGGAACGAATGAATGAATGAAGAGAACGAATGAATGGAGGGAATGAATGAACGAAGGCAATGAATGAACGAAGGGAATGACGGTAATGAGGGGAATGAATGAATGAAGCGAATGAGTGAATGCAAGGAATGGATGGAATGAAGGGAATGAAGGAAATGAATGAATGAGGGGGATGAATGAATGAAGGGAATGAATGAATAAAGGGAATGAGGGGAATGAATGAATGAAGGGAATGAGTGCAAGAGAGGAATGAAAGTAATGAAAGGAATGAAGGGAATGAAGGGAACGAAAGTAATGAATGAATGAAGGGACTGAATGAAAACAAGGGAATGAATGAATTGAGGGAATGTAGTAATGAATGGGAATGAATGAATGGAGGGAATGAATGAATGAAGGGAATGAATGAATGGAGGGTATTAATGAAGGGTACGAAGCGAGTGTACGTAATGAATGAATGAGTAACATGAGTGAATGAATGAAGCGAATGAGGGGAATGAATGAATGAATTGAGGGAATTAAGAGATTGAGGGGAATGAATGAATGAAGGGAATGAATGAATGAAGGGAATGAAGAGAATGAGGGAATAAATGAATGAAAGCAATATACCAATGAATGGGAATGAATGAATGAAGGGAACAAATGAATGGAGGGAATGAATGAATGAAGGGAACGAATGAATGAAGGGAATGAATGAATGAAGGTAATAAAGGGAATGAAGGGAACGAGGGGAATGAATGTATGACGGGAATGAATGAATGGAGGGAATGAATGAATGAAGGGAATGAATGAATGGAGGGAATTAATGAAGGGTACGAAGCGAGTGTACGTAATGAATGAATGAGTAACATGAGTGAATGAATGAAGCGAATGAGGGGAATGAATGAATGAAGGGAATGAAGGGAATGAAGGGAATGAAGAGAATGAGGGCAATAAATGAATGAAAGGAATGTACGAATGAATGGGAATGTATGAATGAAGGGAACGAATGAAGGAGGGAATGAATGAATAAAGGGAACGAATGAATGAAGGGAATGAATGAATGAGGGGAGTAAAGGGAATGACTGAATGAAGAGAATGAACGAATGAAGGAAGCGGAGCGAATGTGCGTATTGAATGAATGAATTAAATGAGTGAACGAATGAAGCAAATGTGGGGAATGAAGGGAATGAATGAATGAAGGGAATGAATGAATGAATAAAGGAAACGAATGGAAGAAGGGAATGAATGAATGAAGGGAATGAATTGAATGAAGGGAATGTGGGGAATGAATCGAATGAAGGGAATGAATGAATAAAGGGAATGAGGGGAATGAATGAATGATGGGAACGAAAGGAATGAATGTATGAACGAAGGCAGTGAATGAATGAAGGGAATGACGATAATGAGGGGAATGTATGAATTAAGCGAATGAGTGAATGCAAGGAATGGATGGAATGACGGGAATGAAGGAAACGAAGGGAATGCAGGAATGAAGGAAATGAATGAATGAGGGGGATGAATGAATGAAGGGAATGAATGTATAAAGGGAATGAGGGGAATGAATGAATGAAGGGAACGAATGAATGGCGGGAATGAATGAACGAAGGCAATGAATGAATGAAGGGAATGACGGTAATGAGGGGAACGTATGAATGAAGCGAATGTGTGAATGCACGGAATGGATGGAAAGGAGGGAATGAAGGAAAAGAAGGGAATGTATGAATGAAGGGAATGAATGAATGAAGGTAATGTATGAATGAAGGGAATGAATTGAATGACACGAATGAGGGGAATAAATGAATGATGGGAATGAGTGAATGAAGG
Organism: Megachile leachella; assembly: GCA_963576845.1. Classification (NCBI taxonomy): domain Eukaryota; kingdom Metazoa; phylum Arthropoda; class Insecta; order Hymenoptera; family Megachilidae; genus Megachile; species Megachile leachella. The sequence continues at coordinate 893,146 of CAUYWW010000227.1, read as the reverse complement.
GAATGAGTGAATGAAGGGAACGCGGAGAATGAGGGGAATGAATGAATGAAAGGAATGTACGAATGAATGGGAATGTATGAATGAAGGGAATGAGTGAATGAAAGGAATGAAAGGAATGAAGGGAACGAAAGGAATGAATGAATGAAGGGAATGAATGATGGATGGGAACGAATTAATGAATGGAATGAATTGAATGAATGGAATACGGGGAATGAGACTATGGAGGGAAATGCGTGAATGAAAGGAATGGACGGAATGAAGGTAACGAAGGGATGAATGAATGAAAGGAATGAATGAATGAAGGGAATGAAGGGAATAAATGGAATGAAGAGAATGAGGGGAATAAATGAATGAAAGGAATGTACGAATGAATGGGAATGTATGAATGAAGGGAACGAATGAATGAATGAAGGGAACGAATGCATGAAGGGAATGTATGAATGAAGGGAATGAATGAATGAAGGGAACGAATAAACGAAGGGAATGAATGAACGAAGGGAATGAATGATTGAGGGGAATGTAATAATGAAGGGAATGTATAAATGATTTGAGTGAATGAAGGGAATGAATGAACGAAGGGAATGAATGATTGAAGGGAATGTAAGAATGAAGCGAGTGAACGGATAAAGGAAACGAATGAATGAAGGGAATGAATGTATGAAGGGAATGTATGAACGAAGGCAATGAATGAATGAGGGGAATGACGGTAATGAGGGGAATGTATGAATGAAGCGAATGAGTGAATGCAAGGAATGGATGGAATGACGGGAATGAAGGAAACGAAGGGAATGCATGAATGAACGAAATGAATGAATGAGGGGGATGAATGAATGAAGGGAATGAATGAATAAAGGGAATGAGGGGAATGAATGAATGAAGGGAATCAGTGCATGAAAGGAATGAAAGGAATGAAAGGAATGAAGGGAATGAAGGGAACGAAAGGAACGAATGAATGAAGGGAATGAATGAATGAAGGGAATGAATGATTGAAGGGAATGTAAGAATGAAGCGAATGAACGGATGAAGGAAACGAATGAATGAAGGGAATGAATGAATGAAGGGAATGAAGGGAATGAAGGGAATGAAGAGAATGAGTGGAATAAATGAATTAAAGGAATGTACGAATGAATGGGAATGTATGAATGAAGCGAACGAATGAATGAATGAAGGGAACAAATGCATGAAGGGAATGAATAAATGATGGGAATGTATGAACGAAGGGAATGGATGAATGAATGGAGTGAAGAGCATGAGGGAATAAATGAATGAAGGGAATGTACGAATGAATGGGAATGAATGAATGAAGGGAACGAATGAATGGAGGGAATGAATGAACGAAGGCAATGAATGAATGAAGGGAATGACGGTAATGAGGGGAATGTACGAATGAAGCGAATGAGTGAATGCAAGGAATGGATGGAATGAAGGGAATGAAGGAAACGAAGGGAATGAATGAATGAAGGAAATGAATGAATGAGGGGGATGAATGAATGAAGGGAATGAATGAATAAAGGGAATGAGGGGAATGAATGAATGAAGGGAATGAGTGCATGAAAGGAATGAAAGGAATGAAAGGAATGAAGGGAATGAAGGGAACGAAAGGAATGAATGAATGAAGGGACTGAATGAAAAGAAGGGAATGAATGAATTCAGGGAATTAAGAGATTGAGGGCAATGAATGAATGAAAGCAAGATACGAATGAATGGGAATGTATGAATGAAGGGAACGAATGAATGGAGGGAATGGATGAATGAATGAAGGGAATGTATGAATGAAGGGAATGAATGAATGAAGGTAATGTATGAATGAAGGGAATGAATAAATGATGGGAATGAATTGAATGACACGAATGAGGGGAATAAATGAATGATGGGAATGAGTGAATGAAGGGAATGAGTGAATGAAGGGAACGCGGAGAATGAGGGGAATGAATGAATGAAAGGAATGTACGAATGAATGGGAATGTATGAATGAAGGGAACGAATGAATGAATGAAGGGAACCAATGCATGAAGGGAGTGAATGAATGAATGGAATGTATGAATGAAGGGAATGAATGAATGAGGGGAATGTATGAATGAAGGGAATGAGTGAATGAAAGGAATGAAAGGAATGAAGGGAACGAAAGGAATGAATGAATGAAGGGAATGAATGATGGATGGGAACGAATTAATGAAGGGAATGAATTGAATGAATGGAATACGGGGAATGAGACTATGGAGGGAAATGAGTGAACGAAAGGAATGGACGGAATGAAGGTAACGAAGGGATGAATGAATGAAAGGAATGAATGAAGGAAGGGAATGAATGAAGGAAGCGAATGAATGGATGATGGAAATGAATGAATGAAGGGAATGAATGAATAAAGAGTATGAATGAATTAGGGGTATGAGCGAATGAAGGGAATGAATGGACGAAGGGAATGAATGAATGAAGGGAACGCGGAGAATGAGGGGAATGAACGAATGAACGGAATGAACGAATGAATGGGAATGTATGAATGAAGGGAACGAATGAATGGAGGGAATGAATGAATGAAGGGAATGAATGAATGAAGGGAATGAATGAATGAAGGGAATGAAGGGATTGAAAGGAATGAAGAGAATGTGGGGTATAAATGAAGGAAAGGAATGTACGAATGAATGGGAATGTATGAATGAAGGGAACGAATGAGTGAATGAAGGGAACGAATGCATGAAGGGAATGAATGAATGAAGGGAATGTATCAATGAAGGGAATGGATGGATGAAGGGAATGAAGAGAATGATGGAATAAATGAATGAAAGGAATATACGAATGAATGGGAATAAATGAATGAAGGGAACGAATGAATGGAGGGAATGAATGAATGAAGGGAATGAATGATTGAAGGGAATGTAAGAATGAAGCGAATGAACGGATGAAGGAAACGAATGAATGAAGGGAATGAATGAATGAAGGGAATGAACGGAATGAAGGGAATGAAGAGAATGAGTGGGATAAATGAATGGAACGAATGTACGAATGAATGGGAATGTATGAATGAAGGGAACGAATGAATGAATGAAGGGAACAAATGCATGAAGGGAATGAATGAATGAAGGGAATGTATGAACGAAGGGAATGGATGAATGAATGGAATGAAGAGAATGAGGGAATAAATGAATGAAAGGAATATACGAATGAATGGGAATGAATGAATGAAGAGAACGAATGAATGGAGGGAATGAATGAACGAAGGCAATGAATGAACGAAGGGAATGACGGTAATGAGGGGAATGAATGAATGAAGCGAATGAGTGAATGCAAGGAATGGATGGAATGAAGGGAATGAAGGAAATGAATGAATGAGGGGGATGAATGAATGAAGGGAATGAATGAATAAAGGGAATGAGGGGAATGAATGAATGAAGGGAATTAGTGCAAGAGAGGAATGAAAGTAATGAAAGGAATGAAGGGAATGAAGGGAACGAAAGTAATGAATGAATGAAGGGACTGAATGAAAACAAGGGAATGAATGAATTGAGGAAATGTAGTAATGAATGGGAATGAATGAATGGAGGGAATGAATGAATGAAGGGAATGAATGAATGGAGGGTATTAATGATGGGTACGAAGCGAGTGTACGTAATGAATGAATGAGTAACATGAGTGAATGAATGAAGCGAATGAGGGGAATGAATGAATGAATTGAGGGAATTAAGAGATTGAGGGGAATGAATGAATGAAGGGAATGAATGAATGAAGGGAATGAATGAATGAAGGGAATGAAGAGAATGAGGGAATAAATGAATGAAAGCAATATACCAATGAATGGGAATGAATGAATGAAGGGAACAAATGAATGGAGGGAATGAATGAATGAAGGGAACGAATGAATGAAGGGAATGAATGAATGAAGGTAATAAAGGGAATGAAGGGAACGAGGGGAATGAATGTATGACGGGAATGAATGAATGGAGGGAATGAATGAATGAAGGGAATGAATGAATGGAGGGAATTAATGAAGGGCACGAAGCGAGTGTACGTAATGAATGAATGAGTAACATGAGTGAATGAATGAAGCGAATGAGGGGAATGAATGAATGAAGGGAATGAAGGGAATGAAGGGAACGAAGAGAATGAGGGCAATAAATGAATGAAAGGAATGTACGAATGAATGGGAATGTATGAATGAAGGGAACGAATGAAGGAGGGAATGAATGAATAAAGGGAACGAATGAATGAAGGGAATGAATGAATGAGGGGAGTAAAGGGAATGACTGAATGAAGAGAATGAACGAATGAAGGAAGCGGAGCGAATGTGCGTATTGAATGAATGAATTAAATGAGTGAACGAATGAAGCAAATGTGGGGAATGAAGGGAATGAATGAATGAAGGGAATGAATGAATGAATAAAGGAAACGAATGGAAGAAGGGAATGAATGAATGAATAAAGGGAATGAGGGGAGTGAATGAATGAAGGGAATGAGTGCATGAAAGGAATGAAAGGAATGAAAGGAATGAAGGGAATGAAGGGAACGAAAGGAACGAATGAATGGCGGGAATGAATGAACGAAGGCAATGAATGAATGAAGGGAATGACGGTAATGAGGGGAATGTATGAATGAAGCGAATGTGTGAATGCACGGAATGGATGGAAAGGAGGGAATGAAGGAAAAGAAGGGAATGAATGAATGAAGGAAATGAATGAATGAGGGGGATGAATGAATGAAGGGAATGAATGTATAAAGGGAATGAGGGGAATGAATGAATGAAGGGAATCAGTGCATGAAAGGAATGAAAGGAATGAAAGGAATGAAGGGAATGAAGGGAACGAAAGGAACGAATGAATGGCGGGAATGAATGAACGAAGGCAATGAATGAATGAAGGGAATGACGGTAATGAGGGGAACGTATGAATGAAGCGAATGTGTGAATGCACGGAATGGATGGAAAGGAGGGAATGAAGGAAAAGAAGGGAATGTATGAATGAAGGGAATGAATGAATGAAGGTAATGTATGAATGAAGGGAATGAATTGAATGACACGAATGAGGGGAATAAATGAATGATGGGAATGAGTGAATGAAGGGAATGAGTGAATGAAGGGAACGCGGAGAATGAGGGGAATGAATGAATGAAAGGAATGTACGAATGAATGGGAATGTATGAATGAAGGGAACGAATGAATGAATGAAGGGAACGAATGCATGAAGGGAATGTATGAATGAAGGGAATGAATGAATGAAGGGAACGAATAAACGAAGGGAATGAATGAACGAAGGGAATGAATGATTGAAGGGAATGTAATAATGAAGGGAATGTATAAATGATTTGAGTGAATGAAGGGAATGAATGAACGAAGGGAATGAATGATTGAAGGGAATGTAAGAATGAAGCGAGTGAACGGATAAAGGAAACGAATGAATGAAGGGAATGAATGTATGTAGGGAATGTATGAACGAAGGCAATGAATGAATGAGGGGAATGACGGTAATGAGGGGAATGTATGAATGAAGCGAATGAGTGAATGCAAGGAATGGATGGAATGACGGGAATGAAGGAAACGAAGGGAATGCATGAATGAAGGAAATGAATGAATGAGGGGGATGAATGAATGAAGGGAATGAATGAATAAAGGGAATGAGGGGAATGAATGAATGAAGGGAATCAGTGCATGAAAGGAATGAAAGGAATGAAAGGAATGGAGGGAATGAAGGGAACGAAAGGAACGAATGAATGAAGGGAATGAATGAATGAAGGGAATGAATGATTGAAGGGAATGTAAGAATGAAGCGAATGAACGGATGAAGGAAACGAATGAATGAAGGGAATGAATGAATGAATGAATGAAGGGAACGAATGAATGGAGGGAATGAATGAACGAAGGCAATGAATGAATGAAGGGAATGACGGTAATGAGGGGAATGTACGAATGAAGCGAATGAGTGAATGCAAGGAATGGATGGAATGAAGGGAATGAAGGAAACGAAGGGAATGAATGAATGAAGGAAATGAATGAATGAGGGGGATGAATGAATGAAGGGAATGAATGAATAAAGGGAATGAGGGGAATGAATGAATGAAGGGAATGAGTGCATGAAAGGAATGAAAGGAATGAAAGGAATGAAGGGAATGAAGGGAACGAAAGGAATGAATGAATGAAGGGACTGAATGAAAAGAAGGGAATGAATGAATTGAGGGAATTAAGAGATTGAGGGCAATGAATGAATGAAAGCAAGATACGAATGAATGGGAATGTATGAATGAAGGGAACGAATGAATGGAGGGAATGGATGAATGAATGAAGGGAATGTATGAATGAAGGGAATGAATGAATGAAGGTAATGTATGAATGAAGGGAATGAATAAATGATGGGAATGAATTGAATGACACGAATGAGGGGAATAAATGAATGATGGGAATGAGTGAATGAAGGGAATGAGTGAATGAAGGGAACGCGGAGAATGAGGGGAATGAATGAATGAAAGGAATGTACGAATGAATGGGAATGTATGAATGAAGGGAACGAATGAATGAATGAAGGGAACCAATGCATGAAGGGAGTGAATGAATGAATGGAATGTATGAATGAAGGAAATGAATGAATGAGGGGGATGAATGAATGAAGGGAATGAATGAATAAAGGGAATGAGGGGAATGAATGAATGAAGGGAATTAGTGCAAGAGAGGAATGAAAGTAATGAAAGGAATGAAGGGAATGAAGGGAACGAAAGTAATGAATGAATGAAGGGACTGAATGAAAACAAGGGAATGAATGAATTGAGGAAATGTAGTAATGAATGGGAATGAATGAATGGAGGGAATGAATGAATGAAGGGAATGAATGAATGGAGGGTATTAATGAAGGGTACGAAGCGAGTGTACGTAATGAATGAATGAGTAACATGAGTGAATGAATGAAGCGAATGAGGGGAATGAATGAATGAATTGAGGGAATTAAGAGATTGAGGGGAATGAATGAATGAAGGGAATGAATGAATGAAGGGAATGAATGAATGAAGGGAATGAATGAATGAAGGGAATGAAGAGAATGAGGGAATAAATGAATGAAAGCAATATACCAATGAATGGGAATGAATGAATGAAGGGAACAAATGAATGGAGGGAATGAATGAATGAAGGGAACGAATGAATGAAGGGAATGAATGAATGAAGGTAATAAAGGGAATGAAGGGAACGAGGGGAATGAATGTATGACGGGAATGAATGAATGGAGGGAATGAATGAATGAAGGGAATGAATGAATGGAGGGAATTAATGAAGGGCACGAAGCGAGTGTACGTAATGAATGAATGAGTAACATGAGTGAATGAATGAAGCGAATGAGGGGAATGAATGAATGAAGGGAATGAAGGGAATGAAGGGAACGAAGAGAATGAGGGCAATAAATGAATGAAAGGAATGTACGAATGAATGGGAATGTATGAATGAAGGGAACGAATGAAGGAGGGAATGAATGAATAAAGGGAACGAATGAATGAAGGGAATGAATGAATGAGGGGAGTAAAGGGAATGACTGAATGAAGAGAATGAACGAATGAAGGAAGCGGAGCGAATGTGCGTATTGAATGAATGAATTAAATGAGTGAACGAATGAAGCAAATGTGGGGAATGAAGGGAATGAATGAATGAAGGGAATGAATGAATGAATTTAAGGAAACGAATGGAAGAAGGGAATGAATGAATGAATAAAGGGAATGAGGGGAGTGAATGAATGAAGGGAATGAGTGCATGAAAGGAATGAAAGGAATGAAAGGAATGAAGGGAATGAAGGGAACGAAAGGAACGAATGAATGGCGGGAATGAATGAACGAAGGCAATGAATGAATGAAGGGAATGACGGTAATGAGGGGAATGTATGAATGAAGCGAATGTGTGAATGCACGGAATGGATGGAAAGGAGGGAATGAAGGAAAAGAAGGGAATGAATGAATGAAGGAAATGAATGAATGAGGGGGATGAATGAATGAAGGGAATGAATGTATAAAGGGAATGAGGGGAATGAATGAATGAAGGGAATCAGTGCATGAAAGGAATGAAAGGAATGAAAGGAATGAAGGGAATGAAGGGAACGAAAGGAACGAATGAATGGCGGGAATGAATGAACGAAGGCAATGAATGAATGAAGGGAATGACGGTAATGAGGGGAACGTATGAATGAAGCGAATGTGTGAATGCACGGAATGGATGGAAAGGAGGGAATGAAGGAAAAGAAGGGAATGTATGAATGAAGGGAATGAATGAATGAAGGTAATGTATGAATGAAGGGAATGAATTGAATGACACGAATGAGGGGAATAAATGAATGATGGGAATGAGTGAATGAAGGGAATGAGTGAATGAAGGGAACGCGGAGAATGAGGGGAATGAATGAATGAAAGGAATGTACGAATGAATGGGAATGTATGAATGAAGGGAACGAATGAATGAATGAAGGGAACGAATGCATGAAGGGAATGTATGAATGAAGGGAATGAATGAATGAAGGGAACGAATAAACGAAGGGAATGAATGAACGAAGGGAATGAATGATTGAAGGGAATGTAATAATGAAGGGAATGTATAAATGATTTGAGTGAATGAAGGGAATGAATGAACGAAGGGAATGAATGATTGAAGGGAATGTAAGAATGAAGCGAGTGAACGGATAAAGGAAACGAATGAATGAAGGGAATGAATGTATGAAGGGAATGTATGAACGAAGGCAATGAATGAATGAGGGGAATGACGGTAATGAGGGGAATGTATGAATGAAGCGAATGAGTGAATGCAAGGAATGGATGGAATGACGGGAATGAAGGAAACGAAGGGAATGCATGAATGAAGGAAATGAATGAATGAGGGGGATGAATGAATGAAGGGAATGAATGAATAAAGGGAATGAGGGGAATGAATGAATGAAGGGAATCAGTGCATGAAAGGAATGAAAGGAATGAAAGGAATGGAGGGAATGAAGGGAACGAAAGGAACGAATGAATGAAGGGAATGAATGAATGAAGGGAATGAATGATTGAAGGGAATGTAAGAATGAAGCGAATGAACGGATGAAGGAAACGAATGAATGAAGGGAATGAATGAATGAAGGGAATGAAGGGAATGAAGGGAATGAAGAGAATGAGTGGAATAAATGAATTAAAGGAATGTCCGAATGAATGGGAATGTATGAATGAAGCGAACGAATGAATGAATGAAGGGAACAAATGCATGAAGGGAATGAATAAATGATGGGAATGTATGAACGAAGGGAATGGATGAATGAATGGAGTGAAGAGCATGAGGGAATAAATGAATGAAGGGAATGTACGAATGAATGGGAATGAATGAATGAAGGGAACGAATGAATGGAGGGAATGAATGAACGAAAGCAATGAATGAATGAAGGGAATGACGGTAATGAGGGGAATGTACGAATGAAGCGAATGAGTGAATGCAAGGAATGGATGGAATGAAGGGAATGAAGGAAACGAAGGGAATGAATGAATGAAGGAAATGAATGAATGAGGGGGATGAATGAATGAAGGGAATGAATGAATAAAGGGAATGAGGGGAATGAATGAATGAAGGGAATGAGTGCATGAAAGGAATGAAAGGAATGAAAGGAATGAAGGGAATGAAGGGAACGAAAGGAATGAATGAATGAAGGGACTGAATGAAAAGAAGGGAATGAATGAATTGAGGGAATTAAGAGATTGAGGGCAATGAATGAATGAAAGCAAGATACGAATGAATGGGAATGTATGAATGAAGGGAACGAATGAATGGAGGGAATGGATGAATGAATGAAGGGAATGTATGAATGAAGGGAATGAATGAATGAAGGTAATGTATGAATGAAGGGAATGAATAAATGATGGGAATGAATTGAATGACACGAATGAGGGGAATAAATGAATGATGGGAATGAGTGAATGAAGGGAATGAGTGAATGAAGGGAACGCGGAGAATGAGGGGAATGAATGAATGAAAGGAATGTACGAATGAATGGGAATGTATGAATGAAGGGAACGAATGAATGAATGAAGGGAACCAATGCATGAAGGGAGTGAATGAATGAATGGAATGTATGAATGAAGGGAATGAATGAATGAGGGGAATGTATGAATGAAGGGAATGAGTGAATGAAAGGAATGAAAGGAATGAAGGGAACGAAAGGAATGAATGAATGAAGGGAATGAATGATGGATGGGAACGAATTAATGAAGGGAATGAATTGAATGAATGGAATACGGGGAATGAGACTATGGAGGGAAATGAGTGAACGAAAGGAATGGACGGAATGAAGGTAACGAAGGGATGAATGAATGAAAGGAATGAATGAAGGAAGGGAATGAATGAAGGAAGCGAATGAATGGATGATGGAAATGAATGAATGAAGGGAATGAATGAATAAAGAGTATGAATGAATTAGGGGTATGAGCGAATGAAGGGAATGAATGGACGAAGGGAATGAATGAATGAAGGGAACGCGGAGAATGAGGGGAATGAACGAATGAACGGAATGAACGAATGAATGGGAATGTATGAATGAAGGGAACGAATGAATGGAGGGAATGAATGAATGAAGGGAATGAATGAATGAAGGGAATGAAGGGATTGAAAGGAATGAAGAGAATGTGGGGTATAAATGAAGGAAAGGAATGTACGAATGAATGGGAATGTATGAATGAAGGGAACGAATGAGTGAATGAAGGGAACGAATGCATGAAGGGAATGAATGAATGAAGGGAATGTATCAATGAAGGGAATGGATGGATGAAGGGAATGAAGAGAATGATGGAATAAATGAATGAAAGGAATATACGAATGAATGGGAATAAATGAATGAAGGGAACGAATGAATGGAGGGAATGAATGAATGAAGGGAATGAATGATTGAAGGGAATGTAAGAATGAAGCGAATGAACGGATGAAGGAAACGAATGAATGAAGGGAATGAATGAATGAAGGGAATGAACGGAATGAAGGGAATGAAGAGAATGAGTGGGATAAATGAATGGAACGAATGTACGAATGAATGGGAATGTATGAATGAAGGGAACGAATGAATGAATGAAGGGAACAAATGCATGAAGGGAATGAATGAATGAAGGGAATGTATGAACGAAGGGAATGGATGAATGAATGGAATGAAGAGAATGAGGGAATAAATGAATGAAAGGAATATACGAATTTATGGGAATGAATGAATGAAGAGAACGAATGAATGGAGGGAATGAATGAACGAAGGCAATGAATGAATGAAGGGAATGACGGTAATGAGGGGAATGTACGAATGAAGCGAATGAGTGAATGCAAGGAATGGATGGAATGAAGGGAATGAAGGAAACGAAGGGAATGAATGAATGAAGGAAATGAATGAATGAGGGGGATGAATGAATGAAGGGAATGAATGAATAAAGGGAATGAGGGGAATGAATGAATGAAGGGAATGAGTGCATGAAAGGAATGAAAGGAATGAAAGGAATGAAGGGAATGAAGGGAACGAAAGGAATGAATGAATGAAGGGACTGAATGAAAAGAAGGGAATGAATGAATTGAGGGAATTAAGAGATTGAGGGCAATGAATGAATGAAAGCAAGATACGAATGAATGGGAATGTATGAATGAAGGGAACGAATGAATGGAGGGAATGGATGAATGAATGAAGGGAATGTATGAATGAAGGGAATGAATGAATGAAGGTAATGTATGAATGAAGGGAATGAATAAATGATGGGAATGAATTGAATGACACGAATGAGGGGAATAAATGAATGATGGGAATGAGTGAATGAAGGGAATGAGTGAATGAAGGGAACGCGGAGAATGAGGGGAATGAATGAATGAAAGGAATGTACGAATGAATGGGAATGTATGAATGAAGGGAACGAATGAATGAATGAAGGGAACCAATGCATGAAGGGAGTGAATGAATGAATGGAATGTATGAATGAAGGGAATGAATGAATGAGGGGAATGTATGAATGAAGGGAATGAGTGAATGAAAGGAATGAAAGGAATGAAGGGAACGAAAGGAATGAATGAATGAAGGGAATGAATGATGGATGGGAACGAATTAATGAAGGGAATGAATTGAATGAATGGAATACGGGGAATGAGACTATGGAGGGAAATGAGTGAACGAAAGGAATGGACGGAATGAAGGTAACGAAGGGATGAATGAATGAAAGGAATGAATGAAGGAAGGGAATGAATGAAGGAAGCGAATGAATGGATGATGGAAATGAATGAATGAAGGGAATGAATGAATAAAGAGTATGAATGAATTAGGGGTATGAGCGAATGAAGGGAATGAATGGACGAAGGGAATGAATGAATGAAGGGAACGCGGAGAATGAGGGGAATGAACGAATGAACGGAATGAACGAATGAATGGGAATGTATGAATGAAGGGAACGAATGAATGGAGGGAATGAATGAATGAAGGGAATGAATGAATGAAGGGAATGAAGGGATTGAAAGGAATGAAGAGAATGTGGGGTATAAATGAAGGAAAGGAATGTACGAATGAATGGGAATGTATGAATGAAGGGAACGAATGAGTGAATGAAGGGAACGAATGCATGAAGGGAATGAATGAATGAAGGGAATGTATCAATGAAGGGAATGGATGGATGAAGGGAATGAAGAGAATGATGGAATAAATGAATGAAAGGAATATACGAATGAATGGGAATAAATGAATGAAGGGAACGAATGAATGGAGGGAATGAATGAATGAAGGGAATGAATGATTGAAGGGAATGTAAGAATGAAGCGAATGAACGGATGAAGGAAACGAATGAATGAAGGGAATGAATGAATGAAGGGAATGAACGGAATGAAGGGAATGAAGAGAATGAGTGGGATAAATGAATGGAACGAATGTACGAATGAATGGGAATGTATGAATGAAGGGAACGAATGAATTAATGAAGGGAACAAATGCATGAAGGGAATGAATGAATGAAGGGAATGTATGAACGAAGGGAATGGATGAATGAATGGAATGAAGAGAATGAGGGAATAAATGAATGAAAGGAATATACGAATTTATGGGAATGAATGAATGAAGAGAACGAATGAATGGAGGGAATGAATGAACGAAGGCAATGAATGAACGAAGGGAATGACGGTAATGAGGGGAATGAATGAATGAAGCGAATGAGTGAATGCAAGGAATGGATGGAATGAAGGGAATGAAGGAAATGAATGAATGAGGGGGATGAATGAATGAAGGGAATGAATGAATAAAGGGAATGAGGGGAATGAATGAATGAAGGGAATGAGTGCAAGAGAGGAATGAAAGTAATGAAAGGAATGAAGGGAATGAAGGGAACGAAAGTAATGAATGAATGAAGGGACTGAATGAAAACAAGGGAATGAATGAATTGAGGGAATGTAGTAATGAATGGGAATGAATGAATGGAGGGAATGAATGAATGAAGGGAATGAATGAATGGAGGGTATTAATGAAGGGTACGAAGCGAGTGTACGTAATGAATGAATGAGTAACATGAGTGAATGAATGAAGCGAATGAGGGGAATGAATGAATGAATTGAGGGAATTAAGAGATTGAGGGGAATGAATGAATGAAGGGAATGAATGAATGAAGGGAATGAATGAATGAAGGGAATGAAGAGAATGAGGGAATAAATGAATGAAAGCAATATACCAATGAATGGGAATGAATGAATGAAGGGAACAAATGAATGGAGGGAATGAATGAATGAAGGGAACGAATGAATGAAGGGAATGAATGAATGAAGGTAATAAAGGGAATGAAGGGAACGAGGGGAATGAATGTATGACGGGAATGAATGAATGGAGGGAATGAATGAATGAAGGGAATGAATGAATGGAGGGAATTAATGAAGGGCACGAAGCGAGTGTACGTAATGAATGAATGAGTAACATGAGTGAATGAATGAAGCGAATGAGGGGAATGAATGAATGAAGGGAATGAAGGGAATGAAGGGAATGAAGAGAATGAGGGCAATAAATGAATGAAAGGAATGTACGAATGAATGGGAATGTATGAATGAAGGGAACGAATGAAGGAGGGAATGAATGAATAAAGGGAACGAATGAATGAAGGGAATGAATGAATGAGGGGAGTAAAGGGAATGACTGAATGAAGAGAATGAACGAATGAAGGAAGCGGAGCGAATGTGCGTATTGAATGAATGAATTAAATGAGTGAACGAATGAAGCAAATGTGGGGAATGAAGGGAATGAATGAATGAAGGGAATGAATGAATGAAGGGAATGAATGAATGAATAAAGGAAACGAATGGAAGAAGGGAATGAATGAATGAATAAAGGGAATGAGGGGAGTGAATGAATGAAGGGAATGAGTGCATGAAAGGAATGAAAGGAATGAAAGGAATGAAGGGAATGAAGGGAACGGAAGGAACGAATGAATGGCGGGAATGAATGAACGAAGGCAATGAATGAATGAAGGGAATGACGGTAATGAGGGGAATGTATGAATGAAGCGAATGTGTGAATGCACGGAATGGATGGAAAGGAGGGAATGAAGGAAAAGAAGGGAATGAATGAATGAAGGAAATGAATGAATGAGGGGGATGAATGAATGAAGGGAATGAATGAATAAAGGGAATGAGGGGAATGAATGAATGAAGGGAATCAGTGCATGAAAGGAATGAAAGGAATGAAAGGAATGAAGGGAATGAAGGGAACGAAAGGAACGAATGAATGAAGGGAATGAATGAATGAAGGGAATGAATGATTGAAGGGAATGTAAGAATGAAGCGAATGAATTGATGAAGGAAACGAATGAATGAAGGGAATGAATGAATGAAGGGAATGAAGGGAATGAAGGGAATGAAGAGAATGAGTGGAATTAATGAATTAAAGGAATGTACGAATGAATGGGAATGTATGAATGAAGCGAACGAATGAATGAATGAAGGGAACAAATGCATGAAGGGAATGAATAAATGATGGGAATGTATGAACGAAGGGAATGGATGAATGAATGGAGTGAAGAGCATGAGGGAATAAATGAATGAAAGGAATGTACGAATGAATGGGAATGAATGAATGAAGGGAACGAATGAATGGAGGGAATGAATGAACGAAGGCAATGAATGAATGAAGGGAATGACGGTAATGAGGGGAATGTACGAATGAAGCGAATGAGTGAGTGCAAGGAATGGATGGAATGAAGGGAATGAAGGAAACGAAGGGAATGAATGAATGAAGGAAATGAATGAATGAGGGGGATGAATGAATGAAGGGAATGAATGAATAAAGGGAATGAGGGGAATGAATGAATGAAGGGAATGAGTGCATGAAAGGAATGAATGAATGAAGGGAATGAAGGGATTGAAAGGAATGAAGAGAATGTGGGGTATAAATGAAGGAAAGGAATGTACGAATGAATGGGAATGTATGAATGAAGGGAACGAATGAGTGAATGAAGGGAACGAATGCATGAAGGGAATGAATGAATGAAGGGAATGTATCAATGAAGGGAATGGATGGATGAAGGGAATGAAGAGAATGATGGAATAAATGAATGAAAGGAATATACGAATGAATGGGAATAAATGAATGAAGGGAACGAATGAATGGAGGGAATGTAAGAATGAAGCGAATGAACGGATGAAGGAAACGAATGAATGAAGGGAATGAATGAATGAAGGGAATGAACGGAATGAAGGGAATGAAGAGAATGAGTGGGATAAATGAATGGAACGAATGTACGAATGAATGGGAATGTATGAATGAAGGGAACGAATGAATGAATGAAGGGAACAAATGCATGAAGGGAATGAATGAATGAAGGGAATGTATGAACGAAGGGAATGGATGAATGAATGGAATGAAGAGAATGAGGGAATAAATGAATGAAAGGAATATACGAATGAATGGGAATGAATGAATGAAGAGAACGAATGAATGGAGGGAATGAATGAACGAAGGCAATGAATGAACGAAGGGAATGACGGTAATGAGGGGAATGAATGAATGAAGCGAATGAGTGAATGCAATGAATGGATGGAATGAAGGGAATGAAGGAAATGAATGAATGAGGGGGATGAATGAATGAAGGGAATGAATGAATAAAGGGAATGAGGGGAATGAGTGAATGAAGGGAATGAGTGCAAGAGAGGAATGAAAGTAATGAAACGAATGAAGGGAATGAAGGGAACGAAAGTAATGAATGAATGAAGGGACTGAATGAAAACAAGGGAATGAATGAATTGAGGGAATGTAGTAATGAATGGGAATGAATGAATGGAGGGAATGAATGAATGAAGGGAATGAATGAATGGAGGGTATTAATGAAGGGTACGAAGCGAGTGTACGTAATGAATGAATGAGTAACATGAGTGAATGAATGAAGCGAATGAGGGGAATGAATGAATGAATTGAGGGAATTAAGAGATTGAGGGGAATGAATGAATGAAGGGAATGAATGAATGAAGGGAATGAAGAGAATGAGGGAATAAATGAATGAAAGGAATATACCAATGAATGGGAATGAATGAATGAAGGGAACGAATGAATGGAGGGAATGAATGAATGAAGGGAACGAATGAATGAAGGGAATGAATGAATGAAGGTAATAAAGGGAATGAAGGGAACGAGGGGAATGAATGTATGACGGGAATGAATGAATGGAGGGAATGAATGAATGAAGGGAATGAATGAATGGAGGGAATTAATGAAGGGTACGAAGCGAGTGTACGTAATGAATGAATGAGTAACATGAGTGAATGAATGAAGCGAATGAGGGGAATGAATGCATGAAGGGAATGAAGGGAATGAAGGGAATGAAGAGAATGAGGGCAATAAATGAATGAAAGGAATGTACGAATGAATGGGAATATATGAATGAAGGGAACGAATGAAGGAGGGAATGAATGAATGAAGGGAACGAATGAATGAAGGGAATGAATGAATGAGGGGAGTAAAGGGAATGACTGAATGAAGAGAATGAACGAATGAAGGAAGCGGAGCGAATGTGCGTATTGAATGAATGAATTAAATGAGTGAACGAATGAAGCAAATGTGGGGAATGAAGGGAATGAATGAATGAAGGGACTGAGTGAATGAAAGGAATGAAAGGAATGACGGCAATGAAGGGAACGAAGGGAATGAATGAATGCAGGGAATGAATGAATGAAGGGTATGAACGAATGAAGGGAATGAATGGACGAAGGGAAAGAATGAATGAAGGGAATGAAGGGAATGAGCTGAATGAACGGATGAAGAAGACGAATGAATGAAGGGAATGAATGAATGAAGGGAATGAAGGGAATAAATGGAATGAAGAGAATGAGGGGAATAAATGAATGAAAGGAATGTACGAATGAATGGGAATGTATGAATGAAGGGAACGAATGAATGAATGAAGGGAACGAATGCATGAAGGGAATGTATGAATGAAGGGAATGAATGAATGAAGGGAACGAATAAACGAAGGGAATGAATGAACGAAGGGAATGAATGATTGAAGGGAATGTAATAATGAAGGGAATGTATAAATGATTTGAGTGAATGAAGGGAATGAATGAACGAAGGGAATGAATGATTGAAGGGAATGTAAGAATGAAGCGAGTGAACGGATAAAGGAAACGAATGAATGAAGGGAATGAATGTATGAAGGGAATGTATGAACGAAGGCAATGAATGAATGAGGGGAATGACGGTAATGAGGGGAATGTATGAATGAAGCGAATGAGTGAATGCAAGGAATGGATGGAATGACGGGAATGAAGGAAACGAAGGGAATGCATGAATGAAGGAAATGAATGAATGAGGGGGATGAATGAATGAAGGGAATGAATGTATAAAGGGAATGAGGGGAATGAATGAATGAAGGGAATCAGTGCATGAAAGGAATGAAAGGAATGAAAGGAATGAAGGGAATGAAGGGAACGAAAGGAACGAATGAATGGCGGGAATGAATGAACGAAGGCAATGAATGAATGAAGGGAATGACGGTAATGAGGGGAATGTATGAATGAAGCGAATGTGCGAATGCACGGAATGGATGGAAAGGAGGGAATGAAGGAAAAGTAGGGAATGAATGAATGAAGGAAATGAATGAATGAGGGGGATGAATGAATGAAGGGAATGAATGAATAAAGGGAATGAGGGGAATGAATGAATGAAGGGAATCAGTGCATGAAAGGAATGAAAGGAATGAAAGGAATGAAGGGAATGAAGGGAACGAAAGGAACGAATGAATGAAGGGAATGAATGAATGAAGGGAATGAATGATTGAAGGGAATGTAAGAATGAAGCGAATGAACGGATGAAGGAAACGAATGAATGAAGGGAATGAATGAATGAAGGGAATGAAGGGAATGAAGGGAATGAAGGGAATGAAGAGAATGAGTGGAATAAATGAATTAAAGGAATGTACGAATGAATGGGAATGTATGAATGAAGCGAACGAATGAATGAATGAAGGGAACAAATGCATGAAGGGAATGAATAAATGATGGGAATGTATGAACGAAGGGAATGGATGAATGAATGGAGTGAAGAGCATGAGGGAATAAATGAATGAAAGGAATGTACGAATGAATGGGAATGAATGAATGAAGGGAACGAATGAATGGAGGGAATGAATGAACGAAGGCAATGAATGAATGAAGGGAATGACGGTAATGAGGGGAATGTACGAATGAAGCGAATGAGTGAATGCAAGGAATGGATGGAATGAAGGGAATGAAGGAAACGAAGGGAATGAATGAATGAAGGAAATGAATGAATGAGGGGGATGAATGAATGAATGAATGAGGGGGATGAATGAATGAAGGGAATGAATGAATAAAGGGAATGAGGGGAATTAATGAATGAAGGGAATGAGTGCATGAAAGGAATGAAAGGAATGAAAGGAATGAAGGGAATGAAGGGAACGAAAGGAATGAATGAATGAAGGGACTGAATGAAAAGAAGGGAATGAATGAATTGAGGGAATTAAGAGATTGAGGGCAATGAATGAATGAAAGCAAGATACGAATGAATGGGAATGTATGAATGAAGGGAACGAATGAATGGAGGGAATGGATGAATGAATGAAGGGAATGTATGAATGAAGGGAATGAATGAATGAAGGTAATGTATGAATGAAGGGAATGAATAAATGAAGGGAATGAATTGAATGACACGAATGAGGGGAATAAATGAATGATGGGAATGAGTGAATGAAGGGAATGAGTGAATGAAGGGAACGCGGAGAATGAGGGGAATGAATGAATGAAAGGAATGTACGAATGAATGGGAATGTATGAATGAAGGGAACGAATGAATGAATGAAGGGAACGAATGCATGAAGGGAGTGAATGAATGAATGGAATGTATGAATGAAGGGAATGAATGAATGAGGGGAATGTATGAATGAAGGGAATGAGTGAATGAAAGGAATGAAAGGAATGAAGGGAACGAAAGGAATGAATGAATGAAGGGAATGAATGATGGATGGGAACGAATTAATGAAGGGAATGAATTGAATGAATGGAATACGGGGAATGAGACTATGGAGGGAAATGAGTGAACGAAAGGAATGGACGGAATGAAGGTAACGAAGGGATGAATGAATGAAAGGAATGAATGAAGGAAGGGAATGAATGTAGGAAGCGAATGAATGGATGATGGAAATGAATGAATGAAGGGAATGAATGAATGAAGAGTATGAATGAATTAGGGGTATGAGCGAATGAAGGGAATGAATGGACGCAGGGAATGAATGAATGAAGGGAACGCGGAGAATGAGGGGAATGAACGAATGAACGGAATGAACGAATGAATGGGAATGTATGAATGAAGGGAACGAATGAATGGAGGGAATGAATGAATGAAGGGAATGAATGAATGAAGGGAATGAAGGGATTGAAAGGAATGAAGAGAATGTGGGGTATAAATGAAGGAAAGGAATGTACGAATGAATGGGAATGTATGAATGAAGGGAACGAATGAGTGAATGAAGGGAACGAATGCATGAAGGGAATGAATGAATGAAGGGAATGTATCAATGAAGGGAATGGATGGATGAAGGGAATGAATAGAATGGTGGAATAAATGAATGAAAGGAATATACGAATGAATGGGAATAAATGAATGAAGGGAACGAATGAATGGAGGGAATGAATGAATGAAGGGAATGAATGATTGAAGGGAATGTAAGAATGAAGCGAATGAACGGATGAAGGAAACGAATGAATGAAGGGAATGAATGAATGAAGGGAATGACGGTAATGAGGGGAATGAATGAATGAAGCGAATGGGTGAATGCAAGGAATGGATGGAATGAAGGGAATGAAGGAAATGAATGAATGAGGGGGATGAATGAATGAAGGGAATGAATGCATAAAGGGAATGAGGGGAATGAATGAATGAAGGGAATGAGTGCAAGAGAGGAATGAAAGTAATGAAAGGAATGAAGGGAATGAAGGGAACGAAAGTAATGAATGAATGAAGGGACTGAATGAAAACAAGGGAATGAATGAATTGAGGGAATGTAGTAATGAATGGGAATGAATGAATGGAGGGAATGAATGAATGAAGGGAATGAATGAATGGAGGGTATTAATGAAGGGTACGAAGCGAGTGTACGTAATGAATGAATGAGTAACATGAGTGAATGAATGAAGCGAATGAGGGGAATGAATGAATGAATTGAGGGAATTAAGAGATTGAGGGGAATGAATGAATGAAGGGAATGAATGAATGAAGGGAATGAAGAGAATGAGGGAATAAATGAATGAAAGCAATATACCAATGAATGGGAATGAATGAATGAAGGGAACGAATGAATGGAGGGAATGAATGAATGAAGGGAACGAATGAATGAAGGGAATGAATGAATGAAGGTAATAAAGGGAATGAAGGGAACGAGGGGAATGAATGTATGACGGGAATGAATGAATGGAGGGAATGAATGAATGAAGGGAATGAATGAATGGAGGGAATTAATGAAGGGTACGAAGCGAGTGTACGTAATGAATGAATGAGTAACATGAGTGAATGAATGAAGCGAATGAGGGGAATGAATGAATGAAGGGAATGAAGGGAATGAAGAGAATGAGGGCAATAAATGAATGAAAGGAATGTACGAATGAATGGGAATGTATGAATGAAGGGAACGAATGAAGGAGGGAATGAATGAATAAAGGGAACGAATGAATGTAGGGAATGAATGAATGAGGGGAGTAAAGGGAATGACTGAATGAAGAGAATGAACGAATGAAGGAAGCGGAGCGAATGTGCGTATTGAATGAATGAATTAAATGAGTGAACGAATGAAGCAAATGTGGGGAATGAAGGGAATGAATGAATGAAGGGAATGAATGAATGAATAAAGGAAACGAATGGAAGAAGGGAATGAATGAATGAATAAAGGGAATGAGGGGAGTGAATGAATGAAGGGAATGAGTGCATGAAAGGAATGAAAGGAATGAAAGGAATGAAAGGAATGAAGGGAATGAAGGGAACGAAAGGAATGAATGAGTGAGGGGACTGAATGTACGAAGGGAGTGAATGAATGAAGGGAATGGCGAGAATGAGGGGAGAGAATGAATGACAGGAATGTGCGAATGAATGGGAATGTATGAATGAAGGGAATGAATGAATGAATAAAGGAAACGAATGGAAGAAGGGAATGAATGAATGAAGGGAATGAATTGAATGAAGGGAATGTGGGGAATGAATCGAATGAAGGGAATGAATGAATAAAGGGAATGAGGGGAATGAATGAATGATGGGAACGAAAGGAATGAATGTATGAACGAAGGCAGTGAATGAATGAAGGGAATGACGGTAATGAGGGGAATGTATGAATGAAGCGAATGAGTGAATGCAAGGAATGGATGGAATGACGGGAATGAAGGAAACGAAGGGAATGCAGGAATGAAGGAAATGAATGAATGAGGGGGATGAATGAATGAAGGGAATGAATGTATAAAGGGAATGAGGGGAATGAATGAATGAAGGGAACGAATGAATGGCGGGAATGAATGAACGAAGGCAATGAATGAATGAAGGGAATGACGGTAATGAGGGGAATGTATGAATGAAGCGAATGTGTGAATGCACGGAATGGATGGAAAGGAGGGAATGAAGGAAAAGAGGGGAATGAATGAATGAAGGAAATGAATGAATGAGGGGGATGAATGAATGAAGGGAATGAATGAATAAAGGGAATGAGGGGAATGAATGAATGAAGGGAATCAGTGCATGAAAGGAATGAAAGGAATGAAAGGAATGAAGGGAATGAAGGGAACGAAAGGAACGAATGAATGAAGGGAATGAATGAATGAAGGGAATGAATGATTGAAGGGAATGTAAGAATGAAGCGAATGAACGGATGAAGGAAACGAATGAATGAAGGGAATGAATGAATGAAGGGAATGAAGGGAATGAAGGGAATGAAGAGAATGAGTGGAATAAATGAATTAAAGGAATGTACGAATGAATGGGAATGTATGAATGAAGCGAACGAATGAATGAATGAAGGGAACAAATGCATGAAGGGAATGAATAAATGATGGGAATGTATGAACGAAGGGAATGGATGAATGAATGGAATGAAGAGCATGAGGGAATAAATGAATGAAAGGAATGTACGAATGAATGGGAATGAATGAATGAAGGGAACGAATGAATGGAGGGAATGAATGAACGAAGGCAATGAATGAATGAAGGGAATGACGGTAATGAGGGGAATGTACGAATGAAGCGAATGAGTGAATGCAAGGAATGGATGGAATGAAGGGAATGAAGGAAACGAAGGGAATGAATGAATGAGGGGGATGAATGAATGAAGGGAATGAATGAATAAAGGGAATGAGGGGAATGAATGAATGAAGGGAATGAGTGCATGAAAGGAATGAAAGGAATGAAAGGAATGAAAGGAATGAAGGGAATGAAGGGAACGAAAGGAATGAATGAATGAAGGGACTGCATGAAAAGAAGGGAATGAATGAATTGAGGGAATTAAGAGATTGAGGGCAATGAATGAATGAAAGCAAGATACGAATGAATGGGAATGTATGAATGAAGGGAACGAATGAATGGAGGGAATGGATGAATGAATGAAGGGAATGTATGAGTGAAGGGAATGAATGAATGAAGGTAATGTATGAATGAAGGGAATGAATAAATGAAGGGAATGAATTGAATGACACGAATGAGGGGAATAAATGAATGATGGGAATGAGTGAATGAAGGGAATGAGTGAATGAAGGGAACGCGGAGAATGAGGGGCATGAATGAATGAAAGGAATGTACGAATGAATGGGAATGTATGAATGAAGGGAACGAATGAATGAATGAAGGGAACGAATGCATGAAGGGAGTGAATGAATGAATGGAATGTATGAATGAAGGGAACGAATGAATGGAGGGAATGAATGAATGAAGGGAATGAATGAATGAAGGGAATGAATGAATGAAGGGAATGAATGAATGAAGGGAATGAAGGGATTGAGAGGAATGAAGAGAATGTGGGGAATAAATGAAGGAAAGGAATGTACGAATGAATGGGAATGTATGAATGAAGGGAACGAATGAGTGAATGAAGGGAACGAATGCATGAAGGGAATGAATGAATGAAGGGAATGTATCAATGAAGGGAATGGATGGATGAAGGGAATGAAGAGAATGATGGAATAAATGAATGAAAGGAATATACGAATGAATGGGAATAAATGAATGAAGGGAACGAATGAATGGAGGGAATGAATGAATGAAGGGAATGAATGATTGAAGGGAATGTAAGAATGAAGCGAATGAACGGATGAAAGAAACGAATGAATGAAGGGAATGAATGAATGAAGGGAATGAACGGAATGAAGGGAATGAAGAGAATGAGGGAATAAATGAATGAAAGGAATATACTAATGAATGGGAATGAATGAATGAAGAGAACGAATGAATGGAGGGAATGAATGAACGAAGGCAATGAATGAACGAAGGGAATGACGGTAATGAGGGGAATGAATGAATGAAGCGAATGAGTGAATGCAAGGAATGGATGGAATGAAGGGAATGAAGGAAATGAATGAATGAGGGGGATGAATGAATGAAGGGAATGAATGAATAAAGGGAATGAGGGGAATGAATGAATGAAGGGAATGAGTGCAAGAGAGGAATGAAAGTAATGAAACGAATGAAGGGAATGAAGGGAACGAAAGTAATGAATGAATGAAGGGACTGAATGAAAACAAGGGAATGAATGAATTGAGGGAATGTAGTAATGAATGGGAATGAATGAATGGAGGGAATGAATGAATGAAGGGAATGAATGAATGGAGGGTATTAATGAAGGGTACGAAGCGAGTGTACGTAATGAATGAATGAGTAACATGAGTGAATGAATGAAGCGAATGAGGGGAATGAATGAATGAATTGAGGGAATTAAGAGATTGAGGGGAATGAATGAATGAAGGGAATGAATGAATGAAGGGAATGAAAAGAATGAGGGAATAAATGAATGAAAGGAATATACCAATGAATGGGAATGAATGAATGAAGGGAACGAATGAATGGAGGGAATGAATGAATGAAGGGAACGAATGAATGAAGGGAATGAATGAATGAAGGTAATAAAGGGAATGAAGGGAACGAGGGGAATGAATGTATGACGGGAATGAATGAATGGAGGGAATGAATGAATGAAGGGAATGAATGAATGGAGGGAATTAATGAAGGGTACGAAGCGAGTGTACGTAATGAATGAATGAGTAACATGAGTGAATGAATGAAGCGAATGAGGGGAATGAATGCATGAAGGGAATGAAGGGAATGAAGGGAATGAAGAGAATGAGGGCAATAAATGAATGAAAGGAATGTACGAATGAATGGGAATGTATGAATGAAGGGAACGAATGAAGGAGGGAATGAATGAATGAAGGGAACGAATGAATGAAGGGAATGAATGAATGAGGGGAGTAAAGGGAATGACTGAATGAAGAGAATGAACGAATGAAGGAAGCGGAGCGAATGTGCGTATTGAATGAATGAATTAAATGAGTGAACGAATGAAGCAAATGTGGGGAATGAAGGGAATGAATGAATGAAGGGACTGAGTGAATGAAAGGAATGAAAGGAATGACGGCAATGAAGGGAACGAAGGGAATGAATGAATGCAGGGAATGAATGAATGAAGGGAATGTACGAATGAATGGGAATGTATGAATGAAGGGAACGAATGAATGAATGAAGGGAACGAATGCATGAAGGGAATGTATGAATGAAGGGAATGAATGAATGAAGGGAACGAATAAACGAAGGGAATGAATGAACGAAGGGAATGAATGATTGAAGGGAATGTAATAATGAAGGGAATGTATAAATGATTTGAGTGAATGAAGGGAATGAATGAACGAAGGGAATGAATGATTGAAGGGAATGTAAGAATGAAGCGAGTGAACGGATAAAGGAAACGAATGATTGAAGGGAATGAATGTATGAAGGGAATGTATGAACGAAGGCAATGAATGAATGAGGGGAATGACGGTAATGAGGGGAATGTATGAATGAAGCGAATGAGTGAATGCAAGGAATGGATGGAATGACGGGAATGAAGGAAACGAAGGGAATGCATGAATGAAGGAAATGAATGAATGAGGGGGATGAATGAATGAAGGGAATGAATGTATAAAGGGAATGAGGGGAATGAATGAATGAAGGGAATCAGTGCATGAAAGGAATGAAAGGAATGAAAGGAATGAAGGGAATGAAGGGAACGAAAGGAACGAATGAATGGCGGGAATGAATGAACGAAGGCAATGAATGAATGAAGGGAATGACGGTAATGAGGGGAATGTATGAATGAAGCGAATGTGTGTATGCACGGAATGGATGGAAAGGAGGGAATGAAGGAAATGAATGAATGAGGGGAATGAATGAATGAAGGGAATCAGTGCATGAAAGGAATGAAAGGAATGAAAGGAATGAAGAGAATGAAGGGAACGAAAGGAACGAATGAATGAAGGGAATGAATGAATGAAGGGAATGAATGATTGAAGGGAATGTAAGAATGAAGCGAATGAACGGATGAAGGAAACGAATGAATGAAGGGAATGAATGAATGAAGGGAATGAAGGGAATGAAGGGAATGAAGAGAATGAGTGGAATAAATGAATTAAAGGAATGTACGAATGAATGGGAATGTATGAATGAAGCGAACGAATGAATGAATGAAGGGAACAAATGCATGAAGGGAATGAATAAATGATGGGAATGTATGAACGAAGGGAATGGATGAATGAATGGAGTGAAGAGCATGAGGGAATAAATGAATGAAAGGAATGTACGAATGAATGGGAATGAATGAATGAAGGGAACGAATGAATGGAGGGAATGAATGAACGAAGGCAATGAATGAATGAAGGGAATGACGGTAATGAGGGGAATGTACGAATGAAGCGAATGAGTGAATGCAAGGAATGGATGGAATGAAGGGAATGAAGGAAACGAAGGGAATGAATGAATGAAGGAAATGAATGAATGAGGGGGATGAATGAATGAAGGGAATGAATGAATAAAGGGAATGAGGGGAATGAATGAATGAAGGGAATGAGTGCATGAAAGGAATGAAAGGAATGAAAGGAATGAAGGGAATGAAGGGAACGAAAGGAATGAATGAATGAAGGGACTGAATGAACGAAGGCAATGAATGAATGAAGGGAATGACGGTAATGAGGGGAATGTATGAATGAAGCGAATGTGTGTATGCACGGAATGGATGGAAAGGAGGGAATGAAGGAAATGAATGAATGAGGGGGATGAATGAATGAAGGGAATGAATGAATAAAGGGAATGAGGGGAATGAATGAATGAAGGGAATCAGTGCATGAAAGGAATGAAAGGAATGAAAGGAATGAAGAGAATGAAGGGAACGAAAGGAACGAATGAATGAAGGGAATGAATGAATGAAGGGAATGAATGATTGAAGGGAATGTAAGAATGAAGCGAATGAACGGATGAAGGAAACGAATGAATGAAGGGAATGAATGAATGAAGGGAATGAAGGGAATGAAGGGAATGAAGAGAATGAGTGGAATAAATGAATTAAAGGAATGTACGAATGAATGGGAATGTATGAATGAAGCGAACGAATGAATGAATGAAGGGAACAAATGCATGAAGGGAATGAATAAATGATGGGAATGTATGAACGAAGGGAATGGATGAATGAATGGAGTGAAGAGCATGAGGGAATAAATGAATGAAAGGAATGTACGAATGAATGGGAATGAATGAATGAAGGGAACGAATGAATGGAGGGAATGAATGAACGAAGGCAATGAATGAATGAAGGGAATGACGGTAATGAGGGGAATGTACGAATGAAGCGAATGAGTGAATGCAAGGAATGGATGGAATGAAGGGAATGAAGGGAACGAAAGGAATGAATGAATGAAGGGACTGAATGAGTGAATGAAGGGAACGAATGCATGAAGGGAATGAATGAATGAAGGGAATGTATCAATGAAGGGAATGGATGGATGAAGGGAATGAAGAGAATGATGGAATAAATGAATGAAAGGAATATACGAATGAATGGGAATAAATGAATGAAGGGAACGAATGAATGGAGGTAATGGATGAATGAATGAAGGGAATGTATGAATGAAGGGAATGAATGAATGAAGGTAATGTATGAATGAAGGGAATGAATAAATGAAGGGAATGAATTGAATGACACGAATGAGGGGAATAAATGAATGATGGGAATGAGTGAATGAAGGGAATGAGTGAATGAAGGGAACGCGGAGAATGAGGGGAATGAATGAATGAAAGGAATGTACGAATGAATGGGAATGTATGAATGAAGGGAACGAATGAATGAATGAAGGGAACGAATGCATGAAGGGAGTGAATGAATGAATGGAATGTATGAATGAAGGGAATGAATGAATGAGGGGAATGTATGAATGAAGGGAATGAGTGAATGAAAGGAATGAAAGGAATGAAGGGAACGAAAGGAATGAATGAATGAAGGGAATGAATTGAATGAATGGAATACGGGGAATGAGACTATGGAGGGAAATGAGTGAACGAAAGGAATGGACGGAATGAAGGTAACGAAGGGATGAATGAATGAAAGGAATGAATGAAGGAAGGGAATGAATGAAGGAAGCGAATGAATGGATGATGGAAATGAATGAATGAAGGGAATGAATGAATGTAGAGTATGAATGAATTAGGGGTATGAGCGAATGAAGGGAATGAATGGACGAAGGGAATGAATGAATGAAGGGAACGCGGAGAATGAGGGGAATGAACGAATGAACGGAATGAACGAATGAATGGGAATGTATGAATGAAGGGAACGAATGAATGGAGGGAATGAATGAATGAAGGGAATGAATGAATGAAGGGAATGAATGAATGAAGGGAATGAAGGGATTGAGAGGAATGAAGAGAATGTGGGGAATAAATGAAGGAAAGGAATGTACGAATGAATGGGAATGTATGAATGAAGGGAACGAATGAGTGAATGAAGGGAACGAATGCATGAAGGGAATGAATGAATGAAGGGAATGTATCAATGAAGGGAATGGATGGATGAAGGGAATGAAGAGAATGATGGAATAAATGAATGAAAGGAATATACGAATGAATGGGAATAAATGAATGAAGGGAACGAATGAATGGAGGGAATGAATGAATGAAGGGAATGAATGATTGAAGGGAATGTAAGAATGAAGCGAATGAACGGATGAAGGAAACGAATGAATGAAGGGAATGAATGAATGAAGGGAATGAACGGAATGAAGGGAATGAAGAGAATGAGGGAATAAATGAATGAAAGGAATATACGAATGAATGGGAATGAATGAATGAAGAGAACGAATGAATGGAGGGAATGAATGAACGAAGGCAATGAATGAACGAAGGGAATGACGGTAATGAGGGGAATGAATGAATGAAGCGAATGAGTGAATGCAAGGAATGGATGGAATGAAGGGAATGAAGGAAATGAATGAATGAGGGGGATGAATGAATGAAGGGAATGAATGAATAAAGGGAATGAGGGGAATGAATGAATGAAGGGAATGAGTGCAAGAGAGGAATGAAAGTAATGAAACGAATGAAGGGAATGAAGGGAACGAAAGTAATGAATGAATGAAGGGACTGAATGAAAACAAGGGAATGAATGAATTGAGGGAATGTAGTAATGAATGGGAATGAATGAATGGAGGGAATGAATGAATGAAGGGAATGAATGAATGGAGGGTATTAATGAAGGGTACGAAGCGAGTGTACGTAATGAATGAATGAGTAACATGAGTGAATGAATGAAGCGAATGAGGGGAATGAATGAATGAATTGAGGGAATTAAGAGATTGAGGGGAATGAATGAATGAAGGGAATGAATGAATGAAGGGAATGAAGAGAATGAGGGAATAAATGAATGAAAGGAATATACCAATGAATGGGAATGAATGAATGAAGGGAACGAATGAATGGAGGGAATGAATGAATGAAGGGAACGAATGAATGAAGGGAATGAATGAATGAAGGTAATAAAGGGAATGAAGGGAACGAGGGGAATGAATGTATGACGGGAATGAATGAATGGAGGGAATGAATGAATGAAGGGAATGAATGAATGGAGGGAATTAATGAAGGGTACGAAGCGAGTGTACGTAATGAATGAATGAGTAACATGAGTGAATGAATGAAGCGAATGAGGGGAATGAATGCATGAAGGGAATGAAGGGAATGAAGGGAATGAAGAGAATGAGGGCAATAAATGAATGAAAGGAATGTACGAATGAATGGGAATGTATGAATGAAGGGAACGAATGAAGGAGGGAATGAATGAATGAAGGGAACGAATGAATGAAGGGAATGAATGAATGAGGGGAGTAAAGGGAATGACTGAATGAAGAGAATGAACGAATGAAGGAAGCGGAGCGAATGTGCGTATTGAATGAATGAATTAAATGAGTGAACGAATGAAGCAAATGTGGGGAATGAAGGGAATGAATGAATGAAGAGACTGAGTGAATGAAAGGAATGAAAGGAATGACGGCAATGAAGGGAACGAAGGGAATGAATGAATGCAGGGAATGAATGAATGAAGGGTATGAACGAATGAAGGGAATGAATGGACGAAGGGAATGAATGAATGAAGGGAATGAAGGGAATGAGCTGAATGAACGGATGAAGAAGACGAATGAATGAAGGGAATGAAGGGAATAAATGGAATGAAGAGAATGAGGGGAATAAATGAATGAAAGGAATGTACGAATGAATGGGAATGTATGAATGAAGGGAACGAATGAATGAATGAAGGGAACGAATGCATGAAGGGAATGTATGAATGAAGGGAATGAATGAATGAAGGGAACGAATAAACGAAGGGAATGAATGAACGAAGGGAATGAATGATTGAAGGGAATGTAATAATGAAGGGAATGTATAAATGATTTGAGTGAATGAAGGGAATGAATGAACGAAGGGAATGAATGATTGAAGGGAATGTAAGAATGAAGCGAGTGAACGGATAAAGGAAACGAATGAATGAAGGGAATGAATGTATGAAGGGAATGTATGAACGAAGGCAATGAATGAATGAGGGGAATGACGGTAATGAGGGGAATGTATGAATGAAGCGAATGAGTGAATGCAAGGAATGGATGGAATGACGGGAATGAAGGAAACGAAGGGAATGCATGAATGAAGGAAATGAATGAATGAGGGGGATGAATGAATGAAGGGAATGAATGTATAAAGGGAATGAGGGGAATGAATGAATGAAGGGAATCAGTGCATGAAAGGAATGAAAGGAATGAAAGGAATGAAGGGAATGAAGGGAACGAAAGGAACGAATGAATGGCGGGAATGAATGAACGAAGGCAATGAATGAATGAAGGGAATGACGGTAATGAGGGGAATGTATGAATGAAGCGAATGTGTGTATGCACGGAATGGATGGAAAGGAGGGAATGAAGGAAATGAATGAATGAGGGGGATGAATGAATGAAGGGAATGAATGAATAAAGGGAATGAGGGGAATGAATGAATGAAGGGAATCAGTGCATGAAAGGAATGAAAGGAATGAAAGGAATGAAGAGAATGAAGGGAACGAAAGGAACGAATGAATGAAGGGAATGAATGAATGAAGGGAATGAATGATTGAAGGGAATGTAAGAATGAAGCGAATGAACGGATGAAGGAAACGAATGAATGAAGGGAATGAATGAATGAAGGGAATGAAGGGAATGAAGGGAATGAAGAGAATGAGTGGAATAAATGAATTAAAGGAATGTACGAATGAATGGGAATGTATGAATGAAGCGAACGAATGAATGAATGAAGGGAACAAATGCATGAAGGGAATGAATAAATGATGGGAATGTATGAACGAAGGGAATGGATGAATGAATGGAGTGAAGAGCATGAGGGAATAAATGAATGAAAGGAATGTACGAATGAATGGGAATGAATGAATGAAGGGAACGAATGAATGGAGGGAATGAATGAACGAAGGCAATGAATGAATGAAGGGAATGACGGTAATGAGGGGAATGTACGAATGAAGCGAATGAGTGAATGCAAGGAATGGATGGAATGAAGGGAATGAAGGAAACGAAGGGAATGAATGAATGAAGGAAATGAATGAATGAGGGGGATGAATGAATGAAGGGAATGAATGAATAAAGGGAATGAGGGGAATGAATGAATGAAGGGAATGAGTGCATGAAAGGAATGAAAGGAATGAAAGGAATGAAGGGAATGAAGGGAACGAAAGGAATGAATGAATGAAGGGACTGAATGAGTGAATGAAGGGAACGAATGCATGAAGGGAATGAATGAATGAAGGGAATGTATCAATGAAGGGAATGGATGGATGAAGGGAATGAAGAGAATGATGGAATAAATGAATGAAAGGAATATACGAATGAATGGGAATAAATGAATGAAGGGAACGAATGAATGGAGGTAATGGATGAATGAATGAAGGGAATGTATGAATGAAGGGAATGAATGAATGAAGGTAATGTATGAATGAAGGGAATGAATAAATGAAGGGAATGAATTGAATGACACGAATGAGGGGAATAAATGAATGATGGGAATGAGTGAATGAAGGGAATGAGTGAATGAAGGGAACGCGGAGAATGAGGGGAATGAATGAATGAAAGGAATGTACGAATGAATGGGAATGTATGAATGAAGGGAACGAATGAATGAATGAAGGGAACGAATGCATGAAGGGAGTGAATGAATGAATGGAATGTATGAATGAAGGGAATGAATGAATGAGGGGAATGTATGAATGAAGGGAATGAGTGAATGAAAGGAATGAAAGGAATGAAGGGAACGAAAGGAATGAATGAATGAAGGGAATGAATTGAATGAATGGAATACGGGGAATGAGACTATGGAGGGAAATGAGTGAACGAAAGGAATGGACGGAATGAAGGTAACGAAGGGATGAATGAATGAAAGGAATGAATGAAGGAAGGGAATGAATGAAGGAAGCGAATGAATGGATGATGGAAATGAATGAATGAAGGGAATGAATGAATGAAGAGTATGAATGAATTAGGGGTATGAGCGAATGAAGGGAATGAATGGACGAAGGGAATGAATGAATGAAGGGAACGCGGAGAATGAGGGGAATGAACGAATGAACGGAATGAACGAATGAATGGGAATGTATGAATGAAGGGAACGAATGAATGGAGGGAATGAATGAATGAAGGGAATGAATGAATGAAGGGAATGAAGGGAATGAAGGGATTGAAAGGAATGAAGAGAATGTGGGGTATAAATGAAGGAAAGGAATGTACGAATGAATGGGAATGTATGAATGAAGGGAACGAATGAGTGAATGAAGGGAACGAATGCATGAAGGGAATGAATGAATGAAGGGAATGTATCAATGAAGGGAATGGATGGATGAAGGGAATGAAGAGAATGATGGAATAAATGAATGAAAGGTATATACGAATGAATGGGAATAAATGAATGAAGGGAACGAATGAATGGAGGGAATGAATGAATGAAGGGAATGAATGATTGAAGGGAATGTAAGAATGAAGCGAATGAACGGATGAAGGAAACGAATGAATGAAGGGAATGAATGAATGAAGGGAATGAACGGAATGAAGGGAATGAAGAGAATGAGTGGGATAAATGAATGGAACGAATGTACGAATGAATGGGAATGTATGAATGAAGGGAACGAATGAATGAATGAAGGGAACAAATGCATGAAGGGAATGAATGAATGAAGGGAATGTATGAACGAAGGGAATGGATGAATGAAGGGAATGAAGAGAATGAGGGAATAAATGAATGAAAGGAATATACGAATGAATGGGAATGAATGAATGAAGAGAACGAATGAATGGAGGGAATGAATGAACGAAGGCAATGAATGAACGAAGGGAATGACGGTAATGAGGGGAATGAATGAATGAAGCGAATGAGTGAATGCAAGGAATGGATGGAATGAAGGGAATGAAGGAAATGAATGAATGAGGGGGATGAATGAATGAAGGGAATGAATGAATAAAGGGAATGAGGGGAATGAATGAATGAAGGGAATGAGTGCAAGAGAGGAATGAAAGTAATGAAACGAATGAAGGGAATGAAGGGAACGAAAGTAATGAATGAATGAAGGGACTGAATGAAAACAAGGGAATGAATGAATTGAGGGAATGTAGTAATGAATGGGAATGAATGAATGGAGGGAATGAATGAATGAAGGGAATGAATGAATGGAGGGTATTAATGAAGGGTACGAAGCGAGTGTACGTAATGAATGAATGAGTAACATGAGTGAATGAATGAAGCGAATGAGGGGAATGAATGAATGAATTGAGGGAATTAAGAGATTGAGGGGAATGAATGAATGAAGGGAATGAATGAATGAAGGGAATGAAGAGAATGAGGGAATAAATGAATGAAAGGAATATACCAATGAATGGGAATGAATGAATGAAGGGAACGAATGAATGGAGGGAATGAATGAATGAAGGGAGCGAATGAATGAAGGGAATGAATGAATGACGGTAATAAAGGGAATGAAGGGAACGAGGGGAATGAATGTATGACGGGAATGAATGAATGGAGGGAATGAATGAATGAAGGGAATGAATGAATGGAGGGAATTAATGAAGGGTACGAAGCGAGTGTACGTAATGAATGAATGAGTAACATGAGTGAATGAATGAAGCGAATGAGGGGAATGAATGCATGAAGGGAATGAAGGGAATGAAGGGAATGAAGAGAATGAGGGCAATAAATGAATGAAAGGAATGTACGAATGAATGGGAATGTATGAATGAAGGGAACGAATGAAGGAGGGAATGAATGAATGAAGGGAACGAATGAATGAAGGGAATGAATGAATGAGGGGCGTAAAGGGAATGACTGAATGAAGAGAATGAACGAATGAAGGAAGCGGAGCGAATGTGCGTATTGAATGAATGAATTAAATGAGTGAACGAATGAAGCAAATGTGGGGAATGAAGGGAATGAATGAATGAAGGGACTGAGTGAATGAAAGGAATGAAAGGAATGACGGCAATGAAGGGAACGAAGGGAATGAATGAATGCAGGGAATGAATGAATGAAGGGTATGAACGAATGAAGGGAATGAATGGACGAAGGGAATGAATGAATGAAGGGAATGAAGGGAATGAGCTGAATGAACGGATGAAGAAGACGAATGAATGAAGGGAATGAAGGGAATAAATGGAATGAAGAGAATGAGGGGAATAAATGAATGAAAGGAATGTACGAATGAATGGGAATGTATGAATGAAGGGAACGAATGAATGAATGAAGGGAACGAATGCATGAAGGGAATGTATGAATGAAGGGAATGAATGAATGAAGGGAACGAATAAACGAAGGGAATGAATGAACGAAAGGAATGAATGATTGAAGGGAATGTAATAATGAAGGGAATGTATAAATGATTTGAGTGAATGAAGGGAATGAATGAACGAAGGGAATGAATGATTGAAGGGAATGTAAGAATGAAGCGAGTGAACGGATAAAGGAAACGAATGAATGAAGGGAATGAATGTATGAAGGGAATGTATGAACGAAGGCAATGAATGAATGAGGGGAATGACGGTAATGAGGGGAATGTATGAATGAAGCGAATGAGTGAATGCAAGGAATGGATGGAATGACGGGAATGAAGGAAACGAAGGGAATGCATGAATGAAGGAAATGAATGAATGAGGGGGATGAATGAATGAAGGGAATGAATGTATAAAGGGAATGAGGGGAATGAATGAATGAAGGGAATCAGTGCATGAAAGGAATGAAAGGAATGAAAGGAATGAAGGGAATGAAGGGAACGAAAGGAACGAATGAATGGCGGGAATGAATGAACGAAGGCAATGAATGAATGAAGGGAATGACGGTAATGAGGGGAATGTATGAATGAAGCGAATGTGTGTATGCACGGAATGGATGGAAAGGAGGGAATGAAGGAAATGAATGAATGAGGGGGATGAATGAATGAAGGGAATGAATGAATAAAGGGAATGAGGGGAATGAATGAATGAAGGGAATCAGTGCATGAAAGGAATGAAAGGAATGAAAGGAATGAAGAGAATGAAGGGAACGAAAGGAACGAATGAATGAAGGGAATGAATGAATGAAGGGAATGAATGATTGAAGGGAATGTAAGAATGAAGCGAATGAACGGATGAAGGAAACGAATGAATGAAGGGAATGAATGAATGAAGGGAATGAAGGGAATGAAGGGAATGAAGAGAATGAGTGGAATAAATGAATTAAAGGAATGTACGAATGAATGGGAATGTATGAATGAAGCGAACGAATGAATGAATGAAGGGAACAAATGCATGAAGGGAATGAATAAATGATGGGAATGTATGAACGAAGGGAATGGATGAATGAATGGAGTGAAGAGCATGAGGGAATAAATGAATGAAAGGAATGTACGAATGAATGGGAATGAATGAATGAAGGGAACGAATGAATGGAGGGAATGAATGAACGAAGGCAATGAATGAATGAAGGGAATGACGGTAATGAGGGGAATGTACGAATGAAGCGAATGAGTGAATGCAAGGAATGGATGGAATGAAGGGAATGAAGGAAACGAAGGGAATGAATGAATGAAGGAAATGAATGAATGAGGGGGATGAATGAATGAAGGGAATGAATGAATAAAGGGAATGAGGGGAATGAATGAATGAAGGGAATGAGTGCATGAAAGGAATGAAAGGAATGAAAGGAATGAAGGGAATGAAGGGAACGAAAGGAATGAATGAATGAAGGGACTGAATGAGTGAATGAAGGGAACGAATGCATGAAGGGAATGAATGAATGAAGGGAATGTATCAATGAAGGGAATGGATGGATGAAGGGAATGAAGAGAATGATGGAATAAATGAATGAAAGGAATATACGAATGAATGGGAATAAATGAATGAAGGGAACGAATGAATGGAGGTAATGGATGAATGAATGAAGGGAATGTATGAATGAAGGGAATGAATGAATGAAGGTAATGTATGAATGAAGGGAATGAATAAATGAAGGGAATGAATTGAATGACACGAATGAGGGGAATAAATGAATGATGGGAATGAGTGAATGAAGGGAATGAGTGAATGAAGGGAACGCGGAGAATGAGGGGAATGAATGAATGAAAGGAATGTACGAATGAATGGGAATGTATGAATGAAGGGAACGAATGAATGAATGAAGGGAACGAATGCATGAAGGGAGTGAATGAATGAATGGAATGTATGAATGAAGGGAATGAATGAATGAGGGGAATGTATGAATGAAGGGAATGAGTGAATGAAAGGAATGAAAGGAATGAAGGGAACGAAAGGAATGAATGAATGAAGGGAATGAATTGAATGAATGGAATACGGGGAATGAGACTATGGAGGGAAATGAGTGAACGAAAGGAATGGACGGAATGAAGGTAACGAAGGGATGAATGAATGAAAGGAATGAATGAAGGAAGGGAATGAATGAAGGAAGCGAATGAATGGATGATGGAAATGAATGAATGAAGGGAATGAATGAATGAAGAGTATGAATGAATTAGGGGTATGAGCGAATGAAGGGAATGAATGGACGAAGGGAATGAATGAATGAAGGCAACGCGGAGAATGAGGGGAATGAACGAATGAACGGAATGAACGAATGAATGGGAATGTATGAATGAAGGGAACGAATGAATGGAGGGAATGAATGAATGAAGGGAATGAATGAATGAAGGGAATGAAGGGATTGAAAGGAATGAAGAGAATGTGGGGTATAAATGAAGGAAAGGAATGTACGAATGAATGGGAATGTATGAATGAAGGGAACGAATGAGTGAATGAAGGGAACGAATGCATGAAGGGAATGAATGAATGAAGGGAATGTATCAATGAAGGGAATGGATGGATGAAGGGAATGAAGAGAATGATGGAATAAATGAATGAAAGGTATATACGAATGAATGGGAATAAATGAATGAAGGGAACGAATGAATGGAGGGAATGAATGAATGAAGGGAATGAATGATTGAAGGGAATGTAAGAATGAAGCGAATGAACGGATGAAGGAAACGAATGAATGAAGGGAATGAATGAATGAAGGGAATGAACGGAATGAAGGGAATGAAGAGAATGAGTGGGATAAATGAATGGAACGAATGTACGAATGAATGGGAATGTATGAATGAAGGGAACGAATGAATGAATGAAGGGAACAAATGCATGAAGGGAATGAATGAATGAAGGGAATGTATGAACGAAGGGAATGGATGAATGAATGGAATGCAGAGAATGAGGAAATAAATGAATGAAAGGAATATACGAATGAATGGGAATGAATGAATGAAGAGAACGAATGAATGAAGGGAATGAATGAATGGAGGGTATTAATGAAGGGTACGAAGCGAGTGTACGTAATGAATGAATGAGTAACATGAGTGAATGAATGAAGCGAATGAGGGGAATGAATGAATGAATTGAGGGAATTCAGAGATTGAGGGGAATGAATGAATGAAGGGAATGAATGAATGAAGGGAATGAAGAGAATGAGGGAATAAATGAATGAAAGCAATATACCAATGAATGGGAATGAATGAATGAAGGGAACGAATGAATGGAGGGAATGAATGAATGAAGGGAATGAATGAATGAAGGGAATGAAGGGATTGAAAGGAATGAAGAGAATGTGGGGTATAAATGAAGGAAAGGAATGTACGAATGAATGGGAATGTATGAATGAAGGGAACGAATGAGTGAATGAAGGGAACGAATGCATGAAGGGAATGAATGAATGAAGGGAATGTATCAATGAAGGGAATGGATGGATGAAGGGAATGAAGAGAATGATGGAATAAATGAATGAAAGGTATATACGAATGAATGGGAATAAATGAATGAAGGGAACGAATGAATGGAGGGAATGAATGAATGAAGGGAATGAATGTTTGAAGGGAATGTAAGAATGAAGCGAATGAACGGATGAAGGAAACGAATGAATGAAGGGAATGAATGAATGAAGGGAATGAACGGAATGAAGGGAATGAAGAGAATGAGTGGGATAAATGAATGGAACGAATGTACGAATGAATGGGAATGTATGAATGAAGGGAATGAATGAATGAATAAAGGAAACGAATGGAAGAAGGGAATGAATGAATGAAGGGAATGAATTGAATGAAGGGAATGTGGGGAATGAATCGAATGAAGGGAATGAATGAATAAAGGGAATGAGGGGAATGAATGAATGATGGGAACGAAAGGAATGAATGTATGAACGAAGGCAGTGAATGAATGAAGGGAATGACGGTAATGAGGGGAATGTATGAATGAAGCGAATGTGTGAATGCACGGAATGGATGGAAAGGAGGGAATGAAGGAAAAGAAGGGAATGAATGAATGAAGGAAATGAATGAATGAGGGGGATGAATGAATGAAGGGAATGAATGAATAAAGGGAATGAGGGGAATGAATGAATGAAGGGAATCAGTGCATGAAAGGAATGAAAGGAATGAAAGGAATGAAGGGAATGAAGGGAACGAAAGGAACGAATGAATGAAGGGAATGAATGAATGAAGGGAATGAATGATTGAAGGGAATGTAAGAATGAAGCGAATGAACGGATGAAGGAAACGAATGAATGAAGGGAATGAATGAATGAAGGGAATGAAGGGAATGAAGGGAATGAAGAGAATGCGTGGAATAAATGAATTAAAGGAATGTACGAATGAATGGGAATGTATGAATGAAGCGAACGAATGAATGAATGAAGGGAACAAATGCATGAAGGGAATGAATAAATGATGGGAATGTATGAACGAAGGGAATGGATGAATGAATGGAATGAAGAGCATGAGGAAATAAATGAATGAAAGGAATGTACGAATGAATGGGAATGAATGAATGAAGGGAACGAATGAATGGAGGGAATGGAAGAATGAATGAAGGGAATGTATGAATGAAGGGAATGAATGAATGAAGGTAATGTATGAATGAAGGGAATGAATAAATGAAGGGAATGAATTGAATGACACGAATGAGGGGAATAAATGAATAATGGGAATGAGTGAATGAAGGGAATGAGTGAATGAAGGGAACGCGGAGAATGAGGGGAATGAATGAATGAAAGGAATGTACGAATGAATGGGAATGTATGAATGAAGGGAACGAATGAATGAATGAAGAGAACGAATGCATGAAGGGAGTGAATGAATGAATGGAATGTATGAATGAAGGGAATGAATGAATGAGGGGAATGTATGAATGAAGGGAATGAGTGAATGAAAGGAATGAAAGGAATGAAGGGAACGAAAGGAATGAATGAATGAAGGGAATGAATGATGGATGGGAACGAATTAATGAAGGGAATGAATTGAATGAATGGAATACGGGGAATGAGACTATGGAGGGAAATGAGTGAATGAAAGGAATGGACGGAATGAAGGTAACGAAGGGATGAATGAATGAAAGGAATGAATGAAGGAATGGAATGAATGAAGGAAGCGAATGAATGGATGATGGAAATGAATGAATGAAGGGAATGAATGAATGAAGAGTATGAATGAATTAGGGGTATGAGCGAATGAAGGGAATGAATGGACGAAGGGAATGAATGAATGAAGGGAACGCGGAGAATGAGGGGAATGAACGAATGAACGGAATGAACGAATGAATGGGAATGTATGAATGAAGGGAACGAATGAATGGAGGGAATGAATGAATGAAGGGAATGAATGAATGAAGGGAATGAAGGGATTGAAAGGAATGAAGAGAATGTGGGGAATAAATGAAGGAAAGGAATGTACGAATGAATGGGAATGTATGAATGAAGGGAACGAATGAATGAATGAAGGGAACAAATGCATGAAGGGAATGAATGAATGAAGGGAATGTATGAACGAAGGGAATGGATGAATGAATGGAATGAAGAGAATGAGGGAATAAATGAATGAAAGGAATATACGAATGAAGGAAATGAATGAATGAGGGGGATGAATGAATGAAGGGAATGAATGAATAAAGGGAATGAGGGGAATGAATGAATGAAGGGAATGAGTGCAAGAGAGGAATGAAAGTAATGAAAGGAATGAAGGGAATGAAGGGAACGAAAGTAATGAATGAATGAAGGGACTGAATGAAAACAAGGGAATGAATGAATTGAGGGAATGTAGTAATGAATGGGAATGAATGAATGGAGGGAATGAATGAATGAAGGGAATGAACGAATGGAGGGTATTAATGAAGGGTACGAAGCGAGTGTACGTAATGAATGAATGAGTAACATGAGTGAATGAATGAAGCGAATGAGGGGAATGAATGAATGAATTGAGGGAATTAAGAGATTGAGGGGAATGAATGAATGAAGGGAATGAAGAAAATGAGGGAATAAATGAATGAAAGGAATATACCAATGAATGGGAATGAATGAATGAAGGGAACGAATGAATGGAGGGAATGAATGAATGAAGGGAACGAATGAATGAAGGGAATGAATGAATGAAGGTAATAAAGGGAATGAAGGGAACGAGGGGAATGAATGTATGACGGGAATGAATGAATGGAGGGAATGAATGAATGAAGGGAATGAATGAATGGAGGGAATTAATGAAGGGTACGAAGCGAGTGTACGTAATGAATGAATGAGTAACATGAGTGAATGAATGAAGCGAATGAGGGGAATGAATGAATGAAGGGAATGAAGGGAATGAAGGGAATGAAGAGAATGAGGGCAACAAATGAATGAAAGGAATGTACGAATGAATGGGAATGTATGAATGAAGGGAACGAATGAAGGAGGGAATGAATGAATGAAGGGAACGAATGCATGAAGGGAA
Source organism: Megachile leachella (assembly GCA_963576845.1). Lineage (NCBI taxonomy): Eukaryota > Metazoa > Arthropoda > Insecta > Hymenoptera > Megachilidae > Megachile > Megachile leachella. The sequence goes on along the minus strand of CAUYWW010000227.1, from coordinate 851,851 downwards.
TGTACGAATGAAGGGAATGAATGAATGAAGGGAACGAATAAACGAAGGGAATGAATGAACGAAGGGAATGAATGATTGAAGGGAATGTAATAATGACGGGAATGTATAAATGATTTGAGTGAATGAAGGGAATGAATGAATGAAGGAAATGAATGAATGAGGGGGATGAATGAATGAAGAGAATATACGAATGAATGGGAATGTATGAATGAAGGGAACGAATGAATGGAGGGAATGGATGAATGAATGAAGGGAATGTATGAATGAAGGAAACGAATGAATGAAGGTAATGTTTGAATGAAGGGAATGAATAAATGAAGGGAATGAATTGAATGAAAGGAATGAGGGGAATGAATGAATGATGGGAATGAGTGAATGAAGGGAATGAGTGAATTAAAGGAATGAAAGGAATGAAGGGAATGAAGGGAACGAAAGGAATGAATGAGTGAGGGGACTGAATATAGGAAGGGAATGAATGAATGAAGGGAATGGCGAGAATGAGGGGAGAGAATGCACGACAGGAATGTGCGAATGAATGGGAATGTATGAATGAAGGGAACGAATGAATGGAGGGAATGAATGAACGAAGGGATCGAGTGAATGAAAGGAATAAATGAATGAATGAAGGTAATAAAGGGAATGAATGGATGAAGGGAATCAACGGATGAAGGGAATGAACGGATGAGGGGAATGAATGAATGAAGGGAATGAGTAAATGAAGGGAATGTATGAATAAAGGGTAGAGTGAACGAAAGGAATGGATGGAATAAAGCGAATGAAGGGAATGAGGGCAATGTAGGGAATGAATGAATGAAGGGAATGGATGAACGAAGGGAATGAATTCAATGAAAGGAATGAATGAATGAAGGGAATGAATGAATGAAGGGAAAGAGTGGGTGAAGAGAATGAATTGAATGAAAGGAATTAATGTATGAATGGAACGAATGAGTGGAGGGAATGAATGAACGAAGGCAATGAACGAATGAAGGGAATGAATGAGCGGAGGGAATGAAGGGAATGAAGGCAATGAAGGGAATGAAGGGAATGATCGGAATGAGGGGAATGAAGGGAATGAAGGGAATGAACGAATGAATGGAACGAATGAATGGAGGGAATGAATGAATGAAGGGAACGAATGAAAGGGGGGAATGTATGAATGAAGGGAATGAGTGAACGGAAGGAACGGATGGAATGTAGCGAATGAAGGGAATGAGAGAATGAGGGCAACGTTGGGAATGAATGAATGGAGGGAATGTAGCGAATGAACGAGTGAAGGGAACGCAGCGGACGTACGTAATGAATGAATGAATTAACTGAGTGAATGAATGAAGCAAATGTGGGGAATGAATGAAGGAAGGGAATGAGTGAATGAAGGGAATGAATTGACTGAAGAGAATGAGCGGAATGAATGAATGAAGGGAACGCGGAGAATGAGGGGAATGAATGAATGAAAGGAATGCACGAATGAATGGGAATGTATGAATGAAGGGAACAAATGAATAAATGAAGGGAACGAATGCATGAAGGGAATGAATGAATGAAGGGAATGTATGAATGAAGGTAATGAATGAATGAAGGGAACGAATGAACGAAGGGAATGAATGAACGAAGAGAATGAATGATTGGAGGGAATGTAATAATGAGGGGAATGTATAAATGATGGGAATGAATGAATGGAATGAATGAACGAAGGGAATGAATGATTGAAGGGAATGTAAGAATGAACGGAACGAACGGATGAAGGAAACGAATGAATGAAGGGAATGGTGGGAATGAAGAGAATAAGGGGAATAAATGAATGAAAGGAATGTACGAATGAATGGGAATGTATGAATGAAGCGAACGAATGAATGAATGAAGGGAACAAATGCATGAAGGGAATGAATAAATGATGGGAATGTATGAACGAAGGGAATGGATGAATGAATGGAATGAAGAGCATGAGGGAATAAATGAATGAAAGGAATGTACGAATGAATGGGAATGAATGAATGAAGGGAACGAATGAATGGAGGGAATGAATGAACGAAGGCAATGAATGAATGAAGGGAGTGACGGTAATGAGGGGAATGTACGAATGAAGCGAATGAGTGAATGCAAGGAATGGATGGAATGAAGGGAATGAAGGAAACGAAGGGAATGAATGAATGAAGGAAATGAATGAATGAGGGGGATGAATGAATGAAGGGAATGAATGAATAAAGGGAATGAGGGGAATGAATGAATGAAGGGAATCAGTGCATGAAAGGAATGAAAGGAATGAAAAGAATGAAGGGAATGAAGGGAATGAAGGGAACGAAAGTAATGAATGAATGAAGGGACTGAATGAAAACAAGGGAATGAATGAATTGAGGGAATATAGGAATGAATGGGAATGAATGAATGGAGGGAACGAATGAATGGAGGGAATGAATGAATGAGGGGAACGAATGAATGAAGAGAATGAATGAATGAAGGGAATGAATAAATGAAGGGAACGAATGAATGAAGGTAATGAATGAATGAAGGGAATGTAAGAATGAAGCGAATGAACGGATGAAGGAAACGAATGAATGAAGGGAATGAATGAATGAAGGGAATGAACGGAATGAAGGGAATGAAGAGAATGAGTGGGATAAATGAATGGAACGAATGTACGAATGAATGGGAATGTATGAATGAAGGGAACGAATGAATGAATGAAGGGAACAAATGCATGAAGGGAATGAATGAATGAAGGGAATGTATGAACGAAGGGAATGGATGAATGAATGGAATGCAGAGAATGAGGAAATAAATGAATGAAAGGAATATACGAATGAATGGGAATGAATGAATGAAGAGAACGAATGAATGAAGGGAATGAATGAATGGAGGGTATTAATGAAGGGTACGAAGCGAGTGTACGTAATGAATGAATGAGTAACATGAGTGAATGAATGAAGCGAATGAGGGGAATGAATGAATGAATTGAGGGAATTCAGAGATTGAGGGGAATGAATGAATGAAGGGAATGAATGAATGAAGGGAATGAAGAGAATGAGGGAATAAATGAATGAAAGCAATATACCAATGAATGGGAATGAATGAATGAAGGGAACGAATGAATGGAGGGAATGAATGAATGAAGGGAATGAATGAATGAAGGGAATGAAGGGATTGAAAGGAATGAAGAGAATGTGGGGTATAAATGAAGGAAAGGAATGTACGAATGAATGGGAATGTATGAATGAAGGGAACGAATGAGTGAATGAAGGGAACGAATGCATGAAGGGAATGAATGAATGAAGGGAATGTATCAATGAATGGAATGGATGGATGAAGGGAATGAAGAGAATGATGGAATAAATGAATGAAAGGTATATACGAATGAATGGGAATAAATGAATGAAGGGAACGAATGAATGGAGGGAATGAATGAATGAAGGGAATGAATGTTTGAAGGGAATGTAAGAATGAAGCGAATGAACGGATGAAGGAAACGAATGAATGAAGGGAATGAATGAATGAAGGGAATGAACGGAATGAAGGGAATGAAGAGAATGAGTGGGATAAATGAATGGAACGAATGTACGAATGAATGGGAATGTATGAATGAAGGGAATGAATGAATGAATAAAGGAAACGAATGGAAGAAGGGAATGAATGAATGAAGGGAATGAATTGAATGAAGGGAATGTGGGGAATGAATCGAATGAAGGGAATGAATGAATAAAGGGAATGAGGGGAATGAATGAATGATGGGAACGAAAGGAATGAATGTATGAACGAAGGCAGTGAATGAATGAAGGGAATGACGGTAATGAGGGGAATGTATGAATGAAGCGAATGTGTGAATGCACGGAATGGATGGAAAGGAGGGAATGAAGGAAAAGAAGGGAATGAATGAATGAAGGAAATGAATGAATGAGGGGGATGAATGAATGAAGGGAATGAATGAATAAAGGGAATGAGGGGAATGAATGAATGAAGGGAATCAGTGCATGAAAGGAATGAAAGGAATGAAAGGAATGAAGGGAATGAAGGGAACGAAAGGAACGAATGAATGAAGGGAATGAATGAATGAAGGGAATGAATGATTGAAGGGAATGTAAGAATGAAGCGAATGAACGGATGAAGGAAACGAATGAATGAAGGGAATGAATGAATGAAGGGAATGAAGGGAATGAAGGGAATGAAGAGAATGCGTGGAATAAATGAATTAAAGGAATGTACGAATGAATGGGAATGTATGAATGAAGCGAACGAATGAATGAATGAAGGGAACAAATGCATGAAGGGAATGAATAAATGATGGGAATGTATGAACGAAGGGAATGGATGAATGAATGGAATGAAGAGCATGAGGAAATAAATGAATGAAAGGAATGTACGAATGAATGGGAATGAATGAATGAAGGGAACGAATGAATGGAGGGAATGGAAGAATGAATGAAGGGAATGTATGAATGAAGGGAATGAATGAATGAAGGTAATGTATGAATGAAGGGAATGAATAAATGAAGGGAATGAATTGAATGACACGAATGAGGGGAATAAATGAATGATGGGAATGAGTGAATGAAGGGAATGAGTGAATGAAGGGAACGCGGAGAATGAGGGGAATGAATGAATGAAAGGAATGTACGAATGAATGGGAATGTATGAATGAAGGGAACGAATGAATGAATGAAGAGAACGAATGCATGAAGGGAGTGAATGAATGAATGGAATGTATGAATGAAGGGAATGAATGAATGAGGGGAATGTATGAATGAAGGGAATGAGTGAATGAAAGGAATGAAAGGAATGAAGGGAACGAAAGGAATGAATGAATGAAGGGAATGAATGATGGATGGGAACGAATTAATGAAGGGAATGAATTGAATGAATGGAATACGGGGAATGAGACTATGGAGGGAAATGAGTGAATGAAAGGAATGGACGGAATGAAGGTAACGAAGGGATGAATGAATGAAAGGAATGAATGAAGGAATGGAATGAATGAAGGAAGCGAATGAATGGATGATGGAAATGAATGAATGAAGGGAATGAATGAATGAAGAGTATGAATGAATTAGGGGTATGAGCGAATGAAGGGAATGAATGGACGAAGGGAATGAATGAATGAAGGGAACGCGGAGAATGAGGGGAATGAACGAATGAACGGAATGAACGAATGAATGGGAATGTATGAATGAAGGGAACGAATGAATGGAGGGAATGAATGAATGAAGGGAATGAATGAATGAAGGGAATGAAGGGATTGAAAGGAATGAAGAGAATGTGGGGAATAAATGAAGGAAAGGAATGTACAAATGAATGGGAATGTATGAATGAAGGGAACGAATGAATGAATGAAGGGAACAAATGCATGAAGGGAATGAATGAATGAAGGGAATGTATGAACGAAGGGAATGGATGAATGAATGGAATGAAGAGAATGAGGGAATAAATGAATGAAAGGAATATACGAATGAAGGAAATGAATGAATGAGGGGGATGAATGAATGAAGGGAATGAATGAATAAAGGGAATGAGGGGAATGAATGAATGAAGGGAATGAGTGCAAGAGAGGAATGAAAGTAATGAAAGGAATGAAGGGAATGAAGGGAACGAAAGTAATGAATGAATGAAGGGACTGAATGAAAACAAGGGAATGAATGAATTGAGGGAATGTAGTAATGAATGGGAATGAATGAATGGAGGGAATGAATGAATGAAGGGAATGAACGAATGGAGGGTATTAATGAAGGGTACGAAGCGAGTGTACGTAATGAATGAATGAGTAACATGAGTGAATGAATGAAGCGAATGAGGGGAATGAATGAATGAATTGAGGGAATTAAGAGATTGAGGGGAATGAATGAATGAAGGGAATGAAGAAAATGAGGGAATAAATGAATGAAAGGAATATACCAATGAATGGGAATGAATGAATGAAGGGAACGAATGAATGGAGGGAATGAATGAATGAAGGGAACGAATGAATGAAGGGAATGAATGAATGAAGGTAATAAAGGGAATGAAGGGAACGAGGGGAATGAATGTATGACGGGAATGAATGAATGGAGGGAATGAATGAATGAAGGGAATGAATGAATGGAGGGAATTAATGAAGGGTACGAAGCGAGTGTACGTAATGAATGAATGAGTAACATGAGTGAATGAATGAAGCGAATGAGGGGAATGAATGAATGAAGGGAATGAAGGGAATGAAGGGAATGAAGAGAATGAGGGCAACAAATGAATGAAAGGAATGTACGAATGAATGGGAATGTATGAATGAAGGGAACGAATGAAGGAGGGAATGAATGAATGAAGGGAACGAATGCATGAAGGGAATGTACGAATGAAGGGAATGAATGAATGAAGGGAACGAATAAACGAAGGGAATGAATGAACGAAGGGAATGAATGATTGAAGGGAATGTAATAATGACGGGAATGTATAAATGATTTGAGTGAATGAAGGGAATGAATGAATGAAGGAAATGAATGAATGAGGGGGATGAATGAATGAAGAGAATATACGAATGAATGGGAATGTATGAATGAAGGGAACGAATGAATGGAGGGAATGGATGAATGAATGAAGGGAATGTATGAATGAAGGAAACGAATGAATGAAGGTAATGTTTGAATGAAGGGAATGAATAAATGAAGGGAATGAATTGAATGAAAGGAATGAGGGGAATGAATGAATGATGGGAATGAGTGAATGAAGGGAATGAGTGAATTAAAGGAATGAAAGGAATGAAGGGAATGAAGGGAACGAAAGGAATGAATGAGTGAGGGGACTGAATATAGGAAGGGAATGAATGAATGAAGGGAATGGCGAGAATGAGGGGAGAGAATGCACGACAGGAATGTGCGAATGAATGGGAATGTATGAATGAAGGGAACGAATGAATGGAGGGAATGAATGAACGAAGGGATCGAGTGAATGAAAGGAATAAATGAATGAATGAAGGTAATAAAGGGAATGAATGGATGAAGGGAATCAACGGATGAAGGGAATGAACGGATGAGGGGAATGAATGAATGAAGGGAATGAGTAAATGAAGGGAATGTATGAATAAAGGGTAGAGTGAACGAAAGGAATGGATGGAATAAAGCGAATGAAGGGAATGAGGGCAATGTAGGGAATGAATGAATGAAGGGAATGGATGAACGAAGGGAATGAATTCAATGAAAGGAATGAATGAATGAAGGGAATGAATGAATGAAGGGAAAGAGTGGGTGAAGAGAATGAATTGAATGAAAGGAATTAATGTATGAATGGAACGAATGAGTGGAGGGAATGAATGAACGAAGGCAATGAACGAATGAAGGGAATGAATGAGCGGAGGGAATGAAGGGAATGAAGGCAATGAAGGGAATGAAGGGAATGATCGGAATGAGGGGAATGAAGGGAATGAAGGGAATGAACGAATGAATGGAACGAATGAATGGAGGGAATGAATGAATGAAGGGAACGAATGAAAGGGGGGAATGTATGAATGAAGGGAATGAGTGAACGGAAGGAACGGATGGAATGTAGCGAATGAAGGGAATGAGAGAATGAGGGCAACGTAGGGAATGAATGAATGGAGGGAATGTAGCGAATGAACGAGTGAAGGGAACGCAGCGAACGTACGTAATGAATGAATGAATTAACTGAGTGAATGAATGAAGCAAATGTGGGGAATGAATGAAGGAAGGGAATGAGTGAATGAAGGGAATGAATTGACTGAAGAGAATGAGCGGAATGAATGAATGAAGGGAACGCGGAGAATGAGGGGAATGAATGAATGAAAGGAATGCACGAATGAATGGGAATGTATGAATGAAGGGAACAAATGAATAAATGAAGGGAACGAATGCATGAAGGGAATGAATGAATGAAGGGAATGTATGAATGAAGGTAATGAATGAATGAAGGGAACGAATGAACGAAGGGAATGAATGAACGAAGAGAATGAATGATTGGAGGGAATGTAATAATGAGGGGAATGTATAAATGATGGGAATGAATGAATGGAATGAATGAACGAAGGGAATGAATGATTGAAGGGAATGTAAGAATGAACGGAACGAACGGATGAAGGAAACGAATGAATGAAGGGAATGAATGAATGAAGGGAATGAAGGGAATGGTGGGAATGAAGAGAATAAGGGGAATAAATGAATGAAAGGAATGTACGAATGAATGGGAATGTATGAATGAAGCGAACGAATGAATGAATGAAGGGAACAAATGCATGAAGGGAATGAATAAATGATGGGAATGTATGAACGAAGGGAATGGATGAATGAATGGAATGAAGAGCATGAGGAAATAAATGAATGAAAGGAATGTACGAATGAATGGGAATGAATGAATGAAGGGAACGAATGAATGGAGGGAATGGAAGAATGAATGAAGGGAATGTATGAATGAAGGGAATGAATGAATGAAGGTAATGTATGAATGAAGGGAATGAATAAATGAAGGGAATGAATTGAATGACACGAATGAGGGGAATAAATGAATGATGGGAATGAGTGAATGAAGGGAATGAGTGAATGAAGGGAACGCGGAGAATGAGGGGAATGAATGAATGAAAGGAATGTACGAATGAATGGGAATGTATGAATGAAGGGAACGAATGAATGAATGAAGAGAACGAATGCATGAAGGGAGTGAATGAATGAATGGAATGTATGAATGAAGGGAATGAATGAATGAGGGGAATGTATGAATGAAGGGAATGAGTGAATGAAAGGAATGAAAGGAATGAAGGGAACGAAAGGAATGAATGAATGAAGGGAATGAATGATGGATGGGAACGAATTAATGAAGGGAATGAATTGAATGAATGGAATACGGGGAATGAGACTATGGAGGGAAATGAGTGAATGAAAGGAATGGACGGAATGAAGGTAACGAAGGGATGAATGAATGAAAGGAATGAATGAAGGAATGGAATGAATGAAGGAAGCGAATGAATGGATGATGGAAATGAATGAATGAAGGGAATGAATGAATGAAGAGTATGAATGAATTAGGGGTATGAGCGAATGAAGGGAATGAATGGACGAAGGGAATGAATGAATGAAGGGAACGCGGAGAATGAGGGGAATGAACGAATGAACGGAATGAACGAATGAATGGGAATGTATGAATGAAGGGAACGAATGAATGGAGGGAATGAATGAATGAAGGGAATGAATGAATGAAGGGAATGAAGGGATTGAAAGGAATGAAGAGAATGTGGGGAATAAATGAAGGAAAGGAATGTACAAATGAATGGGAATGTATGAATGAAGGGAACGAATGAATGAATGAAGGGAACAAATGCATGAAGGGAATGAATGAATGAAGGGAATGTATGAACGAAGGGAATGGATGAATGAATGGAATGAAGAGAATGAGGGAATAAATGAATGAAAGGAATATACGAATGAAGGAAATGAATGAATGAGGGGGATGAATGAATGAAGGGAATGAATGAATAAAGGGAATGAGGGGAATGAATGAATGAAGGGAATGAGTGCAAGAGAGGAATGAAAGTAATGAAAGGAATGAAGGGAATGAAGGGAACGAAAGTAATGAATGAATGAAGGGACTGAATGAAAACAAGGGAATGAATGAATTGAGGGAATGTAGTAATGAATGGGAATGAATGAATGGAGGGAATGAATGAATGAAGGGAATGAACGAATGGAGGGTATTAATGAAGGGTACGAAGCGAGTGTACGTAATGAATGAATGAGTAACATGAGTGAATGAATGAAGCGAATGAGGGGAATGAATGAATGAATTGAGGGAATTAAGAGATTGAGGGGAATGAATGAATGAAGGGAATGAAGAAAATGAGGGAATAAATGAATGAAAGGAATATACCAATGAATGGGAATGAATGAATGAAGGGAACGAATGAATGGAGGGAATGAATGAATGAAGGGAACGAATGAATGAAGGGAATGAATGAATGAAGGTAATAAAGGGAATGAAGGGAACGAGGGGAATGAATGTATGACGGGAATGAATGAATGGAGGGAATGAATGAATGAAGGGAATGAATGAATGGAGGGAATTAATGAAGGGTACGAAGCGAGTGTACGTAATGAATGAATGAGTAACATGAGTGAATGAATGAAGCGAATGAGGGGAATGAATGAATGAAGGGAATGAAGGGAATGAAGGGAATGAAGAGAATGAGGGCAACAAATGAATGAAAGGAATGTACGAATGAATGGGAATGTATGAATGAAGGGAACGAATGAAGGAGGGAATGAATGAATGAAGGGAACGAATGCATGAAGGGAATGTACGAATGAAGGGAATGAATGAATGAAGGGAACGAATAAACGAAGGGAATGAATGAACGAAGGGAATGAATGATTGAAGGGAATGTAATAATGACGGGAATGTATAAATGATTTGAGTGAATGAAGGGAATGAATGAATGAAGGAAATGAATGAATGAGGGGGATGAATGAATGAAGAGAATATACGAATGAATGGGAATGTATGAATGAAGGGAACGAATGAATGGAGGGAATGGATGAATGAATGAAGGGAATGTATGAATGAAGGAAACGAATGAATGAAGGTAATGTTTGAATGAAGGGAATGAATAAATGAAGGGAATGAATTGAATGAAAGGAATGAGGGGAATGAATGAATGATGGGAATGAGTGAATGAAGGGAATGAGTGAATTAAAGGAATGAAAGGAATGAAGGGAATGAAGGGAACGAAAGGAATGAATGAGTGAGGGGACTGAATATAGGAAGGGAATGAATGAATGAAGGGAATGGCGAGAATGAGGGGAGAGAATGCACGACAGGAATGTGCGAATGAATGGGAATGTATGAATGAAGGGAACGAATGAATGGAGGGAATGAATGAACGAAGGGATCGAGTGAATGAAAGGAATAAATGAATGAATGAAGGTAATAAAGGGAATGAATGGATGAAGGGAATCAACGGATGAAGGGAATGAACGGATGAGGGGAATGAATGAATGAAGGGAATGAGTAAATGAAGGGAATGTATGAATAAAGGGTAGAGTGAACGAAAGGAATGGATGGAATAAAGCGAATGAAGGGAATGAGGGCAATGTAGGGAATGAATGAATGAAGGGAATGGATGAACGAAGGGAATGAATTCAATGAAAGGAATGAATGAATGAAGGGAATGAATGAATGAAGGGAAAGAGTGGGTGAAGAGAATGAATTGAATGAAAGGAATTAATGTATGAATGGAACGAATGAGTGGAGGGAATGAATGAACGAAGGCAATGAACGAATGAAGGGAATGAATGAGCGGAGGGAATGAAGGGAATGAAGGCAATGAAGGGAATGAAGGGAATGATCGGAATGAGGGGAATGAAGGGAATGAAGGGAATGAACGAATGAATGGAACGAATGAATGGAGGGAATGAATGAATGAAGGGAACGAATGAAAGGGGGGAATGTATGAATGAAGGGAATGAGTGAACGGAAGGAACGGATGGAATGTAGCGAATGAAGGGAATGAGAGAATGAGGGCAACGTAGGGAATGAATGAATGGAGGGAATGTAGCGAATGAACGAGTGAAGGGAACGCAGCGAACGTACGTAATGAATGAATGAATTAACTGAGTGAATGAATGAAGCAAATGTGGGGAATGAATGAAGGAAGGGAATGAGTGAATGAAGGGAATGAATTGACTGAAGAGAATGAGCGGAATGAATGAATGAAGGGAACGCGGAGAATGAGGGGAATGAATGAATGAAAGGAATGCACGAATGAATGGGAATGTATGAATGAAGGGAACAAATGAATAAATGAAGGGAACGAATGCATGAAGGGAATGAATGAATGAAGGGAATGTATGAATGAAGGTAATGAATGAATGAAGGGAACGAATGAACGAAGGGAATGAATGAACGAAGAGAATGAATGATTGGAGGGAATGTAATAATGAGGGGAATGTATAAATGATGGGAATGAATGAATGGAATGAATGAACGAAGGGAATGAATGATTGAAGGGAATGTAAGAATGAACGGAACGAACGGATGAAGGAAACGAATGAATGAAGGGAATGAATGAATGAAGGGAATGAAGGGAATGGTGGGAATGAAGAGAATAAGGGGAATAAATGAATGAAAGGAATGTACGAATGAATGGGAATGTATGAATGAAGCGAACGAATGAATGAATGAAGGGAACAAATGCATGAAGGGAATGAATAAATGATGGGAATGTATGAACGAAGGGAATGGATGAATGAATGGAATGAAGAGCATGAGGGAATAAATGAATGAAAGGAATGTACGAATGAATGGGAATGAATGAATGAAGGGAACGAATGAATGGAGGGAATGAATGAACGAAGGCAATGAATGAATGAAGGGAGTGACGGTAATGAGGGGAATGTACGAATGAAGCGAATGAGTGAATGCAAGGAATGGATGGAATGAAGGGAATGAAGGAAACGAAGGGAATGAATGAATGAAGGAAATGAATGAATGAGGGGGATGAATGAATGAAGGGAATGAATGAATAAAGGGAATGAGGGGAATGAATGAATGAAGGGAATGAGTGCATGAGAGGAATGAAAGGAATGAAAAGAATGAAGGGAATGAAGGGAATGAAGGGAACGAAAGTAATGAATGAATGAAGGGACTGAATGAAAACAAGGGAATGAATGAATTGAGGGAATATAGGAATGAATGGGAATGAATGAATGGAGGGAACGAATGAATGGAGGGAATGAATGAATGAGGGGAACGAATGAATGAAGAGAATGAATGAATGAAGGGAATGAATAAATGAAGGGAACGAATGAATGAAGGGAATGAATGAATGAAGGGAATGACTGAATGAAGAGAATGAACGAATGAAGGAAGCGGAGCGAATGTAGGTAATGAATGAATGAATTAAATGAGTGAACGAATGAAGCAAATGTGGGGAATGAAGGGAATGGGTGAATGAAAGGAATGAAAGGAATGAAGCCAATGAAGGGAACGAAGGGAATGAATGAATGAAGAGTATGAATGAATGAGGGGTATGAACGAATGAAGGGAATGAATGAATGAAGGGAATGAGTAAATGAAAGGAATGAAAGGAATGAAGGGAATGAAGGGAATGAGGAGAACGAAGAGAATGAATAAATGATGGAAATGAATGAAGGGATGAATGAACGAAGGGAATGAATGATTGAAGGGAATGAAAGAATGAAGGGAATGAACGGATGAAGGAAACGAATGAATGAAGGGAATGAATGAATGAAGGGAATGAATTGAATGACACGAATGAGGGGAATAAATGAATGATGGGAATGAGTGAATGAAGGGAATGAGTGAATGAAAGGAATGAAGGGAATGATTGGAACGAAAGGAATGAGTGAGTGAGAGGACTGAATGTACGAAGGGAATGAATGAATGAAGGGAACGCGGCGAATGAGGGGATTGAATGAATGAAAGGAATGTACGAATGAATGGGAATGTATGAATGAAGGGAACGAATGAATGAATGAAGGGAACGAATGCATGAAGGGAGTGAATGAATGAATGGAATGTATGAATGAAGGGAATGAATGAATGAGGGGAATGTATGAATGAAGGGAATGAGTGAATGAAAGGAATGGACGGAATGAAGGTAACGAAGGGATGAATGAATGAAAGGAATGAATGAAGGAAGGGAATGAATGAAGGAAGCGAATGAATGGATGATGGAAATGAATGAATGAAGGGAATGAATGAATGAAGAGTATGAATGAATTAGGGGTATGAGCGAATGAAGGGAATGAATGGACGAAGGGAATGAATGAATGAAGGGAACGCGGAGAATGAGGGGAATGAACGAATGAACGGAATGAACGAATGAATGGGAATGTATGAATGAAGGGAACGAATGAATGGAGGGAATGAATGAATGAAGGGAATGAATGAATGAAGGGAATGAAGGGATTGAAAGGAATGAAGAGAATGTGGGGTATAAATGAAGGAAAGGAATGTACGAATGAATGGGAATGTATGAATGAAGGGAACGAATGAGTGAATGAAGGGAACGAATGCATGAAGGGAATGAATGAATGAAGGGAATGTATCAATGAAGGGAATGGATGGATGAAGGGAATGAAGAGAATGATGGAATAAATGAATGAAAGGTATATACGAATGAATGGGAATAAATGAATGAAGGGAACGAATGAATGGAGGGAATGAATGAATGAAGGGAATGAGTGACTGAAGGGAATGTAAGAATGAAGCGAATGAACGGATGAAGGAAACGAATGAATGAAGGGAATGAATGAATGAAGGGAATGAACGGAATGAAGGTAATGAAGAGAATGAGTGGGATAAATGAATGGAACGAATGTACGAATGAATGGGAATGTATGAATGAAGGGAACGAATGAATGAATGAAGGGAACAAATGCATGAAGGGAATGAATGAATGAAGGGAATGTATGAACGAAGGGAATGGATGAATGAATGGAATGAAGAGAATGAGGAAATAAATGAATGAAAGGAATATACGAATGAATGGGAATGAATGAATGAAGAGAACGAATGAATGGAGGGAAGAATGAACGAAGGCAATGAATGAACGAAGGGAATGACGGTAATGAGGGGAATGAATGAATGAAGCGAATGAGTGAATGCAAGGAATGGATGGAATGAAGGGAATGAAGGAAATGAATGAATGAGGGGGATGAATGAATGAAGGGAATGAATGAATAAAGGGAATGAGGGGAATGAATGAATGAAGGGAATGAGTGCAAGAGAGGAATGAAAGTAATGAAAGGAATGAAGGGAATGAAGGGAACGAAAGTAATGAATGAATGAAGGGACTGAATGAAAACAAGGGAATGAATGAATTGAGGGAATGTAGTAATGAATGGGAATGAATGAATGGAGGGAATGAATGAATGAAGGGAATGAATGAATGGAGGGTATTAATGAAGGGTACGAAGCGAGTGTACGTAATGAATGAATGAGTAACATGAGTGAATGAATGAAGCGAATGAGGGGAATGAATGAATGAAGGGAATGAAGGGAATGAAGGGAATGAAGAGAATGAGGGCAATAAATGAATGAAAGGAATGTACGAATGAATGGGAATGTATGAATGAAGGGAACGAATGAAGGAGGGAATGAATGAATGAAGGGAACGAATGAATGAAGGGAATGAATGAATGAGGGGAGTAAAGGGAATGACTGAATGAAGAGAATGAACGAATGAAGGAAGCGGAGCGAATGTGCGTATTGAATGAATGAATTAAATGAGTGAACGAATGAAGCAAATGTGGGGAATGAAGGGAATGAATGAATGAAGGGAATGAATGAATCAATAAAGGAAACGAATGGAAGAAGGGAATGAATGAATGAATAAAGGGAATGAGGGGAGTGAATGAATGAAGGGAATGAGTGCATGAAAGGAATGAAAGGAATAAAAGGAATGAAAGGAATGAAGGGAATGAAGGGAACGAAAGGAATGAATGAGTGAGGGGACTGAATGTACGAAGGGAGTGAATGAATGAAGGGAATGGCGAGAATGAGGGGAGAGAATGAATGACAGGAATGTGCGAATGAATGGGAATGTATGAATGAAGGGAATGAATGAATGAATAAAGGAAACGAATGGAAGAAGGGAATGAATGAATGAAGGGAATGAATTGAATGAAGGGAATGTGGGGAATGAATCGAATGAAGGGAATGAATGAATAAAGGGAATGAGGGGAATGAATGAATGATGGGAACGAAAGGAATGAATGTATGAACGAAGGCAGTGTATGAATGAAGGGAATGACGGTAATGAGGGGAATGTATGAATGAAGCGAATGAGTGAATGCAAGGAATGGATGGAATGACGGGAATGAAGGAAACGAAGGGAATGCAGGAATGAAGGAAATGAATGAATGAGGGGGATGAATGAATGAAGGGAATGAATGTATAAAGGGAATGAGGGGAATGAATGAATGAAGGGAATGAGGGGAATGAATGAATGATGGGAACGAAAGGAATGAATGAATGAACGAAGGCAATGAATGAATGAAGGGAATGACGGTAATGAGGGGAATGTATGAATGAAGCGAATGTGTGAATGCACGGAATGGATGGAAAGGAGGGAATGAAGGAAAAGAAGGGAATGAATGAATGAAGGAAATGAATGAATGAAGGAAATGAATGAATGAGGGGGATGAATGAATGAAGGGAATGAATGAATAAAGGGAATGAGGGGAATGAATGAATGAAGGGAATCAGTGCATGAAAGGAATGAAAGGAATGAAAGGAATGAAGGGAATGAAGGGAACGAAAGGAACGAATGAATGAAGGGAATGAATGAATGAAGGGAATGAATGATTGAAGGGAATGTAAGAATGAAGCGAATGAACGGATGAAGGAAACGAATGAATGAAGGGAATGAATGAATGAAAGGAATGAAGGGAATGAAAGGAATGTACGAATGAATGGGAATGTATGAATGAAGCGAACGAATGAATGAATGAAGGGAACAAATGCATGAAGGGAATGAATAAATGATGGGAATGTATGAACGAAGGGAATGGATGAATGAATGGAATGAAGAGCATGAGGGAATAAATGAATGAAAGGAATGTACGAATGAATGGGAATGAATGAATGAAGGGAACGAATGAATGGAGGGAATGGATGAATGAATGAAGGGAATGTATGAATGAAGGGAATGAATGAATGAAGGTAATGAATTGAATGACACGAATGAGGGGAATAAATGAAAGATGGGAATGAGTGAATGAAGGGAATGAGTGAATGAAGGGAACGCGGAGAATGAGGGGAATGAATGAATGAAAGGAATGTACGAATGAATGGGAATGTATGAATGAAGGGAACGAATGAATGAATGAAGGGAACGAATGCATGAAGGGAGTGAATGAATGAATGGAATGTATGAATGAAGGGAATGAATGAATGAGGGGAATGTATGAATGAAGGGAATGAGTGAATGAAAGGAATGAAAGGAATGAAGGGAACGAAAGGAATGAATGAATGAAGGGAATGAATGATGGATGGGAACGAATTAATGAAGGGAATGAATTGAATGAATGGAATACGGGGAATGAGACTATGGAGGGAAATGAGTGAATGAAAGGAATGGACGGAATGAAGGTAACGAAGGGATGAATGAATGAAAGGAATGAATGAAGGAATGGAATGAATGAAGGAAGCGAATGAATGGATGATGGAAATGAATGAATGAAGGGAATGAATGAATGAAGAGTATGAATGAATTAGGGGTATGAGCGAATGAAGGGAATGAATGGACGAAGGGAATGAATGAATGAAGGGAACGCGGAGAATGAGGGGAATGAACGAATGAACGGAATGAACGAATGAATGGGAATGTATGAATGAAGGGAACGAATGAATGGAGGGAATGAATGAATGAAGGGAATGAATGAATGAAGGGAATGACTGAATGAAGGGAATGAAGGGATTGAAAGGAATGAAGAGAATGTGGGGAATAAATGAAGGAAAGGAATGTACGAATGAATGGGAATGTATGAATGAAGGGAACGAATGAATGAATGAAGGGAACAAATGCATGAAGGGAATGAATGAATGAAGGGAATGTATGAACGAAGGGAATGGATGAATGAATGGAATGAAGAGAATGAGGGAATAAATGAATGAAAGGAATATACGAATGAATGGGAATGAATGAATGAAGAGAACGAATGAATGGAGGGAATGAATGAACGAAGGCAATGAATGAACGAAGGGAATGACGGTAATGAGGGGAATGAATGAATGAAGCGAATGAGTGAATGCAAGGAATGGATGGAATGAAGGGAATGAAGGAAATGAATGAATGAGGGGGATGAATGAATGAAGGGAATGAATGAATAAAGGGAATGAGGGGAATGAATGAATGAAGGGAATGAGTGCAAGAGAGGAATGAAAGTAATGAAAGGAATGAAGGGAATGAAGGGAACGAAAGTAATGAATGAATGAAGGGACTGAATGAAAACAAGGGAATGAATGAATTGAGGGAATGTAGTAATGAATGGGAATGAATGAATGGAGGGAATGAATGAATGAAGGGAATGAATGAATGGAGGGTATTAATGAAGGGTATGAAGCGAGTGTACGTAATGAATGAATGAGTAACATGAGTGAATGAATGAAGCGAATGAGGGGAATGAATGAATGAATTGAGGGAATTAAGAGATTGAGGGGAATGAATGAATGAAGGGAATGAATGAATCAAGGGAATGAAGAGAATGAGGGAATAAATGAATGAAAGGAATATACCAATGAATGGGAATGAATGAATGAAGGGAACGAATGAATGGAGGGAATGAATGAATGAAGGGAACGAATGAATGAAGGGAATGAATGAATGAAGGTAATAAAGGGAATGAAGGGAACGAGGGGAATGAATGTATGACGGGAATGAATGAATGGAGGGAATGAATGAATGAAGGGAATGAATGAATGGAGGGAATTAATGAAGGGTACGAAGCGAGTGTACGTAATGAATGAATGAGTAACATGAGTGAATGAATGAAGCGAATGAGGGGAATGAATGAATGAAGGGAATGAAGGGAATGAAGGGAATGAAGAGAATGAGGGCAATAAATGAATGAAAGGAATGTACGAATGAATGGGAATGTATGAATGAAGGGAACGAATGAAGGAGGGAATGAATGAATGAAGGGAACGAATGCATGAAGGGAATGTACGAATGAAGGGAATGAATGAATGAAGGGAACGAATAAACGAAGGGAATGAATGAACGAAGGGAATGAATGACTGAAGGGAATGTAATAATGACGGGAATGTATAAATGATTTGAGTGAATGAAGGGAATGAATGAACGAAGGGAATGAATGAATGAAGGAAATGAATGAATGAGGGGGATGAATGAATGAAGAGAATATACGAATGAATGGGAATGTATGAATGAAGGGAACGAATGAATGGAGGGAATGGATGAATGAATGAAGGGAATGTATGAATGAAGGAAACGAATGAATGAAGGTAATGTATGAATGAAGGGAATGAATAAATGAAGGGAATGAATTGAATGAAAGGAATGAGGGGAATGAATGAATGATGGGAATGAGTGAATGAAGGGAATGAGTGAATTAAAGGAATGAAAGGAATGAAGGGAATGAAGGGAACGAAAGGAATGAATGAGTGAGGGGACTGAATATAGGAAGGGAATGAATGAATGAAGGGAATGGCGAGAATGAGGGGAGAGAATGCACGACAGGAATGTGCGAATGAATGGGAATGTATGAATGAAGGGAACGAATGAATGGAGGGAATGAATGAACGAAGGGATCGAGTGAATGAAAGGAATAAATGAATGAATGAAGGTAATAAAGGGAATGAATGGATGAAGGGAATCAACGGATGAAGGGAATGAACGGATGAGGGGAATGAATGAATGAAGGGAATGAGTAAATGAAGTGAATGTATGAATAAAGGGTAGAGTGAACGAAAGGAATGGATGGAATAAAGCGAATGAAGGGAATGAGGGCAATGTAGGGAATGAATGAATGAAGGGAATGGATGAACGAAGGGAATGAATTCAATGAAAGGAATGAATGAATGAAGGGAATGAATGAATGAAGGGAAAGAGTGGGTGAAGAGAATGAATTGAATGAAAGGAATTAATGTATGAATGGAACGAATGAGTGGAGGGAATGAATGAACGAAGGCAATGAACGAATGAAGGGAATGAATGAGCGGAGGGAATGAAGGGAATGAAGGCAATGAAGGGAATGAAGGGAATGATCGGAATGAGGGGAATGAAGGGAATGAAGGGAATGAACGAATGAATGGAACGAATGAATGGAGGGAATGAATGAATGAAGGGAACGAATGAAAGAGGGGAATGTATGAATGAAGGGAATGAGTGAACGGAAGGAACGGATGGAATGTAGCGAATGAAGGGAATGAGAGAATGAGGGCAACGTAGGGAATGAATGAATGGAGGGAATGTAGCGAATGAACGAGTGAAGGGAACGCAGCGAACGTACGTAATGAATGAATGAATTAACTGAGTGAATGAATGAAGCAAATGTGGGGAATGAATGAATGAAGGGAATGAGTGAATGAAGGGAATGCATTGACTGAAGAGAATGAGCGGAATGAATGAATGAAGGGAACGCGGAGAATGAGGGGAATGAATGAATGAAAGGAATGCACGAATGAATGGGAATGTATGAATGAAGGGAACAAATGAATAAATGAAGGGAACGAATGCATGAAGGGAATGAATGAATGAAGGGAATGTATGAATGAAGGTAATGAATGAATGAAGGGAACGAATGAACGAAGGGAATGAATGAACGAAGAGAATGAATGATTGGAGGGAATGTAATAATGAGGGGAATGTATAAATGATGGGAGTGAATGAATGGAATGAATGAACGAAGGGAATGAATGATTGAAGGGAATGTAAGAATGAACGGAACGAACGGATGAAGGAAACGAATGAATGAAGGGAATGAATGAATGAAGGGAATGAAGGGAATGGTGGGAATGAAGAGAATAAGGGGAATAAATGAATGAAAGGAATGTACGAATGAATGGGAATGAATGAATGAAGGGAACGAATGAATGGAGGGAATGAATGAACGAAGGGAATGACGGTAATGAGGGGAATGAATGAATGAAGCGAATGAGTGAATGCAAGGAATGGATGGAATGAAGGGAATGAAGGAAACGAAGGGAATGAATGAATGAAGGGAACGAATGAATGAAGGGAATGAATGAATGAAGGTAATAAAGGGAATGAAGGGAACGAGGGGAATGAATGTATGACAGACATGAATGAATGGAGGGAATGAATGAATGAAGGGAATGAATGAATGGAGGGAATTAATGAAGGGTACGAAGCGAGTGTACGTAATGAATGAATGAGTAACATGAGTGAATGAATGAAGCGAATGAGGGG
Organism: Megachile leachella; assembly: GCA_963576845.1. NCBI lineage: Eukaryota > Metazoa > Arthropoda > Insecta > Hymenoptera > Megachilidae > Megachile > Megachile leachella. The sequence continues at coordinate 830,979 of CAUYWW010000227.1, read as the reverse complement.
AATGAATGAATGAAGGGAATGAAGGGAATGAAGGGAATGAAGAGAATGAGGGCAATAAATGAATGAAAGGAATGTACGAATGAATGGGAATGTATGAATGAAGGGAACGAATGAAGGAGGGAATGAATGAATGAAGGGAACGAATGCATGAAGGGAATGTACGAATGAAGGGAATGAATGAATGAAGGGAACGAATAAACGAAGGGAATGAATGAACGAAGGGAATGAATGATTGAAGGGAATGTAATAATGACGGGAATGTATAAATGATTTGAGTGAATGAAGGGAATGAATGAACGAAGGGAATGAATGAATGAAGGAAACGAAGGGAATGAATGAATGAAGGAAATGAATGAATGAGGGGGATGAATGAATGAAGGGAATGAATGAATAAACGGAAGGAGGGGAGTGAATGAATGAAGGGAATCAGTGCATGAAAGGAATGAAAGGAATGAAAGGAATGAAGGGAATGAAGGGAACGAAAGGAACGAATGAATGAAGGGAATGAATGAATGAAGGGAATGAATGATTGAAGGGAATGTAAGAATGAAGCGAATGAACGGATGAAGGAAACGAATGAATGAAGGGAATGAATGAATAAAAGGAATGAAGGGAATGAAAGGAATGTACGAATGAATGGGAATGTATGAATGAAGCGAACGAATGAATGAATGAAGGGAACAAATGCATGAAGGGAATGAATAAATGATGGGAATGTATGAACGAAGGGAATGGATGAATGAATGGAATGAAGAGCATGAGGGAATAAATGAATGAAAGGAATGTACGAATGAATGGGAATGAATGAATGAAGGGAACGAATGAATGGAGGGAATGGATGAATGAATGAAGGGAATGTATGAATGAAGGGAATGAATGAATGAAGGTAATGAATTGAATGACACGAATGAGGGGAATAAATGAAAGATGGGAATGAGTGAATGAAGGGAATGAGTGAATGAAGGGAACGCGGAGAATGAGCGGAATGAATGAATGAAAGGAATGTACGAATGAATGGGAATGTATGAATGAAGGGAACGAATGAATGAATGAAGGGAACGAATGCATGAAGGGAGTGAATGAATGAATGGAATGTATGAATGAAGGGAATGAATGAATGAGGGGAATGTATGAATGAAGGGAATGAGTGAATGAAAGGAATGAAAGGAATGAAGGGAACGAAAGGAATGAATGAATGAAGGGAATGAATGATGGATGGGAACGAATTAATGAAGGGAATGAATTGAATGAATGGAATACGGGGAATGAGACTATGGAGGGAAATGAGTGAATGAAAGGAATGGACGGAATGAAGGTAACGAAGGGATGAATGAATGAAAGGAATGAATGAAGGAATGGAATGAATGAAGGAAGCGAATGAATGGATGATGGAAATGAATGAATGAAGGGAATGAATGAATGAAGAGTATGAATGAATTAGGGGTATGAGCGAATGAAGGGAATGAATGGACGAAGGGAATGAATGAATGAAGGGAACGCGGAGAATGAGGGGAATGAACGAATGAACGGAATGAACGAATGAATGGGAATGTATGAATGAAGGGAACGAATGAATGGAGGGAATGAATGAATGAAGGGAATGAATGAATGAAGGGAATGACTGAATGAAGGGAATGAAGGGATTGAAAGGAATGAAGAGAATGTGGGGAATAAATGAAGGAAAGGAATGTACGAATGAATGGGAATGTATGAATGAAGGGAACGAATGAATGAATGAAGGGAACAAATGCATGAAGGGAATGAATGAATGAAGGGAATGTATGAACGAAGGGAATGGATGAATGAATGGAATGAAGAGAATGAGGGAATAAATGAATGAAAGGAATATACGAATGAATGGGAATGAATGAATGAAGAGAACGAATGAATGGAGGGAATGAATGAACGAAGGCAATGAATGAACGAAGGGAATGACGGTAATGAGGGGAATGAATGAATGAAGCGAATGAGTGAATGCAAGGAATGGATGGAATGAAGGGAATGAAGGAAATGAATGAATGAGGGGGATGAATGAATGAAGGGAATGAATGAATAAAGGGAATGAGGGGAATGAATGAATGAAGGGAATGAGTGCAAGAGAGGAATGAAAGTAATGAAAGGAATGAAGGGAATGAAGGGAACGAAAGTAATGAATGAATGAAGGGACTGAATGAAAACAAGGGAATGAATGAATTGAGGGAATGTAGTAATGAATGGGAATGAATGAATGGAGGGAATGAATGAATGAAGGGAATGAATGAATGGAGGGTATTAATGAAGGGTATGAAGCGAGTGTACGTAATGAATGAATGAGTAACATGAGTGAATGAATGAAGCGAATGAGGGGAATGAATGAATGAATTGAGGGAATTAAGAGATTGAGGGGAATGAATGAATGAAGGGAATGAATGAATCAAGGGAATGAAGAGAATGAGGGAATAAATGAATGAAAGGAATATACCAATGAATGGGAATGAATGAATGAAGGGAACGAATGAATGGAGGGAATGAATGAATGAAGGGAACGAATGAATGAAGGGAATGAATGAATGAAGGTAATAAAGGGAATGAAGGGAACGAGGGGAATGAATGTATGACGGGAATGAATGAATGGAGGGAATGAATGAATGAAGGGAATGAATGAATGGAGGGAATTAATGAAGGGTACGAAGCGAGTGTACGTAATGAATGAATGAGTAACATGAGTGAATGAATGAAGCGAATGAGGGGAATGAATGAATGAAGGGAATGAAGGGAATGAAGGGAATGAAGAGAATGAGGGCAATAAATGAATGAAAGGAATGTACGAATGAATGGGAATGTATGAATGAAGGGAACGAATGAAGGAGGGAATGAATGAATGAAGGGAACGAATGCATGAAGGGAATGTACGAATGAAGGGAATGAATGAATGAAGGGAACGAATAAACGAAGGGAATGAATGAACGAAGGGAATGAATGACTGAAGGGAATGTAATAATGACGGGAATGTATAAATGATTTGAGTGAATGAAGGGAATGAATGAACGAAGGGAATGAATGAATGAAGGAAATGAATGAATGAGGGGGATGAATGAATGAAGAGAATATACGAATGAATGGGAATGTATGAATGAAGGGAACGAATGAATGGAGGGAATGGATGAATGAATGAAGGGAATGTATGAATGAAGGAAACGAATGAATGAAGGTAATGTATGAATGAAGGGAATGAATAAATGAAGGGAATGAATTGAATGAAAGGAATGAGGGGAATGAATGAATGATGGGAATGAGTGAATGAAGGGAATGAGTGAATTAAAGGAATGAAAGGAATGAAGGGAATGAAGGGAACGAAAGGAATGAATGAGTGAGGGGACTGAATATAGGAAGGGAATGAATGAATGAAGGGAATGGCGAGAATGAGGGGAGAGAATGCACGACAGGAATGTGCGAATGAATGGGAATGTATGAATGAAGGGAACGAATGAATGGAGGGAATGAATGAACGAAGGGATCGAGTGAATGAAAGGAATAAATGAATGAATGAAGGTAATAAAGGGAATGAATGGATGAAGGGAATCAACGGATGAAGGGAATGAACGGATGAGGGGAATGAATGAATGAAGGGAATGAGTAAATGAAGTGAATGTATGAATAAAGGGTAGAGTGAACGAAAGGAATGGATGGAATAAAGCGAATGAAGGGAATGAGGGCAATGTAGGGAATGAATGAATGAAGGGAATGGATGAACGAAGGGAATGAATTCAATGAAAGGAATGAATGAATGAAGGGAATGAATGAATGAAGGGAAAGAGTGGGTGAAGAGAATGAATTGAATGAAAGGAGTTAATGTATGAATGGAACGAATGAGTGGAGGGAATGAATGAACGAAGGCAATGAACGAATGAAGGGAATGAATGAGCGGAGGGAATGAAGGGAATGAAGGCAATGAAGGGAATGAAGGGAATGATCGGAATGAGGGGAATGAAGGGAATGAAGGGAATGAACGAATGAATGGAACGAATGAATGGAGGGAATGAATGAATGAAGGGAACGAATGAAAGAGGGGAATGTATGAATGAAGGGAATGAGTGAACGGAAGGAACGGATGGAATGTAGCGAATGAAGGGAATGAGAGAATGAGGGCAACGTAGGGAATGAATGAATGGAGGGAATGTAGCGAATGAACGAGTGAAGGGAACGCAGCGAACGTACGTAATGAATGAATGAATTAACTGAGTGAATGAATGAAGCAAATGTGGGGAATGAATGAATGAAGGGAATGAGTGAATGAAGGGAATGCATTGACTGAAGAGAATGAGCGGAATGAATGAATGAAGGGAACGCGGAGAATGAGGGGAATGAATGAATGAAAGGAATGCACGAATGAATGGGAATGTATGAATGAAGGGAACAAATGAATAAATGAAGGGAACGAATGCATGAAGGGAATGAATGAATGAAGGGAATGTATGAATGAAGGTAATGAATGAATGAAGGGAACGAATGAACGAAGGGAATGAATGAACGAAGAGAATGAATGATTGGAGGGAATGTAATAATGAGGGGAATGTATAAATGATGGGAGTGAATGAATGGAATGAATGAACGAAGGGAATGAATGATTGAAGGGAATGTAAGAATGAACGGAACGAACGGATGAAGGAAACGAATGAATGAAGGGAATGAATGAATGAAGGGAATGAAGGGAATGGTGGGAATGAAGAGAATAAGGGGAATAAATGAATGAAAGGAATGTACGAATGAATGGGAATGAATGAATGAAGGGAACGAATGAATGGAGGGAATGAATGAACGAAGGGAATGACGGTAATGAGGGGAATGAATGAATGAAGCGAATGAGTGAATGCAAGGAATGGATGGAATGAAGGGAATGAAGGAAACGAAGGGAATGAATGAATGAAGGGAACGAATGAATGAAGGGAATGAATGAATGAAGGTAATAAAGGGAATGAAGGGAACGAGGGGAATGAATGTATGACAGACATGAATGAATGGAGGGAATGAATGAATGAAGGGAATGAATGAATGGAGGGAATTAATGAAGGGTACGAAGCGAGTGTACGTAATGAATGAATGAGTAACATGAGTGAATGAATGAAGCGAATGAGGGGAATGAATGAATGAAGGGAATGAAGGGAATGAAGGGAATGAAGAGAATGAGGGCAATAAATGAATGAAAGGAATGTACGAATGAATGGGAATGTATGAATGAAGGGAACGAATGAAGGAGGGAATGAATGAATGAAGGGAACGAATGCATGAAGGGAATGTACGAATGAAGGGAATGAATGAATGAAGGGAACGAATAAACGAAGGGAATGAATGAACGAAGGGAATGAATGATTGAAGGGAATGTAATAATGACGGGAATGTATAAATGATTTGAGTGAATGAAGGGAATGAATGAACGAAGGGAATGAATGAATGAAGGAAACGAAGGGAATGAATGAATGAAGGAAATGAATGAATGAGGGGGATGAATGAATGAAGGGAATGAATGAATAAACGGAAGGAGGGGAGTGAATGAATGAAGGGAATGAGTGCATGAAAGGAATGAAAGGAATGAAAGGAATGAAGGGAATGAAGGGAACGAAAGGAATGAATGAGTGAGGGGACTGAATGTACGAAGGGAATGAAAGAATGAAGGGAATGGCGAGAATGAGGGGAGAGAATGAATGACAGGAATGTGCGAATGAATGGGAATGTATGAATGAAGGGAATGAATGAATGAATAAAGGAAACGAATGGAAGAAGGGAATGAATGAATGAAGGGAATGAATTGAATGAAGGGAATGTGGGGAATGAATCGAATGAAGGGAATGAATGAATAAAGGGAATGAGGGGAATGAATGAATGATGGGAACGAAATGAATGAATGAATGAAGGGACTGAATGAACGAGGGGAATGAAGGAATTGAGGGAATTAAGAGATTGAGGGGAATGAATGAATGAAAGGAATATACGAATGAATGGGAATGTATGAATGAAGCGAACGAATGAATGAATGAAGGGAACAATGCATGAAGGGAATGAATGAATGATGGGAATGTATGAACGAAGGGAATGGATGAATGAATGGAATGAAGGGCATGAGGGAATAAATGAATGAAAGGAATATACGAATGAATGGGAATGAATGAATGAAGGGAACGAATGAATGGAGGGAATGAATGAACGAAGGCAATGAATGAATGAAGGGAATGACGGTAATGAGGGGAATGTATGAATGAAGCGAATGTGTGAATGCACGGAATGGATGGAAAGAAGGGAATGAAGGAAACGAGGGGAATGAATGAATGAAGGAAATGAATGAATGAGGGGGATGAATGAATGAAGGGAATGAATGTATAAAGGGAATGAGGGGAATGAATGAATGAAGGGAATCAGTGCATGAAAGGAATGAAAGGAATGAAAGGAATGAATTGAATGAAGGGAATGTGGGGAATGAATCGAATGAAGGGTATGAGAGAATGAAAGGAATGAAGGGAATGAAGGGAATGAAGGCAACGGAGGGGATGAATGTATGAAGCGAATGAATGAGTTTAGGGTAGGAATGAACGGAGGCAATGAATGAATGAATGGGATGAATGAGTGGAGGGAATGAATCAACGAAGGCAACGAATGAATGAAGGGAATGACGATAATGAGGGGAATGTACGAATGAAGCGAATGTGTGAATGCAAGGAACGGATGGAATGAAGGGAGTGAAGGAAACGAAGGGAATGAATGAATGAAGGAAATGAATGAATGAGGGGGATGAATGAATGAAGAGAATATACGAATGAATGGGAATGTATGAATGAGGGGAACGAATGAATGTAGGGAATGGATGAATGAATGAAGGGAATGTATGAATGAAGGAAACGAATGAATGAAGGTAATGTATGAATGAAGGGAATGAATAAATGAAGGGAATGAATTGAATGAAAGGAATGAGGGGAATGAATGAATGATGGGAATGAGTGAATGAAGGGAATGAGTGAATTAAAGGAATGAAAGGAATGAAGGGAATGAAGGGAACGAAAGGAATGAATGAGTGAGGGGACTGAATATAGGAAGGGAATGAATGAATGAAGGGAATGGCGAGAATGATGGGAGAGAATGAACGACAGGAATGTACGAATGAATGGGAATGTATGAATGAAGGGAACGAATGAATGGAGGGAATGAATGAATGAAGGGATCGAGTGAATGAAGGGAATGAAGGGAGTGAATGAATGAAGGGAATGAATGAATAAAGGGAATGAGGGGAATGAATGAATGATGGGAACGAAAGGAATGAATGAATGAAGGGAATGAATGATTGAAGGGAATGTAAGAATGAAGCGAATGAACGGATGAAGGAAACGAATGAATGAAGGGAATCAGTGAATGAAGGGAATGAAGGGAATGAAGAGAATGAGGGGAATAAATGAATGAAAGGTATGTGCGAATGAAGGGAATGAAGGAAACGAAGGGAATGAATGAATGAAGGAAATGAATGAATGAGGGGGATGAATGAATGAAGGGAATGAATGAATAAAGGGAATGAGGGGAGGGAATGAATGAAGGGAATGAGTGCATGAAAGGAATGAAAGGAATGAAAGGAATGAAGGAACGAAAGGAACGAGTGAGTGAGGGGACCGAATGTACGAAGGGAATCAATGAAGGAAGGGAATGGCGAGAATGATGGGAGAGAATGAACGACAGGAATGTACGAATGAATGGGAATGTATGAATGAAGGGAACGAATGAATGGAGGGAACGAATGAATGATGGGAACGCATACATGAAGGGAATGAATGAATGGAGGGAACGAATGAATGGAGGGAATGAATGAATGATGGGAACGCATACATGAAGGGAATGAATGAATGGAGGGAACGAATGAATGGAGGGAATGAATGAATGAAGGGAACGAATGAATGAAGAGAATGAATGAATGAAGGGAATGAATGAATGAAGGGAATGAAGAGAATGAGGGGAATGAATGAATCAAAGGAATATACGAATGTATGGGAATGTATGAATGAAGGGAATGAATGAGTGGAGGGAATGAATGAATGAAGGGAATGAAGGGAATGAAGGCAATGAAGGGAATGAAGGGAATGATCGGAATGAAGGGAATGAAGGGAATGAAGGGTATGAAGGGAATGAAGGGTATGAACTGAGTGTATGAATGAAGGGAATGAGTGAATGAAAGGAATGAAAGTAATGAAGGGAATGAAGGGAATAATGGGAATGAAATGAATTGATGAATGATGGAAATGAATGAATGAAGGGAATGAATGAACGAAGGGAATGAATTATTGAAGGAGATGAGAGAATGAAGGGAATGAACGGATGAATGGAACGAATGATTGGAGGGAGTGAATGAAGGAGGGGAATGAATGAATGAATGGAATGAATTGACTGAAGAGAATGAGGGGAACGAATGAATGAAAGGAATATACGAATGCATGAATGAAGGGGACGAATGAATGGAGGGAATGAATGAATGAAGGGAACGAATGAAAGAGGGGAATGTATGAATGAAGGGAATGAGTGAACGAAAGGAACGGATGGAATGAAGGGAATGAAGGAAACGAAGGGAATGAATGAATGAAGGAAATGAATGAATGAGGGGGATGAATGAATGAAGGGAATGAATGAGTGAAGGGAATGAATTGAATGAAGGGAATGAAGGCAACGAAGGGAATGAAGGGAATGAGGGGAGTGTATGAATGAAGGGAGTGAGTGAATAAAAGGATTTGAAAGGAATGAAGGGAACGAAAGGAATGAATGTATGAAGGGAATGAATGAAGGATGGGAACGAATGAATGAAGGGAATGAATGAATGGAGGGAATGAATTATATGAAGGGAATACGGGAAATGAGACAATTGAGGGAAATGAGTGAATGAAAGGAATAAACGGAATGAAGGGAAAGAAGGGAATGAATGAATGAAGGGAATGAATGAACGACGGGAATGAATGGATGAATGGAACGAATGAATGAAGGGAATGAATGATTGAAGGGAATGAATGAATGAAGGGAATGAATGAATGAGGGGTATGAATTAATGAAGGGAATGCGTGAATGAATGGAATGAAGGGAATGAATGGGATCAAGGGAACGAAGCGAACGTACGAATGAAGGGAATGAATGAACGAAGGGAATAAATGAATGAAGGGAACGAATGAAAGAAGAGAATGAATGAATGACGAGAATGAATTGAATGAAGGTAATGAAGAGAATGAGGGGAATGAAGGAATGAAAGGAATGAATTAATGAGTGGAATAAATTGAATGCAGGGAATGAGGGGAGTGTATGAATGAAGGGAATGAGAGAATGGGAGGAATGAGGGGAACGAAGGGAATGAATGAACGAAGGGAATGAATGAAGGAAAGGGAATGAATGGATGAAGGGAACGAATAAATGGAGGGAATGAATGAATTAAGGGAACGAGTGAATGAAGGGAATGAGTGAATGGAGGGAATGAATGAAGGGAATGAAGAGAGTGAGGGGAATGAATGAATGGAAGGAATATACGAATGAATGGGAATGTATGAATGAAGGGAACGAATGAATGGTGGGAATGAATGAATGAATGAAGGGAATGAATTGAATGAAGGCAATGAGGGGAATAAAGGATCGAAGGGAATTAGTGAATGAAAGGAATGGAAGGAGTGAAGGGAATGAAGGGGACGAAAGAAATGAATGAATGAAGGGACTGAATGAACGAAGGGAATGAATGAATGAAGGGAATCAATGAATGAAGGAAGGAAACGAATGAATGAAGGGAATGACGGAACGAAGGATATAAATGAATGAAGGGAACGAATAAATGAATGAGGGGAACGAATGTATGAAGGGAATGAATGAATGGCGGGAATGAATGAATGAAGGGAATGGATGATTGGAGGGAATGAATTGAATGAAAGAAATGAATGAACGTAGGGAATGAATGAATGAGGGGAATGAAGAGAATGAGGAGAATGAATGCATGAAGGGAATTAATGAATGAAGGGAATGAATGAATCCAGGGAATGAACGAATGAAGGGCATGAGTGAACGAAGGGAATGATTGAAAAAAGGGAATAAATGAATGAAGGAAATGAATGAATGTAGGTAATTAAGGGGAATGTATGAATGAAGGGAATGAATTGAATGAAAGGAATGAATGAATGAAGGGAATGAATGAATGAAGGGAATGAATGAGTGAAGGGAATGAAATGAATGAATGGAATGAAGGAATGAAAGGAATGAATTAATGAGTGGAATAAATTGAATGCAGGGAATGAGGGGAGTGTATGAATGAAGGGAATGAGAGAATGGGAGGAATGAGGGGAACGAAGGGAATGAATGAACGAAGGGAATGAAAGAATGAAAGGGAATGAATGGATGAAGGGAACGAATAAATGGAGGGAATGAATGAATTAAGGGAACGAGTGAATGAAGGGAATGCGTGAATGGAGGGAATGAATGAAGGGAATGAAGAGAGTGAGGGGAATGAATGAATGAAAGGAATATACGAATGAATGGGAATGTATGAATAAATGGAACGAATGAATGGAGGGAATGAATGAATGACGGGAATGGATGAATGAAGGCAATGAGGGGAATAAATGAACGAAGGGAATGAGTGAATGAGAGGAGTGAAAGGAATAAAGGGAATGAAGGGGACGAAAGGAATGAATGAATGAAGGGACTGAATGAAGGAAGGGAATGAATGAATGAAGGGAATGAAGAGAATGAGGGGAATGAATGAATGGAAGGAATATACGAATGAATGGGAATGTATGAATGAAGGGAACGAATGAATGGAGGGAATGAATGAATGAAGGGAACGAGTGAATGAAGGGAATGAATGAATGGAGGGAATGAATGAAGGGAATGAAGAGAGTGAGGGGAATGAATGAATGAAAGGAATATACGAATGAATGGGAATGTATGAATAAATGAACGAATGAATTGAGGGAATGAATTAATGACGGGAACGATTGCATGAAGGGACTGAATGAATGAAGGGAATGAATGAATGAAAGGAATATACGAATGAATGGGAATATATGAATGAAGGGAACGAATGAATGGAGGGAACGAATGCATGAAGGGAATGAATGAATGAAGGGAATGAATAAATGGAGGGACTGAATTGAATGAGGGGAATGAGGGGACTGAATGATTGAAGGGAATGCGTGAATGAATGGAATGAAGGGAATGAAGGGAATGAATGGAATCAAGGAAGCCAAGCGAACGTACGAATGAAGGGAATGAATGAATGAAGGGAACGAATGAATGAGGGGAATGAACGAATGAAGGGCACGAGTGAACGAAGGGAATGATTGAATAAAGGGAATAAATGAATGAAGGGTATGAATGAATGAATGAAGGGAACGAATGAATGGAGGAAATGAATGAATGACGGGAACGAATGCATGAAGGGAATGAATGAATGAATGAAGGAAATGAATGAATGAAGGGCATTCGTGAATGAATGGAATGAAAGGAATGAAGGGAAAGAATGGAATCAAGGGAACGAAGCGAACGTACGAATGAAGGGAATGAATGAAGGAAGGGAATGAACGAATGAAGGGCATGAGTGAACGAAGGGAATGATTGAACGAAGGGAATGATTGAATAAAGGGAATAAATGAATGAAGTGAAAGAATGAATGAAGAGAATTAATGAATGAAGGGAATGAATGAATGAAGGAAATGAATGAATAAAGGGAATGAATTGAATGAGGGGAATGAGGGGAATGAATGAATGAAGGGAATGAGTGGATGAAAGGAATGAAAAGAATGAAGGGAATGAAGGGAACGAAAGTAATGAATGAATGAAGGGAATTAATGAATGAAGGGAACGAGTGAATGAAGGGAATGAATGAATGAAGGGAATTAATGAAGGATGGGAACGGATGAATGAAGGGAATGAATGAATGAATGGAATGAAGAGAATGAGGGGAAAAATGAATGAAAGGAATGTACGAATGAATGGGAATGTATGAATGAAGGGAAGGAATGAATGGAGGGAATGAACGAATGAAGGGCATGAGTGAACGAAGGGAATGATTGAATAAAGGGGATAAATGAATGAAGCGAACGAATGAAAGAAGAGAATGAATGAATAAAGGGAATGACTGTATGAAGGGAATGACGCGAATGAGGGGAATAAATGAATGAAAGGAATGTACGAATGAATGGGAATGTATGAATGTAGGGTACGAATAAATGGAGGGAATGAATGAATGAAGGGAACGAGTGAACGAAGGGAATGATTGAATAAAGGGAATAAATGAATGGAGGGAATGAATGAATGTATAGAATGAATGAATGAATGAAGGGAACGAATGAAAGAAGAGAAAGAATGAATTGAATTATGGGAATGAGGGGAATGAATCGAATGAAGGGAATAAGAGGATGAAAGGAATGAAGGGAACGAGTGAATGAAGGGAATGACTGAACGAAGGGAATGAATGAATGAAGGGAATGAATGAATGAATGGAATGAATGAGTGGGGGGAATGAGTGAATGAAGGGAATGATTGAATAAAGGGAATAAATGAATGAAGGGAATGAATGAATGTAGGGAATGAATGAATGATTGAATGAAGGGAACGAATGAATGAAGACAATAAATTGAATGATGTGAATGAGGGGAATGAATAGAATGAAGGGAATGAGATTAGGAAAGGAATGAAGGGAACGAATGAATGAAGGGAAAGAATTAATGAAGGGAATGAATGAATGAAGGCAATGAATGAATGGAGGGAATGAATGAAGGGAATGAAGAGAATGAGGGGAATGAATGAATGAAAGGAATATACGAATGAATGGGAATGTATGAATGAAGGGAAGGAATGAATGGAGGGAATGAACGAATGAAGGGCATGAGTGAACGAAGGGAATGATTGAATAAAGGGAATAAATGAATGAAGGGAATGAATGAATGTAGGGAATGAATGAATGAATGAAGGAAACGAATGAATGAAGACAATAAATTGAATGATGTGAATGAGGGGAATGAATCGAATGAAGGGAATGAGATTAGGAAAGGAATGAAGGGAACGAATGAATGAAGTGAATGAATTAATGAAGGGAATGAATGAATGAAGGCAATGAATGAATGGAGGGAATGAATGAAGGGAATGAAGAGAATGAGGGGAATGAATGAATGAAAGGAATATACGAATGAATGGGAATGTATGAATGAAGGGAAGGAATGAATGGAGGGAATGAACGAATGAAGGGCATGAGTGAACGAAGGGAATGATTGAATAAAGGGGATAAATGAATGAAGCGAACGAATGAAAGAAGAGAATGAATGAATAAAGGGAATGACTGTATGAAGGGAATGAAGCGAATGAGGGGAATAAATGAATGAAAGGAATGTACGAATGAATGGGAATGAATGAATGTAGGGTACGAATAAATGGAGGGAATGAATGAATGAAGGGAACGAGTGAACGAAGGGAATGATTGAATAAAGGGAATAAATGAATGGAGGGAATGAATGAATGTATAGAATGAATGAATGAATGAAGGGAACGAATGAAAGAAGAGAAAGAATGAATTGAATTATGGGAATGAGGGGAATGAATCGAATGAAGGGAATAAGAGGATGAAAGGAATGAAGGGAACGAGTGAATGAAGGGAATGACTGAACGAAGGGAATGAATGAATGAAGGGAATGAATGAATGAATGGAATGAATGAGTGGGGGGAATGAGTGAATGAAGGGAATGAATGTATGAAGGTAATAAAGGGAATGAGGGGAATGAATGAATGGCGGGAATGAGAGAATGAGGGCAACGTAGGCAATGAATGAACGAAGGGAATGAATGAATGAAGGGAATGAATGAATGAAGGGAACGAAATAATGAAGGGAATGAATGAATGAAAGGAATGTACTAACGAATGGGAATGAATGAATGAAGGGAACGAATAAATGGAGGGAATGAATGAATGAAGGAAACGAGTGAATGAAGGGAATGAATGAATGAAGGTAATAAAGGGAATGAATGAATGAGGGGAATGAAGAGAATGAGGGGAATGAATGAATGAAAGGAATCAACGATGAAGGGAATGAATGAATGAAGGGAATGAATGAATGCAGGGAATGAATGAATCGAATGAAGAGAATGAGGGGAATGAATGAATGAGAGGAATATACGAATGAATGGTAATGTATGAATGAAGGGATGGAATGAATGGAGGGTATGAACGAATGAAGGGCATGAGTGAACGAAGGGAATGATTGAATAAAGGGAATAAATGAATGAAGGGAATGAATGAATGAGGGGAATGAATGAATGAATGAAGGGAACGAATGGAAGAAGAGAAAGAATGAATGAAGAGAATGAATTGAATTATGGGAATGAGGGGAATGAGTCGAATGAAGGGAATGAGAGGATGAACGGAATGAAGTGAACGAATGAATGAAGGGAATGACTGAGCGAAGGGAATGAATGAATGAAGGGAATGAATGAATGAAGGTAATAAAGGGAATGAGGGGAATGAATGAATGACGGGAATGAGAGAATGAGGGCGACGTAGGGAATGAATGAACGAAGGGAATGTATGAATGAAGGGAATGAATGAATGAAGGGAATGAATGAATGGCGGGAATGAATGAATGAAGGGAATGAATGATTGGAGGGAATGAATGAAGTCAATGAGTGAATGAAAGGAATACACGAATGAATGGTAATGTATGAATGAATGGAACGAATGAATGAAGGGATTGAACGAATGAAGGGCATGAGTGAACGAAGGGAATGATTGAATAAAGGGAATAAATGAATGAAGGGAATGAATGAATGTAGGGAATGAATGAATGAATGAATGAAGGGAACGAATGAATGACGACAATAAATTGAATGATGTGAATGAGGGGAATGAATAGAATGAAGGGAATGAGATTAGGAAAGGAATGAAGGGAACGAATGAATGAAGGGAATGAATTAATGAAGGGAATGAATGAATGAAGGCAATGAATGAATGGAGGGAAAGAATGAAGGGAATGAAGAGAATGAGGGGAATGAATGAATGAAAGGAATACACGAATGAATGGTAATGTATGAATGAATGGAACGAATGAATGAAGGGATTGAACGAATGAAGGGCATGAGTGAACGAAGGGAATGATTGAATAAAGGGAATAAATGAATGAAGGGAATGAATGAATGTAGGGAATGAATGAATGAATGAATGAAGGGAACGAATGAATGAAGACAATAAATTGAATGATGTGAATGATGGGAATGAATCGAATGAAGGGAATGAGATTAGGAAAGGAATGAAGGGAACGAATGAATGAAGGGAATGAATTAATGAAGGGAATGAATGAATGAAGGCAATGCATGAATGGAGGGAATGAATGAAGGGAATGAAGAGAATGAGGGGAATGAATGAATGAAAGGAATATACGAATGAATGGGAATGTATGAATGAAGGGAAGGAATGAATGGAGGAAATGAATGAATAAAGGGAATGAATTGAATGAAGGGAATGAAGGGAACGAAAGTAATGAATGAATGAAGGGAATTAATGAAGGATGGGAACGAATGAATGAAGGGAATGAATGAATGAATGGAATGAAGAGAATGAGGGGAATAAATGAATGAAAGGAATGTACGAATGAATGGGAACGAATGTATGAAGGGAACGAATAAACGGAGGGAATGAATGAATGAAGGGCACTAGTGAATGAAGGGAATGAATGAATGAAGGGAATCAACGGAAGATGGGAATGAACGAATGGCGGGAATGTATGAATGAAGGGAATGGATGAATGAAGGTAATGAAGAGAATGAGGGGAATAAATGAATGAAAGGAATGTACGAATGAATGGGAATGAATGTATGAAGTGAACGAATAAATGGAGGGAATGAATGAATGAAAGGAATGTACGAATGAATGGCAATGAATAAATGAAGGGATCGAATAAATGGAGGGAATGAATGAATGAAGGGAATGAATGAATGAAGGTAATAAAGGGAATGAGGGGAATGAATGAATGACGGGAATGAGAGAATGAGGGCAACGTAGGGAATGAATGAACGAAGGGAATGTATGAATGAAGGGAATGAATGAATGAAGGGAATGAATGAATGGCGGGAATGAATGAATGAAGGGAATGAATGAATGGAGGGAATGAATGAAGTCAATGAGTGAATGAAAGGAATACACGAATGAATGGTAATGTATGAATGAATGGAACGAATGAATGAAGGGATTGAACGAATGAAGGGCATGAGTGAACGAAGGGAATGATTGAATAAAGGGAATAAACGAATGAAGGGAATGAATGAATGTAGGGAATGAATGAATGAATGAAGGGAACGAATGAATGAAGACAATGAATTGAATGATGGGAATGAGGGGAATGAATGGAATGAAGGGAATGAGATTATGAAAGGAATGAGGGGAACGAATGAATGAAGGGATTGAATTAATGAAGGGAATGAATGAAGGCAATGAATGAATGGAGGGAATGAATGAAGGGAATTAAGAGAATGAGGGGAATGAATGAATGAAAGGAATATACGAATGAATGGGAATGTGTGAATGAAGGGAAGGAATGAATGGAGGGAATGAACGAATGAAGGGCATGAGTGAACGAAGGGAATGATTGAATAAAGGGGATAAATGAATGAAGCGAACGAATGAAAGAAGAGAATGAATGAATAAAGCGAATGACTGAATGAAGGGAATGAAGCGAATGAGGGGAATAAATAAATGAAAGGAATTTACGAATGAATGGGAATGAATGAATGTAGGGAACGAATAAATGGAGGGAATGAATGAATGAAGGGAACGAGTGAATGAAGGGAATGAATGAATGAAGGTAATAAAGGGAATGAATGAATGAGGGGAATGAAGAGAATGACGGGAATGAGAGAATGAGGGCAACGTAGGGAATGAATGAACGAAGGGAATGTATGAATGAAGGGAATGAATGAATGAAGGGAATGAATGAATGGCGGGAATGAATGAATGAAGGGAATGAATGAATGGAGGGAATGAATGAAGGGAATGAGTGAATGAAAGGAATACACGAATGAATGGTAATGTATGAATGAATGGAACGAATGAATGAAGGGATTGAACGAATGAAGGGCATGAGTGAACGAAGGGAATGATTGAATAAAGGGAATAAATGAATGAAGGGAATGAATGAATGTAGGGAATGAATGAATGAATGAATGAAGGGAACGAATGAATGACGACAATAAATTGAATGATGTGAATGAGGGGAATGAATAGAATGAAGGGAATGAGATTAGGAAAGGAATGAAGGGAACGAATGAATGAAGGGAATGAATTAATGAAGGGAATGAATGAATGAAGGCAATGAATGAATGGAGGGAATGAATGAAGGGAATGAAGAGAATGAGGGGAATGAATGAATGAAAGGAATACACGAATGAATGGTAATGTATGAATGAATGGAACGAATGAATGAAGGGATTGAACGAATGAAGGGCATGAGTGAACGAAGGGAATGATTGAATAAAGGGAATAAATGAATGAAGGGAATGAATGAATGTAGGGAATGAATGAATGAATGAATGAAGGGAACGAATGAATGAAGACAATAAATTGAATGATGTGAATGATGGGAATGAATCGAATGAAGGGAATGAGATTAGGAAAGGAATGAAGGGAACGAATGAATGAAGGGAATGAATTAATGAAGGGAATGAATGAATGAAGGCAATGCATGAATGGAGGGAATGAATGAAGGGAATGAAGAGAATGAGGGGAATGAATGAATGAAAGGAATATACGAATGAATGGGAATGTATGAATGAAGGGAAGGAATGAATGGAGGAAATGAATGAATAAAGGGAATGAATTGAATGAAGGGAATGAAGGGAACGAAAGTAATGAATGAATGAAGGGAATTAATGAAGGATGGGAACGAATGAATGAAGGGAATGAATGAATGAATGGAATGAAGAGAATGAGGGGAATAAATGAATGAAAGGAATGTACGAATGAATGGGAACGAATGTATGAAGGGAACGAATAAACGGAGGGAATGAATGAATGAAGGGCACTAGTGAATGAAGGGAATGAATGAATGAAGGGAATCAACGGAAGATGGGAATGAACGAATGGCGGGAATGTATGAATGAAGGGAATGGATGAATGAAGGTAATGAAGAGAATGAGGGGAATAAATGAATGAAAGGAATGTACGAATGAATGGGAATGAATGTATGAAGTGAACGAATAAATGGAGGGAATGAATGAATGAAAGGAATGTACGAATGAATGGCAATGAATAAATGAAGGGATCGAATAAATGGAGGGAATGAATGAATGAAGGGAATGAATGAATGAAGGTAATAAAGGGAATGAGGGGAATGAATGAATGACGGGAATGAGAGAATGAGGGCAACGTAGGGAATGAATGAACGAAGGGAATGTATGAATGAAGGGAATGAATGAATGAAGGGAATGAATGAATGGCGGGAATGAATGAATGAAGGGAATGAATGAATGGAGGGAATGAATGAAGTCAATGAGTGAATGAAAGGAATACACGAATGAATGGTAATGTATGAATGAATGGAACGAATGAATGAAGGGATTGAACGAATGAAGGGCATGAGTGAACGAAGGGAATGATTGAATAAAGGGAATAAACGAATGAAGGGAATGAATGAATGTAGGGAATGAATGAATGAATGAAGGGAACGAATGAATGAAGACAATGAATTGAATGATGGGAATGAGGGGAATGAATGGAATGAAGGGAATGAGATTATGAAAGGAATGAAGGGAACGAATGAATGAAGGGATTGAATTAATGAAGGGAATGAATGAATGAAGGCAATGAATGAATGGAGGGAATGAATGAAGGGAATTAAGAGAATGAGGGGAATGAATGAATGAAAGGAATATACGAATGAATGGGAATGTGTGAATGAAGGGAAGGAATGAATGGAGGGAATGAACGAATGAAGGGCATGAGTGAACGAAGGGAATGATTGAATAAAGGGGATAAATGAATGAAGCGAACGAATGAAAGAAGAGAATGAATGAATAAAGCGAATGACTGAATGAAGGGAATGAAGCGAATGAGGGGAATAAATAAATGAAAGGAATTTACGAATGAATGGGAATGAATGAATGTAGGGAACGAATAAATGGAGGGAATGAATGAATGAAGGGAACGAGTGAATGAAGGGAATGAATGAATGAAGGTAATAAAGGGAATGAATGAATGAGGGGAATGAAGAGAATGACGGGAATGAGAGAATGAGGGCAACGTAGGGAATGAATGAACGAAGGGAATGTATGAATGAAGGGAATGAATGAATGAAGGGAATGAATGAATGGCGGGAATGAATGAATGAAGGGAATGAATGAATGGAGGGAATGAATGAAGGGAATGAGTGAATGAAAGGAATACACGAATGAATGGTAATGTATGAATGAATGGAACGAATGAATGAAGGGATTGAACGAATGAAGGGCATGAGTGAACGAAGGGAATGATTGAATAAAGGGAATAAATGAATGAAGGGAACGAATGAAAGAAGGGAATGAATGAATGAAGGTAATAAAGGGAATGAATGAATGAGGGGAGTGAAGAGAATGACGGGAATGAGAGAATGAGGGCAACGTAGGGAATGAATGAACGAAGGGAATGAATGAATGAAGGGAATGAATTGAATGAGGGGAATGAGGGGACTGAATGATTGAAGGGAATGCGTGAATGAATGGAATGAAGGGAATGAAGGGAATGAATGGAATCAAGGAAGCCAAGCGAACGTACGAATGAAGGGAACGAATGAATGAAGGGAACGAATGAATGAAGCGAGTGAACGAATGAAGGGCATCAGTGAACGAAGGGAATGATTGAATAAAGGGAATAAATGAATGAAGGGAACGAATGAAAGAAGGGAATGAACGAATGAAGGTAATAAAGGGAATGAATGAATGAGGGGAGTGAGGAGAATGACGGGAATGAGAGAATGAGGGCAACGTAGGGAATGAATGAACGAAGGGAATGAATGAATGAAGGGAATGAATTGAATGAGGGGAATGAGGGGACTGAATGATTGAAGGGAATGCGTGAATGAATGGAATGAAGGGAATGAAGGGAATGAATGGAATCAAGGGAGCCAAGCGAACGTACGAATGAAGGGAACGAATGAATGAAGGGAACGAATGAATGAAGGGAATGAACGAATGAAGGGCATGAGTGAACGAAGGGAATGATTGAATAAAGGGAATAAATGAATGAAGGGAATGAATGGATGAAGGGAATGAATGAATGAAAGGAATGTACGAATGAATGGGAATGAATGAATGAAGGGAACGAATAAATGGAGGGAATGAATGAATGAAGGGAACGAGTGAATGAAGGGAGTGAATGAATGAAGGTAATAAAGGGAATGAATGAATGAGGGGAATGAATGAATGAAAGGAATCAACGATGAAGGGAATGAATGAATGGCGGGAATGAATGAATGAAGGGAACGAATGAATGGAGGGAATGAATGAATCGAATGAAGAGAATGAGGGGAATGAATGAATGAAAGGAATATACGATTGAATGGGAATGTATGAATGAAGGGATGGAATGAATGGAGGGTATGAACGAATGAAGGGCATGAGTGAGCGAAGGGAATGATTGAATAAACGGAATAAATGAATGAAGGGAATGAATGAATAAGGGGAATGAATGAATGAATGAAGGGAACGAATGAAAGAAGAGAAAGAATGAATGAAGAGAATGAATTGAATTATGGGAATGAGGGGAATGAATCGAATGAATGGAATGAGAGGATGAACGGAATGAAGTGAACGAACGAATGAAGGGAATGACTGAGCGAAGGGAATGAATGAATGAAGGGAATGAATGAATGAATGGAATGAATGAGTGGGGGGAATGAGTGAATGAAAGGAAGGAAAGGAATGAAGGGAATGAATGGAATCAAGGGAACGAAGCGAACGTACGAATGAAGGGAATGAATGAAGGAAGGGAATGAACGAATGAAGGGCATGAGTGAACGAAGGGAATGATTGAACGAAGGGAATGATTGAATAAAGGGAATAAATGAATGAAGGGAAAGAATGAATGAAGAGAATGAATGAATGAAGGGAATGAATGAATGAAGGAAATGAATGAATAAAGGGAATGAATTGAATGAGGGGAATGAGAGGAATGAATGAATGAAGGGAATGAGTGGATGAAAGGAATGAAAAGAATGAAGGGAATGAAGGGAACGAAAGTAATGAATGAATGAAGGGAATTAATGAATGAAGGGAACGAGTGAATGAAGGGAATGAATGAATGAAGGGAATTAATGAACGATGGGAACGAATGAATGAAGGGAATGAATGAATGAATGGAATGAAGAGAATGAGGGGAAAAATGAATGAAAGGAATGTACGAATGAATGGGAATGTATGAATGAAGGGAAGGAATGAATGGAGGGAATGAACGAATGAAGGGCATGAGTGAACGAAGGGAATGATTGAATAAAGGGGATAAATGAATGAAGCGAACGAATGAAAGAAGAGAATGAATGAATAAAGGGAATGACTGTATGAAGGGAATGAAGCGAATGAGGGGAATAAATGAATGAAAGGAATCAACGATGAAGGGAATGAATGAATGAAGGGAATGAATGAATGGAGGGAATGAATGAATCGAATGAAGAGAATGAGGGGAATGAATGAATGAGAGGAATATACGAATGAATGGGAATGTATGAATGAAGGGATGGAATGAATGGAGGGTATGAACGAATGAAGGGCATGAGTGAACGAAGGGAATGATTGAATAAAGGGAATAAATGAATGAAGGGAACGAATGAATGAGGGGAATGAATGAATGAATGGAGGGAACGAATGAAAGAAGGGAAAGAATGAATGAAGAGAATGAATTGAATTATGGGAATGAGGGGAATGAGTCGAATGAAGGGAATGCGAGGATGAACGGAATGAAGTGAACGAATGAATGAAGGGAATGACTGAGCGAAGGGAATGAATGAATGAAGGGAATGAATGAATGAAGGTAATAAAGGGAATGAGGGGAATGAATGAATGACGGGAATGAGAGAATGAGGGCGACGTAGGGAATGAATGAACGAAGGGAATGTATGAATGAAGGGAATGAATGAATGAAGGGAATTAATGAATGGCGGGAATGAATGAATGAAGGGAATGAATGAATGGAGGGAATGAATGAAGTCAATGAGTGAATGAAAGGAATACACGAATGAATGGTAATGTATGAATGAATGGAACGAATGAATGAAGGGATTGAACGAATGAAGGGCATGAGTGAACGAAGGGAATGATTGAATAAAGGGAATAAATGAATGAAGGGAATGAATGAATGTAGGGAATGAATGAATGAATGAATGAAGGGAACGAATGAATGAAGACAATAAATTGAATGATGTGAATGATGGGAATGAATCGAATGAAGGGAATGAGATTAGGAAAGGAATGAAGGGAACGAATGAATGAAGGGAATGAATTAATGAAGGGAATGAATGAATGAAGGCAATGCATGAATGGAGGGAATGAATGAAGGGAATGAAGAGAATGAGGGGAATGAATGAATGAAAGGAATATACGAATGAATGGGAATGTATGAATGAAGGGAAGGAATGAATGGAGGAAATGAATGAATAAAGGGAATGAATTGAATGAAGGGAATGAAGGGAACGAAAGTAATGAATGAATGAAGGGAATTAATGAAGGATGGGAACGAATGAATGAAGGGAATGAATGAATGAATGGAATGAAGAGAATGAGGGGAATAAATGAATGAAAGGAATGTACGAATGAATGGGAACGAATGTATGAAGGGAACGAATAAACGGAGGGAATGAATGAATGAAGGGCACTAGTGAATGAAGGGAATGAATGAATGAAGGGAATGAATAAATGAAGGGAATGAATGAATGGCGGGAATGAATGAATGAAGGGAATGAATGAATGGAGGGAATGAATGAAGTCAATGAGTGAATGAAAGGAATACACGAATGAATGGTAATGTATGAATGAATGGAACGAATGAATGAAGGGATTGAACGAATGAAGGGAACGAGTGAACGAAGGGAATGATTGAATAAAGGGAATAAATGAATGGAGGGAATGAATGAATGAAGACAATGAATTGAATGATGGGATTGAGGGGAATGAATCGAATGAAGGGAATGAGATTATGAAAGGAATGAAGGGAACGAATGAATGAAGGGAATGAATTAATGTAGGGAATGAACGAATGAAGGGCATGAGTGAACGAAGGGAATGATTGAATAAAGGGGATAAATGAATGAAGCGAACGAATGAAAGGAGAGAATGAACGAATAAAGGGAATGACTGTATGAAGGGAATGAAGCGAATGAGGGGAATAAATGAATGAAAGGAATGTACGAATGAATGGGAATGAATGAATGTAGGGTACGAATAAATGGAGGGAATGAATGAATGAAGGGAACGAGTGAACGAAGGGAATGATTGAATAAAGGGAATAAATGAATGGAGGGAATGAATGAATGAATAGAATGAATGAATGAAGGGAATGAAATAATGAAGGGAATGAATGAATGAAAGGAATGTACTAACGAATGTGAATGAATGAATGAAGGGAACGAATAAATGGAGGGAATGAATGAATGAAGGAAACGAGTGAATGAAGGGAATGAATGAATGAAGGTAATAAAGGGAATGAATGAATGAGGGGAATGAAGAGAATGAGGGGAATGAATGAATGAAAGGAATCAACGATGAAGGGAATGAATGAATGAAGGGAATGAATGAATGGAGGGAATGAATGAATCGAATGAAGAGAATGAGGGGAATGAATGAATGAGAGGAATATACGAATGAATGGGAATGTATGAATGAAGGGATGGAATGAATGGAGGGTATGAACGAATGAAGGGCATGAGTGAACGAAGGGAATGATTGAATAAAGGGAATAAATGAATGAAGGGAATGAATGAATGAGGGGAATGAATGAATGAATGAAGGGAACGAATGAAAGAAGGGAAAGAATGAATGAAGAGAATTAATGAATGAAGGGAATGAATGAATGAAGGAAATGAATGAATAAAGGGAATGAATTGAATGAGGGGAATGAGGGGAATGAATGAATGAAGGGAATGAGGGGATGAAAGGAATGAAAAGAATGAAGGGAATGAAGGGAACGAAAGTAATGAATGAATGAAGGGAATTAATGAATGAAGGGAACGAGTGAATGAAGGGAATGAATGAATGAAGGGAATTAATGAACGATGGGAACGAATGAATGAAGGGAATGAATGAATGAATGGAATGAAGAGAATGAGGGGAAAAATGAATGAAAGGAATGTACGAATGAATGGGAATGTATGAATGAAGGGAAGGAATGAATGGAGGGAATGAACGAATGAAGGGCATGAGTGAACGAAGGGAATGATTGAATAAAGGGGATAAATGAATGAAGCGAACGAATGAAAGAAGAGAATGAATGAATAAAGGGAATGACTGTATGAAGGGAATGAAGCGAATGAGGGGAATAAATGAATGAAAGGAATGTACGAATGAATGGGAATGAATGAATGTAGGGTACGAATAAATGGAGGGAATGAATGAATGAAGGGAACGAGTGAACGAAGGGAATGATTGAATAAAGGGAATAAATGAATGGAGGGAATGAATGAATGTATAGAATGAATGAATGAATGAAGGGAACGAATGAAAGAAGAGAAAGAATGAATTGAATTATGGGAATGAGGGGAATGAATCGAATGAAGGGAATAAGAGGATGAAAGGAATGAAGGGAACGAGTGAATGAAGGGAATGACTGAACGAAGGGAATGAATGAATGAAGGGAATGAATGAATGAATGGAATGAATGAGTGGGGGGAATGAGTGAATGAAGGGAATGAATGTATGAAGGTAATAAAGGGAATGAGGGGAATGAATGAATGGCGGGAATGAGAGAATGAGGGCAACGTAGGCAATGAATGAACGAAGGGAATGAATGAATGAAGGGAATGAATGAATGAAGGGAACGAAATAATGAAGGGAATGAATGAATGAAAGGAATGTACTAACGAATGGGAATGAATGAATGAAGGGAACGAATAAATGGAGGGAATGAATGAATGAAGGAAACGAGTGAATGAAGGGAATGCATGAATGAAGGTAATAAAGGGAATGAATGAATGAGGGGAATGAAGAGAATGAGGGGAATGAATGAATGAAAGGAATCAACGATGAAGGGAATGAATGAATGAAGGGAATGAATGAATGCAGGGAATGAATGAATCGAATGAAGAGAATGAGGGGAATGAATGAATGAGAGGAATATACGAATGAATGGTAATGTATGAATGAAGGGATGGAATGAATGGAGGGTATGAACGAATGAAGGGCATGAGTGAACGAAGGGAATGATTGAATAAAGGGAATAAATGAATGAAGGGAATGAATGAATGAGGGGAATGAATGAATGAATGAAGGGAACGAATGGAAGAAGAGAAAGAATGAATGAAGAGAATGAATTGAATTATGGGAATGAGGGGAATGAGTCGAATGAAGGGAATGAGAGGATGAACGGAATGAAGTGAACGAATGAATGAAGGGAATGACTGAGCGAAGGGAATGAATGAATGAAGGGAATGAATGAATGAAGGTAATAAAGGGAATGAGGGGAATGAATGAATGACGGGAATGAGAGAATGAGGGCGACGTAGGGAATGAATGAACGAAGGGAATGTATGAATGAAGGGAATGAATGAATGAAGGGAATGAATGAATGGCGGGAATGAATGAATGAAGGGAATGAATGATTGGAGGGAATGAATGAAGTCAATGAGTGAATGAAAGGAATACACGAATGAATGGTAATGTATGAATGAATGGAACGAATGAATGAAGGGATTGAACGAATGAAGGGCATGAGTGAACGAAGGGAATGATTGAATAAAGGGAATAAATGAATGAAGGGAATGAATGAATGTAGGGAATGAATGAATGAATGAATGAAGGGAACGAATGAATGAAGACAATAAATTGAATGATGTGAATGAGGGGAATGAATAGAATGAAGGGAATGAGATTAGGAAAGGAATGAAGGGAACGAATGAATGAAGGGAATGAATTAATGAAGGGAATGAATGAATGAAGGCAATGAATGAATGGAGGGAATGAATGAAGGGAATGAAGAGAATGAGGGGAATGAATGAATGAAAGGAATACACGAATGAATGGTAATGTATGAATGAATGGAACGAATGAATGAAGGGATTGAACGAATGAAGGGCATGAGTGAACGAAGGGAATGATTGAATAAAGGGAATAAATGAATGAAGGGAATGAATGAATGTAGGGAATGAATGAATGAATGAATGAAGGGAACGAATGAATGAAGACAATAAATTGAATGATGTGAATGATGGGAATGAATCGAATGAAGGGAATGAGATTAGGAAAGGAATGAAGGGAACGAATGAATGAAGGGAATGAATTAATGAAGGGAATGAATGAATGAAGGCAATGCATGAATGGAGGGAATGAATGAAGGGAATGAAGAGAATGAGGGGAATGAATGAATGAAAGGAATATACGAATGAATGGGAATGTATGAATGAAGGGAAGGAATGAATG
This sequence comes from Megachile leachella, assembly GCA_963576845.1. Classification (NCBI taxonomy): domain Eukaryota; kingdom Metazoa; phylum Arthropoda; class Insecta; order Hymenoptera; family Megachilidae; genus Megachile; species Megachile leachella. The sequence continues at coordinate 804,376 of CAUYWW010000227.1, read as the reverse complement.
GAGGAAATGAATGAATAAAGGGAATGAATTGAATGAAGGGAATGAAGGGAACGAAAGTAATGAATGAATGAAGGGAATTAATGAAGGATGGGAACGAATGAATGAAGGGAATGAATGAATGAATGGAATGAAGAGAATGAGGGGAATAAATGAATGAAAGGAATGTACGAATGAATGGGAACGAATGTATGAAGGGAACGAATAAACGGAGGGAATGAATGAATGAAGGGCACTAGTGAATGAAGGGAATGAATGAATGAAGGGAATCAACGGAAGATGGGAATGAACGAATGGCGGGAATGTATGAATGAAGGGAATGGATGAATGAAGGTAATGAAGAGAATGAGGGGAATAAATGAATGAAAGGAATGTACGAATGAATGGGAATGAATGTATGAAGTGAACGAATAAATGGAGGGAATGAATGAATGAAAGGAATGTACGAATGAATGGCAATGAATAAATGAAGGGATCGAATAAATGGAGGGAATGAATGAATGAAGGGAATGAATGAATGAAGGTAATAAAGGGAATGAGGGGAATGAATGAATGACGGGAATGAGAGAATGAGGGCAACGTAGGGAATGAATGAACGAAGGGAATGTATGAATGAAGGGAATGAATGAATGAAGGGAATGAATGAATGGCGGGAATGAATGAATGAAGGGAATGAATGAATGGAGGGAATGAATGAAGTCAATGAGTGAATGAAAGGAATACACGAATGAATGGTAATGTATGAATGAATGGAACGAATGAATGAAGGGATTGAACGAATGAAGGGCATGAGTGAACGAAGGGAATGATTGAATAAAGGGAATGAATGAATGTAGGGAATGAATGAATGAATGAAGGGAACGAATGAATGAAGACAATGAATTGAATGATGGGAATGAGGGGAATGAATGGAATGAAGGGAATGAGATTATGAAAGGAATGAAGGGAACGAATGAATGAAGGGATTGAATTAATGAAGGGAATGAATGAATGAAGGCAATGAATGAATGGAGGGAATGAATGAAGGGAATTAAGAGAATGAGGGGAATAAATAAATGAAAGGAATTTACGAATGAATGGGAATGAATGAATGTAGGGAACGAATAAATGGAGGGAATGAATGAATGAAGGGAACGAGTGAATGAAGGGAATGAATGAATGAAGGTAATAAAGGGAATGAATGAATGAGGGGAATGAAGAGAATGACGGGAATGAGAGAATGAGGGCAACGTAGGGAATGAATGAACGAAGGGAATGTATGAATGAAGGGAATGAATGAATGAAGGGAATGAATGAATGGCGGGAATGAATGAATGAAGGGAATGAATGAATGGAGGGAATGAATGAAGGGAATGAGTGAATGAAAGGAATACACGAATGAATGGTAATGTATGAATGAATGGAACGAATGAATGAAGGGATTGAACGAATGAAGGGCATGAGTGAACGAAGGGAATGATTGAATAAAGGGAATAAATGAATGAAGGGAACGAATGAAAGAAGGGAATGAATGAATGAAGGTAATAAAGGGAATGAATGAATGAGGGGAGTGAAGAGAATGACGGGAATGAGAGAATGAGGGCAACGTAGGGAATGAATGAACGAAGGGAATGAATGAATGAAGGGAATGAATTGAATGAGGGGAATGAGGGGACTGAATGATTGAAGGGAATGCGTGAATGAATGGAATGAAGGGAATGAAGGGAATGAATGGAATCAAGGAAGCCAAGCGAACGTACGAATGAAGGGAACGAATGAATGAAGGGAACGAATGAATGAAGCGAGTGAACGAATGAAGGGCATCAGTGAACGAAGGGAATGATTGAATAAAGGGAATAAATGAATGAAGGGAACGAATGAAAGAAGGGAATGAACGAATGAAGGTAATAAAGGGAATGAATGAATGAGGGGAGTGAAGAGAATGACGGGAATGAGAGAATGAGGGCAACGTAGGGAATGAATGAACGAAGGGAATGAATGAATGAAGGGAATGAATTGAATGAGGGGAATGAGGGGACTGAATGATTGAAGGGAATGCGTGAATGAATGGAATGAAGGGAATGAAGGGAATGAATGGAATCAAGGGAGCCAAGCGAGCGTACGAATGAAGGGAACGAATGAATGAAGGGAACGAATGAATGAAGGGAATGAACGAATGAAGGGCATGAGTGAACGAAGGGAATGATTGAATAAAGGGAATAAATGAATGAAGGGAATGAATGGATGAAGGGAATGAATGAATGAAAGGAATGTACGAATGAATGGGAATGAATGAATGAAGGGAACGAATAAATGGAGGGAATGAATGAATGAAGGGAACGAGTGAATGAAGGGAGTGAATGAATGAAGGTAATAAAGGGAATGAATGAATGAGGGGAATGAATGAATGAAAGGAATCAACGATGAAGGGAATGAATGAATGGCGGGAATGAATGAATGAAGGGAACGAATGAATGGAGGGAATGAATGAATCGAATGAAGAGAATGAGGGGAATGAATGAATGAAAGGAATATACGATTGAATGGGAATGTATGAATGAAGGGATGGAATGAATGGAGGGTATGAACGAATGAAGGGCATGAGTGAGCGAAGGGAATGATTGAATAAACGGAATAAATGAATGAAGGGAATGAATGAATAAGGGGAATGAATGAATGAATGAAGGGAACGAATGAAAGAAGAGAAAGAATGAATGAAGAGAATGAATTGAATTATGGGAATGAGGGGAATGAATCGAATGAATGGAATGAGAGGATGAACGGAATGAAGTGAACGAACGAATGAAAGGAATGACTGAGCGAAGGGAATGAATGAATGAAGGGAATGAATGAATGAATGGAATGAATGAGTGGGGGGAATGAGTGAATGAAAGGAAGGAAAGGAATGAAGGGAATGAATGGAATCAAGGGAACGAAGCGAACGTACGAATGAAGGGAATGAATGAAGGAAGGGAATGAACGAATGAAGGGCATGAGTGAACGAAGGGAATGATTGAACGAAGGGAATGATTGAATAAAGGGAATAAATGAATGAAGGGAAAGAATGAATGAAGAGAATGAATGAATGAAGGGAATGAATGAATGAAGGAAATGAATGAATAAAGGGAATGAATTGAATGAGGGGAATGAGAGGAATGAATGAATGAAGGGAATGAGTGGATGAAAGGAATGAAAAGAATGAAGGGAATGAAGGGAACGAAAGTAATGAATGAATGAAGGGAATTAATGAATGAAAGGAATATACGATTGAATGGGAATGTATGAATGAAGGGATGGAATGAATGGAGGGTATGAACGAATGAAGGGCATGAGTGAACGAAGGGAATGATTGAATAAAGGGGATAAATGAATGAAGCGAACGAATGAAAGAAGAGAATGAATGAATAAAGGGAATGACTGTATGAAGGGAATGAAGCGAATGAGGGGAATAAATGAATGAAAGGAATCAACGATGAAGGGAATGAATGAATGAAGGGAATGAATGAATGGAGGGAATGAATGAATCGAATGAAGAGAATGAGGGGAATGAATGAATGAGAGGAATATACGAATGAATGGGAATGTATGAATGAAGGGATGGAATGAATGGAGGGTATGAACGAATGAAGGGCATGAGTGAACGAAGGGAATGATTGAATAAAGGGAATAAATGAATGAAGGGAACGAATGAATGAGGGGAATGAATGAATGAATGGAGGGAACGAATGAAAGAAGGGAAAGAATGAATGAAGAGAATGAATTGAATTATGGGAATGAGGGGAATGAGTCGAATGAAGGGAATGAGAGGATGAACGGAATGAAGTGAACGAATGAATGAAGGGAATGACTGAGCGAAGGGAATGAATGAATGAAGGGAATGAATGAATGAAGGTAATAAAGGGAATGAGGGGAATGAATGAATGACGGGAATGAGAGAATGAGGGCGACGTAGGGAATGAATGAACGAAGGGAATGTATGAATGAAGGGAATGAATGAATGAAGGGAATTAATGAATGGCGGGAATGAATGAATGAAGGGAATGAATGAATGGAGGGAATGAATGAAGTCAATGAGTGAATGAAAGGAATACACGAATGAATGGTAATGTATGAATGAATGGAACGAATGAATGAAGGGATTGAACGAATGAAGGGCATGAGTGAACGAAGGGAATGATTGAATAAAGGGAATAAATGAATGAAGGGAATGAATGAATGTAGGGAATGAATGAATGAATGAATGAAGGGAACGAATGAATGAAGACAATAAATTGAATGATGTGAATGATGGGAATGAATCGAATGAAGGGAATGAGATTAGGAAAGGAATGAAGGGAACGAATGAATGAAGGGAATGAATTAATGAAGGGAATGAATGAATGAAGGCAATGCATGAATGGAGGGAATGAATGAAGGGAATGAAGAGAATGAGGGGAATGAATGAATGAAAGGAATATACGAATGAATGGGAATGTATGAATGAAGGGAAGGAATGAATGGAGGAAATGAATGAATAAAGGGAATGAATTGAATGAAGGGAATGAAGGGAACGAAAGTAATGAATGAATGAAGGGAATTAATGAAGGATGGGAACGAATGAATGAAGGGAATGAATGAATGAATGGAATGAAGAGAATGAGGGGAATAAATGAATGAAAGGAATGTACGAATGAATGGGAACGAATGTATGAAGGGAACGAATAAACGGAGGGAATGAATGAATGAAGGGCACTAGTGAATGAAGGGAATGAATGAATGAAGGGAATCAACGGAAGATGGGAATGAACGAATGGCGGGAATGTATGAATGAAGGGAATGGATGAATGAAGGTAATGAAGAGAATGAGGGGAATAAATGAATGAAAGGAATGTACGAATGAATGGGAATGAATGTATGAAGTGAACGAATAAATGGAGGGAATGAATGAATGAAAGGAATGTACGAATGAATGGCAATGAATAAATGAAGGGATCGAATAAATGGAGGGAATGAATGAATGAAGGGAATGAATGAATGAAGGTAATAAAGGGAATGAGGGGAATGAATGAATGACGGGAATGAGAGAATGAGGGCAACGTAGGGAATGAATGAACGAAGGGAATGTATGAATGAAGGGAATGAATGAATGAAGGGAATGAATGAATGGCGGGAATGAATGAATGAAGGGAATGAATGAATGGAGGGAACGAATGAAGTCAATGAGTGAATGAAAGGAATACACGAATGAATGGTAATGTATGAATGAATGGAACGAATGAATGAAGGGATTGAACGAATGAAGGGCATGAGTGAACGAAGGGAATGATTGAATAAAGGGAATAAACGAATGAAGGGAATGAATGAATGTAGGGAATGAATGAATGAATGAAGGGAACGAATGAATGAAGACAATGAATTGAATGATGGGAATGAGGGGAATGAATGGAATGAAGGGAATGAGATTATGAAAGGAATGAAGGGAACGAATGAATGAAGGGATTGAATTAATGAAGGGAATGAATGAATGAAGGCAATGAATGAATGGAGGGAATGAATGAAGGGAATTAAGAGAATGAGGGGAATGAATGAATGAAAGGAATATACGAATGAATGGGAATGTATGAATAAATGAACGAATGAATTGAGGGAATGAATTAATGACGGGAACGATTGCATGAAGGGAATGAATGAATGAAGGGAATGAATAAATGAAGGGACTGAATTGAATGAGGGGAATGAGGGGACTGAATGATTGAAGGGAATGCGTGAATGAATGGAATGAAGGGAATGAAGGGAATGAATGGAATCAAGGAAGCCAAGCGAACGTACGAATGAAGGGAATGAATGAATGAAGGGAACGAATGAATGAGGGGAATGAACGAATGAAGGGCACGAGTGAACGAAGGGAATGATTGAATAAAGGGAATAAATGAATGAAGGGTATGAATGAATGAATGAAGGGAACGAATGAAAGAAGAAAAAGAATGAATGAAGAGAATGAATTGAATTATGGGAATGAGGGGAATGAATCGAATGAAGGGAATAAGAGGATGAAAGGAATGAAGGGAACGAATGAATGAAGGGAATGACTGAACGAAGGGAATGAATGAATGAAGGGAATGAATGAATCAATGGAATGAATGAGTGGGGGGAATGAGTGAATGAAGGGAATGAATGTATGAAGGTAATAAAGGGAATGAGGGGAATGAATGAATGACGGGAATGAGAGAATGAGGGCAACGTAGGGAATGAATGAACGAAGGGAATGAATGAATGAAGGGAATGAATGAATGAAGGAAATGAATGAATGGAGGGAATGAATGAATCGAATGAAGAGAACGGGGGGAATGAATGAATGAAAGGAATATACGAAGAATGGGAATGTATGAATGAAGGGATGGAATGAATGGAGGGAATGAACGAATGAAGGGCATGAGTGAACGAAGGGAATGATTGAATAAAGGGGATAAATGAATGAAGCGAACGAATGAAAGAAGAGAATGAATGAATAAAGGGAATGACTGTATGAAGGGAATGAAGCGAATGAGGGGAATAAATGAATGAAAGGAATGTACGAATGAATGGGAATGTATGAATGTAGGCTACGAATAAATGGAGGGAATGAATGAATGAAGGGAACGAGTGAACGAAGGGAATGATTGAATAAAGGGAATAAATGAATGGAGGGAATGAATGAATGTATAGAATGAATGAATGAATGAAGGGAACGAATGAAAGAAGAGAAAGAATGAATTGAATTATGGGAATGAGGGGAATGAATCGAATGAAGGGAATAAGAGGATGAAAGGAATGAAGGGAACGAGTGAATGAAGGGAATGACTGAACGAAGGGAATGAATGAATGAAGGGAATGAATGAATGAATGGAATGAATGAGTGGGGGGAATGAGTGAATGAAGGGAATGAATGTATGAAGGTAATAAAGAGAATGAGATGAATGAATGAATGACGGGAATGAGAGAATGAGGGCAACGTAGGCAATGAATGAACGAAGGGAATGAATGAATGAAGGGAATGAATGAATGAAGGGAATGAAATAATGAAGGGAATGAATGAATGAAAGGAATGTACTAACGAATGGGAATGAATGAATGAAGGGAACGAATAAATGGAGGGAATGAATGAAGTCAATGAGTGAATGAAAGGAATACAAGAATGAATGGTAATGTATGAATGAATGGAACGAATGAATGAAGGGATTGAACGAATGAAGGGCATGAGTGAACGAAGGGAATGATTGAATAAAGGGAATAAATGAATGAAGGGAATGAATGAATGTAGGGAATGAATGAATGATTGAATGAAGGGAACGAATGAAAGAAGACAATAAATTGAATGATGTGAATGAGGGGAATGAATAGAATGAAGGGAATGAGATTAGGAAAGGAATAAAGGGAACGAATGAATGAAGGGAATGAATTAATGAAGGGAATGAATGAATGAAGGCAATGAATGAATGGAGGGAATGAATGAAGGGAATGAAGAGAATGAGGGGAATGAATGAATGAAAGGAATATACGAATGAATGGGAATGTATGAATGAAGGGAAGGAATGAATGGAGGGAATGAACGAATGAAGGGCATGAGTGAACGAAGGGAATGATTGAATAAAGGGAATAAATGAATGAAGGGAATGAATGAATGTAGGGAATGAATGAATGAATGAAGGGAACGAATGAATGAAGACAATAAATTGAATGATGTGAATGAGGGGAATGAATCGAATGAAGGGAATGAGATTAGGAAAGGAATGAAGGGAACGAATGAATGAAGGGAATGAATTAATGAAGGGAATGAATGAATGAAGGCAATGAATGAATGGAGGGAATGAATGAAGGGAATGAAGAGAATGAGGGGAATGAATGAATGAAAGGAATATACGAATGAATGGGAATGTATGAATGAAGGGAAGGAATGAATGGAGGGAATGAACGAATGAAGGGCATGAGTGAACGAAGGGAATGATTGAATAAAGGGGATAAATGAATGAAGCGAACGAATGAAAGGAGAGAATGAATGAATAAAGGGAATGACTGCATGAAGGGAATGAAGCGAATGAGGGGAATAAATGAATGAAAGGAATGTACGAATGAATGGGAATGAATGAATGTAGGGTACGAATAAATGGAGGGAATGAATGAATGAAGGGAACGAGTGAACGAAGGGAATGATTGAATAAAGGGAATAAATGAATGGAGGGAATGAATGAATGTATAGAATGAATGAATGAATGAAGGGAACGAATGAAAGAAGAGAAAGAATGAATTGAATTATGGGAATGAGGGGAATGAATCGAATGAAGGGAATAAGAGGATGAAAGGAATGAAGGGAACGAGTGAATGAAGGGAATGACTGAACGAAGGGAATGAATGAATGAAGGGAATGAATGAATGAATGGAATGAATGAGTGGGGGGAATGAGTGAATGAAGGGAATGAATGTATGAAGGTAGTAAAGGGAATGAGGGGAATGAATGAATGACGGGAATGAGAGAATGAGGGCAACGTAGGCAATGAATGAATGAAGGGAATGAATGAATGAAGGGAATGAATGAATGAAGGGAACGAAATAATGAAGGGAATGAATGAATGAAAGGAATGTACTAACGAATGGGAATGAATGAATGAAGGGAACGAATAAATGGAGGGAATGAATGAATGAAGGAAACGAGTGAATGAAGGGAATGAATGAATGAAGGTAATAAAGGGAATGAATGAATGAGGGGAATGAAGAGAATGAGGGGAATGAATGAATGAAAGGAATCAACGATGAAGGGAATGAATGAATGAAGGGAATGAATGAATGGAGGGAATGAATGAATCGAATGAAGAGAATGAGGGGAATGAATGAATGAGAGGAATATACGAATGAATGGGAATGTATGAATGAAGGGATGGAATGAATGGAGGGTATGAACGAATGAAGGGCATGAGTGAACGAAGGGAATGATTGAATAAAGGGAATAAATGAATGAAGGCAATGATTGAATGAGGGGAATGAATGAATGAATGAAGGGAACGAATGGAAGAAGAGAAAGAATGAATGAAGAGAATGAATTGAATTATGGGAATGAGGGGAATGAGTCGAATGAAGGGAATGAGAGGATGAACGGAATGAAGTGAACGAATGAATGAAGGGAATGACTGAGCGAAGGGAATGAATGAATGAAGGGAATGAATGAATGAAGGTAATAAAGGGAATGAGGGGAATGAATGAATGACGGGAATGAGAGAATGAGGGCGACGTAGGGAATGAATGAACGAAGGGAATGTATGAATGAAGGGAATGAATGAATGAAGGGAATGAATGAATGGCGGGAATGAATGAATGAAGGGAATGAATGAATGGAGGGAATGAATGAAGTCAATGAGTGAATGAAAGGAATACACGAATGAATGGTAATGTATGAATGAATGGAACGAATGAATGAAGGGATTGAACGAATGAAGGGCATGAGTGAACGAAGGGAATGATTGAATAAAGGGAATAAATGAATGAAGGGAATGAATGAATGAAGACAATAAATTGAATGATGTGAATGATGGGAATGAATCGAATGAAGGGAATGAGATTAGGAAAGGAATGAAGGGAACGAATGAATGAAGGGAATGAATTAATGAAGGGAATGAATGAATGAAGGCAATGCATGAATGGAGGGAATGAATGAAGGGAATGAAGAGAATGAGGGGAATGAATGAATGAAAGGAATATACGAATGAATGGGAATGTATGAATGAAGGGAAGGAATGAATGGAGGAAATGAATGAATAAAGGGAATGAATTGAATGAAGGGAATGAGGGGAATGTATGAATGAAGGGAATGAGTGGATGAAAGGAATGAAAAGAATGAAGGGAATGAAGGGAACGAAAGTAATGAATGAATGAAGGGAATTAATGAAGGATGGGAACGAATGAATGAAGGGAATGAATGAATGAATGGAATGAAGAGAATGAGGGGAATAAATGAATGAAAGGAATGTACGAATGAATGGGAACGAATGTATGAAGGGAACGAATAAACGGAGGGAATGAATGAATGAAGGGCACTAGTGAATGAAGGGAATGAATGAATGAAGGGAATCAACGGAAGATGGGAATGAACGAATGGCGGGAATGTATGAATGAAGGGAATGGATGAATGAAGGGAATGAAGCGAATGAGGGGAATAAATGAATGAAAGGAATGTACGAATGAATGGGAATGAATGAATGTAGGGAACGAATAAATGGAGGGAATGAATGAATGAAGGGAACGAGTGAACGAAGGGAATGATTGAATAAAGGGAATAAATGAATGGAGGGAATGAATGAATGAAGACAATGAATTGAATGATGGGAATGAGGGGAATGAATCGAATGAAGGGAATGAGATTATGAAAGGAATGAAGGGAACGAATGAATGAAGGGAATGAATTAATGAAGGGAATGAATGAATGAAGGCAATGAATGAATGGAGGGAATGAATGAAGGGAATGAAGAGAATGAGGGGAATGAATGAATGAAAGGAATATACGAATGAATGGGAATGTATGAATGAAGGGAAGGAATGAATGGAGGGAATGAACGAATGAAGGGCATGAGTGAACGAAGGGAATGATTGAATAAAGGGGATAAATGAATGAAGCGAACGAATGAAAGAAGAGAATGAATGAATAAAGGGAATGACTGAATGAAGGGAATGAAGCGAATGAGGGGAATAAATGAATGAAAGGAATTTACGAATGAATGGGAATGAATGAATGTAGGGAACGAATAAATGGAGGGAATGAATGAATGAAGGGAACGAGTGAATGAAGGGAATGAATGAATGGAGGGAATGAATGAAGGGAATGAAGAGAGTGAGGGGAATGAATGAATGAAAGGAATATACGAATGAATGGGAATGTATGAATGAAGGGATGGAATGAATGGAGGGAATGAACGAATGAAGGGCATGAGTGAACGAAGGGAATGATTGAATAAAGGGAATAAATGAATGAAGGGAATGAATGAATGAGGGGAATGAATGAATGAATGAAGGGAACGAATGAAAGAAGAGAAAGAATGAATGAAGCGAATGAATTGAATTATGGGAATGAGGGGAATGAATCGAATGAAGGGAATGAGAGGATGAACGGAATGAAGTGAACGAATGAATGAAGGGAATGACTGAGCGAAGGGAATGAATGAATGAAGGGAATGAATGAATGCATGGAATGAATGAGTGGGGGGAATGAGTGAATGAAAGGAAGGAAAGGAATGAAGGGAATGAATTGGACGAAAGGAATGAGTGAATGAAGGTACTGAATGAACGAAGGGAATGTATGAATGAAGGGGATGAAGAGAATGAGCGGAATGAATGAAAGAAAGGAATATACGAATGAATGGGAATGTATGAATGAAGGGAACGAATGAATGGAGGAAATGAATGAATGACGGGAACGAATGCATGAAGGGAATGAATGAATGAATGAAGGAAATGAATGAATGAAGGGAATTCGTGAATGAATGGAATGAAAGGAATGAAGGGAATGAATGGAATCAAGGGAACGAAGCGAACGTACGAATGAAGGGAATGAATGAAGGAAGGGAATGAACGAATGAAGGGCATGAGTGAACGAAGGGAATGATTGAACGAAGGGAATGATTGAATAAAGGGAATAAATGAATGAAGGGAAAGAATGAATGAAGAGAATGAATGAATGAAGGGAATGAATGAATGAAGGAAATGAATGAATAAAGGGAATGAATTGAATGAGGGGAATGAGCGGAATGAATGAATGAAGGGAATAAGTGGATGAAAGGAATGAAAAGAATGAAGGGAATGAAGGGAACGAAAGTAATGAATGAATGAAGGGAATTAATGAATGAAGGGAACGAGTGAATGAAGGGAATGAATGAATGAAGGGAATTAATGAAGGATGGGAACGAATGAATGAAGGGAATGAATGAATGAATGGAATGAAGAGAATGAGGGGAAAAATGAATGAAAGGAATGTACGAATGAATGGGAATGTATGAATGAAGGGAAGGAATGAATGGAGGGAATGAACGAATGAAGGGCATGAGTGAACGAAGGGAATGATTGAATAAAGGGGATAAATGAATGAAGCGAACGAATGAAAGAAGAGAATGAATGAATAAAGGGAATGACTGTATGAAGGGAATGAAGCGAATGAGGGGAATAAATGAATGAAAGGAATCAACGATGAAGGGAATGACTGAGCGAAGGGAATGAATGAACGAAGGGAATGAATGAATGAAGGTAATAAAGGGAATGAGGGGAATGAATGAATGACGGGAATGAGAGAATGAGGGCGACGTAGGGAATGAATGAACGAAGGGAATGTATGAATGAAGGGAATGAATGAATGAAGGGAATGAATGAATGGCGGGAATGAATGAATGAAGGGAATGAATGAATGGAGGGAATGAATGAAGTCAATGAGTGAATGAAAGGAATACACGAATGAATGGTAATGTATGAATGAATGGAACGAATGAATGAAGGGATTGAACGAATGAAGGGCATGAGTGAACGAAGGGAATGATTGAATAAAGGGAATAAATGAATGAAGGGAATGAATGAATGTAGGGAATGAATGAATGAATGAATGAAGGGAACGAATGAATGAAGACAATAAATTGAATGATGTGAATGATGGGAATGAATCGAATGAAGGGAATGAGATTAGGAAAGGAATGAAGGGAACGAATGAATGAAGGGAATGAATTAATGAAGGGAATGAATGAATAAAGGCAATGCATGAATGGAGGGAATGAATGAAGGGAATGAAGAGAATGAGGGGAATGAATGAATGAAAGGAATATACGAATGAATGGGAATGTATGAATGAAGGGAAGGAATGAATGGAGGAAATGAATGAATAAAGGGAATGAATTGAATGAAGGGAATGAGGGGAATGTATGAATGAAGGGAATAAGTGGATGAAAGGAATGAAAAGAATGAAGGGAATGAAGGGAACGAAAGTAATGAATGAATGAAGGGAATTAATGAAGGATGGGAACGAATGAATGAAGGGAATGAATGAATGAATGGAATGAAGAGAATGAGGGGAATAAATGAATGAAAGGAATGTACGAATGAATGGGAACGAATGTATGAAGGGAACGAATAAACGGAGGGAATGAATGAATGAAGGGCACTAGTGAATGAAGGGAATGAATGAATGAAGGGAATCAACGGAAGATGGGAATGAACGAATGGCGGGAATGTATGAATGAAGGGAATGGATGAATGAAGGTAATGAAGAGAATGAGGGGAATAAATGAATGAAAGGAATGTACGAATGAATGGGAATGAATGTATGAAGTGAACGAATAAATGGAGGGAATGAATGAATGAAAGGAATGTACGAATGAATGGCAATGAATAAATGAAGGGATCGAATAAATGGAGGGAATGAATGAATGAAGGGAATGAATGAATGAAGGTAATAAAGGGAATGAGGGGAATGAATGAATGACGGGAATGAGAGAATGAGGGCAACGTAGCGAATGAATGAACGAAGGGAATGTATGAATGAAGGGAATGAATGAATGAAGGGAATGAATGAATGGCGGGAATGAATGAATGAAGGGAATGAATGAATGGAGGGAATGAATGAAGTCAATGAGTGAATGAAAGGAATACACGAATGAATGGTAATGTATGAATGAATGGAACGAATGAATGAAGGGATTGAACGAATGAAGGGCATGAGTGAACGAAGGGAATGATTGAATAAAGGGAATAAATGAATGAAGGGAATGAATGAATGTAGGGAATGAATGAATGAATGAAGGGAACGAATGAATGAAGACAATAAATTGAATGATGTGAATGAGGGGAATGAATCGAATGAAGGGAATGAGATTAGGAAAGGAATGAAGGGAACGAATGAATGAAGGGAATGAATTAATGAAGGGAATGAATGAATGAAGGCAATGAATGAATGGAGGGAATGAATGAAGAGAATGAAGAGAATGAGGGGAATGAATGAATGAAAGGAATATACGAATGAATGGGAATGTATGAATGAAGGGAAGGAATGAATGGAGGGAATGAACGAATGAAGGGCATGAGTGAACGAAGGGAATGATTGAATAAAGGGAATGACTGAATGAAGGGAATGAAGCGAATGAGGGGAATAAATGAATGAAAGGAATGTACGAATGAATGGGAATGAATGAATGTAGGGAACGAATAAATGGAGGGAATGAATGAATGAAGGGAACGAGTGAATGAAGGGAATGAATGAATGGAGGGAATGAATGAAGGGAATGAAGAGAGTGAAGGGAATGAATGAATGTATGGAATGAAGAGAATGAGGGGAATAAATGAAAGAAAGGAATGTACGAATGAATGGGAATGAATGAATGTAGGGTACGAATAAATGGAGGGAATGAATGAATGAAGGGAACGAGTGAATGAAGGGAATGAATGAATGAAGAGAATGAACGAATGAAGGGCATGTGTGAACGAAGGGAATGATTGAATAAAGGGGATAAATGAATGAAGCGAACGTATGAAAGAAGAGAATGAATGAATAAAGGGAATGACTGTATGAAGGGAATGAAGCGAATGAGGGGAATAAATGAATGAAAGGAATGTACGAATGAATGGGAATGAATGAATGTAGGGTACGAATAAATGGAGGGAATGAATGAATGAAGGGAACGAGTGAACGAAGGGAATGATTGAATAAAGGGAATAAATGAATGGAGGGAATGAATGAATGTATAGAATGAATGAATGAATGAAGGGAACGAATGAAAGAAGAGAAAGAATGAATTGAATTATGGGAATGAGGGGAATGAATCGAATGAAGGGAATGAGAGGATGAACGGAATGAAGTGAACGAATGAATGAATGCATGGAATGAATGAGTGGGGGAATGAGTGAATGAAAGGAAGGAAAGGAATGAAGGGAATGAATTGGACGAAAGGAATGAGTGAATGAAGGTACTGAATGAACGAAGGGAATGTATGAATGAAGGGGATGAAGAGAATGAGCGGAATGAATGAAAGAAAGGAATATACGAATGAATGGGAATGTATGAATGAAGGGAACGAATGAATGGAGGAAATGAATGAATGACGGGAACGAATGCCTGAAGGGAATGAATGAATGAATGAAGGAAATGAATGAATGAAGGGCATTCGTGAATGAATGGAATGAAAGGAATGAAGGGAAAGAATGGAATCAAGGGAACGAAGCGAACGTACGAATGAAGGGAATGAATGAAGGAAGGGAATGAACGAATGAAGGGCATGAGTGAACGAAGGGAATGATTGAACGAAGGGAATGATTGAATAAAGGGAATAAATGAATGAAGGGAAAGAATGAATGAAGAGAATTAATGAATGAAGGGAATGAATGAATGAAGGAAATGAATGAATAAAGGGAATGAATTGAATGAGGGGAATGAGGGGAATGAATGAATGAAGGGAATGAGTGGATGAAAGGAATGAAAAGAATGAAGGGAATGAAGGGAACGAAAGTAATGAATGAATGAAGGGAATTAATGAATGAAGGTAATGAATGAATAAGAGGAATGAATGAATGAATGAAGGGAACGAATGAAAGAAGAGAAAGAATGAATGAAGAGAATGAATTGAATTATGGGAATGAGGGGAATGAATCGAATGAATGGAATGAGAGGATGAACGGAATGAAGTGAACCAATGAATGAATGGAATGACTGAGCGAAGGGAATGAATGAATGAAGGGAATGAATGAATGAATGGAATGAATGTGTGGGGGGAATGAGTGAATGAAAGGAAGGAAAGGAATGAAGGGAATGAATTGGACGAAAGGAATGAATGAATGAAGGGACTGAATGAACGAATTGAATGTATGAGTGAAGGGGATGAAGAGAATGAGCGGAATGAATGAATGAAAGGAATATACGAATGAATGGGAATGTATGAATGAAGGGAACGAATGAATGGAGGAAATGAATGAATGACGGGAACGAATGCATGAAGGGAATGAATGAATGAATGAAGGAAATGAATGAATGAAGGGAATTCGTGAATGAATGGAAGGAAAGGAATGAAGGGAATGAATGGAATCAAGGGAACGAAGCGAACGTACGAATGAAGGGAATGAATGAAGGAAGGGAATGAACGAATGAAGGGCATGAGTGAACGAAGGGAATGATTGAACGAAGGGAATTATTGAATAAAGGGAATCAATGAATGAAGGGAAAGAATGAATGAAGGGAATGAATTGAATGAAGGGAACAAATGAATGAAGAGAATGAATGAATGAAGGGAATGAATGAATGAAGCAAATGAATGAATAAAGGGAATGAATTGAATGAAGGGAATGAGGGGAATGAATGAATGAAGGGAATGAGTGGATGAAAGGAATGAAAAGAATGAAGGGAATGAAGGGAACGAAAGTTATGAATGAATGAAGGGAATTAATGAAGGATGGGAACGAATGAATAAAGGGAATGAATGAATGAATGGAATGAAGAGAATGAGGGGAATAAATGAATGAAAGGAATGTACGAATGAATGGGAACGAATGTATGAAGGTAACGAATAAACGGAGGGTATGAATGAATGAAGGGAACTAGTGAATGAAGGGAGTGAATGAATGAAGGGAATGAATAAATGAAGGGAATGAATGAATGGCGGGAATGAATGAATGAAGGGAATGAATGAAGTCAATGAGTGAATGAAAGGAATACACGAATGAATGGTAATGTATGAATGAATGGAACGAATGAATGAAGGGATTGAACGAATGAAGGGAACGAGTGAACGAAGGGAATGATTGAATAAAGGGAATAAATGAATGGAGGGAATGAATGAATGAAGACAATGAATTGAATGATGGGATTGAGGGGAATGAATCGAATGAAGGGAATGAGATTATGAAAGGAATGAAGGGAACGAATGAATGAAGGGAATGAATTAATGTAGGGAATGAACGAATGAAGGGCATGAGTGAACGAAGGGAATGATTGAATAAAGGGGATAAATGAATGAAGCGAACGAATGAAAGAAGAGAATGAATGAATAAAGGGAATGACTGTATGAAGGGAATGAAGCGAATGAGGGGAATAAATGAATGAAAGGAATGTACGAATGAATGGGAATGAATGAATGTAGGGTACGAATAAATGGAGGGAATGAATGAATGAAGGGAACGAGTGAACGAAGGGAATGATTGAATAAAGGGAATAAATGAATGGAGGGAATGAATGAATGAATAGAATGAATGAATGAAGGGAATGAATGAATGAAAGGAATGTACTAACGAATGTGAATGAATGAATGAAGGGAACGAATAAATGGAGAGAATGAATGAATGAAGGAAACGAGTGAATGAAGGGAATGAATGAATGAAGGTAATAAAGGGAATGAATGAATGAGGGGAATGAAGAGAATGAGGGGAATGAATGAATGAAAGGAATCAACGATGAAGGGAATGAATGAATGAAGGGAATGAATGAATGGAGGGAATGAATGAATCGAATGAAGAGAATGAGGGGAATGAATGAATGAGAGGAATATACGAATGAATGGGAATGTATGAATGAAGGGGTGGAATGAATGGAGGGTATGAACGAATGAAGGGCATGAGTGAACGAAGGGAATGATTGAATAAAGGGAATAAATGAATGAAGGGAATGAATGAATGAGGGGAATGAATGAATGAATGAAGGGAACGAATGAAAGAAGGGAAAGAATGAATGAAGAGAATTAATGAATGAAGGGAATGAATGAATGAAGGAGATGAATGAATAAAGGGAATGAATTGAATGAGGGGAATGAGGGGAATGAATGAATGAAGGGAATGAGGGGATGAAAGGAATGAAAAGAATGAAGGGAATGAAGGGAACGAAAGTAATGAATGAATGAAGGGAATTAATGAATGAAGGGAACGAGTGAATGAAGGGAATGAATGAATGAATGGAATGAAGAGAATGAGGGGAAAAATGAATGAAAGGAATGTACGAATGAATGGGAATGTATGAATGAAGGGAAGGAATGAATGGAGGGAATGAACGAATGAAGGGCATGAGTGAACGAAGGGAATGATTGAATAAAGGGAATAAATGAATGAAGGGAACGAATGAAAGAAGGGAATGAATGAATGAAGGTAATAAAGGGAATGAACGAATGAGGGGAATGAAGAGAATGACGGCAATGAGAGAATGAGGGCAACGTAGGGAATGAATGAACGAAGGGAATGAATAAATGAAGGGAATGAATTGAATGAGGGGAATGAGGGGACTGAATGATTGGAGGGAGTGCGTGAATGAATGGAATGAAAGGAATGAAGGGAATGAATGGAATCAAGGAAGCCAAGCGAACGTACGAATGAAGGGAATGAATGAATGAAGGGAACGAATGAATGAAGGGAATGAACGAATGAAGGGCATGAGTGAACGAAGGGAATGATTGAATAAAGGGGATAAATGAATGAAGCGAACGAATGAAAGAAGAGAATGAATGAATAAAGGGAATGACTGTATGAAGGGAATGAAGCGAATGAGGGGAATAAATGAATGAAAGGAATGTACGAATGAATGGGAATGAATGAATGTAGGGTACGAATAAATGGAGGGAATGAATGAATGAAGGGAACGAGTGAACGAAGGGAATGATTGAATAAAGGGAATAAATGAATGGAGGGAATGAATGAATGTATAGAATGAATGAATGAATGAAGGGAACGAATGAAAGAAGAGAAAGAATGAATTGAATTATGGGAATGAGGGGAATGAATCGAATGAAGGGAATAAGAGGATGAAAGGAATGAAGGGAACGAGTGAATGAAGGGAATGACTGAACGAAGGGAATGAATGAATGAAGGGAATGAATGAATGAATGGAATGAATGAGTGGGGGGAATGAGTGAATGAAGGGAATGAATGTATGAAGGTAATAAAGAGAATGAGGGGAATGAATGGAATGAATGAGTGGGGGGAATGAGTGAATGAAGGGAATGAATGTATGAAGGTAATAAAGGGAATGAGGGGAATGAATGAATGACGGGAATGAGAGAATGAGGGCAACGTAGGCAATGAATGAACGAAGGGAATGAATGAATGAAGGGAATGAATGAATGAAGGGAACGAAATAATGAAGGGAATGAATGAATGAAAGGAATGTACTAACGAATGGGAATGAATGAATGAAGGGAACGAATAAATGGAGGGAATGAATGAATGAAGGAAACGAGTGAATGAAGGGAATGAATGAATGAAGGTAATAAAGGGAATGAATGAATGAGGGGAATGAAGAGAATGAGGGGAATGAATGAATGAAAGGAATCAACGATGAAGGGAATGAATGAATGAAGGGAATGAATGAATGAAGGGAATGAATGAATGGAGGGAATGAATGAATCGAATGAAGAGAATGAGGGGAATGAATGAATGAGAGGAATATACGAATGAATGGGAATGTATGAATGAAGGGATGGAATGAATGGAGGGTATGAACGAATGAAGGGCATGAGTGAACGAAGGGAATGATTGAATAAAGGGAATAAATGAATGAAGGGAATGAATGAATGAGGGGAATGAATGAATGAATGAAGGGAACGAATGGAAGAAGAGAAAGAATGAATGAAGAGAATGAATTGAATTATGGGAATGAGGGGAATGAGTCGAATGAAGGGAATGAGAGGATGAACGGAATGAAGTGAACGAATGAATGAAGGGAATGACTGAGCGAAGGGAATGAATGAATGAAGGGAATGAATGAATGAAGGTAATAAAGGGAATGAGGGGAATGAATGAATGACGGGAATGAGAGAACGAGGGCGACGTAGGGAATGAATGAACGAAGGGAATGTATGAATGAAGGGAATGAATGAATGAAGGGAATGAATGAATGGCGGGAATGAATGAATGAAGGGAATGAATGAATGGAGGGAATGAATGAAGTCAATGAGTGAATGAAAGGAATACACGAATGAATGGTAATGTATGAATGAATGGAACGAATGAATGAAGGGATTGAACGAATGAAGGGCATGAGATTAGGAAAGGAATGAAGGGAACGAATGAATGAAGGGAATGAATTAATGAAGGGAATGAATGAATGAAGGCAATGAATGAATGGAGGGAATGAATGAAGGGAATGAAGAGAATGAGGGGAATGAATGAATGAAAGGAATATACGAATGAATGGGAATGTATGAATGAAGGGAAGGAATGAATGGAGGGAATGAACGAATGAAGGGCATGAGTGAACGAAGGGAATGAATGAAGGAAGGGAATGAATGGATTAAGGGAATGAATTTAATGAAAGGAATGAATGAATGAACGGAATGAGTGAATGAAATGTATGAATTCAATGAAGGGAATGTGGGGAATGTATCAATTAAGGGAATGAGTGAATGGAACGAATGAAAGGAATGAAGGGAATGGAGGGAACGAAAGTAATCAATGAATGAAGGGAACGAATGAGTAAAAAGTATGAATGAATGAAGGGAATGAGAGAACGAAAGGAATGAAGGGCATGAAGAAAACGAAAGGAATGAATGAATGAAGGGAATTAATAAAGGATGGGAACGAATGAATGAAGGGAAGAAATGAATGAAGGGAATCTATTGAATGAAGGCAATACGGGGAATGAACCAATTGAGGGAAATGAGTGAGTGAAAGGAATGAACGGAATGAAGGGAACGAAGGGAATGAATGAATGAAGGGAATGACTGAACGAACGGAATGAATGAATGAAGGGAATGAATGAATGAAGGGAATGAAGAGAATGAGGTGAATAAATGAATGAAAGGAATGTACGAATGAATGGGAATGAATGTATGAAGGGAACGCATAAACGGGGGGAATGAATGAATGAAGGGAACGAGTGAATGAAGGGAATGAATGAATGAAGAGAATGAACGAATGAAGGGCATGTGTGAACGAAGGGAATGATTGAATAAAGGGAATGTATGAATGAAGGGAATGAATTGAATGAAGGGAACAAATGAATCAAGAGAATGAATGAATGAAGGGAATGAATTGAATGAAGGGAATCAGGGGAATGAATGAATGAAGGGAATGAGTAGATGAAAGTAATGAAAGGAATGAAGGTAATGAAGGGAACGTAAGGAATGAATGAATGAAGGGACTGTATGAGCGAAGGGAATGAATGAATGAAGGGAATGAAGAGAATGAGGGGAATGAATGAATGAAAGGAATGAAACGAATGAAGAGAACGAAAGGAATGAATGAATGAAGGGAATGAATGAAAGATGTGAACGAATGAATGAAGGGAATGAATGAATGAAGGGAATGAATTATATGAAGGGAATACGGGGAATGAAACAATTGAGGGAAATGAGTGAATGAAAGGAATGAACGGAATGAGGGGAACGAAGGGCATGAATGAGCGAAGGGAATGAATGAAGGAGGGGAGTGAATGGATGAAGGGAATGAATTGAATGAAAGGAATGCATGATTGAACGGAATGAGTGAATGAAGGGAATGGATTGAATGAAGGGAATGTGGGGAATATATGAATGAAAGGAATGAGTGAATGAAAGGAATGAAACGAATGAAGCGCATGTGTGAACGAAGGGAATGATTGAATAAAGGGAATGAATTGAATGTAGGGAACAAATGAATGAAGAGAATGAATGAATGAAGGGAATGAATGAATGAATAAAGGGAATGAATTGAATGAATGGAATGAGGGGAATGAATGAATGAAGGGAATGAGTGGATGAAAGGAATGAAAGGTATGAAGGGAATGAAGGGAACGTAAGGAATGAATGCATGAAGGGACTGAATGAGCGAAGGGAATGAATGAATGCAGGGAATGAAGAGAATGAGGGGAATGAATGAATGAAGGGAATGAAACGAATGAAGGGAACGAAAGGAATGAATGAATGAAGGGAATGAATGAAGGATGGGAACGAATGAATGAAGGGAATGAATGAATGAAGGGAATGAATTATATGAAGGCAATACGGGGAATGAAACAATTGAGGGAAATGAGTGAATGAAAGTAATGAACGGAATGAGGGGAACGAAGGGAATGAATGAAGGAAGGGAACGCATAAACGGGGGAAATGAATGAATGAAGGGAACGAGTGAATGAAGGGAATGAATGAATGAAGGGAATGAAGAGAATGAGGGGAATAAATGACTGAGAGGAATGTACGAATGAATGGGAATGAATGTATGAAGGGAACGCATAAACGGGGGGAATGAATGAATGAAGGGAACGAGTGAATGAAGGGAATGAATGAATGAAGGTAATAAAGGGAATGAATGAATGAAGGGCATCAACGGAAGAAGAGAATGAATGAATGGCGGGAATGAATGAATGATGGGAATGGATGATTGGAGGGAATGAATGAAGGGAACGAAGCGAATGCACGTAATGAGTGAATGAGTAAAATGAGTGACTGAATGTTTGGAATGAGGGGAATGAATGAATGAAAGGAACGAATGAATGAAGAGAATGAATGAATGCAGGGAATGAATGAATGAAGGGAATGAATGAATGAAGGGAATGAATTGAATGAAAGAAATGAATGAATGAAGGGAATGAGTGAATGAAAGGAATGAAGGGAATGAAGGGGACGAAAGGAATGAATGAATGGTGGGACTGCATGAACGAAGGGAATGTATGAATGAAGGGAATGAAGAGAATGAGCGGAATGAATGAATGACAGGAATATACGAATGAATGGGAATGTATGAATGAGGGGAACGATGAATGGAGGGAATGAATGAATGAAGGGGACGAATGCATGAAGGGAATGAATGAATGAAGAGAATGAATAAATGAAGGGAATGAATGAATGAAGGGAATTCGCGAATGAATGGAATGAAAGGAATGAAGGGAATGAATGGAATCAAGGCAACGAAGCGAACGTACGAATGAAGGGAATGAATGAACGAAGGGAATGAATGAATGAAGAGAATGAACGAATGAAGGGCATGTGTGAACGAAGGCAATGATTGAACAAAGGGAATAAATGAATGAAGGGAATGAATGAATGAATGAATGAAGGGACTGAATGAGCGAAGGGAATGAATGATTGAAGGGAATGAATGAAGGAAGGGAATGGATGATTGGAGGGAATGAATGAAGGGAACGAAGCGAATGTACGTAATGAGTGAATGAGTAAAATGAGTGAATGAATGTAAGGAATGAGGGGAATGAATGAATGTTAGGAACGAAAGAATGAAGAGAATGAATGAATGAAGGGAATGAATGAATGAACGGAATGAATTGAATGAAAGAAACGAATGAATGAAGGGAATGAGTGAATCAAGGGAATGAATTGGATGCAAGCAATAGAGGGGAATAAAGGAATGAAGGGAATGAGCGAATGAAAGGAATGAAACGAATGAAGGGGACGAAAGGAATGAATGAAAGGAGGGACTGAATGAGCGAAGGGAATGAATGAATGAATGAAGGGAATGAGGAGAATGAGGGGAATGAATGAATGAAAGGAATGAAACGAATGAAGGGAACGAAAGGAATGAATGAAGGATGGGAACGAATGAATGAAGGGAATGAATGAATGAAGGGAATGAATTATATGAAGGGAATACGGGGAATGAAACAATTGAGGGAAATGAGTGAATGAAAGGAATGAACGGAATGAGGGGAACGAAGGGCATGAATGAGCGAAGGGAATGAATGAAGGAGGGGAATGAATGGATGAAGGGAATGAATTGAATGAAAGGAATGCATGATTGAACGGAATGAGTGATTGAAGGGAATGAATTGAATGAAGGGAATGTGGGGAATATATGAATGAAGGGAATGAGTGAATGAAAGGATTGAAAGGAATGAAGGGAATGAACTGAATGAAGGGAATGTGGGGAATGTATGAATGAAGGGAATGAGTGAGTGAAAGGAATGAAAGGAATGAAGGGAATGAATTGAATGAAGGGAATGAGGGGAATGAATGAATGAAGGGAATGAGTGGATGAAAGGAATGAAAGGTATGAAGGGAATGAGGGGAACGTAAGGAATGAATGAATGAAGGGACTCAATGAGCGAAGGGAATGAATGGACGAAGGGAATGAATGAATGAAGAGAATGAACGAATGAAGGGCATGTGTGAACGAAGGGAATGATTGAATAAAGGGAATGAATGAATGAAGGGAATGAATTGAATGAAGGGAACAAATGAATCAAGAGAATGAATGAATCAAGGGAATGAAGGGAATCAGGGGAATGAATGAATGAAGGGAATGAGTAGATGAAAGGAATGAAAGGAATGAAGGTAATGAAGGGAACGTAAGGAATGAATGCATGAAGGGACTGAATGAGCGAAGGGAACGAATGAATGCAGGGAATGAAGAGAATGAAGGGAATGGATTGAATGAAGGGAATGTGGGGAATATATGAATGAAAGGAATGAGTGAATGAAAGGAATGAAGGGAATGAATTGAATGAAGGGAATGTGGGGAATGTATGAATAAAGGGAATGAGTGAGTGAAAGGAATGAAAGGAATGAAGGGAATGAAGGGAACGAAAGGAATGAATGAATGAAGGGAATGGGTGAAGGATGGGAACGAATGAATGAAGGGAATGAATGAATGAGGGGAATGAATGAATGAAAGGAATGAAACGAATGAAGGGCATGTGTGAACGAAGGGAATGATTGAATAAAGGGAATGAATGAATGAAGGGAATGAATTGAATGAAGGGAACAAATGAATGAAGAGAATGAATGAATGAAGGGAATGAATGAATAAAGGGAATGAATTGAATGAAGTGAATGAGAGGAATGAATGAATGAAGGGAATGAGTGGATGAAAGGAATGAAAGGTATGAAGGGAATGAAGGGAACGTAAGGAATGAATGCATGAAGGGACTGAATGAGCGAAGGGAATGAATGAATGCAGGGAATGAAGAGAATGAGGGGAATGAATGAATGAAGGGAATGAAACGAATGAAGGGAACGAAAGGAATGAATGAATGAAGGGAATGAATGAAGGAAGGGAACGCATAAACGGGGGGAATGAATGAATGAAGGGAACGAGTGAATGAAGGGAATGAATGAATCAAGGGAATGAAGAGAATGAGGGGAATAAATGAATGAAAGGAATGTACGAATGAATGGGAATGAATGTATGAAGGGAACGCATAAACGGGGGGAATGAATGAATGAAGGGAACGAGTGAATGAACGGAATGAATTATATGAAGGGTATGAATGAATGAAGGGAATGAATGAATGAATGAAGGGAACGAATGAATGAAGAGAATAAATGAATGAACGGAATGAATTATATGAAGGGTATGAATGAATGAAGGGAATGAATGAATGAAAGGAATATACGAATGAATGGGTATGTATGAATGAAGGGAACGAATGAATGGAGGGAATGAATGAATGACGGGAACGAATGCATGAAGGGAATGAATTGAATGGTGGGAATCAATGGATGAAGGGAATGAACGAATGGCGGGAATGAATGAATGGAGGGAATGAATGAATGGAGGGAATGAATGAAGGGAGGGAATGAATGAAGGGAATGAAGAGAATGAGTGGAATGAATGAATGAAAGGAATATACGAATGAATGGGAATGTATGAACGAAGGGAATGTATGAATGAAGGGAATGAATGAATGAATGAAGGGAACGAATGAAGAGAATGGATGAATGAAGGGAATGAGTGAATGAAGGGAATGGATGAATGGAGGGAATGAATGAAGGGAATGAGTGAATGAAAGGAATACACGAATGAATGGTAATGTATGAATGAATGGAGCGAATGAATGAAGGGATTGAACGAATGAAGGGCATGAGTGAACGAAGGGAATGATTGAATAAAGGGAATAAATGAATGAAGGGAACGAATGAAAGAAGGGAATGAATGAATGAAGGTAATAAAGGGAATGAATGAATGGCGGGAAAGAATGAATGAAGGGAATGAATGAATGGAGGGAATTAATGAAGGGAATGAAGAGAATGAGGGGAATGAATGAATGAAAGGGATATACGAATGAATGGGAATGTATGAATGAATGGAAGGAATGAATGGAGGGAATGAACGAATGAAGGGCATGAGTGAACGAAGGGAATGATTGAATAAAGGGAATAAATGAATGAAGGGAATGAATGAATGAAGGGAATGAATGAATGAATGAAGGGAACGAATGAAAGAAGAGAAAGAATGAATGAAGAGAATGAATTGAATTATGGGAATGAGGGGAATGAATCGAATGAAGGGAATGAGTGGATGAAAGGAATGAAAGGAATGAAGGGAATGAAGGGAACGAAAGGAATGAATGAATGAAGGGACTGAGTGAGTAAAGGGAATGAATGAATGAAGGATACGAAGGGAATAAGGGGAATGTATGAATGAAGGGAATGAGTGAGTGAAAGGAACGAACGGAACGAAGGGAACGAAGGGAATGAATGCATGAATGGAATGAATGAATGAATGGAAGGAATGAGTGGGGGGACTGAGTGAATGAAAGGAAGGAAAGGAATGAAGGGAATGAATAAATGAAGGGAACAAATGAATGAAGAGAATGAATGAATGAAGGGAATGAATGAATGAAGGGAATGAATGAATAAAGGGAATGAATTGAATGAAGGGAATGTGGGGAATGTATGAATAAAGGGAATGAGTGAGTGAAAGGAATGAAAGGAATGAAGGGAATGAAGGGAACGAAAGGAATGAATGAATGAAGGGAATGGGTGAAGGATGGGAACGAATGAATGAAGGGAATGAATGAATGAGGGGAATGAATGAATGAAGGGAATGAAACGAATGAAGGGCATGTGTGAACGAAGGGAATGATTGAATAAAGGGAATAAATGAATGAAGGGAATGACTGAATGTAGGTAATAAAGGGAATGAATGAATGAATGAAGGGAACGACTGAAGAGAATGGATGAATGAAGGGAATAAATGAATGAAGGGAATGGATGAATGGAGGGAATGAATGAAGGGAATGAAGAGAATGAGGGGAATAAATGAATGAAAGGAATGTACGAATGAATGGGAATAAATGAATGAAGGGAACGAATAAATGGAGGGCATGAATGAATGAAGGGAACGAGTGCATGAAGCAAATGAATGAATGAAGGTAATAAAGGGGATGAATGAATGAGGGGAATGAAGAGAATGAGGGCAACGTAGGGAATGAATGAACGAAGGGAATGTATGAATGAAGGGAATGAATGAATGAAGGGAATGAATGAATGGCGGGAATGAATGAAGGGAATGAGTGAATGAAAGGAATACACAAATGAAAGGTAATGTATGGATGAATGGAACGAATGAATGAAGGGATTGAACGAATGAAGGGCATGAGTAAACGAAGGGAATGATTGAATTAAGGGTATAAATGAATGAAGGGAACGAATGAAAGAAGGGAATGAATGAATGGAGGTAATAAAGGGAATGAATGAATGAGGGGAATGAAGAGAATGAGGGGAATGAATGAATGAAAGGAATCAACGATGAAGGGAATGAATGAATGGCGGGAATGAATGAATGAAGGGAATGAATGAAAGAAGAGAATGAATGAATGACGAGAATGAATTGAGTGAAGGTAATGAAGAGAATGAGGGGAACGAATGAACGAAGGGAATGAATGAACGAAGGGAATGAATGAATGAATGGAAATGAATGAATGAAGGGAATGAATGAATGAATGAAGGGAACGAATGAAGAGAATGGATGAATGAAGGGAATGAATGAATGAAGGGAATGGATGAATGGAGGGAATGAGTGAAGGGAATGAAGAGAATGAGGGGAATGAATGAAAGGAATATATAGGAATGAATATGAATGTATGAATGACGGGAACGAATGCATGGAGGGAATGAATGAATGGAGGGAATAAATAAATTAAGGGAATGAATGAATGTAGGTAATAAAGGGAATCAATGAGTGAAGGGAATGAATGAATGAAGGGGACGAATAAAAGAAGAGAACGAATGAATGAAGAGAATGAATTGAATGCATGGAATGAGGTGAATGAATGAAGGAAGGGAATGAATGAATGAAGGGTATGAACGAATGAATGGAATGAATGGATGAAGGGAATGAATGAATGAAAGGAATATACGAATGAATGGGAATGAATGAATGAAGGGAACGAACGAATGGAGGGAATGAATGAATGACGGGAACGAATGCATGAAGGGAATGAATTGAATGGTGGGAATCAATGGATGGAGGGAATGAGCGAATGGCGGGAATGAATGAATGAAGGGAATGAATGAATGGAGGGAATGAGTGAAGGGGGGGGGGGAATGAATGAAGGGAATGGAGAGAATGAGTGGAATGGATGAATGAAAGGAATATACGAATGAATGGGAATGTATGAACGAAGGGAATGAATGAATGAAGGGAATGACTGAATGTAGGTAATAAAGGGAATGAATGAATGAATGAAGGGAACGACTGAAGAGAATGGATGAATGAAGGGAATAAATGAATGAAGGGAATGGATGAATGGAGGGAATGAATGAAGGGAATGAAGAGAATGAGGGGAATAAATGAATGAAAGGAATGTACGAATGAATGGGAATAAATGAATGAAGGGAACGAATAAATGGAGGGAATGAATGAATGAAGGGAACGAGTGCATGAAGCAAATGAATGAATGAAGGTAATAAAGGGAATGAATGAATGAGGGGAATGAAGAGAATGACGGGAATGAGAGAATGAGGGCAACGTAGGGAATGAATGAACGAAGGGAATGTATGAATGAAGGGAATGAATGAATGAAGGGAATGATTGAATGGCGGGAATGAATGAAGGGAATGAGTGAATGAAAGGAATACACAAATGAAAGGTAATGTATGGATGAATGGAACGAATGAATGAAGGGATTGAACGAATGAAGGGCATGAGTAAACGAAGGGAATGATTGAATTAAGGGTATAAATGAATGAAGGGAACGAATGAAAGAAGGGAATGAATGAATGGAGGTAATAAAGGGAATGAATGAATGAGGGGAATGAAGGAATGAGGGAAATGAATGAATGAATGAAGGGAACGAATGAAAGAAGAGAAAGAATGAATGAAGAGAATGAATTGAATTATGGGAATGAGGGGAATGAATCGAATGAAGGGAATGAGAGGATAAAAGGAATGAAGGGAACGAATGAATGAAGGGAATGACTGAACGAAGGGAATGAATGAATGAAGGGAATGAATGAATGAATGGAATGAATGGGTGGGGGGAATGAGTGAATGAAAGGAAGGAAAGGAATGAAGGGAATGAATTGGACGAAAGGAATGAATGAATGAAGGGACTGAATGAACGAAGGGAATGTATGAATGAAGGGGATGAAGAGAATGAGCGGAATGAATGAATGAAGGGAATATAGGAATGAATGGGAATGTATGAATGAAGGGAGCGAATGCATGGAGGAAATGAATGAATGACGGGAACGAATGCATGAAGGGAATGAATGAATGAATGAAGGAAATGAATGAATGAAGGGAATTCGTGAATGAATGGAATGAAAGGAATGAACGGAATGAATGGTATCAAGGGAACGAAGCGAACGTACGAATGAAGGGAATGAATGAAGGAAGGGAATGAACGAATGAAGGGCATGAGTGAACGAAGGGAATGATTGAACGAAGGCAATGATTGAATAAAGGGAATAAATGAATGAAGGGAAAGAATGAATGAAGGGAATGAATTGAATGAAGGGAACAAATGAATGAAGAGAATGAATGAATGAAGGGAATGAATGAATGAAGGAAATGAATGAATGAAGGGAATGAATTGAATGAAGGGAATGAGGGGAATGAATGAATGAAGGGAATGAGTGGATGAAACGAATGGAAAGAATGAAGGGAATGAAGGGAACGAAAGTAATGTATGAATGAAGGGAATTAAGGAAGGATGGGAACGAATGAATGAAGGGAATGAATTATATGAAGGGTATGAATGTATGAAGTTAATGAATGGACGAAGGCAATGAATGAATGAGGGGAATGAATGAATCAAGGGGATGAGAGAACGAAAGGAATGAAGGGAATGAAGGGAATCAAGGGAATGAAGGGAATGAAGGGAATGAATGAATGGAGGGAATGAATGAAGGGAATGAAGAGAATGAGTGGAATGAATGAATGAAAGGAATATACGAACGAATGGGAATGTATGAATGAAGGGAACGAATGAATGGAGGGAATGAATGAATGAAGGGAACGAGTGAATGAAGGGAATGAATGAATGAAGGTAATAAAGGGAAGGAATGAATGAGGGGAATGAATCGAATGAAGGGAATGGGAGGAATGAATGAATGAACGGAATGAAGAGAATTAGGGGAATAAATGAATGAAAGGAATGTACGAATGAATGGGAATGAATGAATGGAGGGAACGAATGATTGAAGGGAATGAATGAATGAAGGGAACGAATGCATGGAGGGAATGAATGAATGGAGGGAATAAATAAATTAAGGGAATGAATGGATGTAGGTAATAAAGGGAATCAATGAGTGAAGGGAATGAATGAATGAAGGGGACGAATAAAAGAAGAGAACGAATGAATGAAGAGAATGAATTGAATGCATGGATTGAGGTGAATGAATGAATGAAGGGAATGAATGAAGGAATGGAATGAATGACTGGAGGGAATCAGTGAATGAAAGGAATGAATGAATGAAGGGAATGAATTGAATGAGGGGAATGAAGGGAACGAAGGCAATGAATGAATGAAGTGAATGAATGAAGGAAGGGAATGAATGAATGAAGGGTATGAACAAATGAATGGAATGAATGGATGAAGGGAATGAATGAATGAAAGGAATATACGAATGAATGGGAATGTATGAATGAAGGGAACGAATGAATGGAGAGAATGAATGAATGACGGGAACGAATGCATGAAGGGAATGAATTGAATGGTGGGAATCAATGGATGAAGGGAATGAGCGAATGGCGGGAATGAATGAATGAAGGGAATGAATGAATGGAGGGAATGAGTGAAGGGG
Organism: Megachile leachella; assembly: GCA_963576845.1. NCBI lineage: Eukaryota > Metazoa > Arthropoda > Insecta > Hymenoptera > Megachilidae > Megachile > Megachile leachella. The sequence goes on along the minus strand of CAUYWW010000227.1, from coordinate 773,498 downwards.
GGGGGGGAATGAATGAAGGGAATGAAGAGAATGAGTGGAATGAATGAATGAAAGGAATATACGAATGAATGGGAATGTATGAACGAAGGGAATGAATGAATGAAGGGAATGATCGAATGAAGGGCATGAGTGAACGAAGGGGATGATTGAATAAAGGGAATAAATGAATGAAGGGAATGACTGAATGTAGGTAATAAAGGGAATGAATCAATGAATGAAGGGAACGACTGAAGAGAATGGATGAAAGAAGGGAATGAATGAATGAAGGGAATGGATGAATGGAGGGAATGAATGAAGGGAATGAAGAGAATGAGGGGACTGAAATGAAGGATTGGAACGAATGAATGAAGGTAATGAAGGAATGAGGGGAATGAATTATATGAAGGGAATACGTGGAATGAAACAATTGAGGGAAATGAGTGAATGAATCGAATGCACGGAATGAAGCGAACGAAGGGAATGAATGACTGAACGGAATGAATGAATGAAAGGAATGTACGAATGAATGGGGATGAATGAGTGAAGGGAACGAATAAATGGAGGGAATGAATGAAGGGAATGAATGTATGAAGGTAATAAAGGGAATGAGGGGAATGAATGAATGACGGGAATGAGAGAATGAGGGCAACGTAGGGAATGAATGAACGAAGGGAATGTATGAATGAAGGGAATGAATGAATGAAGGGAATGAATGAATGGCGGGAATGAATGAATGAAGGGAATGAAAGGAATACACGAATGAATGGTAATGTATGAATGAATGGAACGAATGAACGAAGCGATTGAACGAATGAAGGGCATGAGTGAACGAAGGGACTGATTGAATAAAGGGAATAAATGAATGAAGGGCACGAATGAAAGAAGAGAATGAATGAATGAAGGTAATAAAGGGAATGAATGAATGAGGGGAATGAAGAGAATGATGGGAATGAAGAGAATGAGTTGAATGAGTGAATGAAAGGAATATACGAATGAATGGTAATGTATGAATGAATGGAACGAATGAATGAAGGGATTGAACGAATGAAGGGCATGAGTGAACGAAGGGAATGATTGAATAAAGGGAATAAATGAATGAAGGGAACGAATGAAAGAAGGGAATGAATGAATGAGTTGAATGAAGAGAATGACGGGAATGAGAGAATGAGGGCAACGTAGGGAATGAATGAACGAAGGGAATGAATAAATGAAGGGAATGAATTGAATGAGGGGAATGAGGGGACTGAATGATTGGAGGGAGTGCGTGAATGAATGGAATGAAAGGAATGAAGGGAATGAATGGAATCAAGGAAGCCAAGCGAACGTACGAATGAAGGGAATGAATGAATGAAGGGAACGAATGAATGAAGGGAATGAACGAATGAAGGGCATGAGTGAACGAAGGGAATGATTGAATAAAGGGAATAAATGAATGAAGGGAACGAATGAAAGAAGGGAATGAACGAATGAAGGTAATAAAGGGAATGAATGAATGAGGGGAGTGAAGAGAATGACGGGAATGAGAGAATGAGGGCAACGTAGGGAATGAATGAACGAAGGGAATCAATGAATGAAGGGAATGAATTGAATGAGGGGAATGAGGGGACTGAATGATTGAAGGGAATGCGTGAATGAATGGAATGAAGGGAATGAAGGGAATGAATGGAATCAAGGAAGCCAAGCGAACGTACGAATGAAGGGAATGAATGAATGAAGGGAACGAATGAATGATGGGAATGAACGAATGAAGGGCATGAGTGAACGAAGGGAATGATTGAATAAAGGGAATAAATGAATGAAGGGAATGAATGGATGAAGGGAATGAATGAATGAAAGGAATGTACGAATGAATGGGAATGAATGAATGAAGGGAACGAATAAATGGAGGGAATGAATGAATGAAGGGAACGAGTGAATGAAGGGAGTGAATGAATGAAGGTAATAAAGGGAATGAATGAATGAGGGGAATGAATGAATGAAAGGAATCAACGATGAAGGGAATGAATGAATGGCGGGAATGAATGAATGAAGGGAACGAATGAATGGAGGGAATGAATGAATCGAATGAAGAGAATGAGGGGAATGAATGAATGAAAGGAATATACGATTGAATGGGAATGTATGAATGAAGGGATGAAATGAATGCAGGGAATGAACGAATGAAGGGCATGAGTGAGCGAAGGGAATGATTGAATAAAGGGAATAAATGAATGAAGGGAATGAATGAATAAGGGGAATGAATGAATGAATGAAGGGAACAAATGAAAGAAGAGAAAGAATGAATGAAGAGAATGAATTGAATTATGGGAATGAGGGGAATGAATCGAATGAATGGAATGAGGGGATGAACGGAATGAAGTGAACGAATGAATGAAGGGAATGACTGAGCGAAGGGAATGAATGAATGAAGGGAATGAATGAATGAATGGAATGAATGAGTGGGGGGAATGAGTGAATGAAAGGAAGGAAAGGAATGAAGGGAATGAATTGGACGAAAGGAATGAATGAATGAAGGGACTGAATGAACGAAGGGAATGTATGAATGAAGGGGATGAAGAGAATGAGCGGAATGAATGAATGAAAGGAATATACGAATGAATGGGAATGTATGAATGAAGGGAACGAATGAATGGAGGAAATGAATGAATGACGGGAACGAATGCATGAAGGGAATGAATGAATGAATGAAGGAAATGAATGAATGAAGGGAATTCGTGAATGAATGGAATGAAAGGAATGAAGGGAATGAATGGAATCAAGGGAACGAAGCGAACGTACGAATGAAGGGAATGAATGAAGGAAGGGAATGAACGAATGAAGGGCACGAGTGAACGAAGGGAATGATTGAACGTAGGAAATTATTGAATAAAGGGAATCAATGAATGAAGGGAAAGAATGAATGAAGGGAATGAATTGAATGAAGGGAACAAATGAATGAAGAGAATGAATGAATGAAGGGAATGAATGAATGAAGGAAATGAATGAATGAAGGAAATGAATGAATAAAGGGAATGAATTGAATGAAGGGAATGAGGGGAATGAATGAATGAAGGGAATGAGTGGATGAAAGGAATGAAAAGAATGAAGGGAATGAAGGGAACGAAAGTTATGAATGAATGAAGGGAATTAATGAAGGATGGGAACGAATGAATGAAGGGAATGAATGAATGAATGGAATGAAGAGAATGAGGGGAATAAATGAATGAAAGGAATGTACGAATGAATGGGAACGAATGTATGAAGGGAACGAATAAATGGAGGGAATGAATGAATGAAGGGAACTAGTGAATGAAGGGAATGAATGAATGAAGGGAATGAATAAATGAAGGGAATGAATGAATGGCGGGAATGAATGATTGAAGGGAATGAATGAATGGAGGGAATGAATGAAGTCAATGAGTGAATGAAAGGAATACACGAATGAATGGTAATGTATGAATGAATGGAACGAATGAATGAAGGGATTGAACGAATGAAGGGCTTGAGTGAACGAAGGGAATGATTGAATAAAGGGAATAAATGAATGAAGGGAATGAATGAAAGAAGAGAATGAATGAATAAAGGGAATGACTGAATGAAGGGAATGAAGCGAATGAGGGGAATAAATGAATGAAAGATATGTGCGAATGAATGGGAATGAATGAATGTAGGGAACGAATAAATGGAGGGAATGAATGAATGAAGGGAACGAGTGAACGAAGGGAATGATTGAATAAAGGGAATAAATGAATGGAGGGAATGAATGAATGAAGACAATGAATTGAATGATGGGAATGAGGGGAATGAATCGAATGAAGGGAATGAGATTATGAAAGGAATGAAGGGAACGAATGAATGAAGGGAATGAATTAATGAAGGGAATGAATGAATGAAGGCAATGAATGAATGGAGGGAATGAATGAAGGGAATGAAGAGAATGAGGGGAATGAATGAATGAAAGGAATATACGAATGAATGGGAATGTATGAATGAAGGGAAGGAATGAATGGAGGGAATGAACGAATGAAGGGCATGAGTGAACGAAGGGAATGATTGAATAAAGGGGATAAATGAATGAAGCGAACGAATGAAAGAAGAGAATGAATGAATAAAGGGAATGACTGAATGAAGGGAATGAAGCGAATGAGGGGAATAAATGAATGAAAGGAATACACGAATGAATGGGAATGTATGAATGAAGGGAAGGAATGAATGGAGGGAATGAACGAATGAAGGGCATGAGTGAACGAAGGGAATGATTGAATAAAGGGGATAAATGAATGAAGCGAACGAATGAAAGAAGAGAATGAATGAATAAAGGGAATGACTGAATGAAGGGAATGAAGCGAATGAGGTGAATAAATGAATGAAAGGAATTTACGAATGAATGGGAATGACTGAATGTAGGGAACGAATAAATGGAGGGACTGAATTGAATGAGGGGAATGAGGGGACTGAATGATTGAAGGGAATGCGTGAATGAATGGAATGAAGGGAATGAAGGGAATGAATGGAATCAAGGAAGCCAAGCGAACGTATGAATGAATGGAATGAATGAATGAAGGGAACGAATGAATGAGGGGAATGAACGAATGAAGGGCACGAGTGAACGAAGGGAATGATTGAATGAAGGGAATAAATGAATGAAGGGTATGAATGAATGAATGAAGGGAACGAATGAAAGAAGAGAAAGAATGAATGAAGAGAATGAATTGAATTATGGGAATGAGGGGAATGAATCGAATGAAGGGAATAAGAGGATGAAAGGAATGAAGGGAACGAATGAATGAAGGGAATGACTGAACGAAGGGAATGAATGAATGAAGGGAATGAATGAATGAATGGAATGAATGAGTGGGGGGTATGAGTGAATGAAGGGAATGAATGTATGAAGGTAATAAAGGGAATGAGGGGAATGAATGAATGACGGGAATGAGAGAATGAGGGCAACGTAGGGAATGAATGAACGAAGGGATTGAATGAATAAAGGGAATGAATGAATGAAGGAAATGAATGAATGGAGGGAATGAATGAATCGAATGAAGAGAACGGGGGGAATGAAGGAATGAAAGGAATATACGAATGAATGGGAATGTATGAATGAAGGGATGGAATGAATGGAGGGAATGAACGAATGAAGGGCATGAGTGAACGAAGGGAATGATTGAATAAAGGGAATAAATGAATGGAGGGAATGAATGAATGAGGGGAATGAATGAATGAATGAAGGGAATGAATGAAAGAAGAGAATGAATGAATGACGAGAATGAATTGAGTGAAGGTAATGAAGAGAATGAGGGGAACGAATGAACGAAGGGAATGAATGAACGAAGGGAATGAATGAATGAATGGAAATGAATGAATGAAGGGAATGAATGAATGAATGAAGGGAACGAATGAAGAGAATGGATGAATGAAGGGAATGAATGAATGAAGGGAATGGATGAATGGAGGGAATGAGTGAAGGGAATGAAGAGAATGAGGGGAATGAATGAAAGGAATATATAGGAATGAATATGAATGTATGAATGACGGGAACGAATGCATGGAGGGAATGAATGAATGGAGGGAATAAATAAATTAAGGGAATGAATGAATGTAGGTAATAAAGGGAATCAATGAGTGAAGGGAATGAATGAATGAAGGGGACGAATAAAAGAAGAGAACGAATGAATGAAGAGAATGAATTGAATGCATGGAATGAGGTGAATGAATGAATGAAGGGAATGAATGAATGAATGGAATGAATGACTGGAGGGAATGAGTGAATGAAAGGAATGAATGAATGAAGGGAATGAATTGAATGAGGGGAATGAAGGGAACGAAGGCAATGAATGAAGGGAATGAATTGAATGAGGGGAATGAAGGGAACGAAGGCAATGAATGAATGAAGTGAATGAATGAAGGAAGGGAATGAATGAATGAAGGGTATGAACGAATGAATGGAATGAATGGATGAAGGGAATGAATGAATGAAAGGAATATACGAATGAATGGGAATGAATGAATGAAGGGAACGAACGAATGGAGGGAATGAATGAATGACGGGAACGAATGTATGAAGGGAATGAATGAATGAAGGGAATGAATGAATGAAGGGAACGAATAAATGGAGGGAATGAATGAATGAAGGGAACGAGTGAATGAAGGGAATGAATGAATGAAGGTAATAAAGGGAATGAATGAATGAGGGGAATGAAGAGAATGACGGGAATGAGAGAATGAGGGCAACGTAGGGAATGAATGAACGAAGGGAATGTATGAATGAAGGGAATGAATGAATGAAGGGAATGAATGAATGGCGGGAATGAATGAATGAAGGGAATGAATGAATGGAGGGAATGAATGAAGGGAATGAGTGAATGAAAGGAATACACGAATGAATGGTAATGTATGAATGAATGGAACGAATGAATGAAGGGATTGAACGAATGAAGGGCATGAGTGAACGAAGGGAATGATTGAATAAAGGGAATAAATGAATGAAGGGAACGAATGAAAGAAGGGAATGAATGAATGAAGGTAATAAAGGGAATGAACGAATGAGGGGAATGAAGAGAATGACGGCAATGAGAGAATGAGGGCAACGTAGGGAATGAATGAACGAAGGGAATGAATAAATGAAGGGAATGAATTGAATGAGGGGAATGAGGGGACTGAATGATTGGAGGGAGTGCGTGAATGAATGGAATGAAAGGAATGAAGGGAATGAATGGAATCAAGGAAGCCAAGCGAACGTACGAATGAAGGGAATGAATGAATGAAGGGAACGAATGAATGAAGGGAATGAACGAATGAAGGGCATGAGTGAACGAAGGGAATGATTGAATAAAGGGAATAAATGAATGAAGGGAACGAATGAAAGAAGGGAATGAACGAATGAAGGTAATAAAGGGAATGAATGAATGAGGGGAGTGAAGAGAATGACGGGAATGAGAGAATGAGGGCAACGTAGGGAATGAATGAACGAAGGGAATCAATGAATGAAGGGAATGAATTGAATGAGGGGAATGAGGGGACTGAATGATTGAAGGGAATGCGTGAATGAATGGAATGAAGGGAATGAAGGGAATGAATGGAATCAAGGAAGCCAAGCGAACGTACGAATGAAGGGAATGAATGAATGAAGGGAACGAATGAATGATGGGAATGAACGAATGAAGGGCATGAGTGAACGAAGGGAATGATTGAATAAAGGGAATAAATGAATGAAGGGAATGAATGGATGAAGGGAATGAATGAATGAAAGGAATGTACGAATGAATGGGAATGAATGAATGAAGGGAACGAATAAATGGAGGGAATGAATGAATGAAGGGAACGAGTGAATGAAGGGAGTGAATGAATGAAGGTAATAAAGGGAATGAATGAATGAGGGGAATGAATGAATGAAAGGAATCAACGATGAAGGGAATGAATGAATGGCGGGAATGAATGAATGAAGGGAACGAATTAATGGAGGGAATGAATGAATCGAATGAAGAGAATGAGGGGAATGAATGAATGAAAGGAATATACGATTGAATGGGAATGTATGAATGAAGGGATGGAATGAATGCAGGGAATGAACGAATGAAGGGCATGAGTGAGCGAAGGGAATGATTGAATAAAGGGAATAAATGAATGAAGGGAATGAATGAATAAGGGGAATGAATGAATGAATGAAGGGAACGAATGAAAGAAGAGAAAGAATGAATGAAGCGAATGAATTGAATTATGGGAATGAGGGGAATGAATCGAATGAAGGGAATGAGAGGATGAACGGAATGAAGTGAACGAATGAATGAAGGGAATGACTGAGCGAAGGGAATGAATGAATGAAGGGAATTAATGAATGCATGGAATGAATGAGTGGGGGGAATGAGTGAATGAAAGGAAGGAAGGGAATGAATGGAATGAATTGGACGAAAGGAATGAGTGAATGAAGGTACTGAATGAACGAAGGGAATGTATGAATGAAGGGGATGAAGAGAATGAGCGGAATGAATGAAAGAAAGGAATATACGAATGAATGGGAATGTATGAATGAATGGAACGAATGAATGGAGGAAATGAATGAATGACGGGAACGAATGCATGAAGGGAATGAATGAATGAAGGGAATTAATGAAGGATGGGAACGAATGAATGAAGGGAATGAATGAATGAATGGAATGAAGAGAATGAGGGGAAAAATGAATGAAAGGAATGTACAAATGAATGGGAACGAATGTATGAAGGGAACGAATAAACGGAGGGAATGAATGAATGAAGGGAACTAGTGAATGAAGGGAATGAATGAATGAAGGGAATGAAGGAATGAAGGGAATGAATGAATGGAGGGAATGAATGAAGGGAATGAAGAGAATGAGGGGAATGAATGAATGAAAGGAATATACGAATGAATGGGAATGTATGAATGAAGGGAAGGAATGAATGGAGGGAATAAACGAATGAAGGGCATGAGTGAACGAAGGGAATGATTGAATAAAGGGGATAAATGAATGAAGCGAACGAATGAAAGAAGAGAATGAATGAATAAAGGGAATGACTGTATGAAGGGAATGAAGCGAATGAGGGGAATAAATGAATGAAAGGAATGTACGAATGAATGGGAATGAATGAATGTAGGGTACGAATAAATGGAGGGAATGAATGAATGAAGGGAACGAGTGAACGAAGGGAATGATTGAATAAAGGGAATAAATGAATGGAGGGAATGAATGAATGAAGGGAATGAATGAATGAATGAAGGGAACGAATGAAAGAAGAGAAAGAATGAATTGAATTATGGGAATGAGGGGAATGAATCGAATGAAGGGAATAAGAGGATGAAAGGAATGAAGGGAACGATTGAATGAAGGGAATGACTGAACGAAGGGAATGAATGAATGAAGGGAATGAATGAATGAATGGAATGAATGAGTCGGGGGAATGAGTGAATGAAGGGAATGAATGTATGAAGGTAATAAAGGGAATGAGGGGAATGAATGAATGACGGGAATGAGAGAATGAGGGCAACGTAGGCAATGAATGAACGAAGGGAATGAATGAATGAAGGGAATGAATGAATGAAGGGAATGAAATAATGAAGGGAATGAATGAATGAAAGGAATGTACTAACGAATGGGAATGAATGAATGTAGGGAACGAATAAATGGAGGGAATGAATGAATGAAGGAAACGAGTGAATGAAGGGAATGAATGAATGAGGGGAATGAAGAGAATGAGGGGAATGAATGAATGAAAGGAATCAACGATGAAGGGAATGAATGAATGAAGGGAATGAATGAATGGAGGGAATGAATGAATCGAATGAAGAGAATGAGGGGAATGAATGAATGAAAGGAATATACGAATGAATGGGAATGTATGAATGAAGGGATGGAATGAATGGAGGGTATGAATGAATGAAGGGAATGACTGAGCGAAGGGAATGAATGAATGAAGGGAATGAATGAATGAAGGTAATAAAGGGAATGAGGGGAATGAATGAATGACGGGAATGAGAGAATGAGGGCAACGTAGGGAATGAATGAACGAAGGGAATGTATGAATGAAGGGAATGAATGAATGAAGGGAATGAATGAATGTAGGGAATGAATGAATGAATGAAGGGAACGAATGAATGAAGACAATGAATTGAATGATGGGAATGAGGGGAATGAATCGAATGAAGGGAATGAGATTATGAAAGGAATGAAGGGAACGAATGAATGAAGGGAATGAATTAATGAAGGGAATGAATGAATGAAGGCAATGAATGAATGGAGGGAATGAATGAAGGGAATGAAGAGAATGAGGGGAATGAATGAATGAAAGGAATATACGAATGAATGGGAATGTATGAATGAAGGGGAGGAATGAATGGAGGGAATGAACGAATGAAGGGCATGAGTGAACGAAGGGAATGATTGAATAAAGGGGATAAATGAATGAAGCGAACGAATGAAAGAAGAGAATGAATGAATAAAGGGAATGACTGAATGAAGGGATTGAAGCGAATGAGGGGAATAAATGAATGAAAGGAATGTACGAATGAATGGGAATGAATGAATGTAGGGAACGAATAAATGGAGGGAATGAATGAATGAAGGGAACGAGTGAATGAAGGGAATAAATGAAGGGAATGAAGAGAGTGAGAGGAATGAATGAATGAAAGGAATATACGAATGAATGGGAATGTATGAATAAATGGAACGAATGAATGGAGGGAATGAATTAATGACGGGAACGATTGCATGAAGGGAATGAATGAATGAAGGGAATGAATAAATGAAGGGACTGAATTGAATGAGGGGAATGAGGGGACTGAATGATTGAAGGGAATGCGCGAATGAATCGAATGAAGGGAATGAGAGGATGAATGGAATGAAGTGAACGAATGAATGAAGGGAATGATTGAGCGAAGGGAATGAATGAATGAAGGGAATGAATGAATGAATGGAATGAATGAGTGGGGGGAACGAGTGAATGAACGGAAGGAAAGGAATGAAGGGAATGAATTGAACGAAAGGAATGAATGAATGAAGGGACTGAATGAACGAAGGGAATGTATGAATGAAGGTAATGAAGAGAATGAGCGGAATGAATGAATGAAGGGAATATAGGAATGAATGGGAATGTATGAATGAAGGGAGCGAATGCATGGAGGAAATGAATGAATGACGGGAACGAATGCATGAAGGGAATGAATGAATGAATGAAGCAAATGAATGAATGAAGGGAATTCGTGAATGAATGGAATGAAAGGAATGAAGGGAATGAATGGAATCAAGGGAACGAAGCGAACGTACGAATGAAGGGAATGAATGAAGGAAGGGAATGAACGAATGAAGGGCATGAGTGAACGAAGGGAATGATTGAACGAAGGGAATGATTGAATAAAGGGAATAAATGAATGAAGGGAAAGAATGAATGAAGAGAATGAATGAATGAAGGGAATGAATGAATGAAGGGAATGAATGAATGAATGGAATGAAGAGAATGAGGGGAATAAATGAATGAAAGGAATGTACGAATGAATGGGAATGAATGTATGAAGGGAACGAATAAACGGAGGGAATGAATGAATGAAGGGAACTAGTGAATGAAGGGAATGAATGAATGAAAGGAACTAGTGAATGAAGGGAATGAATGAATGAAGGGATTTTTGGCGGTTCAGCTAGCTATGGTAGAGAGGGTAGGAAAAGTAAAGGAGAGGGAGAACGTTTCGTCCGGGACCTGCTAGTGGACTCACCAGTAAGGCATCCTAGCAGGCCCTTGCCTTAGACGCGGGGATGTAAGGAAGGGATGGACAGGAACTATATATATGAATAGGAAGGCTCTTGGAGTACTTGCGAGAAAGTCAAGTCTCGATCCTATGCGCCGTCTAGTGGCGATGAGCGTGGGAGTGAAACCGCCACAGGAATGAATGAATGAAGGGAATCAACGGAAGAAGGGAATGAACGAATGGCGGGAATGTATGAATGAAGGGAATGAGTAAGTGAAGGGAATGCATGAGTGAAGGGAATGCATGAATGAAAGGAATGAATTGAATGATAGGAATGAATGAACGAAGGGAACGCATGAATGAAGGGAATGACTGGATGAAGGGAATGAATGAATGAAGGGAATGAATGGTCGAAGGGAATGAATTGAATGAAAGGAATGAATGAATGAACGGAATGAGTGAATGAAGGGAATGAATTGAATAAATGGAATGTGGGGAATGAATGAATGGAGGGAATGAGTGAATGAAAGGAATGGTAGGAATGAAGGGTATTAAGGGAACGAAAGTGATGAATGAATGAAGGGAATTAATGAAGGATGGGAACGAATGAATGAAGGGAATGAATGAATGAGGGGAATGAGAGGAATGAACGACTGAAGGGAACGAATGAGTGAAGAGAATGACTGAATGAAGGGAATGAATGAATGAAGGGAATGAATGAATGAAGGGAATGAATTCAATGAAAGAAATGAATGAATGAAGGGAATGAATGAATGAAGGGAATGAGTGAATGAAAGGAATGAAACGAATGAAGGGAACGAAAGGAATGAATGAATGAAGGTAATGAATGAAGGATGGGAACGAATGAATGAAGGGAATGAATTGTATGAAGGGAATACGGGAAATGAAACAATTGAGGGAAATGAGTGAATGAAAGGAATGAACGGAATGAGGGGAACGAACGGAATGAATGTACGAAGGGAATGAACGAAGGAAGGGAATGAATGGATGAACTGAATGAATTGAATGAAAGGAATGAATGAATGAACGGAATGAGTGAATGAAGGGAATGAATTGAATGAAGGGAATGTGGGGAATGAATGAATGAAGGGAATGAGTGAACGAAAGGAATGAAGGGCATGAAGGGAACGAAAGGAATGAATGAATGAAGGGAATTAATGAAGGATGGGAACGAATGAATGAAGGGAAGGAATGAATGAAGGGAATGACTGAACGAAGGGAATGAATGAATGAAGGGAATGAATGAATGAAGGGAATGAAGAGGTTGAGGGGAATAAATGAATGAAAGGAATATACGAATGAATGGGAATGAATGAATGAAGGGAATGGATGAATGAAGGGAATGAACGAATGAATTGCATGAGTGAACGAAGTTAATGATCGAATAAAGCTAATAAATGAATGAAGGTAATGAATAAATGAAGGGAATGAATTGAATGAAGGGAACAAACGAATTGAGAGAATGAATGAATGAAGGGAATGAATGAATGAAGGGAATGAATGAATAAAGGGAATGAATTGAATGAAGGGAATGAGGGGAATGAATGAATGAACGGAATGAAAGAATGAGGGGAATAAATGAATGAAAGGAATGTAGGAATGAATGAGAATGAATGTATGAAGGGAACGAATAAACGGAGGGAATGCATGAATGAAGAGAACGAGTGAATCAAGGGAATGAATTGAATGAAGGGAACAAATGAATGAAGAGAATGAATGAATGAAGGGAGTGAATGAATGAAAGGAATGAATTCAATCAAGGGAGTGTGGGGAATGTATCAATTAAGGGAATGAGTGAATGAAACGAATGAAAGGAATGAAGGGAATGAAGGGAACGAAAGTAATGAATGAATGAAGGGAATGACTGAACGAACGGAATGAATGAATGAAGGGAATGAAGAGAATGAGGTGAATAAATGAATGAAAGGAATGTACGAATGAATGGGAATGAATGTATGAAGGGAACGCATAAACGGGGGGAATGAATGAATGAAGGGAACGAGTGAATGAAGGGAATGAATGAATGAAGGGAATGAATGAATGAAGGGAATCAACGGAAGAAGAGAATGAATGATTGGCGGAAATGAATGAATGAAGGGAATGGATGATTGCAGGGAATGAATGAGGGGAACGAAGCGAATGTACGTAACGAGTGAATGAGTAAAATGAGTGAATGAATGTAGGGAATGAGGGGAATGAATGAATGAAAGGAACGAATGAATGAGGAGAATGAATGAATGCAGGGAATTAATGAATGAAGGGAATGAATGAATGAAGGGAATTAATGAATAAAGGGAATGAAATGAATGAAGGGAATGAGGGGAATGAATGAATGAAGGGAATGAGTGGATGAAAGGAATGAAAGGTATGAAGGGAATGAAGGGAACGTAAGGAATGAATGAATGAAGGGACTGAATGAGCGAAGGGAATGAATGAATGAAGGGAATGAATGGACGAAGGGAATGAATGAATGAAGAGAATGAACGAATGAAGGGCATGTGTGAACGAAGGGAATGATTGAATAAAGGGAATGAATGAATGAAGGGAATGAATTGAATGAAGGGAACAAATGAATCAAGAGAATGAATGAATGAAGGGAATGAATTGAATGAAGGGAATCAGGGGAATGAATGAATGAAGGGAATGAGTAGTTGAAAGGAATGAAAGGTATGAAGGGAATGAAGGGAACGTAAGGAATGAATGCATGAAGGGACTGAATGAGCGAAGGGAATGAATGAATGCAGGGAATGAAGAGAATGAGGGGAATGAATGAATGAAGGATATGAAACGAATGAAGGGAACGAAAGGAATGAATGAATGAAGGGAATGAATGAAGGATGGGAACGAATGAATGAAGGGAATGAATGAATGAAGGGAATGAATTATATGAAGGCACTAAGGGGAATGAAACAATTGAGCGAAATGAGTGAATGAAAGGAATGAACGGAATGAGGGGAACGAAGGGAATGAATGAACGAAGGGAATGAATGAAGGAAGGGAATGAATGGATGAAGGGAATGAATGAATGAAGGGCATGAGTGAACGAAGGGAATGAATGAATGAAGGGAATGTACGAATGAATGGGAATGAATGTATGAAGGGAACGAATAAACGGAGGGAATGAATGAATGGAGGGAACGAGTGAATGAAGGGAACGAATGAATGAGGGTAATAAAGGGAATGAATGAATGAAGGGAATGAACGGAAGAAGAGTATGAATGAATGGCGGGACTGAATGAATGAAGGGAATGGATGATTGGAGGGAATGAATGAAGGGAACGAAGCGAATGTACGTAATGAGTGAATGAGTAAAATGAGTGAATGAATGTAAGGAATGAGGGGAATGAATGAATGTTAGGAACGAAAGAATGAAGAGAATGAATGAATGAAGGGAGTGAATGAATGAAGGGAATGAATTGAATGAAAGAAACGAATGAATGAAGGGAATGAGTGAATCAAGGGAATGAATTGGATGCAAGCAATGAGGGGAATAGAGGAATGAAGGGAATGAGCGAATGAAAGGAATGAAACGAATGAAGGGGACGAAAGGAATGAATGAAAAGAGGGACTGAATGAGCGAAGGGAATGAATGAATGAATGAAGGGAATGAGGAGAATGAGGGGAATGAATGAATGAAAGGAATGAAACGAATGAAGGGAACGAAAGGAGTGAATGAATGAAGGGAATGAATGAAGGGTGGGAACGAATGAATGAAGGGAATGAATGAATGAAGGGAATGAATTATATGAAGGGAATACGGGGAATGAAACAATTGAGGGAAATGAGTGAATGAAAGGAATGAACGGAATGAGGGGAACGAAGGGCATGAATGAGCGAAGGGAATGAATGAAGGAGGGGAATGAATGGATGAAGGGAATGAATTGAATGAAAGGAATGCATGATTGAACGGAATGAGTGAATGAAGGGAATGGATTGAATGAAGGGAATGTGGGGAATATATGAATGAAAGGAATGAGTGAGTGAAAGGAATGAAGGGAATGAATTGAATGAAGGGAATGTGGGGAATGTATGAATGAAGGGAATGAGTGAGTGAAAGGAATGAAAGGAATGAAGGGAATGAAGGGAACGAAAGGAATGAATGAATGAAGGGAATGGGTGAAGGATGGGAACGAATGAATGAAGGGAATGAATGAATGAGGGGAATGAATGAATGAAAAGAATGAAACGAATGAAGGGCATGTGTGAACGAAGGGAATGATTGAATAAAGGGAATGAATGAATGAAGGGAATGAATTGAATGAAGGGAACAAATGAATGAAGAGAATGAATGAATGAAGGGAATGAATGAATAAAGGGAATGAATTGAATGAAGGGAATGAGGGGAATGAATGAATGAAGGGAATGAGTGGATGAAAGGAATGAAAGGTATGAAGGGAATGAAGGGAACGTAAGGAATGAATGCATGAAGGGACTGAATGAGCGAAGGGAATGAATGAATGCAGGGAATGAAGAGAATGAGGGGAATGAATGAATGAAGGGAATGAAACGAATGAAGGGAACGAAAGGAATGAATGAATGAAGGGAATGAATGAAGGATGGGAACGAATGAATGAAGGGAATGAATGAATGAAGGGAATGAATTATATGAAGGCACTAAGGGGAATGAAACAATTGAGCGAAATGAGTGAATGAAAGGAATGAACGGAATGAGGGGAACGAAGGGAATGAATGAAGGAAGGGAACGCATAAACGGGGGGAATGAGTGAATGAAGGGAACGAGTGAATGAAGGGAATGAATGAATGAAGGGAACGAGTGAATGAAGGGAATGAATGAATGAAGGGAATGAAGAGAATGAGGGGAATAAATGAATGAAAGGTATGTACGAATGAATGGGAATGAATGTATGAAGGGAACGCATAAACGGGGGGAATGAATGAATGAAGGGAACGAGTGAATGAAGGGAATGAATGAATGAAGGTAATAAAGGGAATGAATGAATGAAGGGAATGAATGAATGAAGGGCATCAACGGAAGAAGAGAATGAATGAATGGCGGGAATGAATGAATGAAGGGAATGGATGATTGGAGGGAATGAATGAAGGGAACGAAGCGAATGCACGTAATGAGTGAATGAGTAAAATGAGTGAATGAATGTTTGGAATGAGGGGAATGAATGAATGAAAGGAACGAATGAATGAAGAGAATGAATGAATGCAGGGAATGAATGAATGAAGGGAATGAATGAATGAAGGGAATGAATTGAATGAAAGAAATGAATGAATGAAGGGAATGAGTGAATGAAAGGAATGAAAGGAATGAAGGGAATGAAGGGGACGAGAGGAATGAATGAATGGTGGGACTGCATGAACGAAGGGAATGTATGAATGAAGGGAATGAAGAGAATGAGCGGAATGAATGAATGAAAGGAATATACGAATGAATGGGAATGTATGAATGAGGGGAACGATGAATGGAGGGAATGAATGAATGACGGGGACGAATGCATGAAGGGAATGAATAAATGAAGGGAATGAATGAATGAAGGGAATTCGCGAATGAATGGAATGAAAGGAATGAAGGGAATGAATGGAATCAAGGCAACGAAGCGAACGTACGAATGAAGGGCATGTGTGAACGAAGGCAATGATTGAATAAAGGGAATAAATGAATGAAGGGAATGAATGAATGAATGAATGAAGGGACTGAATGAGCGAAGGGAATGAATGAATGAAGGGAATGAATGAAGGATGGGAACGAATGAATGAAGGGAATGAATGAATGAAGGGAATGAATTATATGAAGGCACTAAGGGGAATGAAACAATTGAGCGAAATGAGTGAATGAAAGGAATGAACGGAATGAGGGGAACGAAGGGAATGAATGAACGAAGGGAATGAATGAAGGAAGGGAATGAATGGATGAAGGGAATGAATGAATGAAGGGCATGAGTGAACGAAGGGAATGAATGAATGAAGGGAATGTACGAATGAATGGGAATGAATGTATGAAGGGAACGAGTAAACGGAGGGAATGAATGAATGGAGGGAACGAGTGAATGAAGGGAACGAATGAATGAGGGTAATAAAGGGAATTAATGAATGAAGGGAATGAACGGAAGAAGAGTATGAATGAATGGCGGGAATGAATGAATGAAGGGAATGGATGATTGGAGGGAATGAATGAAGGGAACGAAGCGAATGTACGTAATGAGTGAATGAGTAAAATGAGTGAATGAATGTAAGGAATGAGGGGAATGAATGAATGTTAGGAACGAAAGAATGAAGAGAATGAATGAATGAAGGGAATGAATGAATGAAGGGAATGAATGAATGAAGGGAATGAATTGAATGAAAGAAACGAATGAATGAAGGGAATGAGTGAATCAAGGGAATGAATTGGATGCAAGCAATGAGGGGAATAAAGGAATGACTGGAATGAGCGAATGAAAGGAATGAAACGAATGAAGGGGACGAAAGGAATGAATGAAAGGAGGAACTGAATGAGCGAAGGGAATGAATGAATGAATGAAGGGAATGAGGAGAATGAGGGGAATGAATGAATGAAAGGAATGAAACGAATGAAGGGAACGAAAGGAATGAATGAATGAAGGGAATGAATGAAGGGTGGGAACGAATGAATGAAGGGAATGAATGAATGAAGGGAATGAATTATATGAAGGGAATACGGGGAATGAAACAATTGAGGGAAATGAGTGAATGAAAGGAATGAACGAAATGAGGGGAACGAAGGGCATGAATGAGCGAAGGGAATGAATGAAGGAGGGGAATGAATGGATGAAGGGAATGAATTGAATGAAAGGAATGCATGATTGAACGGAATGAGTGAATGAAGGGAATGAATTGAATGAAGGGAATGTGGGGAATATATGAATGAAGGGAATGAGTGAATGAAAGGAATGAAAGGAATGAAGGGAATGAAGGGGACGAAAGGAATGAATGAATGGTGGGACTGAATGAACGAAGGGAATGTATGAATGAAGGGAATATACGAATGAATGGGAATGTATGAATGAGGGGAACGATGAATGGAGGGAATGAATGAATGACGGGGACGAATGCATGAAGGGAATGAATGAATGAAGGGAATGAATAAATGAAGGGAATGAATGAATGAAGGGAATTCGCGAATGAATGGAATGAAAGGAATGAAGGGAATGAATGGAATCAAGGCAACGAAGCGAACGTACGAATGAAGGGAATGAATGAACGAAGGGAATGAATGAATGAAGAGAATGAACGAATGAAGGGCATGTGTGAACGAAGGCAATGATTGAATAAAGGGAATAACTGAATGAAGGGAATGAATGAATGAATGAATGAAGGGAATGAGTGGATGAAAGGAATGAAAGGTATGAAGGGAATGAAGGGAACGAAAGGAATGAATGAATGAAGGGAATGAATGAAGGATGGGAACGAATGAATGAAGGGAATGAATGAATGAAGGGAATGAATTATATGAAGGCACTAAGGGGAATGAAACAATTGAGCGAAATGAGTGAATGAAAGGAATGAACGGAATGAGGGGAACGAAGGGAATGAATGAAGGAAGGGAACGCATAAACGGGGGGAATGAATGAATGAAGGGAATGAATGAATGAAGGGAATGAATTGAATGAAGGGAACAAATGAATGAAGAGAATGAATGAATGAAGGGAATGAATGAATAAAGGGAATGAATTGAATGAAGGGAATGAGGGGAATGAATGAATGAAGGGAATGAGTGGATGAAAGGAATGAAAGGTATGAAGGGAATGAAGGGAACGTAAGGAATGAATGCATGAAGGGACTGAATGAGCGAAGGGAATGAATGAATGCAGGGAATGAAGAGAATGAGGGGAATGAATGAATGAAGGGAATGAAACGAATGAAGGGAACGAAAGGAATGAATGAATGATGGGAATGAATGAAGGATGGGAACGAATGAATGAAGGGAATGAATGAATGAAGGGAATGAATTATATGAAGGCAATACGGGGAATGAAACAATTGAGGGAAATGAGTGAATGAAAGTAATGAACGGAATGAGGGGAACGAAGGGAATGAATGAAGGAAGGGAACGCATAAACGGGGGGAATGAATGAATGAAGGGAACGAGTGAATGAAGGGAATGAATGAATGAAGGGAATGAAGAGAATGAGGGGAATAAATGAATGAAAGGAATGTACGAATGAATGGGAATGAATGTATGAAGGGAACGCATAAACGGGGGGAATGAATGAATGAAGGGAACGAGTGAATGAAGGGAATGAATGAATGAAGGTAATAAAGGGAATGAATGAATGAAGGGAATGAATGAATGAAGGGCATCAACGGAAGAAGAGAATGAATGAATGGCGGGAATGAATGAATGAAGGGAATGGATGATTGGAGGGAATGAATGAAGGGAACGAAGCGAATGCACGTAATGAGTGAATGAGTAAAATGAGTGAATGAATGTTTGGAATGAGGGGAATGAATGAATGAAAGGAACGAATGAATGAAGAGAATGAATGAATGCAGGGAATGAATGAAAGAAGGGAATGAATGAATGAAGGGAATGAATTGAATGAAAGAAATGAATGAATGAAGGGAATGAGTGAATGAAAGGAATGAAAGGAATGAAGGGAATGAAGGGGACGAAAGGAATGAATGAATGGTGGGACTGCATGAACGAAGGGAATGTATGAATGAAGGGAATGAAGAGAATGAGCGGAATGAATGAATGAAAGGAATATACGAATGAATGGGAATGTATGAATGAGGGGAACGATGAATGGAGGGAATGAATGAATGACGGGGACGAATGCATGAAGGGAATGAATGAATGAAGGGAATGAATAAATGAAGGGAATGAATGAATGAAGGGAATACGCGAATGAATGGAATGAAAGGAATGAAGGGAATGAATGGAATCAAGGCAACGAAGCGAACGTACGAATGAAGGGAATGAATGAATGAAGGGAATGAATGAATGCAGAGAATGAACGAATGAAGGGCATGTGTGAACGGAGGCAATGATTGAATAAAGGGAATAAATGAATGAAGGGAATGAATGAATGAATGAATGAAGGGACTGAATGAGCGAAGGAAATGAATGAATGAAGGGAATGAATGAAGGATGGGAACGAATGAATGAAGGGAATGAATGAATGAAGGGAATGAATTATATGAAGGCACTAAGGGGAATGAAACAATTGAGCGAAATGAGTGAATGAAAGGAATAAACGGAATGAGGGGAACGAAGGGAATGAATGAACGAAGGGAATGAATGAAGGAAGGGAATGAATGGATGAAGGGAATGAATGAATGAAGGGCATGAGTGAACGAAGGGAATGAATGAATGAAGGGAATGTACGAATGAATGGGAATGAATGTATAAAGGGAACGAATAAACGGAGGGAATGAATGAATGGAGGGAACGAGTGAATGAAGGGAACGAATGAATGAGGGTAATGAAGGGAATGAATGAATGAAGGGAATGAACGGAAGAAGAGTATGAATGAATGGCGGGAATGAATGAATGAAGGGAATGGATGATTGGAGGGAATGAATGAAGGGAACGAAGCGAATGTACGTAATGAGTGAATGAGTAAAATGAGTGAATGAATGTAAGGAATGAGGGGAATGAATGAATGTTAGGAACGAAAGAATGAAGAGAATGAATGAATGAAGGGAATGAATGAATGAAGGCAATGAATTGAATGAAAGAAACGAATGAATGAAGGGAATGAGTGAATCAAGGGAATGAATTGGATGCAAGCAATGAGGGGAATAAAGGAATGAAGGGAATGAGCGAATGAAAGGAATGAAACGAATGAAGGGGACGAAAGGAGTGAATGAAAGGAGGGACTGAATGAGCGAAGGGAATGAATGAATGAATGAAGGGAATGAGGAGAATGAGGGGAATGAATGAATGAAAGGAATGAAACGAATGAAGGGAACGAAAGGAATGAATGAATGAAGGGAATGAATGAAGGGTGGGAACGAATGAATGAAGGGAATGAATGAATGAAGGGAATGAATTATATGAAGGGAATACGGGGAATGAAACAATTGAGGGAAATGAGTGAATGAAAGGAATGAACGGAATGAGGGGAACGAAGGGCATGAATGAGCGAAGGGAATGAATGAAGGAGGGGAATGAATGGATGAAGGGAATGAATTGAATGAAAGGAATGCATGATTGAACGGAATGAGTGAATGAAGGGAATGAATTGAATGAAGGGAATGCGGGGAATATATGAATGAAGGGAATGAGTGAATGAAAGGAATGAAAGGAATGAAGGGAATGAAGGGGACGAAAGGAATGAATGAATGGTGGGCCTGAATGAACGAAGGGAATGTATGAATGAAGGGAATGAAGAGAATGAGCGGAATGAATGAATGAAAGGAATATACGAATGAATGGGAATGTGTGAATGAGGGGAACGATGAATGGAGGGAATGAATGAATGACGGGGACGAATGCATGAAGGGAATGAATGAATGAAGGGAATGAATAAATGAAGGGAATGAATGAATGAAGGGAATTCGCGAATGAATGGAATGAAAGGAATGAAGGGAATGAATGGAATCAAGGCAACGAAGCGAACGTACGAATGAAGGGAATGAATGAATGAAGGGAATGAATGAATGAAGAGAATGAACGAATGAAGGGCATGTGTGAACGAAGGCAATGATTGAATAAAGGGAATAAATGAATGAAGGGAATGAATGAATGAATGAATGAAGGGACTGAATGAGCAAAGGGAATGAATGAATGAAGGGAATGAATGAAGGATGGGAACGAATGAATGAAGGGAATGAATGAAGGATGGGAACGAATGAATGAAGGGAATGAATGAATGAAGGGAATGAATTATATGAAGGCACTAAGGGGAATGAAACAATTGAGCGAAATGAGTGAATGAAAGGAATGAACGGAATGAGGGGAACGAAGGGAATGAATGAACGAAGGGAATGAATGAAGGAAGGGAATGAATGGATGAAGGGAATGAATGAATGAAGGGCATGAGTGAACGAAGGGAATGAATGAATGAAGGGAATGTACGAATGAATGGGAATGAATGTATGAAGGGAACGAATAAACGGAGGGAATGAATGAATGGAGGGAACGAGTGAATGAAGGGAACGAATGAATGAGGGTAATAAAGGGAATGAATGAATGAAGGGAATGAACGGAAGAAGAGTATGAATGAATGGCGGGAATGAATGAATGAAGGGAATGGATGATTGGAGGGAATGAATGAAGGGAACGAAGCGAATGTACGTAATGAGTGAATGAGTAAAATGAGTGAATGAATGTAAGGAATGAGGGGAATGAATGAATGTTAGGAACGAAAGAATGAAGAGAATGAATGAATGAAGGGAATGAATGAATGAAGGGAATGAATGAATGAAGGGAATGAATGAATGAAGGGAATGAATTGAATGAAAGAAACGAATGAATGAAGGGAATGAGTGAATCAAGGGAATGAATTGGATGCAAGCAATGAGGGGAATAAAGGAATGAAGGGAATGAGCGAATGAAAGGAATGAAACGAATGAAGGGGACGAAAGGAATGAATGAAAGGAGGAACTGAATGAGCGAAGGGAATGAATGAATGAATGAAGGGAATGAGGAGAATGAGGGGAATGAATGAATGAAAGGAATGAAACGAATGAAGGGAACGAAAGGAATGAATGAATGAAGGGAATGAATGAAGGGTGGGAACGAATGAATGAAGGGAATGAATGAATGAAGGGAATGAATTATATGAAGGGAATACGGGGAATGAAACAATTGAGGGAAATGAGTGAATGAAAGGAATGAACGGAATGAGGGGAACGAAGGGCATGAATGAGCGAAGGGAATGAATGAAGGAGGGGAATGAATGGATGAAGGGAATGAATTGAATGAAAGGAATGCATGATTGAACGGAATGAGTGAATGAAGGGAATGAATTGAATGAAGGGAATGTGGGGAATATATGAATGAAGGGAATGAGTGAATGAAAGGAATGAAAGGAATGAAGGGAATGAAGGGGACGAAAGGAATGAATGAATGGTGGGACTGAATGAACGAAGGGAATGTATGAATGAAGGGAATGAAGAGAATGAGCGGAATGAATGAATGAAAGGAATATACGAATGAATGGGAATGTATGAATGAGGGGAACGATGAATGGAGGGAATGAATGAATGACGGGGACGAATGCATGAAGGGAATGAATGAATGAAGGGAATGAATAAATGAAGGGAATGAATGAATGAAGGGAATTCGCGAATGAATGGAATGAAAGGAATGAAGGGAATGAATGGAATCAAGGCAACGAAGCGAACGTACGAATGAAGGGAATGAATGAACGAAGGGAATGAATGAATGAAGAGAATGAACGAATGAAGGGCATGTGTGAACGAAGGCAATGATTGAATAAAGGGAATAACTGAATGAAGGGAATGAATGAATGAATGAATGAAGGGAATGAGTGGATGAAAGGAATGAAAGGTATGAAGGGAATGAAGGGAACGTAAGGAATAAATGAATGAAGGGACTGAATGAGCGAAGGGAATGAATGAATGAAGGGAATGAATGAAGGATGAGAACGAATGAATGAAGGGAATGAATGAATGAAGGGAATGAATTATATGAAGGCACTAAGGGGAATGAAACAATTGAGCGAAATGAGTGAATGAAAGGAATGAACGGAATGAGGGGAACAAAGGGAATGAATGAAGGAAGGGAACGCATAAACGGGGGGAATGAATGAATGAAGGGAATGAATGAAGGATGGGAACGAATGAATGAAGGGAATGAATGAATGAAGGGAATGAATTATATGAAGGCAATACGGGGAATGAAACAATTGAGGGAAATGAGTGAATGAAAGTAATGAACGGAATGAGGGGAACGAAGGGAATGAATGAAGGGAATGGAGGATTGGAGGGAATGAATGAAGGGAACGAAGCGAATGCACGTAATGAGTGAATGAGTAAAATGAGTGAATGAATGTTTGGAATGAGGGGAATGAATGAATGAAAGGAACGAATGAATGAAGAGAATGAATGAATGCAGGGAATGAATGAATGAAGGGAATGAATGAATGAAGGGAATGAATTGAATGAAAGAAATGAATGAATGAAGGGAATGAGTGAATGAAAGGAATGAAAGGAATGAAGGGAATGAAGGGGACGAAAGGAATGAATGAATGGTGGGACTGCATGAACGAAGGGAATGTATGAATGAAGGGAATGAAGAGAATGAGCGGAATGAATGAATGAAAGGAATATACGAATGAATGGGAATGTATGAATGAGGGGAACGATGAATGGAGGGAATGAATGAATGACGGGGACGAATGCATGAAGGGAATGAATGAATGAAGGGAATGAATAAATGAAGGGAATGAATGAATGAAGGGAATTCGCGAATGAATGGAATGAAAGGAATGAAGGGAATGAATGGAATCAAGGCAACGAAGCGAACGTACGAATGAAGGGAATGAATGAATGAAGGGAATGAATGAATGAAGGGAATGAATGAATGAAGAGAATGAACGAATGAAGGGCACGTGTGAACGAAGGCAATGATTGAATAAAGGGAATAAATGAATGAAGGGAATGAATGAATGAATGAATGAAGGGGCTGAATGAGCGAAGGGAATGAATGAATGAAGGGAATGAATGAAGGATGGGAACGAATGAATGAAGGGAATGAATTATATGAAGGCACTAAGGGGAATGAAACAATTGAGCGAAATGAGTGAATGAAAGGAATGAACGGAATGAGGGGAACGAAGGGAATGAATGAAGGAAGGGAATGAATGGATGAAGGGAATGAATGAATGAAGGGCATGAGTGAACGAAGGGAATGAATGAATGAAGGGAATGTACGAATGAATGGGAATGAATGTATGAAGGGAACGAATAAACGGAGGGAATGAATGAATGGAGGGAACGAGTGAATGAAGGGAACGAATGAATGAGGGTAATAAAGGGAATGAATGAATGAAGGGAATGAACGGAAGAAGAGTATGAATGAATGGCGGGAATGAATGAATGAAGGGAATTGATGATTGGAGGGAATGAATGAAGGGAACGAAGCGAATGTACGTAATGAGTGAATGAGTAAAATGAGTGAATGAATGTAAGGAATGAGGGGAATGAATGAATGTTAGGAACGAAAGAATGAAGAGAATGAATGAATGAAGGGAATGAATGAATGAAGGGAATGAATGAATGAAGGGAATGAATTGAATGAAAGAAACGAATGATTGAAGGGAATGAGTGAAACAAGGGAATGAATTGGATGCAAGCAATGAGGGGAATAAAGGAATGAAGGGAATGAGCGAATGAAAGGAATGAAACGAATGAAGGGGACGAAAGGAATGAATGAAAGGAGGAACTGAATGAGCGAAGGGAATGAATGAATGAATGAAGGGAATGAGGAGAATGAGGGGAATGAATGAATGAAAGGAATGAAACGAATGAAGGGAACGAAAGGAATGAATGAATGAAGGGAATGAATGAAGGGTGGGAACGAATGAATGAAGGGAATGAATGAATGAAGGGAATGAATTATATGAAGGGAATACGGGGAATGAAACAATTGAGGGAAATGAGTGAATGAAAGGAATGAACGGAATGAGGGGAACGAAGGGCATGAATGAGCGAAGGGAATGAATGAAGGAGGGGAATGAATGGATGAAGGGAATGAATTGAATGAAAGGAATGCATGATTGAACGGAATGAGTGAATGAAGGGAATGAATTGAATGAAGGGAACAAATGAATGAAGAGAATGAATGAATGAAGGGAATGAATGAATAAAGGGAATGAATTGAATGAAGGGAATGAGGGGAATGAACGAATGAAGGGAATGAGTGGATGAAAGGAATGAAAGGTATGAAGGGAATGAAGGGAATGTAAGGAATGGATGCATGAAGGGGCTGAATGAGCGAAGGGAATGAATGAATGCAGGGAATGAAGAGAATGAGGGGAATGAATGAATGAAGGGAATGAAACGAATGAAGGGAACGAAAGGAATGAATGAAGGAAGGGAATGAATGAAGGATGGGAACGAATGAATGAAGGGAATGAATGAATGAAGGGAATGAATTATATGAAGGCAATACGAGGAATGAAACAATTGAGGGAAATGAGTGAATGAAAGTAATGAACGGAATGAGGGGAACGAAGGGAATGAATGAAGGAAGGGAACGCATAAACGGGGGGAATGAATGAATGAAGGGAACGAGTGAATGAAGGGAATGAATGAATGAAGGGAATGAAGAGAATGAGGGGAATAAATGAATGAAAGGAATGTACGAATGAATGTGAATGAATGTATGAAGGGAACGCATAAACGGGGGGAATGAATGAATGAAGGGAACGAGTGAATGAAGGGAATGAATGAATGAAGGTAATAAAGGGAATGAATGAATGAAGGGAATGAATGAATGAAGGGCATCAACGGAAGAAGAGAATGAATGAATGAAGGGAATGAATGAATGAAGGGAATGAATGATTGGAGGGAATGAATGAAGGGAACGAAGCGAATGCACGTAATGAGTGAATGAGTAAAATGAGTGAATGAATGTTTGGAATGAGGGGAATGAATGAATGAATGGAACGAATGAATGAAGAGAATGAATGAATGCAGGGAATGAATGAATGAAGGGAATGAATGAATGAAGGGAATGAATTGAAAGGAAGAAATGAATGAATGAAGGGAATGAGTGAATGAAAGGAATGAAAGGAATGAAGGGAATGAAGGGGACGAAAGGAATGAATGAATGGTGGGACTGCATGAACGAAGGGAATGTATGAATGAAGGGAATGAAGAGAATGAGCGGAATGAATGAATGAAAGGAATATACGAATGAATGGGAATGCATGAATGAGGGGAACGATGAATGGAGGGAATGAATGAATGACGGGGACGAATGCATGAAGGGAATGAATGAATGAAGGGAATGAATAAATGAAGGGAATGAATGAACGAAGGGAATGAATGCATGAAGAGAATGAACGAATGAAGGGCATGTGTGAACGAAGGCAATGATTGAATAAAGGGAATGAATGAATGAATGAATGAAGGGAATGAGTGGATGAAAGGAATGAAAGGTATGAAGGGAATGAAAGGAACGAAAGTAATCAATGAAGGAAGGGAACGAATGAGTAAAAAGCATGAATGAATGAAGGGAATGAGAGAACGAAAGGAATGAAGGGCATGAAGAAAACGAAAGGAATGAATGAATGAAGGGACTGAACGAGCGAAGGGAATGAATGAATGAAGGGAATGAATGAACGAAGGGAATGAATGAATGAAGAGAATGAACGAATGAAGGGCATGTGTGAACGAAGGGAATGATTGAATAAAGGGAATGAATGAATGAAGGGAATGAATTGAATGAAGGGAACAAATGAATCAAGAGAATGAATGAATGAAGGGAATGAAGGGAATCAGGGGAATGAATGAATGAAGGGAATGAGTAGATGAAAGGAATGAAAGGAATGAAGGTAATGAAGGGAACGTAAGGAATGAATGAATGAAGGGACTGAATGAGCGAAGGGAATGAATGAATGAAGGGAATGAAGATAATGAGGGGAATGAATGAATGAAAGGAATGAAACGAATGAAGGGAACGAAAGGAATGAATGAATGAAGGGAATGACTGAAGGATGTGAACGAATGAATGAAGGGAATGAATGAATGAAGGGAATGAATTATATGAAGGGAATACGGGGAATGAAACAATTGAGGGAAATGAGTGAATGAAAGGAATGAACGGAATGAGGGGAACGAAGGGCATGAATGAGCGAAGGGAATGAATGAAGGAGGGGAGTGAATGGATGAAGGGAATGAATTGAATGAAAGGAATGCATGATTGAACGGAATGAGTGAATGAAGGGAATGGATTGAATGAAGGGAATGTGGGGAATATATGAATGAAAGGAATGAGTGAGTGAAAGGAATGAAGGGAATGAATTGAATGAAGGGAATGAATTGAATGAAGGGAATGTGGGGAATGTATGAATGAAGGGAATGAGTGAGTGAAAGGAATGAAAGGAATGAAGGGAATGAAGGGAATGGGTGAAGGATGGGAACGAATGAATGAAGGGAATGAATGAATGAGGGGAATGAATGAATGAAAGGAATGAAACGAATGAAGGGCATGTGTGAACGAAGGGAATGCTTGAATAAAGGGAATGAATGAATGAAGGGAATGAATTGAATGAAGGGAACAAATGAATGAAGAGAATGAATGAATGAAGGGAATGAATGAATAAAGGGAATGAATTGAATGAAGGGAATGAGGGGAATGAACGAATGAAGGGAATGAGTGGATGAAAGGAATGAAAGGTATGAAGGGAATGAAACGAATGAAGGGAACGAAAGGAATGAATGAAGGAAGGGAATGAATGAAGGATGGGAACGAATGAATGAAGGGAATGAATGAATGAAGGGAATGAATTATATGAAGGCAATACGGGGAATGAAACAATTGAGGGAAATGAGTGAATGAAAGTAATGAACGGAATGAGGGGAACGAAGGGAATGAATGAAGGAAGGGAACGCATAAACGGGGGGAATGAATGAATGAAGGGAACGAGTGAATGAAGGGAATGAATGAATGAAGGGAATGAAGAGAATGAGGGGAATAAATGAATGAAAGGAATGTACGAATGAATGTGAATGAATGTATGAAGGGAACGCATAAACGGGGGGAATGAATGAATGAAGGGAACGAGTGAATGAAGGGAATGAATGAATGAAGGTAATAAAGGGAATGAATGAATGAAGGGAATGAATGAATGAAGGGCATCAACGGAAGAAGAGAATGAATGAATGGCGGGAATGAATGAATGAAGGGAATGAATGATTGGAGGGAATGAATGAAGGGAACGAAGCGAATGCACGTAATGAGTGAATGAGTAAAATGAGTGAATGAATGTTTGGAATGAGGGGAATGAATGAATGAAAGGAACGAATGAATGAAGAGAATGAATGAATGCAGGGAATGAATGAATGAAGGGAATGAATGAATGAAGGGAATGAATTGAATGAAAGAAATGAATGAATGAAGGGAATGAGTGAATGAAAGGAATGAAAGGAATGAAGGGAATGAAGGGGACGAAAGGAATGAATGAATGGTGGGACTGCATGAACGAAGGGAATGTATGAATGAAGGGAATGAAGAGAATGAGCGGAATGAATGAATGAAAGGAATATACGAATGAATGGGAATGCATGAATGAGGGGAACGATGAATGGAGGGAATGAATGAATGACGGGGACGAATGCATGAAGGGAATGAATGAATGAAGGGAATGAATAAATGAAGGGAATGAATGAACGAAGGGAATGAATGAATGAAGAGAATGAACGAATGAAGGGCATGTGTGAACGAAGGCAATGATTGAATAAAGGGAATGAATGAATGAATGAATGAAGGGAATGAGTGGATGAAAGGAATGAAAGGTATGAAGGGAATGAAAGGAACGAAAGTAATCAATGAAGGAAGGGAACGAATGAGTAAAAAGCATGAATGAATGAAGGGAATGAGAGAACGAAAGGAATGAAGGGCATGAAGAAAACGAAAGGAATGAATGAATGAAGGGACTGAACGAGCGAAGGGAATGAATGAATGAAGGGAATGAATGAACGAAGGGAATGAATGAATGAAGAGAAT
Organism: Megachile leachella; assembly: GCA_963576845.1. NCBI lineage: Eukaryota > Metazoa > Arthropoda > Insecta > Hymenoptera > Megachilidae > Megachile > Megachile leachella. The sequence goes on along the minus strand of CAUYWW010000227.1, from coordinate 743,694 downwards.
GAACGAATGAAGGGCATGTGTGAACGAAGGGAATGATTGAATAAAGGGAATGAATGAATGAAGGGAACAAATGAATCAAGAGAATGAATGAATGAAGGGAATGAATTGAATGAAGGGAGTCAGGGGAATGAATGAATGAAGGGAATGAGTAGATGAAAGGAATGAAAGGAATGAAGGTAATGAAAGGAACGTAAGGAATGAATGAATGAAGGGAATTAATAAAGGATGGGAACGAATGAATGAAGGGAAGAAATGAATGAAGGGAATCTATTGAATGAAGGCAATACGGGGAATGAACCAATTGAGGGAAATGAGTGAGTGAAAGGAATGAACGGAATGAAGGGAACGAAGGGAATGAATGAATGAAGGGAATGACTGAACGAACGGAATGAATGAATGAAGGGAATGAATGAATGAATGAATGAAGGTAATAAAGGGAATGTACGAATGAACGGGAATGAATGAATGAAGGGAACGAGTGAATGAAGGGAATGAATGAATGAAGGGAATGAATGAATGAAGGGAATGAAGAGAATGAGGGTAATGAATGAATGAAGGGAATGAATCGAATGAAGGGAACGAAAGGAATGAATGAATGAAGGGAATTAATGAAGGATGGGCACGAATGAATGAAGGGAATGAATGAATGAAGGGCATGAATGAATGAAGGGAATGAATGAATGAAGGGAATGAATGAATGAAGGGAATGAATGATTCAAGGGAATGAATTGAATGAAGGCAATGAGGGGAGTAATGGAATGTAGGTAATGAGAGAATGAAAGGAATGAAAGGACTGAAGGGAATGAATGGAATCAAGGCAACGAAGCGAACGTACGAATGAAGGGAATGAATAATCGAAGGGAATCAATGAATGAAGGGAATGAACGAATGAAGGGCATAAGTGAACGAAGGGAATGAATGAACGAAGGGAATGAATGAATGAAGGGAATGAATGAATGAATGAATGAAGGTAATGAAGGGAATGAATGAATGAAGTTAATGATTGAATGAAGGGTATGAACGAATGAAGGGAACGAATGAATTAAGGGAAGGAATGAATGTAGGGAGTCTATTGAGTGAACGGAATACGGGGAATGAACCACTTGAGGGAAATGAGTGAGTGAAAGGAATGAACGGAATGAAGGGAACGAAGGGAATGAATGAATGTAGGGAATGAAGAGAATGAGGGGAATAAATGAATGAAAGGAATGTACGAATGAACGGGAATGAATGTATGAAGGGAACGAATAAACGGAGGGAATGAATGAATGAAGGGAACGAGTGAATGAGGGGAATGAACGAATGAACGGAATGAGTGGATGGAAGGAATGAAAGGAATGAAGGGAATGAAGGGAACGAAAGCAATGAATGAATGAAGGGAGTGTATGAAGGATGAGAACGAATGAATGAAGGGAATGTATGAATGAAGGGAATGAATCATATGAAGGGAATACGGGGAATGAACAATTGAGAGAAATGAGTGAATGAAAGGAATGAAAGGAATGAGGGGAACGAAGGGAATGAATGAACGAAGGGCATGAATGAAGGAAGGGAATGAATGAACGAAGGGAATGAATGAAGGAAGGGAATGAATGGACGAAGGGAATGAATGGATGACGGGAATGAATTGAAAGAAAGGAATGAATGAATGAACGCAATGAGTGAATGAATTGAATGAACGGAATGTGGTGGAATGAATGAATGAAGTTAATTATTGAATGAAAGGAATGAACGACTGTAGGGATCGAATGAATTAAGAGCATGAATGAATGAAGGGAATGAATTGAATGAAAGGAATGAATGAATGGAGGGAATGAATGAATGAATGGATGAAGGTAATAAAGGGAATGAATGAATGAAGTTAATGATCGAATCAAAGGAATGAACGGAATGAAGGGAACGAAGGGAATGAACGAATGAAGGGAATGAAGAGAATGAGGGGAATAAATGAATGAAAGGAATGTACGAATGAAAGGAAATGAATGTATGAAGGGGACGCATAAACGGGGAGAATGAATGAATGAAGGGGACGAGTGAATGAAGGGAATGAATGAATGAAGGGAATGAATGAATGAAGGGAATCAACGGAAGAAGAGAATGAATGAATGGCGGGAACGAATGAATAAAGGGAATGGATGATTGGAGGGAATGAATGAAGGGAACGAAGCGAATGTACGTAATGAGTGAATGAGTAAAATGAGTGAATGAATGTAGGGAATGAGGGGAATGAATGATTGAAAGGAACGAATGAATGAAGAGAATGAATGAATGCAGGGAATGAATGAATGAAGGGAATGAATTGAATGAAGGGAATGAGGGGAATGAATGAATGAAGGGAATGAGTGGATGAAAGGAATGAAAGGTATGAAGGGAATGAAGGGAACGTAAGGAATGAATAAATGAAGGGACTGAATGAGCGAAGGGAATGAATGAACGAAGGGAATGAATGAATGAAGAGAATGAACGAATGAAGGGCATGTGTGAACGAAGGGAATGATTGAATAAAGGGAATGAATGAATGAAGGGAATGAATTGAATGAAGGGAACAAATGAATGAAGAGAATGAATGAATGAAGGGAATGAATGAATGAAGGGAATGAATGAATAAAGGGAATGAATTGAATGAAGGGAATGAGGGGAATGAATGAATGAAGGGAATGAGTGGATGAAAGGAATGAAAGGTATGAAGGGAATGAAGGGAACGTAAGGAAGGTATGAATGAAGGGACTGAATGAGCGAAGGGAATGAATGAATGAAGGGAATGAAGAGAATGAGGGGAATGAATGAATGAAGGGAATGAAACGAATGAAGGGAACGAAAGGAATGAATGAATGAAGGGAATGAATGAAGGATGGGAACGAATGAATGAAGGGAATGAATGAATGAAGGGAATGAATTATATGAAGGCAATACGGGGAATGAAACTATTGAGGGAAATGAGTGAATGAAAGGAATGAACGGAATGAGGGGAACGAAGGGAATGAATGAACGAAGGGAATGACTGAACGAAGGGAATGAATGAATGAAGGGAATGAATGAATGAATGAATGAAGGTAATGAAGGGAATGAATGAATGAAGTTAATGATTGAATGAAGGGAATGAACGAATGAAGGGAACGAATGAATTAAGGGAAGGAATGAATATAGGGAATCTATTGAGTGAACGGAATACGGGGAATGAACCAATTGAGAGAAATGAGTGAGTGAAAGGAATGAACGGAATGAAGGGAACGAAGGGAATGACTGAATGAAGGGAATGACTGAACGAATGGAATGAATGAATGAAGGGAATGACTGAACGAAGGGAATGAATGAATGAAGGGAATGAAGAGAATGAGGGGAATAAATGAATGAAAGGAATGTACGAATGAATGGGAATGAATGTACGCAGGGAACGCATAAACGGGGGGAATGAATGAATGAAGGGAATGTGGGGAATGTATGAATGAAGGGAATGAGTGAATGAAGGGAATGAAGAGAATGAGGGGAATGAATGAATGAAGGGAATGAAACGAATGAAGGGAACGAAAGGAATGAATGAATGAAGGGAATGAATGAAGGATGGGAACGAATGAATGAAGGGAATGAATGAATGAAGGGAATGAATTATATGAAGGCAATACGGGGAATGAAACTATTGAGGGAAATGAGTGAATGAAAGGAATGAACGGAATGAGGGGAACGAAGGGAATGAATGAACGAAGGGAATGACTGAACGAAGGGAATGAATGAATGAAGGGAATGAATGAATGAATGAATGAAGGTAATGAAGGGAATGAATGAATGAAGTTAATGATTGAATGAAGGGAATGAACGAATGAAGGGAACGAATGAATTAAGGGAAGGAATGAATATAGGGAATCTATTGAGTGAACGGAATACGGGGAATGAACCAATTGAGAGAAATGAGTGAGTGAAAGGAATGAACGGAATGAAGGGAACGAAGGGAATGACTGAATGAAGGGAATGACTGAACGAATGGAATGAATGAATGAAGGGAATGACTGAACGAAGGGAATGAATGAATGAAGGGAATGAAGAGAATGAGGGGAATAAATGAATGAAAGGAATGTACGAATGAATGGGAATGAATGTACGCAGGGAACGCATAAACGGGGGGAATGAATGAATGAAGGGAATGTGGGGAATGTATGAATGAAGGGAATGAGTGAATGAAAGGAATGAAAGGAATGAAGGGAATGAAGGGAACGAAGTTAATGTATGAATGAAGGGAATTAATGAAGGATGGGAACGAATGAATGAAGGGAATGATTAAATGAAAGGAGTGAACGGAATGAAGGGAACGAATGAATTAAGAGCATGAATGAATGAAGGAAATGAATTGAATGAAAGGAATGAAAGAATGAAGGGAATGAGAGAAAGAAAGGAATGAAGGGCATGAAAGGAACGAAAGGAATGAATGAATGAAGGGAATCTATTGAATGAAGGGAATACGGGGAATGAACCAATTGAGGGCAATGAGTGTGTGAAAGGAATGAACGGAATGAAGAGAACGAAGGGAATGAATGAATGAAGGGAATGACTGAACGAAGGGAATGAATGATGGGAATGAATGAATAAAGGGAATGAGCGAATGATAGGAATGAAAGGAATGAAGGGTATGAAGGGAACGAAGGTGATGAAAGAATGAGGGGAATTAATGAGGGATGGGAACGAATGAATTAAGGGAAGGAATGAATGAAGGGAATCTATTGAATGAAGGGAATACGGGGAATGAACCAATTGAGGGAAATGAGTGAGTGAAAGGAATGAACGGAATGAAGGGAACGAAGGGAATGAATGAATGAAGGGAATGAAGAGAATGAGGGGAATAAATGAATGAAAGCAATATACGAATGAATGGGAATGAATGAATGAAGTGCACGAATGAATGAAGAGAATGAATGAATGAAGGGAATGAATGAATGTAGGGAATGAATGAATGACAGGGATGAATGAATGAAGCGAATGAAAGAATGATGGGAATGAAGAGAGTGAGGGGAATAAATGAATGAAAGGAATGTACGAATGAATGGGGATGACTGAACGAAGGGAACAGATGAATGGAGGGAGTGCATGAATGAATGAAACGAATGAATGAAGAGAATGAATGAATGAAGGGAATGTATGAATGAAGGGAATGGGTAAATGAAGGTAATAAAGGGAACGAATGAATGAATGGAATGAATGAATGAAGGGAATAAATAGAATGAGGGGAATGAATGTATGAAAGAAATGAATGAATAAGGGGAATAAATTGAATGAAGTGAATGTGGGGAGTGAATGAATGAAGGGAATGGGAGAATGAAAGGAATGAATGAGTGGGTGGAAGGAATGAATGAGTGGAGGGAATGAATGAATAAAGGGAATGAATTAAATGAAAGGAATGAATGAATGAAGGGACTGGGAGAATGAACCGAAAGACGGGAGTGACGGGAATAAAGGGAACGAAGCGAACGTACGAATGAAGGGAATGAATGAACGAAGGGAATGAATGAATGAAGGGAATGAACGAATGAAGGGAATGAATGAATGGTCGGAATAAAGAGAATGAGGGGAATGAATGAATGAAAGGAATGAATGAATGAGGAGAATAAATTGAATGAAGGGAATGAGGGGAGTGAATGAATGAAGGGAATGAGGGATTGAAAGGAATGAAGGGAATGAAGGAAACGAAGGGAATGAGGGGAGTGTATGAATGAAGGGAGTGAATGAATGAAGTCAATGAAGGAATGAAGGGAATGAATGAATGAAGGGAATGAGTGAATGAAAGGCGTGAATGGAATGAAGGGATTGAAGGGAACGAAGGGTATGCATGATTGAAAGGAATGAATGAATGATGGGAATTAACGGAATAAATGAATGAAGGGAATGAAGGGGATGAATGAATGGACGGAATGAACGAATGAAGGGAACGAATGAACGAAGGGAATGAATGAACGAAGGGAATGAATAATTGAAGGGAATGTCATAATGAGCGGAATGTATGAATGATGGGAGAGAATGAAGGGAACGAATGAACGAAGGGAATGAATTATTGAAGGGAATGTAAGAATGAACGGAATGAATGAATGAAGTTAATGATTGAATGAAGGGTATGAACGAATGAAGGGAACGAATGAATTAAGGGAAGGAATGAATGTAGGGAGTCTATTGAGTGAACGGAATACGGGGAATGAACCACTTGAGGGAAATGAGTGAGTGAAAGGAATGAACGGAATGAAGGGAACGAAGGGAATGAATGAATGTAGGGAATGAAGAGAATGAGGGGAATAAATGAATGAAAGGAATGTACGAATGAACGGGAATGAATGTATGAAGGGAACGAATAAACGGAGGGAATGAATGAATGAAGGGAACGAGTGAATGAGGGGAATGAACGAATGAACGGAATGAGTGGATGGAAGGAATGAAAGGAATGAAGGGAATGAAGGGAACGAAAGCAATGAATGAATGAAGGGAGTGTATGAAGGATGAGAACGAATGAATGAAGGGAATGTATGAATGAAGGGAATGAATCATATGAAGGGAATACGGGGAATGAACAATTGAGAGAAATGAGTGAATGAAAGGAATGAAAGGAATGAGGGGAACGAAGGGAATGAATGAACGAAGGGCATGAATGAAGGAAGGGAATGAATGAACGAAGGGAATGAATGAAGGAAGGGAATGAATGGACGAAGGGAATGAATGGATGACGGGAATGAATTGAAAGAAAGGAATGAATGAATGAACGCAATGAGTGGATGAATTGAATGAACGGAATGTGGTGGAATGAATGAATGAAGTTAATTATTGAATGAAAGGAATGAACGACTGTAGGGATCGAATGAATTAAGAGCATGAATGAATGAAGGGAATGAATTGAATGAAAGGAATGAATGAATGGAGGGAATGAATGAATGAATGAATGAAGGTAATAAAGGGAATGAATGAATGAAGTTAATGATCGAATCAAAGGAATGAACGGAATGAAGGGAACGAAGGGAATGAACGAATGAAGGGAATGAAGAGAATGAGGGGAATAAATGAATGAAAGGAATGTACGAATGAAAGGAAATGAATGTATGAAGGGGACGCATAAACGGGGAGAATGAATGAATGAAGGGGACGAGTGAATGAAGGGAATGAATGAATGAAGGGAATGAATGAATGAAGGGAATCAACGGAAGAAGAGAATGAATGAATGGCGGGAACGAATGAATAAAGGGAATGGATGATTGGAGGGAATGAATGAAGGGAATGAAGCGAATGTACGTAATGAGTGAATGAGTAAAATGAGTGAATGAATGTAGGGAATGAGGGGAATGAATGATTGAAAGGAACGAATGAATGAAGAGAATGAATGAATGCAGGGAATGAATGAATGAAGGGAATGAATTGAATGAAGGGAATGAGGGGAATGAATGAATGAAGGGAATGAGTGGATGAAAGGAATGAAAGGTATGAAGGGAGTGAAGGGAACGTAAGGAATGAATAAATGAAGGGACTGAATGAGCGAAGGGAATGAATGAACGAAGGGAATGAATGAATGAAGAGAATGAACGAATGAAGGGCATGTGTGAACGAAGGGAATGATTGAATAAAGGGAATGAATGAATGAAGGGAATGAATTGAATGAAGGGAACAAATGAATGAAGAGAATGAATGAATGAAGGGAATGAATGAATGAAGGGAATGAATGAATAAAGGGAATGAATTGAATGAAGGGAATGAGGGGAATGAATGAATGAAGGGAATGAGTGGATGAAAGGAATGAAAGGTATGAAGGGAATGAAGGGAACGTAAGGAATGTATGAATGAAGGGACTGAATGAGCGAAGGGAATGAATGAATGAAGGGAATGAAGAGAATGAGGGGAATGAATGAATGAAGGGAATGAAACGAATGAAGGGAACGAAAGGAATGAATGAATGAAGGGAATGAATGAAGGATGGGAACGAATGAATGAAGGGAATGAATGAATGAAGGGAATGAATTATATGAAGGCAATACGGGGAATGAAACTATTGAGGGAAATGAGTGAATGAAAGGAATGAACGGAATGAGGGGAACGAAGGGAATGAATGAACGAAGGGAATGACTGAACGAAGGGAATGAATGAATGAAGGGAATGAATGAATGAATGAATGAAGGTAATGAAGGGAATGAATGAATGAAGTTAATGATTGAATGAAGGGAATGAACGAATGAAGGGAACGAATGAATTAAGGGAAGGAATGAATATAGGGAATCTATTGAGTGAACGGAATACGGGGAATGAACCAATTGAGAGAAATGAGTGAGTGAAAGGAATGAACGGAATGAAGGGAACGAAGGGAATGACTGAATGAAGGGAATGACTGAACGAATGGAATGAATGAATGAAGGGAATGACTGAACGAAGGGAATGAATGAATGAAGGGAATGAAGAGAATGAGGGGAATAAATGAATGAAAGGAATGTACGAATGAATGGGAATGAATGTACGCAGGGAACGCATAAACGGGGGGAATGAATGAATGAAGGGAATGTGGGGAATGTATGAATGAAGGGAATGAGTGAATGAAAGGAATGAAAGGAATGAAGGGAATGAAGGGAACGAAGTTAATGTATGAATGAAGGGAATTAATGAAGGATGGGAACGAATGAATGAAGGGAATGATTGAATGAAAGGAGTGAACGGAATGAAGGGAACGAATGAATTAAGAGCATGAATGAATGAAGGAAATGAATTGAATGAAAGGAATGAAAGAATGAAGGGAATGAGAGAAAGAAAGGAATGAAGGGCATGAAAGGAACGAAAGGAATGAATGAATGAAGGGAATCTATTGAATGAAGGGAATACGGGGAATGAACCAATTGAGGGCAATGAGTGTGTGAAAGGAATGAACGGAATGAAGAGAACGAAGGGAATGAATGAATGAAGGGAATGACTGAACGAAGGGAATGAATGATGGGAATGAATGAATAAAGGGAATGAGCGAATGATAGGAATGAAAGGAATGAAGGGTATGAAGGGAACGAAGGTGATGAAAGAATGAGGGGAATTAATGAGGGATGGGAACGAATGAATTAAGGGAAGGAATGAATGAAGGGAATCTATTGAATGAAGGGAATACGGGGAATGAACCAATTGAGGGAAATGAGTGAGTGAAAGGAATGAACGGAATGAAGGGAACGAAGGGAATGAATGAATGAAGGGAATGAAGAGAATGAGGGGAATAAATGAATGAAAGCAATATACGAATGAATGGGAATGAATGAATGAAGTGCACGAATGAATGAAGAGAATGAATGAATGAAGGGAATGAATGAATGTAGGGAATGAATGAATGACAGGGATGAATGAATGAAGCGAATGAAAGAATGATGGGAATGAAGAGAGTGAGGGGAATAAATGAATGAAAGGAATGTACGAATGAATGGGGATGACTGAACGAAGGGAACAGATGAATGGAGGGAGTGCATGAATGAATGAAACGAATGAATGAAGAGAATGAATGAATGAAGGGAATGTATGAATGAAGGGAATGGGTAAATGAAGGTAATAAAGGGAACGAATGAATGAATGGAATGAATGAATGAAGGGAATAAATAGAATGAGGGGAATGAATGTATGAAAGAAATGAATGAATAAGGGGAATAAATTGAATGAAGTGAATGTGGGGAGTGAATGAATGAAGGGAATGGGAGAATGAAAGGAATGAATGAGTGGGTGGAAGGAATGAATGAGTGGAGGGAATGAATGAATAAAGGGAATGAATTAAATGAAAGGAATGAATGAATGAAGGGACTGGGAGAATGAACCGAAAGACGGGAGTGACGGGAATAAAGGGAACGAAGCGAACGTACGAATGAAGGGAATGAATGAACGAAGGGAATGAATGAATGAAGGGAATGAACGAATGAAGGGAATGAATGAATGGTCGGAATAAAGAGAATGAGGGGAATGAATGAATGAAAGGAATGAATGAATGAGGAGAATAAATTGAATGAAGGGAATGAGGGGAGTGAATGAATGAAGGGAATGAGGGATTGAAAGGAATGAAGGGAATGAAGGAAACGAAGGGAATGAGGGGAGTGTATGAATGAAGGGAGTGAATGAATGAAGTCAATGAAGGAATGAAGGGAATGAATGAATGAAGGGAATGAGTGAATGAAAGGCGTGAATGGAATGAAGGGATTGAAGGGAACGAAGGGTATGCATGATTGAAAGGAATGAATGAATGATGGGAATTAACGGAATAAATGAATGAAGGGAATGAAGGGGATGAATGAATGGACGGAATGAACGAATGAATGGGAATGAATGAATGAAGGGAACGAATAAATGGAGGGAATGAATGAATGAAAGGAACGAGTGAATGAAGGGAACGAGTGAATGAAGGTAATAAAGAGAATGAATGAATGAAGGGAATCAACGGATGACGGGAATGAATGAATCAGGGGAATCAACGGATGAAGGGAATGAATGAATGGGGGTATGAATGAATGAAGGGAATGAATGAACGGAGGGAATGAATGTAGGTAACGAAACGAATGTACGTAATTAAGTAGCCCACCACTACTCATGCGCACTCCCGCACACTACTGCGCATGCGTACGTCCCCTCACTACTACGCATATGCACTCGTACTCACTACTTCGCATGCGCACTCGGCCACACTACTGCGTATTGACACTCGGACTCACTACTACCGTTGCGCTATCGGGTTCACTTCAGCGCATGCGCGCCCTTACACACTACTGCGGATGCGCACTCGGACTCACTTCTGTTCATGCACACCCCGTCTCAGTTCTGCATATGCGACCTCGGACACACTACTGCGCATGCGCACTCGGACTCACGACTGCGGATGCACACTCGGGTTCACTTTTGCGCATGCGCACTTCGGCTCACTACTGCGCATGTACACTCCGGTTTACAACTGCGGACTTGCAAGCGCGATCACTACTTCGCATGCCCCCTCGGACCCATCCACGCGCATGTGCACTTGGGTTCACTATTACGCATGCGCAATCCAGATCACGACGACGCCTGCGCATTAGCACTCACATCTGCGCCTGCGCACTCGGGATCACTTCTGCGGATGCACAATCCGGTGCCATGCTGTGCATGCACAATCGGACTCACTACTGCGGACGTGCAATCGGGCTTACTACTGCGCATGCTCTCTCCGCCTCACTACTGCTTATGCGCAATCGGGCTGACTACTGCCCACGCGCACTCGGACTCTCTACTGCGGACGCGCAATCGGGATCAATATTGCGGACGCGCAATCGGGCTCATTGCAACGCATGCGCACATCGGTTCACTCCTACGCGTGCGCACACGGCCTCACTAGTGAGAATGCGCACTCGGCCTCAACACTGCGCATGCGCACTCGGACTCACTGCTGCGGATACGCAATCGTGCTCACTTCTGCGGATGCACATTCGGGCTCGCTACTGTGCATGCGCAATCGGTCTTACTACTGGCCATGCGCAAGCGGGCTCACTACTGCGCATGCGCACTCGGACTCACTACTGCGGATGCGCACTCCGGCTCACTACTACGCGTGCGCACTCGGCCTCACTACTGCGAATCCGCACTCGGACTCACTACTGCGCATGCGCACTCCGCCTCACTACTACACATGCGCACTCGGACTCACTACTTCGGATGTCCAATCGGGCTCACTACTGCCCATGCGAACCCCGGCTCACTTCTGCGCATGCGCACATGGAGCCATTGCTGCGGCCGAGCAATCGGGCTCACAACTGGGCGTGCGCCATCGGACTCACACTCGCGCATGTGCACTCGTACTCACTACTGCGCATCCGCTCTCGGACTCACTACAGCGGACGAGCAATCGGGCTCACTACTGCGCATGCGCACTCCGCTTGACTACTGCACATGCGCGCTCGGCTTGACTATTGCGCATGCACATTCGGGTTCACTACTGGGCATGGGCACCCGGTCTCACCCACGCGCATGCGCACTAGGGTCCACTACTGCGCATGCGCACTCCGGCTCACTACTACGCTTGCGCACTCGCATTTACTACTGCGGATGCGCGCACGGGCTCACTACTGCGCATGCGCACTCGGCCTCACAATTGCGCATGCGCACTCGGGCTAACTACTGAGCATGCGCACTTGGCCCCACCCATGCGCATGCGCAATGGCTTTTACTGCTGCGCATGCGTATTCGGACTCACACACGCGCATATGCACTCGGCCTCACTACTGCGCATGCGCACTCGGACTCACTACTGCGCATGCGCACCCGGACTCACTACAGCGGATGTGCAATCGGGCGCACTGCTGCGCATGGTCACCCGGCTTCACTTCCGCACATGCGCACTCGGCCTCACTACTGCGCATGCGCACTCCGCCTCACTACTATACACGCGCACTCGGACTCTCTACGGTGGACGCGCCATCGGACTGACTACTGCGCATGCACAATCAGGCTCACTACTGCGCATGCGCACACAGGCTCACCCACGCGCATGCACACTCGGGTTCACTACCGCGCATACGCACTTCGTCTCACTACTGCGCATGCGCACTCGGACTCACTACTGCGGATGCGCAATCGGGCTCACTACTGCGCATGCACACCCCGGCTCAGTTCTGCACATGCGCACTCGGCCTCACTACTGCGTATGCGCATTCCGCCTCACTACTACGCATCTGCACTCGGGCTCACTACTGCGCATGGGCACTCAGACTCACTACTGCGCATGCGCAATCGGGTTCACTACTGCGCATGCGCACTCGGCCACACTACTGCGGCTGCGCAAGCGCGCTCACTACTGCGCTTGCACACTCGGCCTCACTTCTGCGGATGCACAATCGGGCAAATTACTTTGCATGCGCAATCGCCCTCACTAGTGCGCATGCGCACTCAGACTCGCTACTGCGGATGCGCAATGGGGTTTACTTCTGCGCAAACGCACACGGGCTCACTACTGCGCACGCCCATTCCGGCTCACAGCTGCGCATGGGCACTCGGACTCACCGACCCGCATGCGCACTCGGGGTTCACTACTGCGCATGCGCATTCGGACTCACGACTCCTTATGCGCAATCGTTCTCATTACTGCCCATGCGCACCCCGGCTCACTTCTGCCCATGCGCACTCGGCGTCTCCACTGCGCATGCAGACACGGACACACTAGTGCCGATGCGCACTCCGCCTCACTACTGCGCATGCGCCCTCGAACTCACTACTGCGCGTGCGCACTCAGACTCACTTGTTCGGATACAAAATCGGGTACACTACTGGGCATGGGCACTCGGCCTGAATATTGCGCATGCGCACTTGGCCTCACTACTGCGCATTCGCAATCGGGTTCACTAGTGCGCATGCACAATCAGGCTCACTACTGCGCATGCGCTCTCCGCCTCACGACTGCGCTTGCGCCCTGGGGCTCACTTCTGCGCCTGCGCACTCGGGCTCACTACTACGAGTACGCACTCGGCCTCAATACTTCGCATGCGCAATCGGACCCACCACTGCGGATGCGGAATCGGGTTCACTACTGCGCATGCGCACTCCGCCTCACTACTACACATGCGCACTCGGACTCCCTACGGCGGACGCTCAAACGGGCTGACTACTGCGCATGCGCCCTTGAGCTCACCCAGGCGCATGCACAATCGGGCTCACTACTACGCATGGGCACTCGGACTCACGCACGCGCATACGCACTCGGTTTCACTAGTACGCCTGCGCACTCGGCCTCACTACTATGTATGCGCACTCGGAATCACTTCTGCGGATGCACGAGTGATGCCCACTTGGACGTCGACCGATTGGACGCGTCCCGATTGGACGGTCCCGATTCGACGTGTTCCAATTCGAAGCGGTGCCGATTGGACGCGTTCCAATTCGAAGCGTTGCCGATTGGACGCGTTCCAATTCGACGCAGTGTCGATTGGACTCGTCCCAATTCGACGCGGTGCCGATTGACGTTGTGCGTCTATGACGTCGTACAGTTCCAACTCCGTGCCGATTGGACGCCGTGCCGATTGGACAGGTTCCTTTTGGACTCGGAATTATTCGGACTGCGTAAAGATTGAAACTCGCTCTGTTTTAGTTCGCGTGGCGGTAGACGCAATTCGATGTATTAAATTTCGTATATATTATGCGTTATGTGATGGAATATATTAAATGCGGATGTGAATTAAATTTAATTGGTGGTTCTTTCGTGTTTCATGTGTTGAAATGCATAATATGTGTTTAGCAATATGTTGAATTTAAGCCTGTATATAATAGTGGTTTTTCATCGGATTTCATAATACAAATGTACGCTAATGTTCATATTGGCCAAAACCAGCGGCAGTAAATATTCGTAATTGATTGGTACGTAATTTTATCCATTGTATGTAGAAGCGATGCTTGAATGTTGTATATATCTTTTGACAGGTACAGGTTATAGTGGGGAATATGTGCAAGCTGATGGTTAAGATAGTGCAAGAAGCTGCGTGTCAGTTATTGCAAGAAATATGGTATCACGGAGGATATTATTGTCCAGTAATCCATATGTATAGATTAGTTTTGATTTATTAAAATTATGTAGGATTTTTATGTGTGCGAAGTAGAACTGATTTATTTTTTCTCATAAAGAAGTGTAGAATATAATAGAGAACACTCTATAAATGGATAAGTTAAATCAAGTGTTAAAGGGTGGTCAGGTTTATCATTATTTGGCAATTTCTTTTGCGCGTTACACGTATAAGTACTATAGCTGTGAACTCAAGCATGTTTCGTCTTTCTGGTCATTCTGATGGTCCCATATGGCCAAAGTCATGCCAATAAGAGTAAATGGAAGGATGCATTACTTATTTCATGAAAGAAATATGATCGGTAAAATTGTATCTAATTTTTGACAGGTATAAGCTATAGCGAATCTTGAAAGCACTTATTAAGGTAAAAAAATCGAAATCAACCTCGTTATTCCATGAAATAAAATGAAAGTGTTGTTAAGTACAATATATCAACATACAATAATATGACCTTTTGTTCTATCCATTTATTTTTAGCATTTGTTCAGACCTTGATTTGGAAATTGCAAAAGAAGTTATAGAGGAAAAAAAGTTGAATACATACAATAAAGAAATCAACCAATGTAGAGACAGAATGTATAATTTTTAATGAAATATTTGAACAAATAACTCAGGTATTCTTTGAAAGCGCAAATGCATTTACTTTTTGTCGAGGTACATCAGGAAATATGTTTAAGGTAAAAGAAATATTAAACTTTATTTTTCTCAATATATCCTTTATTTTATAATTAATGCTGTGGAATACATTGTATCAATATATAATATTATTTCTTTTCATTATTTCCAGCACATGTTCCAGCACCGATGAAGATATTATAACAAAGAAGTTGGGAGTATTATAAAATTAAATAAATTTGTCGTGCATCAATCATAGACTTCAAAAACAATATAACCCTAACATACTTTAAGTAAATAAATTGATACAGAGAAATAAGATACTTTGTAATTTCCTGTTCCAAGTTCCTTGGCATACACTTAATGTTATGGTTCCCGTCGTCTTTCTCTATCTGTAAACAAAGACTTTTACCGACTAAAATATCATAAGTAAAAAAAAGTTGTTGAAACAACTGCGTGATTATTTCACTATTCACTTTCATCTATTTCGTATCACTTGTACTGCGTTTACACTTACAATCATCTCATCCTAGTACAACAGTCCCATTAGAATATTCCACTTTTAAGACGAATAAGACAAAAAGGGCAGAAAAATCAATAATTGACTCTACTGATCCATGCATTTTCATGTTTAATATCTCTTCTTACATGTAAACGCAAATACTTTTCAATTTTTTAACGAAAAAAAGTGCTTATCATGACAGATAAATTATTATATTAACTTACATTATATGAAAACACAATAACTAGAGTCTACTATTATTTCATGCATGCTTAGTACTGCTCAATCGGTTAATTCTAAATGGTATTATTATAGTGATAGTATTGTGATCATCGATAAAGGTATGACATACCATCATACCTGGAGGATACCGACACAATCTCAACCTGTCATGTTTATCTTCCATAGAAAATTTGTAGCTCTATATCCACTGATGCTCTCAGTTTCTTCTTCTCGTTCTCCATTGACCATGAAATTCAGCATAATAAGTGTCGCTTGCTACAAAATAGTTTATTATTTATATTAGTATATTGGATACTGCTTACATTTAAGAATACTCAAAATTGTGTACAGGAATGAAAGACGCTTATTCCCTGGCGGTAGTTGTAGAAGTGATATACAGCAGGTTATTGTGTTACTTCAGCTGTCAAATTCGGGGCACCATAACCCCTATTACATATGTTTCCAATTACGGCTCCTGAAATGGAAATAGGTTAAAGATGATGCAATTAGTTAAATGAAGGATATTAAAAATCATAATATAAAATCATGGTTCGACACACGTACACCGATTGTTTAAAAACAATAACAGAAAAATCTCACCTTAATGTGAGTTTAGTAACTTAGAATATCGGCAGTAGGCAGTTATTCAGTCGATAATCCTTCTTTGCAGATGGCGAATATACCCGCCATTAATATTGTTTATTTCTTACAGGAACAAATATCGGTATTGTTGGCACCTAATGACGACGATGACGTCGGTAACTCCATTTATGGTTTTCCACCTAAATCGGCAGTAGAAAGAATTAATCAACAATAGGTAAGGTAGGACAACAAGGGCTGCGATATATCGACGTATGATATGCAGGGACAAAATTGTCGTATTTACATACCATTTCAATTTTATTTCGTTTTATTAAATTAATAACATATTGCCTACGTTCCCACTTATTTATTTATTATATGATGTACTTAATATACAGATTTACGATAAACAATAACATACAATTAATTTATACTAATATAATAAAGCAGAGAAGTTTGTTTAAACGAGTTAAATTTCAGTCGGATATGAAAAAATATTTTTCTGTAGATAATCCGTTTATCGAGGAATACTATAGGCTATATAACATGTCGCAACACTCATTGAAAACATAAATTCTTCCACTAGAAGTATTTATAGCATAATAAATGGATTTTCATTGTTTCATATTCTATAGAATTATACTAGGTTGAAGGAATTGTTCTTATAATACAAGTATTTGGGTATTATGATCTTATTGGAATTCAAAGTTACTTTCATATATTATATTTATATTACATTATACTATTTTTCACATATTGCACATTGTTATAATTTTAAATTATATTGTATTCAATTACACATATTGTATATTTAAATATTCCCATAACAGAGTGTATTTTTCACTATATACTATACCGCGTATTTACCTTATACCTTGGTCACTCACAACATTGTTTATTGAGTTTTTTTCTTGGAAGCTCTACAGTCATGCCTGCTAGAATACTAATAACACCTACAAGTGACTTTAAAGCTGGAATTATACAAAGAAAGGGGTTTGTTAGAGTAAATTAGTCGTTAAATAAGGGGAGAAAGCACAATTTTAGGTTAAACAAGGATCTGACATATCATCATAGTTTTCAAGAACAGACAATCAATTACCTTAATTCATTTTCTTCAGTAACGGATGGTAATTAGGATAAAATGCCTTGACAAGACATTGCAGCAACGGTTCATATTAAAATGATCCTTGTTTCTCTCAAGATCAAGGCCTCCATTGACAGCTACGTACAGAGGAACAGACTGGCATTGGAGATTGTTCACAGAAGTAGTCTCTATTTGGCAATTCCAGTAGTGTACATAGCCTTGGCTATCCTGATTACGGTGTTGTTCTTCATCTCTCTGTTGATTATTGGTGCATAGGATCAATGTATCGCTTTATATGCTGACATATTATGTATCTATACTGCTTGTGCGCATTAACATATTATTTACCTTACATGAAAGAACACTGGTTAAACACGGCTTGAGGCAGTTGTTTCACGTAACAGGAGTCACTCTTTATTTATAAATAACCAGCAGTGCGAAATTCGTCAACATGGTACGATATAATATACAACGCGATTTCACTTAATACTCTGAAAACACATCGAAATAATGAAAATACTTTTCACTCTCTCTCTTTATTGATAGGTTTATCTATTCATTTATACGGAACAGGATCCGTGAAAAAGATCCGATGCACTATAACCTACAATGCGAAATACAAAATACAGTTAAATACGGATCACATCATAAATTGAGACACACCGACTAACTACGCGCACCTTAACTCACTTCTAATTAATACACACGGAAATAACACCGAATTCGCAGAACTATTGCTAACGATACATAATATCATCTTACAATTTTTACGATGTTTACCGGACGCGTGTCCGCATGGCGGCACAACGTCGTCGTGCGTAAGGGTGCGTCCACACGTGAAGGATGATTTTCGCTTAAAGCCTTATCCCGGTATCATATGTTTACGAATAAACTGTTAAATGAATGGTTCTTTTTACAATAAAAATAAACACACTAATGAACTCTTAAATACTTTATGAACAAGAATAATAGAAGTTTATTTAATTATAACTTAAGATTATTATTATAAACATCGTTGACGCGCAACACAGCAAAACGCCTCGTCAACGTGACCGTATGACGTATTTGCAAATCCGAAATTCATTTGTTTTTTGCAAACGCGTCCGATCTTGCAGCGCTGCACACACACACGCACAAAACACACACACACGCACACACACTCCTGCGTACTACACAAAATTACGTATATATCAATATAAACAATTAAACAAACAATATTAAGCGAGTAATTAATTAGTTGATTATGTGTTCGTTTATTATCGGCACAGCTAATTATGCGTGGACAAGAAGGATGGCATAAAATATCCATAGAAGAAACTGAAAAGTTAGTAAATTCGATGTATAATTGTTTGCGAAATGTGACAAAAAATAAAAATGAACTGTGTGACAAAATTCTAATTTAATTTTTCGTACCGTGTAATATACATATACAGGGTGTTACCTGTAACGCTACTCACGATATTTCTCCCACTTGCAGCCACCTTACGAAAAAATGTTTAGGACAATATTTGCAGGGTGTGAAGTGCACAATAGATATTAGTAAAGCAAATTGTTAAAACAGTTTGTTCTCTTGGCAAAGTCAAGGTCACCTTGGGTTTTTTTAAATAGGAACATACATTTTTTTTTATTCATAGCTTTAGAGGACATCGAGACGAATTCAAAACATATATTACATGATATTTTCACTAACATATTACTCGATTTACAGAAGTGGAAATGTGAAGTAAAAGACCGGAATATTACACGATGGAAGACGGCATACATTTTGAACATGTAATTAAAGTGTATTTTTCTTACATTCTAGTCGCGCGTTTACATTCAGTAATCTCTTTGAAACCAAATAATGGTTACACTACCAAAGGCAAAAGCTAAGTACTTAATATTTCCACTTCTGTAAATCGACTAATATTTTAATAAAAATATCATGTAATATATGTTTTGAATTCGTCTCGATGTCCTCTAAAGCTATGAATAAAAAAAAAATGTATGTTCCTATTTAAAAAAACCCAAGGTGACCTTGACTTTGCCAAGAGAACAAACTGTTTTAAAAATTTGCTTTACTAATATCTATTGTGCACTTCACACCCTGCAAATATTGTCCTAAACATTTTTTCGTAAGGTGGTTGCAAGTGGGAGGAAAATCGTGAGTAGCGTTACAGGTAACACCCTGTATAAGAAAATTTTTGTATGCAAACCTTCTTGGTATGAATCTTTGTGACGGTATGCTGTTAACTTCTGTATATAAAAATTTAAGTTGTATTTTAACCTAAGCAAAAATAAAGTTCATACTTCGTATTTCATTATAAGTAAACTGCTATTTCTTTACTTTCATATATTTTTCGTACTCTTTGAAATTGCGCGTGTTGGTACGCAAACTCTTTTTACTCGCTGTACATATGTTTTCCAAAACAATTTGCGGGCTCATGTTACTACTGTGAATTTCTTTTCTAGAATAAGGTTTCTGGCATTCCTCATCTACAAAAAATGAAAATGTAAAAAAATGCAATCGTCGTTTAAATTAATTATCTTATGTAATATCATACAAACATAAATAAGTTATAATTAATAAACATTATATAGTTACCCTTTATATCTGTAGTTATTCCGTGCATGTTTTGGGTAGATACATTATTTTCAGGCAATATTATGCCACTGCAGTCTGTAACACAATATAGATAAAAATGATGACATTAAATAGAAAAGACATAAATGATGAATTTAAAAGAAAATAAACATAGTACATGTACCATCTGTATTAAAAGGGGATGTAGTTTGTGTTTCTTCGTTTTTGTAAGACTTGTTTGCAGATGCTGTGAATTCCTCTTCTGAAAAAAAACAGAAGGTAAACAAAAAAAAGAATAATGAAGAATATACATATTATTTTTTTTGCAAAGGAAATACCTGCGAAGAATGTTATTTCTGGAAGAAGTTCATTATGTTCATCACTGGACACAGTGCATATATTTTCTAAAAAGTAAAAGTACACAAAAATAAGTATAGCGAAGAAAATATATTTGCAGTCTGACGCAGGAAGTGTAAGTGTTATATTTTTGCAATAATGAATTAAAACTGATATTGAATTTGTGAAGAATTATATATCCTATATAAAAAGTGACAATTTGAGAGTCTATCTAGAAATGATTGTAACAGTATTTGTATATGTAAATCTCAAAATTTGTCATAAATTAAATTTGTTTAATAAACCTACTTTTTTGGAAGAAAAAAGAAAGAAACAAACAAATAGCATAACTTTTAGTTGTCTCCTTATGCATTAAAAAAATTTTAAAAAGCAGAGACTTCTGTAGCAGAACTTATACTTCCTTCACCAGAACAAAGATATATATGGTTTGCATTGAAAAGAAAATACCTGCAAAGAATGTTTTTGAAACAGGTTCTTCGCATTCACCATTTTTATTAGAGTCTGTAAAGTAACATGTAAACTGTAGTAAATTTTTTTCAGAATAAAGTACAGTGTTACATACCATTTCATAGCAGTTACTTAACACTAGAGCTATCAACGTTTTATGTATATTTACTTTCAAGTTGAAAATAAAGTAAAAAAGTAGGTAAATAAAGAATGAAACATATACCAGCATATGTAGTACATATTCGTTCCGATAAAAATGAACAGACATTTTGATAAAAACATTTTAATAAATTTTGTGATGTAATTAAGGAACTGTTAAACCAGTCATTTTGATTGCTTAAATAGTTCTGGTGTTAACGAACGAATGCATGAATATAATATATATGAATTCAACGCATACCTGTTAACATTAAATTACTTTCATATTGTTCTTGTTTATGGTCTTTACTAAATAAACGTAAAAATTGATCTAATGGCAGTATTCCAGACATTAAATTATCTTGTGCCGTTCTTATTTTGTTATTCTTTGCCATATTTGTGCGTCTTCGTATACTCCTTATTTTTTCATTATTCAATAATCTTTTATAATTTGTTTCTTGATCCGCAATTAGTTTTGTTAAATTATCTGTAATCAAAAATAAAGAACCACGTAAGGTTCATGCAGCTAAAATGATTAGAAATAGACATCGACATACATTTATTTTGCAATATAGAATCTAACGAGTTTCCAGATCTATCATTACAACAGAATCATTGCTATGTCTTTTAAGTATTTAGAAAAATTATTCAGGTAAGAGACTTCTTGTGTAATAAACCAAAAAGGTGTTTCAATTATTAAATCGGTTAAATGCATTAGAAGCTGATTTATCTAATGCTTATTCCACACATTGATTTCTGCTACATTTTTGTTTAGATACGATGTTATATAATAAGATTATTAAATTTAAATTAGTTGGTAGTACAAAAATTTACAAGGATATACGTAGACCGATGATCCAACTTGTGTGTTGCTTTGTATCGTATCGTTGCTTGTGTATCGCACACAATACACGTGCATGCACGCCGCTGTGAAACGTTATAACTTTATTTTCATCGTCACGTTCTTTAACGTATCAATCGGTATAGAAATTTCGACAAGTAAATATTACGTATTCGTAACAAAATCAGTAGTTTCACAATCAGTTGCTTACTCGCGCCAATGCTACAATTACGATGATCAACATTTACTTGGGTGGCGTTGCTTATAAATCTATACCATATGACCGATATTAAGAGGCACCGCCGGCAGAAAACGTCAAACACCTACTCTATGTACATACGTATTTGGAGCACACGGAAATATTTGTTCAAAACTTTGAGTAGAATATTACCAATCTAACCAACACACAAAAGATTAGTTATCGTTAAAATTAAATTACGATTGTAAATTTACAGATTATAACATGCAAAAGTGACAGATGTATGTTCATCAAATAAAGTGAAAAATGTACGTTTTCATTATCCATAACGTACTTTCATGTGCAATTATGATAGAAAAGACTCGAGAAACCCAGCTTTTTCATCGCAGTATAATATTTTAGAAACGAAGAAATTTTATTTTTCCAATAAAACTTGCTTTTCCACATATTTAATATATAATTAACTTACTTTCAATCTTGCATTGTGTATTCATTCTATTGGATATAGTAAACATTAATTAACAAGATAAATGATAATAATATGTATACCTATGAATAACCAGAAATTTGGATGAACAATCTTTAATTTCCTGATTACAGCACTGTGAAAAGATTCTACCAAGTTGTTAGTCCTCACTGCAGAGCCATATACACTGACTTTTGAGGCAATAGGTAGCCATACTTTCTGTAGATACTCCATAAACTGAAGCACATTTGGGAAGGTGGCAGCGGACCGATCAGCGACAGACTGTATTTCATTCAATGCTTGTGGAAACATATCGGCCGGAGCTAGGGGCATAGTCATCGCCATTGAAAGAATCTCGTCTTGCGCTCCTTCTAATCCTAACTTTCTCCACTTTCTTAATAGAGCCTAAAAAATAGTAAGAAAAGGACCATTCAACTCTTCGCTGAGCACTTTAACGAGGTAAGTTATGCAAAAAAAGAAAACACTTGGGCAACGTTAACTATTATACTGTACCTGATTAAAATGGAACCAGCAGCCATGTATGATGACTGCAGGGAATTGTACTCGTATCCCTTCCATTGCAGCTTTTTCATAGTCACACATTACAGTTTTTAAATTGTGTTGTAATCCTGGAGCAAGAGATACTATTTTTCTCCATATGGCTTTATACATGGATAACGTTCGACACTCGCATAAAGCAAATATTGTAGCTATTCCCTGTAAATTGATATTAGTTTTTACTGTGTGATAGTATGAGATGATAACTTTAACAAAAACTATTAATAGTGGTATACCGTGTCGTTATAGCGTATATGTACAGTATACAACTGTTGAAAAACAGGAATTTGTGGCACAACCTGTCAACAGAGATCAGAAATGATAAAAATTAAACAATTTTCTCTACCTGAAAAATATTAACATTATAAGTTGTTTGCCTTATATGTACTTACAGAAAAGGTACCATCCATGTAAATTTCTTTGGCACTTTCTAATGCACTTCGTAGTGCGGTGTTTAAAAAAATCAGAGCATACTTATTTTCGTTCGATATTGTACATCCTTGATAAATGTGTTTTAACGTATCGTAATTTTCAAACATTTCATGCGCACTTTGTACGGTTGTAGGTAGTGGTGGTCGAGATTTCGCCTTTTCCCTCGACATGATAAATTTCATATTATTGTATGAAATATGTGCTGCTGCGTCAGGGTTTGTACGACAGATGTTGTCAAAAATTTCCTTATTATTTATACAAGGATTTTCTTTGCATTCTTTTAACATTATCGACTTTAATTTTAATATTTCAGCACATTGTGGATTATTAGGGTGAGTGTGTGGTTTTTGGATAAAAAATTGTTCACCTTCTTGAACCACTGTTCCTGTACACTGCTGAGTCTGACGACTAGAGCAGCGATAAAGTTTAGGGTTTTTAGTATCTTTATTATAAGAATACCCTTCGTAAATGCATACAAAACCATTTTTTCGCTTGCCTCTTAAAATCTCCATTTTATTTTATACCTTATGTCTGTGAAGGAAATATCACAATCATTAATAATATAAAATAAACAAAATGATAGAAAGAAATATTGAAAAAATATTACACCAGTGATTGCATCATTAACAAATAAAAAATAATTGTTGAAGCCTACTTTTACAAATGAGCCGTTCAGTGCACACATTGATTAACTCCAATTTTTGAAAAATCTTAAATTATTATAAATAGAAGAAGTTATGACTATACCAAATGCTTTAACACTTAAATTTAAGATGTTTCAAAAAATGGAGTTAATCGAAATCGATTTACTCCAAAAAATGGAGTTAATCGAAATCGATTTACTCCAAAAAATGGAGTAAATCTGAACGGCTCAAATTTTGAAGTTCGTGTATTCGAAAACATTGAATGACAATGGTATCCTGAAGTCGAAGTAATCGTAAGTACTTATATAAATATAAATTATAAAAATAAATTTTCTGTTATAAAATCAGACACGAAGTGACCCGTCCAGGGGAATAAACAAGGCAACCACTTACATATTGTTAGTGTTTTATTACTACTCCCAATTTTTTCAACCGCATGCGTTTGTTCAGTTTCAACACTCGACGCCGATAGTATAATTGTAAGTTAATCTTGATAAAGTACGATTTTATTTATTTTCTGTGACAAATTAATAATTTTAAATATAGAATTTCATATTTAATATTCTACCAACGAGTGAATCCAATATCTACACGTATATAAAATGGAAATTTTTAATGGGAAGAGAAAAAATACATTTATATATGTTTATGAAGGATATTCTTATAACGCAGATACTAAGAATCCCAACATTTATCGCTGTTGTGCGCGCCAAACCCACAAGTGTACAGCTACACTCCTTCAAAGAAATGATCAATTTTTTATCCAAAAACCACACACTCACCCTAATAATCCACAATGTGCTGAAATATTAAAATTAAAGTCGATAATGTTAAAAGAATGCAAAGAAAATCCTTGTATAAATAATAAGGACATTTTTGATAATATTTGCCGTCTAAACCCTGACGCAGCAGCGTATATTTCATACAACAGTATGAAATCTATCATGTCGAGGGAAAAGGCGAAATCTCGACCACCACTACCTACAACTGTACAAAGTGCGCATGAAATGTTTGAAAATTACGATACGTTAAAACACATTTATCAAGGATGTACAATATCGAACGAAAATAAGTATGCTCTGATTTTTTCACACACCGCACTACTAAGTGCATTAGAAAGTGCCAAAGAAATTTACATGGATGGTACCTTTTCTGTAAGTACATATAAGGCAAACAACTTATAATGTTAATATTTTTCAGGTAGAGAAAATTGTTTAATTTTTATCATTTCTGATCTCTGTTGACAGGTTGTGCCACAAATTCCTGTTTTTCAACAGTTGTATACTGTACATATACGCTATAACGACACGGTATACCACTATTAATAGTTTTTGTTAAAGTTATCATCTCATACTATCACACAGTAAAAACTAATATCAATTTACAGGGAATAGCTACAATATTTGCTTTATGCGAGTGTCGAACGTTATCCATGTATAAAGCCATATGGAGAAAAATAGTATCTCTTGCTCCAGGATTACAACATAATTTAAAAACTGTAATGTGTGACTATGAAAAAGCTGCAATGGAAGGGATACGAGTACAATTCCCTGCAGTCATCATACATGGCTGCTGGTTCCATTTTAATCAGGTACAGTATAATAGTTAACGTTGCCCAAGTGTTTTTTTTTTGCATAACTTACCTCGTTAAAGTGCTCAGCGAAGAGTTGAATGGTCCTTTTCTTACAATTTTTTAGGCTCTATTAAGAAAGTGGAGAAAGTTAGGATTACCATATACAGAAAAAATGGTTCTCTCAATGGCGATGACTATGCCCCTAGCTCCGGCCGATATGTTTCCACAAGCATTGAATGAAATACAGTTAGTCGCTGATCGGTCCGCTGCCACCTTCCCAAATGTGCTTCAATTTATGGTGTATCTACGCAGTGTGTGGTTGCCAATTGCTTCAAAGGTCAGCGTATATGGCTCTGCAGTGAGGACTAACAATATTGTTGAATCCTTCCATAATACTCTATCGCAACGATTCCAAACAACGCGACCAAATTTATGGATTTTCTTAGGCTGGTTTTTCACGCTTTTGTCATTTGTATAATTGTTTTTATTTTTGCTTGTGTATTAACATTTTTCTAAAATTGTTTTACAGATAATTTATCAAAACTAATTAAAGATGAAATTATTAATTACGAACGTTTGATAAAAAATTTAAAAATTACTCGAATTCGTACTCGAGTGAATAGAGAGAAGAATGCCAAAATTAAATTGGCACAAGAGAATTTAGTCTCTGGGATTTTATCGCTGGAACAATTTTTAAACATGTTCGATAGAGACTATGAGCAACAGCGATATTTGGACAATTTCTTACCAAGAGGTATGTGTTTCCATATTTCAGTGATGCAGCATACAACTTTCACTTCCAGTAATATTTTTTTAATTTGCTTTTAGACTGCGATGAAAATAATGCGATCGATGAAACGTTTAGTACAGGTAATAATTCTGTCCCAAAACTAACACGAACACTGTTCTTAAATTTTCGTTCAATTTTTACGAATTTCAGTGATTTATTAATCATTTTCAGAGAATAGATTGTCTCCTTACATCCAAAATAACGAAGACCCTGTTCAAATAGAGAGCACATCGGTCAATGATATCGATAACGATGGTTCGTCTTTCTAATTATTCTAGTCATGAATTATATTTACTATTCGACGCAACACTTACCATATCCACTATCTTTTATAGATGATGTTCTAACAATATCGTTCGATAGTATTAATACATGTACAGAAAGCGAAGGAATATGTACATATAATTCTGTAGAAGGTGCGTTATGTCGTACATATTAATTTTTCCTTTCTTCTTGCTTCGAGCGAATTAAGAGTAAAATACTAGAAAAATTTTAAATTATATTAAGTTGTTCGTAGTGTTGCTATGGTCAACGATTAATAATAATTTATGCATATCATATTTTTTAGGAACTGACCTTTTTATAATACATGAAAGTGAGTCTCCTCCGCGCTTACAAAATGGTGATAAAGAACAAACAATGGAAGGTAAAGTTCTGATTATCGGTCTATCTTATTAATATTTTTATTATGAGTATTACAAAGTTACTAAATTTTATTAGGGCCTTATTCGATGTGTACTTATACGTTTTAGGTGATGCTCCAACTTCCATTGACAAAACCACCACTATTTGCACAAAGGATTTAGAAAAATTACGTATAAGTGAAGATAATACGATAGAAGGTATAAAATACGATAAGAGGATAATACGATAAAACATTTTCAGACAATATTTACATTTTTTGATACTAATTTATTAATTAAAATTGTTTTTTAGATACCAATGTTTGTGCAAGTGGTAGTCAAATTAATGAACAGAATTTAATAGAAGGTATATTTTTTAACCTATTTTTACTATTATCATACATACCACAAAATATCATTTTGTTTTGTTGTCTATCAGTTTAAAATTAAATTTCACAAATGTACATTATAATAAGTATATTTTGCAGCCGTTTAATTTCAATTTATTCTTTTTGTATGTTATTAAATAGGAGAAAAGTCTGTACAAAAGATTTGCTGCTGTAAGGCTGGCGTCTCCACGATAGTCCTACCATGTGGTCATATTTATGTTTTGGTAAACAATAATAAATAAATCATCCTATCCAAATGAAAGCATTCTTTTCAACTAGTGCATTCATTGTATAATAATATTCTTATGATAATTACCTCTCTAGTTAACAAATTAACTTTGAATTCCAATAAGATCATAAATATATACATACCTATACTATAATCTGCATACCTATTGTTGATTAATTCTTTCTACTGCCGATTTAGGTGGAAAACCATAAATGGTATTACCATTTTTATTTTCTGTCACATTTCGCAAACAATTATAGATCGAATTTACTAACTTTTTAGTTCCTTCTATGGATATTTTATCCCATCCTTCTTGTCCACGCATAATTAGCTGTGCCGATAATAAACGAACACATAATCAACTAATTAATTACTCGCTTAATATTGTTTGTTTAATTGTTTATATTGATATATACGTAATTTTGTGTAGTACGCAGGAGTGTGTGTGCGTGTGTGTGTGTTTTGTGCGTGTGTGTGTGCAGCGCTGCAAGATCGGACGCGTTTGCAAAAAACAAATGAATTTCGGATTTGCAAATACGTCATACGGTCACGTTGACGAGGCGTTTTGCTGTGTTGCGCGTCAACGATGTTTATAATAATAATCTTAAGTTATAATTAAATAAACTTCTATTATTCTTGTTCATAAAGTATTTAAGAGTTCATTAGTGTGTTTATTTTTATTGTAAAAAGAACCATTCATTTAACAGTTTATTCGTAAACATATGATACCGGGATAAGGCTTTAAGCGAAAATCATCCTTCACGTGTGGACGCACCCTTACGCACGACGACGTTGTGCCGCCATGCGGACACGCGTCCGGTAAACATCGTAAAAATTGTAAGATGATATTATGTATCGTTAGCAATAGTTCTGCGAATTCGGTGTTATTTCCGTGTGTATTAATTAGAAGTGAGTTAAGGTGCGCGTAGTTAGTCGGTGTGTCTCAATTTATGATGTGATCCGTATTTAACTGTATTTTGTATTTCGCATTGTAGGTTATAGTGCATCGGATCTTTTTCACGGATCCTGTTCCGTATAAATGAATAGATAAACCTATCAATAAAGAGAGAGAGTGAAAAGTATTTTCATTATTTCGATGTGTTTTCAGAGTATTAAGTGAAATCGCGTTGTATATTATATCGTACCATGTTGACGAATTTCGCACTGCTGGTTATTTATAAATAAAGAGTGACTCCTGTTACGTGAAACAACTGCCTCAAGCCGTGTTTAACCAGTGTTCTTTCATGTAAGGTAAATAATATGTTAATGCGCACAAGCAGTATAGATACATAATATGTCAGCATATAAAGCGATACATTGATCCTATGCACCAATAATCAACAGAGAGATGAAGAACAACACCGTAATCAGGATAGCCAAGGCTTTGTACACTACTGGAATTGCCAAATAGAGACTACTTCTGTGAACAATCTCCAATGCCAGTCTGTTCCTCTGTACGTAGCTGTCAATGCAGGCCTTGATCTTGAGAGAAACAAGGATCATTTTAATATGAACCGTTGCTGCAATGTCTTGTCAAGGCATTTTATCCTAATTACCATCCGTTACTGAAGAAAATGAATTAAGGTAATTGATTGTCTGTTCTTGAAAACTATGATGATATGTCAGATCCTTGTGTAACATCCCTGGAAGAGTTTTTTCTTTTTTATATGGCAGTCCTATGTTCTATTCGTTACGCGCTAATAATTTAGTTACCGACGGAATTAGACTATTACCGACAGTATATAATGACCTTATGTATAAATTTCGACGGTCGGTAACTGATGTTATATACATTTTTGATTTATATTAATTATTTTATGATTTTCATTTAAAATAGATAGTATGTTTCATAAAGACAATCAAATGTTTAGTTAGAATAGTTAAAACAAGATTTATGTGTTATTTTATAGTTATTCTAATAAATGTATTATTCTATAAGGAAAACTCCGCAATGCTATGTGCCTACGTGCCGCGAAGCTAGCCCCGAATTTCTTAGAATTCTTGCGTTACCCTAGAAAAGGATAGCAATACATTTTACAATTCGGACATTATTAATTATTAATACCTATTAGTTAAACAAATCAATCAATACAGATCAAGCGTACTAATATTATGTTATTCGGAACTAAAGTCAGATATTAGTTTAGTATAGTATATATTGTAAATTATAATATTATTCAATAGAATATTCTAGAAGCATCATACGCTTATACATTTAGCTCCGATCCGTATAGAAGTCGTGCGTAGTACACAGAAAAAGATAGAAAATGCAATTTTATTAAAACACTACTAAATTACTATTTTATTATCAGAAATATAGACCATTATGTAGAATGCGATATTAATAATGTAATTTAACCGATCGTTTGCTCAATTAATGTCTAATCATGGATTTATATGACAATTATATATTTCGACGTTATGGGGGTTTTCCGAGAATTTGCCAGACTGGCGAGTATAAAAGCCGGAGCGAAACTCGCTCAAATCGCAGAACAGTTTTCGAAGTCGAGCCAGCTAGAAGTCTTCAGATAAGTATAACCGGAACAATTTTCGCTGTTAAGAGCCGCAACGAGTCTTAATACTTGACTGGTAAAGCGGGTATACGCCATTTGGATACTTGGTCGTGGGTCGTTCTAGTAGCCAGTGAACAACAGGCTCCCCATTCAAACGGTCTCGTATCTGAAACTCCGTTAGGAGAGTGCTATATCTAGCGCCAAGAAAGGCTAAGATATCGAAACGATAGCTCTCAGCTACTCATATTTGATTTTAGTCGGATTGCTAACGCGCCGTCAGATTCTCGGAGCTCGCTCTGGGTCGTTTCGTAGCCAGCTAACGCAGGCTCCCCATTTGAGCGGCTTGGTCTCTGAAGCCCGTGTCTTTTGGGTGGCAGTTCAGCAATTGCGATTTCATATTAGAATCAATTGACTTGCTACCTTGTCGAACTTATACTGTTCACCCTTTTCCTGTATCGTTGGGTCGTTCTAGTAGCCAGTGAACAACAGGCTCCCCAATTAAGCGATCTGGTTTCGGCTGTCAGCGTTCGTTTTGACAAAAAGGGTCATGTACAATTAGTTGTCGAGTCAGACTAAAAGAGTAATTGTTCCGAGGTAATAATTTATTAGATTCAGACAAATCTTGGAATTTTGAATTAAGAAAAGAATATTGTTCTGTCATCAGCGTAATTTCAGTAGTCGACTACACCGCGTTAGATATCAGATAAATTGTTAATCTGTCTAACTTTGCGAAAGCGTATTTAGGTACACTTAGAGAATCACACTTAGGTCGTGTTCCTTGCTGCGGTAGACTATCAAGCGTTAATATTATTAATAATTTCGTAAAAGATCTTTTTCATTATACAAACTACAAACGTATTAATCAATATAAACTCTGTAATTGCGATAGCGTTCGAGACGAGAACCGAATAATTAGGATATCGAATTCAATTAATTATATAAAAGCGAAGTTAGCTTTATACGAAAACAGACTTAGGTACGATCTAATACAAAGTATTACCTAGCGAGAGTCATTTAGTTAGATTCATAATTATCTATTGCGTATTGCTTAATTTGTCAAGTTCTATTATTAATGTTATATAAAGTCTATTTAGTTTCTTTAATCAAACCAGTATACTTTTCATATTTTGTTATTTGTTACTTGTTATTTGCAAAATTCATCATCTTCGTTATTGAATAAACCCTTTTTTTTGTTGAAAGATATTGACCTGTGGATTTCACTCCTTAACCGCACACCACACGAATCCCACAATCTTTAGATTTAGTTATTTTCCAAAACGAGTCGATTAATTGGTAAAAGCCGCTCTTTACCTTCTTAGCGCAATTAACTATCTGAACTTAGGTTCCAGAGTCGTTACACTTGTTTAACCTAAAATTGTGCTTTCTCCCCTTATTTAACGACTAATTTACTCTAACAAACCCCTTTCTTTGTATAATTCCAGCTTTAAAGTCACTTGTAGGTGTTATTAGTATTCTAGCAGGCATGACTGTAGAGCTTCCAAGAAAAAAACTCAATAAACAATGTTGTGAGTGACCAAGGTATAAGGTAAATACGCGGTATAGTATATAGTGAAAAATACACTCTGTTATGGGAATATTTAAATATACAATATGTGTAATTGAATACAATATAATTTAAAATTATAACAATGTGCAATATGTGAAAAATAGTATAATGTAATGTAACGTCCCCGGGGAAGACCAGTTCCGGCCGATAATCAAAGAAAGTACTTTAATGATAATAAGTTTTTATTTTATTACCGACCGCAAATTACCGACCGCACCATAAAAATTCGCGTGGTAATGGGGTGGGGTAGCTTACGCGTGCAACATTGTTTAGAATAGATCACCGATCGATGGCGCGCGCGTTAGTTAGAAAGAGACAGAAGATATACTTCGAAACAGAATTAAAATAAATTATTAGTTAAATGTTTATATTATATATATTATTAATTATTCACTCATTATAAATTGCGTTATATTTTTAATTATTATTTTATGTATTATTCGCGGTTAATTATTTCTTCTATCAAAACACTTATAATTTGCGTATATAAAAATTATTAAAAATGCGATTTAACGGGAAAACTTGTGAAAAACTAATTAATAGTAAATCAAAGCGTATTTTTCCTAATCAAACTAATATATATTTGCTACTAAATAAAGCGTAATAAATGAATAACTACTTTTTGAGCGGGAAAAACCCACGATTCTCGGGGTATAAAAGGGCATGCAGCAGCGGCTGTCAGAGCAGAACAATCTTTGCAGTACTACGTGCCGGACCTCTTAGGAAGCGACAACTGGAGCAGTTTTAACTGGTAAGAGCCTACAAGATTCTTAGTTTTGACTGGACAGCGGGTATCAGCCATTTGGATACTCGATCGTTGGGTAGTTCTAGTAGCCAGCTAACGCAGGCTCCCCGTTCAAACGGTCTTGTATCTGAAACTCCGTATGGAGAGTGCTATGCTCAGCCCCAGAAAGAACTAAGACATCGACGAGAGCTCTCCAGTCACTCATATATATATATTTCTTATTTTTCTGAGTTATTCACTCGCCGTCAGATTCTCGGAGTTCGCTCTGGGTAGTTTAGTAGCCAGCTAACGCAGGCTCCCCATCATTGAGCGGCTTGGTCTCTGAAGCCCGTGTCTTTTGGGTGGCGTTTCAATAACTTCAATTAATAATTAAAGTCGAGTCATTTTTATTTGCAACCCTGTTGGTCACACGTCGTCATTTGATTCTTGCATCGTTGGGTAGTTCTAGTAGCCAGCTAACGCAGGCTCCCCAATTAAGCGATCAGGTTTTGGGTGTCGATTTGTGCTCTGACAAAAAGGGCCATGATCTAATTAGTTTAGAGTCAACCAAAGAGTAACTGTTCCACGTCCAATACGAATTCTATAGTTAATTTAAATAACCAAATATTGTTCTGTCAGTTTTGTTAGGATCTAGATCCATTATAAATTGCGTTGTACTTTTGCGTTATGTATATAATGATATAAAACCGCATAATTGAAGTAGTTAGCTACCGTTCCGCGATTTGCAACAATTACAAGTCTATTATACTCTATTTTTACGTTTAGAATTCAGTTACATACATATACATTTTAATATTTACTAAAGAAATTGATAATTATAATTCTTTTCCTCGTAATTACTTGAATAAACCTAATTAATGAAAGGTATTAACCTGTAGATTTCACTCTTTAACCACACGCCACCACGATCCCACATTCTTTTAGTATTAATTATAGTAAAACGAGTCGCTTAGTAGGCAAAAACCGCTCTTTGCTTCATAAGTGCTGTAAATACCTGATACTAGTATCAGGGACGTTACACGTTATATATTATAAAATAAATTTTTTTGGTGACAGCGGTGGGATACGTTGAAAAACAGGATTGATCACTGATCGTAGCTGCAGATACGTATCATTGGTCTACTGTGTGGCAAGAAAACTTTTCTCTGTGGAGGCTAAAACCTTTCATTTTTATAGAATAGAAAAAGGAAAAAGGGAAAAAAAAATAGTCATACATATATTAATATTTAATTATACTAATTTTTACGCAATTAATTCACAATGACAGACGAAGTAGAGATTCAACCCGAGAGCGCTTCTCGCTCATATCCTCAAATTAGTATACGCGACGCCGCGGACATAGTACCTCCTTTTGACGGACATAATATTCCAATATACCAGTTTACAAAGAATTGTTTAAACGCTAAGTGTATGATTTCACCTCACGCTGAATACGGGTTAGTACAGCTAATTAAAAATAAATTGTACGGTCAGGCATCGAGAGTAGTTTTAAGTGGCGAATATAACACGATAGAAGATTTAATTACGGTTTTAAAATCTCGCTTTGCCCCTACGTATACTTCGATTCAATTATATGGAGACTTGTCGAAAATCGCGCAAATGCCAAACGAAGCCGCCGTCGATTATAGTAGTCGCGTGTCAGTTATTTTATCGGAAATAAAACATTGTAACGAGACAGAACATCCGACTGTCGCCCCGCAGTATAACAAAACAGCTGAAACCAACGCGATCAAAGCATTTCTAACAGGGCTTAGACCTGAAATTTATAACCGTTTGCGAATTCACGAGTTTATATTTTTAGACGACGCAATTAGTGCAACAATTAGGGCTGAAGCCGAGGTTAGAGAAAATCATTTACGTTTAAAAATGGCGGAAAATTACACGCGTTCAATTCGGTGTAGCAATTGCTTCGGGTACGGACACAATACCAGTATGTGCCCAAGTCAGGGTTTAGGGGGGCAACAAACCGCGAGAATATAATGGCAACCACGGTACTGCCAACATTGTCAACGATCGGGCCATACTATACAAAATTGCCGAAATATTAATCAACAAGGAAGATCCTGGAATCGCCCTGTCCAAGGACCACCGAGGAACAACTTTCCTAACCAGCCCAATACCAATCCACCCGTAAATAACAATACACCTGTAACAAGGCCGCCTCCTACTTGCTCATACTGCAACAATATTGGACACACTGTCGATCAATGCCGGAAAAAAGCTTATCAAGAAAGACAAAAGGAAACTAACCAGCAGGTATGTAAACGGACCAACCTCATAAAACCAACCTGCAAAATAAAGAAACCGCCTACCATAGAAATAGAAAACGAAAGTTTCCAACAAAAATCCGCTTGTTTTATGATCGACACCGGGTCAGATTTAAATTTAATCAAAAAAGATATACTTTCAACCACTGCACATATACATACCGATGCTCTATTTGAATTAAACGGAATAACTGAAGGCCAACTTTCAACTACAGGATACACCAAAGTAAGAATTTGCAACACAGAAGCCATTCTTCACATAGTAGAAGACTTACCCATAACTCAAGATGGAATACTCGGAAATGAATTTTTTATAAACGCCGGAGCCGACATTAGATATTCAAAATCACTTTTGACAATAGAAAACTATAACATACCATTTCAAGAACCTGTCATCGAAATAAAAGCCAGAGAGGGCAACGTCGTACCCATTAGGATATTAAATACTAACCTTCAAACAGGATTTGTACCAAAATTAGAAATACATCCTGAATTGCACCTTGGAAACGCAGTCGTAACAAATAGAAATGGAATTGCTTTTATCTGCGCTATTAACGTCTCCACTAAACCAATACGAATACAGATGCCTGAAGTGGAGTTGCAACCATACGAGGAATCAACGATCAAAAACCTACACAATGAAAGTACTGACCGAGCAAAAGAATTATTCAAAGCCTTGCGGTTGGACCATTTAAATGAGGAAGAAGCAGATAACGTCAAACAATTAATACAAAATAACGCAGATAGGTTCAGTTTACCCGGAGAAGAATTACCAGCTACCAACAAAGTACACCACCGAATAATCACCACAGATGAGGCACCAATCAACGTAAAGCAATATCGTTACCCTCAATGCCACAGGGAGGAGATAAATGTACAAATAAATGATTTACTACAAAAGGGAATAATCGAGCACTCAACATCTCCATATAATTCACCGCTATGGATAGTCCCGAAAAAAGAAGACTCTCATGGACAGAAGAAATGGCGATTAGTAATCGACTTCAGACGATTAAACGAAAAAACAATTGGTGATGCCTACCCTCTGCCTAATATAACAGACATCTTGGATCAATTAGGAAGCGCAAAATATTTTTCAATTTTCGATTTGAGATCAGGATTCCACCAGATCCCTATGCATCCAGACGACAAACACAAAACAGCATTTTCTACACAATACGGGCATTATGAGTTCAACAGAATGCCGTTTGGGTTAAAAAATGCCCCTGCGACATTCCAACGACTAATGGACAATGTATTAACGGGTCTCCAAGGTTTAGAATTATTTGTGTACTTAGACGATATAGTTATTTATGCAAGCTCTTTAAAAGAACATGAAATTAAATTCAACAAATTAATGGAAAGGCTAAGAGAAGCTAATCTTAGTTTACAACCGGACAAATGCGAATTCCTGAAAAAAGAAGTGGCATATCTGGGACACATAATTGACGAAAATGGACTGAGGCCGGATCCTAGGAAAATCGAGGCAGTCAAGGAGTTTCCAGTCCCTAAGACGGTGAAGAATATTAGACAATTTCTGGGTTTGTGCGGATATTACAGAAGATTTATCAAGGACTTCTCCAAGATTGCAAAACCACTCTCCGATTTAACAAAAAAAGAACGAAAGTTCGAATGGACTAAGCAGCAGGAAGACGCCTTTACGCACCTTAGGGATGCTTTATGTAAAGAGCCAATTTTGGCATATCCAGATTTTTCAAAGCCGTTCAATATAACTACAGACGCATCTGGAATAGCCGTAGGAGCAATCCTGAGTCAGGGAGAAATCGGGAAGGACCAGCCAATCTCATACGCTTCGAGAGTCCTGAACGAAGCCGAAACAAGATACTCAGCAACTGAAAGAGAACTTTTGGCGATTGTCTACGCCGTAAACCACTTCCGTCCATATGTCTATGGTAGAAAATTTTCTTTAATAACAGACCATAAACCATTAACTTGGATTAACAAAGTCGCGGATCCTACGTCTAGACTGTTACGCTGGAAACTAAAACTAAGCGAATATGATTACGAAGTAAAATACAAAGCAGGAAAATTAAATTCTAACACAGACGCATTATCTCGCAACCCAACTCAAAACATCGATACGCTACCAATCAATGCAAAAAGATCACACTCAACAAACACATCTGAAAGCAGGGAAGTAAAAAGACCGAAATATTGGCATCAACATGTTAAACGACCAAGAAGTTCCACTACATCGAGTCCAAGAGAAATTAAAAGAAAGAAAGAATGGCATCAGTATAAAACGCGACCACGGGAATCAACAACTACCAGTTCAAGAGAAATTAAAAAGAAGAAAGAATGGCACCAGTATCCTACACGACCACGAGAATTAACAACTACCGACTCATTACCACAGAAGAAAAAACAAAAACAGTATTCATCAAAAGATATTAGCTCAGACGAATCTAATTACTATGACACAGACGACTCGGAAGACGAATTGGCAGACAAAATCAGAAGGAAAAGGCCCTTAAGTTCGAGCACCTCACAGGAAAAACATAGAATCAAGAAAAAACATAAGAAAAATGAAACAGAAGTACAAGTTGAAATCCATCAACCACCCTCAGAGTTCAAGGAGAAGACTCCACCGCCATTAGTTTTGAGGAGAAATGATCCCATAGTAATTGCTGATGAAATAGAAGAATTAGACGAAGCAACAATTCTGCCCAAATATATTTTCAAAGATCCACCAAAAATCGACTCCTCTTCTGAAACTCCTAAAGAAGAATCAGCAAGACCTAAAAATTTAAAAGAAGAATCAGATTCAAACTTCACAGAAACTGCTCCCATAACTCCCATTAAAATAGTAAAAGAAGAAGATGGACAACTCACCATTAGGAAATCAGGACAACCAAAAGTAATATCAGAAGAACCAGTTCATACATACATAGAAGAAACAAAAGATCATCTGTGGATAAGAAAAGGAACAATTGTAATATTTTTGGACCAGGAAGGAAATCCTTCTGACCCGCAGTCAGAGGAGTTTATAAAAAGGAAGAAACTTATAATACCTAAATTCAATGCTAAGGAGATAATAGAAATTAGATTAAAGAAACAATTAGTATTAGGAATAATAGCACCAATTAAAGAAGAATTACCTCAAGCTTTAAAAACTCTCTCCCTTTTACTTCAAGAACAGAAGATACAAGAAATTAGCATGCCAGACAGGAAACACATCAAAAAGATCTTGTGCATTGTCTTCAATAATACAAATATAAAAATTACGTTGTGTACAGGGAAAATACAAATACCTCTGCAAAAAGATAGATTAGAAATTATTAGAGAAAATCATGAAACCCCACTGGGAGGTCATAAAGGTATCAAGAAAACTTACCAGCGCATTAGATATAATTATTATTGGAGAAACATGAAAAAAGATGTAGTAGATTACGTTAGAACCTGCATTGACTGCCAACGAAACAAGCTTGTACGTATGAAGAATAAGGAACCAATGGTTATCACTGATACCCCCATCGAAGCATTTGATAAGATATCTCTGGATATATTAGGACCACTTCCACTTACCAAAAAAGGATATAGTTACATATTAACAGTACAAGATAACTTAACAAAATATTCTGTCGCAGCACCTCTTGTTTCATTCACTACAGAAGAAATAGCAAAAGCTTTCACAGATCACTTTATCTGCAAATTCGGATGTCCAAAGGCAATATTAACAGATCAAGGCACGTGTTTCACTAGTTCATTAATGAAGAAATTAGCGAGAATTTTTCAAATTAAAACGTACCGAACTTCGTCTTTTCATCCTCAATCCAACGGCGCGCTAGAAAGAAGTCATCATGTATTAATCGAATACCTCAAGCATTATATTACTGAACAGAAAGAATGGGACGATTGGTTACCTCAAGCTCTCTTCTCTTACAACACTAGCATACATGAAGGAACGAAATTTACCCCACACGAGCTAATTTTTGGTAGAAAAGCAAGACAGCCGTCAAAATTCATCGTCGACGAGAACATTAATACCTTTCCGGATTTCGTTGACAATCTAATCACAACTCTGCACAATCTACGGAAAACAGCAAGAAATAACTTACAGCAATCTAAACACAGACAGAAATTCTATTATGACAGAAAAATACGACCAGCATACTACCAGACCGGCGAAAATGTCTTCCTACTTAATCCGCCACGAAAAAATAAACTACAGAAAGAATACACCGGGCCGCACATAATATCTAGAAACGTTGGGGACAACAATGTAGAAATACAAATTAGGGGGAAAACCCGGAAAAGAATAGTTCACAAGGACCGTATCAAGAGGGCGCACATGCCATTAAAGGATCAAGAATCAATAATAGGGAAATTCAGCCGTGAAGATGCGCATGCAGCATGTGTCTCTTGAGGACAAGAGACTCGCCCAAGGAGGGAGGTGTAACGTCCCCGGGGAAGACCAGTTCCGGCCGATAATCAAAGAAAGTACTTTAATGATAATAAGTTTTTATTTTATTACCGACCGCAAATTACCGACCGCACCATAAAAATTCGCGTGGTAATGGGGTGGGGTAGCTTACGCGTGCAACATTGTTTAGAATAGATCACCGATCGATGGCGCGCGCGTTAGTTAGAAAGAGACAGAAGATATACTTCGAAACAGAATTAAAATAAATTATTAGTTAAATGTTTATATTATATATATTATTAATTATTCACTCATTATAAATTGCGTTATATTTTTAATTATTATTTTATGTATTATTCGCGGTTAATTATTTCTTCTATCAAAACACTTATAATTTGCGTATATAAAAATTATTAAAAATGCGATTTAACGGGAAAACTTGTGAAAAACTAATTAATAGTAAATCAAAGCGTATTTTTCCTAATCAAACTAATATATATTTGCTACTAAATAAAGCGTAATAAATGAATAACTACTTTTTGAGCGGGAAAAACCCACGATTCTCGGGGTATAAAAGGGCATGCAGCAGCGGCTGTCAGAGCAGAACAATCTTTGCAGTACTACGTGCCGGACCTCTTAGGAAGCGACAACTGGAGCAGTTTTAACTGGTAAGAGCCTACAAGATTCTTAGTTTTGACTGGACAGCGGGTATCAGCCATTTGGATACTCGATCGTTGGGTAGTTCTAGTAGCCAGCTAACGCAGGCTCCCCGTTCAAACGGTCTTGTATCTGAAACTCCGTATGGAGAGTGCTATGCTCAGCCCCAGAAAGAACTAAGACATCGACGAGAGCTCTCCAGTCACTCATATATATATATTTCTTATTTTTCTGAGTTATTCACTCGCCGTCAGATTCTCGGAGTTCGCTCTGGGTAGTTTAGTAGCCAGCTAACGCAGGCTCCCCATCATTGAGCGGCTTGGTCTCTGAAGCCCGTGTCTTTTGGGTGGCGTTTCAATAACTTCAATTAATAATTAAAGTCGAGTCATTTTTATTTGCAACCCTGTTGGTCACACGTCGTCATTTGATTCTTGCATCGTTGGGTAGTTCTAGTAGCCAGCTAACGCAGGCTCCCCAATTAAGCGATCAGGTTTTGGGTGTCGATTTGTGCTCTGACAAAAAGGGCCATGATCTAATTAGTTTAGAGTCAACCAAAGAGTAACTGTTCCACGTCCAATACGAATTCTATAGTTAATTTAAATAACCAAATATTGTTCTGTCAGTTTTGTTAGGATCTAGATCCATTATAAATTGCGTTGTACTTTTGCGTTATGTATATAATGATATAAAACCGCATAATTGAAGTAGTTAGCTACCGTTCCGCGATTTGCAACAATTACAAGTCTATTATACTCTATTTTTACGTTTAGAATTCAGTTACATACATATACATTTTAATATTTACTAAAGAAATTGATAATTATAATTCTTTTCCTCGTAATTACTTGAATAAACCTAATTAATGAAAGGTATTAACCTGTAGATTTCACTCTTTAACCACACGCCACCACGATCCCACATTCTTTTAGTATTAATTATAATAAAACGAGTCGCTTAGTAGGCAAAAACCGCTCTTTGCTTCATAAGTGCTGTAAATACCTGATACTAGTATCAGGGACGTTACAGTAATATAAATATAATATATGAAAGTAACTTTGAATTCCAATAAGATCATAATACCCAAATACTTGTATTATAAGAACAATTCCTTCAACCTAGTATAATTCTATAGAATATGAAACAATGAAAATCCATTTATTATGCTATAAATACTTCTAGTGGAAGAATTTATGTTTTCAATGAGTGTTGCGACATGTTATATAGCCTATAGTATTCCTCGATAAACGGATTATCTACAGAAAAATATTTTTTCATATCCGACTGAAATTTAACTCGTTTAAACAAACTTCTCTGCTTTATTATATTAGTATAAATTAATTGTATGTTATTGTTTATCGTAAATCTGTATATTAAGTACATCATATAATAAATAAATAAGTGGGAACGTAGGCAATATGTTATTAATTTAATAAAACGAAATAAAATTGAAATGGTATGTAAATACGACAATTTTGTCCCTGCATATCATACGTCGATATATCGCAGCCCTTGTTGTCCTACCTTACCTATTGTTGATTAATTCTTTCTACTGCCGATTTAGGTGGAAAACCATAAATGGAGTTACCGACGTCATCGTCGTCATTAGGTGCCAACAATACCGATATTTGTTCCTGTAAGAAATAAACAATATTAATGGCGGGTATATTCGCCATCTGCAAAGAAGGATTATCGACTGAATAACTGCCTACTGCCGATATTCTAAGTTACTAAACTCACATTAAGGTGAGATTTTTCTGTTATTGTTTTTAAACAATCGGTGTACGTGTGTCGAACCATGATTTTATATTATGATTTTTAATATCCTTCATTTAACTAATTGCATCATCTTTAACCTATTTCCATTTCAGGAGCCGTAATTGGAAACATATGTAATAGGGGTTATGGTGCCCCGAATTTGACAGCTGAAGTAACACAATAACCTGCTGTATATCACTTCTACAACTACCGCCAGGGAATAAGCGTCTTTCATTCCTGTACACAATTTTGAGTATTCTTAAATGTAAGCAGTATCCAATATACTAATATAAATAATAAACTATTTTGTAGCAAGCGACACTTATTATGCTGAATTTCATGGTCAATGGAGAACGAGAAGAAGAAACTGAGAGCATCAGTGGATATAGAGCTACAAATTTTCTATGGAAGATAAACATGACAGGTTGAGATTGTGTCGGTATCCTCCAGGTATGATGGTATGTCATACCTTTATCGATGATCACAATACTATCA
This sequence comes from Megachile leachella, assembly GCA_963576845.1. Classification (NCBI taxonomy): domain Eukaryota; kingdom Metazoa; phylum Arthropoda; class Insecta; order Hymenoptera; family Megachilidae; genus Megachile; species Megachile leachella. The sequence continues at coordinate 701,520 of CAUYWW010000227.1, read as the reverse complement.
CTATAATAATACCATTTAGAATTAACCGATTGAGCAGTACTAAGCATGCATGAAATAATAGTAGACTCTAGTTATTGTGTTTTCATATAATGTAAGTTAATATAATAATTTATCTGTCATGATAAGCACTTTTTTTCGTTAAAAAATTGAAAAGTATTTGCGTTTACATGTAAGAAGAGATATTAAACATGAAAATGCATGGATCAGTAGAGTCAATTATTGATTTTTCTGCCCTTTTTGTCTTATTCGTCTTAAAAGTGGAATATTCTAATGGGACTGTTGTACTAGGATGAGATGATTGTAAGTGTAAACGCAGTACAAGTGATACGAAATAGATGAAAGTGAATAGTGAAATAATCACGCAGTTGTTTCAACAACTTTTTTTTACTTATGATATTTTAGTCGGTAAAAGTCTTTGTTTACAGATAGAGAAAGACGACGGGAACCATAACATTAAGTGTATGCCAAGGAACTTGGAACAGGAAATTACAAAGTATCTTATTTCTCTGTATCAATTTATTTACTTAAAGTATGTTAGGGTTATATTGTTTTTGAAGTCTATGATTGATGCACGACAAATTTATTTAATTTTATAATACTCCCAACTTCTTTGTTATAATATCTTCATCGGTGCTGGAACATGTGCTGGAAATAATGAAAAGAAATAATATTATATATTGATACAATGTATTCCACAGCATTAATTATAAAATAAAGGATATATTGAGAAAAATAAAGTTTAATATTTCTTTTACCTTAAACATATTTCCTGATGTACCTCGACAAAAAGTAAATGCATTTGCGCTTTCAAAGAATACCTGAGTTATTTGTTCAAATATTTCATTAAAAATTATACATTCTGTCTCTACATTGGTTGATTTCTTTATTGTATGTATTCAACTTTTTTTCCTCTATAACTTCTTTTGCAATTTCCAAATCAAGGTCTGAACAAATGCTAAAAATAAATGGATAGAACAAAAGGTCATATTATTGTATGTTGATATATTGTACTTAACAACACTTTCATTTTATTTCATGGAATAACGAGGTTGATTTCGATTTTTTTACCTTAATAAGTGCTTTCAAGATTCGCTATAGCTTATACCTGTCAAAAATTAGATACAATTTTACCGATCATATTTCTTTCATGAAATAAGTAATGCATCCTTCCATTTACTCTTATTGGCATGACTTTGGCCATATGGGACCATCAGAATGACCAGAAAGACGAAACATGCTTGAGTTCACAGCTATAGTACTTATACGTGTAACGCGCAAAAGAAATTGCCAAATAATGATAAACCTGACCACCCTTTAACACTTGATTTAACTTATCCATTTATAGAGTGTTCTCTATTATATTCTACACTTCTTTATGAGAAAAAATAAATCAGTTCTACTTCGCACACATAAAAATCCTACATAATTTTAATAAATCAAAACTAATCTATACATATGGATTACTGGACAATAATATCCTCCGTGATACCATATTTCTTGCAATAACTGACACGCAGCTTCTTGCACTATCTTAACCATCAGCTTGCACATATTCCCCACTATAACCTGTACCTGTCAAAAGATATATACAACATTCAAGCATCGCTTCTACATACAATGGATAAAATTACGTACCAATCAATGACGAATATTTACTGCCGCTGGTTTTGGCCAATATGAACATTAGCGTACATTTGTATTATGAAATCCGATGAAAAACCACTATTATATACAGGCTTAAATTCAACATATTGCTAAACACATATTATGCATTTCAACACATGAAACACGAAAGAACCACCAATTAAATTTAATTCACATCCGCATTTAATATATTCCATCACATAACGCATAATATATACGAAATTTAATACATCGAATTGCGTCTACCGCCACGCGAACTAAAACAGAGCGAGTTCCAACCTCTACGAAGTCCGAACGATTCCGAGTCCAAAAGGATCCTGTCCAATCGGCACGGCGTCCAATCGGCACGGAGTTCGAACTGTATGACGTCATAAACGCAAGACGTTCAATCGGCACCGCGTCGAATTGGGACAAGTCCAATCGACACTGCGTCGAATTGGAACGCGTCGAATCGGGACCGTCCAATCGGGACGCGTCCAATCGGTCGACGTCCAAGTGGGACACCCCCGGATGCACAGTCGGACTCACTAGTGTGCATGTGCAATCGGGCTCACTACTACGCATGCGCACTCCGCCTCACTACTGCGCCATTCGCACTCAGACTCAGTACTGCGCATACGCGCACGGGCGTACAACGGCGCATGCGCACGCCGGTTCACTATAGCACATGCGCACTTCGTCTCAATACTGCGCATGCGCCCTCGTACTCACCCACGCGCATATGCACTCGGGTTCGCAACTACGCATGCTCACTCTGGCTCACTACTACGAGTGCGCACTCGGCCTCACTACTGCGCATGGGCACTCGGACTCACTTCTGCGGATGCACAATCGGGCTCACTACTGCGCATGCGCACTCGGACTTACTTCTGCGGATGCACAATTGGGCTCACTACTGCGGATGCACAATTGGGCTCACTACTGCGCATGCGCACACGGGCTCTCTACTGCTCATGCGCTTTCCGCCTCAGTACTGTGGACGTGCAATCGGGCTTAACACTGCGCATGAGCAACCCGTCTTGCTACTTGCGCATGCGCACTCCGACTCACTACTGCGGATGCGCAATCGGGCTCGCTACTGCGCATGCGCACTCCCCCTCATGACTGCGCTTGCGCACTGGCGCTCTCTTCTGCGCCTGCGCACTCGGGTTCACTACTGTGCATGCGCGCTCCGGCTCACTACTACGAGTGCGCTCTCCGCCTTACTACTGCGCATGTGCACTCCGCCGCACGACTGCGCATGCGCACTAGCAATCTCTTCTGCGCATACGCACTCGGCTTCACTACTGCGCATACGCACATCGTCTCACTACTGCGCATGCGCAGTCGGGCTCACAACTTTGCATGCGCACTCAGACTCGCTACAGCGCATGTGCAATGGGGCTAACTACTGCGCATGCGCCATCCGTCTCACCCACGCGCACGTGCATTCCGGCTCACTACTGCGCATGGGCACCCCGGGTTACTTATGCACATGCGCACTCGGGTTCACTTCTACGCACGCGCTCTCCGCCTCACTACTGAGCATGCGCACTCCGCCACACTAATGCACATGCGCAAACGGACTCACTTCTGCGCATGCACAATCGGGATCACATCTGTACATGCGCAATCGGACTCACTACTGCGGATGCGCTACCGGGCTCACTAGTGCTCATGGCCAATCAGCCTCAGTACTGGGCATGCGCAATGCGGCACACTACTGCGCACTCGGGCTGACTATTGCGCATGCGCACTCGGACTCACTACTGCGCATGCGCACTCCGCTTCACTACTACGCATGCGCACTCGGCCTCACCAGTAAGCATGCGCACCCCGCCTCACTACTGCGCAAGCGCACACCGGCTTACTACTGCGCATGCGCCTTCCGCCTCACTACTGCGCATGCGCACTCGGACTCATTTCTGCGAATGCACAATCGGGCTCACAACTTTGCATGCGCACTCAGAATAACTACTGCGGACGCGCAATCGGGCTCACCACTGCCCATGCGCACTCGGACTCTCTACTGCGGACGCGCAATCGGGATCAATATTGCGGACGCGCAATCGGGCTCATTGCTACGCATGCGCACTCGGACTCACGCACGCGCATGCGCACTCGGGGTCACTACTACGCGTGCGCACCCAGGTTCACTTCTGCGCATGCGCAATCAGACTCACTACTGCGGATGCGCAATTGTGCTCACTACTGCCCATGCTCACCCGGACTCACATCTGCGGATGCACAATCGGGCTCACTATTGTGCATGTGCAATCGGGCTCACTACTACGCATGCCAACTCCGGCTCACTACTACGCGTGCGCACTCGCAGTTTCTACTGCTGATGCGCAAACGAGGTCATTACAGCGCGTGCGCACTCGGCCTCACTACTGCGGATGAGCAGTCGGCCTTACAACTGCGCTTGCGCATCACGTCTCACTTCTGCACATGCGCACTCGGCGTCACTACTGTGCAAGCGCGCTCAGACTCGCTACCGCGCATGCGCACTCGGGTTCGCTGCTGCTCATGCGCACTCGGGTTCGCTGCTGCGCGTGCGCACACCGGATCACTACTACGAGTGCGCACTTAGCGTCACTACTGCGGACGCGCCCCCGGACTCATCCACGCGCATGCGCACTCCGGATCACTACTGCGATTCCGCACTCGGCGTCACTAGTGCGCATGTGCACTCAGGCTTACTGCTGCGCATGCGCGCTCCGCCTCACTAATGCGCATGCGCACTGGGACTCATTTCTGCGGTTGCAAAATCGGGCTCACTACTTACTCACATACTCACATACTCACTACTATTGCGAATGTGCCGTCGAACTCACCCAGGCACATTCACACTCGGTGTCACTACTGCGCATGCACACCCTGGCCCTGTTCTGCACATGCGCACTCGGCCTCACCACTGGGCATGCGCGCTCCGCCTCACTACTACACATGCACACTCGGACTTACTACTGCGGACGCGCAATGGGGCTCACTACTGCGAACTCGGCGTCAGTACTGCGCGTGCGTATTCCGACACACTACTGCACTGGCGCACTCGGACTCACTACTGCGCACGCGCAATCGGGCTCACTACTGCTCATGCGCCCTCGGACTCGCCCACGCGCATGTGCACTCGGGTTCACTACTGCGCATACGCTCTCGGACTCACTACATCGGATGCCCAATCGCGCTCACTACTGCGCATGGGAATCCGGTCTCACCCACGCACATGCGCACTCGGGTGCACTACGACGCAAGCGCACCCCGGCTCACAACTACGCATGCGCTCTCTGACGCAATACTACGAGTGCGCACTCGGCGTCACGACTGTGCATGCGCATTCAGCCTCACGCCTGCGCATGAGCACTCGGACTCAGTACTGCGGATGCACAATCGGGCTCACTACTGGGCATGGGCACCCGGTCTCAACCACGCGCATGCGCACTCGGGTTCACTAATACGCATGCGCACTGCGGCGTCGCTACGGCCCATGCGCATTCCGCCTCACTACTGCGCATGCGCCCTCGGCCTCAACACTCCGCATGCGCACTCGGCCTCACTACTGCGCATGCGCGCTCAGACTCACAACTGCGGATGCGCAATCGGCTTTACTACTGTGCAAGCGCACACGGGCTCACTACTGGGGATGCCCACCCGGCCTCACTACTGCGCATGCGCACTCCGGCTCACAACTGCCCATGCGCACTCCAGCTCATTACTGCGCAAGCGCACTCGACCGCACTGCCGCGCATGCGCACTCAGACTCACTACTGCGCATCCGCACTCCGGTTCACTACTACGCATGCGCACTCGGCCTCACCAGTAAGCATGCGCACCCCGCCTCACTACTGCGCATGCGCACTCCACCTCACTACTGCGCATGCGCAATCGGCCTTACTACTGTGCGTGCGCACTCCGCTTTACTACTGCACATGCGCACTCCGCGTCACTACTCTGCATGCGCACCGCCGCTCACTTCTGCACATGGGCACTAGGCCTCACTACTGCGCATGCGCACTCCGCTTCACTACTGCACATGGGCACTCGGCCTGATTATTGCGCATGCACATTCGGGCTCACTGCTGGGCATGGGCAGCAAGTTTCCCCTACGCGGATGCACAATCAGAATCACTACTGCGCCTGCGCACTCCGGGTTCACTACTGCGCATGCGCACTCCGCCTCACTAGTGCGGATACGAAATCGGGCTCACTACTGCGGATGCGCAGTCGGGCCTACTACTGCGCTTGCGCCGTCGAACTCACCCAGGCGCATTCACACTCGGGTTCACTACTGCGCATGCTCTCTTCGGCTCATTACCGCGGACGAGCAGTCGGGATCACTACTTCGCATGCCCCCTCGGACTCATCCACGCGAATGTGCACTCGGGTTCACAACTGCGAATGCGCATCTAATCTCACTTCTGCGCATGCGCACTCGGCCTCGCTACTATGCATGTGCACCCCGGCGCACTTCTGCACTTGCGCACTCGGCCTCACTACTGCGCAAGCGCATTGGGACTCACTTCTGCGGATGCACAATCGGGCTCGCTACTGTGCATGCGCACGCGGGGCCACTACTGCTCATACGCACTCCGACTCACTACTGCTTATGGGAACTCGGGCTCACTACTGCGGATGCGCGCTCGGGCTCACTACTGCGCATGCGCACACGGGCTCACTACTGCGCATGCGCACACGGGATCACTACTTCTCATGCGCTCTCGAACTAACTACTGCTCATGCGCACTCGGACTCACTACTGCGGATGCGCGATCGGGCTCACCACTGCTGATGCGCTCTCCGGCACAGACCTGCACATGCGCACACGGACTCTCTACCGCGCATGCGCGCTCGGGCTTACTACTGCGGATGCGCAATCGGGCTCACTGCTGCGCATGCGCGCTTGGGGTCACTAATGCTCATGCGCACTCGGACTCACTACTGCGAAAGCGCACGCCCAGGCCTGCCCATGCGCACTCGGGCTCACCACTGCGCAGGCGCACAAGGGGTCACTACTGCGCATGCGCACACGGGCTCACTACTGCGGATGCGCAATCAGGCTCACTACTGCGCATGCGCACATGGCTCACTACTGCGCATGCGCACGCGGGGTCACTACTGCGGATGCGGAATCGGGTTCACTACTGCGCATGCGCACATGGGCTCACTACTGCGCATGCGCACTCGGGGTCACTACTGCAGATGCGCAATCGGGTTCACTACTGCGAATGCACACACGGGCTCACCACTGCGCATGCGCACTCGGGGCCACTACTGCTCATACGCACTCCGACTCACTACTGCTTATGCGAACTCGGACTCACTACTGCGGATGCGCAATCGGGCTCACTACTGAGTATGCGAGCTCGGGGTTACTACTGCGCATGCGCACTCGGGTTCACTACTGCGCACGCGCAATCGTTCTCACTACTGCTCATGCGCACTCGGGCTCACTACTGCGCATGCGCGCTCGGGGTCGCTACTGCGCATGCGCACTCGGGGTCACCATTGCAGATGCGCAATCGGGTTCACTGCTGCGCATGCGCGCTCGGGGTCGCTCCTGCGCATGCGCACTCGGGTTCACTACTGCGGATGCACACACGGGCTCACTACAGCGTATGCGCACTCGGGGTCACTACTGCGCATGCGCGCACCGGCTCAGACCTGCACATGCGCACACGGGCTCACTACTGCGCATGTGCAAACGGGCTCACTACAGCGCAGGCGCACTCCGGCTCACTACTGCGCATGCGCACTCGGGCTCACTACTGCGGATGCGCAATCAGGCTCACTACTGCGCATGCGCACATGGCTCACTACTGCGCATGCGCACGCGGGGTCACTACTGCGGATGCGGAATCGGGTTCACTACTGCGCATGCGCACATGGGCTCACTACTGCGCATGCGCACTCGGGGTCACTACTGCAGATGCGCAATCGGGTTCACTACTGCGAATGCACACACGGGCTCACCACTGCGCATGCGCACTCGGGGCCACTACTGCTCATACGCACTCCGACTCACTACTGCTTATGCGAACTCGGACTCACTACTGCGGATGCGCTATCGGTCTCACTACTGCGGATGCGCGCCCGGGGTCGCCACTGCAGATGCGCAATCGGGTTCATTACTGCGCATGCGCACTCGGGGTCACTACTCCGGATGCGCAATCGGGTTCACTACTGCGCATGCATACACGGGCTCACTACTGCGCATGCGCACTCGGGGTCACTACCGCGCATGCGCAGTCCGGCTCAGGCTTGCACATGCGCTCTCGAGCTCACTTCTGCGCATGCGCGCTCGGGGTCGCTACTGCGCATGCGCACTCGGGGTCACCATTGCAGATGCGTAATCGGGGTCACTACTGCTCATGCGTACTCGGGCTCACTACTGTGCATGCGCGCCCGGGGTTACTACTGCGCATGTGCACTCGGGCTCACTACTGCGCATGCGCACACGGGCTCACTACTGCGCATGCGCACACGGGCTCCCTACCGCGCATGCGTACGCGGGGTCACTACTGCGGATGCGCAATCGGGCTCACTACTGTGCATGCGCACTCGGGGTCACTGCTGCTCATGCGCACTCGGACTCACTACTCCGGATGCGCAATCGGGCTCACTACTGCGCATGCTCGCTCGGGGTTACTACTGCGCATGCGCACTCCGGCTCAGACTTGCACATGCGATCTCGAGCTCACTTCTGCGCATGCGTACACGGGCGCACTACTGCGCATGCGCACACGGGCTCACTACTGCGGATGCGCAATCGGGCTCACTACTGCGCATGCGCGCTCGCGGTTACAAATGCGCATGCGCACTCGGGGTCACCACTGCAGATGCGCAATCGGGTTCACTGCTGCGCATGCGCGCTCGGGGTCGCTACTGCTCATGCGCACTCCGATTCACTACTGCGGATACGCACGCGGGCTCCCTACTGAACATGCGCAATCGGTCTCACTACTGCGCATGCGCATTTGGGCTCACTACCGCGCATGCGCACTCGGGGTTACTACTGCGCATGCGCACTCGGGCTCACTACTGCGGATGCGCAATCGGGCTCACTACTGCGCATGCGCACACGGGCTCCCTACCGCGCATGCGTACGCGGGGTCACCACTGCAGATGCGCAATCGGGTTCACTGCTGCGCATGCGCGCTCGGGGTCGCTACTGCTCATGCGCACTCCGATTCACTACTGCGGACGCGCAAGCGGGCTCCCTACTGAACATGCGCAATCGGTCTCACTACTGCGCATGCGCATTTGGGCTCACTACCGCGCATGCGCACTCGGGGACTCTACTGCTCATACGCACTCCGACTCACTACTGCTTATGCGAACTCGGACTCACTACTGCGGTTGCGCTATCGGTCTCACTACTGCGGATGCGCGCCCGGGGTCGCCACTGCAGATGCGCAATCGGGTTCATTACTGCGCATGCGCACTCGGGGTCACTACTCCGGATGCGCAATCGGGTTCACTACTGCGCATGCATACACGGGCTCACTACTGCGCATGCGCACTCGGGGTCACTACCGCGCATGCGCAGTCCGGCTCAGGCTTGCACATGCGCTCTCGAGCTCACTTCTGCGCATGCGCGCTCGGGGTCGCTACTGCGCATGCGCACTCGGGGTCACCATTGCAGATGCGTAATCGGGGTCACTACTGCTCATGCGTACTCGGGCTCACTACTGTGCATGCGCGCCCGGGGTTACTACTGCGCATGTGCACTCGGGCTCACTACTGCGCATGCGCACACGGGCTCACTACTGCGCATGCGCACACGGGCTCCCTACCGCGCATGCGTACGCGGGGTCACTACTGCGGATGCGCAATCGGGCTCACTACTGTGCATGCGCACTCGGGGTCACTGCTGCTCATGCGCACTCGGACTCACTACTCCGGATGCGCAATCGGGCTCACTACTGCGCATGCTCGCTCGGGGTTACTACTGCGCATGCGCACTCCGGCTCAGACTTGCACATGCGATCTCGAGCTCACTTCTGCGCATGCGTACACGGGCGCACTACTGCGCATGCGCACACGGGCTCACTACTGCGGATGCGCAATCGGGCTCACTACTGCGCATGCGCGCTCGCGGTTACAAATGCGCATGCGCACTCGGGGTCACCACTGCAGATGCGCAATCGGGTTCACTGCTGCGCATGCGCGCTCGGGGTCGCTACTGCTCATGCGCACTCCGATTCACTACTGCGGATACGCACGCGGGCTCCCTACTGAACATGCGCAATCGGTCTCACTACTGCGCATGCGCATTTGGGCTCACTACCGCGCATGCGCACTCGGGGTTACTACTGCGCATGCGCACTCGGGCTCACTACTGCGGATGCGCAATCGGGCTCACTACTGCGCATGCGCACACGGGCTCCCTACCGCGCATGCGTACGCGGGGTCACCACTGCAGATGCGCAATCGGGTTCACTGCTGCGCATGCGCGCTCGGGGTCGCTACTGCTCATGCGCACTCCGATTCACTACTGCGGACGCGCAAGCGGGCTCCCTACTGAACATGCGCAATCGGTCTCACTACTGCGCATGCGCATTTGGGCTCACTACCGCGCATGCGCACTCGGGGACTCTACTGCTCATACGCACTCCGACTCACTACTGCTTATGCGAACTCGGACTCACTACTGCGGATGCGCTATCGGTCTCACTACTGCGGATGCGCGCCCGGGGTCGCCACTGCAGATGCGCAATCGGGTTCATTACTGCGCATGCGCACTCGGGGTCACTACTCCGGATGCGCAATCGGGTTCACTACTGCGCATGCATACACGGGCTCACTACTGCGCATGCGCACTCGGGGTCACTACCGCGCATGCGCAGTCCGGCTCAGGCTTGCACATGCGCTCTCGAGCTCACTTCTGCGCATGCGTACACGGGCGCACTACTGCGCATGCGCACACGGGCTCACTACTGCGGATGCGCAATCGGGCTCACTACTGCGCATGCGTACTCGGGCTCACTACTGTGCATGCGCGCCCGGGGTTACTACTGCGCATGTGCACTCGGGCTCACTACTGCGCATGCGCACACGGGCTCACTACTGCGCATGCGCACACGGGCTCCCTACCGCGCATGCGTACGCGGGGTCACTACTGCGGATGCGCAATCGGGCTCACTACTGTGCATGCGCACTCGGGGTCACTGCTGCTCATGCGCACTCGGACTCACTACTCCGGATGCGCAATCGGGCTCACTACTGCGCATGCTCGCTCGGGGTTACTACTGCGCATGCGCACTCCGGCTCAGACTTGCACATGCGATCTCGAGCTCACTTCTGCGCATGCGTACACGGGCGCACTACTGCGCATGCGCACACGGGCTCACTACTGCGGATGCGCAATCGGGCTCACTACTGCGCATGCGCGCTCGCGGTTACAATTGCGCATGCGCACTCGGGGTCACCACTGCAGATGCGCAATCGGGTTCACTGCTGCGCATGCGCGCTCGGGGTCGCTACTGCTCATGCGCACTCCGATTCACTACTGCGGATACGCAAGCGGGCTCCCTACTGAACATGCGCAATCGGTCTCACTACTGCGCATGCGCATTTGGGCTCACTACCGCGCATGCGCACTCGGGGTTACTACTGCGCATGCGCACTCGGGCTCACTACTGCGGATGCGCAATCGGGCTCACTACTGCGTATGCGCGCTCGCGGTTACAAATGCGCATGCGCACTCGGGGTCACCACTGCGCATGCGCACTCGGGCTCGCTACTGCGCATGCGCTCTCGGGGTCGCTACTGCGCATGCGCACTCGGGGACTCTACTGCTCATACGCACTCCGACTCACTACTGCTTATGCGAACTCGGACTCACTACTGCGGATGCGCAATCGGTCTCACTACTGCGGATGCGCAATCGGGTTCATTACTGCGCATGCGCACTCGGGGTCACTACTCCGAATGCGCAATCGGGTTCACTACTGCGCATGCATACACGGGCTCACTACTGCGCATGCGCACTCGGGGTCACTACCGCGCATGCGCAGTCCGGCTCAGGCTTGCACATGCGCTCTCGAGCTCACTTCTGCGCATGCGCGCTCGGGGTCGCTACTGCGCATGCGCACTCGGGGTCACCATTGCAGATGCGTAATCGGGGTCACTACTGCTCATGCGTACTCGGATTCACTACTGCAGATGCACGCTCGGGCTCACTACTGCGCATGCGCACTCGGGGTCACTACCGCGCATGCGCAGTCCGGCTCAGGCTTGCACATGCGCTCTCGAGCTCACTTCTGCGCAAGCGCGCTCGGGGTCGCTACTGCGCATGCGCACTCGGGCTCACCATTGCAGATGCGTAATCGGGGTCACTACTGCTCATGCGTACACGGATTCACTACTGCAGATGCGCAATCGGGCTCACTACTGCGCATGCGCGCTCGCGGTTACAAATGCGCATGCGCACTCGGGGTCACCACTGCAGATGCGCAATCGGGTTCACTGCTGCGCATGCGCGCTCGGGGTCGCTACTGCTCATGCGCAATCGGGCTCACTACTGCGGATGCGCACTCCGGTCAGACCTGCACATGCGCATTCGGGCTCACTACCGTGCATGCGCGCTCGGAGTCACTACTGCGCATGCGCAATCCGGTTTACTGCTGCGCATGCGCACTCCGGCTAAGACCTGCACATGCGCACTCGGGTTCACTACTGCGCATGCGCGCTCCGGCTCAGACCTACAGGTGCGCACTCGAGATCACTGCTGCGCATGCGCACTCGGACTCACTAGTGCTCATGCGTACACGGACTCACTACTGCGGATGCGCATTCGGGCTCACTACTGCGCATGCGAGCTCGGGGTCACTACTGCGCATGCGCATTCGGGGTCACTACTGCGCATGCGCAATCGGGTTTACTGCTGCGCATGCGCACTCGGGCTCACTACTGCGCATGCGCACTCGGGCTCACTACTGCGCATGCGCGCTCGCGGTTACAACTGCGCATGCGCACTCGGGGTCACCACCGCAGATGCGCAATCGGATTCACTGCTGCGCATGCGCACTCGGGGTCACCACTGCAGATGCGCAATCGGGTTCACTGCTGCGCATGCGCGCTCGGGGTCGCTACTGCTCATGCGCACTCGGTCTCACTACTGCGGATGCGCACTCCGGTCAGACCTGCACATGCGCACTCGGGGTCACTACTGCGCATGCGCACTCCGGCTCAGACCTGCACATGCGCACTCGAGCTCACTTCGGCGCATGTTCAATTCGGGCTCACTACTGCGGATGCGCACTCCGGTCGTACCTGCACATGCGCATTCGGGCTCACTACCGGGCATGCGCGCTTGGGGTCGCTACTGCGCATGCGCATTCGGGGTCACTACTGCGCATATGCACTTGGGCTCACTACTGCCAATGCGCACTCGGGGTCGCTACTGCGCATGCGCACTCGGGGTCACCACTGCAGATGCGCAATCGGGTTCACTGCTCCGCATGCGCACTCGGGCTCACTACTGCGCATGCGCGCTCGGGGTACCTACTGCGCATGCGCACTCGGGCTCGCTGCTGCGCATGCACTCTCGGGGTGGCTACTGTGCATGCGCACTCCGGCTCAGACTTGCACATGCGCTCTCGAGCTCACTTCTGCGCATGCGCACTCGGACTCACTACTGCAGATGCACACTCGGGCTCACTACTGCGGATGCGCAATCGGGCTCACCACTGCGCATGCGCAGTTGGGGTTACTACTGCGCATGCGCACTCGGGTTCACTACTGAGCATGCGCGCTCCGGCTCAGACCTACAGGTGCGCACTCGAGATCACAGCTGCGCATGCGCACTCGGACTCACTAGTGCTCATGCGCACATGGCTCACTACTCCGGATGCGCGCTCGGGCTCACTACTGCGGATGCGCATTCGGGCTCACTACTGCGCATGCGAGCTCGGGGTTACTACTGCGCATGCGCACTCGGGTTCACTACTGCGCACGCGCAATCTTTCTCACTACTGCTCATGCGCACTCGGGCTCACTACTGCGCATGCGCGCTCGGGGTCGCTACTGCGCATGCGCACTCGGGGTCACCACTGCAGATGCGCAATCGGGTTCACTGCTGCGCATGCGCACTCGGGGTCACCACTGCAGATGCGCAATCGGGTTCACTGCTGCGCATGCGCGCTCGGGGTCGCTACTGCTCATGCGCACTCGGACTCACTACTGCGGATGCGCACTCCGGTCAGACCTGCACATGCGCACTCGGGGTCACTACTGCCCATGCGCACTCGGGGTCGCTACTGCGCATGCGCACTCGGCGTCACCACTGCAGATGCGCAATCGGATTCACTGCTCCGCATATGCACTCGGGCTCACTACTGCGCATGCGCGCTCGGGGTTACTACTGCGCATGCGCACTCGGGTTCACTACTGCGCATGCGCGCTCGCGGTTACAACTGCGCATGCGCACTCGGGGTCACTACAGCTCATGCCCACTCGGACTCACTACTGCTCATGCGTACTCGGGGTCAGTACTGCGTATGCGCACTTGGGCTCGCTACTGCGGATGCGGGCTCGGGCTCACTACTGCGCATGCGCGCAATCGGGCTCAGTACTGCGCATGCGCACTCCAGTCAGACCTGCACATGCGCACTCGGGCTCACTACTGCTCATGCCCACTCGGACTCACTACTGCTCATGCGCACTCGGGGTCACTACCGCGGATGCGCGCTCGGGCTCACTACTGCGCATGCGCACACGGGCTCACTACTGCGCATGCGCGCACGGGCTCACTACAGCGCATGCGCGCAATCGGGCTCAGTACTGCGCATGCGCACTCCAGTCAGACCTGCGCATGCGCACTCGGGCTTACTACTGCACATGGGCACATGGGCTCACTACTGCGCATGCTCACTCGGGGTGACTACTGCTCATGCGCACTCGGACTCACTACTGCGGATGCAGAATCGGGCTCACTACTGCGCATGCGCACTCGGGGTCACTACTGCGCATGCGCACACGGGCTCACTAATGCGTATGCGCACGCCGGCTCAGACCTGCCCATGCGCACTCGGGCACACCACCTCGCATGCGCACACGGCCTCACTACTGCGCATGGGCAGTCCGGCTCACACCTGCACATGCGCACTCGAGCTCGCTTCTGCGCATGCGCACATGGGCGCACTACAGCGAATACGCGCACGGGCTCACTACTGCGCATGCGCGCACGGGCTCACTACTGCGCTTGCGCACTCGGGGTCACTATTGCGGATGCGTAATCGGGCTCACTACTGCGCATGCGCACTCGGGGTCACTACTGCGCATGCGCCCACGGGCTCACTACTGCGCATGCGCACTCGGCCTCACTACTGCTCATGCGTACTCGGGGTCACTACTGCGGATGCGCACTCGGGCTCAGACCTGTACTTGCGCACTCGGGCTCACTACTGCGCATGCGCGCACGGACTCGCTACTGTGGATGCGCAATCCGGCTCAGACCTGCACATGCGCACACGCACTCACTACTGCGCATGCGCGCACGGGCTCACTACTGCACATGCCCACTCGGACTCACTACTGCTCATGCGCACTCGGGGTCACTACTGCGGATGCGCGCTCGGGCTCACTACTGCACATGCGCGCAATCGGTCTCAGTACTGCGCATGCGCACTCCAGTCACACCTGCGCATGTGCACTCGGGCTCACTACTGCGCATGCGCACACGGGCTCACTACTGCGCATGCGCACACGGGCTCCCTACCGCGCATGCGTACGCGGGGTCACTACTGCGGATGCGCAATCGGGCTCACTACTGTGCATGCGCACTCGGGGTCACTGCTGCTCATGCGCACTCGGACTCACTACTCCGGATGCGCAATCGGGCTCACTACTGCGCATGCTCGCTCGGGGTTACTACTGCGCATGCGCACTCCGGCTCAGACTTGCACATGCGATCTCGAGCTCACTTCTGCGCATGCGTACACAGGCGCACTACTGCGCATGCGCACACGGGCTCACTACTGCGGATGCGCAATCGGGCTCACTACTGCGCATGCGCGCTCGCGGTTACAAATGCGCATGCGCACTCGGGGTCACCACTGCAGATGCGCAATCGGGTTCACTGCTGCGCATGCGCGCTCGGGGTCGCTACTGCTCATGCGCACTCCGATTCACTACTGCGGATACGCAAGCGGGCTCCCTACTGAACATGCGCAATCGGTCTCACTACTGCGCATGCGCATTTGGGCTCACTACCGCGCATGCGCACTCGGGGTTACTACTGCGCATGCGCGCTCGCGGTTACAACTGCGCATGCGCACTCGGGGTCACTACAGCTCATGCCCACTCGGACTCACTACTGCTCATGCGTACTCGGGGTCAGTACTGCGTATGCGCACTTGGGCTCGCTACTGCGGATGCGGGCTCGGGCTCACTACTGCGCATGCGCGCAATCGGGCTCAGTACTGCGCATGCGCACTCCAGTCAGACCTGCACATGCGCACTCGGGGTCACTACTACGGATGCGTAATCGGTCTCACTACTGCTCATGCGTACTCGCGGTGAGTACTGCGCATGTGCACTCGGGCTCACTATTGTGGATGCGCGCTCGGGCTCAGTACTGCGCATGCGCGCACCGGCTCACTACTGCGTATGCGCACTCCGGCTCAGACCTGCACATGCGCACACGGACTCACCACTGCGCATGCGCGCACGGGCCCACTACTGTGCATGCGCACTCGCGGTCACTACTGCGGATGCGTAATCGGGCTCACTACAGCGCATGCGCACTCGGGGTCACTACTGCTCATGCGCACTCGGACTCACTACTGCTCATGCGTACTCGGGGTCAGTACTGCGCATACGCACTTGGGCTCGCTACTGCGGATGCGGGCTCGGGCTCACTACTGCGCATGCGCGCAATCGGGCTCACAACTGCGCATGCGCACTCCAGTCAGACCTGCACATGCACACTCGGGGTCACTACTGCGGATGCATAATCGGGCTCACTACTGCTCATGCGTACTCGCGGTGAGTACTGCGCATGCGCACTCGGGCTCACTATTGTGGATGCGCGCTCGGGCTCAGTACTGCGCATGCGCGCACGGACTCACTACTGCGTATGCGCACACGGGCTCAGACCTGCACATGCGCATTCGAGCTCACTTCTGCGCATGCGCACACGGGCGCACTACTGCGCATGCGCACTCGAGGTCACTACTGCGGATGCGTATTCGGGCTCACTACTGCGCATGCGCACTCGGGGTCACTACTGCTCATGCGCACTCGGACTCACTACTGCTCATGCGTACTCGGGGTCACTACTGCGGATGCGCACTCGGGCTCAGACCTGCACATGCGCACTCGGGCTCACTACTGCTCATGCCCACTCGGACTCACTACTGCTCATGCGCACTCGGGGTCACTACTGCGGATGCGCGCTCGGGCTCACTACTGCGCATGCGCACACGGGCTCACTACTGCGCATGCGCGCAATCGGGCTCAGTACTGCGCATGCGCACTCCAGTCAGACCTGCGCATGCGCACTCGGGCTTACTACTGCACATGGGCACATGGGCTCACTACTGCGCATGCTCACTCGGGGTGACTACTGCTCATGCGCACTCGGACTCACTACTGCGGATGCAGAATCGGGCTCACTACTGCGCATGCGCACTCGGGCTCAGACCTGTACATGCGCACACGGACTCACTACTGCGGATGCGCAATCGGGCTCACTACTGTGCATGCGCGCTCGGGCTCACTACTGCGCATGCGCACGCCGGCTCAGACCTGCCCATGCGCACTCGGGCACACCACTGCGCATGCGCACACGGCCTCACTACTGCGCATGGGCAGTCCGGCTCACACCTGCACATGCGCACTCGAGCTCACTTATGCGCACGCGCACAAGGGCGCACTACAGCGAATGCGCGCACGGGCTCACTACTGCGCATGCGCACTCCAGTCAGACCTGCACATGCGCATTCGGGCTTACTACTGCGCATGGGCACACGGGCTCACTACTGCGCATGCTCACTCGGGGTGACTACTGCGCATGCTCACTCGGGGTGACTAGTGCTCATGCGCACTCGGACTCACTACTGATCATGCGCACTCGGACTCGCTACTGCGGATGCAGAATCGGGCCCACTACTGTGCATGCGCACTCGGGGTCACTACTGCTCATGCCCACTCGGACTCACTACTGCTCATGCGTACTCGGGGTCAGTACTGCGTATGCGCACTTGGGCTCGCTACTGCGGATGCGGGCTCGGGCTCACTACTGCGCATGCGCGCAATCGGGCTCAGTACTGCGCATGCGCACTCCAGTCAGACCTGCACATGCGCACTCGGGCTCACTACTGCTCATGCCCACTCGGACTCACTACTGCTCATGCGCACTCGGGGTCACTACTGCGGATGCGCGCTCGGGCTCACTACTGCGCATGCGCACACGGGCTCACTACTGCGCATGCGCGCACGGGCTCACTACAGCGCATGCGCGCAATCGGGCTCAGTACTGCGCATGCGCACTCCAGTCAGACCTGCGCATTCGCACTCGGGCTTACTACTGCACATGGGCACATGGGCTCACTACTGCGCATGCTCACTCGGGGTGACTACTGCTCATGCGCACTCGGACTCACTACTGCGGATGCAGAATCGGGCTCACTACTGCGCATGCGCACTCGGGGTCACTACTGCGCATGCGCACACGGGCTCACTACTGCGTATGCGCACGCCGGCTCAGACCTGCCCATGCGCACTCGGGCACACCACCTCGCATGCGCACACGGCCTCACTACTGCGCATGGGCAGTCCGGCTCACACCTGCACATGCGCACTCGAGCTCGCTTCTGCGCATGCGCACACGGGCGCACTACAGCGAATACGCGCACGGGCTCACTACTGCGCATGCGCGCACGGGCTCACTACTGCGCTTGCGCACTCGGGGTCACTATTGCGGATGCGTAATCGGGCTCACTACTGCGCATGCGCACTCGGGGTCACTACTGCGCATGCGCCCACGGGCTCACTACTGCGCATGCGCACTCGGCCTCACTACTGCTCATGCGTACTCGGGGTCACTACTGCGGATGCGCACTCGGGCTCAGACCTGTACTTGCGCACTCGGGCTCACTACTGCGCATGCGCGCACGGACCCGCTACAGTGGATGCGCAATCCGGCTCAGACCTGCACATGCGCACACGCACTCACTACTGCGCATGCGCGCACGGGCTCACTACTGCACATGCCCACTCGGACTCACTACTGCTCATGCGCACTCGGGGTCACTACTGCGGATGCGCGCTCGGGCTCACTACTGCACATGCGCGCAATCGGTCTCAGTACTGCGCATGCGCACTCCAGTCACACCTGCGCATGTGCACTCGGGCTCACTACTGCGCATGCGCACACGGGCTCACTACTGCGCATGCGCACACGGGCTCCCTACCGCGCATGCGTACGCGGGGTCACTACTGCGGATGCGCAATCGGGCTCACTACTGTGCATGCGCACTCGGGGTCACTGCTGCTCATGCGCACTCGGACTCACTACTCCGGATGCGCAATCGGGCTCACTACTGCGCATGCTCGCTCGGGGTTACTACTGCGCATGCGCACTCCGGCTCAGACTTGCACATGCGATCTCGAGCTCACTTCTGCGCATGCGTACACGGGCGCACTACTGCGCATGCGCACACGGGCTCACTACTGCGGATGCGCAATCGGTCTCACTACTGCGGATGCGCGCCCGGGGTCGCCACTGCAGATGCGCAATCGGGTTCATTACTGCGCATGCGCACTCGGGGTCACTACTCCGGATGCGCAATCGGGTTCACTACTGCGCATGCATACACGGGCTCACTACTGCGCATGCGCACTCGGGGTCACTACCGCGCATGCGCAGTCCGGCTCAGGCTTGCACATGCGCTCTCGAGCTCACTTCTGCGCATGCGCGCTCGGGGTCGCTACTGCGCATGCGCACTCGGGGTCACCATTGCAGATGCGCAATCGGGGTCACTACTGCTCATGCGTACTCGGATTCACTACTGCAGATGCACGCTCGGGCTCACTACTGCGCATGCGCACTCGGGGTCACTACCGCGCATGCGCAGTCCGGCTCAGGCTTGCACATGCGCTCTCGAGCTCACTTCTGCGCAAGCGCGCTCGGGGTCGCTACTGCGCATGCGCACTCGGGCTCACCATTGCAGATGCGTAATCGGGGTCACTACTGCTCATGCGTACACGGATTCACTACTGCAGATGCGCAATCGGGCTCACTACTGCGCATGCGCGCTCGCGGTTACAAATGCGCATGCGCACTCGGGGTCACCACTGCAGATGCGCAATCGGGTTCACTGCTGCGCATGCGCGCTCGGGGTCGCTACTGCTCATGCGCAATCGGGCTCACTACTGCGCATGCGCAATCCGGTTTACTGCTGCGCATGCGCACTCCGGCTAAGACCTGCACATGCGCACTCGGGTTCACTACTGCGCATGCGCGCTCCGGCTCAGACCTACAGGTGCGCACTCGAGATCACTGCTGCGCATGCGCACTCGGACTCACTAGTGCTCATGCGTACACGGACTCACTACTGCGGATACGCGCTCGGGCTCACTACTGCGGATGCGCATTCGGGCTCACTACTGCGCATGCGAGCTCGGGGTCACTACTGCGCATGCGCATTCGGGGTCACTACTGCGCATGCGCAATCGGGTTTACTGCTGCGCATGCGCACTCGGGCTCACTACTGCGCATGCGCACTCGGGCTCACTACTGCGCATGCGCGCTCGCGGTTACAACTGCGCATGCGCACTCGGGGTCACCACTGCAGATGCGCAATCGGGTTCACTGCTGCGCATGCGCACTCGGGGTCACCACTGCAGATGCGCAATCGGGTTCACTGCTGCGCATGCGCGCTCGGGGTCGCTACTGCTCATGCGCACTCGGACTCACTACTGCGGATGCGCACTCCGGGCAGACCTGCACATGCGCACTCGGGGTCACTACTGCCCATGCGCACTCGGGGTCGCTACTGCGCATGCGCACTCGGCGTCACCACTGCAGATGCGCAATCGGATTCTCTGCTCCGCATGCGCACTCGGGCTCACTACTGCGCATGCGCGCTCGGGGTTACTACTGCGCATGCGCACTCGGGTTCACTACTGCGCATGCGCGCTCGCGGTTACAACTGCGCATGCGCACTCGGGGTCACTACTGCTCATGCCCACTCGGACTCACTACTGCTCATGCGTACTCGGGGTCAGTACTGCGTATGCGCACTTGGGCTCGCTACTGCGGATGCGGGCTCGGGCTCACTACTGCGCATGCGCGCAATCGGGCTCAGTACTGCGCATGCGCACTCCAGTCAGACCTGCACATGCGCACTCGGCGTCACTACTACGGATGCGTAATCGGTCTCACTACTGCTCATGCGTACTCGCGGTGAGTACTGCGCATGCGCACTCGGGCTCACTATTGTGGATGCGCGCCCGGGCTCAGTACTGCGCATGCGCGCACCGGCTCACTACTGCGTATGCGCACTCCGGCTCAGACCTGCACATGCGCACACGGACTCACCACTGCGCATGCGCGCACGGGCCCACTACTGTGCATGCGCACTCGCGGTCACTACTGCGGATGCGTAATCGGGCTCACTACAGCGCATGCGCACTCGGGGTCACTACTGCTCATGCGCACTCGGACTCACTACTGCTCATGCGTACTCGGGGTCAGTACTGCGCATACGCACTTGGGCTCGCTACTGCGGATGCGGGCTCGGTCTCACTACTGCGGGTGCGCGCTCGGGCTCACTACTGCACATGCGCGCAATCGGTCTCAGTACTGCGCATGCGCACTCCAGTCAGACCTGCACATGCGCATTCGGGCTTACTACTGCGCATGGGCACACGGGCTCACTACTGCGCATGCTCACTCGGGGTGACTACTGCGCATGCTCACTCGGGGTGACTAGTGCTCATGCGCACTCGGACTCACTACTGAACATGCGCGCTCGGGGTCAGTACTGCGCATGCGCACTTGGGCTCGCTACTGCGGATGCGGGCTCGGGCTCACTACTGCGCATGCGCGCAATCGGGCTCAGTACTGCGCATGCGCACTCCAGTCAGACCTGCACATGCGCACTCGGGGTCACTACTGCGGATGCGTAATCGGGCTCACTACTGCTCATGCGTACTCGCGGTGAGTACTGCGCATGCGCACTCGGGCTCACTATTGTGGATGCGCGCTCGGGCTCAGTACTGCGCATGCGCGCACGGGCTCACTACTGTGTATGCGCACACGGGCTCAGACCTGCACATGCGCATTCGAGCTCACTTCTGCGCATGCGCACACGGGCGCACTACTGCGCATGCGCACTCGGGGTCACTACTGCGGATGCGTATTCGGGCTCACTACTGCGCATGCGCACTCGCGGTCACTACTGCTCATGCGCACTCGGACTCACTACTGCGGATGCGCACTCCGGTCAGACCTGCACATGCGCACTCGGGGTCACTACTGCGCATGCGCACTCCGGCTCAGACCTGCACATGCGCACTCGAGCTCACTTCGGCGCATGTTCAATCGGGCTCACTACTGCGGATGCGCACTCCGGTCGTACCTGCACATGCGCATTCGGGCTCACTACCGGGCATGCGCGCTTGGGGTCGCTACTGCGCATGCGCATTCGGGGTCACTACTGCGCATATGCACTTGGGCTCACTACTGCCAATGCGCACTCGGGGTCGCTACTGCGCATGCGCACTCGGGGTCACCACTGCAGATGCGCAATCGGGTTCACTGCTCCGCATGCGCACTCGGGCTCACTACTGCGCATGCGCGCTCGGGGTACCTACTGCGCATGCGCACTCGGGCTCGCTGCTGCGCATGCACTCTCGGGGTGGCTACTGTGCATGCGCACTCCGGCTCAGACTTGCACATGCGCTCTCGAGCTCACTTCTGCGCATGCGCACTCGGACTCACTACTGCAGATGCACACTCGGGCTCACTACTGCGGATGCGCAATCGGGCTCACCACTGCGCATGCGCAGTTGGGGTTACTACTGCGCATGCGCACTCGGGTTCACTACTGCGCATGCGCGCTCCGGCTCAGACCTACAGGTGCGCACTCGAGATCACAGCTGCGCATGCGCACTCGGACTCACTAGTGCTCATGCGCACATGGCTCACTACTCCGGATGCGCGCTCGGGCTCACTACTGCGGATGCGCATTCGGGCTCACTACTGCGCATGCGAGCTCGGGGTTACTACTGCGCATGCGCACTCGGGTTCACTACTGCGCACGCGCAATCTTTCTCACTACTGCTCATGCGCACTCGGGCTCACTACTGCGCATGCGCGCTCGGGGTTACTACTGCGCATGCGCACTCGGTTTCACTACTGCGCATGCGCGCTCGCGGTTACAACTGCGCATGCGCACTCGGGGTCACTACTGCTCATGCCCACTCGGACTCACTACTGCTCATGCGTACTCGGGGTCAGTACTGCGCATACGCACTTGGGCTCGCTACTGCGGATGCGGGCTCGGGCTCACTACTCCGCATGCGCGCAATCGGGCTCACAACTGCGCATGCGCACTCCAGTCAGACCTGCACATGCGCACTCGGGGTCACTACTGCGGATGCATAATCGGGCTCACTACTGCTCATGCGTACTCGCGGTGAGTACTGCGCATGCGCACTCGGGCTCACTATTGTGGATGCGCGCTCGGGCTCAGTACTGCGCATGCGCGCACGGGCTCACTACTGCGTATGCGCACACGGGCTCAGACCTGCACATGCGCATTCGAGCTTACTTCTGCGCATGCGCACACGGGCGCACTACTGCGCATGCGCACTCGGGGTCACTACTGCGGATGCGTATTCGGGCTCACTACTGCGCATGCGCACTCGGGGTCACTACTGCTCATGCGCACTCGGACTCACTACTGCTCATGCGTACTCGGGGTCACTACTGCGGATGCGCACTCGGGCTCAGACCTGCACATGCGCACTCGGGCTCACTACTGCTCATGCCCACTCGGACTCACTACTGCTCATGCGCACTCGGGGTCACTACTGCGGATGCGCGCTCGGGCTCACTACTGCGCATGCGCACACGGGCTCACTACTGCGCATGCGCGCAATCGGGCTCAGTACTGCGCATGCGCACTCCAGTCAGACCTGCGCATGCGCACTCGGGCTTACTACTGCACATGGGCACATGGGCTCACTACTGCGCATGCTCACTCGGGGTGACTACTGCTCATGCGCACTCGGACTCACTACTGCGGATGCAGAATCGGGCTCACTACTGCGCATGCGCACTCGGGCTCAGACCTGTACATGCGCACACGGACTCACTACTGCGGATGCGCAATCGGGCTCACTACTGTGCATGCGCGCTCGGGCTCACTACTGCGCATGCGCACTCCAGTCAGACCTGCACATGCGCACTCGGGGTCACTACTGCGGATGCATAATCGGGCTCACTACTGCTCATGCGTACTCGCGGTGAGTACTGCGCATGCGCACTCGGGCTCACTATTGTGGATGCGCGCTCGGGCTCAGTACTGCGCATGCGCGCACGGG
This sequence comes from Megachile leachella, assembly GCA_963576845.1. Classification (NCBI taxonomy): domain Eukaryota; kingdom Metazoa; phylum Arthropoda; class Insecta; order Hymenoptera; family Megachilidae; genus Megachile; species Megachile leachella. The sequence goes on along the minus strand of CAUYWW010000227.1, from coordinate 677,337 downwards.
CTCACTACTGCGTATGCGCACACGGGCTCAGACCTGCACATGCGCATTCGAGCTCACTTCTGCGCATGCGCACACGGGCGCACTACTGCGCATGCGCACTCGGGGTCACTACTGCGGATGCGTATTCGGGGTCACTACTGCGCATGCGCACTCGGGGTCACTACTGCTCATGCGCACTCGGACTCACTACTGCTCATGCGTACTCGGGGTCACTACTGCGGATGCGCACTCGGGCTCAGACCTGCACATGCGCACTCGGGCTCACTACTGCTCATGCCCACTCGGACTCACTACTGCTCATGCGCACTCGGGGTCACTACTGCGGATGCGCGCTCGGGCTCACTACTGCGCATGCGCACACGGGCTCACTACTGCGCATGCGCGCAATCGGGCTCAGTACTGCGCATGCGCACTCCAGTCAGACCTGCGCATGCGCACTCGGGCTTACTACTGCACATGGGCACATGGGCTCACTACTGCGCATGCTCACTCGGGGTGACTACTGCTCATGCGCACTCGGACTCACTACTGCGGATGCAGAATCGGGCTCACTACTGCGCATGCGCACTCGGGCTCAGACCTGTACATGCGCACACGGACTCACTACTGCGGATGCGCAATCGGGCTCACTACTGTGCATTCGCGCTCGGGCTCACTACTGCGCATGCGCACGCCGGCTCAGACCTGCCCATGCGCACTCGGGCACACCACTGCGCATGCGCACACGGCCTCACTACTGCGCATGGGCAGTCCGGCTCACACCTGCACATGCGCACTCGAGCTCACTTATGCGCACGCGCACAAGGGCGCACTACAGCGAATGCGCGCACGGGCTCACTACTGCGCGTGCGCACTCGGTCTCACTACTGCGGGTGCGCGCTCGGGCTCACTACTGCACATGCGCGCAATCGGTCTCAGTACTGCGCATGCGCACTCCAGTCAGACCTGCACATGCGCATTCGGGCTTACTACTGCGCATGGGCACACGGGCTCACTACTGCGCATGCTCACTCGGGGTGACTACTGCGCATGCTCACTCGGGGTGACTAGTGCTCATGCGCACTCGGACTCACTACTGAACATGCGCGCTCGGGGTCAGTACTGCGCATGCGCACTTGGGCTCGCTACTGCGGATGCGGGCTCGGGCTCACTACTGCGCATGCGCGCAATCGGGCTCAGTACTGCGCATGCGCACTCCAGTCAGACCTGCACATGCGCACTCGGGGTCACTACTGAGGATGCGTAATCGGGCTCACTACTGCTCATGCGTACTCGCGGTGAGTACTGCGCATGCGCACTCGGGCTCACTATTGTGGATGCGCGCTCGGGCTCAGTACTGCGCATGCGCGCACGGGCTCACTACTGCGTATGCGCACACGGGCTCAGACCTGCACATGCGCATTCGAGCTCACTTCTGCGCATGCGCACACGGGCGCACTACTGCGCATGCGCACTCGGGGTCACTACTGCGGATGCGTATTCGGGCTCACTACTGCGCATGCGCACTCGCGGTCACTACTGCTCATGCGCACTCGGACTCACTACTGCGGATGCGCACTCCGGTCAGACCTGCACATGCGCACTCGGGGTCACTACTGCGCATGCGCACTCCGGCTCAGACCTGCACATGCGCACTCGAGCTCACTTCGGCGCATGTTCAATCGGGCTCACTACTGCGGATGCGCACTCCGGTCGTACCTGCACATGCGCATTCGGGCTCACTACCGGGCATGCGCGCTTGGGGTCGCTACTGCGCATGCGCATTCGGGGTCACTACTGCGCATATGCACTTGGGCTCACTACTGCCAATGCGCACTCGGGGTCGCTACTGCGCATGCGCACTCGGGGTCACCACTGCAGATGCGCAATCGGGTTCACTGCTCCGCATGCGCACTCGGGCTCACTACTGCGCATGCGCGCTCGGGGTACCTACTGCGCATGCGCACTCGGGCTCGCTGCTGCGCATGCACTCTCGGGGTGGCTACTGTGCATGCGCACTCCGGCTCAGACTTGCACATGCGCTCTCGAGCTCACTTCTGCGCATGCGCACTCGGACTCACTACTGCAGATGCACACTCGGGCTCACTACTGCGGATGCGCAATCGGGCTCACCACTGCGCATGCGCAGTTGGGGTTACTACTGCGCATGCGCACTCGGGTTCACTACTGCGCATGCGCGCTCCGGCTCAGACCTACAGGTGCGCACTCGAGATCACAGCTGCGCATGCGCACTCGGACTCACTAGTGCTCATGCGCACATGGCTCACTACTCCGGATGCGCGCTCGGGCTCACTACTGCGGATGCGCATTCGGGCTCACTACTGCGCATGCGAGCTCGGGGTTACTACTGCGCATGCGCACTCGGGTTCACTACTGCGCACGCGCAATCTTTCTCACTACTGCTCATGCGCACTCGGGCTCACTACTGCGCATGCGCGCTCGGGGTTACTACTGCGCATGCGCACTCGGTTTCACTACTGCGCATGCGCGCTCGCGGTTACAACTGCGCATGCGCACTCGGGGTCACTACTGCTCATGCCCACTCGGACTCACTACTGCTCATGCGTACTCGGGGTCAGTACTGCGTATGCGCACTTGGGCTCGCTACTGCGGATGCGGGCTCGGGCTCACTACTGCGCATGCGCGCAATCGGGCTCAGTACTGCGCATGCGCACTCCAGTCAGACCTGCACATGCGCACTCGGGGTCACTACTACGGATGCGTAATCGGTCTCACTACTGCTCATGCGTACTCGCGGTGAGTACTGCGCATGCGCACTCGGGCTCACTATTGTGGATGCGCGCCCGGGCTCAGTACTGCGCATGCGCGCACCGGCTCACTACTGCGTATGCGCACTCCGGCTCAGACCTGCACATGCGCACACGGACTCACCACTGCGCATGCGCGCACGGGCCCACTACTGTGCATGCGCACTCGCGGTCACTACTGCGGATGCGTAATCGGGCTCACTACAGCGCATGCGCACTCGGGGTCACTACTGCTCATGCGCACTCGGACTCACTACTGCTCATGCGTACTCGGGGTCAGTACTGCGCATACGCACTTGGGCTCGCTACTGCGGATGCGGGCTCGGGCTCACTACTCCGCATGCGCGCAATCGGGCTCACAACTGCGCATGCGCACTCCAGTCAGACCTGCACATGCGCACTCGGGGTCACTACTGCGGATGCATAATCGGGCTCACTACTGCTCATGCGTACTCGCGGTGAGTACTGCGCATGCGCACTCGGGCTCACTATTGTGGATGCGCGCTCGGGCTCAGTACTGCGCATGCGCGCACGGGCTCACTACTGCGTATGCGCACACGGGCTCAGACCTGCACATGCGCATTCGAGCTTACTTCTGCGCATGCGCACACGGGCGCACTACTGCGCATGCGCACTCGGGGTCACTACTGCGGATGCGTATTCGGGCTCACTACTGCGCATGCGCACTCGGGGTCACTACTGCTCATGCGCACTCGGACTCACTACTGCTCATGCGTACTCGGGGTCACTACTGCGGATGCGCACTCGGGCTCAGACCTGCACATGCGCACTCGGGCTCACTACTGCTCATGCCCACTCGGACTCACTACTGCTCATGCGCACTCGGGGTCACTACTGCGGATGCGCGCTCGGGCTCACTACTGCGCATGCGCACACGGGCTCACTACTGCGCATGCGCGCAATCGGGCTCAGTACTGCGCATGCGCACTCCAGTCAGACCTGCGCATGCGCACTCGGGCTTACTACTGCACATGGGCACATGGGCTCACTACTGCGCATGCTCACTCGGGGTGACTACTGCTCATGCGCACTCGGACTCACTACTGCGGATGCAGAATCGGGCTCACTACTGCGCATGCGCACTCGGGCTCAGACCTGTACATGCGCACACGGACTCACTACTGCGGATGCGCAATCGGGCTCACTACTGTGCATGCGCGCTCGGGCTCAATACTGCGCATGCGCACGCCGGCTGAGACCTGCCCATGCGCTCTCGGGCACACCACTGCGCATGCGCACACGGCCTCACTACTGCGCATGGGCCGTCCGGCTCACACCTGCACATGCGCACTCGAGCTCACTTATGCGCACGCGCACAAGGGCGCACTACAGCGAATGCGCGCACGGGCTCACTACTGCGCGTGCGCACTCGGTCTCACTACTGCGGGTGCGCGCTCGGGCTCACTACTGCGCATGCGCGCAATCGGGCTCACTACTGCGCATGCGCACTCCAGTCAGACCTGCACATGCGCATTCGGGCTTACTACTGCGCATGGGCACACGGGCTCACTACTGCGCATGCTCACTCGGGGTGACTACTGCGCATGCTCCCTCGGGGTGACTAGTGCTCATGCGCACTCGGACTCACTACTGATCATGCGCACTCGGACTCGCTACTGCGGATGCAGAATCGGGCCCACTACTGTGCATGCGCACTCGGGGTCACTACTGCTCATGCCCACTCGGACTCACTACTGCTCATGCGTACTCGGGGTCAGTACTGCGTATGCGCACTTGGGCTCGCTACTGCGGATGCGGGCTCGGGCTCACTACTGCGCATGCGCGCAATCGGGCTCAGTACTGCGCATGCGCACTCCAGTCAGACCTGCACATGCGCACTCGGGCTCACTACTGCTCATGCCCACTCGGACTCACTACTGCTCATGCGCACTCGGGGTCACTACTGCGGATGCGCGCTCGGGCTCACTACTGCGCATGCGCACACGGGGTCACTACTGCGCATGCGCGCACGGGCTCACTACTGCGCATGCGCGCACGGGCTCACTACTGCGCTTGCGCACTCGGGGTCACTATTGCGGATGCGTAATCGGGCTCACTACTGCGCATGCGCACTCGGGGTCACTACTGCGCATGCGCCCACGGGCTCACTACTGCGCATGCGCACTCGGCCTCACTACTGCTCATGCGTACTCGGGGTCACTACTGCGGATGCGCACTCGGGCTCAGATCTGTACTTGCGCACTCGGGCTCACTACTGCGCATGCGCGCACGGACTCGCTACTGTGGATGCGCAATCCGGCTCAGACCTGCACATGCGCACACGCACTCACTACTGCGCATGCGCGCACGGGCTCACTACTGCTCATGCCCACTCGGACTCACTACTGCTCATGCGCACTCGGGGTCACTACTGCGGATGCGCGCTCGGGCTCACTACTGCACATGCGCGCAATCGGTCTCAGTACTGCGCATGCGCACTCCAGTCAGACCTGCACATGCGCATTCGGGCTTACTACTGCGCATGGGCACACGGGCACACTACTGCGCATGCTCACTCGGGGTGACTACTGCGCATGCTCACTCGGGGTGACTAGTGCTCATGCGCACTCGGACTCACTACTGAACATGCGCGCTCGGGGTCAGTACTGCGCATGCGCACTTGGGCTCGCTACTGCGGATGCGGCCTCGGGCTCACTACTGCGCATGCGCGCAATCGGGCTCAGTACTGCGCATGCGCACTCCAGTCAGACCTGCACATGCGCACTCGGGGTCACTACTGCGGATGCGTAATCGGGCTCACTACTGCTCATGCGTACTCGCGGTGAGTACTGCGCATGCGCACTCGGGCTCACTATTGTGGATGCGCGCTCGGGCTCAGTACTGCGCATGCGCGCACGGGCGCACTACTGCGCATGCGCACTCGGGGTCACTACTGCGGATGCGTATTCGGGCTCACTTCTGCGCATGCGCACACGGGCGCACTACTGCGCATGCGCACTCGGGGTCACTACTGCGGATGCGTATTCGGGCTCACTACTGCGCATGCGCACTCGCGGTCACTACTGCTCATGCGCACTCGGACTCACTACTGCGGATGCGCACTCGGGCTCAGACCTGCACATGCGCACTCGGGCTCACTACTGCTCATGCCCACTCGGACTCACTACTGCTCATGCGCACTCGGGGTCACTACTGCGGATGCGCGCTCGGGCTCACTACTGCGCATGCGCACACGGCCTCACTACTGCGCATGCGCGCACGGGCTCACTACAGCGCATGCGCGCCATCGGGCTCAGTACTGCGCATGCGCACTCCAGTCAGACCTGCGCATGCGCACTCGGGCTTACTACTGCACATAGGCACATGGGCTCACTACTGCGCATGCTCACTCGGGGTGACTACTGCTCATGCGCACTCGGACTCACTACTGCGGATGCAGAATCGGGCTCACTACTGCGCATGCGCACTCGGGGTCACTACTGCGCATGCGCACACGGGCTCACTACTGCGCATGCGCACTCGGCCTCACTACTGCTCATGCGTACTCGGGGTCACTACTGCGGATGCGCACTCGGGCTCAGACCTGTACTTGCGCACTCGGGCTCACTACTGCGCATGCGCGCAATCGGGCTCACTACTGCGCATGCGAACTCGGACTCACTACTGCTCATGCGCACTCGGACTCACTACTGCTCATGCGTACTCGGGGTCACTACTGCGGATGCGCACTCGGGCTCAGACCTGTACTTGCGCACTCGGGCTCACTACTGTGCATGCGCAGTCGGGGCACTACTGCTCATGCGCACTCAGACTGACTACTGCTCATACGTACTCGGGGTCACTACTGCGCAAGCGCACTCGGGCTCACTACTGCGGCTGCGTGCTCGGGCTCACTACTGCGCATGCGCACTGCAGTCAGACCTGCACATGCGCTCTCGGGCTTACTACTGCGCATGGGCACACAGGCTCACTACTGCGCTTGCGCGCACAGACTCACTACTGCGCATGCGCATTCGGGCTCTCTACTGAGCATGCGCACTCGGACTCAGACCTGCACATGCGCATTTGGGCTCGCTACTGCGCATGCGCGCACGGGCTCACTACTGCGCATGCGCACACGAGCTCTCTACTGCACATGCGCACTCCGAATCACTATTGCGGATGCGCGCTCGTGCTCAGACCTGCACATACGCACTCGGGCTCACTACTGCGCATGCGCGCACGGGCTCGCTACTGCGGATGCGCAATCCGGCTCAGACCTGCACATGCGCACACGGACTCACTACTGCGAATGCGCAATCGGGCTCACTACTGTGCATGCGCACTCGGGGTCACTACTGCTCATGCGCACTCGGACTCACTACTGCTCATGCGTACTCGGGGTCACTACTGCGGATGCGTAATCCGGCTCACTACTGCGGATGCGCGCTCGGGCTCACAACTGCGCATGCGCGCAATCGGGCTCACTACTGCGCATGCGCACTCCGGCTCAGACCTGTACATGCGCACACGGACTCACTACTGCGGATGCGCAATCGGGCTCACTTCTGCGCATTCGCACACGGGCGCACTACTGCGCATGCGCACTCGGGGTCACTACTGCGGATGCGTAATCGGGGTCACTACTGTTCATGCGCACTCGGCCTCACTACTGCGGATGCGCGCTCAGGCTCACTACTGCGTATGCGCACACGGGCTCAGACCTGCACATGCGCATTCGAGCTCACTTCTGCGCATGCGCACACGGGCGCACTACTGCTCATGCGTACTCGGGGTCACTACTGTGCATGCGCACTCGGGCTCACTACTGCGGATGTGCGCTCGGGCTCACTACTGCGCATGCACACTCCAGTCAGACCTGCACATGCGCACTCGGGCTTACTACTGCACATGTGCACTCGGGCTCACTACTGCGCATGCGCACACGGATTCGCTACTGTGGATGCGCAATCCGGCTCAGACCTGCGCATGCGCACACGGACTCACTACTGCGAATGCGCAATCGGGCTTACTACTGCGCATGGGCACTCGGGGTCATTACTGCGGATGCGCACTCGGACTCACTACTGCTCATGCGCACTCGGGCTCACTACTGCGGATGCGCGCTCGGGCTCTCTACTGCGCATGCGCACGCGGGCTCACTACTGCGCATGCGCACTCCAGTCAGACTTGCACATGCGCACTCGGTCTTACTACTGCGCATGGGGTCATGGGCTCACTACTGCGCATGCTCACTCGGGATGACTAGTGCTCATGCGCACTCGGCCTCACTACTGCTCATGGACACACGGGCTCACTACTCTGCATGCGCACACGGGCTCACTACTGCGCATGCGCAGTCCGGCTCACACCTGCACCTTCGCACTCGAGCTCACTTCTGCGCATGCGCACACGGGCGCACTACTGCGCATGCGCACTCGGCCTCACTACTGCTCATGCGTACTCGGAGTCACTACTGCGCTTGCGCACTCGGGCTCACTACTGCAGATGCGCGCTAGGGCTCACTACTGCGCATGCGCTCAATCGGGCTCACTACTCCGCATGCGCAATCGGGCTCTCTACTGAGCATGCGCACTCGGGCTCAGACCTGCACATGCGCACTCGGGCTCACTACTGCGCATGCGCACACGGACTCGCTACTGTGGATGCGCAATCGGGCTCACTACTGCGCATATGCGCTCGCGGTCACTACTGTGCATGCGCACGCGGGGTCACTACTGCAGACGCGCATTCGGGTTCGCTACTGCGCATGCACACATGGGCTCATTACTGTGCATGCGCAATAGGGGTCACTACTGCTCATGCGCACTCGGAGTCACTAGTGCTCATGCGCACTCGGGCTTACTACTGCGCATGGGCACATGGGCTCACTACTGCGCATGCTCACTCGGGGTGACTAGTGCTCATGCGCACTCGGACTCACTACTGATCATGCGCACTCGGACTCACTACTGCGGATGCAGAATCGGGCTCATTACTGCGCATGCGCACTCGGGCTCAGACCTGTACATGCGCACACGGACTCACTACTGCGGATGTGCAATCGGGCTCACTACTGTGCATGCGCGCTCGGCCTCACTACTGCGCATGCGCACGCCGGCTCAGACCTGCCCATGCGCACTCGGGCACACCACTGCGCATGCGCACACGGCCACACTACCGCGCATGGGCAGTCCGGCTCACACCTGCACATGCGCACTCGAGCTCACTTATGCGCACGCGCACAAGGGCGCACTACAGCGAATGCGCGCACGGGCTCACTACTGCGCGTGCGCACTCGGTCTCACTACTGCGGGTGCGCGCTCGGGCTCACTACTGCGCATGCGCGCAATCGGGCTCACTACTGCGCATGCGCACTCCAGTCAGACCTGCACATGCGCATTCGGGCTTACTACTGCGCATGGGCACACGGGCTCACTACTGCGCATGCTCCCTCGGGGTGACTACTGCGCATGCTCACTCGGGGTGACTAGTGCTCATGCGCACTCGGACTCGCTACTGCGGATGCAGAATCGGGCCCACTACTGTGCATGCGCACTCGGGGTCACTACTGCTCATGCCCACTCGGACTCACTACTGCTCATGCGTACTCGGGGTCAGTACTGCGCATGCGCACTTGGGCTCGCTACTGCGGATGCGGGATCGGGCTCACTACTGCTCATGCGTACTCGCGGTGAGTACTGCGCATGCGCACTCGGGCTCACTATTGTGGATGCGCGCTCGGGCTCAGTACTGCGCATGCGCGCACGGGCTCACTACTGCGTATGCGCACACGGGCTCAGACCTGCACATGCGCATTCGAGCTCACTTCTGCGCATGCGCACACGGGCGCACTACTGCGCATGCGCACTCGGGGTCTCTACTGCGGATGCGTATTCGGGCTCACTACTGCGCATGCGCACTCGGGATCACTACTGCTCATGCGCACTCGGACTCACTACTGCTCATGCGTACTCGGGGTCACTACTGCGGATGCGCACTCGGGCTCAGACCTGCACATGCGCACTCGGGCTTACTACTGCACATGGGCACATGGGCTCACTAGTGCGCATGCTCACTCGGGGTGACTACTGCTCATGCGCACTCGGACTCACTACTGCGGATGCAGAATCGGGCTCACTACTGCGCATGCCCACTCGGACTCACTACTGCTCATGCGCACACGGGCGCACTACAGCGAATACGCGCACGGGCTCACTACTGCGCATGCGCGCACGGGCTCACTACTGCGCTTGCGCACTCGGGGTCACTATTGCGGATGCGTAATCGGGCTCACTACTGCGCATGCGCACTCGGGGTCACTACTGCGCATGCGCCCACGGGCTCACTACTGCGCATGCGCACTCGGCCTCACTACTGCTCATGCGTACTCGGGGTCGCTACTGTTCATGCGCACTCGGGCTCACTACTGCGGATGCGCGCTCAGGCTCACTACTGCGTATGCGCACACGGGCTCAGACCTGCACATGCGCATTCGAGCTCACTTCTGCGCATGCGCACACGGGCGCACTACTGCGCGTGCGCACTCGGGGTCACTACTGCGGATGCGTAATCGGGCTCACTACTGCGCATGCGCACTCGGGGTCACTACTGCTCATGCGCACTCGGACTCACTACTGCTCATGCGTACTCGGGGTCAGTACTGCGGATGCGCACTCGGCCTCAGACCTGCTCATGCGCACTCGGACTCACTACTGATCATGCGCACTCGGGCTTACTATTGCACATGAGCACACGGGCTCACTAATGAGCATGCGCTCACGGGGTGACTACTGCTCATGCGCGCACTCGGACTCACTACTGATCATGCGCACTCGGGCTTACTACTGCGCATGGGCACACGGGCTCACTACTGCGCATGCGCACACCGGCTCAGACCTGCACACGCGCAGTCGAGCTCACTACTGCGCATGCGCACACGGACTCGCTACTGTGGATGCGCAATCGGGCTCACTACTGTGCATGCGCACTCGGTGTCGCTACTGCTCATGCGCACTAGGGGTCACTACTGCTCATGCACAATCGGTCTCACTGCTGCGGATGCGCGCTCGGGCCCACAACTGCTCATGCGCACTCGGCCTCACTACTGCTCATGGACACACGGGCTCACTACTCTGCATGCGCACACGGGCTCACTACTGCGCATGCGCAGTCCGGCTCACACCTGCACCTTCGCACTCGAGCTCACTTCTGCGCATGCGCACACGGGCGCACTACTGCGCATGCGCACTCGGCCTCACTACTGCTCATGCGTACTCGGAGTCACTACTGCGCTTGCGCACTCGGGCTCACTACTGCAGATGCGCGCTAGGGCTCACTACTGCGCATGCGCTCAATCGGGCTCTCTACTGAGCATGCGCACTCGGGCTCAGACCTGCACATGCGCACTCGGGCTCACTACTGCGGATGCGTAATCGGGCTCACAACTGCGCATGCGCACTCCGGCTCAGACCTGTACATGCGCACACGGACTCACTACTGCGGATGCGCAATCGGGGTCACTACTGTGCATGCTCGCTCGGGCGAACTACTGCTCATGCGCGCAATCGGACTCAGTACTGCGCATGCGCACTCCAGGCAGACCTGCACATGCGCACCCGGACTCACCACTGCGCGTGCGCGCACGGGCTCACTACTGTGCATGCGCATTCGGGGTCACTACTGCGGATGCGTAATCGGGCTCACTACTACGCATGCGCGCTCGGGGTCACTACTGCGCATGCGCACTCCGGCTCAGACCTGCACACGCGCATTCGGGCTTACTACTGCGCATGGGCACACGGGCTCACTAGTGCGGATGCGCAATCGGGCCCACTACTGTGCACGCGCACTCGCGGTCACTACTGCTCATGCCCACTCGGACTCACTACTGCTCATGCGCACTCGGGCTCATTACTGCGGATGCGCGCTCGGGCTCACTACTGCGCATGCGCACACGGGCTCACTACTGCGCATGCGCGCACGGGCTCACTACTGCGCATGCGCGCAATCAAGCTCAGTACTGCGCATGCGCACTCCAGTCGGACCTGCACATGCGCACTCGCGCTTACTACTGCGCATGGGCACATGGGCTCACTACTGCGCATGCTCACTCGGGGTGACTACTGCTCATGCGCACTCGGACTCACTACTGACCATGCGCACTCGGACTCACTACTGCGGATGCACAACCGCGCTCACTACTGCGCATGCGCACTCCGGCTCAGACCTGTACATGCGCACACGGACTCACTACTGCGGATGCGCAATCGGGGTCACTACTGTGCATGCTCGCTCGGGCGAACTACTGCTCATGCGCGCAATCGGGCTCAGTACTGCGCATGCGCACTCCAGGCAGACCTGCACATGCGCACCCGGACTCACCACTGCGCGTGCGCGCACGGGCTCACTACTGTGCATGCGCATTCGGGGTCACTACTGCGGATGCGTAATCGGGCTCACTACTACGCATGCGCGCTCGGGGTCACTACTGCGCATGCGCACTCCGGCTCAGACCTGCACATGCGCACACGGACTCACTACTGCGAATGCGCAATCGGGCTCACTACTGTGCATGCGCACTCGGGGTCACTACTACGGATGCGCGCTCGGGCCCACTACTGCTCATGCGCACTCGGCCTCACTACTGCTCATGCGCACTCGGACACACTTCTGCTCATGCGCACACTGTCTCACTACTGCAGATGCGCACTCGGGCTCACTACTGCGCATGCGCACACGGGCCCACCACTGTGCATGCGCACTCGGGGTCACTAATGCGCATGCGCACTCGGGCTCACTACTGCGCATGCGCACACGGGCTCACTACTGTGCATGCGCACTCGGGCTCACTACTGTGCATGCGCACTCGGGCTTACTACTGTGCATGCGCAACCGGGGTCACTACTGCTCATGCCCACTCGGACTCACTACTGCTCATGCGCATTCGGGGTCACTACTGCGGATGCGCGCTCGGGCTCACTACTGCGCATGCGCACACGGGCTCACTACTGCGGATGCGTAATCGGGCTCACTACAGCGCATGCGCACTCGGGGTCACTACTGCTCATGCGCACTCGGACTCACTACTGCTCATGCGTACTCGGGGTCAGAACTGCGCATACGCACTTGGGCTCGCTACTGCGGATGCGGGCTCGGGCTCACTACTGCGCATGCGCGCAATCGGGCTCACAACTGCGCATGCGCACTCCAGTCAGACCTGCCCATGCGCACTCGGGGTCACTACTGCGGATGCATAATCGGGCTCACTACTGCTCATGCGTACTCGCGGTGAGTACTGCGCATGCGCACTCGGGCTCACTATTGTGGATGCGCGCTCGGGCTCAGTAGTGCGCATGCGCGCACGGGCTCACTACTGCGTATGCGCACACGGGCTCAGACCTGCACATGCGCATTCGAGCTCACTTCTGCGCATGCGCACACGGGCGCACTACTGCGCATGCGCACTCGGGGTCACTACTGCGGATGCGTATTCGGGGTCACTACTGCGCATGCGCACTCGGGGTCACTACTGCTCATGCGCACTCGGACTCACTACTGCTCATGCGTACTCGGGGTCACTACTGCGGATGCGCACTCGGGCTCAGACCTGCACATGCGCACTCGGGCTCACTACTGCTCATGCCCACTCGGACTCACTACTGCTCATGCGCACTCGGGGTCACTACTGCGGATGCGCGCTCGGGCTCACTACTGCGCATGCGCACACGGGCTCACTACTGCGCATGCGCGCAATCGGGCTCAGTACTGCGCATGCGCACTCCAGTCAGACCTGCGCATGCGCACTCGGGCTTACTACTGCACATGGGCACATGGGCTCACTACTGCGCATGCTCACTCGGGGTGACTACTGCTCATGCGCACTCGGACTCACTACTGCGGATGCAGAATCGGGCTCACTACTGCGCATGCGCACTCGGGCTCAGACCTGTACATGCGCACACGGACTCACTACTGCGGATGCGCAATCGGGCTCACTACTGTGCATGCGCGCTCGGGCTCACTACTGCGCATGCGCACGCCGGCTCAGACCTGCCCATGCGCACTCGGGCACACCACTGCGCATGCGCACACGGCCTCACTACTGCGCATGGGCAGTCCGGCTCACACCTGCACATGCGCACTCGAGCTCACTTATGCGCACGCGCACAAGGGCGCACTACAGCGAATGCGCGCACGGGCTCACTACTGCGCGTGCGCACTCGGTCTCACTACTGCGGGTGCGCGCTCGGGCTCACTACTGCACATGCGCGCAATCGGTCTCAGTACTGCGCATGCGCACTCCAGTCAGACCTGCACATGCGCATTCGGGCTTACTACTGCGCATGGGCACACGGGCTCACTACTGCGCATGCTCACTCGGGGTGACTACTGCGCATGCTCACTCGGGGTGACTAGTGCTCATGCGCACTCGGACTCACTACTGAACATGCGCGCTCGGGGTCAGTACTGCGCATGCGCACTTGGGCTCGCTACTGCGGATGCGGGCTCGGGCTCACTACTGCGCATGCGCGCAATCGGGCTCAGTACTGCGCATGCGCACTCCAGTCAGACCTGCACATGCGCACTCGGGGTCACTACTGCGGATGCGTAATCGGGCTCACTACTGCTCATGCGTACTCGCGGTGAGTACTGCGCATGCGCACTCGGGCTCACTATTGTGGATGCGCGCTCGGGCTCAGTACTGCGCATGCGCGCACGGGCTCACTACTGCGTATGCGCACACGGGCTCAGACCTGCACATGCGCATTCGAGCTCACTTCTGCGCATGCGCACACGGGCGCACTACTGCGCATGCGCACTCGGGGTCACTACTGCGGATGCGTATTCGGGGTCACTACTGCGCATGCGCACTCGGGGTCACTACTGCTCATGCGCACTCGGACTCACTACTGCTCATGCGTACTCGGGGTCACTACTGCGGATGCGCACTCGGGCTCAGACCTGCACATGCGCACTCGGGCTCACTACTGCTCATGCCCACTCGGACTCACTACTGCTCATGCGCACTCGGGGTCACTACTGCGGATGCGCGCTCGGGCTCACTACTGCGCATGCGCACACGGGCTCACTACTGCGCATGCGCGCAATCGGGCTCAGTACTGCGCATGCGCACTCCAGTCAGACCTGCGCATGCGCACTCGGGCTTACTACTGCACATGGGCACATGGGCTCACTACTGCGCATGCTCACTCGGGGTGACTACTGCACATGCGCACTCGGACTCACTACTGCGGATGCAGAATCGGGCTCACTACTGCGCATGCGCACTCGGGCTCAGACCTGTACATGCGCACACGGACTCACTACTGCGGATGCGCAATCGGGCTCACTACTGTGCATGCGCGCTCGGGCTCACTACTGCGCATGCGCACGCCGGCTCAGACCTGCCCATGCGCACTCGGGCACACCACTGCGCATGCGCACACGGCCTCACTACTGCGCATGGGCCGTCCGGCTCACACCTGCACATGCGCACTCGAGCTCACTTATGCGCACGCGCACAAGGGCGCACTACAGCGAATGCGCGCACGGGCTCACTACTGCGCGTGCGCACTCGGTCTCACTACTGCGGGTGCGCGCTCGGGCTCACTACTGCGCATGCGCGCAATCGGGCTCACTACTGCGCATGCGCACTCCAGTCAGACCTGCACATGCGCATTCGGGCTTACTACTGCGCATGGGCACACGGGCTCACTACTGCGCATGCTCACTCGGGGTGACTACTGCGCATGCTCCCTCGGGGTGACTAGTGCTCATGCGCACTCGGACTCACTACTGATCATGCGCACTCGGACTCGCTACTGCGGATGCAGAATCGGGCCCACTACTGTGCATGCGCACTCGGGGTCACTACTGCTCATGCCCACTCGGACTCACTACTGCTCATGCGTACTCGGGGTCAGTACTGCGTATGCGCACTTGGGCTCGCTACTGCGGATGCGGGCTCGGGCTCACTACTGCGCATGCGCGCAATCGGGCTCAGTACTGCGCATGCGCACTCCAGTCAGACCTGCACATGCGCACTCGGGCTCACTACTGCTCATGCCCACTCGGACTCACTACTGCTCATGCGCACTCGGGGTCACTACTGCGGATGCGCGCTCGGGCTCACTACTGCGCATGCGCACACGGGGTCACTACTGCGCATGCGCGCACGGGCTCACTACTGCGCATGCGCGCACGGGCTCACTACTGCGCTTGCGCACTCGGGGTCACTATTGCGGATGCGTAATCGGGCTCACTACTGCGCATGCGCACTCGGGGTCACTACTGCGCATGCGCCCACGGGCTCACTACTGCGCATGCGCACTCGGCCTCACTACTGCTCATGCGTACTCGGGGTCACTACTGCGGATGCGCACTCGGGCTCAGATCTGTACTTGCGCACTCGGGCTCACGACTGCGCATGCGCGCACGGACTCGCTACTGTGGATGCGCAATCCGGCTCAGACCTGCACATGCGCACACGCACTCACTACTGCGCATGCGCGCACGGGCTCACTACTGCTCATGCCCACTCGGACTCACTACTGCTCATGCGCACTCGGGGTCACTACTGCGGATGCGCGCTCGGGCTCACTACTGCACATGCGCGCAATCGGTCTCAGTACTGCGCATGCGCACTCCAGTCAGACCTGCACATGCGCATTCGGGCTTACTACTGCGCATGGGCACACGGGCTCACTACTGCGCATGCTCACTCGGGGTGACTACTGCGCATGCTCACTCGGGGTGACTAGTGCTCATGCGCACTCGGACTCACTACTGAACATGCGCGCTCGGGGTCAGTACTGCGCATGCGCACTTGGGCTCGCTACTGCGGATGCGGCCTCGGGCTCACTACTGCGCATGCGCGCAATCGGGCTCAGTACTGCGCATGCGCACTCCAGTCAGACCTGCACATGCGCACTCGGGGTCACTACTGCGGATGCGTAATCGGGCTCACTACTGCTCATGCGTACTCGCGGTGAGTACTGCGCATGCGCACTCGGGCTCACTATTGTGGATGCGCGCTCGGGCTCAGTACTGCGCATGCGCGCACGGGCGCACTACTGCGCATGCGCACTCGGGGTCACTACTGCGGATGCGTATTCGGGCTCACTTCTGCGCATGCGCACACGGGCGCACTACTGCGCATGCGCACTCGGGGTCACTACTGCGGATGCGTATTCGGGCTCACTACTGCGCATGCGCACTCGCGGTCACTACTGCTCATGCGCACTCGGACTCACTACTGCGGATGCGCACTCGGGCTCAGACCTGCACATGCGCACTCGGGCTCACTACTGCTCATGCCCACTCGGACTCACTACTGCTCATGCGCACTCGGGGTCACTACTGCGGATGCGCGCTCGGGCTCACTACTGCGCATGCGCACACGGCCTCACTACTGCGCATGCGCGCACGGGCTCACTACAGCGCATGCGCGCCATCGGGCTCAGTACTGCGCATGCGCACTCCAGTCAGACCTGCGCATGCGCACTCGGGCTTACTACTGCACATAGGCACATGGGCTCACTACTGCGCATGCTCACTCGGGGTGACTACTGCTCATGCGCACTCGGACTCACTACTGCGGATGCAGAATCGGGCTCACTACTGCGCATGCGCACTCGGGGTCACTACTGCGCATGCGCACACGGGCTCACTACTGCGCATGCGCACTCGGCCTCACTACTGCTCATGCGTACTCGGGGTCACTACTGCGGATGCGCACTCGGGCTCAGACCTGTACTTGCGCACTCGGGCTCACTACTGCGCATGCGCGCAATCGGGCTCACTACTGCGCATGCGAACTCGGACTCACTACTGCTCATGCGCACTCGGACTCACTACTGCTCATGCGTACTCGGGGTCACTACTGCGGATGCGCACTCGGGCTCAGACCTGTACTTGCGCACTCGGGCTCACTACTGTGCATGCGCAGTCGGGGGCACTACTGCTCATGCGCACTCAGACTGACTACTGCTCATACGTACTCGGGGTCACTACTGCGCAAGCGCACTCGGGCTCACTACTGCGGCTGCGTGCTCGGGCTCACTACTGCGCATGCGCACTGCAGTCAGACCTGCACATGCGCTCTCGGGCTTACTACTGCGCATGGGCACACAGGCTCACTACTGCGCTTGCGCGCACAGACTCACTACTGCGCATGCGCATTCGGGCTCTCTACTGAGCATGCGCACTCGGACTCAGACCTGCACATGCGCATTTGGGCTCGCTACTGCGCATGCGCGCACGGGCTCACTACTGCGCATGCGCACACGAGCTCTCTACTGCACATGCGCACTCCGAATCACTATTGCGGATGCGCGCTCGTTCAGACCTGCACATACGCACTCGGGCTCACTACTGCGCATGCGCGCACGGGCTCGCTACTGCGGATGCGCAATCCGGCTCAGACCTGCACATGCGCACACGGACTCACTACTGCGAATGCGCAATCGGGCTCACTACTGTGCATGCGCACTCGGGGTCACTACTGCTCATGCGCACTCGGACTCACTACTGCTCATGCGTACTCGGGGTCACTACTGCGGATGCGTAATCCGGCTCACTACTGCGGATGCGCGCTCGGGCTCACAACTGCGCATGCGCGCAATCGGGCTCACTACTGCGCATGCGCACTCCGGCTCAGACCTGTACATGCGCACACGGACTCACTACTGCGGATGCGCAATCGGGCTCACTTCTGCGCATTCGCACACGGGCGCACTACTGCGCATGCGCACTCGGGGTCACTACTGCGGATGCGTAATCGGGGTCACTACTGTTCATGCGCACTCGGCCTCACTACTGCGGATGCGCGCTCAGGCTCACTACTGCGTATGCGCACACGGGCTCAGACCTGCACATGCGCATTCGAGCTCACTTCTGCGCATGCGCACACGGGCGCACTACTGCTCATGCGTACTCGGGGTCACTACTGTGCATGCGCACTCGGGCTCACTACTGCGGATGTGCGCTCGGGCTCACTACTGCGCATGCACACTCCAGTCAGACCTGCACATGCGCACTCGGGCTTACTACTGCACATGTGCACTCGGGCTCACTACTGCGCATGCGCACACGGATTCGCTACTGTGGATGCGCAATCCGGCTCAGACCTGCGCATGCGCACACGGACTCACTACTGCGAATGCGCAATCGGGCTTACTACTGCGCATGGGCACTCGGGGTCATTACTGCGGATGCGCACTCGGACTCACTACTGCTCATGCGCACTCGGGCTCACTACTGCGGATGCGCGCTCGGGCTCTCTACTGCGCATGCGCACGCGGGCTCACTACTGCGCATGCGCACTCCAGTCAGACTTGCACATGCGCACTCGGTCTTACTACTGCGCATGGGGTCATGGGCTCACTACTGCGCATGCTCACTCGGGATGACTAGTGCTCATGCGCACTCGGCCTCACTACTGCTCATGGACACACGGGCTCACTACTCTGCATGCGCACACGGGCTCACTACTGCGCATGCGCAGTCCGGCTCACACCTGCACCTTCGCACTCGAGCTCACTTCTGCGCATGCGCACACGGGCGCACTACTGCGCATGCGCACTCGGCCTCACTACTGCTCATGCGTACTCGGAGTCACTACTGCGCTTGCGCACTCGGGCTCACTACTGCAGATGCGCGCTAGGGCTCACTACTGCGCATGCGCTCAATCGGGCTCACTACTCCGCATGCGCAATCGGGCTCTCTACTGAGCATGCGCACTCGGGCTCAGACCTGCACATGCGCACTCGGGCTCACTACTGCGCATGCGCACACGGACTCGCTACTGTGGATGCGCAATCGGGCTCACTACTGCGCATATGCGCTCGCGGTCACTACTGTGCATGCGCACGCGGGGTCACTACTGCAGACGCGCATTCGGGTTCGCTACTGCGCATGCACACATGGGCTCATTACTGTGCATGCGCAATCGGGGTCACTACTGCTCATGCGCACTCGGAGTCACTAGTGCTCATGCGCACTCGGGCTTACTACTGCGCATGGGCACATGGGCTCACTACTGCGCATGCTCACTCGGGGTGACTAGTGCTCATGCGCACTCGGACTCACTACTGATCATGCGCACTCGGACTCACTACTGCGGATGCAGAATCGGGCTCACTACTGCGCATGCGCACTCGGGCTCAGACCTGTACATGCGCACACGGACTCACTACTGCGGATGTGCAATCGGGCTCACTACTGTGCATGCGCGCTCGGCCTCACTACTGCGCATGCGCACGCCGGCTCAGACCTGCCCATGCGCACTCGGGCACACCACTGCGCATGCGCACACGGCCACACTACTGCGCATGGGCAGTCCGGCTCACACCTGCACATGCGCACTCGAGCTCACTTATGCGCACGCGCACAAGGGCGCACTACAGCGAATGCGCGCACGGGCTCACTACTGCGCGTGCGCACTCGGTCTCACTACTGCGGGTGCGCGCTCGGGCTCACTACTGCGCATGCGCGCAATCGGGCTCACTACTGCGCATGCGCACTCCAGTCAGACCTGCACATGCGCATTCGGGCTTACTACTGCGCATGGGCACACGGGCTCACTACTGCGCATGCTCCCTCGGGGTGACTACTGCGCATGCTCACTCGGGGTGACTAGTGCTCATGCGCACTCGGACTCGCTACTGCGGATGCAGAATCGGGCCCACTACTGTGCATGCGCAATCGGGGTCACTACTGCTCATGCCCACTCGGACTCACTACTGCTCATGCGTACTCGGGGTCAGTACTGCGCATGCGCACTTGGGCTCGCTACTGCGGATGCGGGATCGGGCTCACTACTGCTCATGCGTACTCGCGGTGAGTACTGCGCATGCGCACTCGGGCTCACTATTGTGGATGCGCGCTCGGGCTCAGTACTGCGCATGCGCGCACGGGCTCACTACTGCGTATGCGCACACGGGCTCAGACCTGCACATGCGCATTCGAGCTCACTTCTGCGCATGCGCACACGGGCGCACTACTGCGCATGCGCACTCGGGGTCTCTACTGCGGATGCGTATTCGGGCTCACTACTGCGCATGCGCACTCGGGATCACTACTGCTCATGCGCACTCGGACTCACTACTGCTCATGCGTACTCGGGGTCACTACTGCGGATGCGCACTCGGGCTCAGACCTGCACATGCGCACTCGGGCTTACTACTGCACATGGGCACATGGGCTCACTAGTGCGCATGCTCACTCGGGGTGACTAGTGCTCATGCGCACTCGGACTCACTACTGATCATGCACACTCGGACTCACTACTGCGGATGCAGAATCGGGCCCACTACTGTGCATGCGCACTCGGGGTCACTACTGCTCATGCGTACTCGGGGTCAGTACTGCGCATGCGCACTTGGGCTCGCTACTGCGGATGCGGGCTCGGGCTCACTACTGCGCATGCGCGCAATCGGGCTCAGTACTGCGCATGCGCACTCCAGTCAGACCTGCACATGCGCACTCGGGCTTACTACTGCGCATGGGCACATGGGCTCACTACTGCGCATGCTCACTCGGGGTCACTACTGCTCATGCGCACTCGGACTCACTACTGATCATGCGCACTCGGGCTTACTATTGCACATGAGCACACGGGCTCACTAATGAGCATGCGCTCACGGGGTGACTACTGCTCATGCGCGCACTCGGACTCACTACTGATCATGCGCACTCGGGCTTACTACTGCGCATGGGCACACGGGCTCACTACTGCGCATGCGCACACCGGCTCAGACCTGCACACGCGCAGTCGAGCTCACTACTGCGCATGCGCACACGGACTCGCTACTGTGGATGCGCAATCGGGCTCACTACTGTGCATGCGCACTCGGTGTCGCTACTGCTCATGCGCACTAGGGGTCACTACTGCTCATGCACAATCGGTCTCACTGCTGCGGATGCGCGCTCGGGCCCACAACTGCTCATGCGCACTCGGCCTCACTACTGCTCATGGACACACGGGCTCACTACTCTGCATGCGCACACGGGCTCACTACTGCGCATGCGCAGTCCGGCTCACACCTGCACCTTCGCACTCGAGCTCACTTCTGCGCATGCGCACACGGGCGCACTACTGCGCATGCGCACTCGGCCTCACTACTGCTCATGCGTACTCGGAGTCACTACTGCGCTTGCGCACTCGGGCTCACTACTGCAGATGCGCGCTAGGGCTCACTACTGCGCATGCGCTCAATCGGGCTCACTACTCCGCATGCGCAATCGGGCTCTCTACTGAGCATGCGCACTCGGGCTCAGACCTGCACATGCGCACTCGGGCTCACTACTGCGCATGCGCACACGGACTCGCTACTGTGGATGCGCAATCGGGCTCACTACTGTGCATGCGCACTCGGGGTCACTACTGCGGATGCGTAATCGGGCTCACAACTGCGCATGCGCACTCCGGCTCAGACCTGTACATGCGCACACGGACTCACTACTGCGGATGCGCAATCGGGGTCACTACTGTGCATGCTCGCTCGGGCGAACTACTGCTCATGCGCGCAATCGGACTCAGTACTGCGCATGCGCACTCCAGGCAGACCTGCACATGCGCACCCGGACTCACCACTGCGCGTGCGCGCACGGGCTCACTACTGTGCATGCGCATTCGGGGTCACTACTGCGGATGCGTAATCGGGCTCACTACTACGCATGCGCGCTCGGGGTCACTACTGCGCATGCGCACTCCGGCTCAGACCTGCACACGCGCATTCGGGCTTACTACTGCGCATGGGCACACGGGCTCACTAGTGCGGATGCGCAATCGGGCCCACTACTGTGCACGCGCACTCGCGGTCACTACTGCTCATGCCCACTCGGACTCACTACTGCTCATGCGCACTCGGGCTCATTACTGCGGATGCGCGCTCGGGCTCACTACTGCGCATGCGCACACGGGCTCACTACTGCGCATGCGCGCACGGGCTCACTACTGCGCATGCGCGCAATCAAGCTCAGTACTGCGCATGCGCACTCCAGTCGGACCTGCACATGCGCACTCGCGCTTACTACTGCGCATGGGCACATGGGCTCACTACTGCGCATGCTCACTCGGGGTGACTACTGCTCATGCGCACTCGGACTCACTACTGACCATGCGCACTCGGACTCACTACTGCGGATGCACAACCGCGCTCACTACTGCGCATGCGCACTCCGGCTCAGACCTGTACATGCGCACACGGACTCACTACTGCGGATGCGCAATCGGGGTCACTACTGTGCATGCTCGCTCGGGCGAACTACTGCTCATGCGCGCAATCGGGCTCAGTACTGCGCATGCGCACTCCAGGCAGACCTGCACATGCGCACCCGGACTCACCACTGCGCGTGCGCGCACGGGCTCACTACTGTGCATGCGCATTCGGGGTCACTACTGCGGATGCGTAATCGGGCTCACTACTACGCATGCGCGCTCGGGGTCACTACTGCGCATGCGCACTCCGGCTCAGACCTGCACATGCGCACACGGACTCACTACTGCGAATGCGCAATCGGGCTCACTACTGTGCATGCGCACTCGGGGTCACTACTACGGATGCGCGCTCAGGCCCACTACTGCTCATGCGCACTCGGCCTCACTACTGCTCATGCGCACTCGGACACACTTCTGCTCATGCGCACACTGTCTCACTACTGCAGATGCGCACTCGGGCTCACTACTGCGCATGCGCACACGGGCCCACCACTGTGCATGCGCACTCGGGGTCACTAATGCGCATGCGCACTCGGGCTCACTACTGCGCATGCGCACACGGGCTCACTACTGTGCATGCGCACTCGGGCTCACTACTGTGCATGCGCACTCGGGGTCGCTACTGCTCATGCGCACTCGGGGTCGCTACTGCGCATGCGCACTCGGGGTCACTCCTGCGCATGCGCACACGGGCTCACTACTGCGCATGCGCACGCCGGCTCAGACCTGCCCATGCGCACTCCGGCACACCACTGCGCATGCGCACACGGCCTCACTACTGCGGATGGGCAGTCCGGGTCACACCTGCACATGCGCACTCGAGCACGCTTCTGCCCATGCGCACACGGGCGCACTACAGCGAATGCGCGCACGGGCTCACTACTGCGCATGCGCACTCGGTCTCACTACTGCGGGTGCGCGCACGGGCTCACTACTGCGCATGCTCACTCGGGGTGACTACTGCTCATGCGCACTCGGACTCACTACCGATCATGGGCACTCGGATTCACTACTGCTCATGCGCACTCGGGGTCACTACTGCGCATGCGCGCACGGGCTCACTACTCTGCATGCGCACACGGGCTCACTACTGCGCATGCGCGCACGGGCTCACTACTGCGCATGCGTGCACGGGCTCACTACTGCGCATGCGCGCACGGGCCCACCACTGTGCATGCGCACTCGGGGTCGCTACTGCGCATGCGCACTCGGGCTCACTACTGCGCATGCGCACACGGGCTCACTACTGTGCATGCGCACTCGGGCTTACTACTGTGCATGCGCAACCGGGGTCACTACTGCTCATGCCCACTCGGACTCACTACTGCTCATGCGCATTCGGGGTCACTACTGCGGATGCGCGCTCGGGCTCACTACTGCGCATGCGCACACGGGCTCACTACTGCGGATGCGTAATCGGGCTCACTACAGCGCATGCGCACTCGGGGTCACTACTGCTCATGCGCACTCGGACTCACTACTGCTCATGCGTACTCGGGGTCAGAACTGCGCATACGCACTTGGGCTCGCTACTGCGGATGCGGGCTCGGGCTCACTACTGCGCATGCGCGCAATCGGGCTCACAACTGCGCATGCGCACTCGGGGTCACTACTGCGGATGCATAATCGGGCTCACTACTGCTCATGCGTACTCGCGGTGAGTACTGCGCATGCGCACTCGGGCTCACTATTGTGGATGCGCGCTCGGGCTCAGTACTGCGCATGCGCGCACGGGCTCACTACTGCGTATGCGCACACGGGCTCAGACCTGCACATGCGCATTCGAGCTCACTTCTGCGCATGCGCACACGGGCGCACTACTGCGCATGCGCACTCGGGGTCACTACTGCGGATGCGTATTCGGGGTCACTACTGCGCATGCGCACTCGGGGTCACTACTGCTCATGCGCACTCGGACTCACTACTGCTCATGCGTACTCGGGGTCACTACTGCGGATGCGCACTCGGGCTCAGACCTGCACATGCGCACTCGGGCTCACTACTGCTCATGCCCACTCGGACTCACTACTGCTCATGCGCACTCGGGGTCACTACTGCGGATGCGCGCTCGGGCTCACTACTGCGCATGCGCACACGGGCTCACTACTGCGCATGCGCGCAATCGGGCTCAGTACTGCGCATGCGCACTCCAGTCAGACCTGCGCATGCGCACTCGGGCTTACTACTGCACATGGGCACATGGGCTCACTACTGCGCATGCTCACTCGGGGTGACTACTGCTCATGCGCACTCGGACTCACTACTGCGGATGCAGAATCGGGCTCACTACTGCGCATGCGCACTCGGGCTCAGACCTGTACATGCGCACACGGACTCACTACTGCGGATGCGCAATCGGGCTCACTACTGTGCATGCGCGCTCGGGCTCACTACTGCGCATGCGCACGCCGGCTCAGACCTGCCCATGCGCACTCGGGCACACCACTGCGCATGCGCACACGGCCTCACTACTGCGCATGGGCAGTCCGGCTCACACCTGCACATGCGCACTCGAGCTCACTTATGCGCACGCGCACAAGGGCGCACTACAGCGAATGCGCGCACGGGCTCACTACTGCGCGTGCGCACTCGGTCTCACTACTGCGGGTGCGCGCTCGGGCTCACTACTGCACATGCGCGCAATCGGTCTCAGTACTGCGCATGCGCACTCCAGTCAGACCTGCACATGCGCATTCGGGCTTACTACTGCGCATGGGCACACGGGCTCACTACTGCGCATGCTCACTCGGGGTGACTACTGCGCATGCTCACTCGGGGTGACTAGTGCTCATGCGCACTCGGACTCACTACTGAACATGCGCGCTCGGGGTCAGTACTGCGCATGCGCACTTGGGCTCGCTACTGCGGATGCGGGCTCGGGCTCACTACTGCGCATGCGCGCAATCGGGCTCAGTACTGCGCATGCGCACTCCAGTCAGACCTGCACATGCGCACTCGGGGTCACTACTGCGGATGCGTAATCGGGCTCACTACTGCTCATGCGTACTCGCGGTGAGTACTGCGCATGCGCACTCGGGCTCACTATTGTGGATGCGCGCTCGGGCTCAGTACTGCGCATGCGCGCACGGGCTCACTACTGCGTATGCGCACACGGGCTCAGACCTGCACATGCGCATTCGAGCTCACTTCTGCGCATGCGCACACGGGCGCACTACTGCGCATGCGCACTCGGGGTCACTACTGCGGATGCGTATTCGGGCTCACTACTGCGCATGCGCACTCGGGGTCACTACTGCTCATGCGCACTCGGACTCACTACTGCTCATGCGTACTCGGGGTCACTACTGCGGATGCGCACTCGGGCTCAGACCTGCACATGCGCACTCGGGCTCACTACTGCTCATGCCCACTCGGACTCACTACTGCTCATGCGCACTCGGGGTCACTACTGCGGATGCGCGCTCGGGCTCACTACTGCGCATGCGCACACGGGCTCACTACTGCGCATGCGCGCAATCGGGCTCAGTACTGCGCATGCGCACTCCAGTCAGACCTGCGCATGCGCACTCGGGCTTACTACTGCACATGGGCACATGGGCTCACTACTGCGCATGCTCACTCGGGGTGACTACTGCTCATGCGCACTCGGACTCACTACTGCGGATGCAGAATCGGGCTCACTACTGCGCATGCGCACTCGGGCTCAGACCTGTACATGCGCACACGGACTCACTACTGCGGATGCGCAATCGGGCTCACTACTGTGCATGCGCGCTCGGGCTCACTACTGCGCATGCGCACTCCAGTCAGACCTGCACATGCGCACTCGGGGTCACTACTGCGGATGCATAATCGGGCTCACTACTGCTCATGCGTACTCGCGGTGAGTACTGCGCATGCGCACTCGGGCTCACTATTGTGGATGCGCGCTCGGGCTCAGTACTGCGCATGCGCGCACGGGCTCACTACTGCGTATGCGCACACGGGCTCAGACCTGCACATGCGCATTCGAGCTCACTTCTGCGCATGCGCACACGGGCGCACTACTGCGCATGCGCACTCGGGGTCACTACTGCGGATGCGTATTCGGGGTCACTACTGCGCATGCGCACTCGGGGTCACTACTGCTCATGCGCACTCGGACTCACTACTGCTCATGCGTACTCGGGGTCACTACTGCGGATGCGCACTCGGGCTCAGACCTGCACATGCGCACTCGGGCTCACTACTGCTCATGCCCACTCGGACTCACTACTGCTCATGCGCACTCGGGGTCACTACTGCGGATGCGCGCTCGGGCTCACTACTGCGCATGCGCACACGGGCTCACTACTGCGCATGCGCGCAATCGGGCTCAGTACTGCGCATGCGCACTCCAGTCAGACCTGCGCATGCGCACTCGGGCTTACTACTGCACATGGGCACATGGGCTCACTACTGCGCATGCTCACTCGGGGTGACTACTGCACATGCGCACTCGGACTCACTACTGCGGATGCAGAATCGGGCTCACTACTGCGCATGCGCACTCGGGCTCAGACCTGTACATGCGCACACGGACTCACTACTGCGGATGCGCAATCGGGCTCACTACTGTGCATGCGCGCTCGGGCTCACTACTGCGCATGCGCACGCCGGCTCAGACCTGCCCATGCGCACTCGGGCACACCACTGCGCATGCGCACACGGCCTCACTACTGCGCATGGGCCGTCCGGCTCACACCTGCACATGCGCACTCGAGCTCACTTATGCGCACGCGCACAAGGGCGCACTACAGCGAATGCGCGCACGGGCTCACTACTGCGCGTGCGCACTCGGTCTCACTACTGCGGGTGCGCGCTCGGGCTCACTACTGCGCATGCGCGCAATCGGGCTCACTACTGCGCATGCGCACTCCAGTCAGACCTGCACATGCGCATTCGGGCTTACTACTGCGCATGGGCACACGGGCTCACTACTGCGCATGCTCACTCGGGGTGACTACTGCGCATGCTCCCTCGGGGTGACTAGTGCTCATGCGCACTCGGACTCACTACTGATCATGCGCACTCGGACTCGCTACTGCGGATGCAGAATCGGGCCCACTACTGTGCATGCGCACTCGGGGTCACTACTGCTCATGCCCACTCGGACTCACTACTGCTCATGCGTACTCGGGGTCAGTACTGCGTATGCGCACTTGGGCTCGCTACTGCGGATGCGGGCTCGGGCTCACTACTGCGCATGCGCGCAATCGGGCTCAGTACTGCGCATGCGCACTCCAGTCAGACCTGCACATGCGCACTCGGGCTCACTACTGCTCATGCCCACTCGGACTCACTACTGCTCATGCGCACTCGGGGTCACTACTGCGGATGCGCGCTCGGGCTCACTACTGCGCATGCGCACACGGGGTCACTACTGCGCATGCGCGCACGGGCTCACTACTGCGCATGCGCGCACGGGCTCACTACTGCGCTTGCGCACTCGGGGTCACTATTGCGGATGCGTAATCGGGCTCACTACTGCGCATGCGCACTCGGGGTCACTACTGCGCATGCGCCCACGGGCTCACTACTGCGCATGCGCACTCGGCCTCACTACTGCTCATGCGTACTCGGGGTCACTACTGCGGATGCGCACTCGGGCTCAGATCTGTACTTGCGCACTCGGGCTCACGACTGCGCATGCGCGCACGGACTCGCTACTGTGGATGCGCAATCCGGCTCAGACCTGCGCATGCGCACACGCACTCACTACTGCGCATGCGCGCACGGGCTCACTACTGCTCATGCCCACTCGGACTCACTACTGCTCATGCGCACTCGGGGTCACTACTGCGGATGCGCGCTCGGGCTCACTACTGCACATGCGCGCAATCGGTCTCAGTACTGCGCATGCGCACTCCAGTCAGACCTGCACATGCGCATTCGGGCTTACTACTGCGCATGGGCACACGGGCTCACTACTGCGCATGCTCACTCGGGGTGACTACTGCGCATGCTCACTCGGGGTGACTAGTGCTCATGCGCACTCGGACTCACTACTGAACATGCGCGCTCGGGGTCAGTACTGCGCATGCGCACTTGGGCTCGCTACTGCGGATGCGGCCTCGGGCTCACTACTGCGCATGCGCGCAATCGGGCTCAGTACTGCGCATGCGCACTCCAGTCAGACCTGCACATGCGCACTCGGGGTCACTACTGCGGATGCGTAATCGGGCTCACTACTGCTCATGCGTACTCGCGGTGAGTACTGCGCATGCGCACTCGGGCTCACTATTGTGGATGCGCGCTCGGGCTCAGTACTGCGCATGCGCGCACGGGCGCACTACTGCGCATGCGCACTCGGGGTCACTACTGCGGATGCGTATTCGGGCTCACTTCTGCGCATGCGCACACGGGCGCACTACTGCGCATGCGCACTCGGGGTCACTACTGCGGATGCGTATTCGGGCTCACTACTGCGCATGCGCACTCGCGGTCACTACTGCTCATGCGCACTCGGACTCACTACTGCGGATGCGCACTCGGGCTCAGACCTGCACATGCGCACTCGGGCTCACTACTGCTCATGCCCACTCGGACTCACTACTGCTCATGCGCACTCGGGGTCACTACTGCGGATGCGCGCTCGGGCTCACTACTGCGCATGCGCACACGGCCTCACTACTGCGCATGCGCGCACGGGCTCACTACAGCGCATGCGCGCCATCGGGCTCAGTACTGCGCATGCGCACTCCAGTCAGACCTGCGCATGCGCACTCGGGCTTACTACTGCACATGGGCACATG
The DNA here is from genome assembly GCA_963576845.1 of Megachile leachella. Classification (NCBI taxonomy): domain Eukaryota; kingdom Metazoa; phylum Arthropoda; class Insecta; order Hymenoptera; family Megachilidae; genus Megachile; species Megachile leachella. The sequence goes on along the minus strand of CAUYWW010000227.1, from coordinate 647,650 downwards.
GGCTCACTACTGCGCATGCTCACTCGGGGTGACTACTGCTCATGCGCACTCGGACTCACTACTGCGGATGCAGAATCGGGCTCACTACTGCGCATGCGCACTCGGGGTCACTACTGCGCATGCGCACACGGGCTCACTACTGCGCACGCGCACTCGGCCTCACTACTGCTCATGCGTACTCGGGGTCACTACTGCGGATGCGCACTCGGGCTCAGACCTGTACTTGCGCACTCGGGCTCACTACTGCGCATGCGCGCAATCGGGCTCACTACTGCGCATGCGAACTCGGACTCACTACTGCTCATGCGCACTCGGACTCACTACTGCTCATGCGTACTCGGGGTCACTACTGCGGATGCGCACTCGGGCTCAGACCTGTACTTGCGCACTCGGGCTCACTACTGTGCATGCGCAGTCGGGGGCACTACTGCTCATGCGCACTCAGACTGACTACTGCTCATACGTACTCGGGGTCACTACTGCGCAAGCGCACTCGGGCTCACTACTGCGGCTGCGTGCTCGGGCTCACTACTGCGCATGCGCACTGCAGTCAGACCTGCACATGCGCTCCCGGGCTTACTACTGCGCATGGGCACACAGGCTCACTACTGCGCTTGCGCGCACAGACTCACTACTGCGCATGCGCATTCGGGCTCTCTACTGAGCATGCGCACTCGGACTCAGACCTGCACATGCGCATTTGGGCTCGCTACTGCGCATGCGCGCACGGGCTCACTACTGCGCATGCGCACACGAGCTCTCTACTGCACATGCGCACTCCGAATCACTATTGCGGATGCGCGCTCGTGCTCAGACCTGCACATACGCACTCGGGCTCACTACTGCGCATGCGCGCACGGGCTCGCTACTGCGGATGCGCAATCCGGCTCAGACCTGCACATGCGCACACGGACTCACTACTGCGAATGCGCAATCGGGCTCACTACTGTGCATGCGCACTCGGGGTCACTACTGCTCATGCGCACTCGGACTCACTACTGCTCATGCGTACTCGGGGTCACTACTGCGGATGCGTAATCCGGCTCATTACTGCGGATGCGCGCTCGGGCTCACAACTGCGCATGCGCGCAATCGGGCTCACTACTGCGCATGCGCACTCCGGCTCAGACCTGTACATGCGCACACGGACTCACTACTGCGGATGCGCAATCGGGCTCACTTCTGCGCATTCGCACACGGGCGCACTACTGCGCATGCGCACTCGGGGTCACTACTGCGGATGCGTAATCGGGGTCACTACTGTTCATGCGCACTCGGCCTCACTACTGCGGATGCGCGCTCAGGCTCACTACTGCGTATGCGCACACGGGCTCAGACCTGCACATGCGCATTCGAGCTCACTTCTGCGCATGCGCACACGGGCGCACTACTGCTCATGCGTACTCGGGGTCACTACTGTGCATGCGCACTCGGGCTCACTACTGCGGATGTGCGCTCGGGCTCACTACTGCGCATGCACACTCCAGTCAGACCTGCACATGCGCACTCGGGCTTACTACTGCACATGTGCACTCGGGCTCACTACTGCGCATGCGCACACGGATTCGCTACTGTGGATGCGCAATCCGGCTCAGACCTGCGCATGCGCACACGGACTCACTACTGCGAATGCGCAATCGGGCTTACTACTGCGCATGGGCACTCGGGGTCATTACTGCGGATGCGCACTCGGACTCACTACTGCTCATGCGCACTCGGGCTCACTACTGCGGATGCGCGCTCGGGCTCTCTACTGCGCATGCGCACGCGGGCTCACTACTGCGCATGCGCACTCCAGTCAGACTTGCACATGCGCACTCGGTCTTACTACTGCGCATGGGGTCATGGGCTCACTACTGCGCATGCTCACTCGGGATGACTAGTGCTCATGCGCACTCGGCCTCACTACTGCTCATGGACACACGGGCTCACTACACTGCATGCGCACACGGGCTCACTACTGCGCATGCGCAGTCCGGCTCACACCTGCACCTTCGCACTCGAGCTCACTTCTGCGCATGCGCACACGGGCGCACTACTGCGCATGCGCACTCGGCCTCACTACTGCTCATGCGTACTCGGAGTCACTACTGCGCTTGCGCACTCGGGCTCACTACTGCAGATGCGCGCTAGGGCTCACTACTGCGCATGCGCTCAATCGGGCTCACTACTCCGCATGCGCAATCGGGCTCTCTACTGAGCATGCGCACTCGGGCTCAGACCTGCACATGCGCACTCGGGCTCACTACTGCGCATGCGCACTCGGACTCACTACTGATCATGCGCACTCGGACTCACTACTGCGGATGCAGAATCGGGCTCACTACTGCGCATGCGCACTCGGGCTCAGACCTGTACATGCGCACACGGACTCACTACTGCGGATGTGCAATCGGGCTCACTACTGTGCATGCGCGCTCGGCCTCACTACTGCGCATGCGCACGCCGGCTCAGACCTGCCCATGCGCACTCGGGCACACCACTGCGCATGCGCACACGGCCACACTACTGCGCATGGGCAGTCCGGCTCACACCTGCACATGCGCACTCGAGCTCACTTATGCGCACGCGCACAAGGGCGCACTACAGCGAATGCGCGCACGGGCTCACTACTGCGTGTGCGCACTCGGTCTCACTACTGCGGGTGCGCGCTCGGGCTCACTACTCCGCATGCGCGCAATCGGGCTCACTACTGCGCATGCGCACTCCAGTCAGACCTGCACATGCGCATTCGGGCTTACTACTGCGCATGGGCACACGGGCTCACTACTGCGCATGCTCCCTCGGGGTGACTACTGCGCATGCTCACTCGGGGTGACTAGTGCTCATGCGCACTCGGACTCGCTACTGCGGATGCAGAATCGGGCCCACTACTGTGCATGCGCACTCGGGGTCACTACTGCTCATGCCCACTCGGACTCACTACTGCTCATGCGTACTCGGGGTCAGTACTGCGCATGCGCACTTGGGCTCGCTACTGCGGATGCGGGATCGGGCTCACTACTGCTCATGCGTACTCGCGGTGAGTACTGCGCATGCGCACTCGGGCTCACTATTGTGGATGCGCGCTCGGGCTCAGTACTGCGCATGCGCGCACGGGCTCACTACTGCGTATGCGCACACGGGCTCAGACCTGCACATGCGCATTCGAGCTCACTTCTGCGCATGCGCACACGGGCGCACTACTGCGCATGCGCACTCGGGGTCTCTACTGCGGATGCGTATTCGGGCTCACTACTGCGGGTGCGCACTCGGTCTTACTACTGCGCATGGGGTCATGGGCTCACTACTGCGCATGCTCACTCGGGGTGACTACTGCTCATGCGCACTCGGACTCACTACTGCGGATGCAGAATCGGGCTCACTACTGCGCATGCCCACTCGGACTCACTACTGCTCATGCGCACACGGGCGCACTACAGCGAATACGCGCACGGGCTCACTACTGCGCATGCGCGCACGGGCTCACTACTGCGCTTGCGCACTCGGGGTCACTATTGCGGATGCGTAATCGGGCTCACTACTGCGCATGCGCACTCGGGGTCACTACTGCGCATGCGCCCACGGGCTCACTACTGCGCATGCGCACTCGGCCTCACTACTGCTCATGCGTACTCGGGGTCGCTACTGTTCATGCGCACTCGGGCTCACTACTGCGGATGCGCGCTCAGGCTCACTACTGCGTATGCGCACACGGGCTCAGACCTGCACATGCGCATTCGAGCTCACTTCTGCGCATGCGCACACGGGCGCACTACTGCGCGTGCGCACTCGGGGTCACTACTGCGGATGCGTAATCGGGCTCACTACTGCGCATGCGCACTCGGGGTCACTACTGCTCATGCGCACTCGGACTCACTACTGCTCATGCGTACTCGGGGTCAGTACTGCGGATGCGCACTCGGCCTCAGACCTGCTCATGCGCACTCGGGCTCACTACTGTGCATGCACGCTCGGACTCGCTACTGTGGATGCGCAATTCGGCTCAGACCTGCGCATGCGCACACGGACTCACTACTGCGAATGCGCAATCGGGCTCACTACTGTGCATGCGCACTCGGGGTCACTACTGCGGATGCGTAATCGGGCTCACAACTGCGCATGCGCACTCGGGGTCACTACTGCTCATGCGCACTCGGACGCACTACTGCTCATGCGTAGTCGGGGTCACTACTGTGCACATGCGCTCGCGGTCACTACTACGCAAGCGCGCTCGGGGTCGCTACTACGCATGCGCACACGGGCTCACTACTGCGCATGCGCACTCGATCTCACTACTGCGGGTGCGCGCTCGGGCTCACTACTGCGCATGCGCGCAATCGGGCTCACTACTGCGCATGCGCACTCCAGTCAGACCTGCACATGCGCATTCGGGCTTACTACTGCGCAGGGGCACACGGGCTCACTACTGCGCATGCTCACTCGGGGTGACTACTGCGCATGCTCACTCGGGGTGACTAGTGCTCATGCGCACTCGGACTCACTACTGATCATGCGTACTCGGGGTCAGTACTGCGCATGCGCACTTGGGCTCGCTACTGCGGATGCGGGCTCGGGCTCACTACTGCGCATGCGCGCAATCGGGCTCAGTACTGCGCATGCGCACTCCAGTCAGACCTGCACATGCGCACTCGGGCTTACTACTGCGCATGGGCACATGGGCTCACTACTGCGCATGCTCACTCGGGGTCACTACTGCTCATGCGCACACGGACTCACTACTGATCATGCGCACTCGGGCTTACTATTGCACATGAGCACACGGGCTCACTAATGAGCATGCGCTCACGGGGTGACTACTGCTCATGCGCGCACTCGGACTCACTACTGATCATGCGCACTCGGGCTTACTACTGCGCATGGGCACACGGGCTCACTACTGCGCATGCGCACACCGGCTCAGACCTGCACACGCGCAGTCGAGCTCACTACTGCGCATGCGCACACGGACTCGCTAGTGTGGATGCGCAATCGGGCTCACTACTGTGCATGCGCACTCGGTGTCGCTACTGCTCATGCGCACTAGGGGTCACTACTGCTCATGCACAATCGGTCTCACTGCTGCGGATGCGCGCTCGGGCCCACAACTGCTCATGCGCACTCGGCCTCACTACTGCTCATGGACACACGGGCTCACTACTCTGCATGCGCACACGGGCTCACTACTGCGCATGCGCAGTCCGGCTCACACCTGCACCTTCGCACTCGAGCTCACTTCTGCGCATGCGCACACGGGCGCACTACTGCGCATGCGCACTCGGCCTCACTACTGCTCATGCGTACTCGGAGTCACTACTGCGCTTGCGCACTCGGGCTCACTACTGCAGATGCGCGCTAGGGCTCACTACTGCGCATGCGCTCAATCGGGCTCACTACTCCGCATGCGCAATCGGGCTCTCTACTGAGCATGCGCACTCGGGCTCAGACCTGCACATGCGCACTCGGGCTCACTACTGCGCATGCGCACACGGACTCGCTACTGTGGATGCGCAATCGGGCTCACTACTGCGCATATGCGCTCGCGGTCACTACTGTGCATGCGCACGCGGGGTCACTACTGCAGACGCGCATTCGGGTTCGCTACTGCGCATGCACACATGGGCTCACTACTGTGCATGCGCAATCGGGGTCACTACTGCTCATGCGCACTCGGAGTCACTACTGCTCATGCGCACTCGGGCTCACTACTGCGCATGCTCACTCGGGGTGACTAGTGCTCATGCGCACTCGGACTCACTACTGATCATGCGCACTCGGACTCACTACTGCGGATGCAGAATCGGGCTCACTACTGCGCATGCGCACTCGGGCTCAGACCTGTACATGCGTACACGGACTCACTACTGCGGATGTGCAATCGGGCTCACTACTGTGCATGCGCGCTCGGCCTCACTACTGCGCATGCGCACGCCGGCTCAGACCTGCCCATGCGCACTCGGGCACACCACTGCGCATGCGCACACGGCCACACTACTGCGCATGGGCAGTCCGGCTCACACCTGCACATGCGCACTCGAGCTCACTTATGCGCACGCGCACAAGGGCGCACTACAGCGAATGCGCGCACGGGCTCACTACTGCGCGTGCGCACTCGGTCTCACTACTGCGGGTGCGCGCTCGGGCTCACTACTGCGCATGCGCGCAATCGGGCTCACTACTGCGCATGCGCACTCCAGACAGACCTGCACATGCGCATTCGGGCTTACTACTGCGCATGGGCACACGGGCTCACTACTGCGCATGCTCACTCGGGGTGACTACTGCGCATGCTCACTCGGGGTGACTAGTGCTCATGCGCACTCGGACTCGCTACTGCGGATGCAGAATCGGGCCCACTACTGTGCATGCGCACTCGGGGTCACTACTGCTCATGCCCACTCGGACTCACTACTGCTCATGCGTACTCGGGGTCAGTACTGCGCATGCGCACTTGGGCTCGCTACTGCGGATGCGGGATCGGGCTCACTACTGCGCATGCGCGCAATCGGGCTCAGTACTGCGCATGCGCACTCCAGTCAGACCTGCACATGCGCACTCGGGGTCACTACTGCGGATGCATAATCGGGCTCACTACTGCTCATGCGTACTCGCGGTGAGTACTGCGCATGCGCACTCGGGCTCACTATTGTGGATGCGCGCTCGGGCTCAGTACTGCGCATGCGCGCACGGGCTCACTACTGCGTATGCGCACACGGGCTCAGACCTGCACATGCGCATTCGAGCTCACTTCTGCGCATGCGCACACGGGCGCACTACTGCGCATGCGCACTCGGGGTCACTACTGCGGATGCGTATTCGGGCTCACTGCTGCGCATGCGCACTCGGGGTCACTACTGCTCATGCGCACTCGGACTCACTACTGCTCATGCGTACTCGGGGTCACTACTGCGGATGCGCACTCGGGCTCAGACCTGCACATGCGCACTCGGGCTTACTACTGCACATGGGCACATGGGCTCATGCTCACTGCACTAGTGCGCATGCTCACTCGGGGTGACTACTGCTCATGCGCACTCGGACTCACTACTGCGGATGCAGAATCGGGCTCACTACTGCGCATGCCCACTCGGACTCACTACTGCTCATGCGCACACGGGCGCACTACAGCGAATACGCGCACGGGCTCACTACTGCGCATGCGCGCACGGGCTCACTACTGCGCTTGCGCACTGGGGGTCACTATTGCGGATGCGTAATCGGGCTCACTACTGCGCATGCGCACTCGGGGTCACTACTGCGCATGCGCCCACGGGCTCACTACTGCGTATGCGCACACGGGCTCAGACCTGCACATGCGCATTCGAGCTCACTTCTGCGCATGCGCACACGGGCGCACTACTGCGCGTGCGCACTCGGGGTCACTACTGCGGATGCGTAATCGGGCTCACTACTGCGCATGCGCACTCGGGGTCACTACTGCTCATGCGCACTCGGACTCACTACTGCTCATGCGTACTCGGGGTCAGTACTGCGGATGCGCACTCGGCCTCAGACCTGCACATGCGCACTCGGGCTCACTACTGTGCATGCACGCACGGACTCGCTACTTTGGATGCGCAATTCGGCTCAGACCTGCGCATGCGCACACGGACTCACTACTGCGAATGCGCAATCGGGCTCACTACTGTGCATGCGCACTCGGGGTCACTACTGCGGATGCGTAATCGGGCTCACAACTGCGCATGCGCACTCCGGCTCAGACCTGTACATGCGCACACGGACTCACTACTGCGGATGCGCAATCGGGGTCACTACTGTGCATGCTCGCTCGGGCGAACTACTGCTCATGCGCGCAATCGGACTCAGTACTGCGCATGCGCACTCCAGGCAGACCTGCACATGCGCACCCGGACTCACCACTGCGCGTGCGCGCACGGGCTCACTACTGTGCATGCGCATTCGGGGTCACTACTGCGGATGCGTAATCGGGCTCACTACTACGCATGCGCGCTCGGGGTCACTACTGCGCATGCGCACTCCGGCTCAGACCTGCACACGCGCATTCGGGCTTACTACTGCGCATGGGCACACGGGCTCACTAGTGCGGATGCGCAATCGGGCCCACTACTGTGCACGCGCACTCGCGGTCACTACTGCTCATGCCCACTCGGACTCACTACTGCTCATGCGCACTCGGGCTCATTACTGCGGATGCGCGCTCGGGCTCACTACTGCGCATGCGCACACTGGCTCACTACTGCGCATGCGCGCACGGGCTCACTACTGCGCATGCGCGCAATCAAGCTCAGTACTGCGCATGCGCACTCCAGTCGGACCTGCACATGCGCACTCGGGCTTACTACTGCGCATGGGCACATGGGCTCACTACTGCGCATGCTCACTCGGGGTGACTACTGCTCATGCGCACTCGGACTCACTACTGACCATGCGCACTCGGACTCACTACTGCGGATGCACAACCGCGCTCACTACTGCGCATGCGCACTCCGGCTCAGACCTGTACATGCGCACACGGACTCACTACTGCGGATGCGCAATCGGGGTCACTACTGTGCATGCTCGCTCGGGCGAACTACTGCTCATGCGCGCAATCGGGCTCAGTACTGCGCATGCGCACTCCAGGCAGACCTGCACATGCGCACCCGGACTCACCACTGCGCGTGCGCGCACGGGCTCACTACTGTGCATGCGCATTCGGGGTCACTACTGCGGATGCGTAATCGGGCTCACTACTACGCATGCGCGCTCGGGGTCACTACTGCGCATGCGCACTCCGGCTCAGACCTGCACATGCGCACACGGACTCACTACTGCGAATGCGCAATCGGGCTCACTACTGTGCATGCGCACTCGGGGTCACTACTACGGATGCGCGCTCGGGCCCACTACTGCTCATGCGCACTCGGCCTCACTACTGCTCATGCGCACTCGGACACACTTCTGCTCATGCGCACACTGTCTCACTACTGCAGATGCGCACTCGGGCTCACTACTGCGCATGCGCACACGGGCCCACCACTGTGCATGCGCACTCGGGGTCACTAATGCGCATGCGCACTCGGGCTCACTACTGCGCATGCGCACACGGGCTCACTACTGTGCATGCGCACTCGGGCTCACTACTGTGCATGCGCACTCGGGGTCGCTACTGCTCATGCGCACTCGGGCTCAGACCTGCACATGCGCATTCGAGCTCACTTCTGCGCATGCGCACACGGGCGCACTACTGCGCGTGCGCACTCGGGGTCACTACTGCGGATGCGTAATCGGGCTCACTACTGCGCATGCGCACTCGGGGTCACTACTGCTCATGCGCACTCGGACTCACTACTGCTCATGCGTACTCGGGGTCAGTACTGCGGATGCGCACTCGGCCTCAGACCTGCTCATGCGCACTCGGGCTCACTACTGTGCATGCACGCTCGGACTCGCTACTGTGGATGCGCAATTCGGCTCAGACCTGCGCATGCGCACACGGACTCACTACTGCGAATGCGCAATCGGGCTCACTACTGTGCATGCGCACTCGGGGTCACTACTGCGGATGCGTAATCGGGCTCACAACTGCGCATGCGCACTCGGGGTCACTACTACTCATGCGCACTCGGACGCACTACTGCTCATGCGTAGTCGGGGTCACTACTGTGCACATGCGCTCGCGGTCACTACTACGCAAGCGCGCTCGGGGTCGCTACTACGCATGCGCACACGGGCTCACTACTGCGCATGCGCACTCGATCTCACTACTGCGGGTGCGCGCTCGGGCTCACTACTGCGCATGCGCGCAATCGGGCTCACTACTGCGCATGCGCACTCCAGTCAGACCTGCACATGCGCATTCGGGCTTACTACTGCGCAGGGGCACACGGGCTCACTACTGCGCATGCTCACTCGGGGTGACTACTGCGCATGCTCACTCGGGGTGACTAGTGCTCATGCGCACTCGGACTCACTACTGATCATGCGCACTCGGACTCACTACTGCGGATGCAGAATCGGGCCCACTACTGTGCATGCGCACTCGGGGTCACTACTGCTCATGCGTACTCGGGGTCAGTACTGCGCATGCGCACTTGGGCTCGCTACTGCGGATGCGGGCTCGGGCTCACTACTGCGCATGCGCGCAATCGGGCTCAGTACTGCGCATGCGCACTCCAGTCAGACCTGCACATGCGCACTCGGGCTTACTACTGCGCATGGGCACATGGGCTCACTACTGCGCATGCTCACTCGGGGTCACTACTGCTCATGCGCACTCGGACTCACTACTGATTATGCGCACTCGGGCTTACTATTGCACATGAGCACACGGGCTCACTAATGAGCATGCGCTCACGGGGTGACTACTGCTCATGCGCGCACTCGGACTCACTACTGATCATGCGCACTCGGGCTTACTACTGCGCATGGGCACACGGGCTCACTACTGCGCATGCGCACACCGGCTCAGACCTGCACACGCGCAGTCGAGCTCACTACTGCGCATGCGCACACGGACTCGCTACTGTGGATGCGCAATCGGGCTCACTACTGTGCATGCGCACTCGGTGTCGCTACTGCTCATGCGCACTAGGGGTCACTACTGCTCATGCACAATCGGTCTCACTGCTGCGGATGCGCGCTCGGGCCCACAACTGCTCATGCGCACTCGGCCTCACTACTGCTCATGGACACACGGGCTCACTACTCTGCATGCGCACACGGGCTCACTACTGCGCATGCGCAGTCCGGCTCACACCTGCACCTTCGCACTCGAGCTCACTTCTGCGCATGCGCACACGGGCGCACTACTGCGCATGCGCACTCGGCCTCACTACTGCTCATGCGTACTCGGAGTCACTACTGCGCTTGCGCACTCGGGCTCACTACTGCAGATGCGCGCTAGGGCTCACTACTGCGCATGCGCTCAATCGGGCTCACTACTCCGCATGCGCAATCGGGCTCTCTACTGAGCATGCGCACTCGGGCTCAGACCTGCACATGCGCACTCGGGCTCACTACTGCGCATGCGCACACGGACTCGCTACTGTGGATGCGCAATCGGGCTCACTACTGCGCATATGCGCTCGCGGTCACTACTGTGCATGCGCACGCGGGGTCACTACTGCAGACGCGCATTCGGGTTCGCTACTGCGCATGCACACATGGGCTCATTACTGTGCATGCGCAATCGGGGTCACTACTGCTCATGCGCACTCGGAGTCACTACTGCTCATGCGCACTCGGGCTCACTACTGCGCATGGGCACATGGGCTCACTACTGCGCATGCTCACTCGGGGTGACTAGTGCTCATGCGCACTCGGACTCACTACTGATCATGCGCACTCGGACTCACTACTGCGGATGCAGAATCGGGCTCACTACTGCGCATGCGCACTCGGGCTCAGACCTGTACATGCGTACACGGACTCACTACTGCGGATGTGCAATCGGGCTCACTACTGTGCATGCGCGCTCGGCCTCACTACTGCGCATGCGCACGCCGGCTCAGACCTGCCCATGCGCACTCGGGCACACCACTGCGCATGCGCACACGGCCACACTACTGCGCATGGGCAGTCCGGCTCACACCTGCACATGCGCACTCGAGCTCACTTATGCGCACGCGCACAAGGGCGCACTACAGCGAATGCGCGCACGGGCTCACTACTGCGCGTGCGCACTCGGTCTCACTACTGCGGGTGCGCGCTCGGGCTCACTACTGCGCATGCGCGCAATCGGGCTCACTACTGCGCATGCGCACTCCAGACAGACCTGCACATGCGCATTCGGGCTTACTACTGCGCATGGGCACACGGGCTCACTACTGCGCATGCTCACTCGGGGTGACTACTGCGCATGCTCACTCGGGGTGACTAGTGCTCATGCGCACTCGGACTCGCTACTGCGGATGCAGAATCGGGCCCACTACTGTGCATGCGCACTCGGGGTCACTACTGCTCATGCCCACTCGGACTCACTACTGCTCATGCGTACTCGGGGTCAGTACTGCGCATGCGCACTTGGGCTCGCTACTGCGGATGCGGGATCGGGCTCACTACTGCGCATGCGCGCAATCGGGCTCAGTACTGCGCATGCGCACTCCAGTCAGACCTGCACATGCGCACTCGGGGTCACTACTGCGGATGCATAATCGGGCTCACTACTGCTCATGCGTACTCGCGGTGAGTACTGCGCATGCGCACTCGGGCTCACTATTGTGGATGCGCGCTCGGGCTCAGTACTGCGCATGCGCGCACGGGCTCACTACTGCGTATGCGCACACGGGCTCAGACCTGCACATGCGCATTCGAGCTCACTTCTGCGCATGCGCACACGGGCGCACTACTGCGCATGCGCACTCGGGGTCACTACTGCGGATGCGTATTCGGGCTCACTGCTGCGCATGCGCACTCGGGGTCACTACTGCTCATGCGCACTCGGACTCACTACTGCTCATGCGTACTCGGGGTCACTACTGCGGATGCGCACTCGGGCTCAGACCTGCACATGCGCACTCGGGCTTACTACTGCACATGGGCACATGGGCTCACTAGTGCGCATGCTCACTCGGGGTGACTACTGCTCATGCGCACTCGGACTCACTACTGCGGATGCAGAATCGGGCTCACTACTGCGCATGCCCACTCGGACTCACTACTGCTCATGCGCACACGGGCGCACTACAGCGAATACGCGCACGGGCTCACTACTGCGCATGCGCGCACGGGCTCACTACTGCGCTTGCGCACTCGGGGTCACTATTGCGGATGCGTAATCGGGCTCACTACTGCGCATGCGCACTCGGGGTCACTACTGCGCATGCGCCCACGGGCTCACTACTGCGTATGCGCACACGGGCTCAGACCTGCACATGCGCATTCGAGCTCACTTCTGCGCATGCGCACACGGGCGCACTACTGCGCGTGCGCACTCGGGGTCACTACTGCGGATGCGTAATCGGGCTCACTACTGCGCATGCGCACTCGGGGTCACTACTGCTCATGCGCACTCGGACTCACTACTGCTCATGCGTACTCGGGGTCAGTACTGCGGATGCGCACTCGGCCTCAGACCTGCACATGCGCACTCGGGCTCACTACTGTGCATGCACGCACGGACTCGCTACTTTGGATGCGCAATTCGGCTCAGACCTGCGCATGCGCACACGGACACACTACTGCGGATGCGCAATCGGGGTCACTACTGTGCATGCTCGCTCGGGCGAACTACTGCTCATGCGCGCAATCGGGCTCAGTACTGCGCATGCGCACTCCAGGCAGACCTGCACATGCGCACCCGGACTCACCACTGCGCGTGCGCGCACGGGCTCACTACTGTGCATGCGCATTCGGGGTCACTACTGCGGATGCGTAATCGGGCTCACTACTACGCATGCGCGCTCGGGGTCACTACTGCGCATGCGCACTCCGGCTCAGACCTGCACACGCGCATTCGGGCTTACTACTGCGCATGGGCACACGGGCTCACTAGTGCGGATGCGCAATCGGGCCCACTACTGTGCACGCGCACTCGCGGTCACTACTGCTCATGCCCACTCGGACTCACTACTGCTCATGCGCACTCGGGCTCATTACTGCGGATGCGCGCTCGGGCTCACTACTGCGCATGCGCACACGGGCTCACTACTGCGCATGCGCGCACGGGCTCACTACTGCGCATGCGCGCAATCAAGCTCAGTACTGCGCATGCGCACTCCAGTCGGACCTGCACATGCGCACTCGGGCTTACTACTGCGCATGGGCACATGGGCTCACTACTGCGCATGCTCACTCGGGGTGACTACTGCTCATGCGCACTCGGACTCACTACTGACCATGCGCACTCGGACTCACTACTGCGGATGCACAACCGCGCTCACTACTGCGCATGCGCACTCCGGCTCAGACCTGTACATGCGCACACGGACTCACTACTGCGGATGCGCAATCGGGGTCACTACTGTGCATGCTCGCTCGGGCGAACTACTGCTCATGCGCGCAATCGGGCTCAGTACTGCGCATGCGCACTCCAGGCAGACCTGCACATGCGCACCCGGACTCACCACTGCGCGTGCGCGCACGGGCTCACTACTGTGCATGCGCATTCGGGGTCACTACTGCGGATGCGTAATCGGGCTCACTACTACGCATGCGCGCTCGGGGTCACTACTGCGCATGCGCACTCCGGCTCAGACCTGCACATGCGCACACGGACTCACTACTGCGAATGCGCAATCGGGTTCACTACTGTGCATGCGCACTCGGGGTCACTACTACGGATGCGCGCTCGGGCCCACTACTGCTCATGCGCACTCGGCCTCACTACTGCTCATGCGCACTCGGACACACTTCTGCTCATGCGCACACTGTCTCACTACTGCAGATGCGCACTCGGGCTCACTACTGCGCATGCGCACACGGGCCCACCACTGTGCATGCGCACTCGGGGTCACTAATGCGCATGCGCACTCGGGCTCACTACTGCGCATGCGCACACGGGCTCACTACTGTGCATGCGCACTCGGGCTCACTACTGTGCATGCGCACTCGGGGTCGCTACTGCTCATGCGCACTCGGGGTCGCTACTGCGCATGCGCACTCGGGGTCACTACTGCGCATGCGCACACGGGCTCACTACTGCGCATGCGCACGCCGGCTCAGACCTGCCCATGCGCACTCCGGCACACCACTGCGCATGCGCACACGGCCTCACTACTGCGGATGGGCAGTCCGGGTCACACCTGCACATGCGCACTCGAGCACGCTTCTGCCCATGCCCACACGGGCGCACTACAGCGAATGCGCGCACGGGCTCACTACTGCGCATGCGCACTCGGTCTCACTACTGCGGGTGCGCGCACGGGCTCACTACTGCGCATGCTCACTCGGGGTGACTACTGCTCATGCGCACTCGGACTCACTACCGATCATGGGCACTCGGATTCACTACTGCTCATGCGCACTCGGGGTCACTACTGCGCATGCGCGCACGGGCTCACTACTCTGCATGCGCACACGGGCTCACTACTGCGCATGCGCGCACGGGCTCACTACTGCGCATGCGTGCACGGGCTCACTACTGCGCATGCGCGCACGGGCCCACCACTGTGCATGCGCACTCGGGGTCGCTACTGCGCATGCGCACTCGGGCTCACTACTGCGCATGCGCACACGGGCTCACTACTGTGCATGCGCACTCGGGCTTACTACTGTGCATGCGCAACCGGGGTCACTACTGCTCATGCCCACTCGGACTCACTACTGCTCATGCGCACTCGGGGTCACTACTGCGGATGCGCGCTCGGGCTCACTACTGCGCATGCGCACAGGGGCTCACTACTGCGCATGCGCGCACGGGCTCACTACTGCGCATGCGCGCAATCGGGCTCAGTACTGCGCATGCGCACTACAGTCAGACCTGCACATGCGCATTCGGGCTTACTACTGCGCATGGGCACACGGGCTCACTACTGCGCATGCTCACTCGGGGTGACTACTGCGCATGCTCACTCGGGGTGACTAGTGCTCATGCGCACTCGGACTCGCTACTGCGGATGCAGAATCGGGCCCACTACTGTGCATGCGCACTCGGGGTCACTACTGCTCATGCCCACTCGGACTCACTACTGCTCATGCGTACTCGGGGTCAGTACTGCGCATGCGCGCACGGGCCCACCACTGTGCATGCGCACTCGGGCTCACTACTGCGCATGCTCACTCGGGGTCACTACTGCTCATGCGCACTCGGACTCACTACTGATTATGCGCACTCGGGCTTACTATTGCACATGAGCACACGGGCTCACTAATGAGCATGCGCTCACGGGGTGACTACTGCTCATGCGCGCACTCGGACTCACTACTGATCATGCGCACTCGGGCTTACTACTGCGCATGGGCACACGGGCTCACTACTGCGCATGCGCACACCGGCTCAGACCTGCACACGCGCAGTCGAGCTCACTACTGCGCATGCGCACACGGACTCGCTACTGTGGATGCGCAATCGGGCTCACTACTGTGCATGCGCACTCGGTGTCGCTACTGCTCATGCGCACTAGGGGTCACTACTGCTCATGCACAATCGGTCTCACTGCTGCGGATGCGCGCTCGGGCCCACAACTGCTCATGCGCACTCGGCCTCACTACTGCTCATGGACACACGGGCTCACTACTCTGCATGCGCACACGGGCTCACTACTGCGCATGCGCAGTCCGGCTCACACCTGCACCTTCGCACTCGAGCTCACTTCTGCGCATGCGCACACGGGCGCACTACTGCGCATGCGCACTCGGCCTCACTACTGCTCATGCGTACTCGGAGTCACTACTGCGCTTGCGCACTCGGGCTCACTACTGCAGATGCGCGCTAGGGCTCACTACTGCGCATGCGCTCAATCGGGCTCACTACTCCGCATGCGCAATCGGGCTCTCTACTGAGCATGCGCACTCGGGCTCAGACCTGCACATGCGCACTCGGGCTCACTACTGCGCATGCGCACACGGACTCGCTACTGTGGATGCGCAATCGGGCTCACTACTGCGCATATGCGCTCGCGGTCACTACTGTGCATGCGCACGCGGGGTCACTACTGCAGACGCGCATTCGGGTTCGCTACTGCGCATGCACACATGGGCTCATTACTGTGCATGCGCAATCGGGGTCACTACTGCTCATGCGCACTCGGAGTCACTACTGCTCATGCGCACTCGGGCTCACTACTGCGCATGGGCACATGGGCTCACTACTGCGCATGCTCACTCGGGGTGACTAGTGCTCATGCGCACTCGGACTCACTACTGATCATGCGCACTCGGACTCACTACTGCGGATGCAGAATCGGGCTCACTACTGCGCATGCGCACTCGGGCTCAGACCTGTACATGCGTACACGGACTCACTACTGCGGATGTGCACTCGGGCTCACTATTGTGGATGCGCGCTCGGGCTCAGTACTGCGCATGCGCGCACGGGCTCACTACTGCGTATGCGCACACGGGCTCAGACCTGCACATGCGCATTCGAGCTCACTTCTGCGCATGCGCACACGGGCGCACTACTGCGCATGCGCACTCGGGGTCACTACTGCGGATGCGTATTCGGGCTCACTGCTGCGCATGCGCACTCGGGGTCACTACTGCTCATGCGCACTCGGACTCACTACTGCTCATGCGTACTCGGGGTCACTACTGCGGATGCGCACTCGGGCTCAGACCTGCACATGCGCACTCGGGCTTACTACTGCACATGGGCACATGGGCTCACTAGTGCGCATGCTCACTCGGGGTGACTACTGCTCATGCGCACTCGGACTCACTACTGCGGATGCAGAATCGGGCTCACTACTGCGCATGCCCACTCGGACTCACTACTGCTCATGCGCACACGGGCGCACTACAGCGAATACGCGCACGGGCTCACTACTGCGCATGCGCGCACGGGCTCACTACTGCGCTTGCGCACTCGGGGTCACTATTGCGGATGCGTAATCGGGCTCACTACTGCGCATGCGCACTCGGGGTCACTACTGCGCATGCGCCCACGGGCTCACTACTGCGTATGCGCACACGGGCTCAGACCTGCACATGCGCATTCGAGCTCACTTCTGCGCATGCGCACACGGGCGCACTACTGCGCGTGCGCACTCGGGGTCACTACTGCGGATGCGTAATCGGGCTCACTACTGCGCATGCGCACTCGGGGTCACTACTGCTCATGCGCACTCGGACTCACTACTGCTCATGCGTACTCGGGGTCAGTACTGCGGATGCGCACTCGGCCTCAGACCTGCACATGCGCACTCGGGCTCACTACTGTGCATGCACGCACGGACTCGCTACTTTGGATGCGCAATTCGGCTCAGACCTGCGCATGCGCACACGGACTCACTACTGCGAATGCGCAATCGGGCTCACTACTGTGCATGCGCACTCGGGGTCACTACTGCGGATGCGTAATCGGGCTCACAACTGCGCATGCGCACTCCGGCTCAGACCTGTACATGCGCACACGGACTCACTACTGCGGATGCGCAATCGGGGTCACTACTGTGCATGCTCGCTCGGGCGAACTACTGCTCATGCGCGCAATCGGGCTCAGTACTGCGCATGCGCACTCCAGGCAGACCTGCACATGCGCACCCGGACTCACCACTGCGCGTGCGCGCACGGGCTCACTACTGTGCATGCGCATTCGGGGTCACTACTGCGGATGCGTAATCGGGCTCACTACTACGCATGCGCGCTCGGGGTCACTACTGCGCATGCGCACTCCGGCTCAGACCTGCACACGCGCATTCGGGCTTACTACTGCGCATGGGCACACGGGCTCACTAGTGCGGATGCGCAATCGGGCCCACTACTGTGCACGCGCACTCGCGGTCACTACTGCTCATGCCCACTCGGACTCACTACTGCTCATGCGCACTCGGGCTCATTACTGCGGATGCGCGCTCGGGCTCACTACTGCGCATGCGCACACGGGCTCACTACTGCGCATGCGCGCACGGGCTCACTACTGCGCATGCGCGCAATCAAGCTCAGTACTGCGCATGCGCACTCCAGTCGGACCTGCACATGCGCACTCGGGCTTACTACTGCGCATGGGCACATGGGCTCACTACTGCGCATGCTCACTCGGGGTGACTACTGCTCATGCGCACTCGGACTCACTACTGACCATGCGCACTCGGACTCACTACTGCGGATGCACAACCGCGCTCACTACTGCGCATGCGCACTCCGGCTCAGACCTGTACATGCGCACACGGACTCACTACTGCGGATGCGCAATCGGGGTCACTACTGTGCATGCTCGCTCGGGCGAACTACTGCTCATGCGCGCAATCGGGCTCAGTACTGCGCATGCGCACTCCAGGCAGACCTGCACATGCGCACCCGGACTCACCACTGCGCGTGCGCGCACGGGCTCACTACTGTGCATGCGCATTCGGGGTCACTACTGCGGATGCGTAATCGGGCTCACTACTACGCATGCGCGCTCGGGGTCACTACTGCGCATGCGCACTCCGGCTCAGACCTGCACATGCGCACACGGACTCACTACTGCGAATGCGCAATCGGGTTCACTACTGTGCATGCGCACTCGGGGTCACTACTACGGATGCGCGCTCGGGCCCACTACTGCTCATGCGCACTCGGCCTCACTACTGCTCATGCGCACTCGGACACACTTCTGCTCATGCGCACACTGTCTCACTACTGCAGATGCGCACTCGGGCTCACTACTGCGCATGCGCACACGGGCCCACCACTGTGCATGCGCACTCGGGGTCACTAATGCGCATGCGCACTCGGGCTCACTACTGCGCATGCGCACACGGGCTCACTACTGTGCATGCGCACTCGGGCTCACTACTGTGCATGCGCACTCGGGGTCGCTACTGCTCATGCGCACTCGGGGTCGCTACTGCGCATGCGCACTCGGGGTCACTACTGCGCATGCGCACACGGGCTCACTACTGCGCATGCGCACGCCGGCTCAGACCTGCCCATGCGCACTCCGGCACACCACTGCGCATGCGCACACGGCCTCACTACTGCGGATGGGCAGTCCGGGTCACACCTGCACATGCGCACTCGAGCACGCTTCTGCCCATGCCCACACGGGCGCACTACAGCGAATGCGCGCACGGGCTCACTACTGCGCATGCGCACTCGGTCTCACTACTGCGGGTGCGCGCACGGGCTCACTACTGCTCATGCGCACTCGGACTCACTACCGATCATGGGCACTCGGATTCACTACTGCTCATGCGCACTCGGGGTCACTACTGCGCATGCGCGCACGGGCTCACTACTCTGCATGCGCACACGGGCTCACTACTGCGCATGCGCGCACGGGCTCACTACTGCGCATGCGTGCACGGGCTCACTACTGCGCATGCGCGCACGGGCCCACCACTGTGCATGCGCACTCGGGGTCGCTACTGCGCATGCGCACTCGGGCTCACTACTGCGCATGCGCACACGGGCTCACTACTGTGCATGCGCACTCGGGCTTACTACTGTGCATGCGCAACCGGGGTCACTACTGCTCATGCCCACTCGGACTCACTACTGCTCATGCGCACTCGGGGTCACTACTGCGGATGCGCGCTCGGGCTCACTACTGCGCATGCGCACACGGGCTCACTACTGCGCATGCGCGCACGGGCTCACTACTGCGCATGCGCGCAATCGGGCTCAGTACTGCGCATGCGCACTACAGTCAGACCTGCACATGCGCACACGGACTCACCACTGCGCATGAGCGCACGGGCTCACTACTGTGCATGTGCACTCGGGATCACTACTGCGGATGCGTAAGCGGGCTCACTACTGCGCATGCGCACTCGGGGTCACTACTGCTCATGCGCAATCGGTCTCACTACTGCGCACATGCGCTCGCGGTCACTACGGTGCATGCGCGCTCGGGGTCGCTACTACGCATGCGCACTCGAGCTCACTACTGCGCATGCGCACACGGCCGCACAACTGCGCATGCGCACTCGGGGTCACTATTGCGGATGCGCAATCGAGCTCACTACTGCTCATGCGTACGCGGGGTGAGTACTGCGCATGCGCACTCGGGGACACTACTGCGGATGCGTAATCGGGCCCACTACTGCGCATGCGCACATAGGGTCACTACTGCGCATGCGCACTCGGGCTCACTATTGCGCATGCGCACTCCAGTCAGACCTGCACATGCGCACTCGGGCTTACTACTGCGCATGGGCACACGGGCTGACTACGGCGAATGCGCGCAGGGGCTCTCTACTGCGCATGCGCAATCGGTCTCACTACTGCGCACATGCGCTCGCGGTCACTACGGTGCACGCGCGCTCGGGGTCGCTACTACGCATGCGCACTCGAGCTCACTACTGCGCATGCGCACACGGGCGCACTACTGCGCATGCGCACTCGGGGTCACTATTGCGGATGCGCAATCGAGCTCACTACTGCTCATGCGTACGCGGGGTGAGTACTGCGCATTCGCACTCGGGGACACTACTCCGGATGCGTAATCGGGCCCACTACTGCGCATGCGCACATGGGGTCACTACTGCTCATGCGCACTCGGACTCACTACTGCTCATGCGTACTCGGGGTCACTACTGCGGATGCGCACTCGGGCTCAGACCTGCACATGCGCACACGGGCTCACTACTGTGGATGCGCGCACGGGCTCACTACTGTGGATGCGCGCTCGGGGTCACTATTGCGGATGCGTAATCGGGCTCACTACTGCGCATTGGCACTCGGGGTCACTACTGCGCATGCGCATACGGGCTCACTACTGCGCATGTGCGCACGGGCTCACTACTGCGCATGCGCACTCCGGCTCGGACCTGCCCATGCGCACACGGGCACACCACTGCGCATGCGCACACGGCCCCACTACTGCGCATGGGCAGTCCGGCTCACACCTGCACATGCGCACTCGAGCTCACTACTGCGCATGCGCACACGGGCGCACTACAGCGCATGCGCACTCGGGGTCACTACTGCGGATGCGTAATCGGGCTCACTACTGCGCATGCGCACTCGGACTCACTACTGCTCATGCGTACTCGGGGTCACTACTGCGGATGCGCACTCGGCCTCAGACCTGCACATGCGCACTCAGGCTCACTACTGTGCATGCACGCACGGACTCGCTACTGTGGATGCGCAATCCGGCTCAGACCTGCGCATGCGCACACGGACTCACTACTGCGAATGCGCAATCGGGCTCACTACTGTGCATGCGCACTCGGGGTCACTACTGCGCATGCGTGCACGGGCTCACTACTGCGCATGCGCGCACGGGCTCACTACTGCGCATGCGCAATCGGTCTCACTACTGCGCACATGCGCTCGCGGTCACTACGGTGCACGCGCGCACGGGGTCGCTACTACGCATGCGCACTCGGGCTCACTACTGCGCATGCGCAATCCCTCCCACTACTGTGCATGCGCAATCGCTCCCACTACTGCGCATAAGCGCTCGCGGTCACTGCTGCGCACGCGCGCTCGGGGTCGCTACTACGCATGCGCACACGGACTCGCTACTGTGGATGCGCAATCGGGCTGACTTCTGCGCATGCGCACACGAGATCACTACTGCTCATGCGCGCACGGGCTCACTACTGTGCATACGCACTCGGGGTCACTACTGCAGACGCGCATTCGGGTTCGCTACTGCGCATGCACACATGGGCTTATTACTGTGCATGCGCAATCGGGGTCACTACTGCTCATGCCCACTCGGACTCACTACTGCTCATGCGCACTCGGGGTCACTACTGCGGATGCGCGCTCGGGCTCACTACTGCGCATGCGCACACGGGCTCACTACTGCGCATGCGCGCACGGGCTCACTACTGCGCATGCGCGCAATCGGGCTCAGTACTGCGCATGCGCACTACAGTCAGACCTGCACATGCGCACACGGACTCACCACTGCGCATGAGCGCACGGGCTCACTACTGTGCATGTGCACTCGGGATCACTACTGCGGATGCGTAAGCGGGCTCACTACTGCGCATGCGCGCTCGGGGTCGCTACTACGCATGCGCACTCGAGCTCACTACTGCGCATGCGCACACGGGCGCACTACTGCGCATGCGCACTCGGGGTCACTATTGCGGATGCGCATTCGAGCTCACTACTGCTCATGCGTACGCGGGGTGAGTACTGCGCATGCGCACTCGGGGACACTACTGCGGATGCGTAATCGGGCCCACTACTGCGCATGCGCACTTGGGGTCACTACTGCTCATGCGCACCCGGACTCACTACTGCTCATGCGTACTCGGGGTCACTACTGCGGATGCGCACTCGGGCTCAGACCTGCACATGCGCACACGGGCTCACTACTGTGGATGCGCGCACGGGCTCACTACTGTGGATGCGCGCTCGGGGTCACTATTGCGGATGCGTAATCGGGCTCACTACTGCGCATGCGCATACGGGCTCACTACTGCGCATGCGCACACGGGCCCACCACTGTGCATGCGCACTCGGGGTCACTACTGCGCATGCGCACTCGGGCTCACTACTGCGCATGCGCACACGGGCTCACTACTGTGCATGCGCGCACGGGGTCACTACTGCGCATGCGTGCACGGGCTCACTACTGCGCATGCTCACTCGGGGTCACTACTGTTCATGCGCACTCGGCCTCACTACTGCTCATGCGTACTCGGGGTCACTACTGCGCATGCGCACTCGGGCTCACTATTGCGCATGCGCACTCCAATCAGACCTGCACATGCGCACTCGGGCTTACTACTGCGCATGGGCACACGGGCTGACTACTGCCAATGCGCGCAGGGGCTCTCTACTGCGCATGCGCAATCGGTCTCACTACTGCGCACATGCGCTCGCGGTCACTACGGTGCACGCCCGCTCGGGGTCGCTACTACGCATGCGCACTCGAGCTCACTACTGCGCATGCGCACACGGGCGCACTACTGCGCATGCGCACTCGGGGTCACTATTGCGGATGCGCAATCGAGCTCACTACTGCTCATGCGTACGCGGGGTGAGTACTGCGCATTCGCACTCGGGGACACTACTGCGGATGCGTAATCGGGCCCACTACTGCGCATGCGCACATGGGGTCACTACTGCTCATGCGCACTCGGACTCACTACTGCTCATGCGTACTCGGGGTCACTACTGCGGATGCGCACTCGGGCTCAGACCTGCACATGCGCACACGGGCTCACTACTGTGGATGCGCGCACGGGCTCACTACTGTGGATGCGCGCTCGGGGTCACTATTGCGGATGCGTAATCGGGCTCACTACTGCGCATTGGCACTCGGGGTCACTACTGCGCATGCGCATACGGGCTCACTACTGCGCATGTGCGCACGGGCTCACTACTGCGCATGCGCACTCCGGCTCGGACCTGCCCATGCGCACACGGGCACACCACTGCGCATGCGCACACGGCCCCACTACTGCGCATGGGCAGTCCGGCTCACACCTGCACATGCGCACTCGAGCTCACTTCTGCGCATGCGCACACGGGCGCACTACTGCGCATGCGCACTCGGGGTCACTACTGCGGATGCGTAATCGGGCTCACTACTGCTCATGCGTACTCGGGGTGAGTACTGCGCATGCGCACTCGGGCTCACTACTGTTGATGCGCGCTCGGGCTCACTACTGCGCATGCGCACTCGGACTCACTACTGCTCATGTGTACTCGGGGTCACTACTGCGGATGCGCACTCGGCCTCAGACCTGCACATGCGAACTCGGGCTCACTACTGTGCATGCACGCACGGACTCGCTACTGTGGATGCGCAATCCGGCTCAGACCTGCGCATGCGCACACGGACTCACTACTGCGAATGCGCAATCGGGCTCACTACTGTGCATGCGCACTCGGGGTCACTACTGCGGATGCGTAATCGGGCTCACAACTGCGCATGCGCACTCGGGGTCACTACTGCTCATGCGCACTCGGACGCACTACTGCTCATGCGTACTCGGGGTCACTACTGTGCACATGCGCTCGCGGTCACTACTTCGCAAGCGCGCTCGGGGTCGCTACTACGCATGCGCACACGGGCTCACTACTGCGCATGCGCACTCGGTCTCACTACTGCGGGTGCGCGCTCGGGCACACTACTGCGCATGCGCGCAATCGGGCTCACTACTGCGCATGCGCACTCCAGTCAGACCTGCACACGCGCATTCGGGCTTACTACTGCGCATGGGCACACGGGCTCACTAGTGCGGATGCGCAATCGGGCCCACTACTGTGCACGCGCACTCGCGGTCACTACTGCTCATGCCCACTCGGACTCACTACTGCTCATGCGCACTCGGGCTCACTACTGCGGATGCGCGCTCGGGCTCACTACTGCGCATGCGCACACGGGCTCACTACTGCGCATGCGCGCACGGGCTCACTACTGCGCATGCACGCAATCGGGCTCAGTACTGTGCATGCGCACTCCAGTCGGACCTGCACATGCGCACTCGGGCTCACTACTGCGCATGGGCACATGGGCTCACTACTGCGCATGCTCACTCGGGGTGACTACTGCTCATGCGCACTCGGACTCACTACTGACCATGCGCACTCGGACTTACTACTGCGGATGCACAATCGGGCTCACTACTGCACATGCGCACCCCGGCTCAGACCTGTACATGTGCACACGGACTCACCACTGCGCGTGCGCGCACGGGCTCACTACTGTGCATGCGCATTCGGGGTCACTACTGCGGATGCGTAATCGGGCTCACTACTACGCATGCGCGCTCGGGGTCACTACTGCGCATGCGCACTCCGGCTCAGACCTGCACATGCGCACACGGACTCACTACTGCGAATGCGCAATCGGGCTCACTACTGTGCATGCGCACTCGGGGTCACTACTACGGATGTGCGCTCGGGCCCACTACTGCTCATGCGCACTCGGCCTCACTACTGTTCATGCGCACTCGGACACACTTCTGCTCATGCGCACACTGTCTCACTACTGCAGATGCGCACACGGGCTCACTACTGTGGATGCGTGCTCGGGGTCACTACTGCGCATGCGCACTCGGGGTCACTACTGCGGATGCGTAATCGGGCTCACTACTACTCATGCGTACTCGGGGTGAGTACTGCGCATGCGGACTCGGGCTCACTACTGTTGATGCGCGCTCGGGCTCACTACTGCGCATGCGCACTCGGGGACACTACTGCGGATGCGTAATCGGGCTCACTACTGCGCATGCGCACTCGGGGTCACTACTGCTCATGCGCACTCGGACTCACTACTGCTCATGCGTACTCGGAGTCATTACTGCGGATGCGCAATCGGGCTCAGACCTGCACATGCGCACTCGGGCTCACTACTGCGCATGCGCAATCCCTCCCACTACTGCGCATGCGCAATCGCTCACAGTACTGCGCATAGGCGCTCGCGGTCACAGCTGCGCACGCGCGCTCGGGGTCGCTACTACGCATGCGCACACGGACTCGCTACTGTAGATGCGCAATCGGGCTCACTACTGCGCATGCGCACACGAGATCACTACTGCGCATGCGCGCACGGGCTCACTACTGTGCATACGCACTCGGGGTCACTACTGCAGACGCGCATTCGGGTTCGCTACTGCGCATGCACACATGGGCTTATTACTGTGCATGCGCAATCGGGGTCACAACTGCTCATGCCCACTCGGACTCACTACTGCACATGCGCACTCGGGGTCACTACTGCGGATTCGCGCACGGGCTCACTACTGCGCATGCGCACACGGGCTCACTACTGCGCATGCGCGCACGGGCTCACTACTGCGCATGCGCGCAATCGGGCTCAGTACTGCGCATGCGCACTACAGTCAGACCTGCACATGCGCACACGGACTCACCACTGCGCATGAGCGCACGGGCTCACTACTGTGCATGTGCACTCGGGATCACTACTGCGGATGCGTAAGCGGGCTCACTACTGCGCATGCGCACTCGGGGTCACTACTGCTCATGCGCAATGGGGATCACTACTGCGCATGCGCACTCCAGTCAGACCTGCACATGCGCACTCGGGATTACTACTGCGCATGGGCACATGGGGTCACTACTGCGCATGCTCACTCGGGGTGACTACTGCTCATGCGCACTCGGACTCACTACTGATCATGCGTACTCGGACTCACTACTGCGGATGCACAATTGGTCTCACTACTGCGCATGCGCACTCCGGCTCAGACCTGTACACGCGCACACGGACTCACTACTGCGGATGCGCAATCGGGCTCACTACTGCGCATGCGCACTCCAGTCAGACCTGCACATGCGCATTCGGGCTTACTACTGCGCATGGGCACGCGGGCTCACTACTGCGCATGCGCACTCGTCGTCACTACTGCGCATGCCCACACCGGGTCAGCCCTGCATATGCGCACTCGAGCTCACTCCTGCGCATGCGCACACGGGCCACTACTGCGCATGCGCACTCGGGGTCACTACTGCCGATGCGCGCTCGGGCTCACTACTGTGGATGCGCGCTCGGGCTCACTACTGCGCATGCGCACTCGGGGTCACTACTGCGGATGCGTAAACGGGCTCACTACTGCTCATGCGTACTCGGGGTGAGTACTGCAGATTCGCACTCGGGCTCACTACTGTGGATGCGCGCTCGGGCTCACTACTGCGCATGCGCACACGGGCGCACTACTGCGCATGCGCACTCGGGGTCACTACTGCGGATGAGTAATCGGGCTCACTACTGCTCATACGTACTCAGGGTGAGTACTGCGCATGCGCACTCGGGGTCACTATTGCGGATGCGTAGTAGGTCTCACTACTGCGCATGCGCACTCGGCCTCACTACTGCTCATGCGCACTCGGGCTCACTACTGCGGATGCGCGCTCGGGCTCACTACTGCGTATGCGCACACGGGCTCAGACCTGCACATGCGCATTCGAGCTCATTTCTGCGCGTGCGCACACGGGCGCACTACTGCGCATGCGCACTCGGGGTCACTATTGCGGATGCGTAATCGGGCTCACCATTGCGCATGCACACTCGGGGTCGCTACTGCGCATGCGTACACGGGCTCACTACTGCGCATGGGCAGTCCGGATCACACCTGCGCATATGCACTCGAGCTCACTTCTGCGCCTGCGCACACGGGCGCACTACAGCGAATGCGCGCACGGGCTCACTACTGCGAATGCGCACTCGGTCTCACTACTGCGGGTGCGCGCTCGTGCTCACTACTGCGCATGCGAGCAATCGGGCTCACTACTGCGCATATGCGCTCGCGGTCACTACTGTGCTTGCGCACTCGGGGTCACTACTGCAGACGCGCATTCGGGTTCGCTACTGCGCATGCACACATGGGCTCATCACTGTGCATGCGCAATCGGGGTCACTACTGCTCATGCGTACTCGGAGTCACTACTGCGGATGCGCAATCGGGCTCAGACCTGCACATGCGCACTCGGGCTCACTACTGCGCATGCGCACACGGACTCGTTACTGTGAATGCGCACTCGGGCTCACTGCTGTGGATGCCCGCTCGGGCTCACTACTGCGCATGGGCACACGGGCTCACTACTGCGCATGCGCGCACGGGCCCACTACTGCGCACGCGCACACGAGCTCTCTACTGCACATGCGCACTCCGACCCACTACTGCGAATGCGCGCACGGACTCGCTACTGTGGATGCGCAATCCGGCTCAGACCTGCACATGCGCACTCGGGCTCACTACTGCGCATGCGCACTCGGGGTCACTACTGCTCATGCGCACTCGGGCTCACTACTGCTCATGCGTACTCGGGGTCACTACTGCGGGTGCACACTCGGGCTCAGATTTGCACATGTGCACTCGGGCTCACTACTGCGAATGCGCGCACGGACTCGCGACTGTGGATGCGCAATCCTACTCAGACCTGGACATGCGCACACGGACTCACTACTTGGAATGCGCAATCGGGCTCACTACTGTGCATGCGCACTCGGGCTCACTACTGCGCATGCGCACTCGGGGTCACTATTGCGATGCGTAATCGGGGTCACTACTGCGCATGTGCACTCGGGGTCACTACTGCACATGCGCACACGGGCTCACTACTGTGGATGCGCGCTCGGGGTCACTACTGCGCATGCGCACTCGGGGTCACTACTGCGGATGCGTAATCGGGCTCACTACTGCTCATGCGTACTCGGGGTGAGTACTGCGCATGCGCACTCGGGGTCACTACTGCGGATGCGTAATCGGGCTCACTACTGCTCATGCGTACTCGGGGTGAGTACTGCGCATGCGCACTCGGGGTCACTACTGCGGATGCGTAATCGGGCTCGCTACTGCGCATGCGCACTCGGGGTCACTACTGCTCATGCGCACTCGGACTCACTACTGCTCATGCGTACTCGGAGTCACTACTGCGGATGCGCAATCGGGCTCAGACCTGCACATGCGCACTCGGGCTCACTACTGCGCATGCGCACACGGACTCGTTACTGTGGATGCGCACACGGCCTCACTACTGCGCAT
This sequence comes from Megachile leachella, assembly GCA_963576845.1. NCBI lineage: Eukaryota > Metazoa > Arthropoda > Insecta > Hymenoptera > Megachilidae > Megachile > Megachile leachella. Next base: position 618,701 of record CAUYWW010000227.1, on the reverse strand, counting down.
GGGCAGTCCGGCTCACACCTGCACATGCGCACTCGAGCTCACTTCTGCGCATGCGCACACGGGCGCACTACTGCGCATGCGGGCACGGGCTCACTACTCTGCATGCGCACACGGGCTCACTACTGCGCATGCGCGCACGGGCTCACTACTGCGCATGTGCAATCGGTCTCACTACTGCGCACATGCGCTCGCGGTCACTACGGTGCACGCGCGCACGGGGTCGCTACTACGCATGTGCACTCGGGCTCACTACTGCGCATGCGCAATCCCTCCCACTACTGTGCATGCGCAATCGCTCCCACTACTGCGCATAAGCGCTCGCGGTCACTGCTGCGCACGCGCGCTCGGGGTCGCTACTACGCATGCGAACACGGACTCGCTACTGTGGATGCGCAATCGGGCTCACTACTGCGCATGCGCACACGAGATCACTACTGCGCATGCGCGCACGGGCTCACTACTGTGCATAAGCACTCGGGGTCACTACTGCAGACGCGCATTCGGGTTCGCTACTGCGCATGCACACATGGGCTTATTACTGTGCATGCGCAATCGGGGTCACTACTGCTCATGCCCACTCGGACACACTACTGCTCATGCGCACTCGGGGTCACTACTGCGGATGCGCGCTCGGGCTCACTACTGCGCATGCGCACACGGGCTCACTACTGCGCATGCGCACTCCGGCTCAGACCTGTACATGCGCACACGGACTCACTACTGCGGATACGCAATCGGGCTCACTACTGCGCATGCGCACTCCAGTCAGACCTGCACATGCGCAATCGGGCTTACTACTGCGCATGGGCACACGGGCTCACTACTGCGCATGCGCACTCGTGGTCACTACTGCGCATGCGCACACCGGGTCAGCCCTGCATATGCGCACTCGAGCTCACTCCTGCGCATGCGCACACGGTCGCACTACTGCGCATGCGCACTCGGGGTCACTACTGCGGATGCGCGCTCGGGCTCACTACTGTGGATGCGCGCTCGGGCTCACTAATGCGCATTCGCTCTCGGGGTCACTACTGCGGATGCGTAAACGGGCTCACTACTGCTCATGCGTACTCGGGGTGAGTACTGCGCATGCGCACTCGGGCTCACTACTGTTGATGCGCGCTCGGGCTCACTACTGCGCATGCGCACACGGGCGCACTACTGCGCATGCGCACTCGGGGTCACTACTGCGGATGAGTAATCGGGCTCACTACTGCTCATGCGTACTCAGGGTGAGTACTGCGCATGCGCACTCGGGCTCACTACTGTTGATGCGCGCTCGGGCTCACTACTGCGCATGCGCACTCGGGGACACTACTGCGGATGCGTAATCGGGCTCACTACTGCGCATGCGCACTCGGGGTCACTACTGCTCATGCGCACTCGGACTCACTACTGCTCATGCGCACTCGGGCTCACTACTGCGCATGCGCGCACGGACTCGCTACTGTGGATGCGCAATCCGGCTCAGACCTGCACATGCGCACACGTACTCACTACTGCGAATGCGCAATCGGGCTCACTACTGTGCATGCGCACACGGGGTCACTACTGCGGATGCGTAATCGGGCTCACTACTGCGCTTGCGCACTCGGGGTCACTATTGCGGATGCGTAATCGGGCTCACCACTGCGCATGCACACTTGTGGTCACTACTGCGCATGCGCACACGGGCTCACTACTGCGCATGCGCGCACGGGCTCACTACTGCGCATGCGCGCAATCGGGCTCAGTACTGCGCATGCGCACACGGGGTCACTACTGCGGATGCGTAATCGGGCTCACTACTGCGCTTGCGCACTCGGGGTCACTATTGCGGATGCGTAATCGGGCTCACCACTGCGCATGCACACTTGTGGTCACTACTGCGCATGCGCACACGGGCTCACTACTGCGCATGCGCGCACGGGCTCACTACTGCGCATGCGCGCAATCGGGCTCAGTACTGCGCATGCGCACTACAGTCAGACCTGCACATGCGCACACGGACTCACCACTGCGCATGAGCGCACGGGCTCACTACTGTGCATGTGCGCTCGGGATCACTACTGCGGATGCGTAAGCGGGCTCACTACTGCGCATGCGCACTCGGGGTCACTACTGCTCATGCGCAATCGGGATCACTACTGATCATGCGTACTCGGTCTCACTACTGCGGATGCACATGTAAACGTGAGTTTGTTTATTTAGATACGCCCGGAGACGGGCGTTGCTTCTACGAATTTCGTCGCTATATTTTCTGTGAATTCTGTCTGGTTTAAAGCCCAGCTTGGGCTTCTCGGTAAAAGTAAAAGTACGATAAACTAGGAATGATTTAAATGGAGGGTTCGGGCCTCCAGGTACTGGATAGCGGAGTGATCTGAATGGTTGTTAAAGAAAGTTAGAAACCTCTTTCGTATAGTTTTAACATTAGACAATGTCTATATATATATTCTAAACATTCGGCACATACATACATATATATTCTACAGTAAGGATTTCATTCATATATCGCGATAATAAATTGCACGCATAAAACCAAGAGAAAGATTTACGAGTTCTGTATACAAAAGTATATTCAATGTTTTACTTGAAATCTCAATTGATGATTCATATTTTTATATATTTAAATTGGTGATTGGAGTCAATGTCTCGAAAAATATCACGACTGAGGATTGTCGCAGCACCTTTTACACCCGGCCGATAAATCGGAGGAGGTGTTCCGGTGGAGACTTGCACGAAGTCGAAATCGGGTTGTGACACCTAGGAGCTCGTCTAGAGGAGTTTGTGGGGCTCAAGATTTGCTCTGATGCCGGACACCCGATACCAACAGTACTGATCCGATCGTGTAGTTCGCGAAACACTTAATCTCCAAACAGTGTGAGAGCTGTGCCACGCGGTCGGGTCCACCTCTTCACAAAGGCACTTGAGAACGACCAAGGAGTAGCGGCAGGGCACTTTTCGTGAGCTGGGCGGTACTCTGGTTACTCAAATGGGTCTGTGAGCTGTGCCTCGATCAAACATGGCAGAAATCATGCAATTCCACACCAGCGAGATTACCTCTCGCAAGGGCAAACAGGTACAATTAGAAGATACGGCGGGACACTTTACGTGGGCCGAGCGACACTTCAATTGCCTGTAAGAGCTTGAGAGCTGTACCACGCTAAAATGTGTAATTTATATGATCTCAGTCGCTAATCACCACTGCGAGAATAACGACAGTAACTAACAACGAGAATCGACTTCCAATCAATCGTTACTTACCAAAAGAGAATAAAATTTAATTTAATTCAAAATGTATGACTACTACGCCGTTCACGATCGAACAATTGTTCCGAAATCTTATTCTGACTGTGCCACCGTTCGGCTTGAACGATCGACTCCTCGGTTTGAGGCGTTTACGCGTTGCGGATAAACTGTCGGCTTTGACGAATCTATCAGGTCGGTTTGACCTCGCAATCGCGTACCGTGTTTCGCAGATGAGATTTTCTCGAACCGTCTCGATTCGCTTTCAGACGTAGAGTGACAAAATTTGTCTTCGCATCGACCTCCTTCGATCGTTATCGAGTGGGGATCGATGCGCACGCATAATTATTGAAAGTGGGGTATATACTCTACCGGTAGCCCCATGAAATAATGAATATGTGAACTGATACTAAAGGTGCTTTCATATTATGTAACCAGCACGGTTACACACAATTGGTCTCACTACTGCGCATGCGCACTCCAGTCAGACCTGCACATGCGCATTCGGGCTTACTACTGCGCATGGGCACACGGGCTCACTACTGCGCATGCGCACTCGTGGTCACTACTGCGCATGCGCACACCGGGTCAGCCCTGCGTATGCGCACTCGAGCTCACTCCTGCGCATGCGCACACGGTCGCACTACTGCGCATGCGCACTCGGGGTCACTACTGCGGATGCGCGCTCGGGCTCACTACTGTGGATGCGCGCTCGGGCTCACTAATGCGCATGCGCTCTCGGGGTCACTACTGCGGATGCGTAAACGGGCTCACTACTGCTCATGCGTACTCGGGGTGAGTACTGCGCATGCGCACTCGGGCTCACTACTGTTGATGCGCGCTCGGGCTCACTACTGCGCATGCGCACTCGGGGACACTACTGCGGATGCGTAATCGGGCTCACTACTGCGTGTGCGCTCTCGGGGTCACTACTGCGGATGCGTAATCGGGCTCACTACTGCTCATGCGTACTCGGGGTGAGTACTGCGCATGCGCACTCGGGCTCACTACTGTTGATGCGCGCTCGGGCTCACTACTGCGCATGCGCATTCGGGGACACTACTGCGGATGCGTAATCGGGCTCACTACTGCGCATGCGCTCTCGGGGTCACTACTGCTCATGCGCACTCGGACTCACTACTGCCCATGCGTACTCGGGGTCACTACTGCGGATGCGCACTCGGGCTCAGACCTGCACATGCGCACTCGGGCTCACTACTGCGCATGCGCGCACGGACTCGCTACTGTGGATGCGCAATCCGGCTCAGACCTGCACATGCGCACACGTTCTCACATACTGCGAATGCGCAATCGGGCACACTACTGTGCATGCGCACTCGGGGTCACTACCGCGGATGCGTAATCGGGCTCACTACTGCGCATGCGCACTCGGGGTCACTACTGCTCATGCGCACTCGGACTCACTACTGCTCATGCGTACTTGGGGTCACTACTGCGCATGCGAACTCGGGCTCACTACAGCGGATGCGCGCTCGGGCTCACTACTGCGCATGCGCGCACGGACTCGCCACTGTGGATGCGCAATCCGACTCAGACCTGGACATGCGCACACGGACTCACTACTTGGAATGCGCAATCGGGCTCACTACTGTGCATGCGCACTCGGGGTCACTACTGCGCATGCGCGCACGGGCTCACTACTGCGCTTGCGCACTCGGGGTCACTATTGCGATGCGTAATCGGGCACACTACTGCGCATGTGCACTCGGGGTCACTACTGCACATGCGCACACGGGCTCACTACTGTGTATGCGTGCTCGGGGTCACTACTGCGCATGCGAACTCGGGCTCACTACAGCGGATGCGCGCTCGGGCTCACTACTGCGCATGCGCGCACGGACTCGCCACTGTGGATGCGCAATCCAGCTCAGACCTGCACATGCGCACACGTACTCACTACTGCGAATGCGCAATCGGTCTCACTACTGCGCACATGCGCTCGCAGTCACTACTGTGCGCGCGCGCTCGGAGTCGCTACTACGCATGCGCACCCGGGCTCACTACTGCGCATGCGCGCACGGGCGCAACGCTGCCCATGCGCGCACGGGCTCACTACTGCGCTTGCGCACTCGGGGTCACTATTGCTCATGCGCACTCGGGCTCACTACAGCGGATGCGAGCTCGGGCTCACTACTGCGTATGCGCACACGGGCTCAGACCTGCACATGCGCATTCGAGTTCATTTCTGCGCATGCGCACACGGGCGCACTACTGCGCATGCGCACTCGGGGTCACTACAGCGCATGCGCACACCGGGTCAGACCTGCATATGCGCACTCGAGCTCACTACTGCGGATGCGCACACGGGCTCCGACCTGCACATGCGCATTCGAGCTCACTACTGCGCATGCGCACACGGGCGCACTACTGCGCATGCGCGCACGGGCTCACTACTGCGCATGCGCGCTCGGGCTCACTACTGCGCATGCACACTCGGCCTCACTATTGCTCATGCGCACTCGGGCTCACTACTACGTATGCGCACACGGGCTCAGACCTGCAGATGCGCATTCGAGCTCACTTCTGCGCATGCGCACACGGGCGCACTACTGCGCATGCGCACTCGGGGTCACTACTGCGGATGCGTAATCGAGCTCACTACTGCTCATGCGTACTCGGGGTGAGTACTGCGCATGCGCACTCGGGCTCACTACTGTGGATGCGCGCTCGGGCTCACTACTGCGCATGCGCACTCGGGGACACTACTCCGGATGCGTAATCGGGCTCACTACTGCACATGCGCACGCGGGGTCACTACTGCTCATGCGCACTCGGACTCACTACTGCTCATGCGTACTCGGGGTCACTACTGCGGATGCGCACACGGACTCGTTACTGTGGATGCACAATCGGGGTCACTACTGCTCATGCGCACTCGGAGTCACTACTGCTCATGCGCACTCGGACTCACTACTGCTCATGGACACACGGGCTCACTACTCTGCATGCGCACACGGGCTCACTACTGCGCATGCGCAATCGCTCCCGCTACTACGCATGCGCAATCGCTCCCACTACTGCGCATAAGCGCTCGCGGTTACTACTGCGCACGCGTGCTCGGGGTCGCTACTACGCATGCACACTCGGGCTCACTACTGCGCATGCGCGCACGGGCTCACTACTGCGCTTGCGCACTCGGGGTCACTATTGCGGATGCGTAATCGGCCTCACTACTGAGCATGCGCACTCGGGGTCACTACTGCGCATGCGCACTCGGACTCACTACTGCTCATGCGTACTCGGTGTCACTAGTGCGGATGCGTAATCGGGCTCACTACTGCGCTTGCGCACTCGGGGACACTACTGCGGATGCCTAATCGGGCTCACTACTGCGCATGCGCAATCGGGCTCGCTACTGCGCACATGCGCTCGCGGTCACTACTATGCACGCGCGCTCGGTGTCGCGACTACGCATGCGCACTCGGGCTCACTACTGCGCATGCGCGCACGGGCTCACTACTGCGCATGCGCACTCGGGGTCACTATTGCGGATGCGTAATCGGGCTCACCATTGCGCATGCACACACGGTGTCGCTACTGCGCATGCGCACACGGGCTCACTACTGCGCATGCGCACGCCGGCTCAGACCTGCCCATGCGCACTCGGGCACACCACTGCGAATGCGCACACGGCCTCACTAGTGCGCATGGGCAGTCCGGATCACACCTGCGCATATGCACTCGAGCTCACTACTGCGCATGCGCACACGGGCGCACTACAGCGAATGCGCGCACGGGCTCACTACTGCGCATGCGCACTCGGTGTCACTACTGCGGATGCGCGCTCCGGCACACTACTGTGCATGCGCGCTCGGGCTCACTACTGCGCATGGGCACACGGGCTCACTACTGCGCATGCGCACACGGGCTCACTACTGCGCATGCGCACACGAGCTCTCTACTGCACATGCGCACTCCGACTCACTACTGCGGATGCGCGCTCGGGCTCACTACTGCTCATGCGCACTCGGCCTGACTACTGCTCATGCGCACTCGGGCTCACTACTGCGGATGCGCGCTCGGGCTCACTACTGCGTATGCGCACACGGGCTCAGACCTGCACATGCCCATTCGAGCTCACTTCTGCGCATGCGCACTGCAGTCAGACCTGCACATGCGCACTCCGGCTTACTACTGCGCATGGGCACACGGGCTCACAACTGCTCTTGCGCGCACGGGCTCACTACTGCTCATGCGCAATCGGGCTCTCTACTGAGCATGCGCACCCGGGTTCAGACCTGCACATGCGCACTCTGGCTCACTACTGCGCATGCGCGCACGGGCTCACTATTGCGCATGCGCACACGAGCTCTCTACTGCACATGCGCACTCCGACTCACGACTGCGAATGCGCGCTCGTGCTCACTACTGCTCATGCGCACTCGGCCTGACTACTGCTCATGCGCACTCGGGCTCACTACTGCGGATGCGCGCTCGGGCTCACTACTGCGTTTGCGTACACGGGCTCAGACCTGCACATGCCCATTCGAGCTCACTTCTGCGCATGCGCACTCCAGTCAGACCTGCACATGCGCACTCCGGCTTACTACTGCGCATGGGCACACGGGCTCACAACTGCGCTTGCGCGCACGGGCTCACTACTGCTCATGCGCAATCGGGCTCTCTACTGAGCATGCGCACTCGGGTTCAGACCTGCACATGCGCATTCTGGCTCACTACTGCGCATGCGCGCACGGGCTCACTACTGCGCATGCGCACACGAGCTCTCTACTGCACATGCGCGCTCCGACTCACGACTGCGGATGCGCTCTCGGGCTCACTACTGCTCATGCGCACTCGGCCTCACTACTGCTCATGCGCACTCGGGCTCACTACTGCGCATGCGCACTCGGGGTCACTACTGCGGATGCGTAATCGGGCTCACCACTGCGCACGCACACTCGGGGTCACTACTGCGCATGCGCACACGGGATCACTACTGCGCATGCGCACGCCGGCTCAGACCTGCCCATGCGCACTCGGGCACACCACTGCGAATGACCACACGGCCTCACTACTGCGCATGGGCAGTCCGGATCACACCTGAGCATACGCACTCGAGCTCACTACCGCGGATGCGCGCTCGGGCTCACTACTGCGCATGCGCGCAATCGGGCTCTCTACTGAGCATGCGCAATCGGGCTCACTACTGCGCTTGCACACTCGGGGTCACTACTGCGCATGCGCACAAGGTCTCACTACTGCGGGTGCGCGCTCGGCCTCACTACTGCGCATGCGAGCAATCGGGCTCACTACGGCGCACGCGCACTCCAGTCAGACCTGCACATGCGCATTCGGGCTTACTGCTGCGAATGGGCACACGGGCTCACTACTGCACATGCGCACTCGTGGTCACTACAGCGCATGCGCACACCGGGTCAGACCTGCATATGCGTACTCGAGCTCACTCCTGCGCATGCGCACACGGGCGCACTACTGTGGATGCGCAATCGGGCTCACTACTGCGCATATGCGCTCGCGGTCGCTACTGTGCTTGCGCACTCGGGGTCACTACTGCAGACGCGCATCCGGGTTCGCTACTGCGCATGCACACATGGGCTCATTACTGTGCATGCGCAATCGGGGTCACTACTGCGCATGCGCACTCGGGGTCATTATTGCGGATGCGTAATCGGGCTCACTACTGCGCATTGGCACTAGGGGTCACTACTGCGCATGCGCACTCCGACTCACTACTGCTCAGGCGCAATCGGGCTCACTACTGCGTATGCGCACACGGGCTCAGACCTGCACATGCGCATTCGAGCTCACTTCTGTGCATGCGCACACCTGCGCACTACTGCGCATTCGCACTCGGGGTCACTACTGCGGATGCGTAATCGGGGTCACTACTGTTCATGCGTACTCGGGGTGAGTACTGCGCATGCGCACTCGGGCTCACTACTGTGGATGCGCGCTCGGGCTCACTACTGCGCATGCGCACTCGGGGTCACTACTGCGGATGCGTAGTCGAGCTCACTACTGCTCATGCGTACTCGGGGTGAGTACTGCACATGTGCACTCGTGCTCACTACTGTGGATGCGCGCTCGGGCTCACTACTGCGCATGCGCACTCGGGCACACTACTGCGGATGCGTAATCGGGCTCACTACTGCACATGCGCACTCGGGCTCACTACTGCTCATGCGCACTCGGACTCACTACTGCTCATGCGTACTCGGGGTCACTACTGCGGATGCGTAATCGGGCGCACTACTGCGCTTGCGCACTCGGGGACACTACTGCGGATGCGTAATCGGGCTCACTACTGCGCATTGGCGCTCGCGGTCACTACTGTGCACGCGAGCTCGGGGTCGCTACTACGCATGCGCACTCGGGCTCACTACTGCGCATGCGCGCACGGGCGCACTACTGCGCATGCGCGCACGGGCTCACTACTGCGCTTGCGCACTCGGGGACACTACTGCGGATGCGTAATCGGGCTCACTACTGCACATGCGCACTCGGGCTCACTACTGCTCATGCGCACTCGGACTCACTACTGCTCATGCGTACTCGGGGTCACTACTGCGGATGCGTAATCGGGCGCACTACTGCGCTTGCGCACTCGGGGACACTACTGCGGATGCGCAATCGGGCTCAGACCTGCACATGCGCACACGGACTCGTTACTGTGGATGCGCACTCGGGCTCACTACTGTGGATGCCAGCTCGGGCTCACTACTGCGCATGGGCACACGGGCTCACTACTGCGCATGCGCGCACGGGCCCACTACTGCGCACGCGCACACGAGCTCTCTACTGCACATGCGCACTCCGACTCACTACTGCGGATGCGTAATCGGGCTCACTACTGCGCATACGCACGCGGGGTCACTACTGCTCATGCGTACTCGGACTCACTACTGCGCATGCGCACTCCGGCTCAGACCTGATCATGCGCACACGGACTCACTACTACGAATGCGCAATTGGGCTCACTACTGTGCATGCGCACTCGGGGTCCCTATTGCGGATGCGTAATCGGGCTCACTACTGCGCATGCGCACACGGACTCGCTACTGTGGATGCGTAATCGGGCTCACTACTGCGAATGCGCACACGGCCTCACTACTGCGCATGGGCAGTCCGGATCACACCTGCGCATATGCACTCAAGCTCACTACTGCTCAGGCGCAATCGGGCTCACTACTGCGTATGCGCACACGGGCTCAGACCTGCACATGCGCATTCGAGCTCACTTCTGTGCATGCGCACACCTGCGCACTACTGCGCATTCGCACTCGGGGTCACTACTGCGGATGCGTAATCGGGGTCACTACTGTTCATGCGTACTCGGGGTGAGTACTGCGCATGCGCACTCGGGCTCACTACTGTGGATGCGCGCTCGGGCTCACTACTGCGCATGCGCACTCGGGGTCACTACTGCGGATGCGTAGTCGAGCTCACTACTGCTCATGCGTACTCGGGGTGAGTACTGCACATGTGCACTCGTGCTCACTACTGTGGATGCGCGCTCGGGCTCACTACTGCGCATGCGCACTCGGGCACACTACTGCGGATGCGTAATCGGGCTCACTACTGCACATGCGCACTCGGGCTCACTACTGCTCATGCGCACTCGGACTCACTACTGCTCATGCGTACTCGGGGTCACTACTGCGGATGCGTAATCGGGCGCACTACTGCGCTTGCGCACTCGGGGACACTACTGCGGATGCGTAATCGGGCTCACTACTGCGCATTGGCGCTCGCGGTCACTACTGTGCACGCGAGCTCGGGGTCGCTACTACGCATGCGCACTCGGGCTCACTACTGCGCATGCGCGCACGGGCGCACTACTGCGCATGCGCGCACGGGCTCACTACTGCGCTTGCGCACTCGGGGACACTACTGCGGATGCGTAATCGGGCTCCCTACTGCGCATGCGCACTCGGGGTCACTACTGTGGATGCGCAATCGGGCTCACTACTGCTCATGCGTACTCGGAGTCACTACTGCGGATGCGCAATCGGGCTCAGACCTGCACATGCGCACACGGACTCGTTACTGTGGATGCGCACTCGGGCTCACTACTGTGGATGCCAGCTCGGGCTCACTACTGCGCATGGGCACACGGGCTCACTACTGCGCATGCGCGCACGGGCCCACTACTGCGCACGCGCACACGAGCTCTCTACTGCACATGCGCACTCCGACTCACTACTGCGGATGCGTAATCGGGCTCACTACTGCGCATACGCACGCGGGGTCACTACTGCTCATGCGTACTCGGACTCACTACTGCGCATGCGCACTCCGGCTCAGACCTGATCATGCGCACACGGACTCACTACTACGAATGCGCAATTGGGCTCACTACTGTGCATGCGCACTCGGGGTCCCTATTGCGGATGCGTAATCGGGCTCACTACTGCGCATGCGCACACGGACTCGCTACTGTGGATGCGTAATCGGGCTCACTACTGCGAATGCGCACACGGCCTCACTACTGCGCATGGGCAGTCCGGATCACACCTGCGCATATGCACTCAAGCTCACTTCTGCGCATGCGCACACGGGCGCACTACAGCGAATGCGCGCACGGGCTCACTACTGCGCATGCGCACTCGGTCTCACTACTGCTGGTGCGCGCTCGGGCTCACTACTGCGCATGCGAGCAATCGGGCTCACTACTGCCCACGCGCACTCCAGTCAGACCTTTTTTTTTTTTTTTTTTTACGAGGGGAAATCTTCAACATAAGACACCCCCACTCCCCGGGGGAGGAGCGGGGGCAGTGTGGGATTTTTACCCACTAAAACCCCTCGGTGGTGCCCACCCTCGGCGGCATGGTGGGTCATGGGGTCATGCAGTATTCTTCACCACTACCCACCAAAATGCCGCCATGCAACCTTCCGGTCGCCCTACTCGTGGGGAGCAGAAGGCTCCCCACAAACAACGACCCACCCCCATTGGAGCCGAGCGCGCCACCACGGTCGCCCTCGTCTCCGCCCCTCGGACCGCGTGCAATGGGATCATGGGCCCCCGCCCATGACCCCTGCGGTCCTGGCGGCCTTGGTCAATCCCGAGGATCTCCGACACCCTCGGACCAAGACCGCCGACACTCACACGAGGGGATGAGGACCCACGCCGGGGAGGGCGGCGCGATCCCCGTCCCACCACTCCTCTCCACATAATACTGCACATGCACACTCACATACACACAACACACCCACACACACACTATCACTCACCATTCACGCCATGCGGGCGACGCGGAGAAGCCGCGCCGCCCACTACCCTCAGGAGGGCGCCCGAGAAGCGGGTCGCCCTCTCCGTCTCCTTCTTCTCACAATCATTCCACGTCTCTCTCTCTCACGCTCCGCCTCCTCCTTCCGCGAGATCACCGTCTCGCAGAAGGAGGCGACGGCCTTCCATGCTACCTCACTACTCAACATTCGCTCGATCACCTCTCCCAGACACGCAGCATCGCACTCCAACTCACACTCCAGGAGGTGCCTCTGCAGAGCAAAGGCAGGGCACCTCCCCAACACATGCTGGGCATCATCGCGTTCCGCCCCACACTCGTAACAATTGGGTGATCGTTGCCTACCGATCCGGCACAGGTACTCCCCGAAGCAACCATGCCCGGTGAGCACCTGCGTGATCCGGAACGAGAGCCTACCGTGGCCGCGGTCCATCCACTGCTCAAGTCGCGGAAGGACCGCCCCGACAGCGCGCTTCCCCACGGCCCCGCTGGAGGATAAATCCTCCTTCCAGCGGGAGACAGCAGCGCGTCGGGCCTGGAGCCGGACCTCTTCGACGCTGGGTCCTGGCTGGGCACCCTCTACAATTCCCTCCTGTCGGAGGGTGCAGCGGTATCTGTATACCGCTGCCTCCACCTCGGCGCAGTAGCGCCAGGGAATTACCCCAGCCAGAACCATAGCCGACTCGTAGGAGACCGTGCGGTACCCCATCACCACCCTGACCGCCGGCCGCCGTTCCACTTTTCGCAAGACACCTTGCGAGCGGCGCGTGGCAGCCAGGTCGGCAGCCCAAACTGGGGCGCCGTATAGGGCCATACTCCGCACGACCCCCATATAGAGTCGGCGCACCTTCTCACTCGGGCCCCGCAGGTTGGGCAATATGCGCGCCAACGCGCCCGCAACACGCTCCAACCTGGGGGCCAACGCGTCGAAGTGGGGTCCGAAACTCCAGTGGCTGTCCAGTCGGAGTCCGAGATACCTCATCTCGGACCCGATCTGGACATCAGCCCCGCCTACCCGGACCAACGCACCGGGCGGAGGGCGGTCCCTACGCCCATGGCAGAAGGCCATGGCCTCAGTCTTGTGGGGAGCCACCTCCAACCCGAGCGCCCGGATCTCGGCAACGACCACCGCCGCACCCAACTCCGCGAGACGGCTGGTCCTCCAGAAATCTCGCCCCACTGCCATCACATGCGTATCATCCGCGAAACAGGTGAGGAAAAGGCCCGGTGGCAGTGGGGCCCTCAGAGCGGGGTCGTACCCCACGATCCACAGGTGCGGCCCGAGAACCGCACCCTGGGGCACGCCCCGCTCCACATTCCAAACCCTCACGGCGCCCGACCGATCGACACACTCTATCGACCTCTCCCGGAGATAGTCCACAATAATATTGCTAACCACCGGGGGGTCCCGGTGTCTTTCAAGCCCCCCCACTATCGCACTATGGGGCAGGGTGTTGAACGCATTCACTATATCCAGTGATATGGCGATCGCCACCCCGCCCCTCGACGTGGCCGACTGGGCGATATTTCTCACCCGCTGTATGGCGTCTATCGTACTTCTCCCCTGCCTGAAACCGAACTGCCAGTCGGCCACGTCGGGACCATCCCGGGAGAGGTGATCCGTTAACCTCCTCGCAATTATTGTCTCGAGGATCTTCCCCACGACATCTAACAAGACGATCGGCCGGTACGCCGAGGGCTCCCCATCGGGTCGCCCCTCCTTTTTTAGGAGGACCAGCCGTCCTCGCTTCCAAGTATCTGGAAACTTACCCAACTTCAGACAGGCGCTGAAGAGGCCTCTCAATCTATCTCCCAAAAATGGGAGTGCCAAGGCCCAAGCCCGGCCCGGGATGCCGTCAGGGCCTGGTGCAGTGTTACGAGCACTGGCCCTCTTGACGGCATAAACGAGCTCCTCGTCAGAGACCCCCATGTCGTCGGTCCACTGAAGGTGTCCCGACGACCCGGGACGCGTCATGGGACTAGGATCCCGGGGAAACAAAGTTTCCACGACGCGCCCCAGTAAATGGGGGTCAAGGCTCTCCGTAACCGGTGGGGCATAAGGCCTTAACTTGCCCATAACTAGCTTGTATGGGCGGCCCCACCGGTCCCGCTCAAGAGAGCCGAGGAACTCGTCCCAGGCTCGGTCCTTGGCCTCCCTGATGGCTTTCTTGTAGGCCGTTACCCCCTCCCGGTAACAGCCCCAAAGTTGCTGCTCCCTCGCGGGGTCGCGGTTGCGTCTCCGTCGGGCGCGCAGGTACCGGCGACGCAGTGGGACGCATGCCTCGCGCAACTGCGCGATGTCCCCCGTCCACCAGTACGCCGCCCGACGGGGGCAAGGGGTGGCCCGGGGCATCGCCACATCGCAGATATCCTGCATGGTGCCCCGGAACCACTGAGCCTCGCCCTCGACGTCCGCGACCTCCCTAGCCGGTGAAGCCGGCCAGCTAACCGCGAGGGCCGCAGCCACCATCTTATCACTATCTAGCCTCTTCAGCGCCCATCTTGGCGGCAGTGGGCGTCCACCCCGGCGGCGCCGGGTCTCGGAGGAGAACTTGATACGTATATATAAATGATCACTCAGTGTTTCAGTCTCCTCCTCGACCCGCCAGCTCGCAACCATGCGCGCGACCTCAGGGGAGCCCCAGGACAAGTCCACCACAGACTCCCCCTGCGGCCGCACGCAGGTGCTCGCCGAGCCCCTGTTAAGTAGCAGGAGCCCTTGCGCCGCCGCCCAGTCCAGTGTTGCCCGGCCTCTCGCGTCGGTCCTCGGGGAACCCCATTCGCGAGCCTTCGCGTTGAAGTCCCCGAGGACCAAAACGCGTTGAGTGGGGCAACGCGACGCTAACTGCCCCACCCTATCGAGCAACTCTTCATACTCTGCGAGAGGCCAGCTGGGTGGTGCGTAAACGCCCACTACCGCCATATCCCCCCATCTGATTGCCACAGCCCCCCTACCCCCTGCAACCGCTGTGCAGGGCGGGGAGCCGGGCTTACCGCGCGATACTATAGCAATAGTCGCCCGGCGGCCCTCCGCGTCCGCGAACCAGTTGGGCTGGTCCGGGACGCGGTAGGGCTCTGCCACTACTCCCAGTGAACAATCCCACTCGGCGAGGGTGTGCAGGAAAACGTCCTGGGCCCCCGCCGAGTGGTTCGCGTTGCTTTGCAAAATGGGGCTCAGCGGCCCCATCACTGACTGCCTTCATCGGCCACCTCCATGGCGCATTCTTCTGCCTGAGTGGCTCGCTGACGATTAGCCACTGCCCCAACGTCTTCTTGCGCCCTGCCCCTTTCTGGGTTCCCCACTCCCTTTTCTGCTTCAGCTTCGCTCCCCTTTTCTGTTACAGGATCGGCTGCCTTCTCCCTTATTGCGGGCTCTGCTGCTCCTTGCGGCTTCGCCTTTTCCGCAGCTTTTCTCCTTCTTGGTGGGGGCGCACACTCTGCCGCCCCCAGCCTATGTTTATCCGGCCGCCCCAGGTCACTGCAGAGAGGACACTTTAATTTATTGCCGCATTCAGCAGCTCTATGCCCCTCCTCTCCGCATGCATAACAGCGGCCTGCCCGGCTCGTCGTCTCACTGCACTGCGATGCTGTGTGCCCTTTCTGCAGGCAGCGGAAGCAGTGCATGGGGCGGGCCGCCAGCACTTCAACCCGCGCCGACGACCACGCAACCTTTACCCTGCCTGCTGCCTCCGCCTTCTTCGCCGCTAGGATGGGGCATCGCACCCATACCGTTCCCATGGAATCTCGCGACCTTCTTATCTCACCGACCTTGATTTCTTGGGGCGTGCAGTCCCCTAACCTTGCCAGAACATCAGCAATCTCCTCCCTCTCTATCGAGTCGTCGAGGTTTAGCAGCCTCAGCTCGGTGGTCTTGGTTGGGTTAGCTACCCTAACCTCCGACTCTTTAAATACCTCCCTCAGCCTTCCTGCTAGGTGCGCTGCCTTAGCTTTCCCCTCTGCACCGGGAACCCCCAACACCAGCCCCCCTGTGACTGCCTTCCTTATCCTTAGATCTTCGATGCCCATTTCCGCCAGTTCCTTGGCTGGCACCGACTCCCTGGCCTTTTTGAGCACCTGGGAATATGTTGTTTGCCCCCCAGGTGCTACCGTAATCGTCACCGCCGCCGTCCTCGGCGGTCGCGGAACTTTAACCCTCTTCCTTGCTGCTGGTTGGGGTGGTTTGTTCCCCGTTGCCCCTGGCTTTGTTTGGGGCCGGTTTGCCGGCTTTTTGACGGCCGGTGGCGCGCTTGCTGCTGCCTGCAGCTGCCGTCTCTCCCGTTGCCTGGCTTTCCTGCCCAGGACTGTGGCCCACGTTTCCTCCTTCGTTCCCTGGTTGTTAGTCACCACCGAGGGGGCGGGCCCCGGGGCAACGCTTCGGGTTGGTCTTTTGGCCGCCTCCGATCCGGTGATGGTCCTCTTCGGGGCCGGCTTAGGCCGCTGTGACGGTTTGGGCTGGGCCCTGCGTTGGGCGCTTCTGCTGTCAGCCCTCTCCCTCTTCTTCCCCCTAAGCTCAGCAGCCAAATCCTCAACTTTTCGGATTAACTGCGCCACCACGGTCTCCAATCCTGCAGCGGGGACCTGAGTCCTGCCCCCCTGTGCCGCCTCCTGCTGCATCGATGCTCCTCTTCTGCTTTGTGGACGGCGTACCGCCTCCTCAGGCCTGCTATCCTGCTCCTGTTGCGGCTCCTCCACCCCCATGGTCACCTCGGGGGTCTCCTCCATCACCTCCACTGGAGACACTAACTCCGGCTGGGGACTGCTTGTGTGAGCCACCAGCCTCCTCTTTGCTGTCTCCCTGCCCGACTCGGAGGACGTCGACAGCACTCGCCTGCGGGTTCTTCTTGCGCCCGTTTCCATCGGCGCTTGTGGGGGCGGCACTACCGCCGCCGGCGCGCCCTTGAGGCGTTCCACCTCCTGCCGAAGGGCCGCCAGGTCCTCAGCCATCCTTCGCCTGTCCTCTTCCGCGACCTTCAAGAGGCTCCTAAGTTGCTCCTTTTCTTCATCCCCCGATGAGGAGCGCGTCGCTGGCACACGGGCCAGTTCCTGCATTCGTCTCTCCACCCCATCACTCTCGGCGGACTGTCTCTTCGCCAGCTCCGTGGTGAGTCCCTCGATGTAGTTCGTCGAGACTCGGAGCTGGCGAACGCTCGCGCCCTTCAAATTGGAGGAGGCCTTTGCTACCCTCCTGATTAGGTTTGTGTACCTAATTAATTCCGCCTGCAGGTCCCTTGTCGTAAGGTGCCTAACCTCCTCCATAACTTCTTCGACATCTGGAATCGGCTTACTGCCCTTGCTAGGCCTAGGCACAGGCCCGCTGAGGTCGAAGGCACTCAGCTCCCTGTCCAGCTCAAGCTCGCGCCGCTTGGCCTCGCTGAGCTTCTCCTTCGCGGCAGCGAGTCCCATGTACTCCCCCGCGGTTGGGGGGCGGCCTCTTCTCTCTCTTTCTCCCGTTCGGCTCGTCCGGGAAAACTCATTCGACATAATCGACGAGTCTGAGTCATACCCGTCCCCCTCGTCGACTGCCGCTTTTCTCCTTGTTTGCCGCCTTGCCGGGACAGGTGTCGAGTCGCGGCTCCGGTCCAGGTTTCGCAGCGGTGCCCGCTCCATTTCCGAAGATCTTCTCGCCCTCGTCTGTCGGATAAATGTTATACCCGACGACTCCGATCCAGAGCGCTCCGCTGTCGGCTCCATCTTTACTGTTCCTGCTGCGGCGGTGGAAGTTGAGCAGGACTCACCTTCTTGGGGTCGGTCGTCCACCCCTCGCACCCTGACTGTGTGCGACTTCAATACCTCGGTGCACCTAACAACGGGTATTGTTAGGGTAGGGCACCCTTCCCTCCTCTTGGCGCTCTCGCCTTCCTCGTTGTGTTGGCCGCTTTTAAAGATGGCGGCCACATCTTGGTTTTTAGATTTAATTGAGCTGTCCATAGTTTTTCCCACGAGCGTGGTCGGAATGGCGGTCACCCCAGGCAGAACCGCCATACCTGGGGAAGCCTGGATACTCGGGGGGGTCGGCAGGTACCCCCGAGGGAACCGTTAGAGACTGCCTCTGCTTAACGTCTGGGCAGCCACGCAGTCCTCGGCACGGTTGCCTTAACACCTTGACTTCAGACGTACAACGCGCCCCGGCCGTCCCCGTTTTCAATCCTCCGTGCGAGCCTTACCGGCTAGGGAGGCCCTGCCAGGGTCCGAAGACCCCGCCGGCATCGCCTCGACACATCATCGGACCTACTTAGAAACGACCGGAGCACCCCTTTTATGCGGACTCGTACCGCAAGGCAGGGGATACCGTGGCCGTATTCCGCCCCGCGAACCACACAGCGGATTTTTTATAGAGGATTACTCCTCGCGAGGCCAGCCGGTTAAGGCAAGCCTCCCCGTTCCTGCGAAACATGACCACAGGCTTACGGTATGAGCATAGGCCCTCCCTAAACTGGAGGACCCGCCGTTCTCCCGTTAGCATAGAGGCCCTCACCCTTGGGAAGCCAATCGCCGAAGCGATTGATTTCCGAAGGGCATAGAGTGCCTCTATCCCAGCGTACACCACGAGGAGGTGGGAGATCCGACTTGTGGCACACTGCCACCATTCGCACGCCACTCCAGTCAGACCTGCACATGCGCATTCGGGCTTACTACTGCGCATGGGCACACGGGCTCACTAGTGCGCATGCGCACTCGTGGTCACTACAGCGCATGCGCACACCGGGTCAGACCTGCATATGCGCACTCGAGCTCACTCCTGCGCATGCGCACACGGGCGCACTACTGCGCATGCGCACTCGGGGTCACTACTGCGGATGCGCGCTCCGGCTCACTACTGTGGATGCGCGCTCGGGCTCGCTACTGCACATGCGCACTCGGGGTCACTACTGCGGATGCGTAATAGGGCTCACTACTGCTCATGCGTACTCGGGGTGAGTACTGCGCATGCGCACTCGGGCTCACTACTGTGGATGCGCGCTCTGGGTCACTAGTGTGGATGCGCAATCGGGCTCACTACTGCTCATGCGTACTCGGAGTCACTACTGCGGATGCGCAATCGGGCTCAGACCTGCACATGCGCACACGGACTCGTTACTGTGGTTGCGCACTCGGGCTCACTACTGTGGATGCCCGCTCGGGCTCACTACTGCGCATGGGCACACGGGCTCACTACTGCGCATGCGCGCACGGGCCCACTACTGCGCACGCGCACCCGAGCTCTCTACTGCACATGCGCACTCCGACTCACTACTGCGGATGCATGCTCGGGCTCACTACTGCTCATGCGCACTCGGGCTCACTACTGCAGATGCGCGCTCGGGCTCACTACTGTGCATACGCACTCGGGGTCACTACTGCGGATGCGAAATCGGGCTCACTACTGCGCTTGCGTACTCGGGGACACTACTGCGGATGCGTAATCGGGCTCACTACTGCGCTTGCGTACTCGGGGACACTACTGCGGATGCGTAATCGGGCTCACTACTGCGCATGCGCACTCGGGGTCACTACTGTTCATGCGCACTCGGCCTCACTACTGCTCATGCGTACTCGGGGTCACTACTGCGCATGCGCGCTCGGGCTCACTACAGCGGATGCGAAATCGGGCTCACTACTGTGCTTGCGCGCTCGGGGACACTACTGCGGATGCGTAATCGGGCTCACTACTGCGCATACGCACGCGGGGTCACTACTGCTCATGCGTACTCGGACTCACTACTGCGCATGCGCACTCCGGCTCAGACCTGATCATGCGCACACGGACTCACTACTACGAATGCGCAATTGGGCTCACTACTGTGCATGCGCACTCGGGGTCACTATTGCGGATGCGTAATCGGGCTCACTACTGCGCATGCGCACACGGACTCGCTACTGTGGATGCGTAATCGGGCTCACTACTGCGAATGCGCACACGGCCTCGCTACTGCGCATGGGCAGTCCGGATCACACCTGCGCATATGCACTCAAGCTCACTTCTGCGCATGCGCACACGGGCGCACTACAGCGAATGCGCGCACGGGCTCACTACTGCGCATGCGCACTCGGTCTCACTACTGCTGGTGCGCGCTCGGGCTCACTACTGCGCATGCGAGCAATCGGGCTCACTACTGCCCACGCGCACTCCAGTCAGACCTGCACATGCGCATTCGGGCTTACTACTGCGCATGGGCACACGGGCTCACTAGTGCGCATGCGCACTCGTGGTCACTACAGCGCATGCGCACACCGGGTCAGACCTGCATATGCGCACTCGAGCTCACTCCTGCGCATGCGCACACGGGCGCACTACTGCGCATGCGCACTCGGGGTCACTACTGCGGATGCGCGCTCCGGCTCACTACTGTGGATGCGCGCTCGGGCTCGCTACTGCACATGCGCACTCGGGGTCACTACTGCGGATGCGTAATAGGGCTCACTACTGCTCATGCGTACTCGGGGTGAGTACTGCGCATGCGCACTCGGGCTCACTACTGTGGATGCGCGCTCGGGGTCACTAGTGTGGATGCGCAATCGGGCTCACTACTGCTCATGCGTACTCGGAGTCACTACTGCGGATGCGCAATCGGGCTCAGACCTGCACATGCGCACACGGACTCGTTACTGTGGTTGCGCACTCGGGCTCACTACTGTGGATGCCCGCTCGGGCTCACTACTGCGCATGGGCACACGGGCTCACTACTGCGCATGCGCGCACGGGCCCACTACTGCGCACGCGCACCCGAGCTCTCTACTGCACATGCGCACTCCGACTCACTACTGCGCATGCGCGCTCGGGCTCACTACTGCTCATGCGCACTCGGCCTCACTACTGCTCATGCGCACTCGGGCTCACTACTGCAGATGCGCGCTCGGGCTCACTACTGTGCATACGCACTCGGGGTCACTACTGCGGATGCGAAATCGGGCTCAGTACTGCGCTTGCGTACTCGGGGACACTACTGCGGATGCGTAATCGGGCTCACTACTGCGCATGCGCACTCGGGGTCACTACTGTTCATGCGCACTCGGCCTCACTACTGCTCATGCGTACTCGGGGTCACTACTGCGCATGCGCGCTCGGGCTCACTACAGCGGATGCGAAATCGGGCTCACTACTGCGCTTGCGCGCTCGGGGACACTACTGCGGATGCGTAATCGGGCTCACTACTGCGCATACGCACGCGGGGTCACTACTGCTCATGCGTACTCGGACTCACTACTGCTCATGCGTACTCGGGGTCACTACTGCGCATGCGCTCTCGGGCTCACTACTGCGGATGCGTAATCGGGCTCACCACTGCGCACGCACACTCGGGGTCACTACTGCGCATGCGCACACGGGATCACTACTGCGCATGCGCACGCCGGCTCAGACCTGCCCATGCGCACTCGGGCACACCACTGCGAATGACCACACGGCCTCACTACTGCGCAAGGGCAGTCCGGATCACACCTGCGCATACGCACTCGAGCTCACTACCGCGGATGCTCGCTCGGGCTCACTACTGCGCATGCGCGCAATCGGGCTCTCTACTGAGCATGCGCAATCGGGCTCACTACTGCGCTTGCACACTCGGGGTCACTACTGCGCATGCGCACAAGGTCTCACTACTGCGGGTGCTCGCTCGGGCTCACTACTGCGCATGCGAGCAATCGGGCTCACTACTGCGCACGCGCACTCCAGTCAGACCTGCACATGCGCATTCGGGCTTACTGCTGCGAATGGGCACACGGGCTCACTACTGCACATGCGCACTCGTGGTCACTACAGCGCATGCGCACACCGGGTCAGACCTGCATATGCGTACTCGAGCTCACTCCTGCGCATGTGCACACGGGCGCACTACTGTGGATGCGCAATCGGGCTCACTACTGCGCATATGCGCTCGCGGTCGCTACTGTGCTTGCGCACTCGGGGTCACTACTGCAGACGCGCATCCGGGTTCGCTACTGCGCATGCACACATGGGCTCATTACTGTGCATGCGCAATCGGGGTCACTACTGCGCATGCGCACTCGGGGTCATTACTGCGGATGGGTAATCGGGCTCACTACTGCGCATTGGCACTAGGGGTCACTACTGCGCATGCGCACACGGGCTCACTACTGCGCATGTGCGCACGGGTTCACTACTGCGCATGCGCACTCCGACTCACTACTGCTCAGGCGCAATCGGGCTCACTACTGCGGATGCGCGCTCGGGCTCACTACTGCGTATGCGCACACGGGCTCAGACCTGCACATGCGCATTCGAGCTCACTTCTGTGCATGCGCACACCTGCGCACTACTGCGCATTCGCACTCGGGGTCACTACTGCGGATGCGTAATCGGGGTCACTACTGTTCATGCGTACTCGGGGTGAGTACTGCGCATGCGCACTCGGGCTCACTACTGTGGATGCGCGCTCGGGCTCACTACTGCGCATGCGCACTCGGGGTCACTACTGCGGATGCGTAGTCGAGCTCACTACTGCTCATGCGTACTCGGGGTGAGTACTGCACATGTGCACTCGTGCTCACTACTGTGGATGCGCGCTCGGGCTCACTACTGCGCATGCGCACTCGGGCACACTACTGCGGATGCGTAATCGGGCTCACTACTGCACATGCGCACTCGGGGTCACTACTGCTCATGCGCACTCGGACTCACTACTGCTCATGCGTACTCGGGGTCACTACTGCGGATGCGTAATCGGGCGCACTACTGCGCTTGCGCACTCGGGGACACTACTGCGGATGCGTAATCGGGCTCACTACTGCGCATTGGCGCTCGCGGTCACTACTGTGCACGCGAGCTCGGGGTCGCTACTACGCATGCGCACTCGTGGTCACTACAGCGCATGCGCACACCGGGTCAGACCTGCACATGCGCACTCGAGCTCACTCCTGCGCATGCGCACACGGGCGCACTACTGCGCATGCGCACTCGGGGTCACTACTGCGGATGCGCGCTCCGGCTCACTACTGTGGATGCGCGCTCGGGCTCGCTACTGCACATGCGCACTCGGGGTCACTACTGCGGATGCGTAATAGGGCTCACTACTGCTCATGCGTACTCGGGGTGAGTACTGCGCATGCGCACTCGGGCTCACTACTGTGGATGCGCGCTCGGGGTCACTAGTGTGGATGCGCAATCGGGCTCACTACTGCTCATGCGTACTCGGAGTCACTACTGCGGATGCGCAATCGGGCTCAGACCTGCACATGCGCACACGGACTCGTTACTGTGGTTGCGCACTCGGGCTCACTACTGTGGATGCCCGCTCGGGCTCACTACTGCGCATGGGCACACGGGCTCACTACTGCGCATGCGCGCACGGGCCCACTACTGCGCACGCGCACCCGAGCTCTCTACTGCACATGCGCACTCCGACTCACTACTGCGCATGCGCGCTCGGGCTCACTACTGCTCATGCGCACTCGGCCTCACTACTGCTCATGCGCACTCGGGCTCACTACTGCAGATGCGCGCTCGGGCTCACTACTGTGCATACGCACTCGGGGTCACTACTGCGGATGCGAAATCGGGCTCACTACTGCGCTTGCGTACTCGGGGACACTACTGCGGATGCGTAATCGGGCTCACTACTGCGCATGCGCACTCGGGGTCACTACTGTTCATGCGCACTCGGACTCACTACTGCTCATGCGTACTCGGGGTCACTACTGCGCATGCGCTCTCGGGCTCACTACTGCGCATGCGCGCACGGGCTCACTACTGCGCATGCGCACTCCGAATCAGACCTGATCATGCCCACACGGACTCACTACTACGAATGCGCAATTGGGCTCACTACTGTGCATGCGCACTCGGGGTCATTATTGCGGATGCGTAATCGGGCTCACTACAGCGCTTGCGCGCTCGGGGACACTACTGCGGATGCGTAATCGGGCTCACTACTGCGCATGCGCACTCCGGGTCACTATTGTTCATGCGCACTCGGGCTCACTACTGCGCATGCGCGCACGGGCTCACTACTGCGCATGCGCACTCCGGCTCAGACCTGATCATGCGCACACGGACTCACTACTACGAATGCGCAATTGGGCTCACTACTGTGCATGCGCACTCGGGGTCACTATTGCGGATGCGTAATCGGGCTCACTACTGCGCATGCGCACACGGACTCGCTACTGTGGATGCGTAATCGGGCTCACTACTGCGAATGCGCACACGGCCTCACTACTGCGCATGGGCAGTCCGGATCACACCTGCGCATATGCACTCAAGCTCACTTCTGCGCATGCGTACACGGGCGCACTACAGCGAATGCGCGCACGGGCTCACTACTGCGCATGCGCACTCGGTCTCACTACTGCTGGTGCGCGCTCGGGCTCACTACTGCGCATGCGAGCAATCGGGCTCACTACTGCCCACGCGCACTCCAGTCAGACCTGCACATGCGCATTCGGGCTTACTACTGCGCATGGGCACACGGGCTCACTAGTGCGCATGCGCACTCGTGGTCACTACAGCGCATGCGCACACCGGGTCAGACCTGCATATGCGCACTCGAGCTCACTCCTGCGCATGCGCACACGGGCGCACTACTGCGCGTGCGCACTCGGGGTCACTACTGCGGATGCGCGCTCCGGCTCACTACTGTGGATGCGCGCTCGGGCTCGCTACTGCACATGCGCACTCGGGGTCACTACTGCGGATGCGTAATAGGGCTCACTACTGCTCATGCGTACTCGGGGTGAGTACTGCGCATGCGCACTCGGGCTCAATACTGTGGATGTGCGCTCGGGCTCACTACTGCGCATGCGCACTCGGGGACACTACAGCGGATGCGTAATCGGCATCACTACTGCGCATGCGCACTCGGGGTCACTACTGCTCATGCGCACTCGGACTCACTACTGCTAATGCGTACTCGGGGTCACTACTGCGGATGCGTAATCGGGCTCACTACTGCGCTTGCGCACTCGGGGACCCTACTGCGGATGCGTAATCGGGCTCACTACTGCGCATGCGCACTCGGGGTCACTACTGCTCATGCGCACTCGGACTCACTATTGCTCATGCGTACTCGGGGTCACTACTGCGCATGCGCACACGGGCTCACTACTGCGGATGCGCACTCCAGTCAGACCTGCACATGCGCACTCGGGCTTACTACTGCGCATGGGCACACGGGCTCACTACTGCGCATGGGCAGTCCGGATCACACCTGCGCATATGCACTCAAGCTTACTTCTGCGCATGCGCACACGGGCGCACTACAGCGAATGCGCGCACGGGCTCACTACTGCGCATGCGCACTCGGTCTCACTACTGCTGGTGCGCGCTCGGGCTCACTACTGCGCATGCGAGCAATCGGGCTCACTACTGCCCACGCGCACTCCAGTCAGACCTGCACATGCGCATTCGGGCTTACTACTGCGCATGGGCACACGGGCTCACTAGTGCGCATGCGCACTCGTGGTCACTACAGCGCATGCGCACACCGGGTCAGACCTGCATATGCGCACTCGAGCTCACTCCTGCGCATGCGCACACGGGCGCACTACTGCGCATGCGCACTCGGGGTCACTACTGCGGATGCGCGCTCCGGCTCACTACTGTGGATGCGCGCTCGGGCTCGCTACTGCACATGCGCACTCGGGGTCACTACTGCGGATGCGTAATAGGGCTCACTACTGCTCATGCGTACTCGGGGTGAGTACTGCGCATGCGCACTCGGGCTCACTACTGTGGATGCGCGCTCGGGGTCACTAGTGTGAATGCGCAATCGGGCTCACTACTGCTCATGCGTACTCGGAGTCACTACTGCGGATGCGCAATCGGGCTCAGACCTGCACATGCGCACACGGACTCGTTACTGTGGATGCGCACTCGGGCTCACTACTGTGGATGCCCGCTCGGGCTCACTACTGCGCATGGGCACACGGGCTCACTACTGCGCATGGGCACACGGGCTCACTACTGCGCATGCGCACTCGTGGTCACTACAGCGCATGCGCACACCGGGTCAGACCTGCATATGCGCACTCGAGCTCACTACTGCGCATGCGCACTCGGGGTCACTATTGCGGATGCGTAATAGGGCTCACTACTGCGCATGCGCACACGAGCTCTCTACTGCACATGCGCACTCCGACTCACTACTGCGGATGCGCGCTCGGGCTCATTACTGCTCATGCGCACTCGGCCTCACTACTGCTCATGCGCATTTGGGCTCGCAACTGCGAATGCGCGCTCGGGCTCACTACTGCGCATGCGCGCAATCGGGCTCACTACTGCCCATGCGCACTCGGGCTCACTACTGCGCATTTGCACACGGGCTCACTACTGTGCATGCGCACTCGGGCTCAGTATTGTGCATGCGCACTCTGGGTGGCTACTGCTCATGCGCACTCGGGGTCACTACTGCTCATGCGCACTCGGACTCACTGCTGCGGATGCGCAATCGCGCTCGCTAATGCGCATGCGCGCTCGGGGTCACTACTGCTCCTGCGCACTCGGACTCACTACTGCGCATACGCACTCCGGCTCGGACCTGTCCATGCGCACTCGAGCTCACCACTGCGCATGCGCACACGGGCTCACTACTGCGCATGCGCGCAATGGGCTCAGTACTGCGCATGCGCACTCCAGTCGGACCTGCACATGCGCACACGGACTCACCACTGCGCATGCGCGCACGGGCTCACTACTGTGCATGCGCACTCGGGATCACTACTGCGGATTGGTAAGCGGGCTCACTACTGCGCATGCGCATTCGGGGTCACTACTGCGCATGCGTAATCGGGCTCACTACTGCTCATGCGCACTCGGGGTGAGTACTGCGCATGCGCACTCGGGCTCACTACTGTGGATGCGCGATCGGGCTCACTACTGCGCATGCGCACTCGGGGACACTATTGCGGATGCATAATCGGGCTCACTACTGCACATGCGCACTCGCGGTCACTACTGCTCATGCGCACTCGGACTCACTACTGCTCATGCGTACTCGGGGTCACTATTGCGCATGCGCACTCGGACTCACTACTGCGCATGCGCACTCGGGGTCACTACTGCGGATGCGTAATCGGCCTCACTACTGCTCACGCGCACTCGGACTCACAGCTGCGGATGCGCGCTCGGGGTCACTACTGCTCCTGCGCACTCGGACTCACTACTGCGCATACGCACTCCGGCTCGGACCTGCCCATGCGCACTCAAGCTCACCAGTGCGCATGCGCACACAGGCTCACTACTGCGCATGCGCACTCGGGGTCACTACTGCGGATTCGTAAGCGGGCTCACTACTGCGCATGCGCACACGGGCTCACTACTGCGCATGCGCGCACGGGCTCACTACTGCGCATGCGCGCAATCGGCCTCACTACTGCGCATGGGCAGTCCGGCTCACACCTGCACATACGCACTCGAGCTCACTACTGCGCATGCGCACTCCAGTCAGACCTGCACATGCGCACTCGGGCTTACTACTGCGCATGGGCACATGGGCTCACTACTGCGCATGCTCACTCGGGGTGACTACTGCTCATGCGCACTCGGACTCACTACTGCGCATGCGCACACGGGCTCACTACTGTGCATGCGCACTCGGGCTCAGTATTGTGCATGCGCACTCGGGGTGGCTACTGATCATGCGCACTCGGGGACACTACTGCTCATGCGCACTCGGACTCACTGCTGCGGATGCGCAATCGCGCTCGCCAATGCGCATGCGCGCTCGGGGTCACTACTGCTCCTGCGCACTCGGACTCACTACTGCGCATACGCACTCCGGCTCGGACTGCCCATGCGCACTCGAGCTCACCACTGCGCATGCGCACACGGGCTCACTACTGCGCATGCGCGCAATCGCGCTCAGTACTGCGCATGCGCACTCCAGTCGGACCTGCACATGCGCACACGGACTCACCACTGCACATGCGCGCACGGGCTCACTACTGTGCATGCGCACTCGGGGTCACTACTGCGAATGCGCACACGGCATCACTACTGCGCATGGGCAGTCCGGATCACACCTGCACATACGCACTCGAGCTCACTTCTGCGCATGCGCACACGGGCGCACTACAGCGAATGCGCGCACCGGCTCACTACTGCGCATGCGCACTCGGTCTCACTACTGCGGATGCGCGCTCGGGCTGACTACTGCGCATGCGAGCAGTCGGGCTCACTACTGCGCACGCGCACTCCAGTCAGACCTGCACATGCGCATTCGGGCTTACTACTGCGCATGGGCACACGGGCTCACTACTGCGCATGCGCACTCGTGGTCACTACAGCGCATGCGCACACCGGGTCAGACCTGCATATGCGCACTCGAGCTCACTCCTGCGCATGCGCACACGGGCGCACAACTGCGCATGCGCACTCGGGGTCACTACTGCGGATGCGAGCTCCGGCTCACTACTGTGGATGCGCGCTCGGGCTCACTACTGCGCATGCGCACTCGGGGTCGCTACTACGCATGCGCACTCGGGCTCACTACTGCGCATGCGCGCACGGGCGCACTACTGCCCATGCGCACTCGGGCTCACTATTGCGCATGCGCACTCGGGGTCACTACTGCGGATGCGTAATCGGCCTCACTACTGCTCATGCGCACTCGGACTCACAGCTGCGGATGCGCGCTCGGGGTCACTACTGCTACTGCGCACTCGTACTCACTACTGCGCATACGCACTCCGGCTCGGACCTGCCCATGCGCACTCGAGCTCACCACTGCGCATGCGCACACAGGCTCACTACTGCGCATGCGCACTCGGGGTCACTACCGCGGATTCGTAAGCGGGCTCACTACTGCGCATGCGCACACGGGCTCACTACTACGCATGCGCGCACGGGCTCACTACTGCGCATGCGCGCAATCGGCCTCAGTACTGCGCATGCGCACTCCAGTCAGACCTGCACATGCGCACACGGACTCACCACTGCGCATGCGCGCACGGGCTAACTACTGTGCATGCGCACTCGGGATCACTACTGCGGATTCGTAAGCGGGCTCACTACTGCGCATGCGCACTCGGACTCACTACTGCTCATGCGTACTCGGTGTCAGTACTGCGCATGCGCATTTGGGCTCGCAACTGCGAATGCGCGCTCGGGCTCACTACTGCGCATGCGCGCAATCGGGCTCACTACTGCCCATGCGCACTCGGGCTCACTACTGCGCATTTGCACACGGGCTCACTACTGTGCATGCGCACTCGGGCTCAGTATTGTGCATGCGCACTCTGGGTGGCTACTGCTCATGCGCACTCGGGGTCACTACTGCTCATGCGCACTCGGACTCACTGCTGCGGATGCGCAATCGCGCTCGCTAATGCGCATGCGCGCTCGGGGTCACTACTGCTCCTGCGCACTCGGACTCACTACTGCGCATACGCACTCCGGCTCGGACCTGCTCATGCGCACTCGAGCTCACCACTGCGCATGCGCACACAGGCTCACTACTGCGCATGCGCACTCGGGGTCACTACTGCGGATTCGTAAGCGGGCTCACTACTGCGCATGCGCACACGGGCTCACTACTACGCATGCGCGCACGGGCTCACTACTGCGCATGCGCGCAATCGGCCTCAGTACTGCGCATGCGCACTCCAGTCAGACCTGCACATGCGCACACGGACTCACCACTGCGCATGCGCGCACGGGCTAACTACTGTGCATGCGCACTCGGGATCACTACTGCGGATTCGTAAGCGGGCTCACTACTGCGCATGCGCACTCGGACTCACTACTGCTCATGCGCACTCGGTCTCACTACTGCGGGTGCGCGCTCGGACACATTACTGCTCATGCGCACTCGGGGTCACTACTGCGCACGCGCACTCGGGCTCACTACTGCGCATGCGCACGCGGGCGCACTACTGCGCATGCGCGCTCGGGCTCACTACTGCACATGTGTACAGGGGCTCACTACTGTGCATGCGCACTCGGGGTCACTACTGTGCATGCGCACTCGGGGTCACTACTGCCCATTCGCACTGGGACTAACTACTGCGGATGCGCAATCGGGCCCACTACTGTGCATGCGCACTCGGTGTCACTACTGCTCATGCTGACCCGGACTCACTACTGCTCATGCGCACTCGGGGTCACTACTGCGGATGCACGCTCGGGCTCACCACTGCGCATGCGCACACGGGCTCACTACTGCGCATGCGCGCACGGGCTCACTACTGTGCATGCGCATTCGGGGTCGCTACTGCTCATGCGTACTCGGGGTCACCACTGCTCATGCGCACGCGGACTCACTGCTGCGGATGCGCAATCGCGCTCGCTAATGCGCATGCGCGCTCGGGGTCACTACTGCTCCTGCGCACTCGGACTCACTACTGCGCATACGCACTCCGGCTCGGACCTGCCCACGCGCACTCGAGCTCACCACAGCGCATGCGCACACGGGCTCACTACTGCGCATGCGCAATCGGGCTCACTACTGCTCATACGCACTCGGCGTCACTACTGCGCATGCGAACTCGGGCTCACTACTGCGCATGCGCACACCTGCTCAGACCTGTACATGCGCACTCGAGCTCACTTCTGCGCATGCGCACACGGGCGCACTACTGTGCATGCGCACTCGGGGTCATTACTGCTCATGCGCACTCGGACTCACTGCTGCTCATACGCACTCGGCGTCACTACTGCGCATGCGCACTCGGGCTCACTACTGCGGATGCGCGTTCGAGCTCACTTCTGCGCATGCGCACACGGGCGCACTACTGCGCATGCGCGCACGGTCTTACTACTGCGCATGCGCACTCGGGGTCACTACTGCGGATGCGCACACGGGCTCTCTACTGCACATGCGCACTCGGAACCGCTACTGCGGATGCGCGCTCGGGCTCACTACTGCACATGCGCACTCGGGGTCAATACTGCGCATGCGCACACGGGCTCACTACTGCGCATGCGCACTCGGACTCACTACTGCGGATGCGCGCTCGGGCTCACTACTGCACATGCGCACTCGGGATCACTACTGCGGATGCGTAATCGGGCACACTACTGCACATGCGCACTCGGGGTCACTACTGCGGATGCGTAATCGGCCTCACTACTGCTCATGCGCACTCGGACTCACAGCTGCGGATGCGCGCTCGGGGTCACTACTGCTCCTGCGCACTCGGACTCACTACTGCGCATACGCACTCCGGCTCGGACCTGCCCATGCGCACTCGAGCTCACCACTGCGCATGCGCACACGGGCTCACTACTGGGCATGCGCACTCGGGGTCACTACTGCGCATGCGCACACGGGCTCACTACTGGGCATGCGCACTCGGGGTCACTACTGCGCATGCGCACACGGGCGCACTACTGTGCATGCGCACTCGGACTCAGTATTGTGCATGCGCACTCTGGGTGGCTACTGCTCATGCGCACTCGGGGTCACTACTGCTCATGCGCACTCGGACTCACTGCTGCGGATGCGCGCTCGGGGTCACTACTGCTACTGCGCACTCG
Source organism: Megachile leachella (assembly GCA_963576845.1). NCBI lineage: Eukaryota > Metazoa > Arthropoda > Insecta > Hymenoptera > Megachilidae > Megachile > Megachile leachella. Next base: position 586,841 of record CAUYWW010000227.1, on the reverse strand, counting down.
TACTCACTACTGCGCATACGCACTCCGGCTCGGACCTGCCCATGCGCACTCGAGCTCACCACTGCGCATGCGCACACAGGCTCACTACTGCGCATGCGCACTCGGGGTCTCTACCGCGGATTCGTAAGCGGGCTCACTACTGCGCATGCGCACACGGGCTCACTACTACGCATGCGCGCACGGGCTCACTACTGCGCATGCGCGCAATCGGCCTCAGTACTGCGCATGCGCACTCCAGTCAGACCTGCACATGCGCACACGGACTCACCACTGCGCATGCGCGCACGGGCTAACTACTGTGCATGCGCACTCGGGATCACTACTGCGGATTCGTAAGCGGGCTCACTACTGCGCATGCGCACTCGGACTCACTACTGCTCATGCGTACTCGGTGTCAGTACTGCGCATGCGCATTTGGGCCCGCAACTGCGAATGCGCGCTCGGGCTCACTACTGCGCATGCGCGCAATCGGGCTCACTACTGCCCATGCGCACTCGGGCTCACTACTGCGCATTTGCACACGGGCTCACTACTGTGCATGCGCACTCGGGCTCAGTATTGTGCATGCGCACTCTGGGTGGCTACTGCTCATGCGCACTCGGGGTCACTACTGCTCATGCGCACTCGGACTCACTGCTGCGGATGCGCAATCGCGCTCGCTAATGCGCATGCGCGCTCGGGGTCACTACTGCTCCTGCGCACTCGGACTCACTACTGCGCATACGCACTCCGGCTCGGACCTGCTCATGCGCACTCGAGCTCACCACTGCGCATGCGCACACAGGCTCACTACTGCGCATGCGCACTCGGGGTCACTACTGCGGATTCGTAAGCGGGCTCACTACTGCGCATGCGCACACGGGCTCACTACTACGCATGCGCGCACGGGCTCACTACTGCGCATGCGCGCAATCGGCCTCAGTACTGCGCATGCGCACTCCAGTCAGACCTGCACATGCGCACACGGACTCACCACTGCGCATGCGCGCACGGGCTAACTACTGTGCATGCGCACTCGGGGTCACTACTGCTCATGCGCACTCGGACTCACTGCTGCGGATGCGCAATCGCGCTCGCTAATGCGCATGCGCGCTCGGGGTCACTACTGCTCCTGCGCACTCGGACTCACTACTGCGCATACGCACTCCGGCTCGGACCTGTCCATGCGCACTCGAGCTCACCACTGCGCATGCGCACACGGGCTCACTACTGCGCATGCGCGCAATGGGCTCAGTACTGCGCATGCGCACTCCAGTCGGACCTGCACATGCGCACACGGACTCACCACTGCGCATGCGCGCACGGGCTCACTACTGTGCATGCGCACTCGGGATCACTACTGCGGATTGGTAAGCGGGCTCACTACTGCGCATGCGCATTCGGGGTCACTACTGCGCATGCGTAATCGGGCTCACTACTGCTCATGCGCACTCGGGGTGAGTACTGCGCATGCGCACTCGGGCTCACTACTGTGGATGCGCGATCGGGCTCACTACTGCGCATGCGCACTCGGGGACACTATTGCGGATGCATAATCGGGCTCACTACTGCACATGCGCACTCGCGGTCACTACTGCTCATGCGCACTCGGACTCACTACTGCTCATGCGTACTCGGGGTCACTATTGCGCATGCGCACTCGGACTCACTACTGCGCATGCGCACACGGGGTCACTACTGCGGATGCGTAATCGGCCTCACTACTGCTCACGCGCACTCGGACTCACAGCTGCGGATGCGCGCTCGGGGTCACTACTGCTCCTGCGCACTCGGACTCACTACTGCGCATACGCACTCCGGCTCGGACCTGCCCATGCGCACTCAAGCTCACCAGTGCGCATGCGCACACAGGCTCACTACTGCGCATGCGCACTCGGGGTCACTACTGCGGATTCGTAAGCGGGCTCACTACTGCGCATGCGCACACGGGCTCACTACTGCGCATGCGCGCACGGGCTCACTACTGCGCATGCGCGCAATCGGCCTCACTACTGCGCATGGGCAGTCCGGCTCACACCTGCACATATGCACTCGAGCTCACTACTGCGCATGCGCACTCCAGTCAGACCTGCACATGCGCACTCGGGCTTACTACTGCGCATGGGCACATGGGCTCACTACTGCGCATGCTCACTCGGGGTGACTACTGCTCATGCGCACTCGGACTCACTACTGCGCATGCGCACACGGGCTCACTACTGTGCATGCGCACTCGGGCTCAGTATTGTGCATGCGCACTCGGGGTGGCTACTGATCATGCGCACTCGGGGACACTACTGCTCATGCGCACTCGGACTCACTGCTGCGGATGCGCAATCGCGCTCGCCAATGCACATGCGCGCTCGGGGTCACTACTGCTCCTGCGCACTCGGACTCACTACTGCGCATACGCACTCCGGCTCGGACTGCCCATGCGCACTCGAGCTCACCACTGCGCATGCGCGCACGGGCTCACTACTGTGCATGCGCACTCGGGGTCACTACTGCGAATGCGCACACGGCATCACTACTGCGCATGGGCAGTCCGGATCACACCTGCACATACGCACTCGAGCTCACTTCTGCGCATGCGCACACGGGCGCACTACAGCGAATGCGCGCACCGGCTCACTACTGCGCATGCGCACTCGGTCTCACTACTGCGGATGCGCGCTCGGGCTGACTACTGCGCATGGGCACACGGGCTCACTACTGCGCATGCGCACTCGGGGTCACTACTGCGGATGCGCGCTCCGGCTCACTACTGTGGATGCGCGCTCGGGCTCACTACTGCGCATGCGCACTCGGGGTCGCTACTACGCATGCGCACTCGGGCTCACTACTGCGCATGCGCGCACGGGCGCACTACTGCCCATGCGCGCACGGGCTCACTACTGCGCTTGCGCACTCGGGGTCACTATTGCGGATGCGTAATAGGGCTCACTACTGCGCATGCGCACACGAGCTCTCTACTGCACATGCGCACTCCGACTCACTACTGCGGATGCGCGCTCGGGCTCATTACTGCTCATGCGCACTCGGCCTCACTACTGCTCATGCGCACTCGGGCTCACTACTGCGGATGCGCGCTCGGGCTCACTACTGCGTATGCGCACACGGGCTCACTACTGCGCATGCGCGCACGGCCTCAACTCTGCGCATGTGCACACGAGCTCTCTACTGCACATGCGCACACCTGCGCACTACTGCGCATTCGCACTCGGGGTCACTACTGCGGATGCGTAATCGGGCTCACTACTGCTCATGCGTACTCGAGGTGAGTACTGCGCATGCGCACTCGGGCTCACTACTGTGGATGCGCGCTCGGGCTCACTACTGCGCATGGGCACACGGGCTCACTACTGCGCATGCGCGCACGGGCTCAGTATTGTGTATGCGCACTCGGGGTCGCTACTGCTCATGCGCACTCGGGGTCACTACTGCTCATGCGCACTCGGACTCACTGCTGCGGATGCGCAATCGCGCTCGCTAATGCGCATGCGCGCTCCGGGTCACTACTGCTCCTGCGCACACGGGCTCACTACTGTGCATGCGCACTCGGGCTCACTACTGTGCATGCGCATTCGGGGTCGCTACTGCTCATGCGCACTCGGGGTCACCACTGCTCATGCGCACTCGCACTCACTGCTGCGGATGCGCAATCGCGCTCGCTAATGCGCATGCGCGCCCGGGGTCACTACTGCTCCTGCGCACTCGGACTCACTACTGCGCATACGCACTCCGGCTCGGACCTGCCCATGCGCACTCGAGCTCACCACTGCGCATGCGCACACGGGCTCACTACTGCGCATGCGCAATCGGGCTTTCTACTGTGTATGAGCACTCGGGCTCACTACTGCGCATGCGCACTCGGTCTCACTACTGTGCATGCGCACTCGGGGTCACTACTAAGGATGCGAAATCGGGCTCACTACTGCGCTTGCGCACTCGGGGACACTACTGCGGATGCGTAATCGGGCTCACTACTGCGCATACGCACTCGGGGTCACTACTGCTCATGCGCACTCGGACTCACTACTGCGCATACGCACTCCGGCTCGGACCTGCCCATGCGCACTCGAGCTCACCACTGCGCATGCGCACACGGGCTCACTACTGGGCATGCGCACTCGGGGTCACTACTGCGCATGCGCACACGGGCTCACTACTGGGCATGCGCACTCGGGGTCACTACTGCGCATGCGCACACGGGCGCACTACTGTGCATGCGCACTCGGACTCAGTATTGTGCATGCGCACTCTAGGTGGCTACTGCTCATGCGCACTCGGGGTCACTACTGCTCATGCGCACTCGGACTCACTGCTGCGGATGCGCGCTCGGGGTCACTACTGCTACTGCGCACTCGTACTCACTACTGCGCATACGCACTCCGGCTCGGACCTGCCCATGCGCACTCGAGCTCACCACTGCGCATGCGCACACAGGCTCACTACTGCGCATGCGCACTCGGGGTCACTACCGCGGATTCGTAAGCGGGCTCACTACTGCGCATGCGCACACGGGCTCACTACTACGCATGCGCGCACGGGCTCACTACTGCGCATGCGCGCAATCGGCCTCAGTACTGCGCATGCGCACTCCAGTCAGACCTGCACATGCGCACACGGACTCACCACTGCGCATGCGCGCACGGGCTAACTACTGTGCATGCGCACTCGGGATCACTACTGCGGATTCGTAAGCGGGCTCACTACTGCGCATGCGCACTCGGACTCACTACTGCTCATGCGTACTCGGTGTCAGTACTGCGCATGCGCATTTGGGCTCGCAACTGCGAATGCGCGCTCGGGCTCACTACTGCGCATGCGCGCAATCGGGCTCACTACTGCCCATGCGCACTCGGGCTCACTACTGCGCATTTGCACACGGGCTCACTACTGTGCATGCGCACTCGGGCTCAGTATTGTGCATGCGCACTCTGGGTGGCTACTGCTCATGCGCACTCGGGGTCACTACTGCTCATGCGCACTCGGACTCACTGCTGCGGATGCGCAATCGCGCTCGCTAATGCGCATGCGCGCTCGGGGTCACTACTGCTCCTGCGCACTCGGACTCACTACTGCGCATACGCACTCCGGCTCGGACCTGCTCATGCGCACTCGAGCTCACCACTGCGCATGCGCACACAGGCTCACTACTGCGCATGCGCACTCGGGGTCACTACTGCGGATTCGTAAGCGGGCTCACTACTGCGCATGCGCACACGGGCTCACTACTACGCATGCGCGCACGGCCTCACTACTGCGCATGCGCGCAATCGGCCTCAGTACTGCGCATGCGCACTCCAGTCAGACCTGCACATGCGCACACGGACTCACCACTGCGCATGCGCGCACGGGCTAACTACTGTGCATGCGCACTCGGGATCACTACTGCGGATTCGTAAGCGGGCTCACTACTGCGCATGCGCACTCGGACTCACTACTGCTCATGCGTACTCGGTGTCAGTACTGCGCATGCGCATTTGGGCTCGCAACTGCGAATGCGCGCTCGGGCTCACTACTGCGCATGCGCGCAATCGGGCTCACTACTGCCCATGCGCACTCGGGCTCACTACTGCGCATTTGCACACGGGCTCACTACTGTGCATGCGCACTCGGGCTCAGTATTGTGCATGCGCACTCTGGGTGGCTACTGCTCATGCGCACTCGGGGTCACTACTGCTCATGCGCACTCGGACTCACTGCTGCGGATGCGCAATCGCGCTCGCTAATGCGCATGCGCGCTCGGGGTCACTACTGCTCCTGCGCACTCGGACTCACTACTGCGCATACGCACTCCGGCTCGGACCTGCCCATGCGCACTCGAGCTCACCACTGCGCATGCGCACACGGGCTCACTACTGCGCATGCGCAATCGGGCTCACTACTGCTCATACGCACTCGGCGTCACTACTGCGCATGCGAACTCGGGCTCACTACTGCGCATGCGCACACCTGCTCAGACCTGTACATGCGCACTCGAGCTCACTTCTGCGCATGCGCACACGGGCGCACTACTGTGCATGCGCACTCGGGGTCATTACTGCTCATGCGCACTCGGACTCACTGCTGCTCATACGCACTCGGCGTCACTACTGCGCATGCGCACTCGGGCTCACTACTGCGGATGCGCGTTCGAGCTCACTTCTGCGCATGCGCACACGGGCGCACTACTGCGCATGCGCGCACGGTCTTACTACTGCGCATGCGCACTCGGGGTCACTACTGCGGATGCGCACACGGGCTCTCTACTGCACATGCGCACTCGGAACCGCTACTGCGGATGCGCGCTCGGGCTCACTACTGCACATGCGCACTCGGGGTCAATACTGCGCATGCGCACACGGGCTCACTACTGCGCATGCGCACTCGGACTCACTACTGCGGATGCGCGCTCGGGCTCACTACTGCACATGCGCACTCGGGATCACTACTGCGGATGCGTAATCGGGCACACTACTGCACATGCGCACTCGGGGTCACTACTGCGGATGCGTAATCGGCCTCACTACTGCTCATGCGCACTCGGACTCACAGCTGCGGATGCGCGCTCGGGGTCACTACTGCTCCTGCGCACTCGGACTCACTACTGCGCATACGCACTCCGGCTCGGACCTGCCCATGCGCACTCGAGCTCACCACTGCGCATGCGCACACGGGCTCACTACTGGGCATGCGCACTCGGGGTCACTACTGCGCATGCGCACACGGGCTCACTACTGGGCATGCGCACTCGGGGTCACTACTGCGCATGCGCACACGGGCGCACTACTGTGCATGCGCACTCGGACTCAGTATTGTGCATGCGCACTCTGGGTGGCTACTGCTCATGCGCACTCGGGGTCACTACTGCTCATGCGCACTCGGACTCACTGCTGCGGATGCGCGCTCGGGGTCACTACTGCTACTGCGCACTCGTACTCACTACTGCGCATACGCACTCCGGCTCGGACCTGCCCATGCGCACTCGAGCTCACCACTGCGCATGCGCACACAGGCTCACTACTGCGCATGCGCACTCGGGGTCTCTACCGCGGATTCGTAAGCGGGCTCACTACTGCGCATGCGCACACGGGCTCACTACTACGCATGCGCGCACGGGCTCACTACTGCGCATGCGCGCAATCGGCCTCAGTACTGCGCATGCGCACTCCAGTCAGACCTGCACATGCGCACACGGACTCACCACTGCGCATGCGCGCACGGGCTAACTACTGTGCATGCGCACTCGGGATCACTACTGCGGATTCGTAAGCGGGCTCACTACTGCGCATGCGCACTCGGACTCACTACTGCTCATGCGTACTCGGTGTCAGTACTGCGCATGCGCATTTGGGCCCGCAACTGCGAATGCGCGCTCGGGCTCACTACTGCGCATGCGCGCAATCGGGCTCACTACTGCCCATGCGCACTCGGGCTCACTACTGCGCATTTGCACACGGGCTCACTACTGTGCATGCGCACTCGGGCTCAGTATTGTGCATGCGCACTCTGGGTGGCTACTGCTCATGCGCACTCGGGGTCACTACTGCTCATGCGCACTCGGACTCACTGCTGCGGATGCGCAATCGCGCTCGCTAATGCGCATGCGCGCTCGGGGTCACTACTGCTCCTGCGCACTCGGACTCACTACTGCGCATACGCACTCCGGCTCGGACCTGCTCATGCGCACTCGAGCTCACCACTGCGCATGCGCACACAGGCTCACTACTGCGCATGCGCACTCGGGGTCACTACTGCGGATTCGTAAGCGGGCTCACTACTGCGCATGCGCACACGGGCTCACTACTACGCATGCGCGCACGGGCTCACTACTGCGCATGCGCGCAATCGGCCTCAGTACTGCGCATGCGCACTCCAGTCAGACCTGCACATGCGCACACGGACTCACCACTGCGCATGCGCGCACGGGCTAACTACTGTGCATGCGCACTCGGGGTCACTACTGCTCATGCGCACTCGGACTCACTGCTGCGGATGCGCAATCGCGCTCGCTAATGCGCATGCGCGCTCGGGGTCACTACTGCTCCTGCGCACTCGGACTCACTACTGCGCATACGCACTCCGGCTCGGACCTGTCCATGCGCACTCGAGCTCACCACTGCGCATGCGCACACGGGCTCACTACTGCGCATGCGCGCAATGGGCTCAGTACTGCGCATGCGCACTCCAGTCGGACCTGCACATGCGCACACGGACTCACCACTGCGCATGCGCGCACGGGCTCACTACTGTGCATGCGCACTCGGGATCACTACTGCGGATTGGTAAGCGGGCTCACTACTGCGCATGCGCATTCGGGGTCACTACTGCGCATGCGTAATCGGGCTCACTACTGCTCATGCGCACTCGGGGTGAGTACTGCGCATGCGCACTCGGGCTCACTACTGTGGATGCGCGATCGGGCTCACTACTGCGCATGCGCACTCGGGGACACTATTGCGGATGCATAATCGGGCTCACTACTGCACATGCGCACTCGCGGTCACTACTGCTCATGCGCACTCGGACTCACTACTGCTCATGCGTACTCGGGGTCACTATTGCGCATGCGCACTCGGACTCACTACTGCGCATGCGCACACGGGGTCACTACTGCGGATGCGTAATCGGCCTCACTACTGCTCACGCGCACTCGGACTCACAGCTGCGGATGCGCGCTCGGGGTCACTACTGCTCCTGCGCACTCGGACTCACTACTGCGCATACGCACTCCGGCTCGGACCTGCCCATGCGCACTCAAGCTCACCAGTGCGCATGCGCACACAGGCTCACTACTGCGCATGCGCACTCGGGGTCACTACTGCGGATTCGTAAGCGGGCTCACTACTGCGCATGCGCACACGGGCTCACTACTGCGCATGCGCGCACGGGCTCACTACTGCGCATGCGCGCAATCGGCCTCACTACTGCGCATGGGCAGTCCGGCTCACACCTGCACATATGCACTCGAGCTCACTACTGCGCATGCGCACTCCAGTCAGACCTGCACATGCGCACTCGGGCTTACTACTGCGCATGGGCACATGGGCTCACTACTGCGCATGCTCACTCGGGGTGACTACTGCTCATGCGCACTCGGACTCACTACTGCGCATGCGCACACGGGCTCACTACTGTGCATGCGCACTCGGGCTCAGTATTGTGCATGCGCACTCGGGGTGGCTACTGATCATGCGCACTCGGGGACACTACTGCTCATGCGCACTCGGACTCACTGCTGCGGATGCGCAATCGCGCTCGCCAATGCACATGCGCGCTCGGGGTCACTACTGCTCCTGCGCACTCGGACTCACTACTGCGCATACGCACTCCGGCTCGGACTGCCCATGCGCACTCGAGCTCACCACTGCGCATGCGCGCACGGGCTCACTACTGTGCATGCGCACTCGGGGTCACTACTGCGAATGCGCACACGGCATCACTACTGCGCATGGGCAGTCCGGATCACACCTGCACATACGCACTCGAGCTCACTTCTGCGCATGCGCACACGGGCGCACTACAGCGAATGCGCGCACCGGCTCACTACTGCGCATGCGCACTCGGTCTCACTACTGCGGATGCGCGCTCGGGCTGACTACTGCGCATGGGCACACGGGCTCACTACTGCGCATGCGCACTCGGGGTCACTACTGCGGATGCGCGCTCCGGCTCACTACTGTGGATGCGCGCTCGGGCTCACTACTGCGCATGCGCACTCGGGGTCGCTACTACGCATGCGCACTCGGGCTCACTACTGCGCATGCGCGCACGGGCGCACTACTGCCCATGCGCGCACGGGCTCACTACTGCGCTTGCGCACTCGGGGTCACTATTGCGGATGCGTAATAGGGCTCACTACTGCGCATGCGCACACGAGCTCTCTACTGCACATGCGCACTCCGACTCACTACTGCGGATGCGCGCTCGGGCTCATTACTGCTCATGCGCACTCGGCCTCACTACTGCTCATGCGCACTCGGGCTCACTACTGCGGATGCGCGCTCGGGCTCACTACTGCGTATGCGCACACGGGCTCACTACTGCGCATGCGCGCACGGCCTCAACTCTGCGCATGTGCACACGAGCTCTCTACTGCACATGCGCACACCTGCGCACTACTGCGCATTCGCACTCGGGGTCACTACTGCGGATGCGTAATCGGGCTCACTACTGCTCATGCGTACTCGAGGTGAGTACTGCGCATGCGCACTCGGGCTCACTACTGTGGATGCGCGCTCGGGCTCACTACTGCGCATGGGCACACGGGCTCACTACTGCGCATGCGCGCACGGGCTCAGTATTGTGTATGCGCACTCGGGGTCGCTACTGCTCATGCGCACTCGGGGTCACTACTGCTCATGCGCACTCGGACTCACTGCTGCGGATGCGCAATCGCGCTCGCTAATGCGCATGCGCGCTCCGGGTCACTACTGCTCCTGCGCACACGGGCTCACTACTGTGCATGCGCACTCGGGCTCACTACTGTGCATGCGCATTCGGGGTCGCTACTGCTCATGCGCACTCGGGGTCACCACTGCTCATGCGCACTCGCACTCACTGCTGCGGATGCGCAATCGCGCTCGCTAATGCGCATGCGCGCCCGGGGTCACTACTGCTCCTGCGCACTCGGACTCACTACTGCGCATACGCACTCCGGCTCGGACCTGCCCATGCGCACTCGAGCTCACCACTGCGCATGCGCACACGGGCTCACTACTGCGCATGCGCAATCGGGCTTTCTACTGTGTATGAGCACTCGGGCTCACTACTGCGCATGCGCACTCGGTCTCACTACTGTGCATGCGCACTCGGGGTCACTACTAAGGATGCGAAATCGGGCTCACTACTGCGCTTGCGCACTCGGGGACACTACTGCGGATGCGTAATCGGGCTCACTACTGCGCATACGCACTCGGGGTCACTACTGCTCATGCGCACTCGGACTCACTACTGCGCATACGCACTCCGGCTCGGACCTGCCCATGCGCACTCGAGCTCACCACTGCGCATGCGCACACGGGCTCACTACTGGGCATGCGCACTCGGGGTCACTACTGCGCATGCGCACACGGGCTCACTACTGGGCATGCGCACTCGGGGTCACTACTGCGCATGCGCACACGGGCGCACTACTGTGCATGCGCACTCGGACTCAGTATTGTGCATGCGCACTCTAGGTGGCTACTGCTCATGCGCACTCGGGGTCACTACTGCTCATGCGCACTCGGACTCACTGCTGCGGATGCGCGCTCGGGGTCACTACTGCTACTGCGCACTCGTACTCACTACTGCGCATACGCACTCCGGCTCGGACCTGCCCATGCGCACTCGAGCTCACCACTGCGCATGCGCACACAGGCTCACTACTGCGCATGCGCACTCGGGGTCACTACCGCGGATTCGTAAGCGGGCTCACTACTGCGCATGCGCACACGGGCTCACTACTACGCATGCGCGCACGGGCTCACTACTGCGCATGCGCGCAATCGGCCTCAGTACTGCGCATGCGCACTCCAGTCAGACCTGCACATGCGCACACGGACTCACCACTGCGCATGCGCGCACGGGCTAACTACTGTGCATGCGCACTCGGGATCACTACTGCGGATTCGTAAGCGGGCTCACTACTGCGCATGCGCACTCGGACTCACTACTGCTCATGCGTACTCGGTGTCAGTACTGCGCATGCGCATTTGGGCTCGCAACTGCGAATGCGCGCTCGGGCTCACTACTGCGCATGCGCGCAATCGGGCTCACTACTGCCCATGCGCACTCGGGCTCACTACTGCGCATTTGCACACGGGCTCACTACTGTGCATGCGCACTCGGGCTCAGTATTGTGCATGCGCACTCTGGGTGGCTACTGCTCATGCGCACTCGGGGTCACTACTGCTCATGCGCACTCGGACTCACTGCTGCGGATGCGCAATCGCGCTCGCTAATGCGCATGCGCGCTCGGGGTCACTACTGCTCCTGCGCACTCGGACTCACTACTGCGCATACGCACTCCGGCTCGGACCTGCTCATGCGCACTCGAGCTCACCACTGCGCATGCGCACACAGGCTCACTACTGCGCATGCGCACTCGGGGTCACTACTGCGGATTCGTAAGCGGGCTCACTACTGCGCATGCGCACACGGGCTCACTACTACGCATGCGCGCACGGCCTCACTACTGCGCATGCGCGCAATCGGCCTCAGTACTGCGCATGCGCACTCCAGTCAGACCTGCACATGCGCACACGGACTCACCACTGCGCATGCGCGCACGGGCTAACTACTGTGCATGCGCACTCGGGATCACTACTGCGGATTCGTAAGCGGGCTCACTACTGCGCATGCGCACTCGGACTCACTACTGCTCATGCGTACTCGGTGTCAGTACTGCGCATGCGCATTTGGGCTCGCAACTGCGAATGCGCGCTCGGGCTCACTACTGCGCATGCGCGCAATCGGGCTCACTACTGCCCATGCGCACTCGGGCTCACTACTGCGCATTTGCACACGGGCTCACTACTGTGCATGCGCACTCGGGCTCAGTATTGTGCATGCGCACTCTGGGTGGCTACTGCTCATGCGCACTCGGGGTCACTACTGCTCATGCGCACTCGGACTCACTGCTGCGGATGCGCAATCGCGCTCGCTAATGCGCATGCGCGCTCGGGGTCACTACTGCTCCTGCGCACTCGGACTCACTACTGCGCATACGCACTCCGGCTCGGACCTGTCCATGCGCACTCGAGCTCACCACTGCGCATGCGCACACGGGCTCACTACTGCGCATGCGCGCAATGGGCTCAGTACTGCGCATGCGCACTCCAGTCGGACCTGCACATGCGCACACGGACTCACCACTGCGCATGCGCGCACGGGCTCACTACTGTGCATGCGCACTCGGGATCACTACTGCGGATTGGTAAGCGGGCTCACTACTGCGCATGCGCATTCGGGGTCACTACTGCGCATGCATAATCGGGCTCACTACTGCTCATGCGCACTCGGGGTGAGTACTGCGCATGCGCACTCGGGCTCACTACTGTGGATGCGCGATCGGGCTCACTACTGCGCATGCGCACTCGGGGACACTATTGCGGATGCATAATCGGGCTCACTACTGCACATGCGCACTCGCGGTCACTACTGCTCATGCGCACTCGGACTCACTACTGCTCATGCGTACTCGGGGTCACTATTGCGCATGCGCACTCGGACTCACTACTGCGCATGCGCACTCGGGGTCACTACTGCGGATGCGTAATCGGCCTCACTACTGCTCACGCGCACTCGGACTCACTACTGCGCATACGCACTCCGGCTCGGACCTGTCCATGCGCACTCGAGCTCACCACTGCGCATGCGCACACGGGCTCACTACTGCGGATGCGCGCTCGGGCTCACTACTGCGCATGCGCGCAATCGGGCTCACTACTGCCCATGCGCACTCGGGCTCACTACTGCGCATTTGCACACGGGCTCACTACTGTGTATGCGCACTCGGGCTCAGTATTGTGCATGCGCACTCTGGGTGGCTACTGCTCATGCGCACTCGGGGTCACTACTGCTCATGCGCACTCGGACTCACTGCTGCGGATGCGCAATCGCGCTCGCTAATGCGCATGCGCGCTCGGGGTCACTACTGCTCCTGCGCACTCGGACTCACTACTGCGCATACGCACTCCGGCTCGGACCTGCTCATGCGCACTCGAGCTCACCACTGCGCATGCGCACACAGGCTCACTACTGCGCATGCGCACTCGGGGTCACTACTGCGGATTCGTAAGCGGGCTCACTACTGCGCATGCGCACACGGGCTCACTACTACGCATGCGCGCACGGGCTCACTACTGCGCATGCGCGCAATCGGCCTCAGTACTGCGCATGCGCACTCCAGTCAGACCTGCACATGCGCACACGGACTCACCACTGCGCATGCGCGCACGGGCTAACTACTGTGCATGCGCACTCGGGATCACTACTGCGGATTCGTAAGCGGGCTCACTACTGCGCATGCGCACTCGGACTCACTACTGCTCATGCGTACTCGGTGTCAGTACTGCGCATGCTCATTTGGGCTCGCAACTGCGGATTCGTAAGCGGGCTCACTACTGCGCATGCGCACACGGGCTCACTACTACGCATGCGCGCACGGGCTCACTACTGCGCATGCGCGCAATCGGCCTCAGTACTGCGCATGCGCACTCCAGTCAGACCTGCACATGCGCACACGGACTCACCACTGCGCATGCGCGCACGGGCTAACTACTGTGCATGCGCACTCGGGATCACTACTGCGGATTCGTAAGCGGGCTCACTACTGCGCATGCGCACTCGGACTCACTACTGCTCATGCGTACTCGGTGTCAGTACTGCGCATGCGCATTTGGGCTCGCAACTGCGAATGCGCGCTCGGGCTCACTACTGCGCATGCGCGCAATCGGGCTCACTACTGCCCATGCGCACTCGGGCTCACTACTGCGCATTTGCACACGGGCTCACTACTGTGCATGCGCACTCGGGCTCAGTATTGTGCATGCGCACTCTGGGTGGCTACTGCTCATGCGCACTCGGGGTCACTACTGCTCATGCGCACTCGGACTCACTGCTGCGGATGCGCAATCGCGCTCACTAATGCGCATGCGCGCTCGGGGTCACTACTGCTCCTGCGCACTCGGACTCACTACTGCGCATACGCACTCCGGCTCGGACCTGTCCATGCGCACTCGAGCTCACCACTGCGCATGCGCACACGGGCTCACTACTGCGCATGCGCGCAATGGGCTCAGTACTGCGCATGCGCACTCCAGTCGGACCTGCACATGCGCACACGGACTCACCACTGCGCATGCGCGCACGGGCTCACTACTGTGCATGCGCACTCGGGATCACTACTGCGGATTGGTAATCGGGCTCACTACTGCTCATGCGCACTCGGGGTGAGTACTGCGCATGCGCACTCGGGCTCACTACTGTGGATGCGCGATCGGGCTCACTACTGCGCATGCGCACTCGGGGACACTATTGCGGATGCATAATCGGGCTCACTACTGCACATGCGCACTCGCGGTCACTACTGCTCATGCGCACTCGGACTCACTACTGCTCATGCGTACTCGGGGTCACTATTGCGCATGCGCACTCGGACTCACTACTGCGCATGCGCACTCGGGGTCACTACTGCGGATGCGTAATCGGCCTCACTACTGCTCACGCGCACTCGGACTCACAGCTGCGGATGCGCGCTCGGGGTCACTACTGCACCTGCGCACTCGGACTCACTACTGCGCTAACGCACTCCGGCTCGGACCTGCCCATGCGCACTCAAGCTCACCAGTGCGCATGCGCACACAGGCTCACTACTGCGCATGCGCACTCGGGGTCACTACTGCGGATTCGTAAGCGGGCTCACTACTGCGCATGCGCACACGGGCTCACTACTGCGCATGCGCGCACGGGCTCACTACTGCGCATGGGCAGTCCGGCTCACACCTGCACATACGCACTCGAGCTCACTACTGCGCATGCGCACTCCAGTCAGACCTGCACATGCGCACTCGGGCTTACTACTGCGCATGTGCACATGGGCTCACTACTGCGCATGCGCGCTCGGGGTCACTACTGTGCATGCGCACTCGGGGTCACTACTGCGAATGCGCACACGGCATCACTACTGCGCATGGGCAGTCCGGATCACACCTGCACATACGCACTCGAGCTCACTTCTGCGCATGCGCACACGGGCGCACTACAGCGAATGCGCGCACCGGCTCACTACTGCGCATGCGCACTCGGTCTCACTACTGCGGATGCGCGCTCGGGCTGACTACTGCGCATGCGAGCAGTCGGGCTCACTACTGCGCACGCGCACTCCAGTCAGACCTGCACATGCGCATTCGGGCTTACTACTGCGCATGGGCACACGGGCTCACTACTGCGCATGCGCACTCGTGGTCACTACAGCGCATGCGCACACCGGGTCAGACCTGCATATGCGCACTCGAGCTCACTACTGCGCATGCGCACTCGGGGTCGCTACTACGCATGCGCACTCGGGCTCACTACTGCGCATGCGCGCACGGGCGCACTACTGCCCATGCGCGCACGGGGTCACTACTGCGCTTGCGCACTCGGGGTCACTATTGCGGATGCGTAATAGGGCTCACTACTGCGCATGCGCACACGAGCTCTCTACTGCACATGCGCACTCCGACTCACTACTGCGGATGCGCGCTCGGGCTCATTACTGCTCATGCGCACTCGGCCTCACTACTGCTCATGCGCACTCGGGCTCACTACAGCGAATGCGCGCACGGGCTCACTACTCCGCATGCGCACTCGGTCTCACTACTGCGGGTGCGCGCTCGGACACATTGCTGCTCATGCGCACTCGGGGTCACTACTGCGCACGCGCACTCGGGCTCACTACGGCGCATGCGCACACGGGCTCACTACTGCGCATGCGCGCACGGGCTCACTACTGTGCATGCGCACTCGGGCTCATTACTGCTCATGCGCACTCGGACTCATTACTGCTCATGCGCACTCGGGGTCGCTACTGCGCATGCGCGCACGGGCTCACTACTGTGCATGCGCACTCGGGCTCACTACTGTGCATGCGCATTCGGTGTCGCTAATGTGCATGCGCGCTCGGGGTCACTACTGCTCCTGCGCACTCGGACTCACTACTGCGCATACGCACTCGAGCTCACCACTGCGCCTGCGCACACGGGCTCACTACTGCGCATGCGCAATCGGGCTCTCTACTGCGTATGAGCACTCGGGCTCACTACTGCGCATGCGCACACCTGCTCAGACCTGCACATGCGCACTCGAGCTCACTTCTGCGCATGCACACACGGGCGCACTACTGTGCATGCGCACTCGGACTCACTACTGCTCATACGCACTCGGCGTCACTACTGCGCATGCGCACTCGGGCTCACTACTGCGGATGCGCGTTCGAGCTCACTTCTGCGCATGCGCACACGGGCGCACTACTGCGCATGCGCGCACGGTCTTACTACTGCGCATGCGCACTCGGGGTCACTACTGCGGATGCGCACACGGGCTCTCTACTGCACATGCGCACTCGGACCCACTACTGCGGATGCGCGCTCGGGCTCAGTACTGCTCATACGCACTCGGGGTCGATACTGCGCACGCGCACTCGGGCTCACTACTGCTCATGCGCACGCGGGCGCACTACTGCGCATGCGCGCTCGGGCTCACTACTGCACATGTGTACAGGGGCTCACTACTGTGCATGCGCACTCGGGGTCACTACTGTGCATGCGCACTCGGGGTCACTACTGCCCATTCGCACTGGGACTCACTACTGCGGATGCGCAATCGGGCCCACTACTGTGCATGCGCACTCGGCGTCACTACTGCTCATGCCCACCCGGACTCACTACTGCTCATGCGCACTCGGGGTCACTACTGCGGATGCACGCTCGGGCTCACCACTGCACATGCGCACACGGGCTCACTACTGTGCATGCGCACTCCGGCTCGGACCTGCCCACGCGCACTCGAGCTCACCACTGCGCATGCGCACACGGGCTCACTACTGCGCATGCGCAATCGGGCTCGCTACTGTGTATGAGCACTCGGGCTCACTACTGCGCATGCGCACACCTGCTCAGACCTGTACATGCGCACTCGAGCTCACTTCTGCGCATGCGCACACGGGCGCACTACTGTGCATGCGCACTCGGGGTCATTACTGCTCATGCGCACTCGGACTCACTACTGCTCATACGCACTCGGCGTCACTACTGCGCATGCGCACTCGGGCTCACTACTGCGGATGCGCGTTCGAGCTCACTTCTGCGCATGCGCACACGGGCGCACTACTGCGCATGCGCGCACGGTCTTACTACTGCGCATGCGCACTCGGGGTCACTACTGCGGATGCGCACACGGGCTCTCTACTGCACATGCGCACTCGGACCCACTACTGCGGATGCGCGCTCGGGCTCACTACTGCACATGCGCACTCGGGGTCAATACTGCGCATGCGCACACGGGCTCACTACTGCGCATGCGCACTCGGACTCACTACTGCGGATGCGCGCTCGGGCTCACTACTGCACATGCGCACTCGGGATCACTACTGCGGATGCGTAATCGGGCACACTACTGCACATGCGCACTCGGGGTCACTACTGCGGATGCGTAATCGGGCACACTACTGCACATGCGCACTCGGGGTCACTACTGCGGATGCGTAATCGGCCTCACTACTGCTCATGCGCACTCGGACTCACAGCTGCGGATGCGCGCTCGGGGTCACTACTGCTCCTGCGCACTCGGACTCACTACTGCGCATACGCACTCCGGCTCGGACCTGCCCATGCGCACTCGAGCTCACCACTGCGCATGCGCACACGGGCTCACTACTGGGCATGCGCACTCGGGGTCACTACTGCGCATGCGCACACGGGCGCACTACTGCGCATGCGCACTCGGGCTCATTACTGCTCATGCGCACTCGGACTCATTACTGCTCATGCGCACTCGCGGTCACTACTGCGCATGCGCACTCGGGGTCACTACTGCGGATACGTAATCGGGCTCACTACTGCACATGCGCACTCGGGGTCACTACTGCGCATGCGCACACGGGCTCACTACTGCGCATGCGCACACGGGCTCTCTACTGCACATGCGCACTCGGACTCACTATTGCGGATGCGCGCTCGGGCTCACTACTGCTCATGCGCACTCGGCCTCACTACTGGTCATGCGCACACGGACTCACTGCTGCGGATGCGCGCTCGGGGTCACTACTGCTCCTGCGCACACGGACTCACCACTGCGCATGCGCGCACGGGCTCACTACTGTGCATGCGCACTCGGGATCACTACTGCGGATTGGAAAGCGGGCTCACTACTGCGCATGCGCATTCGGGGTCACTACTGCGGATGCGTAATCGGGCTCACTACTGCTCATGCGCACTCGGGGTGAGTACTGCGCATGCGCACTCGGGCTCACTACTGTGGATGCGCGATCGGGCTCACTACTGCGCATGCGCACTCGGGGACACTATTCCGGATGCATAATCGGGCTCACTACTGCACATGCGCACTCGGGGTCACTACTGCTCATGCGCACTCGGACTCACTACTGCTCATGCGTACTCGGGGTCACTATTGCGCATGCGCACTCGGACTCACTACTGCGCATGCGCACTCGGGGTCACTACTGCGGATGCGTAATCGGCCTCACTACTGCTCATGCGCACTCGGACTCACAGCTGCGGATGCGCGCTCGGGGTCACTACTGCTCCTGCGCACTCGGACTCACTACTGCGCATACGCACTCCGGCTCGGACCTGCCCATGCGCACTCGAGCTCACCACTGCGCATGCGCACACAGGCTCACTACTGCGCATGCGCACTCGGGGTCACTACTGCGGATTCGTAAGCGGGCTCACTACTGCGCATGCGCACACGGGCTCACTACTGTGCATGCGCACTCGGGCTCAGTATTGTGCACGCGCACTCTGGGTGGCTACTGCTCATGCGCACTCGGGGTCACTACTGCTCATGCGCACTCGGACTCACTGCTGCGGATGCGCAATCGCGCTCGCTAATGCGCATGCGCGCTCGGGGTCACTACTGCTCCTGCGCACTCGGACTCACTACTGCGCATACGCACTCCGGCTCGGACCTGTCCATGCGCACTCGAGCTCACCACTGCGCATGCGCACACGGGCTCACTACTGCGCATGCGCGCAATGGGCTCAGTACTGCGCATGCGCACTCCAGTCGGACCTGCACATGCGCACACGGACTCACCACTGCGCATGCGCGCACGGGCTCACTACTGTGCATGCGCACTCGGGATCACTACTGCGGATTGGTAAGCGGGCTCACTACTGCGCATGCGCATTCGGGGTCACTACTGCGCATGCGTAATCGGGCTCACTACTGCACATGCGCACTCGGGGTCACTACTGCGCATGCGCACACCGGCTCAGACCTGCTCATGCGCACTCGGCCTCACTACTGCTCATGCGCACTCGGGCTCACTACTCCGGATGCGCACACGGGCTCACTACTGTGCATGCGCACACGGGCTCAGTATTGTGTATGCGCACTCGGGGTCGCTACTGCTCATGCGCACTCGGGGTCACTACTGCTCATGCGCACTCGGACTCACTGCTGCGGATGCGCACTCGGGGTCACTACTGCGGATGCGTAATCGGGCTCACTACTGCACATGCGCACTCGGGGTCACTACTGCGCATGCGCACACCGGCTCAGACCTGCTCATGCGCACTCGGCCTCACTGCTGCTCATGCGCACTCGGACTCACAGCTGCGGATGCGCACTCGGGGTCACTACTGCTACTGCGCACTCGAACTCACTACTGCGCATACGCACTCCGGCTCGGACCTGCTCATGCGCACTCGAGCTCACCACTGCGCATGCGCACACAGGCTCACTACTGCGCATGTGCACTCGGGGTCACTACTGCGGATTCGTAAGCGGGCTCACTACTGCGCATGCGCACACGGGCTCACTACTACGCATGCGCGCACGGGCTCACTACTGCGCATGCGCGCAATCGGCCTCAGTACTGCGCATGCGCACTCCAGTCAGACCTGCACATGCGCACACGGACTCACCACTGCGCATGCGCGCACGGGCTAACTACTGTGCATGCGCACTCGGGATCACTACTGCGGATTCGTAAGCGGGCTCACTACTGCGCATGCGCACTCGGACTCACTACTGCTCATGCGTACTCGGTGTCAGTACTGCGCATGCGCATTTGGGCTCGCAACTGCGAATGCGCGCTCGGGCTCACTACTGCGCATGCGCGCAATCGGGCTCACTACTGCCCATGCGCACTCGGGCTCACTACTGCGCATTTGCACACGGGCTCACTACTGTGCATGCGCACTCGGGCTCAGTATTGTGCATGCGCACTCTGGGTTGCTACTGCTCATGCGCACTCGGGGTCACTACTGCTCATGCGCACTCGGACTCACTGCTGCGGATGCGCAATCGCGCTCGCTAATGCGCATGCGCGCTCGGGGTCACTACTGCTCCTGCGCACTCGGACTCACTACTGCGCATACGCACTCCGGCTCGGACCTGTCCATGCGCACTCGAGCTCACCACTGCGCATGCGCACACGGGCTCACTACTGCGCATGCGCGCAATGGGCTCAGTACTGCGCATGCGCACTCCAGTCGGACCTGCACATGCGCACACGGACTCACCACTGCGCATGCGCGCACGGGCTCACTACTGTGCATGCGCACTCGGGATCACTACTGCGGATTGGTAAGCGGGCTCACTACTGCGCATGCGCATTCGGGGTCACTACTGCGCATGCGTAATCGGGCTCACTACTGCTCATGCGCACTCGGGGTGAGTACTGCGCATGCGCACTCGGGCTCACTACTGTGGATGCGCGATCGGGCTCACTACTGCGCATGCGCACTCGGGGACACTATTGCGGATGCATAGTCGGGCTCACTACTGCACATGCGCACTCGCGGTCACTACTGCTCATGCGCACTCGGACTCACTACTGCTCATGCGTACTCGGGGTCACTATTGCGCATGCGCACTCGGACTCACTACTGCGCATGCGCACTCGGGGTCACTACTGCGGATGCGTAATCGGCCTCACTACTGCTCATGCGCACTCGGACTCACAGCTGCGGATGCGCGCTCGGGGTCACTACTGCTCCTGCGCACTCGGACTCACTACTGCGCATACGCACTCCGGCTCGGACCTGCCCATGCGCACTCGAGCTCACCAGTGCGCATGCGCACACAGGCTCACTACTGCGCATGCGCACTCGGGGTCACTACTGCGGATTCGTAAGCGGGCTCACTACTGCGCATGCGCACACGGGCTCACTACTGCGCATGCGCGCACGGGCTCACTACTGCGCATGCGCGCAATCGGCCTCACTACTGCGCATGGGCAGTCCGGCTCACACCTGCACATACGCACTCGAGCTCACTACTGCGCATGCGCACTCCAGTCAGACCTGCACATGCGCACTCGGGCTTACTACTGCGCATGGGCACATGGGCTCACTACTGCTTATGCGCGCTCGGGCTCACTACTGTGGATGCGCGCTCGGGCTCACTACTGCGCATGGGCACACGGGCTCACTACTGCGCATGCGCGCACGGGCTCAGTATTGTGTATGCGCACTCGGGGTCGCTACTGCTCATGCGCACTCGGGGTCACTACTGCTCATGCGCACTCGGACTCACTGCTGCGGATGCGCAATCGCGCTCGCTAATGCGCATGCGCGCCCGGGGTCACTACTGCTCCTGCGCACTCGGACTCACTACTGCGCATACGCACTCCGGCTCGGACCTGCCCATGCGCAATCGAGCTCACCACTGCGCATGCGCACACGGGCTCACTACTGCGCATGCGCAATCGGGCTTTCTACTGTGTATGAGCACTCGGGCTCACTACTGCGCATGCGCACACCTGCTCAGACCTGCACATGCGCACTCGAGCTCACTTCTGCGCATGCGCACACGGGCGCACTACTGTGCATGCGCACTCAGGGTCATTACTGCTCATGCGCACTCGGACCCACTACTGCTCATGCGCACTCGGCGTCACTACTGCGCATGCGCACTCGGGCTGACTACTGTGCATGCGCACTCGGGGTCACTACTAAGAATGCGAAATCGGGCTCACTACTGCGCTTGCGCACTCGGGGACACTACTGCGGATGCGTAATCGGGCTCACTACTGCGCATACGCACTCGGGGTCACTACTGCTCATGCGCACTCGGACTCACTACTGCTCATGCGTACTCGGGGTCACTACTGCGCATGCGCACTCGGGCTCACTACTGCGCATGCGCGCAATCGGGCTCTCTACTGAGCATGCGCAATCGGGCTCACTACTGCGCACATGCGCTCGCGGTCACCACTATGCACGCGCGCTCGGGGTCGCTACTACGCATGCGCACTCGGGCTCACTTCTGCGCATGCACGCACCGGCTCACTACTGCGCATGCGCACTCGGTCTCACTACTGCGGGTGCGCGCTCGGGCTCACTACTGCGCATGCGAGCAGTCGGGCTCACTACTGCGCACGCGCACTCCAGTCAGACCTGCACATGCGCATTCGGGCTTACTACTGCGCATGGGCACACGGGCTCACTACTGCGCATGCGCACTCGTGGTCACTACAGCGCATGCGCACTCGAGCTCACTACTGCGCATGCGCACTCGGGGTCGCTACTACGCATGCGCACTCGGGCTCACTACTGCGCATGCGCGCACGGGCGCACTACTGCCCATGCGCGCTCGGACACATTACTGCTCATGCGCACTCGGGGTCACTACTGCGCACGCGCACTCGGGCTCACTACTGCGCATGCGCACTCGAGCTCACCACTGCGCATGCGCACAGGGGCTCACTACTGCGCATGCGCAATCGGGCTCTCTACTGTGTATGAGCACTCGGGCACACTACTGCGCATGCGCACACCTGCTCAGACCTGTACATGCGCACTCGAGCTCACTTCTGCGCATGCGCACACGGGCGCACTACTGTGCATGCGCACTCGGGGTCATTACTGCTCATGCGTACTCGGACTCACTACTGCTCATACGCACTCGGCGTCACTACTGCGCATGCGCACTCGGGCTCACTACTGCGGATGCGCGCTCGGGCTCACTACTGCGCATGCGCACTCGGGGTCGCTACTACGCATGCGCACTCGGGCTCACTACTGCGCATGCGCGCACGGGCGCACTACTGCCCATGCGCGCACGGGCTCACTACTGCGCTTGCGCACTCGGGGTCACTATTGCGGATGCGTAATAGGGCTCACTACTGCGCATGCGCACACGAGCTCTCTACTGCACGTGCGCACTCCGACTCACTACTGCGGATGCGCGCTCGGGCTCATTACTGCTCATGCGCACTCGGCCTCACTACTGCTCATGCGCACTCGGGCTCACTACTGCGGATGCGCGCTCGGGCTCGCTACTGCGTATGCGCACACGGGCTCACTGCTGCGCATGCGCGCACGGCCTCAACTCTGCGCATGTGCACACGAGCTCTCTACTGCACATGCGCACTCCGACTCACTACTGCTCAGGCGCACTCGGGGTCACTACTGCTCATGCGCACTCGGACTCACTGCTGCGGATGCGCAATCGCGCTCGCTAATGCGCATGCGCGCTCGGGGTCACTACTGCTCCTGCGCACTCGGACTCACTACTGCGCATACGCACTCCGGCTCGGACCTGTCCATGCGCACTCGAGCTCACCACTGCGCATGCGCACACGGGCTCACTACTGCGCATGCGCGCAATGGGCTCAGTACTGCGCATGCGCACTCCAGTCGGACCTGCACATGCGCACACGGACTCACCACTGCGCATGCGCGCACGGGCTCACTACTGTGCATGCGCACTCGGGATCACTACTGCGGATTGGTAAGCGGGCTCACTACTGCGCATGCGCATTCGGGGTCACTACTGCGCATGCGTAATCGGGCTCACTACTGCACATGCGCACTCGGGGTCACTACTGCGCATGCGCACACCGGCTCAGACCTGCTCATGCGCACTCGGCCTCACTACTGCTCATGCGCACTCGGGCTCACTACTCCGGATGCGCACACGGGCTCACTACTGTGCATGCGCACACGGGCTCAGTATTGTGTATGCGCACTCGGGGTCGCTACTGCTCATGCGCACTCGGGGTCACTACTGCTCATGCGCACTCGGACTCACTGCTGCGGATGCGCACTCGGGGTCACTACTGCGGATGCGTAATCGGGCTCACTACTGCACATGCGCACTCGGGGTCACTACTGCGCATGCGCACACCGGCTCAGACCTGCTCATGCGCACTCGGCCTCACTGCTGCTCATGCGCACTCGGACTCACAGCTGCGGATGCGCACTCGGGGTCACTACTGCTACTGCGCACTCGAACTCACTACTGCGCATACGCACTCCGGCTCGGACCTGCTCATGCGCACTCGAGCTCACCACTGCGCATGCGCACACAGGCTCACTACTGCGCATGTGCACTCGGGGTCACTACTGCGGATTCGTAAGCGGGCTCACTACTGCGCATGCGCACACGGGCTCACTACTACGCATGCGCGCACGGGCTCACTACTGCGCATGCGCGCAATCGGCCTCAGTACTGCGCATGCGCACTCCAGTCAGACCTGCACATGCGCACACGGACTCACCACTGCGCATGCGCGCACGGGCTAACTACTGTGCATGCGCACTCGGGATCACTACTGCGGATTCGTAAGCGGGCTCACTACTGCGCATGCGCACTCGGACTCACTACTGCTCATGCGTACTCGGTGTCAGTACTGCGCATGCGCATTTGGGCTCGCAACTGCGAATGCGCGCTCGGGCTCACTACTGCGCATGCGCGCAATCGGGCTCACTACTGCCCATGCGCACTCGGGCTCACTACTGCGCATTTGCACACGGGCTCACTACTGTGCATGCGCACTCGGGCTCAGTATTGTGCATGCGCACTCTGGGTTGCTACTGCTCATGCGCACTCGGGGTCACTACTGCTCATGCGCACTCGGACTCACTGCTGCGGATGCGCAATCGCGCTCGCTAATGCGCATGCGCGCTCGGGGTCACTACTGCTCCTGCGCACTCGGACTCACTACTGCGCATACGCACTCCGGCTCGGACCTGTCCATGCGCACTCGAGCTCACCACTGCGCATGCGCACACGGGCTCACTACTGCGCATGCGCGCAATGGGCTCAGTACTGCGCATGCGCACTCCAGTCGGACCTGCACATGCGCACACGGACTCACCACTGCGCATGCGCGCACGGGCTCACTACTGTGCATGCGCACTCGGGATCACTACTGCGGATTGGTAAGCGGGCTCACTACTGCGCATGCGCATTCGGGGTCACTACTGCGCATGCGTAATCGGGCTCACTACTGCTCATCCGCACTCGGGGTGAGTACTGCGCATGCGCACTCGGGCTCACTACTGTGGATGCGCGATCGGGCTCACTACTGCGCATGCGCACTCGGGGACACTATTGCGGATGCATAGTCGGGCTCACTACTGCACATGCGCACTCGCGGTCACTACTGCTCATGCGCACTCGGACTCACTACTGCTCATGCGTACTCGGGGTCACTATTGCGCATGCGCACTCGGACTCACTACTGCGCATGCGCACTCGGGGTCACTACTGCGGATGCGTAATCGGCCTCACTACTGCTCATGCGCACTCGGACTCACAGCTGCGGATGCGCGCTCGGGGTCACTACTGCTCCTGCGCACTCGGACTCACTACTGCGCATACGCACTCCGGCTCGGACCTGCCCATGCGCACTCGAGCTCACCATTCGCATGCGCACACAGGCTCACTACTGCGCATGCGCACTCGGGGTCACTACTGCGGATTCGTAAGCGGGCTCACTACTGCGCATGCGCACACGGGCTCACTACTGCGCATGCGCGCACGGGCTCACTACTGCGCATGCGCGCAATCGGCCTCACTACTGCGCATGGGCAGTCCGGCTCACACCTGCACATACGCACTCGAGCTCACTACTGCGCATGCGCACTCCAGTCAGACCTGCACATGCGCACTCGGGCTTACTACTGCGCATGGGCACATGGGCTCACTACTGCTTATGCGCGCTCGGGCTCACTACTGTGGATGCGCGCTCGGGCTCACTACTGCGCATGGGCACACGGGCTCACTACTGCGCATGCGCGCACGGGCTCAGTATTGTGTATGCGCACTCGGGGTCGCTACTGCTCATGCGCACTCGGGGTCACTACTGCTCATGCGCACTCGGACTCACTGCTGCGGATGCGCAATCGCGCTCGCTAATGCGCATGCGCGCCCGGGGTCACTACTGCTCCTGCGCACTCGGACTCACTACTGCGCATACGCACTCCGGCTCGGACCTGCCCATGCGCAATCGAGCTCACCACTGCGCATGCGCACACGGGCTCACTACTGCGCATGCGCAATCGGGCTTTCTACTGTGTATGAGCACTCGGGCTCACTACTGCGCATGCGCACACCTGCTCAGACCTGCACATGCGCACTCGAGCTCACTTCTGCGCATGCGCACACGGGCGCACTACTGTGCATGCGCACTCAGGGTCATTACTGCTCATGCGCACTCGGACCCACTACTGCTCATCCGCACTCGGCGTCACTACTGCGCATGCGCACTCGGGCTGACTACTGTGCATGCGCACTCGGGGTCACTACTAAGAATGCGAAATCGGGCTCACTACTGCGCTTGCGCACTCGGGGACACTACTGCGGATGCGTAATCGGGCTCACTACTGCGCATACGCACTCGGGGTCACTACTGCTCATGCGCACTCGGACTCACTACTGCTCATGCGTACTCGGGGTCACTACTGCGCATGCGCACTCGGGCTCACTACTGCGCATGCGCGCAATCGGGCTCTCTACTGAGCATGCGCAATCGGGCTCACTACTGCGCACATGCGCTCGCGGTCACCACTATGCACGCGCGCTCGGGGTCGCTACTACGCATGCGCACTCGGGCTCACTTCTGCGCATGCACGCACCGGCTCACTACTGCGCATGCGCACTCGGTCTCACTACTGCGGGTGCGCGCTCGGGCTCACTACTGCGCATGCGAGCAGTCGGGCTCACTACTGCGCACGCGCACTCCAGTCAGACCTGCACATGCGCATTCGGGCTTACTACTGCGCATGGGCACACGGGCTCACTACTGCGCATGCGCACTCGTGGTCACTACAGCGCATGCGCACTCGAGCTCACTACTGCGCATGCGCACTCGGGGTCGCTACTACGCATGCGCACTCGGGCTCACTACTGCGCATGCGCGCACGGGCGCACTACTGCCCATGCGCGCTCGGACACATTACTGCTCATGCGCACTCGGGGTCACTACTGCGCACGCGCACTCGGGCTCACTACTGCGCATGCGCACTCGAGCTCACCACTGCGCATGCGCACAGGGGCTCACTACTGCGCATGCGCAATCGGGCTCTCTACTGTGTATGAGCACTCGGGCACACTACTGCGCATGCGCACACCTGCTCAGACCTGTACATGCGCACTCGAGCTCACTTCTGCGCATGCGCACACGGGCGCACTACTGTGCATGCGCACTCGGGGTCATTACTGCTCATGCGTACTCGGACTCACTACTGCTCATACGCACTCGGCGTCACTACTGCGCATGCGCACTCGGGCTCACTACTGCGGATGCGCGCTCGGGCTCACTACTGCGCATGCGCACTCGGGGTCGCTACTACGCATGCGCACTCGGGCTCACTACTGCGCATGCGCGCACGGGCGCACTACTGCCCATGCGCGCACGGGCTCACTACTGCGCTTGCGCACTCGGGGTCACTATTGCGGATGCGTAATAGGGCTCACTACTGCGCATGCGCACACGAGCTCTCTACTGCACGTGCGCACTCCGACTCACTACTGCGGATGCGCGCTCGGGCTCATTACTGCTCATGCGCACTCGGCCTCACTACTGCTCATGCGCACTCGGGCTCACTACTGCGGATGCGCGCTCGGGCTCGCTACTGCGTATGCGCACACGGGCTCACTGCTGCGCATGCGCGCACGGCCTCAACTCTGCGCATGTGCACACGAGCTCTCTACTGCACATGCGCACTCCGACTCACTACTGCTCAGGCGCACTCGGGCTCACTACTGCTTATGCGCGCTCGGGCTCACTACTGCGTATGCGCACACGGGCTCAGACCTGCACATGCGCATTCGAGCTCACTTCTGCGCATGCGCACACCTGCGCACTACTGCGCATTCGCACTCGGGGTCACTACTGCGGATGCGTAATCGGGCTCACTACTGCTGATGCGTACTCGAGGTGAGTACTGCGCATGCGCACTCGGGCTCACTACTGTGGATGCGCGCTCCGGGTCACTACTGCTCCTGCGCACACGGGTTCACTACTGTGCATGCGCACTCGGGCTCACTACTGTGCATGCGCATTCGGGGTCGCTACTGCTCATGCGCACTCGGGGTCACCACTGCTCATGCGCACTCGCACTCACTGCTGCGGATGCGCAATCGCGCTCGCTAATGCGCATGCGCGCCCGGGGTCACTACTGCTCCTGCGCACTCGGACTCACTACTGCGCATACGCACTCCGGCTCGGACCTGCCCATGCGCAATCGAGCTCACCACTGCGCATGCGCACACGGGCTCACTACTGCGCATGCGCAATCGGGCTTTCTACTGTGTATGAGCACTTGGGCTCACTACTGCGCATGCGCACACCTGCTCAGACCTGCACATGCGCACTCGAGCTCACTTCTGCGCATGCGCACACGGACGCACTACTGTGCATGCGCACTCGGGGTCATTACTGCTCATGCGCACTCGGACCCACTACTGCTCATGCGCACTCGGCGTCACTACTGCGCATGCGCACTCGGGCTCACTACTGTGCATGCGCACTCGGGGTCACTACTAAGGATGCGAAATCGGGCTCACTACTGCGCTTGCGCACTCGGGGACACTACTGCGGATGCGTAATCGGGCTCACTACTGCGCATACGCACTCGGGGTCACTACTGCTCATGCGCACTCGGACTCACTACTGCTCATGCGTACTCGGGGTCACTACTGCGCATGCGCACTCGGGCTCACTACTGCGGATGCGCGCTCGGGCTCACTACTGCGCATGCGCGCAATCGGGCTCTCTACTGAGCATGCGCAATCGGGCTCACTACTGCGCATGCGAGCAGTCGGGCTCACTACTGCGCACGCGCACTCCAGTCAGACCTGCACATGCGCATTCGGGCTTACTACTGCGCATGGGCACACGGGCGCACTAATGCGCATGCGCACTCGTGGTCACTACAGCGCATGCGCACACCGGGTCAGACCTGCATATGCGCACTCGAGCTCACTACTGCGCATGCGCACTCGGGGTCGCTACTACGCATGCGCACTCGGGCTCACTACTGCGCATGCGCGCACGGGCGCACTACTGCCCATGCGCGGACGGGCTCACTACTGCGCTTGCGCACTCGGGGTCACTATTGCGGATGCGTAATAGGGCTCACTACTGCGCATGCGCACACGAGCTCTCTACTGCACGTGCGCACTCCGACTCACTACTGCGGATGCGCGCTCGGGCTCATTACTGCTCATGCGCACTCGGCCTCACTACTGCTCATGCGCACTCGGGCTCACTACAGCGAATGCGCGCACGGGCTCACTACTCCGCATGCGCACTCGGTCTCACTACTGCGGGTGCGCGCTCGGACACATTACTGCTCATGCGCACTCGGGGTCACTACTGCGCACGCGCACTCGGGCTCACTACTGTGCATGCGCACTCGGGGTCACTACTAAGGATGCGAAATCGGGCTCACTACTGCGCATGCGCGCCCGGGGTCACTACTGCTCCTGCGCACTCGGACTCACTACTGCGCATACGCACTCCGGCTCGGACCTGCCCATGCGCAATCGAGCTCACCACTGCGCATGCGCACACGGGCTCACTACTGCGCATGCGCAATCGGGCTTTCTACTGTGTATGAGCACTTGGGCTCACTACTGCGCATGCGCACACCTGCTCAGACCTGCACATGCGCACTCGAGCTCACTTCTGCGCATGCGCACACGGACGCACTACTGTGCATGCGCACTCGGGGTCATTACTGCTCATGCGCACTCGGACCCACTACTGCTCATGCGCACTCGGCGTCACTACTGCGCATGCGCACTCGGGCTCACTACTGTGCATGCGCACTCGGGGTCACTACTAAGGATGCGAAATCGGGCTCACTACTGCGCTTGCGCACTCGGGGACACTACTGCGGATGCGTAATCGGGCTCACTACTGCGCATACGCACTCGGGGTCACTACTGCTCATGCGCACTCGGACTCACTACTGCTCATGCGTACTCGGGGTCACTACTGCGCATGCGCACTCGGGCTCACTACTGCGGATGCGCGCTCGGGCTCACTACTGCGCATGCGCGCAATCGGGCTCTCTACTGAGCATGCGCAATCGGGCTCACTACTGCGCATGCGAGCAGTCGGGCTCACTACTGCGCACGCGCACTCCAGTCAGACCTGCACATGCGCATTCGGGCTTACTACTGCGCATGGGCACACGGGCGCACTAATGCGCATGCGCACTCGTGGTCACTACAGCGCATGCGCACACCGGGTCAGACCTGCATATGCGCACTCGAGCTCACTACTGCGCATGCGCACTCGGGGTCGCTACTACGCATGCGCACTCGGGCTCACTACTGCGCATGCGCGCACGGGCGCACTACTGCCCATGCGCGGACGGGCTCACTACTGCGCTTGCGCACTCGGGGTCACTATTGCGGATGCGTAATAGGGCTCACTACTGCGCATGCGCACACGAGCTCTCTACTGCACGTGCGCACTCCGACTCACTACTGCGGATGCGCGCTCGGGCTCATTACTGCTCATGCGCACTCGGCCTCACTACTGCTCATGCGCACTCGGGCTCACTACAGCGAATGCGCGCACGGGCTCACTACTCCGCATGCGCACTCGGTCTCACTACTGCGGGTGCGCGCTCGGACACATTACTGCTCATGCGCACTCGGGGTCACTACTGCGCACGCGCACTCGGGCTCACTACTGCGCATGCGCACTCGAGCTCACCACTGCGCATGCGCACAGGGGCTCACTACTGCGCATGCGCAATCGGGCCCTCTACTGTGTATGAGCACTCGGGCACACTACTGCGCATGCGCACACCTGCTCAGACCTGTACATGCGCACTCGAGCTCACTTCTGCGCATGCGCACACGGGCGCACTACTGTGCATGCGCACTCGGGGTCATTACTGCTCATGCGCACTCGGACTCACTACTGCTCATACGCACTCGGCGTCACTACTGCGCATGCGCACTCGGGCTCAATACCGCGGATGCGCGTTCGAGCTCACTTCTGCGCATGCGCACACGGGCGCACTACTGCGCATGCGCGCACGGTCTTACTACTGCGCATGCGCACTCGGGGTCACTACTGCGGATGCGCACACGGGCTCTCTACTGCACATGTGCACTCGGACCCACTACTGCGGATGCGCGCTCGGGCTCACTACTGCACATGCGCACTCGGTGTCAATACTGCGACTGCGCACACGGGCTCACTACTGCGCATGCGCACTCGGACTCACTACTGCGGATGCGCGCTCGGGCTCACTACTGCACATGCGCACTCGGGATCACTACTGCGGATGCGTAATCGGGCACACTACTGCACATGCGCACTCGGGGTCACTACTGCGGATGCGTAATCGGCCTCACTACTGCTCATGCGCACTCGGACTCACAGCTGCGGATGCGCGCTCGTGGTCACTACTGCTCCTGCGCACTCGGACTCACTACTGCGCATACGCACTCCGGCTCGGACCTGCCCATGCGCACTCGAGCTCACCACTGCGCATGCGCACACGGGCTCACTACTGGGCATGCGCACTCGGGGTCACTACTGCGCATGCGCACTCGAACTCACCAATGCTCATGCGTACTCGGAGTCAGTACTGCGGATACGTAATCGGGCTCACTACTGCACATGCGCATTCGGGGTCGCTACTGCTCATGCGCACTCGGACTCACTGCTGCGCATACGCACTCCGGCTCCGACCTGCCCATGCGCACTCGAGCTCACCACTGCGCATGCGCACACGGGCTCACTACTGCGCATGCGCAATCGGGCTCTTCACAGTGCATGAGCACTCTTGCTCACTACTGTGCATGCGCACTCGGGGTCATTACAGCTCATGCGCACTCGGACTCACTACTGCTCATGCGCACTCGGCGTCACTACTGCGCATGCGCACTCGGGCTCACTACTGCGGATGCGCATTCGAGCTCACTTCTGCGCATGCGCTCTCGGGGTCACTACTGCTCATGCGCACTCGAACTCACCACTGCTCATGCGTACTCGGAGTCAGTGCTGCGCATGCCCACTCGGGCTCACTACTGCGGATGCGCGCTCGGGCTCACTACTGCGCATGCGCGCAATCGGGCTCTCTACTGAGCATGCGCAATCGGG
This sequence comes from Megachile leachella, assembly GCA_963576845.1. NCBI lineage: Eukaryota > Metazoa > Arthropoda > Insecta > Hymenoptera > Megachilidae > Megachile > Megachile leachella. The sequence continues at coordinate 553,798 of CAUYWW010000227.1, read as the reverse complement.
CTCACTACTGCGCACATGCGCTCGCGGTCACCACTATGCACGCGCGCTCGGGGTCGCTACTACGCATGCGCACTCGGGCTCACTCCTGCGCATGCGCGCACGTGCTCACTACTGCGCATGCGCACTCGGGGTCACTATTGCGGATGCGTAATCGGGCTCACCACTGCGCATGCACACTCAGGGTCACTACTGCGCATGCGCACACGGGCTCACTACTGCGCATGCGTACTCCGGCTCAGACCTGTACATGCGCACACGGCCTCACTACTGCGCATGGGCAGTCCGGCTCACACCTGCATATACGCACTCGAGCTCACTTCTGCGCATGCGCACACGGGCGCACTACAGCGAACGCGCGCACGGGCTCACTACTCCGCATGCGCACTCGGTCTCACTACTGCGGGTGCGCGCTCGGACTCATTACTGCTCATGCGCACTCGGGGTCACTACTGCGCACGCGCACTCGGGCTCACTACTGCGCATGCGCACGCGGGCGCACTACTGCGCATGCGCGCTCGGGCTCACTACTGTGCATGCGCATTCGGGGTCGCTAATGCGCATGCGCGCTCGGCGTCACTACTGCTCCTGCGCACTCGGACTCACTACTGCGCATACGCACTCCGGCTCGGACCTGCCCACGCGCACTCCAGCTCACCACTGCGCATGCGCACACGGGCTCACTACTGCGCATGCGCGTTCGAGCTCACTTCTGCGCATGCGCACACGGGCGCACTACTGCGCATGCGCGCACGGTCTTACTACTGCGCATGCGCACTCGGGGTCCCTACTGCGGATGCGCACTCGGGGTCACCACTGCTCATGCGCACTCGGACTCACTGCTGCAGATGCGCAATCGCGCTCGCTACTGCGCATGCGCGCAATCGGGCTCTCTACTGTGTATGAGCACTCGGGCTCACTACTGCGCATATGCACACCTGCCCAGACCTGCACATGCGCACTCGAGCTCACTTCTGCGCATGCGCACACGGGCGCACTACTGTGCATGCGCACTCGGGGTCATTACTGCTCATGCGCACTCGGACTCACTACTGCTCATAGGCAATCGGCGTCACTACTGCGCATGCGCACTCGGGCTCACTACTGCACATGCGCACACGGGCTCACTACTGCGCATGCGCGCACGGGCTCACTACTGTGCATGCGCACTCGGGCTCACTACTGTGCATGCGCATTCGGGGTCGCTACTGCTCATGCGCACTCGGGGTCACCACTGCTCATGCGCACTCGGACTCACTGCTGCAGATGCGCAATCGCGCTCGCTAATGCGCATGCGCGCTCGGGGTCACTACTGCTCCTGCGCACTCGGACTCACTACTGCGCATACGCACTCCGGCTCGTACCTGCCCACGCGCACTCGAGCTCACCACTGCGCATGCGCACACGGGCTCACTACTGCGCATGCGCAATCGGGCTCTCTACTGTGTATGATCACTCGGGCTCACTACTGCGCATGCGCACACCTGCTCAGACCTGTACATGCGCACTCGAGCTCACTTCTGCGCATGCGCACACGGGCGCACTACTGTGCATGCGCACTCGGGGTCATTACTGCTCATGCGCACTCGAGCTCATTACTGCTCATGCGCACTCGGACTCATTACTGCTCATGCGCACTCGGGGTCACTACTGCGCATGCGCACACGGGCTCACTACGGTGCATGCGTACTCGGGCTCACTACTGTGCATGCGCATTCGGGGTCGCTACTGCTCATGCGCACTCGGGGTCACTGCTGCGGATGCGCAATCGCGCTCGCTAATGCGCATGCGCGCTCCGGGTCACTACTGCTCCTGCGCACACGGGCTCACTACTGTGCATGCGCACTCGGGCTCACTACTGTGCATGCGCATTCGGGGTCGCTACTGCTCATGCGCACTCGGGGTCACCACTGCTCATGCGCACTCGCACTCACTGCTGCGGATGCGCAATCGCGCTCGCTAATGCGCATGCGCGCCCGGGGTCACTACTGCTCCTGCGCACTCGGACTCACTACTGCGCATACGCACTCCGGCTCGGACCTGCCCATGCGCACTCGAGCTCACCACTGCGCATGCGCACACGGGCTCACTACTGCGCATGCGCAATCGGGCTTTCTACTGTGTATGAGCACTCGGGCTCACTACTGCGCATGCGCACTCGGTCTCACTACTGTGCATGCGCACTCGGGGTCACTACTAAGGATGCGAAATCGGGCTCACTACTGCGCTTGCGCACTCGGGGACACTACTGCGGATGCGTAATCGGGCTCACTACTGCGCATACGCACTCGGGGTCACTACTGCTCATGCGCACTCGGACTCACTACTGCGCATACGCACTCCGGCTCGGACCTGCCCATGCGCACTCGAGCTCACCACTGCGCATGCGCACACGGGCTCACTACTGGGCATGCGCACTCGGGGTCACTACTGCGCATGCGCGCTCGGAGTCACTACTGCGGATACGTAATCGGGCTCACTACTGCACACGCGCACTCGGGGTCACTACTGCCCATGCGCACTCGAACTCACCACTGCTCATGCGTACTCGGAGTCAGTGCTGCGCATGCGCACTCGGCCTCACTACTGGTCATGCGCACAAGGACTCACTGCTACGGATGCGCGCTCGGGGTCACTACTGCTCCTGCGCACTCGGACTCACTACTGCGCATACGCACTCCGGCTCGGACATGCCCATGCGCACTCGAGCTCACCACTGCGCATGCGCACACGGGCTCACTACTGCGCATGCGCAATCGGGCTCTCCACTGTGCATGAGCACTCGTCCTCACTACTGCGCATGCGCACACGGGCGCTCTACTGCACATGTGCACTCGGACTCACTACTGCGGATGCGCGCTCGGGCTCACTACTGCACATGCGCACTCGGGGTCACTACTGCACATGCGCACACGGGCTCACTACTGCGCATGCGCACTCGGGCACACTACTGCTCATGCGCACTCGGGCGCACTACTGCGCATGCGCGCACGGGCTCACTACTGTGCATGCGCACTCGAGGTCTCTAGTGCTCATTCGCACTTGGACTCACTACTGCTCATGGGCACTCGGCCTCACGACTGCGGATGTGCAATCGGGCTCAGACCTGCACATGAGCAATCGGACTCTCTACTGCGCATGCGCACTCGGCCTTACTACTGCCCATGCGCACTCGGACTCACTGCTGCAGATGCGCAATCGGCCTCACTACTGCTCGTGCGCACTCGGACTCACTACTGCTCATGCGCACACTGTCTCACTACTGCGGATGCGCTCTCCGGCTCAGACCTGCACATACGCAATCGGGCTCTCTACTGCGCATGCGCACTCGGACTCACTACTGCTCATGCGCACTCGGCCTCACAACTGCTCATGCGCACTCGGAGTCACTACTGCTCATGCGCACTCGGACTCACTACTGCCCATTGGCACTCGGCCTGATGACTGCGCATGCGCACACGGGCTCACTACAGTGCATGCGCACTCGGGGTCACTAGTGCGGATTCGCACTTTTATTCACTACTGCAATCGGGCTCAGACCTGCACATGAGCAATCGGGCTCTCTACTGCGCATGCGCACTAAGCCTTACTACTGCCCATGCGCACTCGGACTCACTGCTGCAGATGCGCAATCGGCCTCACTACTGCTCGTGCGCACTCGGACTCACTACTGCTCATGCGCACACTGTCTCACTACTGCGGATGCGCTCTCCGGCTCAGACCTGCACATGCGCAATCGGGCTCACTACTGCTCATGGGCACTTGGCCTCACGACTGCTCATGCGCACACGGGCTCACTACTGCTCATGCGCACTCGGACTCACTGCTGCGGATGCGCACTCGGGCTCACTACTGTGCATGCGCACTCGGGCTCACTACTGCTCATGCGCACTCGGGTGCACTACTGCGCATGCGCGCACGGGCTCACTACTGTGCATGCGCACTCGGGGTCTCTAGTGCTCATTCGCACTTGGACTCACCACTGCTCATTGGCACTCGGCCTGACGACTGCGCATGCGCACTCGGGCTCACTAGTGTGCATGCGCACTCGGGGTCACTACTGCTCATGCGCACTCGGGGTCACTACTGCTCGTGCGCATTCGGATTCACTACTGCTCATGCGCGCATGAGCTCACTACTGTGCATGCGCACTCGGGGTCACTACTGCGCATGCGCAATCGGGCTCACTACTGCTCATGGGCACTCGGCCTCACGACTGCTCATGCGCACACGGGCTCACTACTGTGCATGCGCAATCGGGCCCTCTACTGCGCATGCGCACTCGGGGTCGCTACTGCGGATGCGCATTCGGACTCACTACTGCGGATGCGCCCTCCGGCTCAGACCTGCACATGCGCAATCGGGCTCTCTACTGCGCATGCGCACTCGGCCTCACTACTGCTCATGTGCACTCGGACTCATTGTTGCGGATGCGCAATCGGGTCCACTACTGCGCATGCGCACTCGGGGTCACTACTGCTCATGCGCACTCGGACTCACTACTGCTCATGCGCACTCGGGCGCACTACTGCGCATGCGCGCACGGGCTCACTACTGTGCATGCGCACTCGGGGTCTCTAGTGCTCATTCGCACTTGGACTCACCACTGCTCATTGGCACTCGGCCTGACGACTGCGCATGCGCGCACGGGCTCACTACTGTGCATGCGGACTCGGCGTCACTACTGCGCATGCGCACTCGGACTCACTGCTGCGGATGCGCAGTCGGGCTCACTACTGCTCATGGGCACTGGGCCTCACGACTGCGCATGCGCACACGGGCTCACTATTGTGCATGCGCACTCGGGGTCACTAGTGCTCATTCGCACTTGGACTCACTACTGCTCATGGGCACTCGGCCTCACGACTGCGGCTGTGCAACCGGGCTCACTACTGCTCATGCGCACTCGGGCGCACTACTGCGCATGCGCGCACGGGCTCACTACTGTGCATGCGCACTCGGGGTCTCTAGTGCTCATTCGCACTTGGCCTCACCACTGCTCATTGGCACTCGGCCTGACGACTGCGCATGCGCGCACGGGCTCATTACTGTGCATGCGGACTCGGCGTCACTACTGCGCATGCGCACTCGGACTCACTGCTGCGGATGCGCAGTCGGGCTCACTACTGCTCATGGGCACTGGGCCTCACGACTGCGCATGCGCACACGGGCTCACTACTGTGCATGCGCACTCGGGGTCACTAGTGCTCATTCGCACTTGGACTCACTACTGCTCATGGGCACTCGGCCTCACGACTGCGGATGTGCAATCGGGCTCACTAGTGCGGATGCGCTCTCCTGCTCAGACCTGCACATGCGCAATCGGGATCACTACTGTGCATGCGCACTCGGGGTCACTACTGCTCGTGCGCACTCGGACTCACTACTGCGGATGCGCGCTCGGTCACACTACTGCTCATGCGCACTCGGCCTCACTACTGCTCATGCGCACTCGGACTCACTACTGCTCATGCGCACTCGGACAGAATGCAGCGGATCCGCAATCGGGCTCACTACTGCGCATTTGCGCTCGGGGTCACTACTACTCATGCGCACTCGGCCTCACTACTGCTCATGCGCACTCGGCTCACTACTGTGCATGCGCACTCGGGCTCACTACTGCTCATGCGCACTCGGGCGCACTACTGCGCTGCGCGCACGGGCTCACTACTGTGCATGCGGACTCGGCGTCACTACTGCGCATGTGCACTCGGACTCACTGCTGCGGATGCGCAGTCGGGCTCACTACTGCTCATGCGCACTCGGCCTCACTACTGCTCATGCGCACTCGGCTCACTACTGTGCATGCGCACTCGGGCTCACTACTGCTCATGCGCACTCGGGCGCACTACTGCGCTTCGCGCAAGGGCTCACTACTGTGCATGCGCACTTGGGGCCTCTAGTGCTCATTCGCACTTGGACTCACCACTGCTCATTGGCACTCGGCCTGACGACTGCGCATGCGCGCACGGGCTCACTACTGTGCATGCGGGCTCGGCGTCACTACTGCGCATGTGCACTCGGACTCACTGCTGCGGATGCGCAGTCGGGCTCACTACTGCTCATGGGCACTGTGCCTGACGACTGCGCATGCGCACACGGGCTCACTACTGTGCATGCGCACTCGGGGTCACTAGTGCTCATTCGCACTTGGACTCACTACTGCTCATGGGCACTCGGCCTCACGACTGCGGATGTGCAATCGGGCTCACTAGTGCGGATGCGCTCTCCTGCTCAGACCGGCACATGCGCAATCGGGATCACTACTGCGCATGCGCACACGGGCTCACTACTGTCCATGCGCACTCGGGCTCACTACTGCTCATGTGCGCTCGGGGTCACTACTGCGCATGCGCACTCGGACTCACTACTGCGGATGCGCTCTCCGGCTCAGACCTGCACATGAGCAATCGGGCTCTCTACTGCGCATGCGCACTCGGCCTTACTACTGCTCATGCGCATTCGGACTCACTGCTGCGAATGCGCACTCGGGCTCACTACTGCGCATGCGCACACGGGCCCACTACTGTGCATGCGCACTCGGACTCACTACTGCGCATGCGCACAGGGGCTCACTACTGCTCATGCGCACTCGGGGTCACTACTGCTCATGCGCACTCGGCCTCACTACTGCTCATGCGCACTCGGACTCACTGCTGCGGATGCTCAATGGGGCTCACTACTGCTCGTGCGCATTCGGACTCACTACTGCTCATGCGCGCATGAGCTCACTACTGTGCATGCGCACTCGGGGTCACTACTGCGCATGCGCAATCGGGCTCACTACTGCTCATGGGCACTCGGCCTCACGACTGCTCATGCGCACACGGGCTCACTACTGTGCATGCGCAATCGGGCCCTCTACTGCGCATGCGCACTCGGGGTCACTAGTGCTCCTGCGCACTTGGACTCACTACTGCTCATGCGCACTCGGACTGACTGCTGCGGATGCGCAATCGGGCTCACTACTGCGCATGCCCACACGGGCTCACTAGTGTGCATGTGCACTCTGGCTCACTACTGCTCGGGCGCACTCGGGCTCACTAGCGTGCATGCGCACTCGGGCTCACTACTGCTCATGCGCACTCGGGCGCACTACCGCGCATGCGAGCACGGGCTCACTACTGTGCATGCGCACTCGGGGTCACTAGTGCTCATTCGCACTTGGACTCACTACTGCTCATGGGCACTCGGCCTCACGACTGCGGATGTGCAATCGGGCTCACTAGTGCGGATGCGCTCTCCTGCTCAGACCGGCACATGCGCAATCGGGATCACTACTGCGCATGCGCACACGGGCTCACTACTGTCCATGCGCACTCGGGCTCACTACTGCTCATGTGCGCTCGGCCTCACTACTGGTCATGCGCACTCGGACTCACTACTGCTCATGCGCACTCGGACAGAATGCAGCGGATCCGCAATCGGGCTCACTACTGCGCATGCGCACACGGGCTCTCTACTGCACATGCGCACTCGGACTCACTATTGCGGATGCGCGCTCGGGCTCACTACTGCTCATGCGCACTCGGCCTCACTACTGGTCATGCGCACACGGACTCACTGCTGCGGATGCGCGCTCGGGCTGACTACTGCTCATGCGCACTCGGCCTCACTACTGCTCATGCGCACTCGGACTCACTGCTGCGGATGCGCAATCGGGCTCACTACTGCGGATGCGTAATCGGGCTCACTACTGCGCATGCGCACTCGGGGTCACTACTGCTCATGCGCACTCGAACTCACCAATGCTCATGCGTACTCGGAGTCAGTACTGCGGATACGTAATCGGGCTCACTACTGCACATGCGCATTCGGGGTCGCTACTGCTCATGCGCACTCGGACTCACTACTGCGCATACGCACTCCGGCTCCGACCTGCCCATGAGCACTCGAGCTCACCACTGCGCATGCGCACACGGGCTCACTACTGCGCATGCGCAATCGGGCTCTCCACAGTGCATGAGCACTCTTGCTCACTACTGTGCATGCGCACTCGGGGTCATTACAGCTCATGCGCACTCGGACTCACTACTGCTCATGCGCACTCGGCGTCACTACTGCGCATGCGCACTCGGGCTCACTACTGCGGATGCGCATTCGAGCTCACTTCTGCGCATGCGCTCTCGGGGTCACTACTGCTCATGCGCACTCGAACTCACCACTGCTCATGCGTACTCGGAGTCAGTGCTGCGCGTGCCCACTCGGGCTCACTACTGCGGATGCGCGCTCGGGCTCACTACTGCGCATGCGCGCAATCGGGGTCTCTACTGAGCATGCGCAATCGGGCTCACTACTGCGCACATGCGCTCGCGGTCACCACTATGCACGCGCGCTCGGGGTCGCTACTACGCATGCGCACTCGGGCTCACTCCTGCGCATGCGCGCACGTGCTCACTACTGCGCATGCGCACTCGGGGTCACTATTGCGGATGCGTAATCGGGCTCACCACTGCGCATGCACACTCAGGGTCACTACTGCGCATGCGCACACGGGCTCACTACTGCGCATGCGTACACCGGCTCAGACCTGTACATGCGCACACGGCCTCACTACTGCGCATGGGCAGTCCGGCTCACACCTGCATATACGCACTCGAGCTCACTTCTGCGCATGCGCACACGGGCGCACTACAGCGAATGCGCGCACGGGCTCACTACTCCGCATGCGCACTCGGTCTCACTACTGCGGGTGCGCGCTCGGACTCATTACTGCTCATGCGCACTCGGGGTCACTACTGCGCACGCGCACTCGGGCTCACTACTGCGCATGCGCACGCGGGCGCACTACTGCGCATGCGCGCTCGGGCTCACTACTGTGCATGCGCATTCGGGGTCGCTAATGCGCATGCGCGCTCGGGGTCACTACTGCTCCTGCGCACTCGGACTCACTACTGCGCATACGCACTCCGGCTCGGCCCTGCCCACGCGCACTCGAGCTCACCACTGCGCATGCGCACACGGGCTCACTACTGCGCATGCGCAATCGGGCTCTCTACTGTGTATGAGCACTCGGGCTCACTACTGCGCATATGCACACCTGCCCAGACCTGCACATGCGCACTCGAGCTCACTTCTGCGCATGCGCACACGGGGTCCCTACTGCGGATGCGCACACGGGCTCTCTACTGCACATGCGCACTCGGACCCACTACTGCGGATGCGCGCTCGGGCTCACTACTGCACATGGGCACTCGGGGTCAATACTGCGCACGCGCACTCGGGCTCACTACTGCGCATGCGCACTCGGGCTCACTACTGTGCATGCGCATTCGGGGTCGCTACTGCTCATGCGCACTCGGGGTCACTACTGCCCATTCGCACTGGGACTCACTACTGCGGATGCGAAATCGGGCCCACTACTGTGCATGCGCACTCGGTGTCACTACTGCTCATGCCCACCCGGACTCACTACTGCTCATGCGCACTCGGGGTCACTACTGCGCATGCGCACACGGGCTCACTACGGTGCATGCGTACTCGGGCTCACTACTGTGCATGCGCATTCGGGGTCGCTACTGCTCATGCGCACTCGGGGTCACTACTGCCCATGCGCACTCGAACTCACCACTGCTCATGCGTACTCGGAGTCAGTGCTGCGCATGCGCACTCGGCATCACTACTGTGGATGCGCGCTCGGGCTCACCACTGCGCATGCGCGCTCGGAGTCACTACTGCGGATACGTAATCGGGCTCACTACTGCACACGCGCACTCGGGGTCACTACTGCCCATGCGCACTCGAACTCACCACTGCTCATGCGTACTCGGAGTCAGTGCTGCGCATGCCCACTCGGGCTCACTACTGCGGATGCGCGCTCGGGCTCACTACTGCGCATGCGCGCAATCGGGCTCTCTACTGAGCATGCGCAATCGGGCTCACTACTGCGCACATGCGCTCGCGGTCACCACTATGCACGCGCGCTCGGGGTCGCTACTACGCATGCGCACTCGGGCTCACTCCTGCGCATGCGCGCACGTGCTCACTACTGCGCATGCGCACTCGGGGTCACTATTGCGGATGCGTAATCGGGCTCACCACTGCGCATGCACACTCAGGGTCACTACTGCGCATGCGCACACGGGCTCACTACTGCGCATGCGTACTCCGGCTCAGACCTGTACATGCGCACACGGCCTCACTACTGCGCATGGGCAGTCCGGCTCACACCTGCATATACGCACTCGAGCTCACTTCTGCGCATGCGCACACGGGCGCACTACAGCGAATGCGCGCACGGGCTCACTACTCCGCATGCGCACTCGGTCTCACTACTGCGGGTGCGCGCTCGGACTCATTACTGCTCATGCGCACTCGGGGTCACTACTGCGCACGCGCACTCGGGCTCACTACTGCGCATGCGCACGCGGGCGCACTACTGCGCATGCGCGCTCGGGCTCACTACTGTGCATGCGCATTCGGGGTCGCTAATGCGCATGCGCGCTCGGGGTCACTACTGCTCCTGCGCACTCGGACTCACTACTGCGCATACGCACTCCGGCTCGGACCTGCCCACGCGCACTCGAGCTCACCACTGCGCATGCGCACACGGGCTCACTACTGCGCATGCGCAATCGGGCTCTCTACTGTGTATGAGCACTCGGGCTCACTACTGCGCATATGCACACCTGCCCAGACCTGCACATGCGCACTCGAGCTCACTTCTGCGCATGCGCACACGGGCGCACTACTGTGCATGCGCACTCGGTGTCACTACTGCTCATGCCCACCCGGACTCACTACTGCTCATGCGCACTCGGGGTCACTACTGCGGATGCACGCTCGGGCTCACCACTGCACATGCGCACACGGGCTCGCTACTGCGCATGCGCGCACGGGATCACTACTGTGCATGCGCACTCGGGCTCACTACTGTGCATGCGCATTCGGGGTCGCTACTGCTCATGCGCACTCGGGGTCACCACTGCTCATGCGCACTCGGACTCACTGCTGCAGATGCGCAATCGCGCTCGCTAATGCGCATGCGCGCTCGGGGTCACTACTGCTCCTGCGCACTCGGACTCACTACTGCGCATACGCACTCCGGCTCGTACCTGCCCACGCGCACTCGAGCTCACCACTGCGCATGCGCACACGGGCTCACTACTGCGCATGCGCAATCGGGCTCTCTACTGTGTATGATCACTCGGGCTCACTACTGCGCATGCGCACACCTGCTCAGACCTGTACATGCGCACTCGAGCTCACTTCTGCGCATGCGCACACGGGCGCACTACTGTGCATGCGCACTCGGGGTCATTACTGCGCATGCGCACTCGAGCTCATTACTGCTCATGCGCACTCGGACTCATTACTGCTCATGCGCACTCGGGGTCACTACTGCGCATGCGCACACGGGCTCACTACGGTGCATGCGTACTCGGGCTCACTACTGTGCATGCGCATTCGGGGTCGCTACTGCTCATGCGCACTCGGGGTCACTACTGCCCATGCGCACTCGAACTCACCACTGCTCATGCGTACTCGGAGTCAGTGCTGCGCATGCGCACTCGGCATCACTACTGTGGATGCGCGCTCGGGCTCACCACTGCGCATGCGCGCTCGGAGTCACTACTGCGGATACGTAATCGGGCTCACTACTGCACACGCGCACTCGAGGTCACTACTGCCCATGCGCACTCGAACTCACCACTGCTCATGCGTACTCGGAGTCAGTGCTGCGCATGCGCACTCGGCATCAGTACTGTGGATGCGCGCTCGGGCTCACCACTGCGCATGCGCGCTCGGAGTCACTACTGCGGATGCGTAATCGGGCTCACTACAGCGCATGCGCTCTCGGGGTCACTACTGCTCGTGCGCACTCGAACTCACCACTGCTCATGCGTACTCGGAGTCAGTGCTGCGCATGCCCACTCGCCCTGACTACTGTGGATGCGCGCTCGGGCTCACTACTGCTCATGCGCACTAGACCTCACTACTGGTCATGCGCACACGGACTCACTGCTGCGGATGCGCACTCGGGATCACTACTGCCCCTGCGCACTCGGACTCGCTACTGCGGATGCGCATTCGAGCTCACTTCTGCGCATGCGCACACGGGCGCACTACTGCGCATGCGCGCACGGTCTTACTACTGCGCATGCGTAATCGGGCTCACTACTGCGCAGGCGCACTCGGGGTCACTACTGCCCATGCGCACTCGGGGTCACTACTGCGGATGCGTAATCGGGCTCACTACTGCGCATGCGCTCTCGGGGTCACTACTGCTCATGCGCACTCGAACTCACCACTGCTCATGCGTTCTCGGAGTCAGTGCTGCGGATGCGCAATCGCGCTCGCTAATGCGCATGCGCGCTCGGGGTCACTACTGCTCCTGCGCACTCGGACTCACTACTGCGCATACGCACTCCGGCTCGGACCTGCCCACGCGCACTCGAGCTCACCACTGCGCATGCGCACACGGGCTCACTACTGCGCATGCGCAATCGGGCTCTCTACTGTGTATGAGCACTCGGGCTCACTACTGCGCATGCGCAATCGGGGTCACTACTGCTCATGCGCACTCGGCCTCACTACTGCTCATGCGCACTCGGGCTCACTACTGTGCATGCGCACTCGGACTCACTACTGCGCATGCGCACTCGGAGTCACTGCTGCGGATGCTCAATGGGGCTCACTACTGCTCGTGCGCATTCGGACTCACTACTGCTCATGCGCGCACGAGCTCACTACTGTGCATGCGCACTCGGGGTCACTAGTGCTCATTCGCACTGGGACTCACTACTGCTCATGGGCACTCGGCCTCACGACTGTGGATGCGCTCTCCTGCTCAGACCTGCACATGCGCACTCGGTCTCACTACTGCGGGTGCGCGCTCGGACTCATTACTGCTCATGCGCACTCGGGGTCACTACTGCGCACGCGCACTCGGGCTCACTACTGCGCATGCGCACGCGGGCGCACTACTGCGCATGCGCGCTCGGGCTCACTACTGTGCATGCGCATTCGGGGTCGCTAATGCGCATGCGCGCTCGGGGTCACTACTGCTCCTGCGCACTCGGACTCACTACTGCGCATACGCACTCCGGCTCGGACCTGCCCACGCGCACTCGAGCTCACCACTGCGCATGCGCACACGGGCTCACTACTGCGCATGCGCAATCGGGCTCTCTACTGTGTATGAGCACTCGGGCTCACTACTGCGCATATGCACACCTGCCCAGACCTGCACATGCGCACTCGAGCTCACTTCTGCGCATGCGCACACGGGCGCACTACTGTGCATGCGCACTCGGTGTCACTACTGCTCATGCCCACCCGGACTCACTACTGCTCATGCGCACTCGGGGTCACTACTGCGGATGCACGCTCGGGCTCACCACTGCACATGCGCACACGGGCTCGCTACTGCGCATGCGCGCACGGGATCACTACTGTGCATGCGCACTCGGGCTCACTACTGTGCATGCGCATTCGGGGTCGCTACTGCTCATGCGCACTCGGGGTCACCACTGCTCATGCGCACTCGGACTCACTGCTGCAGATGCGCAATCGCGCTCGCTAATGCGCATGCGCGCTCGGGGTCACTACTGCTCCTGCGCACTCGGACTCACTACTGCGCATACGCACTCCGGCTCGTACCTGCCCACGCGCACTCGAGCTCACCACTGCGCATGCGCACACGGGCTCACTACTGCGCATGCGCAATCGGGCTCTCTACTGTGTATGATCACTCGGGCTCACTACTGCGCATGCGCACACCTGCTCAGACCTGTACATGCGCACTCGAGCTCACTTCTGCGCATGCGCACACGGGCGCACTACTGTGCATGCGCACTCGGGGTCATTACTGCGCATGCGCACTCGAGCTCATTACTGCTCATGCGCACTCGGACTCATTACTGCTCATGCGCACTCGGGGTCACTACTGCGCATGCGCACACGGGCTCACTACGGTGCATGCGTACTCGGGCTCACTACTGTGCATGCGCATTCGGGGTCGCTACTGCTCATGCGCACTCGGGGTCACTACTGCCCATGCGCACTCGAACTCACCACTGCTCATGCGTACTCGGAGTCAGTGCTGCGCATGCGCACTCGGCATCACTACTGTGGATGCGCGCTCGGGCTCACCACTGCGCATGCGCGCTCGGAGTCACTACTGCGGATACGTAATCGGGCTCACTACTGCACACGCGCACTCGAGGTCACTACTGCCCATGCGCACTCGAACTCACCACTGCTCATGCGTACTCGGAGTCAGTGCTGCGCATGCGCACTCGGCATCACTACTGTGGATGCGCGCTCGGGCTCACCACTGCGCATGCGCGCTCGGAGTCACTACTGCGGATGCGTAATCGGGCTCACTACAGCGCATGCGCTCTCGGGGTCACTACTGCTCGTGCGCACTCGAACTCACCACTGCTCATGCGTACTCGGAGTCAGTGCTGCGCATGCCCACTCGCCCTGACTACTGTGGATGCGCGCTCGGGCTCACTACTGCTCATGCGCACTAGACCTCACTACTGGTCATGCGCACACGGACTCACTGCTGCGGATGCGCACTCGGGATCACTACTGCCCCTGCGCACTCGGACTCGCTACTGCGGATGCGCATTCGAGCTCACTTCTGCGCATGCGCACACGGGCGCACTACTGCGCATGCGCGCACGGTCTTACTACTGCGCATGCGTAATCGGGCTCACTACTGCGCAGGCGCACTCGGGGTCACTACTGCCCATGCGCACTCGGGGTCACTACTGCGGATGCGTAATCGGGCTCACTACTGCGCATGCGCTCTCGGGGTCACTACTGCTCATGCGCACTCGAACTCACCACTGCTCATGCGTTCTCGGAGTCAGTGCTGCGGATGCGCAATCGCGCTCGCTAATGCGCATGCGCGCTCGGGGTCACTACTGCTCCTGCGCACTCGGACTCACTACTGCGCATACGCACTCCGGCTCGGACCTGCCCACGCGCACTCGAGCTCACCACTGCGCATGCGCACACGGGCTCACTACTGCGCATGCGCAATCGGGCTCTCTACTGTGTATGAGCACTCGGGCTCACTACTGCGCATGCGCAATCGGGGTCACTACTGCTCATGCGCACTCGGCCTCACTACTGCTCATGCGCACTCGGGCTCACTACTGTGCATGCGTACTCGGACTCACTACTGCGCATGCGCACTCGGAGTCACTGCTGCGGATGCTCAATGGGGCTCACTACTGCTCGTGCGCATTCGGACTCACTACTGCTCATGCGCGCACGAGCTCACTACTGTGCATGCGCACTCGGGGTCACTAGTGCTCATTCGCACTGGGACTCACTACTGCTCATGGGCACTCGGCCTCACGACTGTGGATGCGCTCTCCTGCTCAGACCTGCACATGCGCAATCGGGATCACTACTGCGCATGCGCACTCGGGGTCACTACTGCTCATGCGCACTCGGACTCACTACTGCGGATGCGCGCACGGTGACACTATTGCTCATGCGCACTCGGCCTCACTACTGCTCATGCGCACTCGGACTCACTACTGCTCATGCGCACTCGGACAGAATGCAGCGGATGCGCAATCGGGCTCACTACTGCGCATTTGCGCTCGGGGTCACTACTGCTCATGCGCACTCGGACTCAATACTGCTCATGCGCACACTGTCTCACTACTGCTCATGCGCACTCGGACTCACTGCTGCGGATGCGCACTCGCGCTCACTACTGCGCATGCGCACACGGGCCCACTACTGCGCATGCGCACTCGGGCTCACTACTGCGCATGCGCACACGGGCTCACTACTGTGCATGCGCACTTGGGCTCACTGCTGTGCATGCGCACTCGGGGTCACTACTGCGCATGCGCAATCGGGCTCTCTACTGCGCATGCGCACTCGGCCTTACTACTGCTCATGCGCACTCGGACTCATTGTTGCGGATGCGCAATCGGGCTCACTACTGCGCATGCGCACTCGGGATCACTACTGCTCATGCGCACTCGGACTCACTACTGCGGATGCGCGCTCGGGCTCACTACTGCTCATGCGCACTCGGCCTCACTACTGCTCATGCGCACTCGGGCTCACTACTGTGCATGCGCACTCGGGCACACTACTGCTCATGCGCACTCGGGCGCACTACTGCGCATGCGCGCACGGGCTCACTACTGTGCATGCGCACTCGAGGTCTCTAGTGCTCATTCGCACTTGGACTCACTACTGCTCATGGGCACTCGGCCTCACGACTGCGGATGTGCAATCGGGCTCAGACCTGCACATGAGCAATCGGACTCTCTACTGCGCATGCGCACTCGGCCTTACTACTGCCCATGCGCACTCGGACTCACTGCTGCAGATGCGCAATCGGCCTCACTACTGCTCGTGCGCACTCGGACTCACTACTGCTCATGCGCACACTGTCTCACTACTGCGGATGCGCTCTCCGGCTCAGACCTGCACATGCGCAATCGGGCTCACTACTGCTCATGGGCACTTGGCCTCACGACTGCTCATGCGCACACGGGCTCACTACTGCTCATGCGCACTCGGACTCACTGCTGCGGATGCGCACTCGGGCTCACTACTGTGCATGCGCACTCGGGCTCACTACTGCTCATGCGCACTCGGGTGCACTACTGCGCATGCGCGCACGGGCTCACTACTGTGCATGCGCACTCGGGGTCTCTAGTGCTCATTCGCACTTGGACTCACCACTGCTCATTGGCACTCGGCCTGACGACTGCGCATGCGCACTCGGGCTCACTAGTGTGCATGCGCACTCGGGGTCACTACTGCTCATGCGCACTCGGGGTCACTACTGCTCATGCGCACTCGGCCTCACTACTACTCATGCGCACTCGGACTCACTGCTGCGGATGCTCAATGGGGCTCACTACTGCTCGTGCGCATTCGGACTCACTACTGCTCATGCGCGCATGAGCTCACTACTGTTCATGCGCACTCGGGGTCACTACTGCGCATGCGCAATCGGGCTCACTACTGCTCATGGGCACTCGGCCTCACGACTGCTCATGCGCACACGGGCTCACTACTGTGCATGCGCAATCGGGCCCTCTACTGCGCATGCGCACTCGGGGTCACTAGTGCTCATGCGCACTTGGACTCACTACTGCTCATGCGCACTCGGACTGACTGCTGCGGATGCGCACTCGGGCTCACTGCTGCGGATGCGCAATCGTTCTCACTACTGCGCATGCGCGCTCGGGGTCACTAGTGCTTATGCGCACTTGGACTCACTACTGCTCATGGGCACTCGGACTCACTGCTGCGGATGCGCAATCGGGCTCACTACTGCGCAGGCGCACACGGGCTCACTACTGTGCATGCGCACTCGGGCTCACTACTGCTAATGCGCGCTCGGGGTCGCTACTGCGGATGCGCATTCGGACTCACTACTGCGGATGCGCCCTCCGGCTCAGACCTGCACATGCGCAATCGGGCTCTCTACTGCGCATGCGCACTCGGCCTCACTACTGCTCATGTGCACTCGGACTCATTGTTGCGGATGCGCAATCGGGTCCACTACTGCGCATGCGCACTCGGGGTCACTACTGCTCATGCGCACTCGGACTCACTACTGCTCATGCGCACTCGGGCGCACTACTGCGCATGCGCGCACGGGCTCACTACTGTGCATGCGCACTCGGGGTCTCTAGTGCTCATTCGCACTTGGACTCACCACTGCTCATTGGCACTCGGCCTGACGACTGCGCATGCGCGCACGGGCTCACTACTGTGCATGCGGACTCGGCGTCACTACTGCGCATGCGCACTCGGACTCACTGCTGCGGATGCGCAGTCGGGCTCACTACTGCTCATGGGCACTGGGCCTCACGACTGCGCATGCGCACACGGGCTCACTATTGTGCATGCGCACTCGGGGTCACTAGTGCTCATTCGCACTTGGACTCACTACTGCTCATGGGCACTCGGCCTCACGACTGCGGATGTGCAATCGGGCTCACTACTGCTCATGCGCACTCGGGCGCACTACTGCGCATGCGCGCACGGGCTCACTACTGTGCATGCGCACTCGGGGTCTCTAGTGCTCATTCGCACTTGGCCTCACCACTGCTCATTGGCACTCGGCCTGACGACTGCGCATGCGCGCACGGGCTCATTACTGTGCATGCGGACTCGGCGTCACTACTGCGCATGCGCACTCGGACTCACTGCTGCGGATGCGCAGTCGGGCTCACTACTGCTCATGGGCACTGGGCCTCACGACTGCGCATGCGCACACGGGCTCACTACTGTGCATGCGCACTCGGGGTCACTAGTGCTCATTCGCACTTGGACTCACTACTGCTCATGGGCACTCGGCCTCACGACTGCGGATGTGCAATCGGGCTCACTAGTGCGGATGCGCTCTCCTGCTCAGACCTGCACATGCGCAATCGGGATCACTACTGTGCATGCGCACTCGGGGTCACTACTGCTCGTGCGCACTCGGACTCACTACTGCGGATGCGCGCTCGGTCACACTACTGCTCATGCGCACTCGGCCTCACTACTGCTCATGCGCACTCGGACTCACTACTGCTCATGCGCACTCGGACAGAATGCAGCGGATCCGCAATCGGGCTCACTACTGCGCATTTGCGCTCGGGGTCACTACTACTCATGCGCACTCGGCCTCACTACTGCTCATGCGCACTCGGCTCACTACTGTGCATGCGCACTCGGGCTCACTACTGCTCATGCGCACTCGGGCGCACTACTGCGCTGCGCGCACGGGCTCACTACTGTGCATGCGGACTCGGCGTCACTACTGCGCATGTGCACTCGGACTCACTGCTGCGGATGCGCAGTCGGGCTCACTACTGCTCATGCGCACTCGGCCTCACTACTGCTCATGCGCACTCGGCTCACTACTGTGCATGCGCACTCGGGCTCACTACTGCTCATGCGCACTCGGGCGCACTACTGCGCTGCGCGCACGGGCTCACTACTGTGCATGCGCACTCGGGGTCTCTAGTGCTCATTCGCACTTGGACTCACCACTGCTCATTGGCACTCGGCCTGACGACTGCGCATGCGCGCACGGGCTCACTACTGTGCATGCGGACTCGGCGTCACTACTGCGCATGTGCACTCGGACTCACTGCTGCGGATGCGCAGTCGGGCTCACTACTGCTCATGGGCACTGTGCCTCACGACTGCGCATGCGCACACGGGCTCACTACTGTGCATGCGGACTCGGGGTCACTAGTGCTCATTCGCACTTGGACTCACTACTGCTCATGGGCACTCGGCCTCACGACTGCGGATGTGCAATCGGGCTCACTAGTGCGGATGCGCTCTCCTGCTCAGACCGGCACATGCGCAATCGGGATCACTACTGCGCATGCGCACACGGGCTCACTACTGTCCATGCGCACTCGGGCTCACTACTGCTCATGTGCGCTCGGGGTCACTACTGCGCATGCGCACTCGGTCTCACTACTGCGGATGCGCTCTCCGGCTCAGACATGCACATGAGCAATCGGGCTCTCTACTGCCCATGCGCACTCGGCCTTACTACTGCTCATGCGCATTCGGACTCACTGCTGCGAATGCGGGCTCACTACTCGGGCTCACTACTGCGCATTCGCACACGGGCCCACTACTGTGCATGCGCACTCGGACTCACTACTGCGCATGCGCACACGGGCTCACTACTGTGCATGTGCACTCTGGCTCACTACTGCTCGGGCGCACTCGGGCTCACTAGCGTGCATGCGCACTCGGGCTCACTACTGCTCATGCGCACTCGGGCGCACTACCGCGCATGCGAGCACGGGCTCACTACTGTGCATGCGCACTCGGGGTCACTAGTGCTCATTCGCACTTGGACTCACTACTGCTCATGGGCACTCGGGCTCACGACTGCGGATGTGCAATCGGGCTCACTAGTGCGGATGCGCTCTCCTGCTCAGACCGGCACATGCGCAATCGGGATCACTACTGCGCATGCGCACACGGGCTCACTACTGTCCATGCGCACTCGGGCTCACTACTGCTCATGTGCGCTCGGCCTCACTACTGGTCATGCGCACTCGGACTCACTACTGCTCATGCGCACTCGGACAGAATGCAGCGGATCCGCAATCGGGCTCATTACTGCGCATTTGCGCTCGGGGTCACTACTACTCATGCGCACTCGCACTCAATACTGCGCATGCGCACACGGGCCCACTACTGTGCATGTGCACTCGGGCTCACTACTGCTCATGCGCACTCGGGCGCACTACTGCGCATGCGCGCACGGGCTCACTACTGTGCATGCGCACTCGGGGTCTCTAGTGCTCATTCGCACTTGGACTCACCACTGCTCATTGGCACTCGGCCTGACGACTGCGCATGCGCGCACGGGCTCACTACTGTGCATGCGGACTCGGCGTCACTACTGCGCATGTGCACTCGGACTCACTGCTGCGGATGCGCACTCGGGCTCACTACTGCGCATGCGCACTCGGGCCCACTACTGTGCATGCGCACTCGGACTCACTACTGCGCATGCGCACACGGGCTCACTACTGCTTATGCGCACACGGGGTCACTACTGCTCATGCGCACTCGGCCTCACTACTGCTCATGCGCACTCGGACTCACTGCTGCGGATGCTCAATGGGGCTCACTACTGCTCGTGCGCATTCGGACTCACTACTGCTCATGCGCGCATGAGCTCACTACTGTGCATGCGCACTCGGGGTCACTACTGCGCATTCGCAATCGGGCTCACTACTGCTCATGGGCACTCGGCCTCACGACTGCTCATGCGCACACGGGCTCACTACTGTGCATGCGCAATCTTGCCCTCTACTGCGCATGCGCACTCGGGGTCACTAGTGCTCATGCGCACTTGGACTCACTACTGCTCATGCGCACTCGGACTGACTGCTGCGGATGCGCAATCGGGCTCACTACTGCGCATGCCCACACGGGCTCACTACTGTGCATGTGCACTCTGGCTCACTACTGCTCATGCGCACTCGGGCTCACTAGCGTGCATGCGCACACGGGCTCACTACTGTGCATGCGCACTCGGGGTCACTAGTGCGCATTCGCACTTGGACTCACTACTGCTCATGGGCACCCGGCCTCACGACTGCGGATGTGCAATCGGGCTCAGACCTGCACATGAGCAATCGGTCTCTCTACTGCGCATGCGCACTCGGCCTTACTACTGCTCATGCGCACTCGGACTCACTACTGCTCATGGGCACTCGGCCTCACGACTGCGGATGTGCAATCGTGCTCACTACCGCGGATGCGCTCTCCTGCTCAGACCTGCACATGCGCAATCGGTCTCACTGCTGCGCATGCGCACACGGGCTCACTACTGCTCATGGGCACTCGGCCTCACGACTGCGCATGCGCACACGGGCTCACTACTGTGCATGCGCACTCGGGGTCACTAGTGCGCATTCGCACTTGGACTCACTACTGCTCATGGGCACTCGGCCTCACGGCTGCGGATGTGCAATCGGGCTCAGACCTGCACATGAGCAATCGGGCTCTCTACTGCGCATGCGCACTCGGCCTTACTACTGCTCATGCGCACTCGGACTCACTGCTGCGAATGCGCACTCGGGCTCACTACTGCGCATGCGCACACGGGCCCACTACTGTGCATGCGCACTCGGGCTCACTACTGCGCATGCGCACACGGGCTCACTAGTGTGCATGCGCAATCGGGGTCACTACTGCGCATGCGCGCTCGGGCTCACTACTGCTCATGCGCACTCGGGCGCACTACTGCGCATGCGCACACGGGCTCACTAGTGTGCATGCGCACTCGGGGTCACTACTGCGCATGCGCGCTCGGGCTCACTACTGCTCATGCGCACTCGGGCGCACTACTGCGCATGCGCACACGGGCTCACTACTGTGCATGCGCACTCGGGGTCACTAGTGCTCATTCGCACTTGGACTCACTACTGCTCATGGGCACTCGGCCTCACGACTGCGGATGTGCAATCGGGCTCACTACCGCGGATGCGCTCTCCTGCTCAGACCTGCACATGCGCAATCGGTCTCACTACTGCGCATGCGCACTCGGGGTCACTACTGCTCATGCGCACTCGGACTCACTACTGCGGATGTGCGCTCGGTCACACTACTGCTCATGCGCACTCGGCCTCACTACTGCTCATGCGCACTCGGACTCACTACTGCTCATGCGCACTCGGACAGAATGCAGCGGATCCGCAATCGGGCTCATTACTGCGCATTTGCGCTCGGGGTCACTACTACTCATGCGCACTCGGACTCAATACTGCGCATGCGCACACGGGCCCACTACTGTGCATGCGCACTCGGGCTCACTACTGCGCATGCGCACACGGGCTCACTACTGTGCATGCGCACTCGGGCTCACTGCTATGCATGCGCACTCGGGGTCACTACTGCGCATGCGCAATCGGGCTCACTACTGCTCATGGGCACTCGGCCTCACGACTGCGCATGCGCACACGGGCTCACTACTGTGCATGCGAACTCGGGGACACTAGTGCTCATTCGCACTTGGACTCAGTACTGCTCAGGGGCACTCGGCTTCACTACTGCGACGGTGCAATTGGGATCACTACTGCGGATGCGCTCTCCTGCTCAGACCTGCACATGCGCAATCGGTCTCGCTACTGCGCATGCGCACACGGGCTCACTACTGTGCATGCGCACTCTGGCTCACTACTGCTCATGCGCGCTCAGGGTCACTACTGCGCATGCGCACTCGGACGCACTACTGCGGATGCGCTCTCCAGCTCAGACCTGCGCATGAGCAATCGGGCTCTCTACTGCGCATGCGCACTCGGCCTTACTACTGCTCATGCGCACTCGGACTCACTGCTGCGAATGCGCACTCGGGCTCACTACTACGCATGCGCACACGGGCCCACTACTGTGCATGCGCACTCGGGCTCACTACTGCGCATGCGCACACGGGCTCACTACTGCTCATGCGCACTCGGGGTCACTACTGCTCATGCGCACTCGGCCTCACTACTGCCCATGCGCACTCGGACTCACTGCTGCAGATGCTCAATGGGGCTCACTACTGCTCGTGCGCATTCGGACTCACTACTGCTCATGCGCGCACGAGTTCACTACTGTGCATGCGCACTCGGGGTCACTACTGCGCATGCGCAATCGGGCTCACTACTGCTCATGGGCACTCGGCCTCACGACTGCTCATGCGCAAACGGGCTCACTAATGTGCATGCGCAATCGGGCCCTCTACTGCGCATGCGCACTCGGGGTCACTAGTGCTCATGCGCACTTGGACTCACTACTGCTCATGCGCACTCGGACTCACTGCTGCGGATGCGCAATCGGGCTCACTACTGCGCATGCGCACACGGGCTGCCTACTGTGCATGTGCACTCTGGCTCACTACTGCTCATGCGCGCTCGGGCTCACTAGCGTGCATGCGCACTCGGGCTCACTACTCCTCATGCGCACTCGGGCGCACTACTGCGCATGCGCGCACGGGCTCACTACTGTGCATGCGTACTCGGGGTCACTAGTGCTCATTCGCACTTGGACTCACCACTGCTCATTGGCACTCGGCCTGACGACTGCGCATGCGCACACGGGCTCACTACTGTGCATGCGCACTCGGGGTCACTAGTGCTCATTCGCACTTGGACTCACTACTGCTCATGGGCACTCGGCCTCACGACTGCGGATGTGCAATCGGGCTCACTAGTGCGGATGCGCTCTCCTGCTCAGACCGGCACATGCGCAATCGGGATCACTACTGCGCATGCGCACACGGGCTCACTACTGTCCATGCGCACACGGGCTCACTACTGCTCATGTGCGCTCGGGGTCACTACTGCGCATGCGCACTCGGGCTCACTACTGCTCATGCGCGCTGGGGGTCGCTACTGCGGATGCGCATTTGGACTCACTACTGCGGATGCGCCCTCCGGCTCAGACCTGCACATGCGCAATCGGGCTCTCTACTGCGCATGCGCACTCGGGCTCACTACTGCGCGTGCGCACTCGGACTCACTGCTGCGGATGCGCAATCCGGCTCACTACTGCTCGTGCGCACTCGGACTCACTACTGCTCATGCGCACACTGTCTCACTACTGCGGATGCGCACTCGGGCTCACTACTGCGCATGCGCACACCGCCCCACTACTGTGCGTGCGCACTCGGGGTCGCTACTGTGGATGCGCACTCCGGCTCAGAACTGCACATGCGCGCTCGAGCTCAATTCTGCGCATGCGCACTCGGGCTCACTACTGTGCATGCGCACTCGGGCTCACTACTGTGCATGCGCACTCGGGGTCACTACTACCCATGCGCACACGGGCTCACTATTGCGCATGCGCAATCGGGCACTCTACTGCGCATGCGCACTCGCACTCACTAATGCTCATGCGCACACGCGCCCACTATTGTGCGTGCGCACACG
Source organism: Megachile leachella (assembly GCA_963576845.1). Classification (NCBI taxonomy): domain Eukaryota; kingdom Metazoa; phylum Arthropoda; class Insecta; order Hymenoptera; family Megachilidae; genus Megachile; species Megachile leachella. The sequence goes on along the minus strand of CAUYWW010000227.1, from coordinate 529,415 downwards.
GGGTCGCTACTGCGGATACGTACTCCGGCTCAGAACTGCACATGCGCACTCGAGCTCACTTCTGCGCATGCGCACACGGGCGCACTACTGCGCATGCGCGCACGGGCTCACTACTGTGCATGCGCACCCGGGGTCACTACTGCTCTTGCGCACTTGGACTCACTACTGCTCATGGGCACTCGGACTCACTACTGCGGATGCGCGCTCGGGCTCACTACTGCGCGTGCGCACACGGGGACACTAGTGCTCATTCGCACTTGGACTCACTACTGCTCATGGGCACACGGCTTCACTACTGCGACGGTGCAATTGGGCTCACTACTGCGGATGCGCTCTCCTGCTCAGACCTGCACATGCGCAATCGGTCTCGCTACTGCGCATGCGCACACGGGCTCACTACTGTTCATGCGCACTCGGGCTCAGACGTGCACATGCGCAATCGGGCTCTCTACTGCGCATGCGCACTCGGCCTCACTACTGCTCATGTGCACTCGGACTCATTGTTGCGGATGCGCAATCGGGCTCACTACTGTGCATGCGCACTCGGGGTCTCTAGTGCTCATTCGCACTTGGACTCACCACTGCTCATTGGCACTCGGCCTGACGACTGCGCATGCACGCACGGGCTCACTACTGTGCATGCGCACCCGGGGTCACTACTGCTCTTGCGCACTTGGACTCACTACTGCTCATGGGCACTCGGACTAACTGCTGCGGATGCGCAATCGGGCTCACTAATGCGCAGGCGCACACGGGCTCACTACTGTGCATGCGCACACGGTCTCACTATTGCGCATGCGCAATCGGGCTCTCTACTGCGCATGCGCACTTGGACTCACTACTGCTCATGCGCACACTGACACACTACTGCGGATGCGCACTCGGGCTCACTACTGCGCATGCGCACTCAGGGTCGCTACTACTCATGCGCACTCGGACTCACTACTGCTCATGCGCACTCGGACTCACTACGGCTCATGGGCACTCGGACTCACTACTGCCGATGCGCAATCGGGCTCACTACTGCGCATGCGCACACGGACTCCGTACTGCGGATGCGCAATCGGGCTCACTACTCCGCATGCGCGCTCGGGGTCACTACTGCTCATGCGCACTCGGACTCGCTACTGCTCATGCGCACTCGGACTCACTAATGGGAATGCGCAATCGGGCTCACTACTGCGGATGCGCGCTCGGGTCGTTACTGCGCAAGCGCACTCGGGGTCACTACTGCACGTGCGCACTCCGGCTCAGACCTGCACATGCGCACTCGAGCTCACTACTACGCATGCGCACACGGGCTCACTACTGCGCAAGCGCGCTCGGGGTCACTACTGCTCATGCGCACTCGGGCTCACTACTGTGCATGCGCACTCGGGCTCACTACTGCGCATGCGCACTCGAGCTCAATTCTGCGCATGCGCACACGGGCGCACTACTGCGCATGCGCGCACGGGCTCACTGCTGTGCATGCGCACTCGGGGTCACTAGTGCTCATGCGCACTTGGACTCACTACTGCCCATGGGCTCTCGGCCTCACTACTGCGGATGCGCAATCGGGCTCACTACTGCGGATGCGCTCTCCAGCTCAGACCTGCACATGAGCAATCGGGCTCTCTACTGCGCATGCGCACTCGGGCTCACTACTGCTCATGCGCACTCGGACTCACTACTGCACATGCGCACCCGGGCTCACTACTGCGCATGCGCACACGGGCTCACTACTGTGCATGCGCACTCGGAGTCACTACTGCTCATGCGCACACGGGCTCACTACTGCTCATGCGCACTCGGGCTCACTACTGCGCATGCGCACTCAGGGTCGCTACTACTCATGCGCACACGGACTCACTACTGCTCATGCGCACTCGGACTCACTACGGCTCATGGGCACTCGGACTCACTACTGCCGATGCGCAATCGGTCTCACTACTGCTCATGCGCACTCGGACTCGCTACTGCACATGCGCACCCGGGCTCACTACTGCGCATGCGCACTCGGCCTCACTACTGCTCATGTGCACTCGGACTCATTGTTGCGAATGCGCAATCGGGCTCACTACTGTGCATGCGCACTCGGGGTCTCTAGTGCTCATTCGCACTTGGACTCACCACTGCTCATTGGCACTCGGCCTGACGACTGCGCATGCACGCACGGACTCACTACTGTGCATGCGCACCCGGGGTCACTACTGCTCTTGCGCACTTGGACTCACTACTGCTCATGGGCACTCGGACTCACTGCTGCGGATGCGCAATCGGGCTCACTAATGCGCAGGCGCACACGGGCTCACTACTGTGCATGCGCACTCGGGCTCACTACTGCTCATGCGCGCTCGGGGTCGCTACTGCGGATGCGCATTCGGACGCACTACTGCGGATGCGCCCTCCGGCTCAGACCTGCACATGCGCAATCGGGCTCTCTACTGCGCATGCGCACTCGGGCTCACTACTGCGCATGCGCACACGGACTCCCTACTGCGGATGCGCAATCGGGCTCACTACTCCGCATGCGAGCTCGGAGTCACTACTGCTCATGCGCACTCGGACTCACTGCTGCGGATGCGCAATCCGGCTCACTACTGCTCGTGCGCACTCGGACTCACTACTGCTCATGCGCACACTGTCTCACTACTGCGGATGCGCACTCGGGCTCACTACTGCGCATGCACACACGGGCCCACTGCTGTGCGTGCGCACTCGGGGTCGCTACTGCGGATGCGCTTTCGGACTCACTACTGCGGATGCGCTCTCCGGCTCACTACTGCGCATGCGCACTCAGGGTCGCTACTACTCATGCGCACTCGGACTCACTACTACTCATGCGCACTCGGACTCACTACGGCTCATGGGCACTCGGACTCACTACTGCCGATGCGCAATCGGGCTCACTACTGCGCATGCGCACACGGACTCCGTACTGCGGATGCGCAATCGGGCTCACTACTCCGCATGCGCGCTCGGGGTCACTACTGCTCATGCGCACTCGTACTCGCTACTGCTCATGCGCACTCGGACTCACTAATGCGGATGCGCAATCGGGCTCACTACTGCGGATGCGCGCTCGGGTCGTTACTGCGCAAGCGCACTCGGGGTCACTACTGCACGTGCGCACTCCGGCTCAGACCTGCACATGCGCACTCGAGCTCACTACTACGCATGCGCACACGGGCTCACTACTGCTCATGCGCACTCGGGCTCACTACTGTGCATGCGCACTCGGGCTCACTACTGCGCATGCGCACACGGGCCCACTACTGTGCATGCGCACTCGGGCACACTACTGCGCATGCGCACACGGGCCCACTACTGTGCATGCGCACTCGGGCTCACTACTGCGCATGCGCACACGGGCTCACTACTGTGCATGCGCAATCGGAGTCACTACTGCGCATGCGCACTCGGGCCCACTACTGCGCATGCGCACACGGACTCACTACTGTGGATGCGCAATCGGGCTCACTACTGCGCATGGGCGCTTGGGGACACTACTGCGCATGCGCACTCGGACTCACTGCTGCGGATGCGCTCTCCGGCGCAGACCTGCACATGCGCAATCGGGCTCTCTACTGCGCATGCGCACTCGGCCTCACTACTGCTCATGCGCACTCGGACTCACTGCTGCGGATGCGCAATCGGGCTCAATACTGCTCGTGCGCACTCGGACTCACTACTGCTCATGTGCACACTGTCTCACTACTGCGGATGCGCACTCGGGCTCACTACTGCGCATGCGCACTCGAGCTCAATTCTGCGCATGCGCACACGGGCGCACTACTGCGCATGCGCGCACGGGCTCACTGCTGTGGATGCGCACTCGGGGTCACTAGTGCTCATGCGCACTTGGACTCACTACTGCCCATGGGCTCTCGGCCTCACTACTGCGGATGCGCAATCGGGCTCACTACTGCGGATGCGCTCTCCAGCTCAGACCTGCACATGAGCAATCGGGCTCTCTACTGCGCATGCGCACTCGGGCTCACCACTGCTCATGCGCACTCGGACTCGCTACTGCACATGCGCACCCGGGCTCACTACTGCGCATGCGCACACGGGCTCACTACTGTGCATGCGCACTCGGAGTCACTACTGCTCATGCGCACACGGGCTCACTACTGCTCATGCGCACTCGGGCTCACTACTGCGCATGCGCACTCGGACTCACTGCTGCGGATGCGCTCTCCGGCGCAGACCTGCACATGCGCAATCGGGCTCTCTACTGCGCATGCGCACTCGGCCTCACGTCTGCTCATGCGCACTCGGACTCACTGCTGCGGATGCGCAATCGGGCTCAATAGTGCTCGTGCGCACTCGGACTCACTACTGCTCATGTGCACACTGTCTCACTACTGTGCACGCGCACTCGGGCTCACTACTGCGCATGCGCACACGGGCCCACTACTGTGCATGCGCGCTCGGGCTCACTACTGCGCATGCGCACACGGGCTCACTACTGTGCATGCGCACACGGGCTCACTACTGCTCATGCGCACACGGGCCCACTATTGCGCAAGCGGACACGGGCCCACTACTGTGCATGCGCACTCGGGCTCACTACTGCGCATGCGCACACGGGCCCACTACTGTGCATGCGCACTCGGGCTCACTACTGCGGATGCGCGCTCGGGTCACTACTGCGCAAGCGCGCTCAGGGTCACAACTGCTCATGCGCACTCGGACTCACTGCTGCGGATGCGCAATCGTGCTCACTACTGCGCATGCGCACTCGGGGTCACTACTGTGCATGCGCACTCTGGGTCGCTAGTGCTCATTCGTACTTGGACTCACTACTGCTCATGGGCACTCGGCCTCACGACTGCGCATGCGCACACGGGCTCACTACTGCGCATGCGCACACGGGCTTACTACTGTGCATGCGCACTCGGGCTCACTACTGCGCATGCGCACAGGGGCTCACTACTGTGCATGCGCAATCGGAGTCACTACTGCGCATGCGCACTCGGGCTCACTACTGCGCATGCGCACACGGGCCCACTGCTGTGCGTGCGCACTCGGGGTCGCTACTGCGGATGCGCACTCCGGCTCAGAACTGCACATGCGCGCTCGAACTCACTTCTGCGCATGCGCACACGTGCGCACTACTGTGCATGCGCGCACGGGCTCACTATTGTACATGCGCACTCTGGGTCACTAGTGCTCATTCGTACTTGGACTCACTACTGCTCATGGGCACTCGACCTCACGACTGCGCATGCACACACGGGCTCACTACTGTGCATGCGCACACGGGCTTACTACTGTGCATGCGCGCTCGGGGTCACTACTGCTCATGCGCACACGTGCGCACTACTGTGCATGCGCGCACGGGCTCACTATTGTGCATGCGCACTCGGTGTCACTAGTGCTCATGCGCACTTGGACTCGCTACTGCTCATGGGCACTCGGCCTCACTACTGCGGATGCGCATTCGGACTCACTACTGCGGATGCGCTCTCCGGCTCAGACCTGCACATGCGCAATCGGGCTCTCTACTGCGCATGCGCACTCGGGCTCACTAGTGTGCATGCGCACTCGGGGTCACTACTGCGCATGCGCGCTCGGGCTCACTACTGCTCATGCGCACTCGGGCGCACTACTGCGCATGCGCACACGGGCTCACTACTGTGCATGCGCACTCGGGGTCACTAGTGCTCATTCGCACTTGGACTCACTACTGCTCATGGGCACTCGGCCTCACGACTGCGGATGTGCAATCGGGCTCACTACTGCGGATGCGCTCTCCGGCTCAGACCTGCACATGCGCAATCGGGCTCTCTACTGCGCATGCGCAATCGGGCTCACTACTGCGGATGCGCGCTCGGGGTCACTACTGCTCATGCGCACACGGACTCACTACTGCCCATGCGCACCCGGACTCACTACGGCTCATGGGCACTCGGACTCACTACTGCCGATGCGCAATCGGGTTCACTACTGCGCATGCGCACACAGACACCCTACTGCGGATGCGCAATCGGGCTCGCTACTCCGCATGCGCGCTCGGGGTCACTACTGCTCATGCGCACTCGGACTCACTACTGCTCATGCGCACTCGGACTCACTGTTGCCGATGCGCAATCGGGCTCACTACTGCGGATGCGCGCTCGGGTCACTACTGCGCATGCGCACTCGGGGTCACTACTGTGCGTGCGCACTCCGGCTCAGACCTGCACATGCGCACTCGAGCTCACTGCTACGCATGCGCACACGGGCTCACTACTGCGCAAGCGCGAACGGGGTCACTACTGCTCATGCGCACTCGGGCTCACTACTGCGCATGCGCACACGGGCTCACTACTGTGCATGCGCACTCGGGGTCACTAGTGCTCATGCGCACTTGGACTCACTACTGCTCATGGGCACTCGGCCTCACTACTGCGGATGCGCACTCGGACTCACTACTGCGGATGCGCTCTCCGGCTCAGACTTGCATATGCGCAATCGGGATCTCTACTGCGCATGCGCACTCGGGCTCACTACTGTGCATGCGCACTCGGGCTCACTACTGTGCATGCGCACTCGGGGCCACTACTGCCCATGCGCACACGGTCTCACTATTGCGCATGCGCAATTGGGCTCTCTACTGCGGATGCGCGCTCGGGTCACTACTGCTCAAGCGGACACGGGCCCACTACTGTGCATGCGCACTCGGGCTCACTACTGCGTATGCGCACACGGGCCCACTACTGTGCATGCGCGCTCGGGCTCACTACTGCGCATGCGCACACGGGCTCACTACTGTGCATGCGCACCCGGACTCACTACTGCTCATGCGCACACTGACTCACTACTGCGGATGCGCTCTCGGGCTCACTACTGCGGATGCGCGCTCGGGTCACTACTGCGCAAGCGCGCTCAGGGTCACTACTGCTCATGCGCACTCGGACTCACTGCTGCGGATGCGCAATCGTGCTCACTACTGCGCATGCGCACTCGGGGTCACTACTGTGCATGCGCTCTGTGGGTCGCTAGTGCTCATTCGTACTTGGACTCACTACTGCTCATGGGCACTCGGCCTCACGACTGCGCATGCGCACACGGGCTCACTACTGCGCATGCGCACACGGGCTTACTACTGTGCATGCGCACTCGGGCTCACTACTGCGCATGCGCACAGGGGCTCACTACTGTGCATGCGCAATCGGAGTCACTACTGCGCATGCGCACTCGGGCTCACTACTGCGCATGCGCACACGGGCTCACTACTGTGCATGCGCACTCGTGCTCACTGCTGTGCATGCGCACTCGGGGTCACTACTGCGCATGCGGACACCGACTCCCTACTGCGGATGCGCAATCGGGCTCTCTACTCCGCATGCGCGCTCGGGCTCACTACTGCTCATGCGCACTCGGGCGCACTACTGCGCATGCGCACACGGGCTCACTACTGTGCATGCGCACTCGGGGTCACTAGTGCTCATCCGCACTTGGACTCACTACTGCTCATGGGCACTCGGCCTCACGACTGCTCATGTGCAATCGGGCTCACTACTGCTCATGCGCACTCGGACAGAATGCAGCGGATGCGCAATCGGGCTCACTACTGCGCATTTGCGCTCGGGGTCACTACTGCTTATGCGCACTCGGACACAATACTGCTCATGCGCACACTGTCTCACTACTGCTCATGCGCACTCGGACTCACTGCTGTGGATGCGCACTCGGGCTCACTACTCCGCATGTGCACACGGGCCCACTACTGTGCATGCGCACTCGGGCTCACTACTGCGCATGCGCACACGGGCTCACTACTGCCCATGCGCGCTCGGGGTCACTACTGCGCATGCGCGCTCGGGCTCACTACTGCTCATGCACACTCGGGCGCACTACTGCGCATGCTGCACACGGGCTCACTACTGTGCATGCGCCTTGGGGTCACTACTGCGCATGCGCACTCAGGGTCGCTACTACTCATGCGCACACGGACTCACTACTGCGCATGCGCACACGGGCTCACTACTGTGCATGTGCACTCTGGCTCACTACTGCCCATGCGCACTCGGGGTCACTAGTGCTCATGCGCACTTGGACTCACTAATGCTCATGGGCACTTCGCCTCACGACTGCGGATGTGCAATCGGGCTCACTAGTGCCGATGCGCTCTCCTGCTCAGACCTGCACATGCGCAATCGGGATCACTACTGCGCATGCGCACACAGACACCCTACTGCGGATGCGTAATCGGGCTCACTACTGCTCGTGCGCACTCGGACTCAGTACTGATCATGCGCACACTGTCTCACTACTGCGGATGCGCACTCGGGCACACTACTGCGCATGCGCACTCAGGGTCGCTACTACTCATGCCCACACGGACTCACTACTGCTCATGCGCACTCGGACTCACTACGGCTCATGGGCACACGGACTCACTACTGCCGATGCGCAATCGGGCTCACTACTGCGCATGCGCACACAGACACCCTACTGCGGATGCGCAATCGGGCTCACTACTCCGCATGCGCGCTCGGGGTCACTACTGCTCACGCGCACTCGGACTCACTACTGCTCATGCGCACTCGGACTCACTGCTGCCGATGCGCAATCGGGCTCACTACTGCGGATGCGCGCTCGGGTCACTACTGCGCATGCGCACTCGTGGTCACTACTGCGCGTGCGCACTCCGGGTCAGACCTGCACATGCGCACTCGGGCTCAGTACTGCGCATGCGCACACGGGCTCACTACTGTGCATGCGCACTCGGGGTCACTACTGCTCATGCGCACACGGGCTCACTACTTCTCATGCGCACTCGGGCTCACTACTGCGCATGCGCACACGGGCTCACTACTGTGCATGCACACTCGGGCTCACTACTGAGCATGCGCACTCGGGGTCACTACTGCCCATGCGCACTCGGGCTCACTACTGTGCATGCACACTCGGGCTCACTACTATGCATGCGCAATCGGGCCCTCTACTGCGCATGCGCACTCGGGGTCACTAGTGCTCATGCGCCCTTGGACTCACTACTGCTCATGCGCACTCGGACTCACTGCTGCGGATGCGCAATCGGGCTCACTACTGCGCATGCGCACACGGGATCACTACTGTGCATGTGCACTCTGGCTCACTACTGCTCATGCGCGCTCGGGGTCACTACTGCGCATGCGCACTCGGACTCACTACTGCGGATGCGCTCTCCGGCTCAGACCTGCACATGCGCAATCGGGCTCTCTACTGCGCATGCGCACTCGGGCTCACTAGTGTGCATGCGCACTCGGGGTCACTACTGCGCATGCGCGCTCGGGCTCACTACTGCTCATGCGCACTCGGGCGCACTACTGCGCATGCGCACACGGGCTCACTACTGTGCATGCGCACTCGGGGTCACTAGTGCGGATGCGCTCTCCTGCTCAGACCTGCACATGCGCAATCGGGATCACTACTGCGCATGCGCACTCGGGGTCACTACTGCCCATGCGCACTCGGACTCACTACTGCGGATGCGCGCTCGGGTCACTACTGCGCATGCGCACTCGGGGTCACTACTGCGCGTGCGCACTCCGGCTCAGACCTGCACATGAGCAATCGGGCTCTCTACTGCGCATGCGCACACGGCCTTACTACTGCTCATGCGCACTCGGACTCACTGCTGCGGATGCGCAATCGTTCTCACTACTGCGCATGCGCGCTCGGGGTCACTAGTGCTTATGCGCACTTGGACTCACTAATGCTCATGGGCACTTCGCCTCACGACTGCGGATGCGCAATCGGGCTCACTACTGCGCATGCGCACATGGGATCACTACTGTGCATGTGCACTCTGGCTCACTACTGCTCATGCGCGCTCGGGGTCACTACTGCGCATGCGCACTCGGACTCACTACTGCGGATGCGCTCTCCGGCTCAGACCTGCACATGCGCAATCGGGCTCTCTACTGCGCATGCGCACTCGGGCTCACTAGTGTGCATGCGCACTCGGGGTCACTACTGCGCATGCGCGCTCGGGCTCACTACTGCTCATGCGCACTCGGGCGCACTACTGCGCATGCGCACACGGGCTCACTACTGTGCATGCGCACTCGGGGTCACTAGTGCGGATGCGCTCTCCTGCTCAGACCTGCACATGCGCAATCGGGATCACTACTGCGCATGCGCACTCGGGGTCACTACTGCCCATGCGCACTCGGACTCACTACTGCGGATGCGCGCTCGGGTCACTACTGCGCATGCGCACTCGGGGTCACTACTGCGCGTGCGCACTCCGGCTCAGACCTGCACATGAGCAATCGGGCTCTCTACTGCGCATGCGCACACGGCCTTACTACTGCTCATGCGCACTCGGACTCACTGCTGCGGATGCGCAATCGTTCTCACTACTGCGCATGCGCGCTCGGGGTCACTAGTGCTTATGCGCACTTGGACTCACTAATGCTCATGGGCACTTCGCCTCACGACTGCGGATGCGCAATCGGGCTCACTACTGCGCATGCGCACACGGGATCACTACTGTGCATGTGCACTCTGGCTCACTACTGCTCATGCGCGCTCGGGGTCACTACTGCGCATGCGCACTCGGACTCACTACTGCGGATGCGCTCTCCGGCTCAGACCTGCACATGCGCAATCGGGCTCTCCACTGCGCATGCGCACTCGGGCTCACTAGTGTGCATGCGCACTCGGGGTCACTACTGCGCATGCGCGCTCGGGCTCACTACTGCTCATGCGCACTCGGGCGCACTACTGCGCATGCGCACACGGGCTCACTACTGTGCATGCGCACTCGGGGTCACTAGTGCGGATGCGCTCTCCTGCTCAGACCTGCACATGCGCAATCGGGATCACTACTGCGCATGCGCACTCGGGGTCACTACTGCCCATGCGCACTCGGACTCACTACTGCGGATGCGCGCTCGGGTCACTACTGCGCATGCGCACTCGGGGTCACTACTGCGCGTGCGCACTCCGGCTCAGACCTGCACATGAGCAATCGGGCTCTCTACTGCGCATGCGCACACGGCCTTACTACTGCTCATGCGCACTCGGACTCACTGCTGCGGATGCGCAATCGTTCTCACTACTGCGCATGCGCGCTCGGGGTCACTAGTGCTTATGCGCACTTGGACTCACTACCGCTCATGGGCACTCGGACTCACTGCTGCGGATGCGCAATCGGGCTCACTACTGCGCAGGCGCACACGGGCTCACTACTGTGCATGCGCACTCGGGCTCACAACTGCTCATGCGCGCTCGAGGTCGCTGCTGCGGATGCGCATTCGGACTCACTACTGCGGATGCGCCCTCCGGCTCAGACCTGCACATGCGCAATCGGGCTCTCTACTGGGCATGCGCACTCGGGCTCACTATTGCGCATGCGCAATCGGGCTCACTACTGTGCATGCGCACTCGGGCTCACTACTGTGCATGCGCCCTCGAGCTCACTTCTGCGCAAGCGCACATGGGCGCACTACTGCGCATGCGCGCACGGGCCCACTACTGTGCATGCGAACTCGGGCTCACAACTGCGCATGCGCACACGGGCTCACTACTGTACATGCGCACACGGGCTCACTACTGCTCATGCGCACACGGGCCCACTACTGCGCAAGCGGACACGGGCCCGCTACTGTGCATGCGCACTCGGGCTCACTACTGCGCATGCGCACACGGGCCCACTACTGTGCATGCGAACTCGGGCTCACAACTGCGCATGCGCACACGGGCTCACTACTGTACATGCGCACACGGGCTCACTACTGCTCATGCGCACACGGGCCCACTACTGCGCAAGCGGACACGGGCCCACTACTGTGCATGCGCACTCGGGCTCACTACTGCGCATGCGCACACGGGCCCACTACTGTGCATGCGCACTCGGACTCACTACTGCTCATGCGCACACTGACTCACTACTGCGGATGCGCACTCGGGCTCACTACTGCGGATGCGCGCTCGGGTCACTACTGCGCAAGTGCGCTCGGGGTCACTACTGCTCATGCGCACACGGGCCCACTACTGTGCGTGCGCACTCGGACTCGCTACTGCTCATGCGCACTCGGACTCACTAATGCGGATGCGCAATCGGGCTCACTACTGCGGATGCGCGCTCGGGTCGTTACTGCGCAAGCGCACTCGGGGTCACTACTGCACGTGCGCACTCCGGCTCAGACCTGCACATGCGCACTCGAGCTCACTACTACGCATGCGCACACGGGCACACTACTGCGCAAGCGCGCTCGGGGTCACTACTGCTCATGCGCACTGGGGCTCACTACTGTGCATGCGCACTCGGGCTCACTACTGCGCATGCGCACACGGGCCCACTACTGTGCATGCGCACTCGGGCACACTACTGCGCATGCGCACACGGGCCCACTACTGTGCATGCGCACTCGGGCTCACTACTGCGCATGCGCACACGGGCTCACTACTGTGCGTGCGCAATCGGAGTCACTACTGCGCATGCGCACTCGGGCCCACTACTGCGCATGCGCGCACGGACTCACTACTGTGGATGCGCAATCGGGCTCACTACTGCGCATGGGCGCTTGGGGACACTACTGCGCATGCGCACTCGGACTCACTGCTACGGATGCGCTCTCCGGCGCAGACCTGCACATGCGCAATCGGGCTCTCTACTGCGCATGCGCACTCGGCCTCACTACTGCTCATGCGCACTCGGACTCACTGCTGCGGATGCGCAATCGGGCTCAATACTGCTCGTGCGCACTCGGACTCACTTCTGCTCATGTGCACACTGTCTCACTACTGCGGATGCGCACTCGGGCTCACTACTGCGCATGCGCACTCGAGCTCAATTCTGCGCATGCGCACACGGGCGCACTACTGCGCATGCGCGCACGGGCTCACTGCTGTGCATGCGCACTCGGGGTCACTAGTGCTCATGCGCACTTGGACTCACTACTGCCCATGGGCTCTCGGCCTCACTACTGCGCATGCGCACTCGGGCTCACCACTGCTCATGCGCACTCGGACTCGCTACTGCACATGCGCACCCGGGCTCACTACTGCGCATGCGCACACGGGCTCACTACTGTGCATGCGCACTCGGAGTCACTACTGCTCATGCGCACACGGGCTCACTACTGCTCATGCGCACTCGGGCTCACTACTGCGCATGCGCACTCGGACTCACTGCTGCGGTTGCGCTCTCCGGCGCAGACCTGCACATGCGCAATCGGGCTCTCTACTGCGCATGCGCACTCGGCCTCACTACTGCTCATGCGCACTCGGACTCACTGCTGCGGATGCGCAATCGGGCTCAATACTGCTCGTGCGCACTCGGACTCACTACTGCTCATGTGCACACTGTCTCACTACTGTGCACGCGCACTCGGGCTCACTACTGCGCATGCGCACACGGGCCCACTACTGTGCATGCGCGCTCGGGCTCACTACTGCGCATGCGCACACGGGCTCACTACTGTGCATGCGCACACGGGCTCACTACTGCTCATGCGCACACGGGCCCACTACTGCGCAAGCGGACACGGGCCCACTACTGTGCATGCGCACTCGGGCTCACTACTGCGCATGCGCACACGGGCCCACTACTGTGCATGCGCACTCGGGCTCACTACTGCGGATGCGCGCTCGGGTCACTACTGCGCAAGCGCGCTCAGGGTCACAACTGCTCATGCGCACTCGGACTCACTGCTGCGGATGCGCAATCGTGCTCACTACTGCGCATGCGCACTCGGGGTCACTACTGTGCATGCGCACTCTGGGTCGCTAGTGCTCATTCGTACTTGGACTCACTACTGCTCATGGGCACTCGGCCTCACGACTGCGCATGCGCACACGGGCTCACTACTGCGCATGCGCACACGGGCTTACTACTGTGCATGCGCACTCGGGCTCACTACTGCGCATGCGCACAGGGGCTCACTACTGTGCATGCGCAATCGGAGTCACTACTGCGCATGCGCACTCGGGCTCACTACTGCGCATGCGCACACGGGCCCACTGCTGTGCGTGCGCACTCGGGGTCGCTACTGCGGATGCGCACTCCGGCTCAGAACTGCACATGCGCGCTCGAGCTCACTTCTGCGCATGCGCACACGTGCGCACTACTGTGCATGCGCGCACGGGCTCACTATTGTACATGCGCACTCTGGGTCACTAGTGCTCATTCGTACTTGGACTCACTACTGCTCATGGGCACTCGACCTCACGACTGCGCATGCACACACGGGCTCACTACTGTGCATGCGCACACGGGCTTACTACTGTGCATGCGCGCTCGGGGTCACTACTGCTCATGCGCACACGTGCGCACTACTGTGCATGCGCGCACGGGCTCACTATTGTGCATGCGCACTCGGTGTCACTAGTGCTCATGCGCACTTGGACTCGCTACTGCTCATGGGCACTCGGCCTCACTACTGCGGATGCGCATTCGGACTCACTACTGCGGATGCGCTCTCCGGCTCAGACCTGCACATGCGCAATCGGGCTCTCTACTGCGCATGCGCACTCGGGCTCACTAGCGTGCATGCGCACTCGGGGTCACTACTGCGCATGCGCGCTCGGGCTCACTACTGCTCATGCGCACTCGGGCGCACTACTGCGCATGCGCACACGGGCTCACTACTGTGCATGCGCACTCGGGGTCACTAGTGCTCATTCGCACTTGGACTCACTACTGCTCATGGGCACTCGGCCTCACGACTGCGGATGTGCAATCGGGCTCACTAGTGCCGATGCGCTCTCCTGCTCAGACCTGCACATGCGCAATCGGGATCACTACCGCGCATGCGCACTCGGGGTCACTACTGCTCATGCGCACTCGGACTCACTACTGCGGATGCGGGCTCGGGCACACTACTGCGCATGCCCACTCAGGGTCGCTACTACTCATGCGCACACGGACTCACTACTGCTCATGCGCACTCGGACTCACTACGGCTCATGGGCACTCGGACTCACTACTGCCGATGCGCAATCGGGCTCACTACTGCGGATGCGCGCTCGGGGTCACTACTGCTCATGCGCACACGGACTCACTACTGCTCATGGGCACTCGGCCTCACTACTGCGGATGCGCACTCGGACTCACTACTGCGGATGCGCTCTCCGGCTCAGACTTGCATATGCGCAATCGGGATCTCTACTGCGCATGCGCACTCGGGCTCACTACTGTGCATGCGCACTCGGGCTCACTACTGTGCATGCGCACTCGGGGCCACTACTGCCCATGCGCACACGGGCTCACTACTGTGCATGCGCACTCGGGGTCACTAGTGCTCATTCGCACTTGGACTCACTACTGCTCATGGGCACTCGGCCTCACGACTGCGGATGTGCAATCGGGCTCACTACTGCGGATGCGCTCTCCGGCTCAGACCTGCACATGCGCAATCGGGCTCTCTACTGCGCATGCGCAATCGGGCTCACTACTGCGGATGCGCGCTCGGGGTCACTACTGCTCATGCGCACACGGACTCACTACTGCCCATGCGCACCCGGACTCACTACGGCTCATGGGCACTCGGACTCACTACTGCCGATGCGCAATCGGGTTCACTACTGCGCATGCGCACACAGACACCCTACTGCGGATGCGCAATCGGGCTCGCTACTCCGCATGCGCGCTCGGGGTCACTACTGCTCATGCGCACTCGGACTCACTACTGCTCATGCGCACTCGGACTCACTGTTGCCGATGCGCAATCGGGCTCACTACTGCGGATGCGCGCTCGGGTCACTACTGCGCATGCGCACTCGGGGTCACTACTGTGCGTGCGCACTCCGGCTCAGACCTGCACATGCGCACTCGAGCTCACTGCTACGCATGCGCACACGGGCTCACTACTGCGCAAGCGCGAACGGGGTCACTACTGCTCATGCGCACTCGGGCTCACTACTGCGCATGCGCACACGGGCTCACTACTGTGCATGCGCACTCGGGGTCACTAGTGCTCATGCGCACTTGGACTCACTACTGCTCATGGGCACTCGGCCTCACTACTGCGGATGCGCACTCGGACTCACTACTGCGGATGCGCTCTCCGGCTCAGACTTGCATATGCGCAATCGGGATCTCTACTGCGCATGCGCACTCGGGCTCACTACTGTGCATGCGCACTCGGGCTCACTACTGTGCATGCGCACTCGGGGCCACTACTGCCCATGCGCACACGGTCTCACTATTGCGCATGCGCAATTGGGCTCTCTACTGCGGATGCGCGCTCGGGTCACTACTGCTCAAGCGGACACGGGCCCACTACTGTGCATGCGCACTCGGGCTCACTACTGCGCATGCGCACACGGGCCCACTACTGTGCATGCGCGCTCGGGCTCACTACTGCGCATGCGCACACGGGCTCACTACTGTGCATGCGCACACGTGCTCACTACTGCTCATGCGCACACGGGCCCACTACTGCGCAAGCGGACACGGGCCCACTACTGTGCATGCGCACTCGGGCTCACTACTGCGCATGCGCACACGGGCCCACTACTGTGCATGCGCACCCGGACTCACTACTGCTCATGCGCACACTGACTCACTACTGCGGATGCGCTCTCGGGCTCACTACTGCGGATGCGCGCTCGGGTCACTACTGCGCAAGCGCGCTCAGGGTCACTACTGCTCATGCGCACTCGGACTCACTGCTGCGGATGCGCAATCGTGCTCACTACTGCGCATGCGCACTCGGGGTCACTACTGTGCATGCGCTCTCTGGGTCGCTAGTGCTCATTCGTACTTGGACTCACTACTGCTCATGGGCACTCGGCCTCACGACTGCGCATGCGCACACGGGCTCACTACTGCGCATGCGCACACGGGCTTACTACTGTGCATGCGCACTCGGGCTCACTACTGCGCATGCGCACAGGGGCTCACTACTGTGCATGCGCAATCGGAGTCACTACTGCGCATGCGCACTCGGGCTCACTACTGCGCATGCGCACACGGGCTCACTACTGTGCATGCGCACTCGTGCTCACTGCTGTGCATGCGCACTCGGGGTCACTACTGCGCATGCGGACACCGACTCCCTACTGCGGATGCGCAATCGGGCTCTCTACTCCGCATGCGCGCTCGGGCTCACTACTGCTCATGCGCACTCGGGCGCACTACTGCGCATGCGCACACGGGCTCACTACTGTGCATGCGCACTCGGGGTCACTAGTGCTCATCCGCACTTGGACTCACTACTGCTCATGGGCACTCGGCCTCACGACTGCTCATGTGCAATCGGGCTCACTACTGCTCATGCGCACTCGGACAGAATGCAGCGGATGCGCAATCGGGCTCACTACTGCGCATTTGCGCTCGGGGTCACTACTGCTTATGCGCACTCGGACACAATACTGCTCATGCGCACACTGTCTCACTACTGCTCATGCGCACTCGGACTCACTGCTGTGGATGCGCACTCGGGCTCACTACTCCGCATGTGCACACGGGCCCACTACTGTGCATGCGCACTCGGGCTCACTACTGCGCATGCGCACACGGGCTCACTACTGCCCATGCGCGCTCGGGGTCACTACTGCGCATGCGCGCTCGGGCTCACTACTGCTCATGCACCCTCGGGCGCACTACTGCGCATGCTGCACACGGGCTCACTACTGTGCATGCGCCTTGGGGTCACTACTGCGCATGCGCACTCAGGGTCGCTACTACTCATGCGCACACGGACTCACTACTGCGCATGCGCACACGGGCTCACTACTGTGCATGTGCACTCTGGCTCACTACTGCCCATGCGCACTCGGGGTCACTAGTGCTCATGCGCACTTGGACTCACTAATGCTCATGGGCACTTCGCCTCACGACTGCGGATGTGCAATCGGGCTCACTAGTGCCGATGCGCTCTCCTGCTCAGACCTGCACATGCGCAATCGGGATCACTACTGCGCATGCGCACACAGACACCCTACTGCGGATGCGTAATCGGGCTCACTACTGCTCGTGCGCACTCGGACTCAGTACTGATCATGCGCACACTGTCTCACTACTGCGGATGCGCACTCGGGCACACTACTGCGCATGCGCACTCAGGGTCGCTACTACTCATGCCCACACGGACTCACTACTGCTCATGCGCACTCGGACTCACTACGGCTCATGGGCACACGGACTCACTACTGCCGATGCGCAATCGGGCTCACTACTGCGCATGCGCACACAGACACCCTACTGCGGATGCGCAATCGGGCTCACTAATCCGCATGCGCGCTCGGGGTCACTACTGCTCACGCGCACTCGGACTCACTACTGCTCATGCGCACTCGGACTCACTGCTGCCGATGCGCAATCGGGCTCACTACTGCGGATGCGCGCTCGGGTCACTACTGCGCATGCGCACTCGTGGTCACTACTGCGCGTGCGCACTCCGGGTCAGACCTGCACATGCGCACTCGGGCTCACTACTGCGCATGCGCACACGGGCTCACTACTGTGCATGCGCACTCGGGGTCACTACTGCTCATGCGCACACGGGCTCACTACTTCTCATGCGCACTCGGGCTCACTACTGCGCATGCGCACACGGGCTCACTACTGTGCATGCACACTCGGGCTCACTACTGAGCATGCGCACTCGGGGTCACTACTGCCCATGCGCACTCGGGCTCACTACTGTGCATGCACACTCGGGCTCACTACTATGCATGCGCAATCGGGCCCTCTACTGCGCATGCGCACTCGGGGTCACTAGTGCTCATGCGCCCTTGGACTCACTACTGCTCATGCGCACTCGGACTCACTGCTGCGGATGCGCAATCGGGCTCACTACTGCGCATGCGCACACGGGATCACTACTGTGCATGTGCACTCTGGCTCACTACTGCTCATGCGCGCTCGGGGTCACTACTGCGCATGCGCACTCGGACTCACTACTGCGGATGCGCTCTCCGGCTCAGACCTGCACATGCGCAATCGGGCTCTCTACTGCGCATGCGCACTCGGGCTCACTAGTGTGCATGCGCACTCGGGGTCACTACTGCGCATGCGCGCTCGGGCTCACTACTGCTCATGCGCACTCGGGCGCACTACTGCGCATGCGCACACGGGCTCACTACTGTGCATGCGCACTCGGGGTCACTAGTGCGGATGCGCTCTCCTGCTCAGACCTGCACATGCGCAATCGGGATCACTACTGCGCATGCGCACTCGGGGTCACTACTGCCCATGCGCACTCGGACTCACTACTGCGGATGCGCGCTCGGGTCACTACTGCGCATGCGCACTCGGGGTCACTACTGCGCGTGCGCACTCCGGCTCAGACCTGCACATGAGCAATCGGGCTCTCTACTGCGCATGCGCACACGGCCTTACTACTGCTCATGCGCACTCGGACTCACTGCTGCGGATGCGCAATCGTTCTCACTACTGCGCATGCGCGCTCGGGGTCACTAGTGCTTATGCGCACTTGGACTCACTACTGCTCATGGGCACTCGGACTCACTGCTGCGGATGCGCAATCGGGCTCACTACTGCGCAGGCGCACACGGGCTCACTACTGTGCATGCGCACTCGGGCTCACAACTGCTCATGCGCGCTCGAGGTCGCTGCTGCGGATGCGCATTCGGACTCACTACTGCGGATGCGCCCTCCGGCTCAGACCTGCACATGCGCAATCGGGCTCTCTACTGGGCATGCGCACTCGGGCTCACTATTGCGCATGCGCAATCGGGCTCACTACTGTGCATGCGCACTCGGGCTCACTACTGTGCATGCGCCCTCGAGCTCACTTCTGCGCAAGCGCACATGGGCGCACTACTGCGCATGCGCGCACGGGCCCACTACTGTGCATGCGAACTCGGGCTCACAACTGCGCATGCGCACACGGGCTCACTACTGTACATGCGCACACGGGCTCACTACTGCTCATGCGCACACGGGCCCACTACTGCGCAAGCGGACACGGGCCCGCTACTGTGCATGCGCACTCGGGCTCACTACTGCGCATGCGCACACGGGCCCACTACTGTGCATGCGAACTCGGGCTCACAACTGCGCATGCGCACACGGGCTCACTACTGTACATGCGCACACGGGCTCACTACTGCTCATGCGCACACGGGCCCACTACTGCGCAAGCGGACACGGGCCCACTACTGTGCATGCGCACTCGGGCTCACTACTGCGCATGCGCACACGGGCCCACTACTGTGCATGCGCACTCGGACTCACTACTGCTCATGCGCACACTGACTCACTACTGCGGATGCGCACTCGGGCTCACTACTGCGGATGCGCGCTCGGGTCACTACTGCGCAAGTGCGCTCGGGGTCACTACTGCTCATGCGCACACGGGCCCACTACTGTGCGTGCGCACTCGGACTCGCTACTGCTCATGCGCACTCGGACTCACTAATGCGGATGCGCAATCGGGCTCACTACTGCGGATGCGCGCTCGGGTCGTTACTGCGCAAGCGCACTCGGGGTCACTACTGCACGTGCGCACTCCGGCTCAGACCTGCACATGCGCACTCGAGCTCACTACTACGCATGCGCACACGGGCACACTACTGCGCAAGCGCGCTCGGGGTCACTACTGCTCATGCGCACTGGGGCTCACTACTGTGCATGCGCACTCGGGCTCACTACTGCGCATGCGCACACGGGCCCACTACTGTGCATGCGCACTCGGGCACACTACTGCGCATGCGCACACGGGCCCACTACTGTGCATGCGCACTCGGGCTCACTACTGCGCATGCGCACACGGGCTCACTACTGTGCGTGCGCAATCGGAGTCACTACTGCGCATGCGCACTCGGGCCCACTACTGCGCATGCGCACACGGACTCACTACTGTGGATGCGCAATCGGGCTCACTACTGCGCATGGGCGCTTGGGGACACTACTGCGCATGCGCACTCGGACTCACTGCTACGGATGCGCTCTCCGGCGCAGACCTGCACATGCGCAATCGGGCTCTCTACTGCGCATGCGCACTCGGCCTCACTACTGCTCATGCGCACTCGGACTCACTGCTGCGGATGCGCAATCGGGCTCAATACTGCTCGTGCGCACTCGGACTCACTACTGCTCATGTGCACACTGTCTCACTACTGCGGATGCGCACTCGGGCTCACTACTGCGCATGCGCACTCGAGCTCAATTCTGCGCATGCGCACACGGGCGCACTACTGCGCATGCGCGCACGGGCTCACTGCTGTGCATGCGCACTCGGGGTCACTAGTGCTCATGCGCACTTGGACTCACTACTGCCCATGGGCTCTCGGCCTCACTACTGCGGATGCGCAATCGGGCTCACTACTGCGGATGCGCTCTCCAGCTCAGACCTGCACATGAGCAATCGGGCTCTCTACTGCGCATGCGCACTCGGGCTCACCACTGCTCATGCGCACTCGGACTCGCTACTGCACATGCGCACCCGGGCTCACTACTGCGCATGCGCACACGGGCTCACTACTGTGCATGCGCACTCGGAGTCACTACTGCTCATGCGCACACGGGCTCACTACTGCTCATGCGCACTCGGGCTCACTACTGCGCATGCGCACTCGGACTCACTGCTGCGGATGCGCTCTCCGGCGCAGACCTGCACATGCGCAATCGGGCTCTCTACTGCGCATGCGCACTCGGCCTCACTACTGCTCATGCGCACTCGGACTCACTGCTGCGGATGCGCAATCGGGCTCAATACTGCTCGTGCGCACTCGGACTCACTACTGCTCATGTGCACACTGTCTCACTACTGTGCACGCGCACTCGGGCTCACTACTGCGCATGCGCACACGGGCCCACTACTGTGCATGCGCGCTCGGGCTCACTACTGCGCATGCGCACACGGGCTCACTACTGTGCATGCGCACACGGGCTCACTACTGCTCATGCGCACACGGGCCCACTACTGCGCAAGCGGACACGGGCCCACTACTGTGCATGCGCACTCGGGCTCACTACTGCGCATGCGCACACGGGCCCACTACTGTGCATGCGCACTCGGGCTCACTACTGCGGATGCGCGCTCGGGTCACTACTGCGCAAGCGCGCTCAGGGTCACAACTGCTCATGCGCACTCGGACTCACTGCTGCGGATGCGCAATCGTGCTCACTACTGCGCATGCGCACTCGGGGTCACTACTGTGCATGCGCACTCTGGGTCGCTAGTGCTCATTCGTACTTGGACTCACTACTGCTCATGGGCACTCGGCCTCACGACTGCGCATGCGCACACGGGCTCACTACTGCGCATGCGCACACGGGCTTACTACTGTGCATGCGCACTCGGGCTCACTACTGCGCATGCGCACAGGGGCTCACTACTGTGCATGCGCAATCGGAGTCACTACTGCGCATGCGCACTCGGGCTCACTACTGCGCATGCGCACACGGGCCCACTGCTGTGCGTGCGCACTCGGGGTCGCTACTGCGGATGCGCACTCCGGCTCAGAACTGCACATGCGCGCTCGATCTCACTTCTGCGCATGCGCACACGTGCGCACTACTGTGCATGCGCGCACGGGCTCACTATTGTACATGCGCACTCTGGGTCACTAGTGCTCATTCGTACTTGGACTCACTACTGCTCATGGGCACTCGACCTCACGACTGCGCATGCACACACGGGCTCACTACTGTGCATGCGCACACGGGCTTACTACTGTGCATGCGCGCTCGGGGTCACTACTGCTCATGCGCACACGTGCGCACTACTGTGCATGCGCGCACGGGCTCACTATTGTGCATGCGCACTCGGTGTCACTAGTGCTCATGCGCACTTGGACTCGCTACTGCTCATGGGCACTCGGCCTCACTACTGCGGATGCGCATTCGGACTCACTACTGCGGATGCGCTCTCCGGCTCAGACCTGCACATGCGCAATCGGGCTCTCTACTGCGCATGCGCACTCGGGCCCACTAGCGTGCATGCGCACTCGGGGTCACTACTGCGCATGCGCGCTCGGGCTCACTACTGCTCATGCGCACTCGGGCGCACTACTGCGCATGCGCACACGGGCTCACTACTGTGCATGCGCACTCGGGGTCACTAGTGCTCATTCGCACTTGGACTCACTACTGCTCATGGGCACTCGGCCTCACGACTGCGGATGTGCAATCGGGCTCACTAGTGCCGATGCGCTCTCCTGCTCAGACCTGCACATGCGCAATCGGGATCACTACCGCGCATGCGCACTCGGGGTCACTACTGCTCATGCGCACTCGGACTCACTACTGCGGATGCGGGCTCGGGCACACTACTGCGCATGCCCACTCAGGGTCGCTACTACTCATGCGCACACGGACTCACTACTGCTCATGCGCACTCGGACTCACTACGGCTCATGGGCACTCGGACTCACTACTGCCGATGCGCAATCGGGCTCACTACTGCGGATGCGCGCTCGGGGTCACTACTGCTCATGCGCACACGGACTCACTACTGCCCATGCGCACCCGGACTCACTACGGCTCATGGGCACTCGGACTCACTACTGCCGATGCGCAATCGGGCTCACTACTGCGCATGCGCACACAGACACCCTACTGCGGATGCGCAATCGGGCTCGCTACTCCGCATGCGCGCTCGGGGTCACTACTGCTCATGCGCACTCGGACTCACTACTGCTCATGCGCACTCGGACTCACTGTTGCCGATGCGCAATCGGGCTCACTACTGCGGATGCGCGCTCGGGTCACTACTGCGCATGCGCACTCGGGGTCACTACTGCGCGTGCGCACTCCGGCTCAGACCTGCACATGCGCACTCGAGCTCACTGCTACGCATGCGCACACGGGCTCACTACTGCGCAAGCGCGAACGGGGTCACTAGTGCTCATGCGCACTTGGACTCACTACTGCTCATGGGCACTCGGCCTCACTACTGCGGATGCGCACTCGGACTCACTACTGCGGATGCGCTCTCCGGCTCAGACTTGCATATGCGCAATCGGGATCTCTACTGCGCATGCGCACTCGGGCTCACTACTGCGCATGCGCACACGGGCCGACTACTGTGCATGCGCGCTCGGGCTCACTACTGCGCATGCGCACACGGGCTGACTACTGTGCATGCGCACCCGGACTCACTACTGCTCATGCGCACACTGACTCACTACTGCGGATGCGCACTCGGGCTCACTACGGCGGATGCGCGCTCGGGTCACTACTGCGCAAGCGCGCTCAGGGTCACTACTGCTCATGCGCACTCGGACTCACTGCTGCGGATGCGCAATCGTGCTCACTACTGCGCATGCGCACTCGGGGTCACTACTGTGCATGCGCTCTCTGGGTCGCTAGTGGTCATTCGTACTTGGACTCACTACTGCTCATGGGCACTCGGCCTCACGACTGCGCATGCGCACACGGGCTCACTACTGCGCATGCGCACACGGGCTTACTACTGTGCATGCGCAATCGGAGTCACTACTGCGCATGCGCACTCGGGCTCACTACTGCTCATGCGCACACGTGCGCACTACTGTGCATGCGCGCACGGGCTCACTATTGTGCATGCGCACTCGGTGTCACTAGTGCTCATGCGCACTTGGACTCGCTACTGCTCATGGGCACTCGGCCTCACTACTGCGGATGCGCACTCGGACTCACTACTGCGGATGCGCTCTCCGGCTCAGACTTGCATATGCGCAATCGGGATCTCTACTGCGCATGCGCACTCGGGCTCACTACTGCGCATGCGCACACGGGCCCACTACTGTGCATGCGCGCTCGGGCTCACTACTGCGCATGCGCACACGGGCTGACTACTGTGCATGCGCACCCGGACTCACTACTGCTCATGCGCACACTGACTCACTACTGCGGATGCGCACTCGGGCTCACTACTGCGGATGCGCGCTCGGGTCACTACTGCGCAAGCGCGCTCAGGGTCACTACTGCTCATGCGCACTCGGACTCACTGCTGCGGATGCGCAATCGTGCTCACTACTGCGCATGCGCACTCGGGGTCACTACTGTGCATGCGCTCTCTGGGTCGCTAGTGGTCATTCGTACTTGGACTCACTACTGCTCATGGGCACTCGGCCTCACGACTGCGCATGCGCACACGGGCTCACTACTGCGCATGCGCACACGGGCTTACTACTGTGCATGCGCAATCGGAGTCACTACTGCGCATGCGCACTCGGGCTCACTACTGCTCATGCGCACACGTGCGCACTACTGTGCATGCGCGCACGGGCTCACTATTGTGCATGCGCACTCGGTGTCACTAGTGCTCATGCGCACTTGGACTCGCTACTGCTCATGGGCACTCGGCCTCACTACTGCGGATGCGCATTCGGACTCACTACTGCGGATGCGCTCTCCGGCTCAGACCTGCACATGCGCAATCGGGCTCTCTACTGCGCATGCGCACTCGGGCTCACTAGTGTGCATGCGCACTCGGGGTCACTACTGCGCATGCGCGCTCGGGCTCACTACTGCTCATGCGCACTCGGGCGCACTACTGCGCATGCGCACACGGGCTCACTACTGTGCATGCGCACTCGGTCTCACTAGTGCTCATGCGCACTTGGACTCGCTACTGCTCATGGGCACTCGGCCTCACTACTGCGGATGCGCATTCGGACTCACTACTGCGGATGCGCTCTCCGGCTCAGACCTGCACATGCGCAATCGGGCTCTCTACTGCGCATGCGCACACGGGCTCACTACTGTGCATGCGCACTCGGAGTCACTACTGCTCATGCGCACACGGGCTCACTACTGCTCATGCGCACTCGGGCTCACTACTGCGCATGCGCACTCGGACTCACTGCTGCGGATGCGCTCTCCGGCGCAGACCTGCACATGCGCAATCGGGCTCTCTACTGCGCATGCGCACTCGGCCTCACTACTGCTCATGCGCACTCGGACTCACTGCTGCGGATGCGCAATCGGGCTCAATACTGCTCGTGCGCACTCGGACTCACTACTGCTCATGTGCACACTGTCTCACTACTGTGCACGCGCACTCGGGCTCACTACTGCGCATGCGCACACGGGCCCACTACTGTGCATGCGCGCTCGGGCTCACTACTGCGCATGCGCACACGGGCTCACTACTGTGCATGCGCACACGGGCTCACTACTGCTCATGCGCACACGGGCCCACTACTGCGCAAGCGGACACGGGCCGACTACTGTGCATGCGCACTCGGGCTCACTACTGCGCATGCGCACACGGGCCCACTACTGTGCATGCGCACTCGGGCTCACTACTGCGGATGCGCGCTCGGGTCACTACTGCGCAAGCGCGCTCGGGCTCACAACTGCTCATGCGCGCTCGAGGTCGCTGCTGCGGATGCGCATTCGGACTCACTACTGCGGATGCGCCCTCCGGCTCAGACCTGCACATGCGCAATCGGGCTCTCTACTGGGCATGCGCACTCGGGCTCACTATTGCGCATGCGCAATCGGGCTCACTACTGTGCATGCGCACTCGGGCTCACTACTGTGCATGCGCCCTCGAGCTCACTTCTGCGCAAGCGCACATGGGCGCACTACTGCGCATGCGCGCACGGGCCCACTACTGTGCATGCGAACTCGGGCTCACAACTGCGCATGCGCACACGGGCTCACTACTGTACATGCGCACACGGGCTCACTACTGCTCATGCGCACACGGGCCCACTACTGCGCAAGCGGACACGGGCCCGCTACTGTGCATGCGCACTCGGGCTCACTACTGCGCATGCGCACACGGGCCCACTACTGTGCATGCGAACTCGGGCTCACAACTGCGCATGCGCACACGGGCTCACTACTGTACATGCGCACACGGGCTCACTACTGCTCATGCGCACACGGGCCCACTACTGCGCAAGCGGACACGGGCCCACTACTGTGCATGCGCACTCGGGCTCACTACTGCGCATGCGCACACGGGCCCACTACTGTGCATGCGCACTCGGACTCACTACTGCTCATGCGCACACTGACTCACTACTGCGGATGCGCACTCGGGCTCACTACTGCGGATGCGCGCTCGGGTCACTACTGCGCAAGTGCGCTCGGGGTCACTACTGCTCATGCGCACACGGGCCCACTACTGTGCGTGCGCACTCGGACTCGCTACTGCTCATGCGCACTCGGACTCACTAATGCGGATGCGCAATCGGGCTCACTACTGCGGATGCGCGCTCGGGTCGTTACTGCGCAAGCGCACTCGGGGTCACTACTGCACGTGCGCACTCCGGCTCAGACCTGCACATGCGCACTCGAGCTCACTACTACGCATGCGCACACGGGCACACTACTGCGCAAGCGCGCTCGGGGTCACTACTGCTCATGCGCACTGGGGCTCACTACTGTGCATGCGCACTCGGGCTCACTACTGCGCATGCGCACACGGGCCCACTACTGTGCATGCGCACTCGGGCACACTACTGCGCATGCGCACACGGGCCCACTACTGTGCATGCGCACTCGGGCTCACTACTGCGCATGCGCACACGGGCTCACTACTGTGCGTGCGCAATCGGAGTCACTACTGCGCATGCGCACTCGGGCCCACTACTGCGCATGCGCACACGGACTCACTACTGTGGATGCGCAATCGGGCTCACTACTGCGCATGGGCGCTTGGGGACACTACCGCGCATGCGCACTCGGACTCACTGCTACGGATGCGCTCTCCGGCGCAGACCTGCACATGCGCAATCGGGCTCTCTACTGCGCATGCGCACTCGGCCTCACTACTGCTCATGCGCACTCGGACTCACTGCTGCGGATGCGCAATCGGGCTCAATACTGCTCGTGCGCACTCGGACTCACTACTGCTCATGTGCACACTGTCTCACTACTGCGGATGCGCACTCGGGCTCACTACTGCGCATGCGCACTCGAGCTCAATTCTGCGCATGCGCACACGGGCGCACTACTGCGCATGCGCGCACGGGCTCACTGCTGTGCATGCGCACTCGGGGTCACTAGTGCTCATGCGCACTTGGACTCACTACTGCCCATGGGCTCTCGGCCTCACTACTGCGGATGCGCAATCGGGCTCACTACTGCGGATGCGCTCTCCAGCTCAGACCTGCACATGAGCAATCGGGCTCTCTACTGCGCATGCGCACTCGGGCTCACCACTGCTCATGCGCACTCGGACTCGCTACTGCACATGCGCACCCGGGCTCACTACTGCGCATGCGCACACGGGCTCACTACTGTGCATGCGCACTCGGAGTCACTACTGCTCATGCGCACACGGGCTCACTACTGCTCATGCGCACTCGGGCTCACTACTGCGCATGCGCACTCGGACTCACTGCTGCGGATGCGCTCTCCGGCGCAGACCTGCACATGCGCAATCGGGCTCTCTACTGCGCATGCGCACTCGGCCTCACTACTGCTCATGCGCACTCGGACTCACTGCTGCGGATGCGCAATCGGGCTCAATACTGCTCGTGCGCACTCGGACTCACTACTGCTCATGTGCACACTGTCTCACTACTGTGCACGCGCACTCGGGCTCACTACTGCGCATGCGCACACGGGCCCACTACTGTGCATGCGCGCTCGGGCTCACTACTGCGCATGCGCACACGGGCTCACTACTGTGCATGCGCACACGGGCTCACTACTGCTCATGCGCACACGGGCCCACTACTGCGCAAGCGGACACGGGCCCACTACTGTGCATGCGCACTCGGGCTCACTACTGCGCATGCGCACACGGGCCCACTACTGTGCATGCGCACTCGGGCTCACTACTGCGGATGCGCGCTCGGGTCACTACTGCGCAAGCGCGCTCAGGGTCACAACTGCTCATGCGCACTCGGACTCACTGCTGCGGATGCGCAATCGTGCTCACTACTGCGCATGCGCACTCGGGGTCACTACTGTGCTCATTCGTACTTGGACTCACTACTGCTCATGGGCACTCGGCCTCACGACTGCGCATGCGCACACGGGCTCACTACTGCGCATGCGCACACGGGCTTACTACTGTGCATGCGCACTCGGGCTCACTACTGCGCATGCGCACAGGGGCTCACTACTGTGCATGCGCAATCGGAGTCACTACTGCGCATGCGCACTCGGGCTCACTACTGCGCATGCGCACACGGGCCCACTGCTGTGCGTGCGCACTCGGGGTCGCTACTGCGGATGCGCACTCCGGCTCAGAACTGCACATGCGCGCTCGATCTCACTTCTGCGCATGCGCACACGTGCGCACTACTGTGCATGCGCGCACGGGCTCACTATTGTACATGCGCACTCTGGGTCACTAGTGCTCATTCGTACTTGGACTCACTACTGCTCATGGGCACTCGACCTCACGACTGCGCATGCACACACGGGCTCACTACTGTGCATGCGCACACGGGCTTACTACTGTGCATGCGCGCTCGGGGTCACTACTGCTCATGCGCACACGTGCGCACTACTGTGCATGCGCGCACGGGCTCACTATTGTGCATGCGCACTCGGTGTCACTAGTGCTCATGCGCACTTGGACTCGCTACTGCTCATGGGCACTCGGCCTCACTACTGCGGATGCGCATTCGGACTCACTACTGCGGATGCGCTCTCCGGCTCAGACCTGCACATGCGCAATCGGGCTCTCTACTGCGCATGCGCACTCGGGCTCACTAGCGTGCATGCGCACTCGGGGTCACTACTGCGCATGCGCGCTCGGGCTCACTACTGCTCATGCGCACTCGGGCGCACTACTGCGCATGCGCACACGGGCTCACTACTGTGCATGCGCACTCGGGGTCACTAGTGCTCATTCGCACTTGGACTCACTACTGCTCATGGGCACTCGGCCTCACGACTGCGGATGTGCAATCGGGCTCACTAGTGCCGATGCGCTCTCCTGCTCAGACCTGCACATGCGCAATCGGGATCACTACCGCGCATGCGCACTCGGGGTCACTACTGCTCATGCGCACTCGGACTCACTACTGCGGATGCGGGCTCGGGCACACTACTGCGCATGCCCACTCAGGGTCGCTACTACTCATGCGCACACGGACTCACTACTGCTCATGCGCACTCGGACTCACTACGGCTCATGGGCACTCGGACTCACTACTGCCGATGCGCAATCGGGCTCACTACTGCGGATGCGCGCTCGGGGTCACTACTGCTCATGCGCACACGGACTCACTACTGCCCATGCGCACCCGGACTCACTACGGCTCATGGGCACTCGGACTCACTACTGCCGATGCGCAATCGGGCTCACTACTGCGCATGTGCACACAGACACCCTACTGCGGATGCGCAATCGGGCTCGCTACTCCGCATGCGCGCTCGGGGTCACTACTGCTCATGCGCACTCGGACTCACTACTGCTCATGCGCACTCGGACTCACTGTTGCCGATGCGCAATCGGGCTCACTACTGCGGATGCGCGCTCGGGTCACTACTGCGCATGCGCACTCGGGGTCACTACTGCGCGTGCGCACTCCGGCTCAGACCTGCACATGCGCACTCGAGCTCACTGCTACGCATGCGCACACGGGCTCACTACTGCGCAAGCGCGAACGGGGTCACTAGTGCTCATGCGCACTTGGACTCACTACTGCTCATGGGCACTCGGCCTCACTACTGCGGATGCGCACTCGGGCTGACTACTGTGCATGCGCACCCGGACTCACTACTGCTCATGCGCACACTGACTCACTACTGCGGATGCGCACTCGGGCTCACTACTGCGGATGCGCGCTCGGGTCACTACTGCGCAAGCGCGCTCAGGGTCACTACTGCTCATGCGCACTCGGACTCACTGCTGCGGATGCGCAATCGTGCTCACTACTGCGCATGCGCACTCGGGGTCACTACTGTGCATGCGCTCTCTGGGTCGCTAGTGGTCATTCGTACTTGGACTCACTACTGCTCATGGGCACTCGGCCTCACGACTGCGCATGCGCACACGGGCTCACTACTGCGCATGCGCACACGGGCTTACTACTGTGCATGCGCAATCGGAGTCACTACTGCGCATGCGCACTCGGGCTCACTACTGCTCATGCGCACACGTGCGCACTACTGTGCATGCGCGCACGGGCTCACTATTGTGCATGCGCACTCGGTGTCACTAGTGCTCATGCGCACTTGGACTCGCTACTGCTCATGGGCACTCGGCCTCACTACTGCGGATGCGCACTCGGACTCACTACTGCGGATGCGCTCTCCGGCTCAGACTTGCATATGCGCAATCGGGATCTCTACTGCGCATGCGCACTCGGGCTCACTACTGCGCATGCGCACACGGGCCCACTACTGTGCATGCGCGCTCGGGCTCACTACTGCGCATGCGCACACGGGCTGACTACTGTGCATGCGCACCCGGACTCACTACTGCTCATGCGCACACTGACTCACTACTGCGGATGCGCACTCGGGCTCACTACTGCGGATGCGCGCTCGGGTCACTACTGCGCAAGCGCGCTCAGGGTCACTACTGCTCATGCGCACTCGGACTCACTGCTGCGGATGCGCAATCGTGCTCACTACTGCGCATGCGCACTCGGGGTCACTACTGTGCATGCGCTCTCTGGGTCGCTAGTGGTCATTCGTACTTGGACTCACTACTGCTCATGGGCACTCGGCCTCACGACTGCGCATGCGCACACGGGCTCACTACTGCGCATGCGCACACGGGCTTACTACTGTGCATGCGCAATCGGAGTCACTACTGCGCATGCGCACTCGGGCTCACTACTGCTCATGCGCACACGTGCGCACTACTGTGCATGCGCGCACGGGCTCACTATTGTGCATGCGCACTCGGTGTCACTAGTGCTCATGCGCACTTGGACTCGCTACTGCTCATGGGCACTCGGCCTCACTACTGCGGATGCGCATTCGGACTCACTACTGCGGATGCGCTCTCCGGCTCAGACCTGCACATGCGCAATCGGGCTCTCTACTGCGCATGCGCACTCGGGCTCACTAGTGTGCATGCGCACTCGGGGTCACTACTGCGCATGCGCGCTCGGGCTCACTACTGCTCATGCGCACTCGGGCGCACTACTGCGCATGCGCACACGGGCTCACTACTGTGCATGCGCACTCGGTGTCACTAGTGCTCATGCGCACTTGGACTCGCTACTGCTCATGGGCACTCGGCCTCACTACTGCGGATGCGCATTCGGACTCACTACTGCGGATGCGCTCTCCGGCTCAGACCTGCACATGCGCAATCGGGCTCTCTACTGCGCATGCGCACACGGGCTCACTACTGTGCATGCGCACTCGGAGTCACTACTGCTCATGCGCACACGGGCTCACTACTGCTCATGCGCACTCGGGCTCACTACTGCGCATGCGCACTCGGACTCACTGCTGCGGATGCGCTCTCCGGCGCAGACCTGCACATGCGCAATCGGGCTCTCTACTGCGCATGCGCACTCGGCCTCACTACTGCTCATGCGCACTCGGACTCACTGCTGCGGATGCGCAATCGGGCTCAATACTGCTCGTGCGCACTCGGACTCACTACTGCTCATGTGCACACTGTCTCACTACTGTGCACGCGCACTCGGGCTCACTACTGCGCATGCGCACACGGGCCCACTACTGTGCATGCGCGCTCGGGCTCACTACTGCGCATGCGCACACGGGCTCACTACTGTGCATGCGCACACGGGCTCACTACTGCTCATGCGCACACGGGCCCACTACTGCGCAAGCGGACACGGGCCCACTACTGTGCATGCGCACTCGGGCTCACTACTGCGCATGCGCACACGGGCCCACTACTGTGCATGCGCACTCGGGCTCACTACTGCGGATGCGCGCTCGGGTCACTACTGCGCAAGCGCGCTCAGGGTCACAACTGCTCATGCGCACTCGGACTCACTGCTGCGGATGCGCAATCGTGCTCACTACTGCGCATGCGCACTCGGGGTCACTACTGTGCATGCGCACTCTGGGTCGCTAGTGCTCATTCGTACTTGGACTCACTACTGCTCATGGGCACTCGGCCTCACGACTGCGCATGCGCACACGGGCTCACTACTGCGCATGCGCACACGGGCTTACTACTGTGCATGCGCACTCGGGCTCACTACTGCGCATGCGCACAGGGGCTCACTACTGTGCATGCGCAATCGGAGTCACTACTGCGCATGCGCACTCGGGCTCACTACTGCGCATGCGCACACGGGCCCACTGCTGTGCGTGCGCACTCGGGGTCGCTACTGCGGATGCGCACTCCGGCTCAGAACTGCACATGCGCGCTCGAGCTCACTTCTGCGCATGCGCACACGTGCGCACTACTGTGCATGCGCGCACGGGCTCACTATTGTACATGCGCACTCTGGGTCACTAGTGCTCATTCGTACTTGGACTCACTACTGCTCATGGGCACTCGACCTCACGACTGCGCATGCACACACGGGCTCACTACTGTGCATGCGCACACGGGCTTACTACTGTGCATGCGCGCTCGGGGTCACTACTGCTCATGCGCACACGTGCGCACTACTGTGCATGCGCGCACGGGCTCACTATTGTGCATGCGCACTCGGTGTCACTAGTGCTCATGCGCACTTGGACTCGCTACTGCTCATGGGCACTCGGCCTCACTACTGCGGATGCGCATTCGGACTCACTACTGCGGATGCGCTCTCCGGCTCAGACCTGCACATGCGCAATCGGGCTCTCTACTGCGCATGCGCACTCGGGCTCACTAGCGTGCATGCGCACTCGGGGTCACTACTGCGCATGCGCGCTCGGGCTCACTACTGCTCATGCGCACTCGGGCGCACTACTGCGCATGCGCACACGGGCTCACTACTGTGCATGCGCACTCGGGGTCACTAGTGCTCATTCGCACTTGGACTCACTACTGCTCATGGGCACTCGGCCTCACGACTGCGGATGTGCAATCGGGCTCACTAGTGCCGATGCGCTCTCCTGCTCAGACCTGCACATGCGCAATCGGGATCACTACCGCGCATGCGCACTCGGGGTCACTACTGCTCATGCGCACTCGGACTCACTACTGCGGATGCGGGCTCGGGCACACTACTGCGCATGCCCACTCAGGGTCGCTACTACTCATGCGCACACGGACTCACTACTGCTCATGCGCACTCGGACTCACTACGGCTCATGGGCACTCGGACTCACTACTGCCGATGCGCAATCGGGCTCACTACTGCGGATGCGCGCTCGGGGTCACTACTGCTCATGCGCACACGGACTCACTACTGCCCATGCGCACCCGGACTCACTACGGCTCATGGGCACTCGGACTCACTACTGCCGATGCGCAATCGGGCTCACTACTGCGCATGCGCACACAGACACCCTACTGCGGATGCGCAATCGGGCTCGCTACTCCGCATGCGCGCTCGGGGTCACTACTGCTCATGCGCACTCGGACTCACTACTGCTCATGCGCACTCGGACTCACTGTTGCCGATGCGCAATCGGGCTCACTACTGCGGATGCGCGCTCGGGTCACTACTGCGCATGCGCACTCGGGGTCACTACTGCGCGTGCGCACTCCGGCTCAGACCTGCACATGCGCACTCGAGCTCACTGCTACGCATGCGCACACGGGCTCACTACTGCGCAAGCGCGAACGGGGTCACTAGTGCTCATGCGCACTTGGACTCACTACTGCTCATGGGCACTCGGCCTCACTACTGCGGATGCGCACTCGGACTCACTACTGCGGATGCGCTCTCCGGCTCAGACTTGCATATGCGCAATCGGGATCTCTACTGCGCATGCGCACTCGGGCTCACTACTGCGCATGCGCACACGGGCCCACTACTGTGCATGCGCGCTCGGGCTCACTACTGCGCATGCGCACACGGGCTGACTACTGTGCATGCGCACCCGGACTCACTACTGCTCATGCGCACACTGACTCACTACTGCGGATGCGCACTCGGGCTCACTACTGCGGATGCGCGCTCGGGTCACTACTGCGCAAGCGCGCTCAGGGTCACTACTGCTCATGCGCACTCGGACTCACTGCTGCGGATGCGCAATCGTGCTCACTACTGCGCATGCGCACTCGGGGTCACTACTGTGCATGCGCTCTCTGGGTCGCTAGTGGTCATTCGTACTTGGACTCACTACTGCTCATGGGCACTCGGCCTCACGACTGCGCATGCGCACACGGGCTCACTACTGCGCATGCGCACACGGGCTTACTACTGTGCATGCGCACTCGGGCTCACTACTGCGCATGCGCACAGGGGCTCACTACTGCGCATGCGCACACGGGCTTACTACTGCGCATGCGCACACGGGACCACTGCTGTGCGTGCGCACTCGGGGTCGCTACTGCGGATGCGCACTCCGGCTCAGAACTGCACATGCGCGCTCGAGCTCACTTCTGCGCATGCGCACACGTGCGCACTACTTTGCATGCGCGCACGGGCTCACTATTGTACATGCGCACTCTGGGTCGCTAGTGGTCATTCGTACTTGGACTCACTACTGCTCATGGGCACTCGGCCTCACGACTGCGCATGCGCACACGGGCTCACTACTGCGCATGCGCACACGGGCTTACTACTGTGCATGCGCACTCGGGCTCACTACTGCGCATGCGCACAGGGGCTCACTACTGTGCATGCGCAATCGGAGTCACTACTGCGCATGCGCACTCGGGCTCACTACTGCTCATGCGCACACGTGCGCACTACTGTGCATGCGCGCACGGGCTCACTATTGTGCATGCGCACTCGGTGTCACTAGTGCTCATGCGCACTTGGACTCGCTACTGCTCATGGGCACTCGGCCTCACTACTGCGGATGCGCATTCGGACTCACTACTGCGGATGCGCTCTCCGGCTCAGACCTGCACATGCGCAATCGGGCTCTCTACTGCGCATGCGCACTCGGGCTCACTAGTGTGCATGCGCACTCGGGGTCACTACTGCGCATGCGCGCTCGGGCTCACTACTGCTCATGCGCACTCGGGCGCACTACTGCGCATGCGCACACGGGCTCACTACTGTGCATGCGCACTCGGGGTCACTAGTGCTCATTCGCACTTGGACTCACTACTGCTCATGGGCACTCGGCCTCACGACTGCGGATGTGCAATCGGGCTCACTAGTGCCGATGCGCTCTCCTGCTCAGACCTGCACATGCGCAATCGGGATCACTACCGCGCATGCGCACACGGACTCACTACTGCTCATGCGCACTCGGACTCACTACGGCTCATGGGCACTCGGACTCACTACTGCCGATGCGCAATCGGGCTCACTACTGCGGATGCGCGCTCGGGGTCACTACTGCTCATGCGCACACGGACTCACTACTGCCCATGCGCACCCGGACTCACTACGGCTCATGGGCACTCGGACTCACTACTGCCGATGCGCAATCGGGCTCACTACTGCGCATGCGCACACAGACACCCTACTGCGGATGCGCAATCGGGCTCGCTACTCCGCATGCGCGCTCGGGGTCACTACTGCTCATGCGCACTCGGACTCACTACTGCTCATGCGCACTCGGACTCACTGTTGCCGATGCGCAATCGGGCTCACTACTGCGGATGCGCGCTCGGGTCACTACTGCGCATGCGCACTCGGGGTCACTACTGCGCGTGCGCACTCCGGCTCAGACCTGCACATGCGCACTCGAGCTCACTGCTACGCATGCGCACACGGGCTCACTACTGCGCAAGCGCGAACGGGGTCACTAGTGCTCATGCGCACTTGGACTCACTACTGCTCATGGGCACTCGGCCTCACTACTGCGGATGCGCACTCGGACTCACTACTGCGGATGCGCTCTCCGGCTCAGACTTGCATATGCGCAATCGGGATCTCTACTGCGCATGCGCACTCGGGCTCACTACTGCGCATGCGCACACGGGCCGACTACTGTGCATGCGCGCTCGGGCTCACTACTGCGCATGCGCACACGGGCTCACTACTGTGCATGCGCACACGGGCTCACTACTGCTCATGCGCACACGGGCCCACTACTGCGCAAGCGGACACGGGCCCACTACTGTGCATGCGCACTCGGGCTCACTACTGCGCATGCGCACACGGGCCCACTACTGTGCATGCGCACCCGGACTCACTACTGCTCATGCGCACACTGACTCACTACTGCGGATGCGCACTCGGGCTCACTACTGCGGATGCGCGCTCGGGTCACTACTGCGCAAGCGCGCTCAGGGTCACTACTGCTCATGCGCACTCGGACTCACTGCTGCGGATGCGCAATCGTGCTCACTACTGCGCATGCGCACTCGGGGTCACTACTGTGCATGCGCTCTCTGGGTCGCTAGTGCTCATTCGTACTTGGACTCACTACTGCTCATGGGCACTCGGCCTCACGACTGCGCATGCGCACACGGGCTCACTACTGCGCATGCGCACACGGGCTTACTACTGTGCATGCGCACTCGGGCTCACTACTGCGCATGCGCACAGGGGCTCACTACTGTGCATGCGCAATCGGAGTCACTACTGCGCATGCGCACTCGGGCTCACTACTGCGCATGCGCACACGGGCTCACTACTGTGCATGCGCACTCGTGCTCACTGCTGTGCATGCGCACTCGGGGTCACTACTGCGCATGCGCACACCGACTCCCTACTGCGGATGCGCGATCGGGCTCTCTACTCCGCATGCGCGCTCGGGCTCACTACTGCTCATGCGCACTCGGGCGCACTACTGCGCATGCGCACACGGGCTCACTACTGTGCATGCGCACTCGGGGTCACTAGTGCTCATCCGCACTTGGACTCACTACTGCTCATGGGCACTCGGCCTCACGACTGCTCATGTGCAATCGGGCTCACTACTGCTCATGCGCACTCGGACAGAATGCAGCGGATGCGCAATCGGGCTCACTACTGCGCATTTGCGCTCGGGGTCACTACTGCTTATGCGCACTCGGACCCAATACTGCTCATGCGCACACTGTCTCACTACTGCTCATGCGCACTCGGACTCACTGCTGTGGATGCGCACTCGGGCTCACTACTCCGCATGTGCACACGGGCCCACTACTGTGCATGCGCACTCGGGCTCACTACTGCGTATGCGCACACGGGCTCACTACTGCTCATGCGCAATCGGGCTCGCTACTGCTCATGGGCACTCGGCCTCACGACTGCGCATGCGCACACGGGCTCACTACTGTGCATGCGCACTCGGGGACACTAGTGCTCATTCGCACTTGGACTCACTACTGCTCATGGGCACTCGGCTTCACTACTGCGACGGTGCAATTGGGCTCACTACTGCGGATGCGCTCTCCTGCTCAGACCTGCACATGCGCAATCGGTCTCACTACTGCGCATGCGCACACGGGCTCACTACTGTGCATGCGCACTCTGGCTCACTACTGCTCATGCGCGCTCGGGGTCACTACTGCGCATGCGCACTCGGACTCACTACTGCGGATGCGCTCTCCAGCTCAGACCTGCACATGAGCAATCGGGCTCTCTACTGCGCATGCGCACACGGCCTTACTACTGCTCATGCGCACTCGGACTCACTGCTGCGGATGCGCAATCGCTCTCACTACTGCGCATGCGCGCCCGGGGTCACTAGTGCTTATGCGCACTTGGACTTACTACTGCTCATGGGCACTCGGACTCACTACTGCGCATGCGCACACGGACTCCCTACTGCGCATGCGCAATCGGGCTCAATACTGCTCGTGCGCACTCGGACTCACTACTGCTCATGCGCACTCGGACTCACTGCTGCGGATGCGCAATCGGGCTCACTACTGCGGAAGCGCGCACGAGCTCACTACTGTGCATGCGCACTCGGGGTCACTACTGCGGATGCGCAATCGGGCTCAATACTGCTCGTGCGCACTCGGACTCACTACTGCTCATGTGCACACTGTCTCACTACTGCGGATGCGCACTCGGGCTCACTACTGCGCATGCGCACACGGGCCCACTACTGTGCATGCGCGCACGGGCTCACTACTGTGCATGCGCACTCGGGGTCACTAGTGCTCATGCGCACTTGGACTCACTACTGCTCATATGCTCTCGGCCTCACTACTGCGGATGCGCAATCGGGCTCACTACTGCGCATGCGCACTCGGGCTCACTACTGTGCATGTGCACTCTGGCTCACTACTGCTCATGGGCACTCGGCCCTACGACTCCGGATGTGCAATCGGGCTCACTACCGAGGATGCGCTCTCCTGCTCAGACCTGCAAATGCGCAATCGGTCTCACTACTGCGCATGCGCACACGGGCTCACTACTGTGCATGTGCACTCTGGCTCACTACTGCCCATGCGCGCTCGGGGTCACTACTGCGCATGCGCGCTCGGGCTCACTACTGCTCATGCACACTCGGGCGCACTACTGCGCATGCTGCACACGGGCTCACTACTGTGCATGCGCCTTGGGGTCACTACTGCGCATGCGCACTCAGGGTCGCTACTACTCATGCGCACACGGACTCACTACTGCGCATGCGCACACGGGCTCACTACTGTGCATGTGCACTCTGGCTCACTACTGCCCATGCGCACTCGGGGTCACTAGTGCTCATGCGCACTTGGACTCACTAATGCTCATGGGCACTTCGCCTCACGACTGCGGATGTGCAATCGGGCTCACTAGTGCCGATGCGCTCTCCTGCTCAGACCTGCACATGCGCAATCGGGATCACTACTGCGCATGCGCACACAGACACCCTACTGCGGATGCGTAATCGGGCTCACTACTGCTCGTGCGCACTCGGACTCAGTACTGATCATGCGCACACTGTCTCACTACTGCGGATGCGCACTCGGGCACACTACTGCGCATGCGCACTCAGGGTCGCTACTACTCATGCCCACACGGACTCACTACTGCTCATGCGCACTCGGACTCACTACGGCTCATGGGCACACGGACTCACTACTGCCGATGCGCAATCGGGCTCACTACTGCGCATGCGCACACAGACACCCTACTGCGGATGCGCAATCGGGCTCACTACTCCGCATGCGCGCTCGGGGTCACTACTGCTCACGCGCACTCGGACTCACTACTGCTCATGCGCACTCGGACTCACTGCTGCCGATGCGCAATCGGGCTCACTACTGCGGATGCGCGCTCGGGTCACTACTGCGCGTGCGCACTCGTGGTCACTACTGCGCGTGCGCACTCCGGGTCAGACCTGCACATGCGCACTCGGGCTCACTACTGCGCATGCGCACACGGGCTCACTACTGTGCATGCGCACTCGGGGTCACTACTGCTCATGCGCACACGGGCTCACTACTTCTCATGCGCACTCGGGCTCACTACTGCGCATGCGCACACGGGCTCACTACTGTGCATGCGCACTCGTGGTCACTACTGCGCATGCGCACTCGGGCTCACTACTGCGCATGCGCACACGGGCCCACTACTGTGCGTACGCACTCGGGGTCGCTACTGCGGATGCGTACTCCGGCTCAGAACTGCACATGCGCGCTCGAGCTCAATTCTGCGCATGCGCACTCGGGCTCACTACTGTGCATGCACACTCGGGCTCACTACTGAGCATGCGCACTCGGGGTCACTACTGCCCATGCGCACACGGGCTCAATATTGTGCATGCGCACATGGGTTCACTACTGCTCATGCGCACTCGGACTCACTTCTGCGGATGCGCAATCGGGCTCAATACTGCTCGTGCGCACTCGGACTCACTACTGCTCATGCGCACTCGGACTCACTGCTCCGGATGCGCAATCGGGCTCACTACTGCGGATGCGCGCACGAGCTCACTACTGTGCATGCGCACACGGGCTCACTACTATGCATGCGCAATCGGGCCCTCTACTGCGCATGCGCACTCGGGGTCACTAGTGCTCATGCGCCCTTGGACTCACTACTGCTCATGCGCACTCGGACTCACTGCTGCGGATGCGCAATCGGGCTCACTACTGCGCATGCGCACTCGGACTCACTACTGCGGATGCGCTCTCCGGCTCAGACCTGCACATGCGCAATCGGGCTCTCTACTGCGCATGCGCACTCGGGCTCACTAGTGTGCATGCGCACTCGGGGTCACTACTGCGCATGCGCGCTCGGGCTCACTACTGCTCATGCGCACTCGGGCGCACTACTGCGCATGCGCACACGGGCTCACTACTGTGCATGCGCACTCGGGGTCACTAGTGCGGATGCGCTCTCCTGCTCAGACCTGCACATGCGCAATCGGGCTCACTACTGTGCATGCGCACTCGGGCTCACTACTGTGCATGCGCCCTCGAGCTCACTTCTGCGCAAGCGCACATGGGCGCACTACTGCGCATGCGCGCACGGGCCCACTACTGTGCATGCGAACTCGGGCTCAC
Source organism: Megachile leachella (assembly GCA_963576845.1). Classification (NCBI taxonomy): domain Eukaryota; kingdom Metazoa; phylum Arthropoda; class Insecta; order Hymenoptera; family Megachilidae; genus Megachile; species Megachile leachella. The sequence goes on along the minus strand of CAUYWW010000227.1, from coordinate 488,259 downwards.
AACTGCGCATGCGCACACGGGCTCACTACTGTACATGCGCACACGGGCTCACTACTGCTCATGCGCACACGGGCCCACTACTGCGCAAGCGGACACGGGCCCGCTACTGTGCATGCGCACTCGGGCTCACTACTGCGCATGCGCACACGGGCCCACTACTGTGCATGCGAACTCGGGCTCACAACTGCGCATGCGCACACGGGCTCACTACTGTACATGCGCACACGGGCTCACTACTGCTCATGCGCACACGGGCCCACTACTGCGCAAGCGGACACGGGCCCACTGCTGTGCATGCGCACTCGGGCTCACTACTGCGCATGCGCACACGGGCCCACTACTGTGCATGCGCACTCGGACTCACTACTGCTCATGCGCACACTGACTCACTACTGCGGATGCGCACTCGGGCTCACTACTGCGGATGCGCGCTCGGGTCACTACTGCGCAAGTGCGCTCGGGGTCACTACTGCTCATGCGCACACGGGCCCACTACTGTGCGTGCGCACTCGGGGTCGCTACTGCGGATACGCACTCCGGCTCAGAACTGCACATGCGCCCTCGAGCTCAATTCTGCGCATGCGCACACGGGCGCACTACTGCGCATGCGCGCACGGGCTCACTACTGTGCATGCGCACTCGGGGTCACTAGTGCTCATGCGCACACGGGCTCACTACTGCTCATGCGCACTCGGGCTCACTACTTCGCATGCGCACTCAGGGTCGCTACTACTCATGCGCACACGGACTCACTACTGCTCATGCGCACCCGGACTCACTACGGCTCATGGGCACTCGGACTCACTACTGCCGATGCGCAATCGGGCTCACTACTGCGCATGCGCACTCGGGCGCACTACTGCGCATGCGCACACGGGCTCACTACTTTGCATGCGCACTCGGGGTCACTAGTGCTCGTTCGCACTTGGACTCACTACTGCTCATAGGCACTCGGCATCACGACTGCGGATGTGCAATCGGGCTCACTGGTGCGGATGCGCTCTCCTGCTCAGACCTGCACATGCGCAATCGGGATCACTACTGCGCATGCGCACTCGGGGTCACTACTGCTCATGCGCACTCGGACTCACTACTGCGGATGCGCGCTCGGGTCACTACTGCGCATGCGCACTCGGGGTCACTACTGCGCGTGCGCACTCCGGCTCAGACCTGCACATGCGCACTCGAGCTCACTACTACGCATGCGCACACGGGCTCACTACTGCGCAAGCGCGAACGGGGTCACTACTGCTCATGCGCACTCGGGCGCACTACTGCGCATGCGCACACGGGATCACTACTGCGCATGCGCACTCGGGGTCACTAGTGCTCATTCGCACTCGGACTCACTACTGCGGATGCGCAATCGGGATCACTACTGCGCATGCGCTCTCGGGGTCACTACTGCTCATGGGCACTCGGCCTCACGACTGCGGATGCGCTCTCCTGCTCAGACCTGCACATGCGCAATCGGTATCACTACTGCGCATGCGCACTCGGGGTCACTAATGCTCATGCGCACTCGGACTCACTACTGCGGATGCGCGCTCGGGTCACTACTGCGCATGCGCACTCGGGGTCACTACTGCGCGTGCGCTCTCCAGCTCAGACCTGCACATGAGCAATCGGGCTCTCTACTGCGCATGTGCACACGGCCTTACTACTGCTCATGCGCACTCGGACTCACTGCTGCGGATGCGCAATCGTTCTCACTACTGCGCATGCGCGCTCGGGGTCACTAGTGCTTATGCGCACTTGGACTCACTACTGCTCATGGGCACTCGGACTCACTGCTGCGGATGCGCAATCGGGCTCACTACTGCGCAGGCGCACACGGGCCCACTACTGTGCATGCGCACTCGGGCTCACTACTTCGCATGCGCACTCAGGGTCGCTACTACTCATGCGCACACGGACTCACTACTGCTCATGCGCACCCGGACTCACTACGGCTCATGGGCACTCGGACTCACTACTGCCGATGCGCAATCGGGCTCACTACTGCGCATACGCACACAGACACCCTACTGCGGATGCGCAATCGGGCTCGCTACTCCGCATGCGCGCTCGGGGTCACTACTGCTCATGCGCACTCGGACTCACTACTGCTCATGCGCACTCGGACTCACTGTTGCCGATGCGCAATCGGGCTCACTACTGTGCATGCGCACACGGGCTCACTACTGCTCATGCGCACTCGGGCTCACTACTGCGCATGCGCCCACGGGCTCACTACTGTGCATGCGCACTCGTGGTCACTACTGTGCATGCGCACTCGGGGTCACTAGTGCGGATGCGCGCTCGGGTCACTACTGCGCAAGCGCGCTCAGGGTCACTACTGCTCATGCGCACTCGGACTCACTGCTGCGGATGCGCAATCGTGCTCACTACTGCGCATGCGCACTCGGGGTCACTACTGTGCATGCGCACTCTGGGTCGCTAGTGCTCATTCGTACTTGGACTCACTACTGCTCATGGGCACTCGGCCTCACGACTGCGCATGCGCACACGGGCTCACTACTGCGCATGCGCACACGGGCTTACTACTGTGCATGCGCACTCGGGCTCACTACTGCGCATGCGCACAGGGGCTCACTACTGTGCATGCGCAATCGGAGTCACTACTGCGCATGCGCACTCGGGCTCACTACTGCGCATGCGCACACGGGCCCACTACTGTGCATGCGCGCTCGGGCTCACTACTGCGCATGCGCACACGGGCTCACTACTGTGCATGCGGACACGGGCTCACTACTGCTCATGCGCACACGGGCCCACTACTGCGCAAGCGGACACGGGCCCACTACTGTGCATGCGCACTCGGGCTCACTACTGCGCATGCGCACACGGGCCCACTACTGTGCATGCGCACTCGGGGTCACTAGTGCGGATGCGCGCTCGGGTCACTACTGCGCAAGCGCGCTCAGGGTCACTACTGCTCATGCGCACTCGGACTCACTGCTGCGGATGCGCAATCGTGCTCACTACTGCGCATGCGCACTCGGGGTCACTACTGTGCATGCGCACTCTGGGTCGCTAGTGCTCATTCGTACTTGGACTCACTACTGCTCATGGGCACTCGGCCTCACGACTGCGCATGCGCACACGGGCTCACTACTGCGCATGCGCACACGGGCTTACTACTGTGCATGCGCACTCGGGCTCACTACTGCGCATGCGCACAGGGGCTCACTACTGTGCATGCGCAATCGGAGTCACTACTGCGCATGCGCACTCGGGCTCACTACTGCGCATGCGCACACGGGCCCACTGCTGTGCGTGCGCACTCGGGGTCGCTACTGCGGATGCGCACTCCGGCTCAGAACTGCACATGCGCGCTCGAGCTCACTTCTGCGCATGCGCACACGTGCGCACTACTGTGCATGCGCGCACGGGCTCACTATTGTACATGCGCACTCTGGGTCACTAGTGCTCATTCGTACTTGGACTCACTACTGCTCATGGGCACTCGGCCTCACGACTGCGCATGCACACACGGGCTCACTACTGTGCATGCGCACACGGGCTTACTACTGTGCATGCGCGCTCGGGGTCACTACTGCTCATGCGCACACGTGCGCACTACTGTGCATGCGCGCACGGGCTCACTATTGTGCATGCGCACTCGGTGTCACTAGTGCTCATGCGCACTTGGACTCGCTAGTGCTCATGGGCACTCGGCCTCACGACTGCGGATGTGCAATCGGGCTCACTAGTGCCGATGCGCTCTCCTGCTCACACCTGCACATGCGCAATCGGGATCACTACCGCGCATGCGCACTCGGGGTCACTACTGCTCATGCGCACTCGGACTCACTACTGCGGATGCGGGCTCGGGCACACTACTGCGCATGCGCACTCAGGGTCGCTACTACTCATGCGCACACGGACTCACTACTGCTCATGCGCACTCGGACTCACTACGGCTCATGGGCACTCGGACTCACTACTGCCGATGCGCAATCGGGCTCACTACTGCGGATGCGCGCTCGGGGTCACTACTGCTCATGCGCACACGGACTCACTACTGCTCATGCGCACCCGGACTCACTACGGCTCATGGGCACTCGGACTCACTACTGCCGATGCGCAATCGGGCTCACTACTGCGCATGCGCACACAGACACCCTACTGCGGATGCGCAATCGGGCTCGCTACTCCGCATGCGCGCTCGGGGTCACTACTGCTCACGCGCACTCGGACTCACTACTGCTCATGCGCACTCGGACTCACTGTTGCCGATGCGCAATCGGGCTCACTACTGCGGATGCGCGCTCGGGTCACTACTGCGCAAGTGCGCTCGGGGTCACTACTGCTCATGCGCACACGGGCCCACTACTGTGCGTGCGCACTCGGGGTCGCTACTGCGGATACGCACTCCGGCTCAGAACTGCACATGCGCCCTCGAGCTCAATTCTGCGCATGCGCACACGGGCGCACTACTGCGCATGCGCGCACGGGCTCACTACTGTGCATGCGCACTCGGGGTCACTAGTGCTCATGCGCACACGGGCTCACTACTGCTCATGCGCACTCGGGCTCACTACTTCGCATGCGCACTCAGGGTCGCTACTACTCATGCGCACACGGACTCACTACTGCTCATGCGCACCCGGACTCACTACGGCTCATGGGCACTCGGACTCACTACTGCCGATGCGCAATCGGGCTCACTACTGCGCATGCGCACTCGGGCGCACTACTGCGCATGCGCACACGGGCTCACTACTGTGCATGCGCACTCGGGGTCACTAGTGCTCATTCGCACTTGGACTCACTACTGCTCATAGGCACTCGGCCTCACGACTGCGGATGTGCAATCGGGCTCACTGGTGCGGATGCGCTCTCCTGCTCAGACCTGCACATGCGCAATCGGGATCACTACTGCGCATGCGCACTCGGGGTCACTACTGCTCATGCGCACTCGGACTCACTACTGCGGATGCGCGCTCGGGTCACTACTGCGCATGCGCACTCGGGGTCACTACTGCGCGTGCGCTCTCCAGCTCAGACCTGCACATGAGCAATCGGGCTCCCTACTGCGCATGTGCACACGGCCTTACTACTGCTCATGCGCACTCGGACTCACTGCTGCGGATGCGCAATCGTTCTCACTACTGCGCATGCGCGCTCGGGGTCACTAGTGCTTATGCGCACTTGGACTCACTACTGCTCATGGGCACTCGGACTCACTGCTGCGGATGCGCAATCGGGCTCACTACTGCGCAGGCGCACTCGGACTCACTACTGCTCATGCGCACTCGGGCTCACTACTGCGCATGCGCCCACGGGCTCACTACTGTGCATGCGCACTCGTGGTCACTACTGTGCATGCGCACTCGGGGTCACTAGTGCGGATGCGCGCTCGGGTCACTACTGCGCAAGCGCGCTCAGGGTCACTACTGCTCATGCGCACTCGGACTCACTGCTGCGGATGCGCAATCGTGCTCACTACTGCGCATGCGCACTCGGGGTCACTACTACGCATGCGCACACGGGCTCACTACTGCGCAAGCGCGAACGGGGTCACTACTGCTCATGCGCACTCGGGCTCACTACTGCGCATGCGCCCACGGGCTCACTACTGTGCATGCGCACTCGTGGTCACTACTGTGCATGCGCACTCGGGGTCACTAGTGCGGATGCGCGCTCGGGTCACTACTGCGCAAGCGCGCTCAGGGTCACTACTGCTCATGCGCACTCGGACTCACTGCTGCGGATGCGCAATCGTGCTCACTACTGCGCATGCGCACTCGGGGTCACTACTGTGCATGCGCACTCTGGGTCGCTAGTGCTCATTCGTACTTGGACTCACTACTGCTCATGGGCACTCGGCCTCACGACTGCGCATGCGCACACGGGCTTACTACTGTGCATGCGCACTCGGGCTCACTACTGCGCATGCGCACAGGGGCTCACTACTGTGCATGCGCAATCGGAGTCACTACTGCGCATGCGCACTCGGGCTCACTACTGCGCATGCGCACACGGGCCCACTACTGTGCATGCGCGCTCGGGCTCACTACTGCGCATGCGCACACGGGCCCACTACTGCGCAAGCGGACACGGGCCCACTACTGTGCATGCGCACTCGGGCTCACTACTGCGCATGCGCACACGGGCCCACTACTGTGCATGCGCACTCGGGCTCACTACTGCGGATGCGCGCTCGGGTCACTACTGCGCAAGCGCGCTCAGGGTCACTACTGCTCATGCGCACTCGGACTCACTGCTGCGGATGCGCAATCGTGCTCACTACTGCGCATGCGCACTCGGGGTCACTACTGTGCATGCGCACTCTGGGTCGCTAGTGCTCATTCGTACTTGGACTCACTACTGCTCATGGGCACTCGGCCTCACGACTGCGCATGCGCACACGGGCTCACTACTGCGCATGCGCACACGGGCTTACTACTGTGCATGCGCACTCGGGCTCACTACTGCGCATGCGCACAGGGGCTCACTACTGTGCATGCGCAATCGGAGTCACTACTGCGCATGCGCACTCGGGCTCACTACTGCGCATGCGCACACGGGCCCACTGCTGTGCGTGCGCACTCGGGGTCGCTACTGCGGATGCGCACTCCGGCTCAGAACTGCACATGCGCGCTCGAGCTCACTTCTGCGCATGCGCACACGTGCGCACTACTGTGCATGCGCGCACGGGCTCACTATTGTACATGCGCACTCTGGGTCACTAGTGCTCATTCGTACTTGGACTCACTACTGCTCATGGGCACTCGGCCTCACGACTGCGCATGCACACACGGGCTCACTACTGTGCATGAGCACACGGGCTTACTACTGTGCATGCGCGCTCGGGGTCACTACTGCTCATGCGCACACGTGCGCACTACTGTGCATGCGCGCACGGGCTCACTATTGTGCATGCGCACTCGGTGTCACTAGTGCTCATGCGCACTTGGACTCGCTACTGCTCATGGGCACTCGGCCTCACTACTGCGGATGCGCATTCGGACTCACTACTGCGGATGCGCTCTCCGGCTCAGACCTGCACATGCGCAATCGGGCTCTCTACTGCGCATGCGCACTCGGGCTCACTAGTGTGCATGCGCACTCGGGGTCACTACTGCGCATGCGCGCTCGGGCTCACTACTGCTCATGCGCACTCGGGCGCACTACTGCGCATGCGCACACGGGCTCACTACTGTGCATGCGCACTCGGGGTCACTAGTGCTCATTCGCACTTGGACTCACTACTGCTCATGGGCACTCGGCCTCACGACTGCGGATGTGCAATCGGGCTCACTAGTGCCGATGCGCTCTCCTGCTCACACCTGCACATGCGCAATCGGGATCACTACCGCGCATGCGCACTCGGGGTCACTACTGCTCATGCGCACTCGGACTCACTACTGCGGATGCGGGCTCGGGCACACTACTGCGCATGCGCACTCAGGGTCGCTACTACTCATGCGCACACGGACTCACTACTGCTCATGCGCACTCGGACTCACTACGGCTCATGGGCACTCGGACTCACTACTGCCGATGCGCAATCGGGCTCACTACTGCGGATGCGCGCTCGGGGTCACTACTGCTCATGCGCACACGGACTCACTACTGCTCATGCGCACACGGGCCCACTACTGTGCATGCGCGCTCGGGCTCACTACTGCGCATGCGCACACGGGCTCACTACTGTGCATGCGCACACGGGCTCACTACTGCTCATGCGCACACGGGCCCACTACTGCGCAAGCGGACACGGGCCCACTACTGTGCACGCGCACTCGGGCTCACTACTGCGCATGTGCACACGGGCTCACTACTGTGCATGCGCACTCGTGCTCACTGCTGTGCATGCGCACTCGGGGTCACTACTGCGCATGCGCACACCGACTCCCTACTGCGGATGCGCAATCGGGCTCTCTATTCCGCATGCGAGCTCGGGGTCACTACTGCTCATGCGCACTCGGACTCACTACTGCGGATGCGCACTCGGGCTCACTACTGCGCATGCGCGAACGGGGTCACTACTGCTCATGCGCACTCGGGCTCACTACTGCGCATGCGCACACGGGCTCACTACTGTGCATGCGCACACGGGCTCACTACTGCTCATGCGCACTCGGGCTCACTACTGCGCATGCGCCCACGGGCTCACTACTGTGCATGCGCACTCGTGGTCACTACTGCGCATGCGCACTCGGGGTCACTAGTGCTCATGCGCACTTGGACTCACTACTGCTCATGGGCACTCGGCCTCACTACTGCGGATGCGCACTCGGACTCACTACTGCGGATGCGCTCTCCGACTCAGACCTGCATATGCGCAATCGGGATCTCTACTGCGCATGCGCACTCGGGCTCACTACTGTGCATGCGCACTCGGGCTCACTACTGTGCATGCGCACTCGGGGCCACTACTGCCCATGCGCACACGGTCTCACTATTGCGCATGCGCAATTGGGCTCTCTACTGCGGATGCGCGCTCGGGTCACTACTGCGCAAGCGGACACGGGCCCACTACTGTGCACGCGCACTCGGGCTCACTACTGCGCATGCGCACACGGGCCCACTACTGTGCATGCGCGCTCGGGCTCACTACTGCGCATGCGCACACGGGCTCACTACTGTGCATGCGCACACGGGCTCACTACTGCTCATGGGCACTCGGCCTCACTACTGCGGATGCGCACTCGGACTCACTACTGCGGATGCGCTCTCCGGCTCAGACCTGCATATGCGCAATCGGGATCTCTACTGCGCATGCGCACTCGGGCTCACGACTGTGCATGCGCACTCGGGCTCACTACTGTGCATGCGCACTCGGGGCCACTACTGCCCATGCGCACACGGTCTCACTATTGCGCATGTGCAATTGGGCTCTCTACTGCGGATGCGCGCTCGGGTCACTACTGCTCAAGCGGACACGGGCCCACTACTGTGCATGCGCACTCGGGCTCACTACTGCGCATGCGCACACGGGCCCACTACTGTGCATGCGCCCTCGGGCTCACTACTGCGCATGCGCACACGGGTTCACTACTGTGCATGCGCACACGGGCACACTACTGCTCATGCGCACACGGGCCCACTACTGCGCAAGCGGACACTGGCCCACTACTGTGCATGCGCACTCGGGCTCACTACTGCGCATGAGCACACGGGCCCACTACTGTGCATGCGCACCCGGACTCACTACTGCTGATGCGCACACTGACTCACTACTGCGGATGCGCGCTCGGGCTCACTACTGCTCATGCACACTCGGGCGCACTACTGCGCATGCTGCACACGGGCTCACTACTGTGCATGCGCCTTGGGGTCACTACTGCGCATGCGCACTCAGGGTCGCTACTACTCATGCGCACACGGACTCACTACTGCGCATGCGCACACGGGCTCACTACTGTGCATGTGCACTCTGGCTCACTACTGCCCATGCGCACTCGGGGTCACTAGTGCTCATGCGCACTTGGACTCACTAATGCTCATGGGCACTTCGCCTCACGACTGCGGATGTGCAATCGGGCTCACTAGTGCCGATGCGCTCTCCTGCTCAGACCTGCACATGCGCAATCGGGATCACTACTGCGCATGCGCACACAGACACCCTACTGCGGATGCGTAATCGGGCTCACTACTGCTCGTGCGCACTCGGACTCAGTACTGATCATGCGCACACTGTCTCACTACTGCGGATGCGCACTCGGGCACACTACTGCGCATGCGCACTCAGGGTCGCTACTACTCATGCCCACACGGACTCACTACTGCTCATGCGCACTCGGACTCACTACGGCTCATGGGCACACGGACTCACTACTGCCGATGCGCAATCGGGCTCACTACTGCGCATGCGCACACAGACACCCTACTGCGGATGCGCAATCGGGCTCACTACTCCGCATGCGCGCTCGGGGTCACTACTGCTCACGCGCACTCGGACTCACTACTGCTCATGCGCACTCGGACTCACTGCTGCCGATGCGCAATCGGGCTCACTACTGCGGATGCGCGCTCGGGTCACTACTGCGCATGCGCACTCGTGGTCACTACTGCGCGTGCGCACTCCGGGTCAGACCTGCACATGCGCACTCGGGCTCACTACTGCGCATGCGCACACGGGCTCACTACTGTGCATGCGCACTCGGGGTCACTACTGCTCATGCGCACACGGGCTCACTACTTCTCATGCGCACTCGGGCTCACTACTGCGCATGCGCACACGGGCTCACTACTGTGCATGCACACTCGGGCTCACTACTGAGCATGCGCACTCGGGGTCACTACTGCCCATGCGCACTCGGGCTCACTACTGTGCATGCACACTCGGGCTCACTACTATGCATGCGCAATCGGGCCCTCTACTGCGCATGCGCACTCGGGGTCACTAGTGCTCATGCGCCCTTGGACTCACTACTGCTCATGCGCACTCGGACTCACTGCTGCGGATGCGCAATCGGGCTCACTACTGCGCATGCGCACACGGGATCACTACTGTGCATGTGCACTCTGGCTCACTACTGCTCATGCGCGCTCGGGGTCACTACTGCGCATGCGCACTCGGACTCACTACTGCGGATGCGCTCTCCGGCTCAGACCTGCACATGCGCAATCGGGCTCTCTACTGCGCATGCGCACTCGGGCTCACTAGTGTGCATGCGCACTCGGGGTCACTACTGCGCATGCGCGCTCGGGCTCACTACTGCTCATGCGCACTCGGGCGCACTACTGCGCATGCGCACACGGGCTCATTACTGTGCATGCGCACTCGGGGTCACTAGTGCGGATGCGCTCTCCTGCTCAGACCTGCACATGCGCAATCGGGATCACTACTGCGCATGCGCACTCGGGGTCACTACTGCCCATGCGCACTCGGACTCACTACTGCGGATGCGCGCTCGGGTCACTACTGCGCATGCGCACTCGGGGTCACTACTGCGCGTGCGCACTCCGGCTCAGACCTGCACATGAGCAATCGGGCTCTCTACTGCGCATGCGCACACGGCCTTACTACTGCTCATGCGCACTCGGACTCACTGCTGCGGATGCGCAATCGTTCTCACTACTGCGCATGCGCGCTCGGGGTCACTAGTGCTTATGCGCACTTGGACTCACTACTGCTCATGGGCACTCGGACTCACTGCTGCGGATGCGCAATCGGGCTCACTACTGCGCAGGCGCACACGGGCTCACTACTGTGCATGCGCACTCGGGCTCACAACTGCTCATGCGCGCTCGAGGTCGCTGCTGCGGATGCGCATTCGGACTCACTACTGCGGATGCGCCCTCCGGCTCAGACCTGCACATGCGCAATCGGGCTCTCTACTGGGCATGCGCACTCGGGCTCACTATTGCGCATGCGCAATCGGGCTCACTACTGTGCATGCGCACTCGGGCTCACTACTGTGCATGCGCCCTCGAGCTCACTTCTGCGCAAGCGCACATGGGCGCACTACTGCGCATGCGCGCACGGGCCCACTACTGTGCATGCGAACTCGGGCTCACAACTGCGCATGCGCACACGGGCTCACTACTGTACATGCGCACACGGGCTCACTACTGCTCATGCGCACACGGGCCCACTACTGCGCAAGCGGACACGGGCCCGCTACTGTGCATGCGCACTCGGGCTCACTACTGCGCATGCGCACACGGGCCCACTACTGTGCATGCGAACTCGGGCTCACAACTGCGCATGCGCACACGGGCTCACTACTGTACATGCGCACACGGGCTCACTACTGCTCATGCGCACACGGGCCCACTACTGCGCAAGCGGACACGGGCCCACTACTGTGCATGCGCACTCGGGCTCACTACTGCGCATGCGCACACGGGCCCACTACTGTGCATGCGCACTCGGACTCACTACTGCTCATGCGCACACTGACTCACTACTGCGGATGCGCACTCGGGCTCACTACTGCGGATGCGCGCTCGGGTCGTTACTGCGCAAGCGCACTCGGGGTCACTACTGCACGTGCGCACTCCGGCTCAGACCTGCACATGCGCACTCGAGCTCACTACTACGCATGCGCACACGGGCACACTACTGCGCAAGCGCGCTCGGGGTCACTACTGCTCATGCGCACTGGGGCTCACTACTGTGCATGCGCACTCGGGCTCACTACTGCGCATGCGCACACGGGCCCACTACTGTGCATGCGCACTCGGGCACACTACTGCGCATGCGCACACGGGCCCACTACTGTGCATGCGCACTCGGGCTCACTACTGCGCATGCGCACACGGGCTCACTACTGTGCGTGCGCAATCGGAGTCACTACTGCGCATGCGCACTCGGGCCCACTACTGCGCATGCGCACACGGACTCACTACTGTGGATGCGCAATCGGGCTCACTACTGCGCATGGGCGCTTGGGGACACTACTGCGCATGCGCACTCGGACTCACTGCTACGGATGCGCTCTCCGGCGCAGACCTGCACATGCGCAATCGGGCTCTCTACTGCGCATGCGCACTCGGCCTCACTACTGCTCATGCGCACTCGGACTCACTGCTGCGGATGCGCAATCGGGCTCAATACTGCTCGTGCGCACTCGGACTCACTACTGCTCATGTGCACACTGTCTCACTACTGCGGATGCGCACTCGGGCTCACTACTGCGCATGCGCACTCGAGCTCAATTCTGCGCATGCGCACACGGGCGCACTACTGCGCATGCGCGCACGGGCTCACTGCTGTGCATGCGCACTCGGGGACACTAGTGCTCCTGCGCACTTGGACTCACTACTGCCCATGGGCTCTCGGCCTCACTACTGCGGATGCGCAATCGGGCTCACTACTGCGGATGCGCTCTCCAGCTCAGACCTGCACATGAGCAATCGGGCTCTCTACTGCGCATGCGCACTCGGGCTCACCACTGCTCATGCGCACTCGGACTCGCTACTGCACATGCGCACCCGGGCTCACTACTGCGCATGCGCACACGGGCTCACTACTGTGCATGCGCACTCGGAGTCACTACTGCTCATGCGCACACGGGCTCACTACTGCTCATGCGCACTCGGGCTCACTACTGCGCATGCGCACTCGGACTCACTGCTGCGGATGCGCTCTCCGGCGCAGACCTGCACATGCGCAATCGGGCTCTCTACTGCGCATGCGCACTCGGCCTCACTACTGCTCATGCGCACTCGGACTCACTGCTGCGGATGCGCAATCGGGCTCAATACTGCTCGTGCGCACTCGGACTCACTACTGCTCATGTGCACACTGTCTCACTACTGTGCACGCGCACTCGGGCTCACTACTGCGCATGCGCACACGGGCCCACTACTGTGCATGCGCGCTCGGGCTCACTACTGCGCATGCGCACACGGGCTCACTACTGTGCATGCGCACACGGGCTCACTACTGCTCATGCGCACACGGGCCCACTACTGCGCAAGCGGACACGGGCCCACTACTGTGCATGCGCACTCGGGCTCACTACTGCGCATGCGCACACGGGCCCACTACTGTGCATGCGCACTCGGGCTCACTACTGCGGATGCGCGCTCGGGTCACTACTGCGCAAGCGCGCTCAGGGTCACAACTGCTCATGCGCACTCGGACTCACTGCTGCGGATGCGCAATCGTGCTCACTACTGCGCATGCGCACTCGGGGTCACTACTGTGCATGCGCACTCTGGGTCGCTAGTGCTCATTCGTACTTGGACTCACTACTGCTCATGGGCACTCGGCCTCACGACTGCGCATGCGCACACGGGCTCACTACTGCGCATGCGCACACGGGCTTACTACTGTGCATGCGCACTCGGGCTCACTACTGCGCATGCGCACAGGGGCTCACTACTGTGCATGCGCAATCGGAGTCACTACTGCGCATGCGCACTCGGGCTCACTACTGCGCATGCGCACACGGGCCCACTGCTGTGCGTGCGCACTCGGGGTCGCTACTGCGGATGCGCACTCCGGCTCAGAACTGCACATGCGCGCTCGAGCTCACTTCTGCGCATGCGCACACGTGCGCACTACTGTGCATGCGCGCACGGGCTCACTATTGTACATGCGCACTCTGGGTCACTAGTGCTCATTCGTACTTGGACTCACTACTGCTCATGGGCACTCGACCTCACGACTGCGCATGCACACACGGGCTCACTACTGTGCATGCGCACACGGGCTTACTACTGTGCATGCGCGCTCGGGGTCACTACTGCTCATGCGCACACGTGCGCACTACTGTGCATGCGCGCACGGGCTCACTATTGTGCATGCGCACTCGGTGTCACTAGTGCTCATGCGCACTTGGACTCGCTACTGCTCATGGGCACTCGGCCTCACTACTGCGGATGCGCATTCGGACTCACTACTGCGGATGCGCTCTCCGGCTCAGACCTGCACATGCGCAATCGGGCTCTCTACTGCGCATGCGCACTCGGGCTCACTAGCGTGCATGCGCACTCGGGGTCACTACTGCGCATGCGCGCTCGGGCTCACTACTGCTCATGCGCACTCGGGCGCACTACTGCGCATGCGCACACGGGCTCACTACTGTGCATGCGCACTCGGGGTCACTAGTGCTCATTCGCACTTGGACTCACTACTGCTCATGGGCACTCGGCCTCACGACTGCGGATGTGCAATCGGGCTCACTAGTGCCGATGCGCTCTCCTGCTCAGACCTGCACATGCGCAATCGGGATCACTACCGCGCATGCGCACTCGGGGTCACTACTGCTCACGCGCACTCGGACTCACTACTGCGGATGCGGGCTCGGGCACACTACTGCGCATGCCCACTCAGGGTCGCTACTACTCATGCGCACACGGACTCACTACTGCTCATGCGCACTCGGACTCACTACGGCTCATGGGCACTCGGACTCACTACTGCCGATGCGCAATCGGGCTCACTACTGCGGATGCGCGCTCAGGGTCACTACTGCTCATGCGCACACGGACTCACTACTGCCCATGCGCACCCGGACTCACTGTTGCCGATGCGCAATCGGGCTCACTACTGCGGATGCGCGCTCGGGTCACTACTGCGCATGCGCACTCGGGGTCACTACTGCGCGTGCGCACTCCGGCTCAGACCTGCACATGCGCACTCGAGCTCACTGCTACGCATGCGCACACGGGCTCACTACTGCGCAAGCGCGAACGGGGTCACTAGTGCTCATGCGCACTTGGACTCACTACTGCTCATGGGCACTCGGCCTCACTACTGCGGATGCGCACTCGGACTCACTACTGCGGATGCGCTCTCCGGCTCAGACTTGCATATGCGCAATCGGGATCTCTACTGCGCATGCGCACTCGGGCTCACTACTGCGCATGCGCACACGGGCCCACTACTGTGCATGCGCGCTCGGGCTCACTACTGCGCATGCGCACACGGGCTGACTACTGTGCATGCGCACCCGGACTCACTACTGCTCATGCGCACACTGACTCACTACTGCGGATGCGCACTCGGGCTCACTACTGCGGATGCGCGCTCGGGTCACTACTGCGCAAGCGCGCTCAGGGTCACTACTGCTCATGCGCACTCGGACTCACTGCTGCGGATGCGCAATCGTGCTCACTACTGCGCATGCGCACTCGGGGTCACTACTGTGCATGCGCTCTCTGGGTCGCTAGTGGTCATTCGTACTTGGACTCACTACTGCTCATGGGCACTCGGCCTCACGACTGCGCATGCGCACACGGGCTCACTACTGCGCATGCGCACACGGGCTTACTACTGTGCATGCGCAATCGGAGTCACTACTGCGCATGCGCACTCGGGCTCACTACTGCTCATGCGCACACGTGCGCACTACTGTGCATGCGCGCACGGGCTCACTATTGTGCATGCGCACTCGGTGTCACTAGTGCTCATGCGCACTTGGACTCGCTACTGCTCATGGGCACTCGGCCTCACTACTGCGGATGCGCACTCGGACTCACTACTGCGGATGCGCTCTCCGGCTCAGACTTGCATATGCGCAATCGGGATCTCTACTGCGCATGCGCACTCGGGCTCACTACTGCGCATGCGCACACGGGCCCACTACTGTGCATGCGCGCTCGGGCTCACTACTGCGCATGCGCACACGGGCTGACTACTGTGCATGCGCACCCGGACTCACTACTGCTCATGCGCACACTGACTCACTACTGCGGATGCGCACTCGGGCTCACTACTGCGGATGCGCGCTCGGGTCACTACTGCGCAAGCGCGCTCAGGGTCACTACTGCTCATGCGCACTCGGACTCACTGCTGCGGATGCGCAATCGTGCTCACTACTGCGCATGCGCACTCGGGGTCACTACTGTGCATGCGCTCTCTGGGTCGCTAGTGGTCATTCGTACTTGGACTCACTACTGCTCATGGGCACTCGGCCTCACGACTGCGCATGCGCACACGGGCTCACTACTGCGCATGCGCACACGGGCTTACTACTGTGCATGCGCAATCGGAGTCACTACTGCGCATGCGCACTCGGGCTCACTACTGCTCATGCGCACACGTGCGCACTACTGTGCATGCGCGCACGGGCTCACTATTGTGCATGCGCACTCGGTGTCACTAGTGCTCATGCGCACTTGGACTCGCTACTGCTCATGGGCACTCGGCCTCACTACTGCGGATGCGCATTCGGACTCACTACTGCGGATGCGCTCTCCGGCTCAGACCTGCACATGCGCAATCGGGCTCTCTACTGCGCATGCGCACACGGGCTCACTACTGTGCATGCGCACTCGGAGTCACTACTGCTCATGCGCACACGGGCTCACTACTGCTCATGCGCACTCGGGCTCACTACTGCGCATGCGCACTCGGACTCACTGCTGCGGATGCGCTCTCCGGCGCAGACCTGCACATGCGCAATCGGGCTCTCTACTGCGCATGCGCACTCGGCCTCACTACTGCTCATGCGCACTCGGACTCACTGCTGCGGATGCGCAATCGGGCTCAATACTGCTCGTGCGCACTCGGACTCACTACTGCTCATGTGCACACTGTCTCACTACTGTGCACGCGCACTCGGGCTCACTACTGCGCATGCGCACACGGGCCCACTACTGTGCATGCGCGCTCGGGCTCACTACTGCGCATGCGCACACGGGCTCACTACTGTGCATGCGCACACGGGCTCACTACTGCTCATGCGCACACGGGCCCACTACTGCGCAAGCGGACACGGGCCCACTACTGTGCATGCGCACTCGGGCTCACTACTGCGCATGCGCACACGGGCCCACTACTGTGCATGCGCACTCGGGCTCACTACTGCGGATGCGCGCTCGGGTCACTACTGCGCAAGCGCGCTCAGGGTCACAACTGCTCATGCGCACTCGGACTCACTGCTGCGGATGCGCAATCGTGCTCACTACTGCGCATGCGCACTCGGGGTCACTACTGTGCATGCGCACTCTGGGTCGCTAGTGCTCATTCGTACTTGGACTCACTACTGCTCATGGGCACTCGGCCTCACGACTGCGCATGCGCACACGGGCTCACTACTGCGCATGCGCACACGGGCTTACTACTGTGCATGCGCACTCGGGCTCACTACTGCGCATGCGCACAGGGGCTCACTACTGTGCATGCGCAATCGGAGTCACTACTGCGCATGCGCACTCGGGCTCACTACTGCGCATGCGCACACGGGCCCACTGCTGTGCGTGCGCACTCGGGGTCGCTACTGCGGATGCGCACTCCGGCTCAGAACTGCACATGCGCGCTCGAGCTCACTTCTGCGCATGCGCACACGTGCGCACTACTGTGCATGCGCGCACGGGCTCACTATTGTACATGCGCACTCTGGGTCACTAGTGCTCATTCGTACTTGGACTCACTACTGCTCATGGGCACTCGACCTCACGACTGCGCATGCACACACGGGCTCACTACTGTGCATGCGCACACGGGCTTACTACTGTGCATGCGCGCTCGGGGTCACTACTGCTCATGCGCACACGTGCGCACTACTGTGCATGCGCGCACGGGCTCACTATTGTGCATGCGCACTCGGTGTCACTAGTGCTCATGCGCACTTGGACTCGCTACTGCTCATGGGCACTCGGCCTCACTACTGCGGATGCGCATTCGGACTCACTACTGCGGATGCGCTCTCCGGCTCAGACCTGCACATGCGCAATCGGGCTCTCTACTGCGCATGCGCACTCGGGCTCACTAGCGTGCATGCGCACTCGGGGTCACTACTGCGCATGCGCGCTCGGGCTCACTACTGCTCATGCGCACTTGGGCGCACTACTGCGCATGCGCACACGGGCTCACTACTGTGCATGCGCACTCGGGGTCACTAGTGCTCATTCGCACTTGGACTCACTACTGCTCATGGGCACTCGGCCTCACGACTGCGGATGTGCAATCGGGCTCACTAGTGCCGATGCGCTCTCCTGCTCAGACCTGCACATGCGCAATCGGGATCACTACCGCGCATGCGCACTCGGGGTCACTACTGCTCATGCGCACTCGGACTCACTACTGCGGATGCGGGCTCGGGCACACTACTGCGCATGCCCACTCAGGGTCGCTACTACTCATGCGCACACGGACTCACTACTGCTCATGCGCACTCGGACTCACTACGGCTCATGGGCACTCGGACTCACTACTGCCGATGCGCAATCGGGCTCACTACTGCGGATGCGCGCTCGGGGTCACTACTGCTCATGCGCACACGGACTCACTACTGCCCATGCGCACCCGGACTCACTACGGCTCATGGGCACTCGGACTCACTACTGCCGATGCGCAATCGGGCTCACTACTGCGCATGCGCACACAGACACCCTACTGCGGATGCGCAATCGGGCTCGCTACTCCGCATGCGCGCTCGGGGTCACTACTGCTCATGCGCACTCGGACTCACTGTTGCCGATGCGCAATCGGGCTCACTACTGCGGATGCGCGCTCGGGTCACTACTGCGCATGCGCACTCGGGGTCACTACTGCGCGTGCGCACTCCGGCTCAGACCTGCACATGCGCACTCGAGCTCACTGCTACGCATGCGCACACGGGCTCACTACTGCGCAAGCGCGAACGGGGTCACTAGTGCTCATGCGCACTTGGACTCACTACTGCTCATGGGCACTCGGCCTCACTACTGCGGATGCGCACTCGGACTCACTACTGCGGATGCGCTCTCCGGCTCAGACTTGCATATGCGCAATCGGGATCTCTACTGCGCATGCGCACTCGGGCTCACTACTGCGCATGCGCACACGGGCCCACTACTGTGCATGCGCGCTCGGGCTCACTACTGCTCATGCGCACACGGGCTGACTACTGTGCATGCGCACCCGGACTCACTACTGCTCATGCGCACACTGACTCACTACTGCGGATGCGCACTCGGGCTCACTACTGCGGATGCGCGCTCGGGTCACTACTGCGCAAGCGCGCTCAGGGTCACTACTGCTCATGCGCACTCGGACTCACTGCTGCGGATGCGCAATCGTGCTCACTACTGCGCATGCGCACTCGGGGTCACTACTGTGCATGCGCTCTCTGGGTCGCTAGTGGTCATTCGTACTTGGACTCACTACTGCTCATGGGCACTCGGCCTCACGACTGCGCATGCGCACACGGGCTCACTACTGCGCATGCGCACACGGGCTTACTACTGTGCATGCGCACTCGGGCTCACTACTGCGCATGCGCACAGGGGCTCACTACTGCGCATGCGCACACGGGCTTACTACTGCGCATGCGCACACGGGACCACTGCTGTGCGTGCGCACTCGGGGTCGCTACTGCGGATGCGCACTCCGGCTCAGAACTGCACATGCGCGCTCGAGCTCACTTCTGCGCATGCGCACACGTGCGCACTACTGTGCATGCGCGCACGGGCTCACTATTGTACATGCGCACTCTGGGTCGCTAGTGGTCATTCGTACTTGGACTCACTACTGCTCATGGGCACTCGGCCTCACGACTGCGCATGCGCACACGGGCTCACTACTGCGCATGCGCACACGGGCTTACTACTGTGCATGCGCACTCGGGCTCACTACGGCGCATGCGCACAGGGGCTCACTACTGTGCATGCGCAATCGGAGTCACTACTGCGCATGCGCACTCGGGCTCACTACTGCTCATGCGCACACGTGCGCACTACTGTGCATGCGCGCACGGGCTCACTATTGTGCATGCGCACTCGGTGTCACTACTGCTCATGCGCACTTGGACTCGCTACTGCTCATGGGCACTCGGCCTCACTACTGCGGATGCGCATTCGGACTCACTACTGCGGATGCGCTCTCCGGCTCAGACCTGCACATGCGCAATCGGGCTCTCTACTGCGCATGCGCACTCGGGCTCACTAGTGTGCATGCGCACTCGGGGTCACTACTGCGCATGCGCGCTCGGGCTCACTACTGCTCATGCGCACTCGGGCGCACTACTGCGCATGCGCACACGGGCTCACTACTGTGCATGCGCACTCGGGGTCACTAGTGCTCATTCGCACTTGGACTCACTACTGCTCATGGGCACTCGGCCTCACGACTGCGGATGTGCAATCGGGCTCACTAGTGCCGATGCGCTCTCCTGCTCAGACCTGCACATGCGCAATCGGGATCACTACCGCGCATGCGCACTCGGGGTCACTACTGCTCATGCGCACTCGGACTCACTACTGCGGATGCGGGCTCGGGCACACTACTGCGCATGCCCACTCAGGGTCGCTACTACTCATGCGCACACGGACTCACTACTGCTCATGCGCACTCGGACTCACTACGGCTCATGGGCACTCGGACTCACTACTGCCGATGCGCAATCGGGCTCACTACTGCGGATGCGCGCTCGGGGTCACTACTGCTCATGCGCACACGGACTCACTACTGCCCATGCGCACCCGGACTCACTACGGCTCATGGGCACTCGGACTCACTACTGCCGATGCGCAATCGGGCTCACTACTGCGCATGCGCACACAGACACCCTACTGCGGATGCGCAATCGGGCTCGCTACTCCGCATGCGCGCTCGGGGTCACTACTGCTCATGCGCACTCGGACTCACTACTGCTCATGCGCACTCGGACTCACTGTTGCCGATGCGCAATCGGGCTCACTACTGCGGATGCGCGCTCGGGTCACTACTGCGCATGCGCACTCGGGGTCACTACTGCGCGTGCGCACTCCGGCTCAGACCTGCACATGCGCACTCGAGCTCACTGCTACGCATGCGCACACGGGCTCACTACTGCGCAAGCGCGAACGGGGTCACTAGTGCTCATGCGCACTTGGACTCACTACTGCTCATGGGCACTCGGCCTCACTACTGCGGATGCGCACTCGGACTCACTACTGCGGATGCGCTCTCCGGCTCAGACTTGCATATGCGCAATCGGGATCTCTACTGCGCATGCGCACTCGGGCTCACTACTGCGCATGCGCACACGGGCCGACTACTGTGCATGCGCGCTCGGGCTCACTACTGCGCATGCGCACACGGGCTCACTACTGTGCATGCGCACACGGGCTCACTACTGCTCATGCGCACACGGGCCCACTACTGCGCAAGCGGACACGGGCCCACTACTGTGCATGCGCACTCGGGCTCACTACTGCGCATGCGCACACGGGCCCACTACTGTGCATGCGCACCCGGACTCACTACTGCTCATGCGCACACTGACTCACTACTGCGGATGCGCACTCGGGCTCACTACTGCGGATGCGCGCTCGGGTCACTACTGCGCAAGCGCGCTCAGGGTCACTACTGCTCATGCGCACTCGGACTCACTGCTGCGGATGCGCAATCGTGCTCACTACTGCGCATGCGCACTCGGGGTCACTACTGTGCATGCGCTCTCTGGGTCGCTAGTGCTCATTCGTACTTGGACTCACTACTGCTCATGGGCACTCGGCCTCACGACTGCGCATGCGCACACGGGCTCACTACTGCGCATGCGCACACGGGCTTACTACTGTGCATGCGCACTCGGGCTCACTACTGCGCATGCGCACAGGGGCTCACTACTGTGCATGCGCAATCGGAGTCACTACTGCGCATGCGCACTCGGGCTCACTACTGCGCATGCGCACACGGGCTCACTACTGTGCATGCGCACTCGTGCTCACTGCTGTGCATGCGCACTCGGGGTCACTACTGCGCATGCGCACACCGACTCCCTACTGCGGATGCGCGATCGGGCTCTCTACTCCGCATGCGCGCTCGGGCTCACTACTGCTCATGCGCACTCGGACTCACTGCTGTGGATGCGCACTCGGGCTCACTACTCCGCATGTGCACACGGGCCCACTACTGTGCATGCGCACTCGGGCTCACTACTGCGTATGCGCACACGGGCTCACTACTGCTCATGCGCAATCGGGCTCGCTACTGCTCATGGGCACTCGGCCTCACGACTGCGCATGCGCACACGGGCTCACTACTGTGCATGCGCACTCGGGGACACTAGTGCTCATTCGCACTTGGACTCACTACTGCTCATGGGCACTCGGCTTCACTACTGCGACGGTGCAATTGGGCTCACTACTGCGGATGCGCTCTCCTGCTCAGACCTGCACATGCGCAATCGGTCTCACTACTGCGCATGCGCACACGGGCTCACTACTGTGCATGCGCACTCTGGCTCACTACTGCTCATGCGCGCTCGGGGTCACTACTGCGCATGCGCACTCGGACTCACTACTGCGGATGCGCTCTCCAGCTCAGACCTGCACATGAGCAATCGGGCTCTCTACTGCGCATGCGCACACGGCCTTACTACTGCTCATGCGCACTCGGACTCACTGCTGCGGATGCGCAATCGCTCTCACTACTGCGCATGCGCGCCCGGGGTCACTAGTGCTTATGCGCACTTGGACTCACTACTGCTCATGGGCACTCGGACTCACTACTGCGCATGCGCACACGGACTGCCTACTGCGCATGCGCAATCGGGCTCAATACTGCTCGTGCGCACTCGGACTCACTACTGCTCATGCGCACTCGGACTCACTGCTGCGGATGCGCAATCGGGCTCACTACTGCGGAAGCGCGCACGAGCTCACTACTGTGCATGCGCACTCGGGGTCACTACTGCGGATGCGCAATCGGGCTCAATACTGCTCGTGCGCACTCGGACTCACTACTGCTCATGTGCACACTGTCTCACTACTGCGGATGCGCACTCGGGCTCACTACTGCGCATGCGCACACGGGCCCACTACTGTGCATGCGCGCACGGGCTCACTACTGTGCATGCGCACTCGGGGTCACTAGTGCTCATGCGCACTTGGACTCACTACTGCTCATATGCTCTCGGCCTCACTACTGCGGATGCGCAATCGGGCTCACTACTGCGCATGCGCACTCGGGCTCACTACTGTGCATGTGCACTCTGGCTCACTACTGCTCATGGGCACTCGGCCCTACGACTCCGGATGTGCAATCGGGCTCACTACCGAGGATGCGCTCTCCTGCTCAGACCTGCAAATGCGCAATCGGTCTCACTACTGCGCATGCGCACACGGGCTCACTACTGTGCATGTGCACTCTGGCTCACTACTGCCCATGCGCGCTCGGGGTCACTACTGCGCATGCGCGCTCGGGCTCACTACTGCTCATGCACACTCGGGCGCACTACTGCGCATGCTGCACACGGGCTCACTACTGTGCATGCGCCTTGGGGTCACTACTGCGCATGCGCACTCAGGGTCGCTACTACTCATGCGCACACGGACTCACTACTGCGCATGCGCACACGGGCTCACTACTGTGCATGTGCACTCTGGCTCACTACTGCCCATGCGCACTCGGGGTCACTAGTGCTCATGCGCACTTGGACTCACTAATGCTCATGGGCACTTCGCCTCACGACTGCGGATGTGCAATCGGGCTCACTAGTGCCGATGCGCTCTCCTGCTCAGACCTGCACATGCGCAATCGGGATCACTACTGCGCATGCGCACACAGACACCCTACTGCGGATGCGTAATCGGGCTCACTACTGCTCGTGCGCACTCGGACTCAGTACTGATCATGCGCACACTGTCTCACTACTGCGGATGCGCACTCGGGCACACTACTGCGCATGCGCACTCAGGGTCGCTACTACTCATGCCCACACGGACTCACTACTGCTCATGCGCACTCGGACTCACTACGGCTCATGGGCACACGGACTCACTACTGCCGATGCGCAATCGGGCTCACTACTGCGCATGCGCACACAGACACCCTACTGCGGATGCGCAATCGGGCTCACTACTCCGCATGCGCGCTCGGGGTCACTACTGCTCACGCGCACTCGGACTCACTACTGCTCATGCGCACTCGGACTCACTGCTGCCGATGCGCAATCGGGCTCACTACTGCGGATGCGCGCTCGGGTCACTACTGCGCGTGCGCACTCGTGGTCACTACTGCGCGTGCGCACTCCGGGTCAGACCTGCACATGCGCACTCGGGCTCACTACTGCTCATGCGCACACGGGCTCACTACTGTGCATGCGCACTCGGGGTCACTACTGCTCATGCGCACACGGGCTCACTACTTCTCATGCGCACTCGGGCTCACTACTGCGCATGCGCACACGGGCTCACTACTGTGCATGCGCACTCGTGGTCACTACTGCGCATGCGCACTCGGGCTCACTACTGCGCATGCGCACACGGGCCCACTACTGTGCGTACGCACTCGGCGTCGCTACTGCGGATGCGTACTCCGGCTCAGAACTGCACATGCGCGCTCGAGCTCAATTCTGCGCATGCGCACTCGGGCTCACTACTGTGCATGCACACTCGGGCTCACTACTGAGCATGCGCACTCGGGGTCACTACTGCCCATGCGCACACGGGCTCAATATTGTGCATGCGCACATGGGTTCACTACTGCTCATGCGCACTCGGACTCACTTCTGCGGATGCGCAATCGGGCTCAATACTGCTCGTGCGCACTCGGACTCACTACTGCTCATGCGCACTCGGACTCACTGCTCCGGATGCGCAATCGGGCTCACTACTGCGGATGCGCGCACGAGCTCACTACTGTGCATGCGCACACGGGCTCACTACTATGCATGCGCAATCGGGCCCTCTACTGCGCATGCGCACTCGGGGTCACTAGTGCTCATGCGCCCTTGGACTCACTACTGCTCATGCGCACTCGGACTCACTGCTGCGGATGCGCAATCGGGCTCACTACTGCGCATGCGCACTCGGACTCACTACTGCGGATGCGCTCTCCGGCTCAGACCTGCACATGCGCAATCGGGCTCTCTACTGCGCATGCGCACTCGGGCTCACTAGTGTGCATGCGCACTCGGGGTCACTACTGCGCATGCGCGCTCGGGCTCACTACTGCTCATGCGCACTCGGGCGCACTACTGCGCATGCGCACACGGGCTCACTACTGTGCATGCGCACTCGGGGTCACTAGTGCGGATGCGCTCTCCTGCTCAGACCTGCACATGCGCAATCGGGCTCACTACTGTGCATGCGCACTCGGGCTCACTACTGTGCATGCGCCCTCGAGCTCACTTCTGCGCAAGCGCACATGGGCGCACTACTGCGCATGCGCGCACGGGCCCACTACTGTGCATGCGAACTCGGGCTCACAACTGCGCATGCGCACACGGGCTCACTACTGTACATGCGCACACGGGCTCACTACTGCTCATGCGCACACGGGCCCACTACTGCGCAAGCGGACACGGGCCCGCTACTGTGCATGCGCACTCGGGCTCACTACTGCGCATGCGCACACGGGCCCACTACTGTGCATGCGAACTCGGGCTCACAACTGCGCATGCGCACACGGGCTCACTACTGTACATGCGCACACGGGCTCACTACTGCTCATGCGCACACGGGCCCACTACTGCGCAAGCGGACACGGGCCCACTGCTGTGCATGCGCACTCGGGCTCACTACTGCGCATGCGCACACGGGCCCACTACTGTGCATGCGCACTCGGACTCACTACTGCTCATGCGCACACTGACTCACTACTGCGGATGCGCACTCGGGCTCACTACTACGGATGCGCGCTCGGGTCACTACTGCGCAAGTGCGCTCGGGGTCACTACTGCTCATGCGCACACGGGCCCACTACTGTGCGTGCGCACTCGGGGTCGCTACTGCGGATACGCACTCCGGCTCAGAACTGCACATGCGCCCTCGAGCTCAATTCTGCGCATGCGCACACGGGCGCACTACTGCGCATGCGCGCACGGGCTCACTACTGTGCATGCGCACTCGGGGTCACTAGTGCTCATGCGCACACGGGCTCACTACTGCTCATGCGCACTCGGGCTCACTACTTCGCATGCGCACTCAGGGTCGCTACTACTCATGCGCACACGGACTCACTACTGCTCATGCGCACCCGGACTCACTACGGCTCATGGGCACTCGGACTCACTACTGCCGATGCGCAATCGGGCTCACTACTGCGCATGCGCACTCGGGCGCACTACTGCGCATGCGCACACGGGCTCACTACTTTGCATGCGCACTCGGGGTCACTAGTGCTCGTTCGCACTTGGACTCACTACTGCTCATAGGCACTCGGCATCACGACTGCGGATGTGCAATCGGGCTCACTGGTGCGGATGCGCTCTCCTGCTCAGACCTGCACATGCGCAATCGGGATCACTACTGCGCATGCGCACTCGGGGTCACTACTGCTCATGCGCACTCGGACTCACTACTGCGGATGCGCGCTCGGGTCACTACTGCGCATGCGCACTCGGGGTCACTACTGCGCGTGCGCACTCCGGCTCAGACCTGCACATGCGCACTCGAGCTCACTACTACGCATGCGCACACGGGCTCACTACTGCGCAAGCGCGAACGGGGTCACTACTGCTCATGCGCACTCGGGCGCACTACTGCGCATGCGCACACGGGATCACTACTGCGCATGCGCACTCGGGGTCACTAGTGCTCATTCGCACTCGGACTCACTACTGCGGATGCGCAATCGGGATCACAACTGCGCATGCGCTCTCGGGGTCACTACTGCTCATGGGCACTCGGCCTCACGACTGCGGATGCGCTCTCCTGCTCAGACCTGCACATGCGCAATCGGTATCACTACTGCGCATGCGCACTCGGGGTCACTAATGCTCATGCGCACTCGGACTCACTACTGCGGATGCGCGCTCGGGTCACTACTGCGCATGCGCACTCGGGGTCACTACTGCGCGTGCGCTCTCCAGCTCAGACCTGCACATGAGCAATCGGGCTCTCTACTGCGCATGTGCACACGGCCTTACTACTGCTCATGCGCACTCGGACTCACTGCTGCGGATGCGCAATCGTTCTCACTACTGCGCATGCGCGCTCGGGGTCACTAGTGCTTATGCGCACTTGGACTCACTACTGCTCATGGGCACTCGGACTCACTGCTGCGGATGCGCAATCGGGCTCACTACTGCGCAGGCGCACACGGGCCCACTACTGTGCATGCGCACTCGGGCTCACTACTTCGCATGCGCACTCAGGGTCGCTACTACTCATGCGCACACGGACTCACTACTGCTCATGCGCACCCGGACTCACTACGGCTCATGGGCACTCGGACTCACTACTGCCGATGCGCAATCGGGCTCACTACTGCGCATACGCACACAGACACCCTACTGCGGATGCGCAATCGGGCTCGCTACTCCGCATGCGCGCTCGGGGTCACTACTGCTCATGCGCACTCGGACTCACTACTGCTCATGCGCACTCGGACTCACTGTTGCCGATGCGCAATCGGGCTCACTACTGTGCATGCGCACACGGGCTCACTACTGCTCATGCGCACTCGGGCTCACTACTGCGCATGCGCCCACGGGCTCACTACTGTGCATGCGCACTCGTGGTCACTACTGTGCATGCGCACTCGGGGTCACTAGTGCGGATGCGCGCTCGGGTCACTACTGCGCAAGCGCGCTCAGGGTCACTACTGCTCATGCGCACTCGGACTCACTGCTGCGGATGCGCAATCGTGCTCACTACTGCGCATGCGCACTCGGGGTCACTACTGTGCATGCGCACTCTGGGTCGCTAGTGCTCATTCGTACTTGGACTCACTACTGCTCATGGGCACTCGGCCTCACGACTGCGCATGCGCACACGGGCTCACTACTGCGCATGCGCACACGGGCTTACTACTGTGCATGCGCACTCGGGCTCACTACTGCGCATGCGCACAGGGGCTCACTACTGTGCATGCGCAATTGGAGTCACTACTGCGCATGCGCACTCGGGCTCACTACTGCGCATGCACACACGGGCCCACTACTGTGCATGCGCGCTCGGGCTCACTACTGCGCATGCGCACACGGGCTCACTACTGTGCATGCGCACACGGGCTCACTACTGCTCATGCGCACACGGGCCCACTACTGCGCAAGCGGACACGGGCCCACTACTGTGCATGCGCACTCGGGCTCACTACTGCGCATGCGCACACGGGCCCACTACTGTGCATGCGCACTCGGGCTCACTACTGCGGATGCGCGCTCGGGTCACTACTGCGCAAGCGCGCTCAGGGTCACTACTGCTCATGCGCACTCGGACTCACTGCTGCGGATGCGCAATCGTGCTCACTACTGCGCATGCGCACTCGGGGTCACTACTGTGCATGCGCACTCTGGGTCGCTAGTGCTCATTCGTACTTGGACTCACTACTGCTCATGGGCACTCGGCCTCACGACTGCGCATGCGCACACGGGCTTACTACTGTGCATGCGCACTCGGGCTCACTACGGCGCATGCGCACAGGGGCTCACTACTGTGCATGCGCAATCGGAGTCACTACTGCGCATGCGCACTCGGGCTCACTACTGCGCATGCGCACACGGGCCCACTGCTGTGCGTGCGCACTCGGGGTCGCTACTGCGGATGCGCACTCCGGCTCAGAACTGCACATGCGCGCTCGAGCTCACTTCTGCGCATGCGCACACGTGCGCACTACTGTGCATGCGCGCACGGGCTCACTATTGTACATGCGCACTCTGGGTCACTAGTGCTCATTCGTACTTGGACTCACTACTGCTCATGGGCACTCGGCCTCACGACTGCGCATGCACACACGGGCTCACTACTGTGCATGCGCACACGGGCTTACTACTGTGCATGCGCGCTCGGGGTCACTACTGCTCATGCGCACACGTGCGCACTACTGTGCATGCGCGCACGGGCTCACTATTGTGCATGCGCACTCGGTGTCACTAGTGCTCATGCGCACTTGGACTCGCTAGTGCTCATGGGCACTCGGCCTCACGACTGCGGATGTGCAATCGGGCTCACTAGTGCCGATGCGCTCTCCTGCTCACACCTGCACATGCGCAATCGGGATCACTACCGCGCATGCGCACTCGGGGTCACTACTGCTCATGCGCACTCGGACTCACTACTGCGGATGCGGGCTCGGGCACACTACTGCGCATGCGCACTCAGGGTCGCTACTACTCATGCGCACACGGACTCACTACTGCTCATGCGCACTCGGACTCACTACGGCTCATGGGCACTCGGACTCACTACTGCCGATGCGCAATCGGGCTCACTACTGCGGATGCGCGCTCGGGGTCACTACTGCTCATGCGCACACGGACTCACTACTGCTCATGCGCACCCGGACTCACTACGGCTCATGGGCACTCGGACTCACTACTGCCGATGCGCAATCGGGCTCACTACTGCGCATGCGCACACAGACACCCTACTGCGGATGCGCAATCGGGCTCGCTACTCCGCATGCGCGCTCGGGGTCACTACTGCTCACGCGCACTCGGACTCACTACTGCTCATGCGCACTCGGACTCACTGTTGCCGATGCGCAATCGGGCTCACTACTGCGGATGCGCGCTCGGGTCACTACTGCGCAAGTGCGCTCGGGGTCACTACTGCTCATGCGCACACGGGCCCACTACTGTGCGTGCGCACTCGGGGTCGCTACTGCGGATACGCACTCCGGCTCAGAACTGCACATGCGCCCTCGAGCTCAATTCTGCGCATGCGCACACGGGCGCACTACTGCGCATGCGCGCACGGGCTCACTACTGTGCATGCGCACTTGGGGTCACTAGTGCTCATGCGCACACGGGCTCACTACTGCTCATGCGCACTCGGGCTCACTACTTCGCATGCGCACTCAGGGTCGCTACTACTCATGCGCACACGGACTCACTACTGCTCATGCGCACCCGGACTCACTACGGCTCATGGGCACTCGGACTCACTACTGCCGATGCGCAATCGGGCTCACTACTGCGCATGCGCACTCGGGCGCACTACTGCGCATGCGCACACGGGCTCACTACTGTGCATGCGCACTCGGGGTCACTAGTGCTCATTCGCACTTGGACTCACTACTGCTCATAGGCACTCGGCCTCACGACTGCGGATGTGCAATCGGGCTCACTGGTGCGGATGCGCTCTCCTGCTCAGACCTGCACATGCGCAATCGGGATCACTACTGCGCATGCGCACTCGGGGTCACTACTGCTCATGCGCACTCGGACTCACTACTGCGGATGCGCGCTCGGGTCACTACTGCGCATGCGCACTCGGGGTCACTACTGCGCGTGCGCTCTCCAGCTCAGACCTGCACATGAGCAATCGGGCTCCCTACTGCGCATGTGCACACGGCCTTACTACTGCTCATGCGCACTCGGACTCACTGCTGCGGATGCGCAATCGTTCTCACTACTGCGCATGCGCGCTCGGGGTCACTAGTGCTTATGCGCACTTGGACTCACTACTGCTCATGGGCACTCGGACTCACTGCTGCGGATGCGCAATCGGGCTCACTACTGCGCAGGCGCACTCGGACTCACTACTGCTCATGCGCACTCGGGCTCACTACTGCGCATGCGCCCACGGGCTCACTACTGTGCATGCGCACTCGTGGTCACTACTGTGCATGCGCACTCGGGGTCACTAGTGCGGATGCGCGCTCGGGTCACTACTGCGCAAGCGCGCTCAGGGTCACTACTGCTCATGCGCACTCGGACTCACTGCTGCGGATGCGCAATCGTGCTCACTACTGCGCATGCGCACTCGGGGTCACTACTACGCATGCGCACACGGGCTCACTACTGCGCAAGCGCGAACGGGGTCACTACTGCTCATGCGCACTCGGGCTCACTACTGCGCATGCGCCCACGGGCTCACTACTGTGCATGCGCACTCGTGGTCACTACTGTGCATGCGCACTCGGGGTCACTAGTGCGGATGCGCGCTCGGGTCACTACTGCGCAAGCGCGCTCAGGGTCACTACTGCTCATGCGCACTCGGACTCACTGCTGCGGATGCGCAATCGTGCTCACTACTGCGCATGCGCACTCGGGGTCACTACTGTGCATGCGCACTCTGGGTCGCTAGTGCTCATTCGTACTTGGACTCACTACTGCTCATGGGCACTCGGCCTCACGACTGCGCATGCGCACACGGGCTTACTACTGTGCATGCGCACTCGGGCTCACTACTGCGCATGCGCACAGGGGCTCACTACTGTGCATGCGCAATCGGAGTCACTACTGCGCATGCGCACTCGGGCTCACTACTGCGCATGCGCACACGGGCCCACTACTGTGCATGCGCGCTCGGGCTCACTACTGCGCATGCGCACACGGGCCCACTACTGCGCAAGCGGACACGGGCCCACTACTGTGCATGCGCACTCGGGCTCACTACTGCGCATGCGCACACGGGCCCACTACTGTGCATGCGCACTCGGGCTCACTACTGCGGATGCGCGCTCGGGTCACTACTGCGCAAGCGCGCTCAGGGTCACTACTGCTCATGCGCACTCGGACTCACTGCTGCGGATGCGCAATCGTGCTCACTACTGCGCATGCGCACTCGGGGTCACTACTGTGCATGCGCACTCTGGGTCGCTAGTGCTCATTCGTACTTGGACTCACTACTGCTCATGGGCACTCGGCCTCACGACTGCGCATGCGCACACGGGCTCACTACTGCGCATGCGCACACGGGCTTACTACTGTGCATGCGCACTCGGGCTCACTACTGCGCATGCGCACAGGGGCTCACTACTGTGCATGCGCAATCGGAGTCACTACTGCGCATGCGCACTCGGGCTCACTACTGCGCATGCGCACACGGGCCCACTGCTGTGCGTGCGCACTCGGGGTCGCTACTGCGGATGCGCACTCCGGCTCAGAACTGCACATGCGCGCTCGAGCTCACTTCTGCGCATGCGCACACGTGCGCACTACTGTGCATGCGCGCACGGGCTCACTATTGTACATGCGCACTCTGGGTCACTAGTGCTCATTCGTACTTGGACTCACTACTGCTCATGGGCACTCGGCCTCACGACTGCGCATGCACACACGGGCTCACTACTGTGCATGAGCACACGGGCTTACTACTGTGCATGCGCGCTCGGGGTCACTACTGCTCATGCGCACACGTGCGCACTACTGTGCATGCGCGCACGGGCTCACTATTGTGCATGCGCACTCGGTGTCACTAGTGCTCATGCGCACTTGGACTCGCTACTGCTCATGGGCACTCGGCCTCACTACTGCGGATGCGCATTCGGACTCACTACTGCGGATGCGCTCTCCGGCTCAGACCTGCACATGCGCAATCGGGCTCTCTACTGCGCATGCGCACTCGGGCTCACTAGTGTGCATGCGCACTCGGGGTCACTACTGCGCATGCGCGCTCGGGCTCACTACTGCTCATGCGCACTCGGGCGCACTACTGCGCATGCGCACACGGGCTCACTACTGTGCATGCGCACTCGGGGTCACTAGTGCTCATTCGCACTTGGACTCACTACTGCTCATGGGCACTCGGCCTCACGACTGCGGATGTGCAATCGGGCTCACTAGTGCCGATGCGCTCTCCTGCTCACACCTGCACATGCGCAATCGGGATCACTACCGCGCATGCGCACTCGGGGTCACTACTGCTCATGCGCACTCGGACTCACTACTGCGGATGCGGGCTCGGGCACACTACTGCGCATGCGCACTCAGGGTCGCTACTACTCATGCGCACACGGACTCACTACTGCTCATGCGCACTCGGACTCACTACGGCTCATGGGCACTCGGACTCACTACTGCCGATGCGCAATCGGGCTCACTACTGCGGATGCGCGCTCGGGGTCACTACTGCTCATGCGCACACGGACTCACTACTGCTCATGCGCACACGGGCCCACTACTGTGCATGCGCGCTCGGGCTCACTACTGCGCATGCGCACACGGGCTCACTACTGTGCATGCGCACACGGGCTCACTACTGCTCATGCGCACACGGGCCCACTACTGCGCAAGCGGACACGGGCCCACTACTGTGCACGCGCACTCGGGCTCACTACTGCGCATGTGCACACGGGCTCACTACTGTGCATGCGCACTCGTGCTCACTGCTGTGCATGCGCACTCGGGGTCACTACTGCGCATGCGCACACCGACTCCCTACTGCGGATGCGCAATCGGGCTCTCTATTCCGCATGCGAGCTCGGGGTCACTACTGCTCATGCGCACTCGGACT
This sequence comes from Megachile leachella, assembly GCA_963576845.1. Classification (NCBI taxonomy): domain Eukaryota; kingdom Metazoa; phylum Arthropoda; class Insecta; order Hymenoptera; family Megachilidae; genus Megachile; species Megachile leachella. Next base: position 454,809 of record CAUYWW010000227.1, on the reverse strand, counting down.
CACTACTGCGGATGCGCACTCGGGCTCACTACTGCGCATGCGCGAACGGGGTCACTACTGCTCATGCGCACTCGGGCTCACTACTGCGCATGCGCACACGGGCTCACTACTGTGCATGCGCACACGGGCTCACTACTGCTCATGCGCACTCGGGCTCACTACTGCGCATGCGCCCACGGGCTCACTACTGTGCATGCGCACTCGTGGTCACTACTGCGCATGCGCACTCGGGCTCACTACTGCGCATGCGCACACGGGCCCACTGCTGTGCGTGCGCACTCGGGGTCGCTACTGCGGATGCGCACTCCGGCTCAGAACTGCACATGCGCGCTCGAGCTCACTTCTGCGCATGCGCACACGTGCGCACTACTGTGCATGCGCGCACGGGCTCACTATTGTACATGCGCACTCTGGGTCACTAGTGCTCATTCGTACTTGGACTCACTACTGCTCATGGGCACTCGGCCTCACGACTGCGCATGCACACACGGGCTCACTACTGTGCATGAGCACACGGGCTTACTACTGTGCATGCGCGCTCGGGGTCACTACTGCTCATGCGCACACGTGCGCACTACTGTGCATGCGCGCACGGGCTCACTATTGTGCATGCGCACTCGGTGTCACTAGTGCTCATGCGCACTTGGACTCGCTACTGCTCATGGGCACTCGGCCTCACTACTGCGGATGCGCATTCGGACTCACTACTGCGGATGCGCTCTCCGGCTCAGACCTGCACATGCGCAATCGGGCTCTCTACTGCGCATGCGCACTCGGGCTCACTAGTGTGCATGCGCACTCGGGGTCACTACTGCGCATGCGCGCTCGGGCTCACTACTGCTCATGCGCACTCGGGCGCACTACTGCGCATGCGCACACGGGCTCACTACTGTGCATGCGCACTCGGGGTCACTAGTGCTCATTCGCACTTGGACTCACTACTGCTCATGGGCACTCGGCCTCACGACTGCGGATGTGCAATCGGGCTCACTAGTGCCGATGCGCTCTCCTGCTCACACCTGCACATGCGCAATCGGGATCACTACCGCGCATGCGCACTCGGGGTCACTACTGCTCATGCGCACTCGGACTCACTACTGCGGATGCGGGCTCGGGCACACTACTGCGCATGCGCACTCAGGGTCGCTACTACTCATGCGCACACGGACTCACTACTGCTCATGCGCACTCGGACTCACTACGGCTCATGGGCACTCGGACTCACTACTGCCGATGCGCAATCGGGCTCACTACTGCGGATGCGCGCTCGGGGTCACTACTGCTCATGCGCACACGGACTCACTACTGCTCATGCGCACACGGGCCCACTACTGTGCATGCGCGCTCGGGCTCACTACTGCGCATGCGCACACGGGCTCACTACTGTGCATGCGCACACGGGCTCACTACTGCTCATGCGCACACGGGCCCACTACTGCGCAAGCGGACACGGGCCCACTACTGTGCACGCGCACTCGGGCTCACTACTGCGCATGTGCACACGGGCTCACTACTGTGCATGCGCACTCGTGCTCACTGCTGTGCATGCGCACTCGGGGTCACTACTGCGCATGCGCACACCGACTCCCTACTGCGGATGCGCAATCGGGCTCTCTATTCCGCATGCGAGCTCGGGGTCACTACTGCTCATGCGCACTCGGACTCACTACTGCGGATGCGCACTCGGGCTCACTACTGCGCATGCGCGAACGGGGTCACTACTGCTCATGCGCACTCGGGCTCACTACTGCGCATGCGCACACGGGCTCACTACTGTGCATGCGCACACGGGCTCACTACTGCTCATGCGCACTCGGGCTCACTACTGCGCATGCGCCCACGGGCTCACTACTGTGCATGCGCACTCGTGGTCACTACTGCGCATGCGCACTCGGGGTCACTAGTGCTCATGCGCACTTGGACTCACTACTGCTCATGGGCACTCGGCCTCACTACTGCGGATGCGCACCCGGACTCACTACTGCGGATGCGCTCTCCGACTCAGACCTGCATATGCGCAATCGGGATCTCTACTGCGCATGCGCACTCGGGCTCACTACTGTGCATGCGCACTCGGGCTCACTACTGTGCATGCGCACTCGGGGCCACTACTGCCCATGCGCACACGGTCTCACTATTGCGCATGCGCAATTGGGCTCTCTACTGCGGATGCGCGCTCGGGTCACTACTGCGCAAGCGGACACGGGCCCACTACTGTGCACGCGCACTCGGGCTCACTACTGCGCATGCGCACACGGGCCCACTACTGTGCATGCGCGCTCGGGCTCACTACTGCGCATGCGCACACGGGCTCACTACTGTGCATGCGCACACGGGCTCACTACTGCTCATGGGCACTCGGCCTCACTACTGCGGATGCGCACTCGGACTCACTACTGCGGATGCGCTCTCCGGCTCAGACCTGCATATGCGCAATCGGGATCTCTACTGCGCATGCGCACTCGGGCTCACGACTGTGCATGCGCACTCGGGCTCACTACTGTGCATGCGCACTCGGGGCCACTACTGCCCATGCGCACACGGTCTCACTATTGCGCATGTGCAATTGGGCTCTCTACTGCGGATGCGCGCTCGGGTCACTACTGCTCAAGCGGACACGGGCCCACTACTGTGCATGCGCACTCGGGCTCACTACTGCGCATGCGCACACGGGCCCACTACTGTGCATGCGCCCTCGGGCTCACTACTGCGCATGCGCACACGGGTTCACTACTGTGCATGCGCACACGGGCACACTACTGCTCATGCGCACACGGGCCCACTACTGCGCAAGCGGACACTGGCCCACTACTGTGCATGCGCACTCGGGCTCACTACTGCGCATGAGCACACGGGCCCACTACTGTGCATGCGCACCCGGACTCACTACTGCTGATGCGCACACTGACTCACTACTGCGGATGCGCACTCGGGCTCACTACTGCGGATGCGCGCTCGGGTCACTACTGCGCAAGCGCGCTCAGGGTCACTACTGCTCATGCGCACTTGGACTCACTGCTGCGGATGCGCAATCGTGCTCACTACTGCGCATGCGCACTCGGGGTCACTACTGTGCATGCGCTCTCTGGGTCGCTAGTGCTCATTCGTACTTGGACTCACTACTGCTCATGGGCACTCGGCCTCACGACTGCGCATGCGCACACGGGCTCACTACTGCGCATGCGCACACGGGCTTACTACTGTGCATGCGCACTCGGGCTCACTACTGCGCATGCGCACAGGGGCTCACTACTGTGCATGCGCAATCGGAGTCACTACTGCGCATGCCCACTCGGGCTCACTACTGCGCATGCGCACACGGGCTCACTACTGTGCATGCGCACTCGTGCTCACTGCTGTGCATGCGCACTCGGGGTCACTACTGCGCATGCGCACACCGACTCCCTACTGCGGATGCGCAATCGGGCTCTCTACTCCGCATGCGAGCTCGGGGTCACTACTGCTCATGCGCACTCGGACTCACTACTGCGGATGCGCACTCGGGCTCACTACTGCGCATGCGCGAACGGGGTCACTACTGCTCATGCGCACTCGGGCTCACTACTGCGCATGCGCACACGGGCTCACTACTGTGCATGCGCACACGGGCTCACTACTGCTCATGCGCACTCGGGCTCACTACTGCGCATGCGCCCACGGGCTCACTACTGTGCATGCGCACTCGTGGTCACTACTGCGCATGCGCACTCGGGGTCACTAGTGCTCATGCGCACTTGGACTCACTACTGCTCATGGGCACTCGGCCTCACTACTGCGGATGCGCACTCGGACTCACTACTGCGGATGCGCTCTCCGGCTCAGACCTGCATATGCGCAATCGGGATCTCTACTGCGCATGCGCACTCGGGCTCACTACTGTGCATGCGCACTCGGGCTCACTACTGTGCATGCGCACTCGGGGCCACTGCTGTGCGTGCGCACTCGGGCTCACTACTGCGCATGCGCACACGGGCCCACTACTGTGCATGCGCGCTCGGGCTCACTACTGCGCATGCGCACACGGGCTCACTACTGTGCATGCGCACACGGGCTCACAACTGCTCATGCGCACACGGGCCCACTACTGCGCAAGCGGACACGGGCCCACTACTGTGCATGCGCACTCGGGCTCACTACTGCGCATGCGCACACGGGCCCACTACTGTGCATGCGCACCCGGACTCACTACTGCTCATGCGCACACTGACTCACTACTGCGGATGCGCACTCGGGCTCACTACTGCGCAAGCGCGCTCAGGATCACTACTGCTCATGCGCACTCGGACTCACTGCTGCGGATGCGCAATCGTGCTCACTACTGCGCATGCGCACTCGGGGTCACTACTGTGCATGCGCACTCTGGGTCGCTAGTGCTCGTTCGTACTCGGACTCACTACTGCTCATGGGCACTCGGCCTCACGACTGCGCATGCGCACACGGGCTCACTACTGCGCATGCGCACACGGGCTTACTACTGTGCATGCTCACTCGGGCTCACTACTGCGCATGCGCACAGGGGCTCACTACTGTGCATGCGCAATCGGAGTCACTACTGCGCATGCGCACTCGGGCTCACTACTGCGCATGCGCACACGGGCCCACTGCTGTGCGTGCGCACTCGGGGTCGCTACTGCGGATGCGCACTCCGGCTCAGAACTGCACATGCGCGCTCGAGCTCACTTCTGCGCATGCGCACACGTGCGCACTACTGTGCATGCGCGCACGGGCTCACTATTGTACATGCGCACTCTGGGTCACTAGTGCTCATTCGTACTTGGACTCACTACTGCTCATGGGCACTCGGCCTCACGACTGCGCATGCGCACACGGGCTCACTACTGTGCATGCGCACACGGGCTTACTACTGTGCATGCGCGCTCGGGGTCACTACTGCTCATGCGCACACGTGCGCACTACTGTGCATGCGCGCACGGGCTCACTATTGTGCATGCGCACTCGGTGTCACTAGTGCTCATGCGCACTTGGACTCGCTACTGCTCATGGGCACTCGGCCTCACTACTGCGGATGCGCATTCGGACTCACTACTGCGGATGCGCTCTTCGGCTCAGATCTGCACATGCGCAATCGGGCTCTCTACTGCGCATGCGCACTCGGGCTCACTAGTGTGCATGCGCACTCGGGGTCACTACTGCGCATGCGCGCTCGGGCTCACTACTGCTCATGCGCACTCGGGCGCACTACTGCGCATGCGCACACGGGCTCACTACTGTGCATGCGCACTCGGGGTCACTAGTGCTCATTCGCACTTGGACTCACTACTGCTCATGGGCACTCGGCCTCACGACTGCGGATGTGCAATCGGGCTCACTAGTGCCGATGCGCTCTCCTGCTCAGACCTGCACATGCGCAATCGGGATCACTACTGCGCATGCGCACTCGGGGTCACTACTGCGCATGCGCACACGGGCTCACTACTGTGCATGCGCACTCGTGGTCACTACAGCGCATGCGCACTCGGGGTCGCTACTACTCATGCGCACACGGACTCACTACTGCTCGTGCGCACTCGGACTCACTACTGCTCATGCGGACTCGGACTCACTGCTGCGGATGCGCAATCGGGCTCACTACTGCGGATGCGCGCACGAGCTCACTACTGTGCATGCGCACTTGGGGTCACTAGTGCTCATGCGCACTTGGACTCACTACTGCTCATGCGCACTCGGACTCACTGCTGCGGATGCGCAATCGGGCTCACTACTGCGCATGCGCACACGGGCTCACTACTGTGCATGTGCACTCTGGCTCACTACTGCTCATGGGCACTCGGCCCCACGACTGCGGATATGCAATCGGGCTCACTACCGCGGATGCGCTCTCCTGCTCAGACCTGCACATGCGCAATCGTTCTCACTACTGCGCATGCGCGCTCGGGCTCACTACTGCTCATGCGCACTCGGGCGCACTACTGCGCATGCGGACACGGGCTCACTACTGTGCATGCGCACTCGGGGTCACTAGTGCTCATTCGCACTTGGACTCACTACTGCTCATGGGCACTCGGCCTCACGACTGCGGATGTGCAATCGGGCTCACTAGTGCGGATGCGCTCTCCTGCTCAGACCTGCACCTGCGCAATCGGGATCACTACTGCGCATGCGCACTCCGGGTCACTAATGCTCATGCGCACTCGGACTCACTACTGCGGATGCGCGCTCGGGTCACTACTGCGCATGCGCACTCGGGGTCACTACTGTGCATGCGCACACGGGCTCACAACTGCTCATGCGCACTCGGACTCACTACGGCTCATGGGCACTCGGACTCACTACTGCCGATGCGCAATCGGGCTCACTACTGCGGATGCGCGCTCGGGGTCACTACTGCTCATGCGCACACGGACTCACTACTGCTCATGCGCACCCGGACTCACTACGGCTCATGGGCACTCGGACTCACTACTGCCGATGCGCAATCGGGCTCACTACTGCGCATGCGCACACAGACACCCTACTGCGGATGCGCAATCGGGCTCGCTACTCCGCATGCGCGCTCGGGGTCACTACTGCTCACGCGCACTCGGACTCACTACTGCTCATGCGCACTCGGACTCACTGTTGCCGATGCGCAATCGGGCTCACTACTGCGGATGCGCGCTCGGGTCACTACTGCGCAAGTGCGCTCGGGGTCACTACTGCTCATGCGCACACGGGCCCACTACTGTGCGTGCGCACTCGGGGTCGCTACTGCGGATACGCACTCCGGCTCAGAACTGCACATGCGCCCTCGAGCTCAATTCTGCGCATGCGCACACGGGCGCACTACTGCGCATGCGCGCACGGGCTCACTACTGTGCATGCGCACTTGGGGTCACTAGTGCTCATGCGCACACGGGCTCACTACTGCTCATGCGCACTCGGGCTCACTACTTCGCATGCGCACTCAGGGTCGCTACTACTCATGCGCACACGGACTCACTACTGCTCATGCGCACCCGGACTCACTACGGCTCATGGGCACTCGGACTCACTACTGCCGATGCGCAATCGGGCTCACTACTGCGCATGCGCACTCGGGCGCACTACTGCGCATGCGCACACGGGCTCACTACTGTGCATGCGCACTCGGGGTCACTAGTGCTCATTCGCACTTGGACTCACTACTGCTCATAGGCACTCGGCCTCACGACTGCGGATGTGCAATCGGGCTCACTGGTGCGGATGCGCTCTCCTGCTCAGACCTGCACATGCGCAATCGGGATCACTACTGCGCATGCGCACTCGGGGTCACTACTGCTCATGCGCACTCGGACTCACTACTGCGGATGCGCGCTCGGGTCACTACTGCGCATGCGCACTCGGGGTCACTACTGCGCGTGCGCTCTCCAGCTCAGACCTGCACATGAGCAATCGGGCTCCCTACTGCGCATGTGCACACGGCCTTACTACTGCTCATGCGCACTCGGACTCACTGCTGCGGATGCGCAATCGTTCTCACTACTGCGCATGCGCGCTCGGGGTCACTAGTGCTTATGCGCACTTGGACTCACTACTGCTCATGGGCACTCGGACTCACTGCTGCGGATGCGCAATCGGGCTCACTACTGCGCAGGCGCACTCGGACTCACTACTGCTCATGCGCACTCGGGCTCACTACTGCGCATGCGCCCACGGGCTCACTACTGTGCATGCGCACTCGTGGTCACTACTGTGCATGCGCACTCGGGGTCACTAGTGCGGATGCGCGCTCGGGTCACTACTGCGCAAGCGCGCTCAGGGTCACTACTGCTCATGCGCACTCGGACTCACTGCTGCGGATGCGCAATCGTGCTCACTACTGCGCATGCGCACTCGGGGTCACTACTACGCATGCGCACACGGGCTCACTACTGCGCAAGCGCGAACGGGGTCACTACTGCTCATGCGCACTCGGGCTCACTACTGCGCATGCGCCCACGGGCTCACTACTGTGCATGCGCACTCGTGGTCACTACTGTGCATGCGCACTCGGGGTCACTAGTGCGGATGCGCGCTCGGGTCACTACTGCGCAAGCGCGCTCAGGGTCACTACTGCTCATGCGCACTCGGACTCACTGCTGCGGATGCGCAATCGTGCTCACTACTGCGCATGCGCACTCGGGGTCACTACTGTGCATGCGCACTCTGGGTCGCTAGTGCTCATTCGTACTTGGACTCACTACTGCTCATGGGCACTCGGCCTCACGACTGCGCATGCGCACACGGGCTTACTACTGTGCATGCGCACTCGGGCTCACTACTGCGCATGCGCACAGGGGCTCACTACTGTGCATGCGCAATCGGAGTCACTACTGCGCATGCGCACTCGGGCTCACTACTGCGCATGCGCACACGGGCCCACTACTGTGCATGCGCGCTCGGGCTCACTACTGCGCATGCGCACACGGGCCCACTACTGCGCAAGCGGACACGGGCCCACTACTGTGCATGCGCACTCGGGCTCACTACTGCGCATGCGCACACGGGCCCACTACTGTGCATGCGCACTCGGGCTCACTACTGCGGATGCGCGCTCGGGTCACTACTGCGCAAGCGCGCTCAGGGTCACTACTGCTCATGCGCACTCGGACTCACTGCTGCGGATGCGCAATCGTGCTCACTACTGCGCATGCGCACTCGGGGTCACTACTGTGCATGCGCACTCTGGGTCGCTAGTGCTCATTCGTACTTGGACTCACTACTGCTCATGGGCACTCGGCCTCACGACTGCGCATGCGCACACGGGCTCACTACTGCGCATGCGCACACGGGCTTACTACTGTGCATGCGCACTCGGGCTCACTACTGCGCATGCGCACAGGGGCTCACTACTGTGCATGCGCAATCGGAGTCACTACTGCGCATGCGCACTCGGGCTCACTACTGCGCATGCGCACACGGGCCCACTGCTGTGCGTGCGCACTCGGGGTCGCTACTGCGGATGCGCACTCCGGCTCAGAACTGCACATGCGCGCTCGAGCTCACTTCTGCGCATGCGCACACGTGCGCACTACTGTGCATGCGCGCACGGGCTCACTATTGTACATGCGCACTCTGGGTCACTAGTGCTCATTCGTACTTGGACTCACTACTGCTCATGGGCACTCGGCCTCACGACTGCGCATGCACACACGGGCTCACTACTGTGCATGAGCACACGGGCTTACTACTGTGCATGCGCGCTCGGGGTCACTACTGCTCATGCGCACACGTGCGCACTACTGTGCATGCGCGCACGGGCTCACTATTGTGCATGCGCACTCGGTGTCACTAGTGCTCATGCGCACTTGGACTCGCTACTGCTCATGGGCACTCGGCCTCACTACTGCGGATGCGCATTCGGACTCACTACTGCGGATGCGCTCTCCGGCTCAGACCTGCACATGCGCAATCGGGCTCTCTACTGCGCATGCGCACTCGGGCTCACTAGTGTGCATGCGCACTCGGGGTCACTACTGCGCATACGCGCTCGGGCTCACTACTGCTCATGCGCACTCGGGCGCACTACTGCGCATGCGCACACGGGCTCACTACTGTGCATGCGCACTCGGGGTCACTAGTGCTCATTCGCACTTGGACTCACTACTGCTCATGGGCACTCGGCCTCACGACTGCGGATGTGCAATCGGGCTCACTAGTGCCGATGCGCTCTCCTGCTCACACCTGCACATGCGCAATCGGGATCACTACCGCGCATGCGCACTCGGGGTCACTACTGCTCATGCGCACTCGGACTCACTACTGCGGATGCGGGCTCGGGCACACTACTGCGCATGCGCACTCAGGGTCGCTACTACTCATGCGCACACGGACTCACTACTGCTCATGCGCACTCGGACTCACTACGGCTCATGGGCACTCGGACTCACTACTGCCGATGCGCAATCGGGCTCACTACTGCGGATGCGCGCTCGGGGTCACTACTGCTCATGCGCACACGGACTCACTACTGCTCATGCGCACACGGGCCCACTACTGTGCATGCGCGCTCGGGCTCACTACTGCGCATGCGCACACGGGCTCACTACTGTGCATGCGCACACGGGCTCACTACTGCTCATGCGCACACGGGCCCACTACTGCGCAAGCGGACACGGGCCCACTACTGTGCACGCGCACTCGGGCTCACTACTGCGCATGTGCACACGGGCTCACTACTGTGCATGCGCACTCGTGCTCACTGCTGTGCATGCGCACTCGGGGTCACTACTGCGCATGCGCACACCGACTCCCTACTGCGGATGCGCAATCGGGCTCTCTATTCCGCATGCGAGCTCGGGGTCACTACTGCTCATGCGCACTCGGACTCACTACTGCGGATGCGCACTCGGGCTCACTACTGCGCATGCGCGAACGGGGTCACTACTGCTCATGCGCACTCGGGCTCACTACTGCGCATGCGCACACGGGCTCACTACTGTGCATGCGCACACGGGCTCACTACTGCTCATGCGCACTCGGGCTCACTACTGCGCATGCGCCCACGGGCTCACTACTGTGCATGCGCACTCGTGGTCACTACTGCGCATGCGCACTCGGGGTCACTAGTGCTCATGCGCACTTGGACTCACTACTGCTCATGGGCACTCGGCCTCACTACTGCGGATGCGCACTCGGACTCACTACTGCGGATGCGCTCTCCGACTCAGACCTGCATATGCGCAATCGGGATCTCTACTGCGCATGCGCACTCGGGCTCACTACTGTGCATGCGCACTCGGGCTCACTACTGTGCATGCGCACTCGGGGCCACTACTGCCCATGCGCACACGGTCTCACTATTGCGCATGCGCAATTGGGCTCTCTACTGCGGATGCGCGCTCGGGTCACTACTGCGCAAGCGGACACGGGCCCACTACTGTGCACGCGCACTCGGGCTCACTACTGCGCATGCGCACACGGGCCCACTACTGTGCATGCGCGCTCGGGCTCACTACTGCGCATGCGCACACGGGCTCACTACTGTGCATGCGCACACGGGCTCACTACTGCTCATGGGCACTCGGCCTCACTACTGCGGATGCGCACTCGGACTCACTACTGCGGATGCGCTCTCCGGCTCAGACCTGCATATGCGCAATCGGGATCTCTACTGCGCATGCGCACTCGGGCTCACGACTGTGCATGCGCACTCGGGCTCACTACTGTGCATGCGCACTCGGGGCCACTACTGCCCATGCGCACACGGTCTCACTATTGCGCATGTGCAATTGGGCTCTCTACTGCGGATGCGCGCTCGGGTCACTACTGCTCAAGCGGACACGGGCCCACTACTGTGCATGCGCACTCGGGCTCACTACTGCGCATGCGCACACGGGCCCACTACTGTGCATGCGCCCTCGGGCTCACTACTGCGCATGCGCACACGGGTTCACTACTGTGCATGCGCACACGGGCACACTACTGCTCATGCGCACACGGGCCCACTACTGCGCAAGCGGACACTGGCCCACTACTGTGCATGCGCACTCGGGCTCACTACTGCGCATGAGCACACGGGCCCACTACTGTGCATGCGCACCCGGACTCACTACTGCTGATGCGCACACTGACTCACTACTGCGGATGCGCACTCGGGCTCACTACTGCGGATGCGCGCTCGGGTCACTACTGCGCAAGCGCGCTCAGGGTCACTACTGCTCATGCGCACTTGGACTCACTGCTGCGGATGCGCAATCGTGCTCACTACTGCGCATGCGCACTCGGGGTCACTACTGTGCATGCGCTCTCTGGGTCGCTAGTGCTCATTCGTACTTGGACTCACTACTGCTCATGGGCACTCGGCCTCACGACTGCGCATGCGCACACGGGCTCACTACTGCGCATGCGCACACGGGCTTACTACTGTGCATGCGCACTCGGGCTCACTACTGCGCATGCGCACAGGGGCTCACTACTGTGCATGCGCAATCGGAGTCACTACTGCGCATGCCCACTCGGGCTCACTACTGCGCATGCGCACACGGGCTCACTACTGTGCATGCGCACTCGTGCTCACTGCTGTGCATGCGCACTCGGGGTCACTACTGCGCATGCGCACACCGACTCCCTACTGCGGATGCGCAATCGGGCTCTCTACTCCGCATGCGAGCTCGGGGTCACTACTGCTCATGCGCACTCGGACTCACTACTGCGGATGCGCACTCGGGCTCACTACTGCGCATGCGCGAACGGGGTCACTACTGCTCATGCGCACTCGGGCTCACTACTGCGCATGCGCACACGGGCTCACTACTGTGCATGCGCACACGGGCTCACTACTGCTCATGCGCACTCGGGCTCACTACTGCGCATGCGCCCACGGGCTCACTACTGTGCATGCGCACTCGTGGTCACTACTGCGCATGCGCACTCGGGGTCACTAGTGCTCATGCGCACTTGGACTCACTACTGCTCATGGGCACTCGGCCTCACTACTGCGGATGCGCACTCGGACTCACTACTGCGGATGCGCTCTCCGGCTCAGACCTGCATATGCGCAATCGGGATCTCTACTGCGCATGCGCACTCGGGCTCACTACTGTGCATGCGCACTCGGGCTCACTACTGTGCATGCGCACTCGGGGCCACTGCTGTGCGTGCGCACTCGGGCTCACTACTGCGCATGCGCACACGGGCCCACTACTGTGCATGCGCGCTCGGGCTCACTACTGCGCATGCGCACACGGGCTCACTACTGTGCATGCGCACACGGGCTCACAACTGCTCATGCGCACACGGGCCCACTACTGCGCAAGCGGACACGGGCCCACTACTGTGCATGCGCACTCGGGCTCACTACTGCGCATGCGCACACGGGCCCACTACTGTGCATGCGCACCCGGACTCACTACTGCTCATGCGCACACTGACTCACTACTGCGGATGCGCACTCAGGCTCACTACTGCGCAAGCGCGCTCAGGATCACTACTGCTCATGCGCACTCGGACTCACTGCTGCGGATGCGCAATCGTGCTCACTACTGCGCATGCGCACTCGGGGTCACTACTGTGCATGCGCACTCTGGGTCGCTAGTGCTCGTTCGTACTCGGACTCACTACTGCTCATGGGCACTCGGCCTCACGACTGCGCATGCGCACACGGGCTCACTACTGCGCATGCGCACACGGGCTTACTACTGTGCATGCTCAGTCGGGCTCACTACTGCGCATGCGCACAGGGGCTCACTACTGTGCATGCGCAATCGGAGTCACTACTGCGCATGCGCACTCGGGCTCACTACTGCGCATGCGCACACGGGCCCACTGCTGTGCGTGCGCACTCGGGGTCGCTACTGCGGATGCGCACTCCGGCTCAGAACTGCACATGCGCGCTCGAGCTCACTTCTGCGCATGCGCACACGTGCGCACTACTGTGCATGCGCGCACGGGCTCACTATTGTACATGCGCACTCTGGGTCACTAGTGCTCATTCGTACTTGGACTCACTACTGCTCATGGGCACTCGGCCTCACGACTGCGCATGCGCACACGGGCTCACTACTGTGCATGCGCACACGGGCTTACTACTGTGCATGCGCGCTCGGGGTCACTACTGCTCATGCGCACACGTGCGCACTACTGTGCATGCGCGCACGGGCTCACTATTGTGCATGCGCACTCGGTGTCACTAGTGCTCATGCGCACTTGGACTCGCTACTGCTCATGGGCACTCGGCCTCACTACTGCGGATGCGCATTCGGACTCACTACTGCGGATGCGCTCTTCGGCTCAGATCTGCACATGCGCAATCGGGCTCTCTACTGCGCATGCGCACTCGGGCTCACTAGTGTGCATGCGCACTCGGGGTCACTACTGCGCATGCGCGCTCGGGCTCACTACTGCTCATGCGCACTCGGGCGCACTACTGCGCATGCGCACACGGGCTCACTACTGTGCATGCGCACTCGGGGTCACTAGTGCTCATTCGCACTTGGACTCACTACTGCTCATGGGCACTCGGCCTCACGACTGCGGATGTGCAATCGGGCTCACTAGTGCCGATGCGCTCTCCTGCTCAGACCTGCACATGCGCAATCGGGATCACTACTGCGCATGCGCACTCGGGGTCACTACTGCGCATGCGCACACGGGCTCACTACTGTGCATGCGCACTCGTGGTCACTACAGCGCATGCGCACTCGGGGTCGCTACTACTCATGCGCACACGGACTCACTACTGCTCGTGCGCACTCGGACTCACTACTGCTCATGCGGACTCGGACTCACTGCTGCGGATGCGCAATCGGGCTCACTACTGCGGATGCGCGCACGAGCTCACTACTGTGCATGCGCACTTGGGGTCACTAGTGCTCATGCGCACTTGGACTCACTACTGCTCAAGCGCACTCGGACTCACTGCTGCGGATGCGCAATCGGGCTCACTACTGCGCATGCGCACACGGGCTCACTACTGTGCATGTGCACTCTGGCTCACTACTGCTCATGGGCACTCGGCCCCACGACTGCGGATGTGCAATCGGGCTCACTACCGCGGATGCGCTCTCCTGCTCAGACCTGCACATGCGCAATCGTTCTCACTACTGCGCATGCGCACACGGGCTCACTACTGTGCATGCGCACTCGGGCTCACTACTGCGCATGCGCACAGGGGCTCACTACTGCATGTGCACTCTGGCTCACTACTGCTCATGCGCGCTCGGGATCACTACTGCGCATGCGCACTCGGACTCACTACTGCGGATGCGCTCTTCGGCTCAGACCTGCACATGCGCAATCGGGCTCTCTACTGCGCATGCGCACTCGGGCTCACTAGTGTGCATGTGCACTCGGGGTCACTACTGCGCATGCGCACTCGGGCTCACTAGTGTGCATGCGCACTCGGGGTCACTACTGCGCATGCGCGCTCGGGCTCACTACTGCTCATGCGCACTCGGGCGCACTACTGCGCATGCGGACACGGGCTCACTACTGTGCATGCGCACTCGGGGTCACTAGTGCTCATTCGCACTTGGACTCACTACTGCTCATGGGCACTCGGCCTCACGACTGCGGATGTGCAATCGGGCTCACTAGTGCGGATGCGCTCTCCTGCTCAGACCTGCACCTGCGCAATCGGGATCACTACTGCGCATGCGCACTCGGGGTCACTAATGCTCATGCGCACTCGGACTCACTACTGCGGATGCGCGCTCGGGTCACTACTGCGCATGCGCACTCGGGGTCACTACTGTGCATGCGCACACGGGCTCACAACTGCTCATGCGCACACGGGCCCACTACTGCGCAAGCGGACACGGGCCCACTACTGTGCATGCGCACTCGGGCTCACTACTGCGCATGCGCACACGGGCCCACTACTGTGCATGCGCACCCGGACTCACTACTGCTCATGCGCACACTGACTCACTACTGCGGATGCGCACTCGGGCTCACTACTGCGCAAGCGCGCTCAGGATCACTACTGCTCATGCGCACTCGGACTCACTGCTGCGGATGCGCAATCGTGCTCACTACTGCGCATGCGCACTCGGGGTCACTACTGTGCATGCGCACTCTGGGTCGCTAGTGCTCGTTCGTACTCGGACTCACTACTGCTCATGGGCACTCGGCCTCACGACTGCGCATGCGCACACGGGCTCACTACTGCGCATGCGCACACGGGCTTACTACTGTGCATGCTCACTCGGGCTCACTACTGCGCATGCGCACAGGGGCTCACTACTGTGCATGCGCAATCGGAGTCACTACTGCGCATGCGCACTCGGGCTCACTACTGCGCATGCGCACACGGGCCCACTGCTGTGCGTGCGCACTCGGGGTCGCTACTGCGGATGCGCACTCCGGCTCAGAACTGCACATGCGCGCTCGAGCTCACTTCTGCGCATGCGCACACGTGCGCACTACTGTGCATGCGCGCACGGGCTCACTATTGTACATGCGCACTCTGGGTCACTAGTGCTCATTCGTACTTGGACTCACTACTGCTCATGGGCACTCGGCCTCACGACTGCGCATGCGCACACGGGCTCACTACTGCGCATGCGCACACGGGCCCACTGCTGTGCGTGCGCACTCGGGGTCGCTACTGCGGATGCGCACTCCGGCTCAGAACTGCACATGCGCGCTCGAGCTCACTTCTGCGCATGCGCACACGTGCGCACTACTGTGCATGCGCGCACGGGCTCACTATTGTACATGCGCACTCTGGGTCACTAGTGCTCATTCGTACTTGGACTCACTACTGCTCATGGGCACTCGGCCTCACGACTGCGCATGCGCACACGGGCTCACTACTGTGCATGCGCACACGGGCTTACTACTGTGCATGCGCGCTCGGGGTCACTACTGCTCATGCGCACACGTGCGCACTACTGTGCATGCGCGCACGGGCTCACTATTGTGCATGCGCACTCGGTGTCACTAGCGCTCATGCGCACTTGGACTCGCTACTGCTCATGGGCACTCGGCCTCACTACTGCGGATGCGCATTCGGACTCACTACTGCGGATGCGCTCTTCGGCTCAGATCTGCACATGCGCAATCGGGCTCTCTACTGCGCATGCGCACTCGGGCTCACTAGTGTGCATGCGCGCTCGGGGTCACTACTGCGCATGCGCGCTCGGGCTCACTACTGCTCATGCGCACTCGGGCGCACTACTGCGCATGCGCACACAGGCTCACTACTGTGCATGCGCACTCGGGGTCACTAGTGCTCATTCGCACTTGGACTCACTACTGCTCATGGGCACTCGGCCTCACGACTGCGGATGTGCAATCGGGCTCACTAGTGCCGATGCGCTCTCCTGCTCAGACCTGCACATGCGCAATCGGGATCACTACTGCGCATGCGCACTCGGGGTCACTACTGCGCATGCGCACACGGGCTCACTACTGTGCATGCGCACACGGGCTCACTACTGCTCATGGGCACTCGGCCTCACTACTGCGGATGCGCACTCGGACTCACTACTGCGGATGCGCTCTCCGGCTCACTACTGCGCATGCGCACACGGGCCCACTGCTGTGCGTGCGCACTCGGGGTCGCTACTGCGGATGCGCACTCCGGCTCAGAACTGCACATGCGCGCTCGAGCTCACTTCTGCGCATGCGCACACGTGCGCACTACTGTGCATGCGCGCACGGGCTCACTATTGTACATGCGCACTCTGGGTCACTAGTGCTCATTCGTACTTGGACTCACTACTGCTCATGGGCACTCGGCCTCACGACTGCGCATGCGCACACGGGCTCACTACTGTGCATGCGCACACGGGCTTACTACTGTGCATGCGCGCTCGGGGTCACTACTGCTCATGCGCACACGTGCGCACTACTGTGCATGCGCGCACGGGCTCACTATTGTGCATGCGCACTCGGTGTCACTAGTGCTCATGCGCACTTGGACTCGCTACTGCTCATGGGCACTCGGCCTCACTACTGCGGATGCGCATTCGGACTCACTACTGCGGATGCGCTCTTCGGCTCAGATCTGCACATGCGCAATCGGGCTCTCTACTGCGCATGCGCACTCGGGCTCACTAGTGTGCATGCGCGCTCGGGGTCACTACTGCGCATGCGCGCTCGGGCTCACTACTGCTCATGCGCACTCGGGCGCACTACTGCGCATGCGCACACAGGCTCACTACTGTGCATGCGCACTCGGGGTCACTAGTGCTCATTCGCACTTGGACTCACTACTGCTCATGGGCACTCGGCCTCACGACTGCGGATGTGCAATCGGGCTCACTAGTGCCGATGCGCTCTCCTGCTCAGACCTGCACATGCGCAATCGGGATCACTGCTGCGCATGCGCACTCGGGGTCACTACTGCGCATGCGCACACGGGCTCACTACTGTGCATGCGCACTCGTGGTCACTACAGCGCATGCGCACTAGGGCTCACTATTGCGCATGCGCACACGGGCCCACTACTGTGCATGCGCAATCGGGCTCAATACTGCTCGTGCGCACTCGGACTCAGTACTGATCATGCGCACACTGTCTCACTACTGCGGATGCGCACTCGGGCTCACTACTGTCCATGCGCACACGGGCCCACTACTGTGCGTACGCACTCGGGGTCGCTACTGCGGATGCGCACTCCGGCTCAGAACTGCACATGCGCGCTCGAGCTCAATTCTGCGCATGCGCACTCGGGCTCACTACTGTGCATGCGCACTCGGGCTCACTACTGCGGATGCGCGCACGAGCTCACTACTGTGCATGCGCACTTGGGGTCACTAGTGCTCATGCGCACTTGGACTCACTACTGCTCATGCGCACTCGGACTCACTGCTGCGGATGCGCAATCGGGCTCACTACTGCGCATGCGCACACGGGCTCACTACTGTGCATGTGCACTCTGGCTCACTACTGCTCATGGGCACTCGGCCTCACGACTGCGGATGTGCAATCGGGCTCACTAGTGCGGATGCGCTCTCCTGCTCAGACCTGCACATGCGCAATCGGGATCACTACTGCGCATGCGCACTCGGGGTCACTAATGCTCATGCGCACTCGGACTCACTACTGCGGATGCGCGCTCGGGTCACTACTGCGCATGCGCACTCGGGGTCACTAATGCTCATGCGCACTCGGACTCACTACTGCGGATGCGCGCTCGGGTCACTACTGCGCATGCGCACTCGGGGTCACTACTGTGCATGCGCACTCGGGCTCACTACTGCTCATGCGCGCTCGGGGTCGCTGCTGCGGATGCGCATTCGGACTCACTACTGCGGATGCGCCCTCCGGCTCAGACCTGCACATGCGCAATCGGGCTCTCTACTGCGCATGCGCACTCGGGCTCACTACTGCGCATGCGCACACGGACTCCCCACTGCGCATGCGCAATCGGGCTCACTACTGTGCATGCGCACTCGGGCTCACTACTGTGCATGCGCACTCGAGCTCACTTCTGCGCAAGCGCACATGGGCGCACTACTGCGCAAGCGGACACGGGCCCACTACTGTGCATGCGCACTCGGGCTCACTACTGCGCATGCGCACACGGGCCCACTACTGTGCATGCGCACCCGGGGTCACTACTGCTCTTGCGCACTTGGACTCACTACTGCTCATGCGCACTCGGGCTCACTACTGCGCATGCGCACACGGGCTCACTACTCTGCATGCGCACTCGGGCTCACTACTGTGCATGCCCACTCGGGGTCACTACTGCTCATGCGCACACTGGCTCACTACTGCCCATGCGCACTCGGGCCCACTACTGCGCATGCGCACACGGGCCCACTACTGTGCATGCGCACTCGGGCTCACTACTGCGCATGCGCGCACGGGCTCACTACTGTGCATGCGCACTCGGGGTCACTAGTGCTCATGCGCACACGGGCTCATTACTGCTCATGCGCACTCGGGCTCACTACTTCGCATGCGCACTCAGGGTCGCTACTACTCATGCGCACACGGACTCACTACTGCTCGTGCGCACTCGGACTCACTACTGCTCATGCGCACTCGGACTCACTGCTGCGGATGCGCAATCGGGCTCACTACTGCGGATGCGCGCACGAGCTCACTACTGTGCATGCGCACTCGGGGTCACTACTGCGCATGCGCAATCGGGCTCACTACTGCTCATGGGCACTCGGCCTCACGACTGCTCATGCGCACACGGGCTCACTACTATGCATGCGCAATCGGGCCCTCTACTGCGCATGCGCACTCGGGGTCACTAGTGCTCATGCGCCCTTGGACTCACTACTGCTCATGCGCACTCGGACTCACTGCTGCGGATGCGCAATCGGGCTCACTACTGCGCATGCGCACACGGGCTCACTACTGTGCATGTGCACTCTGGCTCACTACTGCTTATGCGCGCTCGGGGTCACTACTGCGCATGCGCACTCGGACTCACTACTGTGGATGCGCTCTCCGGCTCAGACCTGCACATGCGCAATCGGGCTCTCTACTGCGCATGCGCACTCGGGCTCACTAGTGTGCATGCGCACTCGGGCTCACTAGTGTGCATGCGCACTCGGGGTCACTACTGCGCATGCGCGCTCGGGTTCACTACTGCTCATGCGCACTCGGGCGCACTACTGCGCATGCGCACACGGGCTCACTACTGTGCATGCGCACTCGGGGTCACTAGTGCTCATTCGCACTTGGACTCACTACTGCTCATGGGCACTCGGCCTCACGACTGCGGATGTGCAATCGGGCTCACTAGTGCGGATGCGCTCTCCTGCTCAGACCTGCACATGCGCAATCGGGATCACTACTGCGCATGCGCACTCGGGGTCACTACTGCTCATGCGCACTCGGACTCACTACTGCGGATGCGCGCTCGGGTCACTACTGCGCATGCGCACTCGGGGTCCCTACTGCGCGTGCGCACTCCGGCTCAGACATGCACATGCGCACTCGAGCTCACTACTACGCATGCGCACACGGGCTCACTACTGCGCAAGCGCGAACGGGGTCACTACTGCTCATGCGCACTCGGGCGCACTACTGCGCATGCGCACACGGGATCACTACTGCTCATGGGCACTCGGCCTCACGACTGCGGATGCGCTCTCCTGCTCAGACCTGCACATGCGCAATCGGGCTCACTACTGTGCATGCGCACTCGGGCTCACTTCTGCGCAAGCGCACATGGGCGCACTACTGCGCATGCGCGCACGGGCCCACTACTGCGCATGCGCACACGGGCCCACTACTGTGCATGCGAACTCGGGCTCACAACTGCGCATGCGCACACGGGCTCACTACTGTACATGCGCACACGGGCTCACTGCTGCTCATGCGCACACGGGCCCACTACTGCGCAAGCGGACACGGGCCCACTACTGTGCATGCGCACTCGGGCTCACTACTGCGCATGCGCACACGGGCCCACTACTGTGCATGCGCACTCGCACTCACTACTGCTCATGCGCACACTGACTCACTACTGCGGATGCGCACTCGGGCTCACTACTGCGGATGCGCGCTCGGGTCACTACTGCGCAAGTGCGCTCGGGGTCACTACTGCTCATGCGCACACGGGCCCACTACTGTGCGTGCGCACTCGGGGTCGCTACTGCGGATGCGCACTCCGGCTCAGAACTGCACATGCGCCCTCGAGCTCAATTCTGCGCATGCGCACACGGGCGCACTACTGCGCATGCGCGCACGGGCTCACTACTGTGCATGCGCACTCGGGGTCACTAGTGCTCATGCGCACACGGGCTCACTACTGCTCATGCGCAATCGGGCTCACTACTTCGCATGCGCACTCGGGGTCGCTACTACTCATGCGCACACGGACTCACTACTGCTCATGCGCACCCGGACTCACTACGGCTCATGGGCACTCGGACTCACTACTGCCGATGCGCAATAGGGCTCACTACTACGCATGCGCACACAGACACCCTACTCCGGATGCGCAATCGGGCTCGCTACTCCGCATGCGCGCTCGGGGTCACTACTGCTCATGCGCACTCGGACTCACTACTGCTCATGCGCACTCGGACTCACTGCTGCCGATGCGCAATCGGGCTCACTACTGCGGATGCGCGCTCGGGTCACTACTGCGCATGCGCACTCGGGGTCACTACTGCGCGTGCGCACTCCGGCTCAGACCTGCACATGCGCACTCGAGCTCACTACTACGCATGCGCACACGGGCTCACTACTGCGCAAGCGCGAACGGGGTCACTACTGCTCATGCGCACTCGGGCTCACTACTGCGCATGCGCACACGGGCTCACTACTGTGCATGCGCACTCGGGGTCACTAGTGCTCATGCGCACTTGGACTCACTACTGCTCATGGGCACTCGGCCTCACTACTGCGGATGCGCACTCGGACTCACTACTGCGGATGCGCTCTCCGGCTCAGACCTGCATATGCGCAATCGGGATCTCTACTGCGCATGCACACTCGGGCTCACTACTGTGCATGCGCACTCGGGCTCACTACTGTGCATGCGCACTCGGGGCCACTACTGCCCATGCGCACGCGGTCTCACTATTGCGCATGCGCAATCGGGCTCTCTACTGCGGATGCGCGCTCGGGTCACTACTGCGCAAGCGGACACGGGCCCACTACTGTGCATGCGCACTCGGGCTCACTACTGCGCATGCGCACACGGGCCCACTACTGTGCATGCGCACTCGGTGTCACTACTGCTCATGCCCACCCGGACTCACAACTGCTCATGCGCACTCGGGGTCACCACTGCTCATGCGCACTCGGACTCACTGCTGCGGATGCGCAATCGCGCTCGCTAATGCGCATGCGCGCTCGGGGTCACTACTGCTCCTGCGCACTCGGACTCACTACTGCGCATACGCAATCCGGCTCGGACCTGCCCACGCGCACTCGAGCTCACCACTGCGCATGCGCACACGGGCTCACTACTGCGCATGCGCAATCGGGCTCTCTACTGTGTATGATCACTCGGGCTCACTACTGCGCATGCGCACACCTGCTCAGACCTGTACATGCGCACTCGAGCTCACTTCTGCGCATGCGCACACGGGCGCACTACTGTGCATGCGCACCCGGACTCACTACTGCTCATGCCCACACTGACTCACTACTGCGGATGCGCACTCGGGCTCACTACTGCGGATGCGCGCTCGGGTCACTACTGCGCAAGCGCGCTCGGGCTCACTACTGCTCATGCGCACTCGGGCGCACTACTGCGCATGCGCACACGGGCTCACTACTGTGCATGCGCACTCGGGGTCACTAGTGCTCATTCGCACACGGGCTCACTACTGTGCATGCGCACACGGGCTCACTACTGCTCATGCGCACACGGGCCCACTACTGCGCAAGCGGACACGGGCCCACTACTGTGCATGCGCACTCGGGCTTACTACTGCGCATGCGCACACGGGCCCACTACTGTGCATGCGCACCCGGACTCACTACTGCTCATGCGCACACTGACTCACTACTGCGGATGCGCACTCGGGCTCACTACTGCGGATGCGCGCTCGGGTCACTACTGCGCAAGCGCGCTCAGGGTCACTACTGCTCATGCGCACTCGGACTCACTGCTGCGGATGCGCAATCGTGCTCACTACTGCGCATGCGCACACGGGCCCACTACTGTGCATGCGCACCCGGACTCACTACTGCTCATGCGCACACTGACTCACTACTGCGGATGCGCACTCGGGCTCACTACTGCGGATGCGCACTCCTGTCAGACCTGCACATGCGCATTCGGGCTTACTACTGCGCATGGGCACACGGGCTCACTACTGCGCATGCGCACTCGTGGTCACTACAGCGCATGCGCACACCGGGTCAGACCTGCATATGCGCACTCGAGCTCACTCCTGCACATGCGCACTCCGACTCACTACTGCGGATGCGCGCTCGGGCTCATTACTGCTCATGCGCACTCGGCCTCACTACTGCTCATGCGCACTCGGGCTCACTACAGCCAGTGCGCGCACGGGCTCACTACTCCGCATGCGCACTCGGTCTCACTAGTGCGGGTGCGCGCTCGGCCTCATTACTGCTCATGCGCACTCGGGGTCACTACTGCGCACGCGCACTCGGGCTCACTACTGCGCATGCGCACGCGGGCGCACTACTGCGCATGCGCGCTCGGGCTCACTACTGCACATGTGTACAGGGGCTCACTACTGTGCATGCGCACTCGGGGTCACTACTGTGCATGCGCACTCGGGGTCACTACTGCCCATTCGCCCTGGGACTCACTACTGCGGATGCGCAATCGGGTCCACTACTGTGCATGCGCACTCGGTGTCACTACTGCTCATGCCCACCCGGACTCACTACTGCTCATGCGCACTCGGGGTCACTACTGCGGATGCACGCTCGGGCTCACCACTGCGCATGCGCACACGGGCTCACTACTGCGCATGCGCGCACGGGCTCACTACTGCGCATGCGCACACGGGCTCACTACTGTGCATGTGCACTCTGGCTCACTACTGCTCATGCGCGCTCGGGGTCACTACTGCGCATGCGCGCTCGGGCTCACTACTGCTCATGCGCACTCGGGCGCACTACTGCGCATGCGCACACGGGCTCACTACTGTGCATGCGCACTCGGGGTCACTAGTGCTCATTCGCACACGGGCTCACTACTGTGCATGCGCACTCGGGCTCACTACTGTGCATGCGCATCCGGGGTCGCTAATGCGCATGCGCGCTCGGGGTCACTACTGCTCCTGCGCACTCGGACTCACTACTGCGCATACGCACTCCGGCTCGGACCTGCCTACGCGCACTCGAGCTCACCACTGCGCGTGCGCACACGGGCTCACTACTGTGCATGCGCACTCGGGGTCATTACTGCTCATGCGCACTCGGACTCACTACTGCTCATACGCACTCGGCGTCACTACTGCGCATGCGCACTCGGGCTCACTACTGCGGATGCGCGTTCGAGCTCACTTCTGCGCATGCGCACACGGGCGCACTACTGCGCATGCGCGCACGGTCTTACTACTGCACATGCGCACTCGGGGTCAATACTGCGCACGCGCACTCGGGCTCACTACTGCGCATGCGCACGCGGGCGCACTACTGCGCATGCGCGCTCGGGCTCACTACTGCACATGTGTACAGGGGCTCACTACTGTGCATGCGCACTCGGGGTCACTACTGTGCATGCGCACTCGGGGTCACTACTGCCCATTCGCACTGGGACTCACTACTGCGGATGCGCAATCGGGCCCACTACTGTGCATGCGCACTCGGTGTCACTACTGCTCATGCCCACCCGGACTCACTACTGCTCATGCGCACTCGGGGTCACTACTGCGGATGCACGCTCGGGCTCACCACTGCACATGCGCACACGGGCTCACTACTGCGCATGCGCGCACGGGCTCACTACTGTGCATGCGCACTCGGGCTCATTACTGCTCATGCGCACTCCGACTCATTACTGCTCATGCGCACTCGGGGTCGCTACTGCGCATGCGCGCACGGGCTCACTACTGTGCATGCGCACTCGGGCTCACTACTGTGCATGCGCATTCGGGGTCGCTACTGCTCATGCGCACTCGGGGTCACCACTGCTCATGCGCACTCGGACTCACTGCTGCGGATGCGCAATCGCGCTCGCTAATGCGCATGCGCGCTCGGGGTCACTACTGCTCCTGCGCACTCGGACTCACTACTGCGCATACGCACTCCGGCTCGGACCTGCCCACGCGCACTCGAGCTCACCACTGCGCATGCGCACACGGGCTCACTACTGCGCATGCGCAATCGGGCTCTCTACTGTGTATGATCACTCGGGCTCACTACTGCGCATGCGCACACCTGCTCAGACCTGTACATGCGCACTCGAGCTCACTTCTGCGCATGCGCACACGGGCGCACTACTGTGCATGCGCACTCGGTGTCATTACTGCTCATGCGCACTCGGACTCACTACTGCTCATACGCACTCGGCGTCACTACTGCGCATGCGCACTCGGGCTCACTACTGCGGATGCGCGTTCGAGCTCACTTCTGCGCATGCGCACACGGGCGCACTACTGCGCATGCGCGCACGGTCTTACTACTGCACATGCGGACTCGGGGTCAATACTGCGCACGCGCACTCGGGCTCACTACTGCGCATGTGCACGCGGGCGCACTACTGCGCATGCGCGCTCGGGCTCACTACTGCACATGTGTACAGGGGCTCACTACTGTGCATGCGCACTCGGGGTCACTACTGTGCATGCGCACTCGGGGTCACTACTGCCCATTCGCACTGGGACTCACTACTGCGGATGCGCAATCGGGCCCACTACTGTGCATGCGCACTCGGTGTCACTACTGCTCATGCCCACCCGGACTCACTACTGCTCATGCGCACTCGGGGTCACTACTGCGGATGCACGCTCGGGCTCACCACTGCACATGCGCACACGGGCTCACTACTGCGCATGCGCGCACGGGCTCACTACTGTGCATGCGCACTCGGGCTCATTACTGCTCATGCGCACTCCGACTCATTACTGCTCATGCGCACTCGGGGTCGCTACTGCGCATGCGCGCACGGGCTCACTACTGTGCATGCGCACTCGGGCTCACTACTGTGCATGCGCATTCGGGGTCGCTACTGCTCATGCGCACTCGGGGTCACCACTGCTCATGCGCACTCGGACTCACTGCTGCGGATGCGCAATCGCGCTCGCTAATGCGCATGCGCGCTCGGGGTCACTACTGCTCCTGCGCACTCGGACTCACTACTGCGCATACGCACTCCGGCTCGGACCTGCCCACGCGCACTCGAGCTCACCACTGCGCATGCGCACACGGGCTCACTACTGCGCATGCGCAATCGGGCTCTCTACTGTGTATGATCACTCGGGCTCACTACTGCGCATGCGCACACCTGCTCAGACCTGTGCATGCGCACTCGAGCTCACTTCTGCGCATGCGCACACGGGCGCACTACTGTGCATGCGCACTCGGTGTCATTACTGCTCATGCGCACTCGGACTCACTACTGCTCATACGCACTCGGCGTCACTACTGCGCATGCGCACTCGGGCTCACTACTGCGGATGCGCGTTCGAGCTCACTTCTGCGCATGCGCACACGGGCGCACTACTGCGCATGCGCGCACGGTCTTACTACTGCGCATGCGCACTCGGGGTCACTACTGCGGATGCGCACACGGGCTCTCTACTGCACATGCGCACTCGGACCCACTACTGCGGATGCGCGCTCGGGCTCACTACTGCACATGCGCACTCGGGGTCAATACTGCGCATGCGCACACGGGCTCACTACTGCGCATGCGCACTCGGACTCACTACTGCGGATGCGCGCTCGGGCTCACTACTGCACATGCGCACTCGGGATCACTACTGCGGATGCGTAATCGGGCTCACTACTGCACATGCGCACTCGGGGTCACTACTGCGGATGCGTAATCGGACTCACTACTGCTCATGCGCACTCGGACTCACAGCTGCGGATGCGCGCTCGGGGTCACTACTGCTCCTGCGCACTCGGACTCACTACTGCGCATACGCACTCCGGCTCGGACCTGCCCATGCGCACTCGAGCTCACCACTGCGCATGCGCACACGGGCTCACTACTGCGCATGCGCACTCGGGGTCACTACTGCGCATGCGCACACGGGCGCACTACTGTGCATGCGCACTCGAGCTCATTACTGCTCATGCGCACTCGGACTCATTACTGCTCATGCGCACTCGGGGTCACTACTGCGCATGCGCACACGGGCTCACTACGGTGCATGCGTACTCGGGCTCACTACTGTGCATGCGCATTCGGGGTCGCTACTGCTCATGCGCACTCGGGGTCACTACTGCGGATGCGTAATCGGGCTCACTACTGCGCATGCGCACTCGGGGTCACTACTGCCCATGCGCACTCGAACTCACCACTGCTCATGCGTACTCGGAGTCAGTGCTGCGCATGCGCACTCGGCATCACTACTGTGGATGCGCGCTCGGGCTCACCACTGCGCATGCGCGCTCGGAGTCACTACTGCGGATACGTAATCGGGCTCACTACTGCACACGCGCACTCGGGGTCACTACTGCCCATGCGCACTCGAACTCACCACTGCTCATGCGTACTCGGAGTCAGTGCTGCGCATGCGCACTCGGCCTCACTACTGGTCATGCGCACACGGACTCACTGCTGCGGATGCGCGCTCGGGGTCACTACTGCTCCTGCGCACTCGGACTCACTACTGCGCATACGCACTCCGGCTCGGACCTGCCCATGCGCACTCGAGCTCACCACTGCGCATGCGCACACGGGCTCACTACTGCGCATGCGCAATCGGGCTCTCCACTGTGCATGAACACTCGTCCTCACTACTGCGCATGCGCACACGGGCGCTCTACTGCACATGTGCACTCGGAATCACTACTGCGGATGCGCGCTCGGGCTCACTACTGCGGATGCGCGCTCGGGCTCACTACTGCACATGCGCACTCGGGGTCACTACTGCACATGCGCACACGGGCTCACTACTGCGCATGCGCACACGGGCTCTCTACTGCACATGCGCACTCGGACTCGTTCCTGCGGATGCGCGCTCGGGCTCACTACTGCTCATGCGCACTCGGCCTCACTACTGCTCATGCGCACTCGGACTCACTGCTGCGGATGCGCAATCGGGCTCACTACTGCGGATGCGTAATCGGGCTCACTACTGCCCATGCGCACTCGGGGTCACTACTGCGGATGCGTAATCGGGCTCACTACTGCGCATGCGCTCTCGGGGTCACAACTGCTCATGCGCACTCGAACTCACCACTGCTCATGCGTACTCGGAGTCAGTGCTGCGCATGCCCACTCGGCCTCACTACTGTGGATGCGCGCTCGGGCTCACTACTGCTCATGCGCACTCGGCCTCACTACTGGTCATGCGCACACGGACTCACTGCTGCGGATGTGCACTCGGGGTCACTACTGCTCCTGCGCACTCGGACTCGCTACTGCGCTTGCGCACTCGGGCTCACTACTGCGGATGCGCATTCGAGCTCACTTCTGCGCATGCGCACACGGGCGCACTACTGCGCATGCGCCTACGGTCTTACTACTGCGCATGCGCAGTCGGGGTCACTACTGCGGGTGCGTAATCGGGCTCACTACTGCGCATGCGCACTCGGGGTCACTACTGCCCATGCGCACTCGGGGTCACTACTGCGGATGCGTAATCGGGCTCACTACTGCGCATGCGCTCTCGGGGTCACTACTGCTCATGCGCACTCGAACTCACCACTGCTCATGCGTTCTCGGAGTCAGTGCTGCGGATGCGCAATCTCGCTCGCTAATGCGCATGCGCGCTCGGGGTCACTACTGCTCCTGCGCACTCGGACTCACTACTGCGCATACGCACTCCGGCTCGGACCTGCCCACGCGCACTCGAGCTCACCACTGCGCATGCGCACACGGGCTCACTACTGCGCATGCGCTATCGGGCTCTCTACTGTGTATGAGCACTCGGGCTCACTACTGCGCATGAGCAATCGGGGTCACTACTGCTCATGCGCACTCGGGCTCTCTACTGCGCATGCGCACTCGGGCTCACTAGTGTGCATACGCACTCGGGGTCACTACTGCTCATGCGCACTCGGGGTCACTACTGCTCATGCGCACTCGGCCTCACTACTGCTCATGCGCACTCGGAGTCATTGCTGCGGATGCTCAATGGGGCTCACTACTGCTCGTGCGCATTCGGACTCACTACTGCTCATGCGCGCACGAGCTCACTACTGTGCATGCGCACTCGGGGTCACTAGTGCTCATGCGCACTTGGACTCACTACTGCTCATGCGCACTCGGACTCACTGCTGCGGATGCGCAATCGGGCTCACTACTGCGCATGCGCACACGGGCTCACTACTGTGCATGCGCACTCGGGGTCACTAGTGCTCATTCGCACTTGGACTCACTACTGCTCATGGGCACTCGGCCTCACGACTGCGGATGCGCTCTCCTGCTCAGACCTGCACATGCGCAATCGGGATCACTACTGCGCATGCGCACTCGGGGTCACTACTGCTCATGCGCACTCGGACTCACTACTGCGGATGCGCGCTCGGTGACACTACTGCTCATGCGCACTCGGCCTCACTACTGCTCATGCGCACTCGGACTCACTACTGCTCATGCGCACACGGACAGAATGCAGCGGATGCGCAATCGGGCTCACTACTGCGCATTTGCGCTCGGGGTCACTACTGCTCATGCGCACTCGGACTCAATACTGCTCATGCGCACACTGTCTCACTACTGCTCATGCGCACTCGGACTCACTGCTGCGGATGCGCACTCGCGCTCACTACTGCGCATGCGCACACGGGCCCACTACTGTGCATGCGCACTCGGGCTCACTACTGCGCATGCGCACACGGGCTCACTACTGTGCATGCGCACTTGGGCTCACTGCTGTGCATGCGCACTCGGGGTCACTACTGCGCATGCGCAATCGGGCTCACTACTGCTCATGGGCACTCGGCCTCACGACTGCGCATGCGCACACGGGCTCACTACTGTGCATGCGCACTCGGGGACACTAGTGCTCATTCGCACTTGGACTCACTACTGCTCATGGGCACTCGGCTTCACTACTGCGACGGTGCAATTGGGCTCACTACTGCGGATGCGCTCTCCTGCTCAGACCTGCACATGCGCAATCGGTCTCGCTACTGCGCATGCGCACACGGGCTCACTACTGTGCATGCGCACTCTGGCTCACTACTGCTCATGCGCGCTCGGGGTCACTACAGCGCATGCGCACTCGGACTCACTACTGCGGATGCGCTCTCCAGCTCAGACCTGCACATGAGCAATCGGGCTCTCTACTGCGCATGCGCACTCGGCCTTACTACTGCTCATGCGCACTCGGACTCATTGTTGCGGATGCGCAATCGGGCTCACTACTGCGCATGCGCACTCGGGATCACTACTGCTCATGCGCACTCGGACTCACTACTGCGGATGCGCGCTCGGGCTCACTACTGCTCATGCGCACTCGGCCTCACTACTGCTCATGCGCACTCGGGCTCACTACTGTGCATGCGCACTCGGGCACACTACTGCTCATGCGCACTCGGGCGCACTACTGCGCATGCGCGCAAGGGCTCACTACTGTGCATGCGCACTCGAGGTCTCTAGTGCTCATTCGCACTTGGACTCACTGCTGCAGATGCGCAATCGGCCTCACTACTGCTCGTGCGCACTCGGACTCACTACTGCTCATGCGCACACTGTCTCACTACTGCGGATGCGCTCTCCGGCTCAGACCTGCACATACGCAATCGGGCTCTCTACTGCGCATGCGCACTCGGACTCACTACTGCTCATGCGCACTCGGCCTCACAACTGCTCATGCGCACTCGGAGTCACTGCTGCGGATGCGCAATCGCGCTCGCTAATGCGCATGCGCGCTCGGGGTCACTACTGCTCCTGCGCACTCGGACTCACTACTGCGCATACGCACTCCGGCTCGGACCTGCCCACGCGCACTCGAGCTCACCACTGCGCATGCGCACACGGGCTCACTACTGCGCATGCGCAATCGGGCTCTCTACTGTGTATGATCACTCGGGCTCACTACTGCGCATGCGCACACCTGCTCAGACCTGTACATGCGCACTCGAGCTCACTTCTGCGCATGCGCACACGGGCGCACTACTGTGCATGCGCACTCGGTGTCATTACTGCTCATGCGCACTCGGACTCACTACTGCTCATACGCACTCGGCGTCACTACTGCGCATGCGCACTCGGGCTCACTACTGCGGATGCGCGTTCGAGCTCACTTCTGCGCATGCGCACACGGGCGCACTACTGCGCATGCGCGCACGGTCTTACTACTGCGCATGCGCACTCGGGGTCACTACTGCGGATGCGCACACGGGCTCTCTACTGCACATGCGCACTCGGACCCACTACTGCGGATGCGCGCTCGGGCTCACTACTGCACATGCGCACTCGGGGTCAATACTGCGCATGCGCACACGGGCTCACTACTGCGCATGCGCACTCGGACTCACTACTGCGGATGCGCGCTCGGGCTCACTACTGCACATGCGCACTCGGGATCACTACTGCGGATGCGTAATCGGGCTCACTACTGCACATGCGCACTCGGGGTCACTACTGCGGATGCGCAGTCGGGGTCACTACTGCGGGTGCGTAATCGGGCTCACTACTGCGCATGCCCACACGGGCGCACTACTGCGCATGCGCACACGGGCTCACTACTGTGCATGCGCACTCGGGGTCACTAGTACTCATTCGCACTTGGACTCACTACTGCTCATGGGCATTTGGCCTCACGACTGCGGATGCGCTCTCCTGCTCAGACCTGCACATGCGCAATCGGGATCACTACTGCGCATGCGCACTCGGGGTCACTACTGCTCATGCGCACTCGGACTCACTACTGCTCATGCGCACTCGGACTCACTACTGCTGATGCGCACTCGGCCTCACTACTGCTCATGCGCACTCGGACTCACTACTGCTCATGCGCACTCGGACAGAATGCAGCGGATGCGCAATCGGGCTCACTACTGCGCATTTGCGCTCGGGGTCACTACTGCTCATGCGCACTCGGACTCAATACTGCTCATGCGCACACTGTCTCACTACTGCTCATGCGCACTCGGACTCACTGCTGCGGATGCGCACTCGCGCTCACTACTGCGCATGCGCACACGGGCCCACTACTGTGCATGCGCACTCGGGCTCACTACTGCGCATGCGCACACGGGCTCACTACTGTGCATGCGCACTTGGGCTCACTGCTGTGCATGCGCACTCGGGGTCACTACTGCGCATGCGCAATCGGGCTCACTACTGCTCATGGGCACTCGGCCTCACGACTGCGCATGCGCACACGGGCTCACTACTGTGCATGCGCACTCGGGGACACTAGTGCTCATTCGCACTTGGACTCACTACTGCTCATGGGCACTCGGCTTCACTACTGCGACGGTGCAATTGGGCTCACTACTGCGGATGCGCTCTCCTGCTCAGACCTGCACATGCGCAATCGGTCTCGCTACTGCGCATGCGCACACGGGCTCACTACTGTGCATGCGCACTCTGGCTCACTACTGCTCATGCGCGCTCGGGGTCACTACAGCGCATGCGCACGCGGACTCACTACTGCGGATGCGCTCTCCAGCTCAGACCTGCACATGAGCAATCGGGCTCTCTACTGCGCATGCGCACTCGGCCTTACTACTGCTCATGCGCACTCGGACTCATTGTTGCGGATGCGCAATCGGGCTCACTACAGCGCATGCGCACTCGGGATCACTACTGCTCATGTGCACTCGGACTCACTACTGCGGATGCGCGCTCGGGCTCACTACTGCTCATGCGCACTCGGCCTCACTACTGCTCATGCGCACTCGGGCTCACCACTGTGCATGCGCACTCGGGCACACTACTGCTCATGCGCACTCGGGCGCACTACTGCGCATGCGCGCACGGGCTCACTACTGTGCATGCGCACTCGAGGTCTCTAGTGCTCATTCGCACTTGGACTCACTACTGCTCATGGGCACTCGGCCTCACGACTGCGGATGTGCAATCGGGCTCAGACCTGCACATGAGCAATCGGACTCTCTACTGCGCATGCGCACTCGGCCTTACTACTGCCCATGCGCACTCGGACTCACTGCTGCAGATGCGCAATCGGCCTCGCTACTGCTCGTGCGCACTCGGACTCACTACTGCTCATGCGCACACTGTCTCACTACTGCGGATGCGCTCTCCGGCTCAGACCTGCACATGCGCAATCGGGCTCACTACTGCTCATGGGCACTTGGCCTCACGACTGCTCATGCGCACACGGGCTCACTACTGCTCATGCGCACTCGGACTCACTGCTGCGGATGCGCAATCGGGCTCACTACTGCGCAGGCGCACACGGGCTCACTACTGTGCATGCGCACTCGGGCTCACTACTGCTCATGTGCACTCGGACTCATTGTTGCGGATGCGCAATCGGGCCCACTACTGCTCATGCGCACTCGGGCGCACTACTGCGCATGCGCACACTGTCTCACTACTGCGGATGCGCTCTCCGGCTCAGACCTGCACATACGCAATCGGGCTCTCTACTGCGCATGCGCACTCGGACTCACTACTGCTCATGCGCACTCGGCCTCACAACTGCTCATGCGCACTCGGAGTCACTACTGCTCATGCGCACTCGGACTCACTACTGCCCATTGGCACTCGGCCTGATGACTGCGCATGCGCACACGGGCTCACTACAGTGCATGCGCACTTGGGGTCACTAGTGCGCATTCGCACTTTTACTCACTACTGCTCATGGGCACTCGGCCTCACGACTGCGGATGTGCAATCGGGCTCAGACCTGCACATGAGCAATCGGGCTCTCTACTGCGCATGCGCACTAAGCCTTACTACTGCCCATGCGCACTCGGACTCACTGCTGCAGATGCGCAATCGGCCTCACTACTGCTCGTGCGCACTCGGGCTCACTACTGCTCATGCGCGCTCGGGGTCGCTACTGCGGATGCGCATTCGGACTCTCTACTGCGGATGCGCCCTCCGGCTCAGACCTGCACATGCGCAATCGGGCTCTCTACTGCGCATGCGCACTCGGCCTCACTACTGCTCATGTGCACTCGGGCCCACTACTGCGCATGCGCACTCGGGCTCACTACTGCTCATGCGCACTCGGACTCACTACTGCTCATGCGCACTCGGGCGCACTACTGCGCATGCGCGCACGGGCTCACTACTGTGCATGCGCACTCGGGGTCTCTAGTGCTCATTCGCACTTGGACTCACCACTGCTCATTGGCACTCGGCCTGACGACTGCGCATGCGCGCACGGGCTCACTACTGTGCATGCGGGCTCGGCGTCACTACGGCGCATGCGCACTCGGACTCACTGCTGCGGATGCGCAGTCGGGCTCATTACTGCTCATGGGCACTCGGCCTCACGACTGCGGATGTGCAATCGGGCTCACTAGTGCGGATGCGCTCTCCTGCTCAGACCTGCACATGCGCAATCGGGATCACTACTGTGCATGCGCACTCGGGGTCACTACTGCTCATGCGCACTCGGACTCAGTACTGCGGATGCGCGCTCGGTCACACTACTGCTCATGCGCACTCGGCCTCACTACTGCTCATGCGCACTCGGACTCACTACTGCTCATGCGCACTCGGACAGAATGCAGCGGATCCGCAATCGGGCTCACTACTGCGCATGCGCACTCGGGGTCACTAGTGCTCATTCGCACTTGGACTCACTACTGCTCATGGGCACTCGGCCACGCGACTGCGGATGTGCAATCAGGCTCACTATTGCGGATGCACTCTCCTGCTCAGACCGGCACATGCGCAATCGGGATCACTACTGCGCATGCGCACACGGGCTCACTACTGTCCATGCGCACTCGGGCTTACTACTGCTCATGTGCGCTCGGGGTCACTACTGCGCATGCGCACTCGGACTCACTACTGCGGATGCGCTCTCGGGTTCAGACCTGCACATGAGCAATCGGGCTCTCTACTGCGCATGCGCACTCGGCCTTACTACTGCTCATGCGCACTCGGACTCACTGCTGCGGATGCGCACTCGGGCTCACTACAGCGCATGCGCACACGGGCCCACTACTGTGCATGCGCACTCGGGCTCACTACTGCGCATGCGCACACGGGCTCAGTACTGTGCATGCGCAATCGGGCTCACTACTGCGCATGCGCACTCGGGGTAACTACTGTGCATGCGCACTCTGGGTCACTAGTGCTCATTCGTACTTGGACTCACTACTGCTCATGGGCACTCGGCCTCACGACTGCGCATGCGCACACGGGCTCACTACTGCGCATGCGCAATCGGACTCTCCATTGCGCATGCGCACTCGCTCTCACTACTGCTCATGCGCACACTGTCTCACTACTGCGGATGCGCACCCGGGCTCACTACTGTGCATGCGCACACGGGCCCACTATTGTGCGTGCGCACACGGGGACGCTACTGCGGATGCGTATTCCGGCTCAGTACTGCTATTGCGCACTCGTGCACACTTCTGCGCATGCGCACACGGGCGCACTACTGCGCATGCGCGCACGGGCTCACTACGGTGCATGCGCACTCGGGGTCTCTAGTGCTCATTCGCACTTGGACTCACCACTGCTCATTGGCACTCGGCCTGACGACTGCGCATGCGCACACGGGCTCACTACAGTGCATGCGCACTCGGGGTCACTAGTGCTCATTCGCACTTGGACTCACTGCTGCTCATGGGCACTCGGCCTCACGACTGCGGATGTGCAATCGGGCTCACTAGTGCGGATGCGCTCTCCTGCTCAGACCTGCACATGCGCAATCGGGATCACTACTGTGCATGCGCACTCGGGGTCACTACTGCTCGTGCGCACTCGGACTCACTACTGCGGATGCGCGCTCGGTCACACTACAGCTCATGCGCACTCGGCCTCACTACTGCTCATGCGCACTCGGACTCACTACTGCTCATGCGCACTCGGACAGAATGCAGCGGATCCGCAATCGGGCTCACTACTGCGCTTTTGCGCTCGGGGTCACTACTACTCATGCGCACTCGGACTCAATACTGCTCATGCGCACACTGTCTCACTACTGCTCATGCGCACTCGGACTCACTGCTGCGGATGCGCACTCGGGCTCACTACTGCGCATGTGCACACGGGCCCACTACTGTGCATGCGCACTCGGGCTCACTACTGTGCATGCGCACACGGGCACACTACTGTGCATGCGCACTCGCGCTCACTGCTGTGCATGCGCACTCGGGGTCACTACTGCGCATGCGCAATCGGGCTCACTACTGCTCATGGGCACTCGGCCTCACGACTGCGCATGCGCACACGGGCTCACTACTGTGCATGCGCACTCGGGGACACTAGTGTTCATTCGCACTTGGACTCAGTACTGCTCATGGGCACTCGGCTTCACTACTGCGACGGTGCAATTGGGCTCACTACTGCGGATGCGCTCGCCTGCTCAGACCTGCACATGCGCAATCGGTCTCGCTACTGCGCATGCGCACACGGGATCACTACTGTGCATGCGCACTCTGGCTCACGACTGCTCATGCGCGCTCGGGGTCACTACTGCGCTTGCGCACTCGGACTCACTACTGCGGATGCGCTCTCCAGCTCAGACCTGCACATGAGCAATCGGGCTCTCTACTGCTCATGCGCACTCGGCCTCACTACTGCTCATGCGCACTCGGCTCACTACTGTGCATGCGCACTCGGGCTCACTACTGCTCATGCTCAATGGGGCTCACTACTGCTCGTGCGCATTCGGACTCACTACTGCTCATGCGCACTCGGACTGACTGCTGCGGACGCGCAATCGGGCTCACTACTGCGCATGCCCACACGGGCTCACTACTGTGCATGTGCACTCTGGCTCACTACTGCTCGGGCGCACTCGGGCTCACTAGCGTGCATGCGCACTCGGGCTCACTACTGCGCATGCGCACTCGGACTCACTACTGCGGATGCGCTCTCCGGCTCAGACCTGCACATGAGCAATCGGGCTCTCTACTGCGCATGCGCACTCGGCCTTACTACTGCTCATGCGCATTCGGACTCACTGCTGCGAATGCGCACACGGGCTCACTACTGCTCATGCGCACTCGGGGTCACTACTGCTCATGCGCACTCGGCCTCACTACTGCTCATGCGCACTCGGACTCACTGCTGCGGATGCTCAATGGGGCTCACTACTGCTCGTGCGCATTCGGACTCACTACTGCTCATGCGCACTCGGACTGACTGCTGCGGACGCGCAATCGGGCTCACTACTGCGCATGCCCACACGGGCTCACTACTGTGCATGTGCACTCTGGCTCACTACTGCTCGGGCGCACTCGGGCTCACTAGCGTGCATGCGCACTCGGGCTCACTACTGCTCATGCGCACTCGGGCGCACTACCGCGCATGCGAGCACGGGCTCACTACTGTGCATGCGCACTCGGGGTCACTAGTGCTCATTCGCACTTGGACTCACTACTGCTCATGGGCACTCGGCCTCACGACTGCGGATGTGCAATCGGGCTCACTAGTGCGGATGCGCTCTCCTGCTCAGACCGGCACATGCGCAATCGGGATCACTACTGCGCATGCGCACACGGGCTCACTACTGTCCATGCGCACTCGGGCTCACTACTGCTCATGTGCGCTCGGCCTCACTACTGGTCATGCGCACTCGGACTCACTACTGCTCATGCGCACTCGGACAGAATGCAGCGGATCCGCAATCGGGCTCATTACTGCGCATTTGCGCTCGGGGCACTACTACTCATGCGCACTCGGACTCAATACTGCGCATGTGCACACGGGCCCACTACTGTGCATGCGCACTCGGGCTCACTACTGCTCATGCGCACTCGGGCGCACTACTGCGCATGCGCGCACGGGCTCACTACTGTGCATGCGCACTCGGGGTCTCTAGTGCTCATTCGCACTTGGACTCACCACTGCTCATTGGCACTTGGCCTGACGACTGCGCATGCGCGCACGGGCTCACTACTGTGCATGCGGACTCGGCGTCACTACTGCGCATGTGCACTCGGACTCACTGCTGCGGATGCGCAGTCGGGCTCACTACTGCTCATGGGCACTGGGCCTCACGACTGCGCATGGGCACTCGGCCTCACGACTGCGGATGTGCAATCGGGCTCACTAGTGCGGATGCGCTCTCCTGCTCAGACCGGCACATGCGCAATCGGGATCACTACTGCGCATGCGCACACGGGCTCACTACTGTCCATGCGCACTCGGGCTCACTACTGCTCATGTGCGCTCGGGGTCACTACTGCGCATGCGCACTCGGACTCACTACTGCGGATGCGCTCTCCGGCTCAGACCTGCACATGAGCAATCGGGCTCTCTACTGCGCATGCGCACTCGGCCTTACTACTGCTCATGCGCACTCGGACTCACTGCTGCGAATGCGCACTCGGGCTCACTACTGCGCATGCGCACACGGGCCCACTACTGTGCATGCGCACTCGGACTCACTACTGCGCATGCGCACACGGGCTCACTACTGCTCATGCGCACACGGGGTCACTACTGCTCATGCGCACTCGGCCTCACTACTGCTCATGCGCACTCGGACTCACTGCTGCGGATGCTCAATGGGGCTCACTACTGCTCGTGCGCATTCGGACTCACTACTGCTCATGCGCGCATGAGCTCACTACTGTGCATGCGCACTCGGGGTCACTTCTGCGCATGCGCAATCGGGCTCACTACTGCTCATGGGCACTCGGCCTCACGACTGCTCATGCGCACACGGGCTCACTACTGTGCATGCGCAATCTTGCCCTCTACTGCGCATGCGCACTCGGGGTCACTAGTGCTCATTCGCACTTGGACTCACTACTGCTCATGGGCACTCGGCCTCACGACTGCGGATGTGCAATCGGGCTCACTACTGCTCATGCGCACTCGGCCTCACTACTGCTCATGCGCACTCGGCTCACTACTGTGCATGCGCACTCGGGCTCACTACTGCTCATGCGCACTCGGGCGCACTACTGCGCTGCGCGCACGGGCTCACTACTGTGCATGCGCACTCGGGGTCTCTAGTGCTCATTCGCACTTGGACTCACCACTGCTCATTGGCACTCGGCCTGACGACTGCGCATGCGCGCACGGGCTCACTACTGTGCATGCGGACTCGGCGTCACTACTGCGCATGTGTACTCGGACTCACTGCTGCGGATGCGCAGTCGGGCTCACTACTGCTCATGGGCACTGTGCCTCACGACTGCGCATGCGCACACGGGCTCACTACTGTGCATGCGCACTCGGGGTCACTAGTGCTCATTCGCACTTGGACTCACTACTGCTCATGGGCACTCGGCCTCACGACTGCGGATGTGCAATCGGGCTCACTAGTGCGGATGCGCTCTCCTGCTCAGACCGGCACATGCGCAATCGGGATCACTACTGCGCATGCGCACACGAGCTCACTACTGTCCATGCGCACTCGGGCTCACTACTGCTCATGTGCGCTCGGGGTCACTACTGCGCATGCGCACTCGGACTCACTACTGCGGATGCGCTCTCCGGCTCAGACCTGCACATGAGCAATCGGGCTCTCTACTGCGCATGCGCACTCGGCCTTACTACTGCTCATGCGCATTCGGACTCACTGCTGCGAATGCGCACACGGGCTCACTACTGCTCATGCGCACTCGGGGTCACTACTGCTCATGCGCACTCGGCCTCACTACTGCTCATGCGCACTCGGACTCACTGCTGCGGATGCTCAATGGGGCTCACTACTGCTCGTGCGCATTCGGACTCACTACTGCTCATGCGCACTCGGACTGACTGCTGCGGACGCGCAATCGGGCTCACTACTGCGCATGCCCACACGGGCTCACTACTGTGCATGTGCACTCTGGCTCACTACTGCTCGGGCGCACTCGGGCTCACTAGCGTGCATGCGCACTCGGGCTCACTACTGCTCATGCGCACTCGGGCGCACTACCGCGCATGCGAGCACGGGCTCACTACTGTGCATGCGCACTCGGGGTCACTAGTGCTCATTCGCACTTGGACTCACTACTGCTCATGGGCACTCGGCCTCACGACTGCGGATGTGCAATCGGGCTCACTAGTGCGGATGCGCTCTCCTGCTCAGACCGGCACATGCGCAATCGGGATCACTACTGCGCATGCGCACACGGGCTCACTACTGTCCATGCGCACTCGGGCTCACTACTGCTCATGTGCGCTCGGCCT
The DNA here is from genome assembly GCA_963576845.1 of Megachile leachella. Lineage (NCBI taxonomy): Eukaryota > Metazoa > Arthropoda > Insecta > Hymenoptera > Megachilidae > Megachile > Megachile leachella. Next base: position 414,641 of record CAUYWW010000227.1, on the reverse strand, counting down.
CACTACTGGTCATGCGCACTCGGACTCACTACTGCTCATGCGCACTCGGACAGAATGCAGCGGATCCGCAATCGGGCTCATTACTGCGCATTTGCGCTCGGGGTCACTACTACTCATGCGCACTCGGACTCAATACTGCGCATGCGCACACGGGCCCACTACTGTGCATGCGCACTCGGGCTCACTACTGCTCATGCGCACTCGGGCGCACTACTGCGCATGCGCGCACGGGCTCACTACTGTGCATGCGCACTCGGGGTCTCTAGTGCTCATTCGCACTTGGACTCACCACTGCTCATTGGCACTTGGCCTGACGACTGCGCATGCGCGCACGGGCTCACTACTGTGCATGCGGACTCGGCGTCACTACTGCGCATGTGCACTCGGACTCACTGCTGCGGATGCGCAGTCGGGCTCACTACTGCTCATGGGCACTGGGCCTCACGACTGCGCATGGGCACTCGGCCTCACGACTGCGGATGTGCAATCGGGCTCACTAGTGCGGATGCGCTCTCCTGCTCAGACCGGCACATGCGCAATCGGGATCACTACTGCGCATGCGCACACGGGCTCACTACTGTCCATGCGCACTCGGGCTCACTACTGCTCATGTGCGCTCGGGGTCACTACTGCGCATGCGCACTCGGACTCACTACTGCGGATGCGCTCTCCGGCTCAGACCTGCACATGAGCAATCGGGCTCTCTACTGCGCATGCGCACTCGGCCTTACTACTGCTCATGCGCACTCGGACTCACTGCTGCGAATGCGCACTCGGGCTCACTACTGCGCATGCGCACACGGGCCCACTACTGTGCATGCGCACTCGGACTCACTACTGCGCATGCGCACACGGGCTCACTACTGCTCATGCGCACACGGGGTCACTACTGCTCATGCGCACTCGGCCTCACTACTGCTCATGCGCACTCGGACTCACTGCTGCGGATGCTCAATGGGGCTCACTACTGCTCGTGCGCATTCGGACTCACTACTGCTCATGCGCGCATGAGCTCACTACTGTGCATGCGCACTCGGGGTCACTTCTGCGCATGCGCAATCGGGCTCACTACTGCTCATGGGCACTCGGCCTCACGACTGCTCATGCGCACACGGGCTCACTACTGTGCATGCGCAATCTTGCCCTCTACTGCGCATGCGCACTCGGGGTCACTAGTGCTCATTCGCACTTGGACTCACTACTGCTCATGGGCACTCGGCCTCACGACTGCGGATGTGCAATCGGGCTCACTACTGCTCATGCGCACTCGGCCTCACTACTGCTCATGCGCACTCGGCTCACTACTGTGCATGCGCACTCGGGCTCACTACTGCTCATGCGCACTCGGGCGCACTACTGCGCTGCGCGCACGGGCTCACTACTGTGCATGCGCACTCGGGGTCTCTAGTGCTCATTCGCACTTGGACTCACCACTGCTCATTGGCACTCGGCCTGACGACTGCGCATGCGCGCACGGGCTCACTACTGTGCATGCGGACTCGGCGTCACTACTGCGCATGTGTACTCGGACTCACTGCTGCGGATGCGCAGTCGGGCTCACTACTGCTCATGGGCACTGTGCCTCACGACTGCGCATGCGCACACGGGCTCACTACTGTGCATGCGCACTCGGGGTCACTAGTGCTCATTCGCACTTGGACTCACTACTGCTCATGGGCACTCGGCCTCACGACTGCGGATGTGCAATCGGGCTCACTAGTGCGGATGCGCTCTCCTGCTCAGACCGGCACATGCGCAATCGGGATCACTACTGCGCATGCGCACACGAGCTCACTACTGTCCATGCGCACTCGGGCTCACTACTGCTCATGTGCGCTCGGGGTCACTACTGCGCATGCGCACTCGGACTCACTACTGCGGATGCGCTCTCCGGCTCAGACCTGCACATGAGCAATCGGGCTCTCTACTGCGCATGCGCACTCGGCCTTACTACTGCTCATGCGCATTCGGACTCACTGCTGCGAATGCGCACACGGGCTCACTACTGCTCATGCGCACTCGGGGTCACTACTGCTCATGCGCACTCGGCCTCACTACTGCTCATGCGCACTCGGACTCACTGCTGCGGATGCTCAATGGGGCTCACTACTGCTCGTGCGCATTCGGACTCACTACTGCTCATGCGCACTCGGACTGACTGCTGCGGACGCGCAATCGGGCTCACTACTGCGCATGCCCACACGGGCTCACTACTGTGCATGTGCACTCTGGCTCACTACTGCTCGGGCGCACTCGGGCTCACTAGCGTGCATGCGCACTCGGGCTCACTACTGCTCATGCGCACTCGGGCGCACTACCGCGCATGCGAGCACGGGCTCACTACTGTGCATGCGCACTCGGGGTCACTAGTGCTCATTCGCACTTGGACTCACTACTGCTCATGGGCACTCGGCCTCACGACTGCGGATGTGCAATCGGGCTCACTAGTGCGGATGCGCTCTCCTGCTCAGACCGGCACATGCGCAATCGGGATCACTACTGCGCATGCGCACACGGGCTCACTACTGTCCATGCGCACTCGGGCTCACTACTGCTCATGTGCGCTCGGCCTCACTACTGGTCATGCGCACTCGGACTCACTACTGCTCATGCGCACTCGGACAGAATGCAGCGGATCCGCAATCGGGCTCATTACTGCGCATTTGCGCTCGGGGTCACTACTACTCATGCGCACTCGGACTCAATACTGCGCATGCGCACACGGGCCCACTACTGTGCATGCGCACTCGGGCTCACTACTGCTCATGCGCACTCGGGCGCACTACTGCGCATGCGCGCACGGGCTCACTACTGTGCATGCGCACTCGGGGTCTCTAGTGCTCATTCGCACTTGGACTCACCACTGCTCATTGGCACTCGGCCTGACGACTGCGCATGCGCGCACGGGCTCACTACTGTGCATGCGGACTCGGCGTCACTACTGCGCATGTGCACTCGGACTCACTGCTGCGGATGCGCAGTCGGGCTCACTACTGCTCATGGGCACTGGGCCTCACGACTGCGCATGGGCACTCGGCCTCACGACTGCGGATGTGCAATCGGGCTCACTAGTGCGGATGCGCTCTCCTGCTCAGACCGGCACATGCGCAATCGGGATCACTACTGCGCATGCGCACACGGGCTCACTACTGTCCATGCGCACTCGGGCTCACTACTGCTCATGTGCGCTCGGGGTCACTACTGCGCATGCGCACTCGGACTCACTACTGCGGATGCGCTCTCCGGCTCAGACCTGCACATGAGCAATCGGGCTCTCTACTGCGCATGCGCACTCGGCCTTACTACTGCTCATGCGCACTCGGACTCACTGCTGCGAATGCGCACTCGGGCTCACTACTGCGCATGCGCACACGGGCCCACTACTGTGCATGCGCACTCGGACTCACTACTGCGCATGCGCACACGGGCTCACTACTGCTCATGCGCACACGGGGTCACTACTGCTCATGCGCACTCGGCCTCACTACTGCTCATGCGCACTCGGACTCACTGCTGCGGATGCTCAATGGGGCTCACTACTGCTCGTGCGCATTCGGACTCACTACTGCTCATGCGCGCATGAGCTCACTACTGTGCATGCGCACTCGGGGTCACTTCTGCGCATGCGCAATCGGGCTCACTACTGCTCATGGGCACTCGGCCTCACGACTGCTCATGCGCACACGGGCTCACTACTGTGCATGCGCAATCTTGCCCTCTACTGCGCATGCGCACTCGGGGTCACTAGTGCTCATTCGCACTTGGACTCACTACTGCTCATGGGCACTCGGCCTCACGACTGCGGATGTGCAATCGGGCTCACTACTGCTCATGCGCACTCGGGCGCACTACTGCGCATGCGCGCACGGGCTCACTACTGTGCATGCGCACTCGGGGTCTCTAGTGCTCATTCGCACTTGGACTCACCACTGCTCATTGGCACTCGGCCTGACGACTGCGCATGCACGCACGGGCTCACTACTGTGCATGCGCACCCGGGGTCACTACTGCTCTTGCGCACTTGGACTCACTACTGCTCATGGGCACTCGGACTCACTGCTGCGGATGCGCAATCGGGCTCACTACTGCGCAGGCGCACACGGGCTCACTACTGTGCATGCGCACTCGGGCTCACTACTGCTCATGCGCGCTCGGGGTCGCTACTGCGGATGCGCATTCGGATGCACTACTGCGGATGCGCCCTCCGGCTCAGACCTGCACATGCGCAATCGGGCTCTCTACTGCGCATGCGCACTCGGGCTCACTACTGCGCATGCGCACACGGACTCCCTACTGCGGATGCGCAATCGGGCTCACTACTCCGCATGCGAGTTCGGAGTCACTACTGCTCATGCGCACTCGGACTCACTGCTGCGGATGCGCAATCCGGCTCACTACTGCTCGTGCGCACTCGGACTCACTACTGCTCATGCGCACACTGTCTCACTACTGCGGATGCGCACTCGGGCTCACTACTGCGCATGCACACACGGGCCCACTGCTGTGCGTGCGCACTCGGGGTCGCTACTGCGGATGCGCTTTCGGACTCACTACTGTTGATGCGCTCTCCGGCTCAGACCTGCATATGCGCAATCGGGCTCTCTACTGCGCATGCGCACTCGGACTCACTACTGCTCATGCGCACACTGAGTCACTACTGCGGATGCGCACTCGGACTCACTACTGCTCATGCGCACTCGGACTCACTACGGCTCATGGGCACTCGGACTCACTACTGCCGATGCGCAATCGGGCTCACTACTGCGCATGCGCACACGGACTCCGTACTGCGGATGCGCAATCGGGCTCACTACTCCGCATGCGCGCTCGGGGTCACTACTGCTCATGCGCACTCGGGGTCACTACTGCTCATGCGCACTCGGACTCACCACTGCCGATGCGCACTCGGGGTCACTACTGCTCATGCGCACACGGGCTCACTACTGCGGATGCGCTCTCCTGCTCAGACCTGCACATGCGCAATCGGTCTCACTACTGCGCATGCGCACACGGGCTCACTACTGTGCATGTGCACTCTGGCTCGCTACTGCTCATGCGCGCTCGGGGTCACTACTGCACATGCGCACTCGGACCAACTACTGCGGATGCGCTCTCCGGCTCAGACCTGCACATGCGCAATCGGGCTCTCTACTGCGCATGCGCACTCGGGCTCACTAGTGTGCATGCGCACTCGGGGTCACTACTGCGCATGCGCGCTCGGGCTCACTACTGCTCATGCGCACTCGGGCGCACTACTGCGCATGCGCACACGGGCTCACTACTGTGCATGCGCACTCGGGGTCACTAGTGCTCATTCGCACTTGGACTCACTACTGCTCATGGGCACTCGGCCTGACGACTGTGGATGTGCAATCGGGCGCACTAGTGCCGATGCGCTCTCCTGCTCAGACCTGCACATGCGCAATCGGGATCACTACTGCGCATGCGCACTCGGGGTCACTACTGCCCATGCGCACTCGGACTCACTACTGCGGATGCGCGCTCGGGCACACTACTGCGCATGCGCACTCAGGGTCGCTACTACTCATGCGCACACGGACTCACTACTGCTCATGCGCACTCGGACTCACTACGGCTCATGGGCACTCGGACTCACTACTGCCGATGCGCAATCGGGCTCACTACTGCGCATGCGCACACAGACACCCTACTGCGGATGCGCAATCGGGCTCACTACTCCGCATGCGCGCTCGGGGTCACTACTGCTCATGCGCACTCGGACTCACTGCTGCCGATGCGCAATCGGGCTCACTACTGAGGATGCGCGCTCGGGTCACTACTGCGCTTGCGCACTCGTGGTCACTACTGCGCGTGCGCACTCCGGCTCAGACCTGCACATGCGCACTCGGGCTCACTACTGCGCATGCGCACACGGGCTCACTACTGTGCATGCGCACTCGGGGTCACTACTGCTCATGCACACACGTTCTCACTACTGCTCATGCGCACTCGGGCTCACTACTGCGCATGCGCACACGGGCTCAACATTGTGCATGCGCACATGGGCTCACTACTGCTCATGCGCACTCGGACTCACTGCTGCGGATGCGCAATCGGGCTCAATACTGCGCATGCGCACACGGGCTCACTACTGTGCATGCGCATTCGGGGTCACTAGTGCTCATTCGCACTTGGACTCACTACTGCTCATGGGCACTCGGCCTGACGACTGTGGATGTGCAATCGGGCGCACTAGTGCCGATGCGCTCTCCTGCTCAGACCTGCACATGCGCAATCGGGATCACTACTGCGCATGCGCACTCGGGGTCACTACTGCCCATGCGCACTCGGACTCACTACTGCGGATGCGCGCTCGGGCACACTACTGCGCATGCGCACTCAGGGTCGCTACTACTCATGCGCACACGGACTCACTACTGCTCATGCGCACTCGGACTCACTACGGCTCATGGGCACTCGGACTCACTACTGCCGATGCGCAATCGGGCTCACTACTGCGCATGCGCACACAGACACCCTACTGCGGATGCGCAATCGGGCTCACTACTCCGCATGCGCGCTCGGGGTCACTACTGCTCATGCGCACTCGGACTCACTGCTGCCGATGCGCAATCGGGCTCACTACTGCGCATGCGCACACGGGCTCAACATTGTGCATGCGCACATGGGCTCACTACTGCTCATGCGCACTCGGACTCACTGCTGCGGATGCGCAATCGGGCTCAATACTGCTCGTGCGCACTCGGACTCACTACTGCGGATGCGCCCTCCGGCTCAGACCTGCACATGCGCAATCGGGCTCTCTACTGCGCATGCGCACACGGCCTTACTACTGCTCATGCGCACTCGGACTCACTGCTGCGGATGCGCAATCGCTCTCACTACTGCGCATGCGCGCCCGGGGTCACTAGTGCTTATGCGTACTTGGACTCACTACTGCTCATGGGCACTCGGACTCACTACTGCGCATGCGCACACGGACTCCCTACTGCGCATGCGCAATCGGGCTCAATACTGCTCGTGCGCACTCGGACTCACTATTGCTCATGCGCACTCGGACTCACTGCTGCGGATGCGCAATCGGGCTCACTACTGCGGAAGCGCGCACTCGGGGTCACTACTGCGGATGCGCAGTCGGGCTCAATACTGCTCGTGCGCACTCGGACTCACTACTGCTCATGTGCACACTGTCTCACTACTGCGGATGCGCACTCGGGCTCACTACTGCGCATGCGCACACGGGCCCACTACTGTGCGTGCGCACTCGGGGTCGCTACTATGGATGCGCACTCGAGCTCAATTCTGCGCATGCGCACACGGGCGCACTAGTGCGCATGCTCGCACGGGCTCACTACTGTGCATGCGCACTCGGGGTCACTAGTGCTCATGCGCACTTGGACTCACTACTGCTCATGGGCTCTCGGCCTCACTACTGCGGATGCGCAATCGGGCTCACTACTGCGCATGCGCACACGGGCTCACTACTGTGCATGTGCACTCTGGCTCACTACTGCTCATGCGCAATCGGGCGCACTACTGCGCATGCGCGCACGGGCTCACTACTGTGCATGCGCACTCGGGGTCACTAGTGCTCATCCGCACTTGGACTCACTACTGCTCATGGGCACTCGGCCTCACGACTGCTCATGTGCAATCGGGCTCACTACTGCTCATGCGCACTCGGACAGAATGCAGCGGATGCGCAATCGGGCTCACTACTGCGCATTTGCGCTCGGGGTCACTACTGCTTATGCGCACTCGGACCCAATACTGCTCATGCGCACACTGTCTCACTACTGCTCATGCGCACTCGGACTCACTGCTGTGGATGCGCACTCGGGCTCACTACTCCGCATGTGCACACGGGCCCACTACTGTGCATGCGCACTCGGGCTCACTACTGCGCATGCGCACACGGGCTCACTACTGTGCATGCGCACTCGTGCTCACTGCTGTGCATGAGCACTCGGGGTCACTACTGCGCATACGCAATCGGGCTCGCTACTGCTCATGGGCACTCGGCCTCACGACTGCGCATGCGCACTCGGGCTCACTACTGTGCATGCGCACTCGGGCTCACTACTGAGCATGCGCACTCGGGGTCACTACTGCCCATGCGCACTCGGGCTCACTACTGCGCATGCGCACACGGGCTCAACATTGTGCATGCGCACATGGGCTCACTACTGCTCATGCGCACTCGGACTCACTGCTGCGGATGCGCAATCGGACTCACTACTGCGCATGCGCACACGGGCTCACTACTGTGCATGTGCACTCTGGCTCACTACTGCTCATGCGCACTCGGACTCACTACTGCGGATGCGCGCTCGGGCACACTACTGCGCATGCGCACTCAGGGTCGCTACTACTCATGCGCACACGGACTCACTACTGCTCATGCGCACTCGGACTCACTACGGCTCATGGGCACTCGGACTCACTACTGCCGATGCGCAATCGGGCTCACTACTGCGCATGCGCACAGAGACACCCTACTGCGGATGCGCAATCGGGCTCACTACTCCGCATGCGCGCTCGGGGTCACTACTGCTCATGCGCACTCGGACTCACTGCTGCCGATGCGCAATCGGGCTCACTACTGCGCTTGCGCACTCGTGGTCACTACTGCGCGTGCGCACTCCGGCTCAGACCTGCACATGCGCACTCGGGCTCACTACTGCGCATGCGCACACGGGCTCACTACTGTGCATGCGCACTCGGGGTCACTACTGCTAATGCACACACGTTCTCACTACTGCTCATGCGCACTCGGGCTCACTACTGCACATGCGCACACGGGCTCAACATTGTGCATGCGCACATGGGCTCACTACTGCTCATGCGCACTCGGACTCACTGCTGCGGATGCGCAATCGGGCTCAATACTGCTCGTGCGCACTCGGACTCACTGCTGCGGATGCGCAATCGGGCTCAATACTGCTCGTGCGCACTCGGACTCACTACTGCGGATGCGCCCTCCGGCTCAGACCTGCACATGCGCAATCGGGCTCTCTACTGCGCATGCGCACACGGCCTTACTACTGCTCATGCGCACTCGGACACACTGCTGCAGATGCGCAATCGCTCTCACTACTGCGCATGCGCGCCCGGGGTCACTAGTGCTTATGCGTACTTGGACTCACTACTGCTCATGGGCACTCGGACTCACTACTGCGCATGCGCACACGGACTCCCTACTGCGCATGCGCAATCGGGCTCAATACTGCTCGTGCGCACTCGGACTCACTACTGCTCATGCGCACTCGGACTCACTGCTGCGGATGCGCAATCGGGCTCACTACTGCGGAAGCGCGCACTCGGGGTCACTACTGCGGATGCGCAATCGGGCTCAATACTGCTCGTGCGCACTCGGACTCACTACTGCTCATGTGCACACTGTCTCACTACTGCGGATGCGCACTCGGGCTCACTACTGCGCATGCGCACACGGGCCCACTACTGTGCGTGCGCACTCGGGGTCGCTACTATGGATGCGCACTCCGGCTCAGAACTGCATATGCGCACTCGAGCTCAATTCTGCGCATGCGCACACGGGCGCACTAGTGCGCATGCGCGCACGGGCTCACTACTGTGCATGCGCACTCGGGGTCACTAGTGCTCATGCGCACTTGGACTCACTACTGCTCATGGGCTCTCGGCCTCACTACTGCGGATGCGCAATCGGGCTCACTACTGCGCATGCGCACACGGGCTCACTACTGTGCATGTGCACTCTGGCTCACTACTGCTCATGCGCAATCGGGCGCACTACTGCGCATGCGCACACGGGCTCACTACTGTGCATGCGCACTTGGGGTCACTAGTGCTCATCCGCACTTGGACTCACTACTGCTCATGGGCACTCGGCCTCACGACTGCTCATGTGCAATCGGGCTCACTACTGCTCATGCGCACTCGGACAGAATGCAGCGGATGCGCAATCGGGCTCACTACTGCGCATTTGCGCTCGGGGTCACTACTGCTTATGCGCACTCGGACCCAATACTGCTCATGCGCACACTGTCTCACTACTGCTCATGCGCACTCGGACTCACTGCTGTGGATGCGCACTCGGGCTCACTACTCCGCATGTGCACACGGGCCCACTACTGTGCATGCGCACTCGGGCTCACTACTGCGCATGCGCACACGGGCTCACTACTGTGCATGCGCACTCGTGCTCACTGCTGTGCATGAGCACTCGGGGTCACTACTGCGCATACGCAATCGGGCTCGCTACTGCTCATGGGCACTCGGCCTCACGACTGCGCATGCGCACTCGGGCTCACTACTGTGCATGCGCACTCGGGCTCACTACTGAGCATGCGCACTCGGGGTCACTACTGCCCATGCGCACTCGGGCTCACTACTGCGCATGCGCACACGGGCTCAACATTGTGCATGCGCACATGGGCTCACTACTGCTCATGCGCACTCGGACTCACTGCTGCGGATGCGCAATCGGACTCACTACTGCGCATGCGCACACGGGCTCACTACTGTGCATGTGCACTCTGGCTCACTACTGCTCATGCGCACTCGGACTCACTACTGAGGATGCGCGCTCGGGCACACTACTGCGCATGCGCACTCAGGGTCGCTACTACTCACGCGCACACGGACTCACTACTGCTCATGCGCACTCGGACTCACTACGGCTCATGGGCACTCGGACTCACTACTGCCGATGCGCAATCGGGCTCACTACTGCGCATGCGCACACAGACACCCTACTGCGGATGCGCAATCGGGCTCACTACTCCGCATGCGCGCTCGGGGTCACTACTGCTCATGCGCACTCGGACTCACTACTGCTCATGCGCACTCGGACTCACTGCTGCCGATGCGCAATCGGGCTCACTACTGCGCTTGCGCACTCGTGGTCACTACTGCGCGTGCGCACTCCGGCTCAGACCTGCACATGCGCAGTCGGGCTCACTACTGCGCATGCGCACACGAGCTCACTACTGTGCATGCGCACTCGGGGTCACTACTGCTCATGCGCACACGGGCTCACTACTCCTCATGCGCACTCGGGCTCACTACTGCGCATGCGCACACGGGCTCACTACTGTGCACGCGCACTCGTGGTCACTACTGCGCATGCGCACTAGGGCTCACTACTGCGCATGCGCACACGGGCCCACTACTGTGCATGCGCAATCGGGCTCAATACTGCTCGTGCGCACTCGGACTCAGTACTGATCATGCGCACACTGTCTCACTACTGCGGATGCGCACTCGGGCTCACTACTACCCATGCGCACACGGGCCCACTACTGTGCGTACGCACTCGGGGTCGCTACTGCGAATGCGCACTCCGGCTCAGAACTGCACATGCGCGCTCGAGCTCAATTCTGCGCATGCGCACTCGGGCTCACTACTGCGGATGCGCGCTCGGGTCACTACTGCGCATGCGCACTCGTGGTCACTACTGCGCGTGCGCACTCCGGGTCAGACCTGCACATGCGCACTCGGGCTCACTACTGCGCATGCGCACACGGGCTCACTACTGTGCATGCGCACTCGGGGTCACTACTGCTCATGCGCACACGAGCTCACTACTGTGCATGCGCACTCGGGGTCACTACTGCTCATGCGCACACGGGCTCACTACTGCTCATGCGCACTCGGGCTCACTACTGCGCATGCGCACACGGGCTCACTACTGTGCACGCGCACTCGTGGTCACTACTGCGCATGCGCACTAGGGCTCACTACTGCGCATGCGCACACGGGCCCACTACTGTGCATGCGCAATCGGGCTCAATACTGCTCGTGCGCACTCGGACTCAGTACTAATCATGCGCACACTGCCTCACTACTGCGGATGCGCACTCGGGCTCACTACTACCCATGCGCACACGGGCCCACTACTGTGCGTACGCACTCGGGGTCGCTACTGCGGATGCGCACTCCGGCTCAGAACTGCACATGCGCGCTCGAGCTCAATTCTGCGCATGCGCACTCGGGCTTACTACTGTGCATGCGCACTCGGGCTCACTACTTAACATGCGCACTCGGGGACACTACTGCCCATGCGCACTCGGGATCACTACTGCGCATGCGCACACGGGCTCAACATTGTGCACGCGCATATGGGCTCACTACTGCTCATGCGCACTCGGACTCACTGCTGCGGATGCGCAATCGGGCTCAATACTGCTCGTGCGCAGTCGGACTCACTACTGCTCATGCGCACTCGGACTCACTACTGCTCATGTGCACTCGGCCTCACGACTGCTCATGCGCACACCGGCTCACTACTATGCATGCGCAATCGGGCCCTCTCCTGCGCATGCGCACTTGGGGTCACTAGTGCTCATGCGCACTTGGACTCACTACTGCTCATGCGCACTCGGACTCACTGCTGCGGATGCGCAATCGGGCTCACTGCTGCGGATGCGCAATCGGGCTCACTACTGCGCATGCGCACGCGGGCTCACTACTGTGCATGTGCACTTTGGCTCACTACTGCTCATGGGCACTCGGCCCCACGACTGCGGATGTGCAATCGGGCTCACTACACCGGATGCGCTCTCCTGCTCAGACCTGCACATGCGCAATCGTTCTCACTACTGCGCATGCGCACACGGGCTCACTACTGTGCATGTGCACTCTGGCTCACTACTGCTCATGCGCGCTCGGGGTCACTACTGCGCATGCGCACTCGGACTCACTACTGCGGATGCGCTCTCCGGCTCAGACCTGCACATGCGCAATCGGGCTCTCTACTGCGCATGCGCACTCGGGCTCACTAGTGTGCATGTGCACTCGGGGTCACTACTGCGCATGCGCGTTCGGGCTCACTACTGCTCATGCGCACTCGGGCGCACTACTGCGCATGCGCACACGGGCTCACTACTGTGCATGCGCACTCGGGGTCACTAGTGCTCATCCGCACTTGGACTCACTACTGCTCATGGGCACTCGGCCTCACGACTGCTCATGTGCAATCGGGCTCACTACTGCTCATGCGCACTCGGACAGAATGCAGCGGATGCGCAATCGGGCTCACTACTGCGCATTTGCGCTCGGGGTCACTACTGCTTATGCGCACTCGGACCCAATACTGCTCATGCGCACACTGTCTCACTACTGCTCATGCGCACTCGGACTCACTGCTGTGGATGCGCACTCGGGCTCACTACTCCGCATGTGCACACGGGCCCACTACTGTGCATGCGCACTCGGGCTCACTACTGCGCATGCGCACACGGGCTCACTACTGTGCATGCGCACTCGTGCTCACTGCTGTGCATGAGCACTCGGGGTCACTACTGCGCATACGCAATCGGGCTCGCTACTGCTCATGGGCACTCGGCCTCACGACTGCGCATGCGCACACGGGCTCACTACTGTGCATGCGCACTCGGGGACACTAGTGCTCATTCGCACTTGGACTCACTACTGCTCATGGGCACTCGGCTTCACTACTGCGACGGTGCAGTTGGGCTCACTACTGCGGATGCGCTCTCCTGCTCAGACCTGCACATGCGCAATCGGTCTCACTACTGCGCATGCGCACACGGGCTCACTGCTGCGGATGCGCAATCGGGCTCACTACTGCGCAGGCGCACACGGGCTCACTACTGTGCATGCGCACTCGGGCTCACTGCTGCGGATGCGCAATCGGGCTCAATACTGCTCGTGCGCACTCGGACTCACTACTGCTCATGCGCACTCGGACTCACTGCTGCGGATGCGCAATCGGGCTCACTACTGCGGAAGCGCGCACGAGCTCACTACTGTGCATGCGCACTCGGGGTCACTACTGCGCATGCGCAATCGGGCTCACTACTGCTCATGCGCACACGGGCTCACTACTGTGCATGCGCACTCGGGGTCACTACTGCGCATGCGCAATCGGGCTCGCTACTGCTCATGGGCACTCGGCCTCACGACTGCGCATGCGCACACGGGCTCACTACTGTGCATGCGCACTCGGGGACACTAGTGCTCATTCGCACTTGGACTCACTACTGCTCATGGGCACTCGGCTTCACTACTGCGACGGTGCAGTTGGGCTCACTACTGCGGATGCGCTCTCCGGCTCAGACCTGCACATGCGCAATCGGGCTCTCTACTGCGCATGCGCACTCGGGCTCACTAGTGTGCATGCGCACTCGGGGTCACTACTGTGCATGCGCGCTCGGGCTCACTACTGTGCATGCGCACTCGGGGTCACTAGTGCCCATTCGCACTTGGACTCACTACTGCTCATGGGCATTCGGCCTCACGACTGCGGATGCGCTCTCCTGCTCAGACCTGCACATGCGCAATCGGGATCACTACTGCGCATGCGCACTCGGGGTCACTACTGCCCATGCGCACTCGGACTCACTACTGCGGATGCGCGCTCGGGTCACTACTGCGCATGCGCACTCGGGGTCACCACTGCGCATGCGCACTCAGGCTCAGACCTGCACATGCGCACTCGAGCTCACTACTACGCATGCGCACACGGGCTCACTACTGCGCAAGCGCGAACGGGGTCACTACTGCTCATGCGCACTCGGGCGCACTACTGCGCATGCGCACACGGGATCACTACTGCGCACGCGCACTCGGGGTCACTAGTGCTCATTCGCACTCGGACTCACTACTGCGGATGCGCAATCGGGATCACTACTGCGCATGCGCACTCGGGGTCACTACTGCTCATGGGCACTCGGCCTCACGACTGCGGATGCGCTCTCCTGCTCAGACCTGCACATGCGCAATCGAGATCACTACTGCGCATGCGCACTCGGGGTCACTACTGCTCATGCGCACTCGGACTCACTACTGCGGATGCGTGCACGGGTCACTACTGCGCATGCGCACTCGGGGTCACTACTGCGCGTGCGCTCTCTAGCTCAGACCTGCACATGAGCAATCGGGCTCTCTACTGCGCATGCGCACACGGCCTTACTACTGCTCATGCGCACTCGGACTCACTGCTGCGGATGCGCAATCGTTCTCACTACTGCGCATGCGCGCTCGGGGTCACTAGTGCTTATGCGCACTTGGACTCACTACTGCTCATGGGCACTCGGACTCACTGCTGCGGATGCGCAATCGGGCTCACTACTGCGCAGGCGCACACGGGCTCACTACTGTGCATGCGCACTCGGGCTCACTACTGCTCATGCGCGCTCGGGGTCGCTGCTGCAGATGCGCATTCGGACTCACTACTGCGGATGCGCCCTCCGGCTCAGACCTGCACATGCGCAATCGGGCTCTCTACTGCGCATGCGTACTCGGGCTCACTACTGCGCATGCGCACACGGACTCCCTACTGCGCATGCGCAATCGGGCTCACTACTGTGCATGCGCACTCGGGCTCTCTACTGTGCATGCGCCCTCGAGCTCACTTCTGCGCAAGCGCACATGGGCGCACTACTGCGCATGCGCGCACGGGCCCACTACTGTGCATGCGAACTCGGGCTCACAACTGCGCATGCGCACACGGGCTCACTACTGTACATGCGCACACGGGCTCACTACTGCTCATGCGCACACGGGCCCACTACTGCGCAAGCGGACACGGGCCCACTACTGTGCATGCGCACTCGGGCTCACTACTGCGCATGCGCACACGGGCCCACTACTGTGCATGCGCACCTGGGGTCACTACTGCTCTTGCGCACTTGGACTCACTACTGCTCATGCGCACTCGGGCTCACTGCTGCGCATGCGCACACGGGCTCACTACTCTGCATGCGCACTCGGGCTCACTACTGTGCATGCCCACTCGGGGTCACTACTGCTCATGCGCACACTGGCTCACTACTGCTCATGCGCACTCGGGCCCACTACTGCGCATGCGCACATGGGCCCACTACTGTGCATGCGCACTCGGGCTCACAACTGCGCATGCGCACACGGGCCCACTACTGTGCATGCGAACTCGGGCTCACAACTGCTCATGGGCACTCGGCCTCACGACTGCGCATGCGCACACGGGCTCACTACTGCGCATGCGCACACGGGCCCACTACTGTGCATGCGCACTCGGGCTCACTACTGTGCATGCGCACTCGAGCTCACTTCTGCGCAAGCGCACATGGGCGCACTACTGCGCATGCGCGCACGGGCCCACTACTGTGCATGCGAACTCGGGCTCACAACTGCGCATGCGCACACGGGCTCACTACTGTACATGCGCACACGGGCTCACTACTGCTCATGCGCACACGGGCCCACTACTGCGCAAGCGGACACGGGCCCACTACTGTGCATGCGCACTCGGGCTCACTACTTCGCATGCGCACTCAGGGTCGCTACTACTCATGCGCACACGGACTCACTACTGCTCATGCGCACCCGGACTCACTACGGCTCATGGGCACTCGGACTCACTACTGCCGATGCGCAATCGGGCTCACTACTGCGCATGCGCACACAGACACCCTGCTGCGGATGCGCAATCGGGCTCGCTACTCCGCATGCGCGCTCGGGGTCACTACTGCTCATGCGCACTCGGACTCGCTACTGCTCATGCGCACTCGGACTCACTGTTGCCGATGCGCAATCGGGCTCACTACTGCGGATGCGCGCTCGGGTCACTACTGCGCATGCGCACTCGGGGTCACTACTGCGCGTGCGCAATCCGGCTCAGACCTGCACATGCGCACTCGAGCTCACTACTACGCATGCACACACGGGATCACTACTGCGCAAGCGCGAACGGGGTCACTACTGCTCATGCGCACTCGGGCTCACTACTGCGCATGCGCACACGGGCTCACTACTGTGCATGCGCACACGGGCTCACTACTGCTCATGCGCACTCGGGCTCACTACTGCGCATGCGCCCACGGGCTCACTACTGTGCATGCGCACTCGTGGTCACTACTGTGCATGCGCACTCGGGGTCACTAGCGCTCATGCGCACTTGGACTCACTACTGCTCATGGGCACTCGGCCTCACTACTGCGGATGCGCACTCGGACTCACTACTGCGGATGCGCTCTCCGGCTCAGACTTGCATATGCGCAATCGGGATCTCTACTGCGCATGCGCACTCGGGCTCACTACTGTGCATGCGCACTCGGGGCCACTACTGCCCATGCGCACACGGTCTCACTATTGCGCATGCGCAATTGGGCTCTCTACTGCGGATGCGCGCTCGGGTCACTACTGCGGATGCGCACTCGGGTCACTACTGCACATGCGCACTCGTGCTCACTACTACGCATGCGCACACGGGATCACTACTGCGCATGCGCACTCGGGGTCACTAGTGCTCATTCGCACTCGGACTCACTACTGCGGATGCGCAATCGGGATCACTACTGCGCATGCGCACTCTGGGTCACTAGTGCTCATTCGTACTTGGACTCACTACTGCTCATGGGCACTCGGCCTCACGACTGCGCATGCACACACGGGCTCACTACTGTGCATGCGCACACGGGCTTACTACTGTGCATGCGCGCTCGGGGTCACTACTGCTCATGCGCACACGTGCGCACTACTGTGCATGCGCGCACGGGCTCACTATTGTGCATGCGCACTCGGTGTCACTAGTGCTCATGCGCACTTGGACTCGCTACTGCTCATGGGCACTCGGCCTCACTACTGCGGATGCGCTCTCCGGCTCAGACCTGCACATGCGCAATCGGGCTCTCTACTGCGCATGCGCACTCGGGCTCACTAGTGTGCATGCGCACTCGGGGTCACTACTGCGCATGCGCGCTCGGGGTCACTACTGCTCATGCGCACACGTGCGCACTACTGTGCATGCGCGCACGGGCTCACTATTGTGCATGCGCACTCGGTGTCACTAGTGCTCATGCGCACTTGGACTCGCTACTGCGCATGCACACTCGGGGTCACTACTGCTCATGCGCACTCGGACTCACTACTGCGGATGCGGGCTCGGGCACACTACTGCGCATGCGCACTCAGGGTCGCTACTACTCATGCGCACACGGACTCACTACTGCTCATGCGCACTCGGACTCACTACGGCTCATGGGCACTCGGTCTCACTACTGCCGATGCGCAATCGGGCTCACTACTGCGGATGCGCGCTCGGGGTCACTACTGCTCATGCGCACTCGGACTCACTACTGCTCATGCGCACTCGGACTCACTGCTGTCGATGCGCAATCGGGCTCACTACTGCGGATGCGCGCTCGGGTCACTACTGCGCTTGCGCACTCGTGGTCACTACTGCGCGTGCGCACTCCGGCTCAGACCTGCACATGCGCACTCGGGCTCACTACTGCGCATGCGCACACGGGCTCACTACTGTGCATGCGCACTCGGGGTCACTACTGCTCATGCGCACACGGGCTCACTACTGCTCATGCGCACTCGGGCTCACTACTGCGCATGCGCACACGGGCTCACTTCTGTGCATGCGCAATTGGGCTCTCTACTGCGGATGCGCGCTCGGGTCACTACTGCTCATGCGCACACGGGCCCACTACTGCGCAAGCGGACACGGGCCCACTACTGTGCATGCGCACTCGGGCTCACTACTGCGCATGCGCACACGGGCCCACTACTGTGCATGCGCACCCGGACTCACTACTGCTCATGCGCACACTGACTCACTACTGCGGATGCGCACTCGGGCTCACTACTGCGGATGCGCGCTCGGGTCACTACTGCTCATGCGCACACGGGCCCACTACTGCGCAAGCGGACACGGGCCCACTACTGTGCATGCGCACTCGGGCTCACTACTGCGCATGCGCACACGGGCCCACTACTGTGCATGCGCACCCGGACTCACTACTGCTCATGCGCACACTGACTCACTACTGCGGATGCGCACTCGGGCTCACTACTGCGGATGCGCGCTCGGGGCACTACTGCGCAAGCGCGCTCAGGGTCACTACTGCTCATGCGCACTCGGACTCACTGCTGCGGATGCGCAATCGTGCTCACTACTGCGCATGCGCACTCGGGGTCACTACTGCGCATGCGCACACGGGCCCACTACTGTGCATGCGCACCCGGACTCACTACTGCTCATGCGCACACTGACTCACTACTGCGGATGCGCACTCGGGCTCACTACTGCGGATGCGCGCTCGGGTCACTACTGCGCAAGCGCGCTCAGGGTCACTACTGCTCATGCGCACTCGGACTCACTGCTGCGGATGCGCAATCGTGCTCACTACTGCGCATGCGCACTCGGGGTCACTACTGTGCATGCGCTCTCTGGGTCGCTAGTGCTCATTCGTACTTGGACTCACTACTGCTCATAGGCATTCGGCCTCACGACTGCGCATGCGCACACGGGCTCACTACTGCGCATGCGCGCACGGGCTTACTACTGTGCATGCGCACTCGGGCTCACTACTGCGCATGCGCACAGGGGCTCACTACTGTGCATGCGCAATCGGAGTCACTACTGCGCATGCGCACTCGGGCTCACTAGTGCGCATGCGCACACGGGCTCACTACTGTGCATGCGCACTCGTGCTCACTGCTGTGCATGCGCAGTCGGGGTCACTACTGCGCATGCGCATACCGACTCCCTACTGCGGATGCGCAATCGGGCTCTCTACTCCGCATGCGAGCTCGGGGTCACTACTGCTCATGCGCACTCGGACTCACTACTGCGGATGCGCACTCGGGCTCACTACTGCGCATGCGCGAACGGGGTCACTACTGCTCATGCGCACTCGGGCTCACTACTGCGCATGCGCACACGGGCTCACTACTGTGCATGCGCACACGGGCTCACTACTGCTCATGCGCACTCGGGCTCACTACTGCGCATGCGCCCACGGGCTCACTACTGTGCATGCGCACTCGTGGTCACTACTGCGCATACGCACTCGGGGTCACTAGTGCTCATGCGCACTTGGACTCACTACTGCTCATGGGCACTCGGCCTCACTACTGCGGATGCGCACTCGGACTCACTACTGCGGATGCGCTCTCCGGCTCAGACCTGCATATGCGCAATCGGGATCTCTACTGCGCATGCGCACTCGGGCTCACTACTGTGCATGCGCACTCGGGCTCACTACTGTGCATGCGCACTCGGGGCCACTACTGCCCATGCGCACACGGTCTCACTATTGCGCATGCGCAATTGGGCTCTCTACTGCGGATGCGCGCTCGGGTCACTACTGCGCAAGCGGACACGGGCCCACTACTGTGCACGCGCACTCGGGCTCACTACTGCGCATGCGCACACGGGCCCACTACTGTGCATGCGCGCTCGGGCTCACTACTGCGCATGCGCACACGGGCTCACTACTGTGCATGCGCACACGGGCTCACTACTGCTCATGCGCTTACGGGCCCACTACTGCGCAAGCGGACACGGGCCCACTACTGTGCATGCGCACTCGGGCTCACTACTGCGCATGCGCACACGGGCCCACTACTGTGCATGCGCACCCGGACTCACTACTGCTCATGCGCACTCGGACTCACTGCTGCGGATGCGCAATCGTGCTCACTACTGCGCATGCACACTCGGGGTCACTACTTTGCATGCGCACTCTGGGTCGCTAGTGCTCATTCGTACTTGGACCCACTACTGCTCATGGGCACTCGGCCTCACGACTGCGCATGCGCACACGGGCTCACTACTGCGCATGCGCACACGGGCTTACTACTGTGCATGCCCGCTCGGGCTCACTACTGCGCATGCGCACAGGGGTTCACTACTGTGCATGCGCAATCGGGGTCACTACTGCGCATGCGCACTCGGGCTCACTACTGCGCATGCGCGCACGGGCCCACTGCTGTGCGTGCGCACTCGGGGTCGCTACTGCGGATGCGCACTCCGGCTCAGAACTGCACATGCGCGCTCGAGCTCACTTCTGCGCATGCGCGCACGGGCTCACTATTGTACATGCGCACTCTGGGTCACTATTGCTCATTCGTACTTGGACTCACTACTGCTCATGGGCACTCGGCCTCACGACTGCGCATGCACACACGGGCTCACTACTGTGCATGCGCACACGGGCTTACTGCTGTGCATGCGCGCTCGGGGTCACTACTGCTCATGCGCACACGTGCGCACTACTGTGCATGCGCGCACGGGCTCACTATTGTGCATGCGCACTCGGTGTCACTAGTGCTCATGCGCACTTGGACTCGCTACTGCTCATGGGCACTCGGCCTCACTACTGCGGATGCGCATTCGGACTCACTACTGCGGATGCGCTCTCCGGCTCAGACCTGCACATGCGCAATCGGGCTCTCTACTGCGCATGCGCACTCGGGCTCACTAGTGCTCATTCGCACTTGGACTCACTACTGCTCATGGGCACTCGGCCTCACGACTGCGGATGTGCAATCGGGCTCACTAGTGCCGATGCGCTCTCCTGCTCAGACCTGCACATGCGCAATCGGGATCACTACTGCGCATGCACACTCGGGGTCACTACTGCTCATGCGCACTCGGACTCACTACTGCGGATGCGGGCTCGGGCACACTACTGCGCATGCGCACTCAGGGTCGCTACTACTCATGCGCACACGAACTCACTACTGCTCATGCGCACTCGGACTCACTACGGCTCATGGGCACTCGGTCTCACTACTGCCGATGCGCAATCGGGCTCACTACTGCTCATGCGCACTCGGACTCACTACTGCTCATGCGCACTCGGACTCACTGCTGTCGATGCGCAATCGGGCTCACTACTGCGGATGCGCGCTCTGGTCACTACTGCGCTTGCGCACTCGTGGTCACTACTGCGCGTGCGCACTCCGGCTCAGACCTGCACATGCGCACTCGGGCTCACTACTGCGCATGCGCACACGGGCTCACTACTGTGCATGCGCACTCGGGGTCACTACTGCTCATGCGCACACGGGCTCACTACTGCTCATGCGCACTCGGGCTCACTACTGCGCATGCGCACACGGGCTCACTACTGTGCATGCGCACTCGTGGTCACTACAGCGCATGCGCACTAGGGCTCACTATTGCGCATGCGCACACGGGCCCACTACTGTGCATGCGCAATCGGGCTCAATACTGCTCGTGCGCACTCGGACTCAGTACTGATCATGCGCACACTGTCTCACTACTGCGGATGCGCACTCGGGCTCACTACTGCCCATGCGCACACGGGCCCACTACTGTGCGTACGCACTCGGGGTCGCTACTGCGGATGCGCACTCCGGCTCAGAACTGCACATGCGCGCTCGAGCTCAATTCTGCGCATGCGCACTCGGGCTCACTACTGTGCATGCGCACTCGGGCTCACTACTGAGCATGCGCACTCGGGGTCACTACTGCCCATGCGCACTCGGGCTCACTACTGCGCATGCGCACACGGGCTCAACATTGTGCATGCGCACATGGGCTCACTACTGCTCATGCGCACTCGGACTCACTGCTGCGGATGCAAAATCGGGCTCAATACTGCTCGTGCGCACTCGGACTCACTACTGCTCATGCGCACTCGGACTCACTGCTGCGGATGCGCAATCGGGCTCACTACTGCGGATGCGCGCACGAGCTCACTACTGTGCATGCGCACTTGGGGTCACTAGTGCTCATGCGCACTTGGACTCACTACTGCTCATGCGCACTCGGACTCACTGCTGCGGATGCGCAATCGGGCTCACTACTGCGCATGCGCACACGGGCTCACTACTGTGCATGTGCACTCTGGCTCACTACTGCTCATGGGCACTCGGCCCCACGACTGCGGATGTGCAATCGGGCTCACTACCGCGGATGCGCTCTCCTGCTCAGACCTGCACATGCGCAATCGTTCTCACTACTGCGCATGCGCACACGGGCTCACTACTGTGCATGCGCACTCGGGCTCACTACTGCGCATGCGCACAGGGGCTCACTACTGCATGTGCACACGGGCTCACTACTGTGCATGCGCACTCGGGGTCACTAGTGCTCATTCGCACTTGGACTCACTACTGCTCATGGGCACTCGGCCTCACGACTGCGGATGTGCAATCGGGCTCACTAGTGCGGATGCGCTCTCCTGCTCAGACCTGCACATGAGCAATCGGGCTCTCTACTGCGCATGCGCACACGGCCTTACTACTGCTCATGCGCACTCGGACTCACTGCTGCGGATGCGCAATCGTTCTCACTACTGCGCATGCGCGCTCGGGGTTACTAGTGCTTATGCGCACTTGGACGCACTACTGCTCATGGGCACTCGGACTCACTGCTGCGGATGCGCAATCGGGCCCACTACTGCGCAGGCGCACACGGGCTCACTACTGTGCATGCGCACTCGGGCTCACTACTGCTCATGCGCGCTCGGGGTCGCTGCTGCGGATGCGCATTCGGACTCACTACTGCGGATGCGCCCTCCGGCTCAGACCTGCACATGCGCAATCGGGCTCTCTACTGCGCATGCGCACTCGGGCTCACTACTGCGCATGCGCACACGGACTCCCCACTGCGCATGCGCAATGGTGACCGAATGGCGTCAGTTGACGCAAGTCGGATCTCCCACCTCCTCGTGGTGGTCGCTGGGATAGAGGCACTCTATGCCCTTCGGTAGTACTTCGGTGCTACCCAAGGGTGAGGGCCTCTATGCTAACGGGAGAACGGCGGACCCCCTAGTGGGGTTTGTGCTCATACCGTAAGCCTGTGGTCATGTTTCGCAGGAACGGGGGCCTTGCCTTAACCGGCCGGGCCGCGAGGACGTAAACCTCTATAAAAAATACCCTAACCCCAAGCTATGGTGCGCGGCGATGGGGCACCTCCCAGTCTTGCACTGGGGGGTGGGCTGGTGGGAGCACCAGCCATTAGCGGCCACCTCAGGACACCTGGCGACCTCCTGAGAGAATGAGCCTTCTCCCCGGAAAGGGCGTCACCCGGGGAGTGACAGTCGTTCGTCCCTACTCGTGGGAATATTATGGAGAAAGAGAAATTTGTAAAACTTGGGGATATGGGGGGGAAGAAGGAAGGAGAGGGTAACGGTGGAAAGGAGGGGAAAGGAAGGAAGGCTGTGTCACGGAGCCTTAGTCCGAGGAAAAGGGTAAGAGTGACGGAGGAGGATGTGAGGATGGAGGAGGAAGAAGGAGAGGAGAAAGAGATGAAAGTGTTGCGGAAGGTCGGGGAGAAGCTGCGGAGATTCTTATTGACGGAATCTAACCGCGTCTCCAAGGCAGCCGCTGATTTTATTTTAAATTGTGTGAGTGATTATGAAGAGTGTATGATGGGTATGGTTGCGAAGAATGAGAGATTGACTGGTCGATTAGAGGAAAGCCGAAGAATTTTGAGTGAGCATGTGTGTGATTCCGGAGCAGTGAGTTTTGCTAGTGTGGCTGGTAGAAGTACAGTGAGTGTGAGCGGTAAGAGTGCGACTGAGCGAGTGAAGACTGGTATGAGTGAGAAGCCGAGAGTGAGATCGTTTGCTGTTGTGGTGAAAGCGAGGGATGAAAGTGCAAAGATGACGAGTGAGCAAGTGAAAGAGAGAGTGATGAAAGATGTTAGTGGTGATTTGAATGTGAGAGTGAAAGCTGTGAGGAAGACAAGGAGTGGTGGTGTGGTCATTGAAGCGGCGAGTGCGCGTGAGATGGATATGTTGAAAGAGCATAGGAAGTTTGAGGAATTGGGACTCAAGGTAGAGGCGCCTAAAAGAGTGGGTCCGAAAGTTATTGTGTATGATGTGGAAAATGAAATGAGTAATGATGAATTGATGAATGAGCTATATGTGAAGAACCTTAAGACTGCTGGTGTTACGGAAATGGAATTTAAAGATAGAGTGCGTGTTGTGAGTAGAACGAATAAGAAAGGTGTGAATGTTGGAAACGTAATTGTGGAAATGTCTAAGAAAATGCGTGATGTGTTAGTGAGCGAAGAGCGTGTGTATGTGAAATGGAGGGCGTGCAAGGTGAGAGATTTTGTGAATGTGATGAGATGCTATAAATGTTTTGCCTTTGGGCACATGATGCGTGAGTGTAGCGTGAAAGACAGACTATGTGAGAAGTGTGGTGAAAGTGGGCATCTGAGAGATAAGTGTAAGAGTGAGTGTGTGTGTAGGAATTGTAAGTTGAGAGGTAAGGATGCGAGCCATTCGGTTCTGTCGAGTGAATGTCCTGAATATGTGAGAGTGTTGGAAAGAGAGAGGGCGCGAATTTGTGATGACTGAATGTTTAAGAATTGTGCAGTGTAATTGTCAAAAGTCGTATAGTGTGTTGTGTGATTTGAGTGTTGTTATGAACGAAAAGAATGTAAGTATGGCCTTGCTACAAGAGTTATATGTGTTGCAAGGTTGTGTGAAAGGATTACCGAGTGGATGGAAAGTGTATGTTTGTGAGGACGACCCTGCCAAGGCTGCAGTGGTCGTTCGTGATGTGAATGTGGAAGTGATGTGTGTGAGTGAATGTACCAATGAGTATGGTGTGTGTGTGTGGATCAAGGGAGACTTCGGCGAACTGTATGTTGTGTCAATGTATTGTAGATGGGGTTATGACATCGTGCCGTACTTAGTGTATATGGAGAGAGTGATAGAATTTGTAAACGGGAAGCGAGTGCTGTTTGGAATGGATGCGAATGCGACCTCACCCCTATGGTTTAGTAAGGGTGGGGGACGCAGTAGAGAGAATGAAATGCGTGGAAGGATTTTGGAAGAATGGGTATTAGCGAGTGGTATGATTGTAATGAATGAGCCGAGTGAGTACTATACTTTCTCGGGCGTGAATGGGCAGAGTGACATTGATGTCACTCTGATGAATGAATCGTTAGCCAGGTGCCGTGTGGAATGGGAAGTGAAGAATGATTGGGGAGTGAGTGATCATAATGTGATTGTGATTGATATAATGTATGATGAGAGCCAGTCGAATGCCTCAAACGTACGTAAGGGATGGGTGTGTAAGGATGTAGACTGGGAAGGATATAAGAATGATTTGATCGAATATGCGTTGATGTATGGACAGGATGTATGTAATGAAACAAACGTGGATAGGATGCTTGAGTGTATTATGAGTTGGATCCAGGATTCGAATGACAAAAGAATGAAAAAGAAGGTAAGAGTGAATGATAGGAAGATTATATGGTGGACGGATGAACTGAGAAGATTGAAAGTTAAAGTGCGGAAGAGTAGAAAATTATGGCAGAGAGCGAAAAGAAGACGAAGCGAGGATGTTGATGAGCGACTGAATAGGTATAAAAGTTTGATGAAAGAGTATAAGCGTGAGTTGTGTAGGGTGAAAGAAGAAAGCTGGCGATGTTTTGTGAGTGAGTCATCGAACCTGGAACCATGGGGCCCTGTGTATAGGGTGTGTAGAGGAAAGAATGAGCGAGAGAGTATGAGATCGTTGAATGTCGATGGTGTAACCTATTCCACGTGGAGAGAATGTGCAGAGGTATTACTTGAGCGTTTCTTCCCAGCCTCAGGTATGGCAGGTGGAATGAGTGGTATGGAAGAGAGTGTGAATCAGGTAGAAGAGTTTGAATGGGATGAAGTGAATGAGACCGTAATGGCAGCAAAGCTGAATAAGGCACCTGGCTTGGATGGAATAACAGCGAAGATGTTGCGTGTGATTTGGGATGCGATTCCGGGATGCTTGCTGAATTTGTACAATGCGTGCTTGAGGAATGGATGCTTCCCGTATGAATGGAAGAAAGCGTGTGTTGTTGTTCTGCTGAAGTCTCCTGAGAAACCGCGATCGGACCCTGCGTCCTATAGACCGATAAGTCTGTTGTCCGTGCTTGGAAAGACGTTAGAGCGAATGATGGTTAGAAGGCATGAACGGAGAGTGAATGAGAGATTGGATGACGCACAGCACGGATTTCGCAGGGGACGATCGACGGAGAGTGCATGGTTGAGAGTGAGAAAATATGTGCAGCAGAGTGAAAGTAAGTATGTGTTGGGTATATTTGTTGACTTCAAGGGAGCGTTTGACAACTTAGAATGGAAAAGCGTGATTGAATGGTTGCATGAAACTGGATGTAAGGAAATGCCCCTCTGGAAGAGTTACTTCCAGGGGAGGACAGCGTGTATGTGTGGTGTGAATGAGACTGTGTGGAAAAATGTAGAGCGAGGATGCCCGCAGGGGTCTGTCTCTGGCCCTTTCCTTTGGATTGGGCGGATGGACGGACTTCTGCGGCGCTTAAGAGAATGTGGATGTAAGTGTGTGGCTTTTGCAGATGATTTGTATTTGATGATTGAAGGACAGAGCCGAATGGAAGTTGAGCGAATCGGAGCAGAGTGGATGAAAATAGTTTGTGAATGGGGTGCAGGAGTAGGTGTTAGTGTGTCTGAGAGTAAGAGTGTGACTATGTTGCTCAAAGGCAGTATGGCTGTGAATAGACGTCCGATTGTGCGAATGAATGGAGTGTCTGTGAAGTATGTAGATAAAGTTAAGTATTTGGGTATATGGATGAGTGAGAGAATGAATTTCAAAGTGCATTTGGAGTATGTGAGGAAAAAGTAACGAATGTGGTGGGTGCGATGAGAAGAGTGTTGAGGAGAGAATGGGGTATGAGGAAAAGAGCAGTCAGAGTGTTGTATAAAGGATTATTTGTTGCGTGTGTTATGTACGGTGCGAGTGTATGGTATGATGTGATGCAGTATGGATATGCGAGAGAGTTGATGAATAGATGTCAGCGTGTTGTGTTGTATGCGTGTTTGAATGTGTGTAGAACTGTGTCGACTGAGTGTATGCAAGTGATGATGGGTGCCCTACCTTGGGATCTAGAGTGTGTAAGGAGGGGTGTGTGTAGTAGGATAAAGAATGGCGTGAGTCTGTGTGTGAATGAGCTCGTCGCTTCGAATGATTTGAATGGGAGGACAGTGGATGAGTGTGTGGAAGTCGTGAATGATCGGGCGTATGAGTGTTGGCAGAGAAGATGGGATTCAAGTGAGAAAGGACGAGTTACGTATGAGTATATTAAGGATGTTAGGTTTGCTGAAAGTTGTGTGAATTTTGAGCCGAATGTGTATGCATGTTTCCTGATGACTGGCCATGGTAGTATGAATGAGTTTTTGTATAAACGAGGGTAGGGTGAGAGCGAGCGATGTATGTGTGGTGCTGAGTGCGAGGACTGGAAGCATGTCCTGGCCGAGTGTGTGATGTATGCTGACCTCTGGAACCTGAGTGAATGTGGCGTGGTGAGAAGAGAGGATGGTAGTCTGGATGTGAGTGGTGTGTTGGAATGCAAGGAAAAGTATGAATGTTTCTGTGTGTATGCGAGAAGGGTGTTTGAGAGGAGAAGAGCGAGAGTGAGTGTGTGAATTGAATGAATGGGGTGTCTGAGGTGTGCGCAGGGTGGCCGCGAGGAGGTCAAAGACCTTAGGGTCGATTCCTACTCGTGGCCTTTGGAGGTTGGCGTCTCCACGTACCCGAGTCGCCGGCTGACCATTGCCGGGGGTTGCGGGACCCCCCAAATGGAAGCGACTTCGGTCGCGCAGATCCCACCAGTGATCCTGACTGGTACCGCTGGGACCGAGGCGCCTACAGGGGCAACCCTGGCTCGGTCGTGGGTTGGA
This sequence comes from Megachile leachella, assembly GCA_963576845.1. Taxonomy (NCBI): domain Eukaryota; kingdom Metazoa; phylum Arthropoda; class Insecta; order Hymenoptera; family Megachilidae; genus Megachile; species Megachile leachella. Next base: position 386,259 of record CAUYWW010000227.1, on the reverse strand, counting down.
CCATCGCGGGGGCAGTGGTTTAAAAGCCGCATGCTGGCTAGAGGGCCTGCTAGTCGGGCCCTCGGCGGGTGAGCTGCGTCCCAACAGCTCGGGTACCAGCCTGTCTTAGCTGGTAGAGTGTTGGAAAGTCACTCGGCCCTACCAGAGGTCGGTTACCGGGACCCGTAGAGCCTGGTGCCGTTTCTGGTAGTCCCTGCTTCGGCGGGGACGCGCTAATTGGGCGTATCCCAATTCCACGCCCATGGGGGCCGTGTGGTAGGGCCTATGGCGGGAACCGCACGATAAATCAAACAGGACATCTCTGCGCATGCGCAATCGGGCTCACTACTGTGCATGCGCACTCGGGCTCACTACTGTGCATGCGCACTCGAGCTCACTTCTGCGCAAGCGCACATGGGCGCACTACTGCGCAAGCGGACACGGGCCCACTACTGTGCATGCGCACTCGGGATCACTACTGCGCATGCGCACTCGGGGTCACTACTGCTCATGGGCACTCGGCCTCACGACTGCGGATGCGCTCTCCTGCTCAGACCTGCACATGCGCACTTGGACTCACTACTGCTGAGTGATGCCCACTTGGACGCCGACCGTTTGGACGCGTCCCGATTGGACGGTCCCGATTCGACTCGTTCCATTTCGAAGCGGTGCCGATTGGACGCGTTCCAATTCTAAGCAGGGCTTATAGAACCTAACCTAACCAAATCTAACCTCTTCGAATTGGGACGCGTCGAATCGGCACCGCTTCGAATTGGAACGCGTCGAATCGGGACCGTCCAAACGGAACGCGTCCAATCGGTCGACGTCCAAGTGGGACACCCCCACTACTGCTCATGGGCACTCGGACTCACTGCTGCGGATGCGCAATCGGGCTCACTACTGCGCAGGCGCACACGGGCTCACTACTGTGCATGCGCACTCGGGCTCACTACTGCTCATGCGCGCTCGGGGTCGCTGCTGCGGATGCGCATTCGGGCTCACTACTGCGGATGCGCCTTCCGGCTCAGACCTGCACATGCGCAATCGGGCTCTCTACTGCGCATGCGCACTCGGGCTCACTACTGCGCATGCGCACACGGACTCCCTACTGCGCATGCGCAATCGGGCTCACTACTGTGCATGCGCACTCGGGCTCACTACTGTGCATGCGCACTCGAGCTCACTTCTGCGCAAGCGCACATGGGCGCACTACTGCGCATGCGCGCACGGGCCCACTACTGTGCATGCGAACTCGGGCTCACAACTGCGCATGCGCACACGGGCTCACTACTGTACATGCGCACACGGGCTCACTACTGCTCATGCGCACACGGGCCCACTACTGTGCATGCGCACTCGGGCTCACTACTGCGCATGCGCACACGGGCCCACTACTGTGCATGCGCACCCGGGGTCACTACTGCTCTTGCGCACACTGGCTCACTACTGCTCATGCGCACTCGGGCCCATTACTGCGCATGCGCACACGGGCCCACTACTGTGCATGCGCACTCGGGCTCACTACTGCGCATGCGCACACGGGCCCACTACTGTGCATGCGAACTCGGGCTCACAACTGCGGATGCGGGCTCGGGCACACTACTGCGCATGCGCACTCAGGGTCGCTACTACTCATGCGCACACGAACTCACTACTGCTCATGCGCACTCGGACTCACTACGGCTCATGGGCACTCGGTCTCACTACTGCCGATGCGCAATCGGGCTCACTACTGCTCATGCGCACTCGGACTCACTACTGCTCATGCGCACTCGGACTCACTGCTGTCGATGCGCAATCGGGCTCACTACTGCGGATGCGCGCTCTGGTCACTACTGCGCTTGCGCACTCGTGGTCACTACTGCGCGTGCGCACTCCGGCTCAGACCTGCACATGCGCACTCGGGCTCACTACTGCGCATGCGCACACGGGCTCACTACTGTGCATGCGCACTCGGGGTCACTACTGCTCATGCGCACACGGGCTCACTACTGCTCATGCGCACTCGGGCTCACTACTGCGCATGCGCACACGGGCTCACTACTGTGCATGCGCACTCGTGGTCACTACAGCGCATGCGCACTAGGGCTCACTATTGCGCATGCGCACACGGGCCCACTACTGTGCATGCGCAATCGGGCTCAATACTGCTCGTGCGCACTCGGACTCAGTACTGATCATGCGCACACTGTCTCACTACTGCGGATGCGCACTCGGGCTCACTACTGCCCATGCGCACACGGGCCCACTACTGTGCGTACGCACTCGGGGTCGCTACTGCGGATGCGCACTCCGGCTCAGAACTGCACATGCGCGCTCGAGCTCAATTCTGCGCATGCGCACTCGGGCTCACTACTGTGCATGCGCACTCGGGCTCACTACTGAGCATGCGCACTCGGGGTCACTACTGCCCATGCGAACTCGGGCTCACTACTGCGCATGCGCACACGGGCTCAACATTGTGCATGCGCACATGGGCTCACTACTGCTCATGCGCACTCGGACTCACTGCTGCGGATGCAAAATCGGGCTCAATACTGCTCGTGCGCACTCGGACTCACTACTGCTCATGCGCACTCGGACTCACTGCTGCGGATGCGCAATCGGGCTCACTACTGCGGATGCGCGCACGAGCTCACTACTGTGCATGCGCACTTGGGGTCACTAGTGCTCATGCGCACTTGGACTCACTACTGCTCATGCGCACTCGGACTCACTGCTGCGGATGCGCAATCGGGCTCACTACTGCGCATGCGCACACGGGCTCACTACTGTGCATGTGCACTCTGGCTCACTACTGCTCATGGGCACTCGGCCCCACGACTGCGGATGTGCAATCGGGCTCACTACCGCGGATGCGCTCTCCTGCTCAGACCTGCACATGCGCAATCGTTCTCACTGCTGCGCATGCGCACACGGGCTCACTACTGTGCATGCGCACTCGGGCTCACTACTGCGCATGCGCACAGGGGCTCACTACTGCATGTGCACACGGGCTCACTACTGTGCATGCGCACTCGGGGTCACTAGTGCTCATTCGCACTTGGACTCACTACTGCTCATGGGCACTCGGCCTCACGACTGCGGATGTGCAATCGGGCTCACTAGTGCGGATGCGCTCTCCTGCTCAGACCTGCACATGAGCAATCGGGCTCTCTACTGCGCATGCGCACACGGCCTTACTACTGCTCATGCGCACTCGGACTCACTGCTGCGGATGCGCAATCGTTCTCACTACTGCGCATGCGCGCTCGGGGTTACTAGTGCTTATGCGCACTTGGACGCACTACTGCTCATGGGCACTCGGACTCACTGCTGCGGATGCGCAATCGGGCCCACTACTGCGCAGGCGCACACGGGCTCACTACTGTGCATGCGCACTCGGGCTCACTACTGCTCATGCGCGCTCGGGGTCGCTGCTGCGGATGCGCATTCGGACTCACTACTGCGGATGCGCCCTCCGGCTCAGACCTGCACATGCGCAATCGGGCTCTCTACTGCGCATGCGCACTCGGGCTCACTACTGCGCATGCGCACACGGACTCCCCACTGCGCATGCGCAATGGTGACCGAATGGCGTCAGTTGACGCAAGTCGGATCTCCCACCTCCTCGTGGTGGTCGCTGGGATAGAGGCACTCTATGCCCTTCGGTAGTACTTCGGTGCTACCCAAGGGTGAGGGCCTCTATGCTAACGGGAGAACGGCGGACCCCCTAGTGGGGTTTGTGCTCATACCGTAAGCCTGTGGTCATGTTTCGCAGGAACGGGGGCCTTGCCTTAACCGGCCGGGCCGCGAGGACGTAAACCTCTATAAAAAATACCCTAACCCCAAGCTATGGTGCGCGGCGATGGGGCACCTCCCAGTCTTGCACTGGGGGGTGGGCTGGTGGGAGCACCAGCCATTAGCGGCCACCTCAGGACACCTGGCGACCTCCTGAGAGAATGAGCCTTCTCCCCGGAAAGGGCGTCACCCGGGGAGTGACAGTCGTTCGTCCCTACTCGTGGGAATATTATGGAGAAAGAGAAATTTGTAAAACTTGGGGATATGGGGGGGAAGAAGGAAGGAGAGGGTAACGGTGGAAAGGAGGGGAAAGGAAGGAAGGCTGTGTCACGGAGCCTTAGTCCGAGGAAAAGGGTAAGAGTGACGGAGGAGGATGTGAGGATGGAGGAGGAAGAAGGAGAGGAGAAAGAGATGAAAGTGTTGCGGAAGGTCGGGGAGAAGCTGCGGAGATTCTTATTGACGGAATCTAACCGCGTCTCCAAGGCAGCCGCTGATTTTATTTTAAATTGTGTGAGTGATTATGAAGAGTGTATGATGGGTATGGTTGCGAAGAATGAGAGATTGACTGGTCGATTAGAGGAAAGCCGAAGAATTTTGAGTGAGCATGTGTGTGATTCCGGAGCAGTGAGTTTTGCTAGTGTGGCTGGTAGAAGTACAGTGAGTGTGAGCGGTAAGAGTGCGACTGAGCGAGTGAAGACTGGTATGAGTGAGAAGCCGAGAGTGAGATCGTTTGCTGTTGTGGTGAAAGCGAGGGATGAAAGTGCAAAGATGACGAGTGAGCAAGTGAAAGAGAGAGTGATGAAAGATGTTAGTGGTGATTTGAATGTGAGAGTGAAAGCTGTGAGGAAGACAAGGAGTGGTGGTGTGGTCATTGAAGCGGCGAGTGCGCGTGAGATGGATATGTTGAAAGAGCATAGGAAGTTTGAGGAATTGGGACTCAAGGTAGAGGCGCCTAAAAGAGTGGGTCCGAAAGTTATTGTGTATGATGTGGAAAATGAAATGAGTAATGATGAATTGATGAATGAGCTATATGTGAAGAACCTTAAGACTGCTGGTGTTACGGAAATGGAATTTAAAGATAGAGTGCGTGTTGTGAGTAGAACGAATAAGAAAGGTGTGAATGTTGGAAACGTAATTGTGGAAATGTCTAAGAAAATGCGTGATGTGTTAGTGAGCGAAGAGCGTGTGTATGTGAAATGGAGGGCGTGCAAGGTGAGAGATTTTGTGAATGTGATGAGATGCTATAAATGTTTTGCCTTTGGGCACATGATGCGTGAGTGTAGCGTGAAAGACAGACTATGTGAGAAGTGTGGTGAAAGTGGGCATCTGAGAGATAAGTGTAAGAGTGAGTGTGTGTGTAGGAATTGTAAGTTGAGAGGTAAGGATGCGAGCCATTCGGTTCTGTCGAGTGAATGTCCTGAATATGTGAGAGTGTTGGAAAGAGAGAGGGCGCGAATTTGTGATGACTGAATGTTTAAGAATTGTGCAGTGTAATTGTCAAAAGTCGTATAGTGTGTTGTGTGATTTGAGTGTTGTTATGAACGAAAAGAATGTAAGTATGGCCTTGCTACAAGAGTTATATGTGTTGCAAGGTTGTGTGAAAGGATTACCGAGTGGATGGAAAGTGTATGTTTGTGAGGACGACCCTGCCAAGGCTGCAGTGGTCGTTCGTGATGTGAATGTGGAAGTGATGTGTGTGAGTGAATGTACCAATGAGTATGGTGTGTGTGTGTGGATCAAGGGAGACTTCGGCGAACTGTATGTTGTGTCAATGTATTGTAGATGGGGTTATGACATCGTGCCGTACTTAGTGTATATGGAGAGAGTGATAGAATTTGTAAACGGGAAGCGAGTGCTGTTTGGAATGGATGCGAATGCGACCTCACCCCTATGGTTTAGTAAGGGTGGGGGACGCAGTAGAGAGAATGAAATGCGTGGAAGGATTTTGGAAGAATGGGTATTAGCGAGTGGTATGATTGTAATGAATGAGCCGAGTGAGTACTATACTTTCTCGGGCGTGAATGGGCAGAGTGACATTGATGTCACTCTGATGAATGAATCGTTAGCCAGGTGCCGTGTGGAATGGGAAGTGAAGAATGATTGGGGAGTGAGTGATCATAATGTGATTGTGATTGATATAATGTATGATGAGAGCCAGTCGAATGCCTCAAACGTACGTAAGGGATGGGTGTGTAAGGATGTAGACTGGGAAGGATATAAGAATGATTTGATCGAATATGCGTTGATGTATGGACAGGATGTATGTAATGAAACAAACGTGGATAGGATGCTTGAGTGTATTATGAGTTGGATCCAGGATTCGAATGACAAAAGAATGAAAAAGAAGGTAAGAGTGAATGATAGGAAGATTATATGGTGGACGGATGAACTGAGAAGATTGAAAGTTAAAGTGCGGAAGAGTAGAAAATTATGGCAGAGAGCGAAAAGAAGACGAAGCGAGGATGTTGATGAGCGACTGAATAGGTATAAAAGTTTGATGAAAGAGTATAAGCGTGAGTTGTGTAGGGTGAAAGAAGAAAGCTGGCGATGTTTTGTGAGTGAGTCATCGAACCTGGAACCATGGGGCCCTGTGTATAGGGTGTGTAGAGGAAAGAATGAGCGAGAGAGTATGAGATCGTTGAATGTCGATGGTGTAACCTATTCCACGTGGAGAGAATGTGCAGAGGTATTACTTGAGCGTTTCTTCCCAGCCTCAGGTATGGCAGGTGGAATGAGTGGTATGGAAGAGAGTGTGAATCAGGTAGAAGAGTTTGAATGGGATGAAGTGAATGAGACCGTAATGGCAGCAAAGCTGAATAAGGCACCTGGCTTGGATGGAATAACAGCGAAGATGTTGCGTGTGATTTGGGATGCGATTCCGGGATGCTTGCTGAATTTGTACAATGCGTGCTTGAGGAATGGATGCTTCCCGTATGAATGGAAGAAAGCGTGTGTTGTTGTTCTGCTGAAGTCTCCTGAGAAACCGCGATCGGACCCTGCGTCCTATAGACCGATAAGTCTGTTGTCCGTGCTTGGAAAGACGTTAGAGCGAATGATGGTTAGAAGGCATGAACGGAGAGTGAATGAGAGATTGGATGACGCACAGCACGGATTTCGCAGGGGACGATCGACGGAGAGTGCATGGTTGAGAGTGAGAGAATATGTGCAGCAGAGTGAAAGTAAGTATGTGTTGGGTATATTTGTTGACTTCAAGGGAGCGTTTGACAACTTAGAATGGAAAAGCGTGATTGAATGGTTGCATGAAACTGGATGTAAGGAAATGCCCCTCTGGAAGAGTTACTTCCAGGGGAGGACAGCGTGTATGTGTGGTGTGAATGAGACTGTGTGGAAAAATGTAGAGCGAGGATGCCCGCAGGGGTCTGTCTCTGGCCCTTTCCTTTGGATTGGGCGGATGGACGGACTTCTGCGGCGCTTAAGAGAATGTGGATGTAAGTGTGTGGCTTTTGCAGATGATTTGTATTTGATGATTGAAGGACAGAGCCGAATGGAAGTTGAGCGAATCGGAGCAGAGTGGATGAAAATAGTTTGTGAATGGGGTGCAGGAGTAGGTGTTAGTGTGTCTGAGAGTAAGAGTGTGACTATGTTGCTCAAAGGCAGTATGGCTGTGAATAGACGTCCGATTGTGCGAATGAATGGAGTGTCTGTGAAGTATGTAGATAAAGTTAAGTATTTGGGTATATGGATGAGTGAGAGAATGAATTTCAAAGTGCATTTGGAGTATGTGAGGAAAAAGTAACGAATGTGGTGGGTGCGATGAGAAGAGTGTTGAGGAGAGAATGGGGTATGAGGAAAAGAGCAGTCAGAGTGTTGTATAAAGGATTATTTGTTGCGTGTGTTATGTACGGTGCGAGTGTATGGTATGATGTGATGCAGTATGGATATGCGAGAGAGTTGATGAATAGATGTCAGCGTGTTGTGTTGTATGCGTGTTTGAATGTGTGTAGAACTGTGTCGACTGAGTGTATGCAAGTGATGATGGGTGCCCTACCTTGGGATCTAGAGTGTGTAAGGAGGGGTGTGTGTAGTAGGATAAAGAATGGCGTGAGTCTGTGTGTGAATGAGCTCGTCGCTTCGAATGATTTGAATGGGAGGACAGTGGATGAGTGTGTGGAAGTCGTGAATGATCGGGCGTATGAGTGTTGGCAGAGAAGATGGGATTCAAGTGAGAAAGGACGAGTTACGTATGAGTATATTAAGGATGTTAGGTTTGCTGAAAGTTGTGTGAATTTTGAGCCGAATGTGTATGCATGTTTCCTGATGACTGGCCATGGTAGTATGAATGAGTTTTTGTATAAACGAGGGTAGGGTGAGAGCGAGCGATGTATGTGTGGTGCTGAGTGCGAGGACTGGAAGCATGTCCTGGCCGAGTGTGTGATGTATGCTGACCTCTGGAACCTGAGTGAATGTGGCGTGGTGAGAAGAGAGGATGGTAGTCTGGATGTGAGTGGTGTGTTGGAATGCAAGGAAAAGTATGAATGTTTCTGTGTGTATGCGAGAAGGGTGTTTGAGAGGAGAAGAGCGAGAGTGAGTGTGTGAATTGAATGAATGGGGTGTCTGAGGTGTGCGCAGGGTGGCCGCGAGGAGGTCAAAGACCTTAGGGTCGATTCCTACTCGTGGCCTTTGGAGGTTGGCGTCTCCACGTACCCGAGTCGCCGGCTGACCATTGCCGGGGGTTGCGGGACCCCCCAAATGGAAGCGACTTCGGTCGCGCAGATCCCACCAGTGATCCTGACTGGTACCGCTGGGACGAAGGCGCCTACAGGGGCAACCCTGGCTCGGTCGTGGGTTGGACCATCGCGGGGGCAGTGGTTTAAAAGCCGCATGCTGGCTAGAGGGCCTGCTAGTCGGGCCCTCGGCGGGTGAGCTGCGTCCCAACAGCTCGGGTACCAGCCTGTCTTAGCTGGTAGAGTGTTGGAAAGTCACTCGGCCCTACCAGAGGTCGGTTACCGGGACCCGTAGAGCCTGGTGCCGTTTCTGGTAGTCCCTGCTTCGGCGGGGACGCGCTAATTGGGCGTATCCCAATTCCACGCCCATGGGGGCCGTGTGGTAGGGCCTATGGCGGGAACCGCACGATAAATCAAACAGGACATCTCTGCGCATGCGCAATCGGGCTCACTACTGTGCATGCGCACTCGGGCTCACTACTGTGCATGCGCACTCGAGCTCACTTCTGCGCAAGCGCACATGGGCGCACTACTGCGCAAGCGGACACGGGCCCACTACTGTGCATGCGCACTCGGGATCACTACTGCGCATGCGCACTCGGGGTCACTACTGCTCATGGGCACTCGGCCTCACGACTGCGGATGCGCTCTCCTGCTCAGACCTGCACATGCGCACTTGGACTCACTACTGCTGAGTGATGCCCACTTGGACGCCGACCGTTTGGACGCGTCCCGATTGGACGGTCCCGATTCGACTCGTTCCATTTCGAAGCGGTGCCGATTGGACGCGTTCCAATTCTAAGCAGGGCTTATAGAACCTAACCTAACCAAATCTAACCTCTTCGAATTGGGACGCGTCGAATCGGCACCGCTTCGAATTGGAACGCGTCGAATCGGGACCGTCCAAACGGAACGCGTCCAATCGGTCGACGTCCAAGTGGGACACCCCCACTACTGCTCATGGGCACTCGGACTCACTGCTGCGGATGCGCAATCGGGCTCACTACTGCGCAGGCGCACACGGGCTCACTACTGTGCATGCGCACTCGGGCTCACTACTGCTCATGCGCGCTCGGGGTCGCTGCTGCGGATGCGCATTCGGGCTCACTACTGCGGATGCGCCTTCCGGCTCAGACCTGCACATGCGCAATCGGGCTCTCTACTGCGCATGCGCACTCGGGCTCACTACTGCGCATGCGCACACGGACTCCCTACTGCGCATGCGCAATCGGGCTCACTACTGTGCATGCGCACTCGGGCTCACTACTGTGCATGCGCACTCGAGCTCACTTCTGCGCAAGCGCACATGGGCGCACTACTGCGCATGCGCGCACGGGCCCACTACTGTGCATGCGAACTCGGGCTCACAACTGCGCATGCGCACACGGGCTCACTACTGTACATGCGCACACGGGCTCACTACTGCTCATGCGCACACGGGCCCACTACTGCGCAAGCGGACACGGGCCCACTACTGTGCATGCGCACTCGGGCTCACTACTGCGCATGCGCACACGGGCCCACTACTGTGCATGCGCACCCGGGGTCACTACTGCTCTTGCGCACACTGGCTCACTACTGCTCATGCGCACTCGGGCCCATTACTGCGCATGCGCACACGGGCCCACTACTGTGCATGCGCACTCGGGCTCACTACTGCGCATGCGCACACGGGCCCACTACTGTGCATGCGAACTCGGGCTCACAACTGCGCATGCGCACACGGGCTCACTACTGTACATGCGCACACGGGCTCACTACTGCTCATGCGCACACGGGCCCACTACTGCGCAAGCGGACACGGGCCCACTACTGTGCATGCGCTCTCGGGCTCACTACTGCGCATGCGCACACGGGCCCACTACTGTGCATGCGCACTCGGACTCACTACTGCTCATGCGCACTCGGGCTCACTACTTCGCATGCGCACTCAGGGTCGCTACTACTCATGCGCACACGGACTCACTACTGCTCATGCGCACCCGGACTCACTACGGCTCATGGGCACTCGGACTCACTACTGCCGATGCGCAATCGGGCTCAATACTGCGCATGCGCACACAGACACCCTACTGCGGATGCGCAATCGGGCTCGCTACTCCGCATGCGCCCTCGGGGTCACTACTGCTCATGCGCACTCGGACTCACTACTGCTCATGCGCACTCGGACTCACTGTTGCCGATGCGCAATCGGGCTCACTACTGCGGATGCGCGCTCGGGTCACTACTGCGCATGCGCACTCGGGGTCACTACTGCGCGTGCGCACTCCGGCTCAGACCTGCACATGCGCACTCGAGCTCACTACTACGCATGCGCACACGGGCTCACTACTGCGCAAGCGCGAACGGGGTCACTACTGCTCATGCGCACTCGGACACACTGCTGCGGATGCGCAATCGTGCTCACTACTGCGCATGCGCACTCGGGGTCACTACTGTGCATGCGCTCTCTGGGTCGCTAGTGCTCATTCCTACTTGGACTCACTACTGCTCATGGGCACTCGGCCTCACGACTGCGCATGCGCACACGGGCTCACTACGGCGCATGCGCACACGGGCTTACTACTGTGCATGCGCACTCGGGCTCACTACTGCGCATGCGCACAGGGGCTCACTACTGTGCATGCGCAATCGGAGTCACTACTGCGCATGCGCACTCGGACTCCCTACTGCGCATGCGCAATCGGGCTCACTACTGTGCATGCGCACTCGGGCTCACTACTGTGCATGCGCACTCGAGCTCACTTCTGCGCAAGCGCACATGGGCGCACTACTGCGCATGCGCGCACGGGCCCACTACTGTGCATGCGAACTCGGGCTCACAACTGCGCATGCGCACACGGGCTCACTACTGTACATGCGCACACGGGCTCACTACTGCTCATGCGCACACGGGCCCACTACTGCGCAAGCGGACACGGGCCCACGACTGTGCATGCGCACTCGGGCTCACTACTGCGCATGCGCACACGGGCCCACTACTGTGCATGCGCACCCGGGGTCACTACTGCTCTTGCGCACACTGGCTCACTACTGCTCATGCGCACTCGGGCCCATTACTGCGCATGCGCACACGGGCCCACTACTGTGCATGCGCACTCGGGCTCACTACTGCGCATGCGCACACGGGCCCACTACTGTGCATGCGAACTCGGGCTCACAACTGCGCATGCGCACACGGGCTCACTACTGTACATGCGCACACGGGCTCACTACTGCTCATGCGCACACGGGCCCACTACTGCGCAAGCGGACACGGGCCCACTACTGTGCATGCGCTCTCGGGCTCACTACTGCGCATGCGCACACGGGCCCACTACTGTGCATGCGCACTCGGACTCACTACTGCTCATGCGCACTCGGGCTCACTACTTCGCATGCGCACTCAGGGTCGCTACTACTCATGCGCACACGGACTCACTACTGCTCATGCGCACCCGGACTCACTACGGCTCATGGGCACTCGGACTCACTACTGCCGATGCGCAATCGGGCTCACTACTGCGCATGCACACACAGACACCCTACTGCGGATGCGCAATCGGGCTCGCTACTCCGCATGCGCGCTCGGGGTCACTACTGCTCATGCGCACTCGGACTCACTACTGCTCATGCGCACTCGGACTCACTGTTGCCGATGCGCAATCGGGCTCACTACTGCGGATGCGCGCTCGGGTCACTACTGCGCATGCGCACTCGGGGTCACTACTGCGCGTGCGCACTCCGGCTCAGACCTGCACATGCGCACTCGAGCTCACTACTACGCATGCGCACACGGGCTCACTACTGCTCATGCGCACTCGGGCTCACTACTGAGCATGCGCCCACGGGCTCACTATTGTGCATGCGCACTCGGGCTCACTACTGCGCATGCGCACACGGGCTCACTACTTCGCATGCGCACTCAGGGTCGCTACTACTCATGCGCACACGGACTCACTACTGCTCATGCGCACCCGGACTCACTACTGCTCATGCGCACACTGACTCACTACTGCCGATGCGCACTCGGGCTCACTACTGCGGATGCGCGCTCGGGTCACTACTGCGCAAGCGCGCTCAGGGTCACTACTGCTCATGCGCACTCGGACTCACGACTGCGGATGCGCTCTCCGGCTCAGACCTGCATATGCGCAATCGGGATCTCTACTGCGCATGCCCACTCGGGCTCACTACTGTGCATGCGCACTCGGGCTCACTACTGTGCATGCGCACTCGGGGCCACTACTGCCCATGCGCACACGGTCTCACTATTGCGCATGCGCAATTGGGCTCTCTACTGCGGATGCGCGCTCGGGTCACTACTGCGCAAGCGGACACGGGCCCACTACTGTGCACGCGCACTCGGGCTCACTACTGCGCATGCGCACACGGGCCCACTACTGTGCATGCGCGCTCGGGCTCACTACTGCGCATGCGCACACGGGCTCACTACTGTGCATGCGCACACGGGCTCACTACTGCTCATGGGCACTCGGCCTCACTACTGCGGATGCGCACTCGGACTCACTACTGCGGATGCGCTCTCCGGCTCAGACCTGCATATGCGCAATCGGGATCTCTACTGCGCATGCGCACTCGGGCTCACTACTGTGCATGCGCACTCGGGCTCACTACTGTGCATGCGCACTCGGGGCCACTACTGCCCATGCGCACACGGTCTCACTATTGCGCATGCGCAATTGGGCTCTCTACTGCGGATGCGCGCTCGGGTCACTACTGCTCAAGCGGACACGGGCCCACTACTGTGCATGCGCACTCGGGCTCACTACTGCGCATGCGCACACGGGCCCACTACTGTGCATGCGCACTCGGGCTCACTACTGCGCATGCGCACACGGGCCCACTACTGTGCATGCGCACCCGGACTCACTACTGCTCATGCGCACACTGACTCACTACTGCGGATGCGCACTCGGGCTCACTACTGCGGATGCGCGCTCGGGTCACTACTGCGCAAGCGCGCTCAGGGTCACTACTGCTCATGCGCACTCGGACACACTGCTGCGGATGCGCAATCGTGCTCACTACTCCGCATGCGCACTCGGGGTCACTACTGTGCATGCGCTCTCTGGGTCGCTAGTGCTCATTCGTACTTGGACTCACTACTGCTCATGGGCACTCGGCCTCACGACTGCGCATGCGCACACGGGCTCACTACTGCGCATGCGCACACGGGCTTACTACTGTGCATGCGCACTCGGGCTCACTACTGCGCATGCGCACAGGGGCTCACTACTGTGCATGCGCAATCGGAGTCACTACTGCGCATGCGCACTCGGGCTCACTACTGCGCATGCGCACACGGGCTCACTACTGTGCATGCGCACTCGAGCTCACTACTGTGCATGCGCACTCGTGGTCACTACTGCGCATGCGCACTCGGGGTCACTAGTGCTCATGCGCACTTGGACTCACTACTGCTCATGGGCACTCGGCCTCACTACTGCGGATGCGCACTCGGACTCACTACTGCGGATGCGCGCTCGGGTCACTACTGCGCAAGCGCGCTCAGGGTCACTACTGCTCATGCGCACTCGGACTCACTGCTGCGGATGCGCAATCGGGCTCACTACTGCGCATGCGCACACGGGCTCACTACTGTGCATGTGCACTCTGGCTCACTACTGCTCATGCGCGCTCGGGGTCACTACTGCGCATGCGCACTCGGACTCACTACTGCGGATGCGCTCTCCGGCTCAGACCTGCACATGCGCAATCGGGCTCTCTACTGCGCATGCGCACTCGGGCTCACTAGTGTGCATGCGCACTCGGGGTCACTACTGCGCATGCGCGCTCGGGCTCACTACTGCTCATGCGCACTCGGGCGCACTACTGCGCATGCGCACACGGGCTCACTACTGTGCATGCGCACTCGGGGTCACTAGTGCTCATTCGCACTTGGACTCACTACTGCTCATGGGCACTCGGCCTCACGACTGCGGATGTGCAATCGGGCTCACTAGTGCGGATGCGCTCTCCTGCTCAGACCTGCACATGCGCAATCGGGATCACTACTGCGCATGCGCACTCGGGGTCACTAGTGCTCATTCGCACTCGGACTCACTACTGCGGATGCGCAATCGGGATCACTACTGCGCATGCGCACTCGGGGTCACTACTGCTCATGGGCACTCGGCCTCACGACTGCGGATGCGCTCTCCTGCTCAGACCTGCACATGCGCAATCGGGATCACTACTGCGCATGCGCACTCGGGGTCACTACTGCTCATGCGCACTCGGACTCACTACTGCGGATGCGCGCTCGGGTCACTACTGCGCATGCGCACTCGGGGCCACTACTGCGCGTGCGCTCTCCAGCTCAGACCTGCACATGAGCAATCGGGCTCTCTACTGCGCATGCGCACACGGCCTTACTACTGCTCATGCGCACTCGGACTCACTGCTGCGGATGCGCAATCGTTCTCACTACTGCGCATGCGCGCTCGGGGTCACTAGTGCTTATGCGCACTTGGACGCACTACTGCTCATGGGCACTCGGACTCACTGCTGCGGATGCGCAATCGGGCTCACTACTGCGCAGGCGCACACGGGCTCACTACTGTGCATGCGCACTCGGGCTCACTACTGCTCATGCGCGCTCGGGGTCGCTGCTGCGGATGCGCATTCGGACTCACTACTGCGGATGCGCCCTCCGGCTCAGACCTGCACATGCGCAATCGGGCTCTCTACTGCGCATGCGCACTCGGGCTCACTACTGCGCATGCGCACACGGACTCCCCACTGCGCATGCGCAATCGGGCTCACTACTGTGCATGCGCACTCGGGCTCACTACTGTGCATGCGCACTCGAGCTCACTTCTGCGCAAGCGCACATGGGCGCACTACTGCGCAAGCGGACACGGGCCCACTACTGTGCATGCGCACTCGGGCTCACTACTGCGCATGCGCGCTCGGGCTCACTACTGCTCATGCGCACTCGGGCGCACTACTGCGCATGCGCACACGGGCTCACTACTGTGCATGCGCACTCGGGGTCACTAGTGCTCATTCGCACTTGGACTCACTACTGCTCATGGGCACTCGGCCTCACGACTGCGGATGTGCAATCGGGCTCACTAGTGCGGATGCGCTCTCCTGCTCAGACCTGCACATGCGCAATCGGGATCACTACTGCGCATGCGCACTCGGGGTCACTAGTGCTCATTCGCACTCGGACTCACTACTGCGGATGCGCAATCGGGATCACTACTGCGCATGCGCACTCGGGGTCACTACTGCTCATGGGCACTCGGCCTCACGACTGCGGATGCGCTCTCCTGCTCAGACCTGCACATGCGCAATCGGGATCACTACTGCGCATGCGCACTCGGGGTCACTACTGCTCATGCGCACTCGGACTCACTACTGCGGATGCGCGCTCGGGTCACTACTGCGCATGCGCACTCGGGGCCACTACTGCGCGTGCGCTCTCCAGCTCAGACCTGCACATGAGCAATCGGGCTCTCTACTGCGCATGCGCACACGGCCTTACTACTGCTCATGCGCACTCGGACTCACTGCTGCGGATGCGCAATCGTTCTCACTACTGCGCATGCGCGCTCGGGGTCACTAGTGCTTATGCGCACTTGGACGCACTACTGCTCATGGGCACTCGGACTCACTGCTGCGGATGCGCAATCGGGCTCACTACTGCGCAGGCGCACACGGGCACACTACTGTGCATGCGCACTCGGGCTCACTACTGCTCATGCGCGCTCGGGGTCGCTGCTGCGGATGCGCATTCGGACTCACTACTGCGGATGCGCCCTCCGGCTCAGACCTGCACATGCGCAATCGGGCTCTCTACTGCGCATGCGCACTCGGGCTCACTACTGCGCATGCGCACACGGACTCCCCACTGCGCATGCGCAATCGGGCTCACTACTGTGCATGCGCACTCGGGCTCACTACTGTGCATGCGCACTCGAGCTCACTTCTGCGCAAGCGCACATGGGCGCACTACTGCGCAAGCGGACACGGGCCCACTACTGTGCATGCGCACTCGGGCTCACTACTGCGCATGCGCACACGGGCTCACTACTGTGCATGCGCACCCGGGGTCACTACTGCTCTTGCGCACTTGGATTCACTACTGCTCATGCGCACTCGGGCTCACTACTGCGCATGCGCACACGGGCTCACTACTCTGCATGCGCACTCGGGCTCACTACTGTGCATGCCCACTCGGGGTCACTACTGCTCATGCGCACACTGGCTCACTACTGCTCATGCGCACTCGGGCCCACTACTGCGCATGCGCACACGGGCCCACTACTGTGCATGCGCACTCGGGCTCACTACTGCGCATGCGCGCACGGGCTCACTACTGTGCATGCGCACTCGGGGTCACTAGTGCTCATGCGCACACGGGCTCACTACTGCTCATGCGCACTCGGGCTCACTACTTCGCATGCGCACTCAGGGTCGCTACTACTCATGCGCACACGGACTCACTACTGCTCATGCGCACCCGGACTCACTACGGCTCATGGGCACTCGGACTCACTACTGCCGATGCGCAATCGGGCTCACTACTGCGCATGCGCACTCAGACACCCTACTGCGGATGCGCAATCGGGCTCGCTACTCCGCATGCGCGCTCGGGGTCACTACTGCTCATGCGCACTCGGACTCACTGCTGCGGATGCGCAATCGGGCTCAATACTGCTCGTGCGCACTCGGACTCACTACTGCGCATGCGCACTCGGGCTCACTAGTGTGCATGCGCACTCGGGGTCACTACTGCGCATGCGCGCTCGGGTTCACTACTGCTCATGCGCACTCGGGCGCACTACTGCGCATGCGCACACGGGCTCACTACTGTGCATGCGCACTCGGGGTCACTAGTGCTCATTCGCACTTGGACTCACTACTGCTCATGGGCACTCGGCCTCACGACTGCGGATGTGCAATCGGGCTCACTAGTGCGGAGGCGCTCTCCTGCTCAGACCTGCACATGCGCAATCGGGATCACTACTGCGCATGCGCACTCGGGGTCACTACTGCTCATGCGCACTCGGACTCACTACTGCGGATGCGCGCTCGGGTCACTACTGCGCATGCGGGGGGTGTCCCACTTGGACGTCGACCGATTGGACGCGTCCCGATTGGACGGTCCCGATTCGACGTGTTCCAATTCGAGGCGGTGCCGATTGGACGCGTTCCAATTCGAAGCGGTGCCGATTGGACGCGTTCCAATTCGACGCGGTGTCGATTGGACTCGTCCCAATTCGACGCGTTGCCGATTGGACGTTGTGCGTCTATGACGTCGTACAGTTCCAACTCCGTGCCGATTGGACGCCGTGCCGATTGGACAGGTTCCTTTTGGACTCGGAATTGTTCGGACTGCGTAAAGATTGGAACTCGCTCTGTTTTAGTTCGCGTGGCGGTAGACGCAATTCGATGTATTAAATTTCGTATATATTATGCGTTATGTGATAAAATATGTGATGGAATATATTAAATGCGGATGTGAATTAAATTTAATTGGTGGTTCTTTCGTGTTTCATGTGTTGAAATGCATAATATGTGTTTAGCAATATGTTGAATTTAAGCCTGTATATAATAGTGGTTTTTCATCGGATTTCATAATACAAATGTACGCTAATGTTCATATTGGCCAAAACCAGCGGCAGTAAATATTTGTCATTGATTGGTACGTAATTTTATCCATTGTATGTAGAAGCGATGCTTGAATGTTGCATATATCTTTTGACAGGTACAGGTTATAGTGGAGAATATCTGCAAGCTGATGATTAAGATAGTGCAAGAAGCTGCGTGTCAGTTATTGCAAGAAATATGATATCACGGAGGATATTATTGTCCAGTAATCCATATGTATAGATTAGTTTTGATTTATTAAAATTATGTAGGATTTTTATGTGTGCGAAGTAGAACTGATTTATTTTTTCTCATAAAGAAGTGTAGAATATAATAGAGAACACTCTATAAATGAATAAATGGATAAGTTAAATCAAGTGTTAAAGGATGGTCAGGTTTATCATTATTTAGCAATTTCTTTAGCGCGTTACACGTATAAGTTATATAGCTGTGAACTCAAGCATGTTTCGTCTTTCTGTTCATTCTGATGGTCCAATATGGTCAAAGTCATGCCAATAAGAGTAAATGGAAGGATGCATTATTTATTTCATGAAAGAAATATTATCGGTAAAATTGTACCTAATTTTTGACAGGTATAAGCTATAGCGAATCTTGAAAGTACTTATTAAGGTAAAACAATCGAAATCAACCTCGTTATTCCATGAAATAAAATGAAAGTGTTGTTAAGTACAATATATCAACATACAATAATATGACCTTTTGTTCTATCCATTTATTTTTAGCATTTGTTCAGACCTTGATGTGGAAATTGCAAAAGAAGTTATAGAGGAAAAAAAGTTGAATACATACAATAAAGAAATCAACCAATGTAGAGACAGAATGTATAATTTTTAATGAAATATTTGAACAAATAACTCAGGTATTCTCTGAAAGCGCAAATGCATTTACTTTTTGTCGAGGTACATCAGGAAATATGTTTAAGGTAAAAGAAATATTAAACTTTATTTTTCTCAATATATCCTTTATTTTATAATTAATGCTGTGGAATACATTGTATCAATATATAATATTATTTCTTTTCTTTATTTCCAGCACATGTTCCAGCACCGATGAAGAAATTATAACAAAGAAGTTGGGAGTATTATAAAATTAAATAAATTTGTCGTGCATCAATCATAGACTTCAAAAACAATATAACCCTAACATACTTTAAGTAAATAAATTGATACAGAGAAATAAGATACTTTGTAATTTCCTGTTCCAAGTTCCTTGGCATACACTTAATGTTATGGTTCCCGTCGTCTTTCTCTATCTGTAAACAAAGACTTTTATCGACTAAAATATCATAAGTAAAAAAAAATTGTTGAAACAACTGCGTGATTATTTCACTATTCACTTTCATCTATTTCGTATCACTTGTACTGCGTTTACACTTACAATCATCTCATCCTAGTACAACAGTCCCATTAGAATATTCCACTTTTAAGACGAATAAGACAAAAAGGGCAGAAAAATCAATAATTGACTCTACTGATCCATGCATTTTCATGTTTAATATCTCTTATATGTAAACGCAAATACTTTTCAATTTTTTAACGAAAGAAAGTGCTTATCATGACAGATAAATTATTATATTAACTTACATTATATGAAAACACAATAATTAGAGTCTACTATTATTTCATGCATGCTTAGTACTGCTCAATCGGTTAATTCTAAATGGTATTATTATAGTGATAGTATTGTGATCATCGATAAAGGTATGACATACCATCATACCTGGAGGATCACAACACAATCTCAACCTGTCATGTTTATCTTCCATAGAAAATTTGTACCTCTATATCCACTGATGCTCTCAGTTTCTTCTTCTCGTTCTCCATTGACCATGAAATTCAGCATAATAAGTGTCGCTTGCTACAAAATAGTTTATTATTTATATTAGTATATTGGATACTGCTTACATTTAAGAATACTCAAAATTGTGTACAGGAATGAAAGACGCTTATTCCCTGGCGGTAGTTGTAGAAGTGATATACAGCAGGTTATTGTGTTACTCCAGCTGTCAAATTCGGAGCACCATAACCCCTATTACATATGTTTCCAATTACGGCTCCTGAAATGGAAATAGGTTAAAAATGATGCAATTAGTTAAATGAGGGATATTAAAAATCATAATATAAAATCATGGTTCGACACACGTACACCGATTGTTTAAAAACAATAACAGAAAAATCTCACCTTAATGTGAGTTTAGCAACTTAGAATATCGGCAGTAGGCAGTTATTCAGTCGATAATCCTTCTTTGCAGATGGCGAATATACCCGCCATTAATATTGTTTATTTCTTACAGGAACAAATATCGGTATTGTTGGCACCTAATGACGACGATGACGTCGGTAACTCCATTTATGGTTTTCCACCTAAATCGGCAGTAGAAAGAATTAATCAACAATAGGTAAGGTAGGACAACAAGGGCTGCGATATATCGACGTATGATATGCAGGGACAAAATTGTCGTATTTACATACCATTTCAATTTTATTTCGTTTTATTAAATTAATAACATATTGCCTACGTTCCCACTTATTTATTTATTATATTATGTACTTAATATACAGATTTACGATAAACAATAACATACAATTAATTTATACTAATATAATAAAGCAGAGAAGTTTGTTTAAACGAGTTAAATTTCAGTCGGATATGAAAAAATATTTTTCTGTAGATAATCTGTTTATCGAGGAATACTGTAGGCTATATAACATGTCGCAACATTCATTGAAAATATAAATTCTTCCACTAGAAGTATTTATAGCATAATAAATGGATTTTCATTATTTCATATTCTATAGAATTATACTAGGTTGAAGGAATTGTTCTTATAATACAAGTATTTGGGTATTATGATCTTATTGGAATTCAAAGTTACTTTCATATATTATATTTATATTACATTATACTATTTTTCACATATTGCACATTGTTATAATTTTAAATTATATTATATTCAATTACACATATTGTATATTTAAATATTCCCATAACAGAGTGTATTTTTCACTATATACTATACCGCGTATTTACCTTATACCTTGGTCACGCACAACATTGTTTATTGAGTTTTTTTCTTGGAAGCTCTACAGTCATGCCTGCTAGAATACTCATAACACCTACAAGTGACTTTAAAGCTGGAATTATACAAAGAAAGGGGTTTGTTAGAGTAAATTAGTCGTTAAATAAGGGGAGAAAGCACAATTTTAGGTTAAACAAGGATCTGACATATCATCATAGTTTTCAAGAACAGACAATCAATTACCTTAATTCATTTTCTTCAGTAACGGATGGTAATTAGGATAAAATGCCTTGACAAGACATTGCAGCAACGGTTCATATTAAAATGATCCTTGTTTCTCTCAAGATCAAGGCCTCCATTGACAGCTACGTACAGAGGAACAGACTGGCATTGGAGATTGTTCACAGAAGTAGTCTCTATTTGGCAATTCCAGCAGTGTACAAAGCCTTGGCTATCTTGATTACGGTGTTGTTCTTCATCTCTCTGTTGATTATTGGTGCATAGGATCAATGTATCGCTTTATATGCTGACATATTATGTATCTATACTGCTTGTGCGCATTAACATATTACTTACCTTACATGAAAGAATACTGGTTAAACACGGCTTGAGGCAGTTGTTTCACGTAACAGGAGTCACTCTTTATTTATAAATAACCAGCAGTGCGAAATTCGTCAACATGGTACGATATAATATACAACGCGATTTCACTTAATACTCTGAAAACACATCGAAATAATGAAAATACTTTTCACTCTCTCTCTTTATTGATAGGTTTATCTATTCATTTATACGGAACAGGATCCGTGAAAAAGATCCGATGCACTATAACCTACAATGCGAAATACAAAATACAGTTAAATACGGATCACATCATAAATTGAGACACACCGACTAACTACGCGCACCTTAACTCACTTCTAATTAATACACACGGAAATAACACCGAATTCGCAGAACTATTGCTAACAACACATAATATCATCTTACAATTTTTACGATGTTTACCGGACGCGTGTCCGCATGGCGGCACAACGTCGTCGTGCGTAAGGGTGCGTCCACACGTGAAGGATGATTTTCGCTTAAAGCCTTATCCCGGTATCATATGTTTACGAATAAACTGTTAAATGAATGGTTCTTTTTACAATAAAAATAAACACACTAATGAACTCTTAAATACTTTGTGAACAAGAATAATAGAAGTTTATTTAATTATAACTTAAGATTATTATTATAAACATCGTTGACGCGCAACACAACAAAACGCCTCGTCAACGTGACCGTATGACGTATTTGCAAATCCGAAATTCATTTGTTTTTTGGAAACGCGTCCGATCTTGCAGGGCTGCACACACACACGCACAAAACACACACACACGCACACACACTCCTGCGTACTACACAAAATTACGTATATATCAATATAAACAATTAAACAAACAATATTAAGCGAGTAATTAATTAGTTGATTATGTGTTCGTTTATTATCGGCACAGCTAATTATGCGTGGACAAGAAGGATGGCATAAAACATCCATAGAAGAAACTAAAAAGTTAGTAAATTCGATGTATAAATGTTTGCGAAATGTGACAAAAAATAAAAATGAACTGTGTGACAAAATTGTAATTTAATTTTTCGTACCGTGTAATATACATATACAGGGTGTTACCTGTAACGCTACTCACGATTTTTCTCCCACTTGCAGCCACCTTACGAGAAAATGTTTAGGACAATATTTGCAGGGTGTGAAGTGCACAATAGATATTAGTAAAGCAAATTTTTAAAACAGTTTGTTCTCTTGGCAAAGTCAAGGTCACCTTGGGTTTTTTTAAATAGGAACATACATTTTTTTTTTATTCATAGCTTTAGAGGACATCGAGACGAATTCAAAACATATATTACATGATATTTTCACTAACATATTACTCGATTTACAGAAGTGGAAATGTGAAGTAAAAGACCGGAATATTACACGATGGAAGACGGCATACATTTTGAACATGTAATTAAAGTGTATTTTTCTTACATTCTAGTCGCGCGTTTACATTCAGTAATCTCTTTGAAACCAAATAATGGTTACACTACCAAAGGCAAAAGCTAAGTACTTAATATTTCCACTTCTGTAAATCGACTAATATTTTAATAAAAATATCATGTAATATATGT
Organism: Megachile leachella; assembly: GCA_963576845.1. Classification (NCBI taxonomy): domain Eukaryota; kingdom Metazoa; phylum Arthropoda; class Insecta; order Hymenoptera; family Megachilidae; genus Megachile; species Megachile leachella. The sequence goes on along the minus strand of CAUYWW010000227.1, from coordinate 363,006 downwards.
TTTGAATTCGTCTCGATGTCCTCTAAAGCTATGAATAAAAAAAAATGTATGTTCCTATTTAAAAAAACCCAAGGTGACCTTGACTTTGCCAAGAGAACAAACTGTTTTAAAAATTTGCTTTACTAATATCTATTGTGCACTTCACACCCTGCAAATATTGTCCTAAACATTTTTTCGTAAGGTGGCTGCAAGTGGGAGAAAAATCGTGAGTAGCGTTACAGGTAACACCCTGTATAAGAAAATTTTTGTATGCAAACCTTCTTGGTATGAATCTTTGTCACGGTATGCTGTTAACTTCTGTATATAAAAATTTAAGTTGTATTTTAACATAAGCAAAAATAAAGTTCATACTTCGTATTTCATTATAAATAAACTGCTATTTCTTTACTTTCATATATTTTTCGTACTCTTTGAAATTGCGCGTGTTGGTACGCAAACATTTTTTTCTCGCTGTACATATGTTTTCCAAAACAATTTGCGGGCTCATGTTACTACTGTGAATTTCTTTTCTAGAATAAGGTTTCTGGCATTCCTCATCTACAAAAAATGAAAATGTAAAAAAATGCAATCGTCGTTTAAATTAATTATCTTATGTAATATCATACAAACATAAATAAGTTATAATTAATAAACATTATATAGTTACCCTTTATATCTGCAGTTATTCCGTGCATGTTTTGGGTAGATACATTATTTTCAGGCAATATTATGCCACTGCAGTCTGTAACACAATATAGATAAAAATGATGACATTAAATAGAAAAGACATAAATGATGAATTTAAAAGAAAATAAACATAGTACATGTACCATCTGTATTAAAAGGGGATGTAGTTTGTGTTTCTTCGTTTTTGTAAGACTTGTTTACAGATGCTGTGAATTCCTCTTTTGAAAAAAACAGAAGGTAAACAAAAAAAAGAATAATGAAGAATATACATATTATTTTTTTTGCAAAGGAAATACCTGCGAAGAATGTTATTTCTGGAAGAAGTTCATTATGTTCATCACTGGACACAGTGCATATATTTTCTAAAAAGTAAAAGTACACAAAAATAAGTATAGCGAAGAAAATATATTTGCAGTCTGACGCAGGAAGTGTAAGTGTTATATTTTTGCAATAATGAATTAAAACTGATATTGAATTTGTGAAGAATTATATATCCTATATAAAAAGTGACAATTTGAGAGCCTATCTAGAAATGATTGTAACAGTATTTGTATATGCAAATCTCAAAATTTGTCATAAACTAAATTTGTTTAATAAACCTACTTTTTTGGAAGAAAAAAGAAAGAAACAAACAAATAGCATAACTTTTAGTTGTCTCCTTATGCATTAAAAAAATTTTAAAAAGCAGAGACTTCTGTATCAGAACTTATACTTCCTTCACCAGAACAAAGATATATATGGTTTGCGTTGAAAAGAAAATACCTGTAAAGAATGTTTTTGAAACAGGTTCTTCGCATTCACCATTTTTATTAGAGTCTGTAAAGTAACATGTAAACTGTAGTAAATTTTTTTCAGAATAAAGTACAGTGTTACATACCATTTCATAGCAGTTACTTAACACTAGAGCTATCAACGTTTTATGTATATTTACTTTCAAGTTGAAAATAAAGTAAAAAAGTAGGTAAATAAAGAATGAAACATATACCAGCATATGTAGTACATATTCGTTCCGATAAAAATGAACAGACATTTTGATAAAAACATTTTAATAAATTTTGTGATATAATTAAGGAACTGTTAAACCAGTCATTTTGATTGCTTAAATAGTTCTGGTGTTAACGAACGAATGCATGAATATAATATATATGAATTCAACGCATACCTGTTAACATTAAATTACTTTCATATTGTTCTTGTTTATGGTCTTTACTAAATAAACGTAAAAATTGATCTAATGGCAGTATTCCAGACATTAAATTATCTTGTGCCGTTCTTATTTTGTTATTCTTTGCCATATTTGTGCGTCTTCGTATACTCCTTATTTTTTCATTATTCAATAATCTTTTATAATTTGTTTCTTGATCCGCAATTAGTTTTGTTAAATTATCTGTAATCAAAAATAAAGAACCACGTAAGGTTCATGCAGCTAAAATGATTAGAAATAGACATCGACATACATTTATTTTGCAATACAGAATCTAACGAGTTTCCAGATCTATCATTACAACAGAATCATTTCAATTATTAAATCGGTTAAATGTATTAGAAGCTGATTTATCTAATGCTTATTCCATACATTGATTTCTGCTACATTTTTGTTTAGATACGATGTTATATAATAAGATTATTAAATTTAAATTAGTTGGTAGTACAAAAATTTACAAGGATATACGTAGACCGATGATCCAACTTTGTGTGTTGCTTTGTATCGTATCGTTGCTTGTGTATCGCACACAATACACGTGCATGCACGCCGCTGTGAAACGTTATAACTTTATTTTCATCGTCACGTTCTTTAACGTATCAATCGGTATAGAAATTTCGACAAGTAAATATTACGTATTCGTAACAAAATCAGTAGTTTCACAATCAGTTGCTTACTCGCGCCAATGCTACAATTACGATGATCAACATTTACTTGGGTGGCGTTGCTTATAAATCTATACCATATGACCGATATTAAGAGGCACCGCCGGCAGAAAACGCTAAACACCTACTCTATGTACATACGTATTTGGAGCAGACGGAAATATTTGTTTAAAACTTTGAGTAGAATATTACCAATCTAACCAACACACAAAAGATTAGTTATCGTTAAAATTAAATTACGATTGTAAATTTACAGATTAAAACATGCAAAAGTGACAGATGTATGTTCATCAAATAAAGTGAAAAATGTACGTTTTCATTATCCATAACGTACTTTCATGTGCAATTATGATAGAAAAGACTCGAGAAACCAAGCTTTTTCATCGCAGTATAATATTTTAGAAACGAAGAAATTTTATTTTTCCAATAAAACTTGCTTTTCCACATATTTAATATATAATTAACTTACTTTCAATCTTGCATTGTGTATTCATTCTATTGGATATAGTAAACATTAATTAACAAGATAAATGATAATAATATGTATACCTATGAATAACCAGAAATTTGGATGAACAATCTTTAATTTCCTGATTACAGCACTGTGAAAAGATTCTACCAAGTTGTTAGTCCTCACTGCAGAGCCATATACACTGACTTTTGAGGCAATAGGTAGCCATACTTTCTGTAGATACTCCATAAACTGAAGCACATTTGGGAAGGTGGCAGCGGACCGATCAGCGACTAACTGTATTTCATTCAATGCTTGTGGAAACATATCGGCCGGAGCTAGGGGCATAGTCATCGCCATTGAAAGTATCTCGTCTTGCGCTCCTTCTAATCCTAACTTTCTCCACTTTCTTAATAGAGCCTAAAAAATAGTAAGAAAAGGACCATTCAACTCTTCGCTGAACACTTTAACGAGGTAAGTTATGCAAAAAAAAAAACACTTGGCCAACGTTAACTATTATACTGTACCTGATTAAAATGGAACCAGCAGCCATGTATGACGACTGCAGGGAATTGTACTCGTATCCCTTCCATTGCAGCTTTTTCATAGTCACACATTACAGTTTTTAAATTGTGTTGTAATCCTGGAGCAAGAGATACTATTTTTCTCCATATGGCTTTATACATGGATAACGTTCGACACTCGCATAAAGCAAATATTGTAGCTATTCCCTGTAAATTGATATTAGTTTTTACTGTGTGATAGTATGAGATGATAACTTTAACAAAAACTATTAATAGTGGTATACCGTGTCGTTATAGCGTATATGTACAGTATACAACTGTTGAAAAACAGGAATTTGTGGCACAACCTGTCAACAGAGATCAGAAATGATAAAAATTAAACAATTTTCTTTACCTGAAAAATATTAACATTATAAGTTGTTTGCCTTATATGTACTTACAGAAAAGGTACCATCCATGTAAATTTCTTTGGCACTTTCTAATGCACTTAGTAGTGCGGTGTTTGAAAAAATCAGAGCATACTTATTTTCGTTCGATATTGCACATCCTTGATAAATGTGTTTTAACGTATCGTAATTTTCAAACATTTCATGCGCACTTTGTACAGTTGTAGGTAGTGGTGGTCGAGATTTCGCCTTTTCCCTCGACATGATAGATTTCATATTATTGTATGAAATATGTGCTGCTGCGTCAGGGTTTGTACGACAGATGTTGTCAAAAATTTCCTTATTATTTATACAAGGATTTTCTTTGCATTCTTTTAACATTATCGACTTTAATTTTAATATTTCAGCACATTGTGGATTATTAGGGTGAGTGTGTGGTTTTTGGATAAAAAATTGTTCACCTTCTTGAACCACTGTTCCTGTACACTGCTGAGTCTGACGACTAGAGCAGCGATAAATTTTAGGGTTTTTAGAATCTTTATTATAAGAATACCCTTCGTAAATGCATACAAAACTATTTTTTCGCTTGCCTCTTAAAATCTCCATTTTATTTTATACCTTATGTCTGTGAAGGAAATGTCACAATCATTAATAATATAAAATAAACAAAATGATAGAAAGAAATATTGAAAAAATATTACACCAGTGATTGCATCATTAACAAATAAAAAATAATTGTTGAAGCCTACTTTTACAAATGAGCCGTTCAGTGCACACATTGATTAACTCCAATTTTTGAAAAATCTTAAATTATTATAAATAGAAGAAGTTATGACTATACCAAATGCTTTAACACTTAAATTTAAGATGTTTCAAAAAATGGAGTTAATCGAAATCGATTTACTCCAAGAAATGGAGTTAATCGAAATCGATTTACTCCAAAAAATGGAGTTAATCAAAATCGATTTACTCCAAAAAATGGAGTAAATCTGAACGGCTCAAATTTTGAAGTTCGTGTATTCGAAAACATTGAATGACAATGGTATCTTGAAGTCGAAGTAATCGTAAGTACTTACATAAATATAAATAATAAAAATAAATTTTCTGTTATAAAATCAGACACGAAGTGACCCGTCCAGGGGAATAAACAAGGCAACCACTTAAATATTGTTAGTGTTTTATTACTACTCCCAATTTTTTCGCATGCGTTTGTTCAGTTTCAACACGCGACGCCGATAGTATAATTGTAAGTTAATCTTGATAAAGTACGATTTTATTTATTTTCTGTGACAAATTAATAATTTTAAATATAGAATTTCATATTTAATATTCTACCAACGAGTGAATCCAATATCTACACGTATATAAAATGGAAATTTTTAATGGGAAGAGAAAAAATACATTCATATATGTTTATGAAGGATATTCTTATAACGCAGATACTAAGAATCCCAACATTTATCGCTGTTGTGCGCGCCAAACCCACAAGTGTACAGCTACACTCCTTCAAAGAAATGAACAATTTTTTATCCAAAAACCACACACTCACCCTAATAATCCACAATGTGCTGAAATATTAAAATTAAAGTCGATAATGTTAAAAGAATGCAAAGAAAATCCTTGTATAAATAATAAGGACATTTTTGATAATATTTGCCGTCTAAACCCTGACGCAGCAGCACATATTTCATACAATAGTATGAAATCTATCATGTCGAGGGAAAAGGCGAAATCTCGACCACCACTACCTACAACTGTACAAAGTGCGCATGAAATGTTTGAAAATTACGATACGTTAAAACACATTTATCAAGGATGTACAATATCGAACGAAAATAAGTATGCTCTGATTTTTTCACACACCGCACTACTAAGTGCATTAGAAAGTGCCAAAGAAATTTACATGGATGGTACCTTTTCTGTAAGTACATATAAGGCAAACAACTTATAATGTTAATATTTTTCAGGTAGAGAAAATTGTTTAATTTTTATCATTTCTGATCTCTGTTGACAGGTTGTGCCACAAATTCCTGTTTTTCAACAGTTGTATACTGTACATATACGCTATAACGACACGGTATACCACTATTAATAGTTTTTGTTAAAGTTATCATCTCATACTATCACACAGTAAAAACTAATATCAATTTACAGGGAATAGCTACAATATTTGCTTTATGCGAGTGTCGAACGTTATCCATGTATAAAGCCATATGGAGAAAAATAGTATCTCTTGCTCCAGGATTACAACACAATTTAAAAACTGTAATGTGTGACTATGAAAAAGCTGCAATGGAAGGGATACGAGTACAATTCCCTGCAGTCATCATACATGGCTGCTGGTTCCATTTTAATCAGGTACAGTATAATAGTTAACGTTGCCCAAGTGTTTTTTTTGTGCATAACTTACCTCGTTAAAGTGCTCAGCGAAGAGTTGAATGGTCCTTTTCTTACTATTTTTTAGGCTCTATTAAGAAAGTGGAGAAAGTTAGGATTACCATATACAGAAAAAAAGGTTCTCTCAATGGCGATGACTATGCCCCTAGCTCCGGCCGATATGTTTCCACAAGCATTGAATGAAATACAGTTAGTCGCTGATCGGTCCGCTGCCACCTTCCCAAATGTGCTTCAATTTATGGTGTATCTACGCAGTGTGTGGTTGCCAATTGCTTCAAAGGTCAGCGTATATGGCTCTGCAGTGAGGACTAACAATATTGTTGAATCCTTCCATAATACTCTATCGCAACGATTCCAAACAACGCGACCAAATTTATGGATTTTCTTAGGCTGGTTTTTCACGCTTTTGTCATTTGTATAATTGTTTTTATTTTTGCTTGTGTATTAACATTTTTCTAAAATTGTTTTACAGATAATTTATCAAAACTAATTAAAGATGAAATTATTAATTACGAACGTTTGATAAAAAATTTAAAAATTACTCGAATTCGTACTCGAGTGAATAGAGAGAAGAATGCCAAAATTAAATTGGCACAAGAGAATTTAGTCTCTGGGATTTTATCGCTGGAACAATTTTTAAACATGTTCGATAGAGACTATGAGCAACAGCGATATATGGACAATTTCTTACCAAGAGGTATGTGTTTTCATATTTCAATGATGCAGCATACAACTTTCACTTCCAGTAATATTTTTTTAATTTGTTTTTAGACTGCGATGAAAATAATGCAATCGATGAAACGTTTAGTACAGGTAATAATTCTGTCCCAAAACTAACACGAACACTGTTCTTAAATTTTCGTTCAATTTTTACGAATTTCAGTGATTTATTAATCATTTTCAGAGAATAGATTGTCTCCTTACATCCAAAATAACGAAGACCCTGTTCAAATAGAGAGCACATTGGTCAATGATATCGATAACGATGGTTCGTCTTTCTAATTATTCTAGTCATTAATTATATTTACTATTCGACGCAACACTTACCATATCCACTATCTTTTATAGATGATGTTCTAACAATATCGTTCGATAGTATTAATACATGTACAGAAAGCGAAGGAATATGTACATATAATTCTGTAGAAGGTACGTTATGTCGTACATATTAATTTTTCCTTTCTTCTTGCTTCGAGCGAATTAAGAGTAAAATACTAGAAAAATTTTAAATTATATTAAGTTGTTCGTACTGTTGCTTGGTCAACGATTAATAATAATTTATGCATATCATATTTTTTAGGAACTGACCTTTTTATAATACATGAAAGTGAGTCTCCTCCACGCTTACAAAATGGTGCCAAAGAACAAACAATGGAAGGTAAAGTTCTGATTATCGGTCTATCTTATTAATATTTTTATTATGAGTATTACAAAGTTACTAAATTTTATTAGGGCCTTATTCGATGTGTACTTATACGTTTTAGGTGATGCTCCAACTTCCATTGACAAAACCACCACTATTTGCACAAAGGATTTAGAAAAATTACGTATAAGTGAAGATAATACGATAGAAGGTATAAAATACGATAAGAGGGTAATACGATAAAACATTTTCAGACAATATTTACATTTTTTGATACTAATTTATTAATTAAAATTGTTTTTTAGATACCAATGTTTGTGCAAGTGGTAGTCAAATTAATGAACAGAATTTAATAGAAGGTATATTTTTTAACCTATTTTTACTATTATCATACATACCACAAAATATCATTTTGTTTTGTTGTCTATCAGTTTAAAATTAAATTTCACAAATGTACATTATAATAAGTATATTTTGCAGCCGCTTAATTTCAATTTATTCTTTTTGTATGTTATTAATTAGGAGAAAAGTCTGTACAAAAGATTTGCTGCTGTAAGGCTGGCGTCTCCACGATAGTCCTACCATGTGGTCATATTTATGTTTTGGTAAACAATAATAAATAAATCATCCTATCCAAATGAAAGCATTCTTTTCACCTAGTGCATTCATTGTATAATAATATTCTTATGATAATTATCTCTCTAGTTAACAAATTAACTTTGAATTCCAATAAGATCATAAATATATACATACCTATACTATAATCTACATACCTATTGTTGATTAATTCTTTCTACTGCCGATTTAGGTGGAAAACCATAAATGGTATTACCATTTTTATTTTCTGTCACATTTCGCAAACAATTATAGATCGAATTTACTAACTTTTTAGTTCCTTCTATGGATATTTTATCCCATCCTTCTTGTCCACGCATAATTAGCTGTACCGATAATAAACGAACATATAATCAACTAATTAATTACTCGCTTAATATTGTTTGTTGAATTGTTTATATTGATATATACGTAATTTTGTGTAGTACGCGGAAGTGTGTGTGTGTGTGTTTTGTGCGCGTGTGTGTGTGTGTGTTTTGTGCGTGTGTGTGTGCAGCGCTGCAAGATCGGACGCGTTTGCAAAAAACAAATGAATTTCGGATTTGTAAATACGTCATACGGTCACGTTGACGAGGCGCTTTGCTGTGGTGTGTTGCTATTTCTCTTCGTTGATTTAGGGAATTTCTTTGTCGGCGAGGTCCAATTTCTCAAGATTAACGCTTTGGGCGTTTGATTTAACTATTATAATTTAAATAAACATGAAAAGAAAAATAAATAAATGAACTAACTAATATTTTCAATGAATTTAATAAACTGTACAACTAATTTAACTTTGAACTTTTAATAAACTTTACAAAAATTAACTTTCAAACTAATTTTAATAAAACTAAGTTAATAAGACAAATTTTAATATTTTACTCTGCTGGATAAGATACGTGCGCTATTTCTTAATTCTGAGAATTGAATGAATAACAGATTTACAAATTGGAAGTCAAGAATATTTATACATTTGTTTATAATTTCTTTGATTTCACCCAATAAAATTAATATTTTAAATTTAACAGTTATTGATTGGCTATCACTTCCTTTTTCACTTATTAAATAGGAGCTCTTACAAATTGTCTATGATTTTGATTATAATTTATAAAATATACCCTGTGTTCCATTTACAAACTAAATTTTGCGCGTTTACAATCTATACATTTAACCGCTAGGCGGAGCCACTTAAACATTGAGTTTCGCCTCTTTTAAATTTATTCAGAATTAAGTCAGCAACAAATGGCAGCACACAACAGGTGCGCGTCAACGATGTTTATAATAATAATCTTAAGTTATAATTAAATAAACTTCTATTATTCTTGTTCACAAAGTATTTAAGAGTTCATTAGTGTGTTTATTTTTATTGTAAAAAGAACCATTCATTTAACAGTTTATTCGTAAACATATGATACCGGGATAAGGCTTTAAGCGAAAATCATCCTTCACGTGTGGACGCACCCTTACGCACGACGACGTTGTGCCGCCATGCGGACACGCGTCCGGTAAACATCGTAAAAATTGTAAGATGATATTATGTGTTGTTAGCAATAGTTCTGCGAATTCGGTGTTATTTCCGTGTGTATTAATTAGAAGTGAGTTAAGGTGCGCGTAGTTAGTCGGTGTGTCTCAATTTATGATGTGATCCGTATTTAACTGTATTTTGTATTTCGCATTGTAGGTTATAGTGCATCGGATCTTTTTCACGGATCCTGTTCCGTATAAATGAATAGATAAACCTATCAATAAAGAGAGAGAGTGAAAAGTATTTTCATTATTTCGATGTGTTTTCAGAGTATTAAGTGAAATCGCGTTGTATATTATATCGTACCATGTTGACGAATTTCGCACTGCTGGTTATTTATAAATAAAGAGTGACTCCTGTTACGTGAAACAACTGCCTCAAGCCGTGTTTAACCAGTATTCTTTCATGTAAGGTAAGTAATATGTTAATGCGCACAAGCAGTATAGATACATAATATGTCAGCATATAAAGCGATACATTGATCCTATGCACCAATAATCAACAGAGAGATGAAGAACAACACCGTAATCAAGATAGCCAAGGCTTTGTACACTGCTGGAATTGCCAAATAGAGACTACTTCTGTGAACAATCTCCAATGCCAGTCTGTTCCTCTGTACGTAGCTGTCAATGGAGGCCTTGATCTTGAGAGAAACAAGGATCATTTTAATATGAACCGTTGCTGCAATGTCTTGTCAAGGCATTTTATCCTAATTACCATCCGTTACTGAAGAAAATGAATTAAGGTAATTGATTGTCTGTTCTTGAAAACTATGATGATATGTCAGATCCTTGTTTAACCTAAAATTGTGCTTTCTCCCCTTATTTAACGACTAATTTACTCTAACAAACCCCTTTCTTTGTATAATTCCAGCTTTAAAGTCACTTGTAGGTGTTATGAGTATTCTAGCAGGCATGACTGTAGAGCTTCCAAGAAAAAAACTCAATAAACAATGTTGTGCGTGACCAAGGTATAAGGTAAATACGCGGTATAGTATATAGTGAAAAATACACTCTGTTATGGGAATATTTAAATATACAATATGTGTAATTGAATATAATATAATTTAAAATTATAACAATGTGCAATATGTGAAAAATAGTATAATGTAATATAAATATAATATATGAAAGTAACTTTGAATTCCAATAAGATCATAATACCCAAATACTTGTATTATAAGAACAATTCCTTCAACCTAGTATAATTCTATAGAATATGAAATAATGAAAATCCATTTATTATGCTATAAATACTTCTAGTGGAAGAATTTATATTTTCAATGAATGTTGCGACATGTTATATAGCCTACAGTATTCCTCGATAAACAGATTATCTACAGAAAAATATTTTTTCATATCCGACTGAAATTTAACTCGTTTAAACAAACTTCTCTGCTTTATTATATTAGTATAAATTAATTGTATGTTATTGTTTATCGTAAATCTGTATATTAAGTACATAATATAATAAATAAATAAGTGGGAACGTAGGCAATATGTTATTAATTTAATAAAACGAAATAAAATTGAAATGGTATGTAAATACGACAATTTTGTCCCTGCATATCATACGTCGATATATCGCAGCCCTTGTTGTCCTACCTTACCTATTGTTGATTAATTCTTTCTACTGCCGATTTAGGTGGAAAACCATAAATGGAGTTACCGACGTCATCGTCGTCATTAGGTGCCAACAATACCGATATTTGTTCCTGTAAGAAATAAACAATATTAATGGCGGGTATATTCGCCATCTGCAAAGAAGGATTATCGACTGAATAACTGCCTACTGCCGATATTCTAAGTTGCTAAACTCACATTAAGGTGAGATTTTTCTGTTATTGTTTTTAAACAATCGGTGTACGTGTGTCGAACCATGATTTTATATTATGATTTTTAATATCCCTCATTTAACTAATTGCATCATTTTTAACCTATTTCCATTTCAGGAGCCGTAATTGGAAACATATGTAATAGGGGTTATGGTGCTCCGAATTTGACAGCTGGAGTAACACAATAACCTGCTGTATATCACTTCTACAACTACCGCCAGGGAATAAGCGTCTTTCATTCCTGTACACAATTTTGAGTATTCTTAAATGTAAGCAGTATCCAATATACTAATATAAATAATAAACTATTTTGTAGCAAGCGACACTTATTATGCTGAATTTCATGGTCAATGGAGAACGAGAAGAAGAAACTGAGAGCATCAGTGGATATAGAGGTACAAATTTTCTATGGAAGATAAACATGACAGGTTGAGATTGTGTTGTGATCCTCCAGGTATGATGGTATGTCATACCTTTATCGATGATCACAATACTATCACTATAATAATACCATTTAGAATTAACCGATTGAGCAGTACTAAGCATGCATGAAATAATAGTAGACTCTAATTATTGTGTTTTCATATAATGTAAGTTAATATAATAATTTATCTGTCATGATAAGCACTTTCTTTCGTTAAAAAATTGAAAAGTATTTGCGTTTACATATAAGAGATATTAAACATGAAAATGCATGGATCAGTAGAGTCAATTATTGATTTTTCTGCCCTTTTTGTCTTATTCGTCTTAAAAGTGGAATATTCTAATGGGACTGTTGTACTAGGATGAGATGATTGTAAGTGTAAACGCAGTACAAGTGATACGAAATAGATGAAAGTGAATAGTGAAATAATCACGCAGTTGTTTCAACAATTTTTTTTTACTTATGATATTTTAGTCGATAAAAGTCTTTGTTTACAGATAGAGAAAGACGACGGGAACCATAACATTAAGTGTATGCCAAGGAACTTGGAACAGGAAATTACAAAGTATCTTATTTCTCTGTATCAATTTATTTACTTAAAGTATGTTAGGGTTATATTGTTTTTGAAGTCTATGATTGATGCACGACAAATTTATTTAATTTTATAATACTCCCAACTTCTTTGTTATAATTTCTTCATCGGTGCTGGAACATGTGCTGGAAATAAAGAAAAGAAATAATATTATATATTGATACAATGTATTCCACAGCATTAATTATAAAATAAAGGATATATTGAGAAAAATAAAGTTTAATATTTCTTTTACCTTAAACATATTTCCTGATGTACCTCGACAAAAAGTAAATGCATTTGCGCTTTCAGAGAATACCTGAGTTATTTGTTCAAATATTTCATTAAAAATTATACATTCTGTCTCTACATTGGTTGATTTCTTTATTGTATGTATTCAACTTTTTTTCCTCTATAACTTCTTTTGCAATTTCCACATCAAGGTCTGAACAAATGCTAAAAATAAATGGATAGAACAAAAGGTCATATTATTGTATGTTGATATATTGTACTTAACAACACTTTCATTTTATTTCATGGAATAACGAGGTTGATTTCGATTGTTTTACCTTAATAAGTACTTTCAAGATTCGCTATAGCTTATACCTGTCAAAAATTAGGTACAATTTTACCGATAATATTTCTTTCATGAAATAAATAATGCATCCTTCCATTTACTCTTATTGGCATGACTTTGACCATATTGGACCATCAGAATGAACAGAAAGACGAAACATGCTTGAGTTCACAGCTATATAACTTATACGTGTAACGCGCTAAAGAAATTGCTAAATAATGATAAACCTGACCATCCTTTAACACTTGATTTAACTTATCCATTTATTCATTTATAGAGTGTTCTCTATTATATTCTACACTTCTTTATGAGAAAAAATAAATCAGTTCTACTTCGCACACATAAAAATCCTACATAATTTTAATAAATCAAAACTAATCTATACATATGGATTACTGGACAATAATATCCTCCGTGATATCATATTTCTTGCAATAACTGACACGCAGCTTCTTGCACTATCTTAATCATCAGCTTGCAGATATTCTCCACTATAACCTGTACCTGTCAAAAGATATATGCAACATTCAAGCATCGCTTCTACATACAATGGATAAAATTACGTACCAATCAATGACAAATATTTACTGCCGCTGGTTTTGGCCAATATGAACATTAGCGTACATTTGTATTATGAAATCCGATGAAAAACCACTATTATATACAGGCTTAAATTCAACATATTGCTAAACACATATTATGCATTTCAACACATGAAACACGAAAGAACCACCAATTAAATTTAATTCACATCCGCATTTAATATATTCCATCACATATTTTATCACATAACGCATAATATATACGAAATTTAATACATCGAATTGCGTCTACCGCCACGCGAACTAAAACAGAGCGAGTTCCAATCTTTACGCAGTCCGAACAATTCCGAGTCCAAAAGGAACCTGTCCAATCGGCACGACGTCCAATCGGCACGGAGTTGGAACTGTACGACGTCATAGACGCACAACGTCCAATCGGCAACGCGTCGAATTGGGACGAGTCCAATCGACACCGCGTCGAATTGGAACGCGTCCAATCGGCACCGCTTCGAATTGGAACGCGTCCAATCGGCACCGCCTCGAATTGGAACACGTCGAATCGGGACCGTCCAATCGGGACGCGTCCAATCGGTCGACGTCCAAGTGGGCATCACTCCGCATGCGCACTCGGGGTCACTACTGCGCGTGCGCACTCCGGCTCAGACCTGCACATGCGCACTCGAGCTCACTACTACGCATGCGCACACGGGCTCACTACTGCGCAAGCGCGAACGGGGTCACTACTGCTCATGCGCACTCGGGCGCACTACTGCGCATGCGCACACGGGATCACTACTGCTCATGGGCACTCGGCCTCACGACTGCGGATGCGCTCTCCTGCTCAGACCTGCACATGCGCAATCGGGCTCTCTACTGCGCATGCGCACTCGGGCTCACTACTGCGCATGCGCACACGGACTCCCTACTGCGCATGCGCAATCGGGCTCACTACTGTGCATGCGAACTCGGGCTCACTTCTGCGCAAGCGCACATGGGCGCACTACTGCGCATGCGCGCACGGGCCCACTACTGCGCATGCGCACACGGGCCCACTACTGTGCATGCGAACGCGGGCTCACAACTGCGCATGCGCACACGGGCTCACTACTGTACATGCGCACACGGGCTCACTGCTGCTCATGCGCACACGGGCCCACTACTGCGCAAGCGGACACGGGCCCACTACTGTGCATGCGCACTCGGGCTCACTACTGCGCATGCGCACACGGGCCCACTACTGTGCATGCGCACTCGCACTCACTACTGCTCATGCGCACACTGACTCACTACTGCGGATGCGCACTCGGGCTCACTACTGCGGATGCGCGCTCGGGTCACTACTGCGCAAGTGCGCTCGGGGTCACTACTGCTCATGCGCACACGGGCCCACAACTGTGCGTGCGCACTCGGGGTCGCTACTGCGGATGCGCACTCCGGCTCAGAACTGCACATGCGCCCTCGAGCTCAATTCTGCGCATGCGCACACGGTCGCACTACTGCGCATGCGCGCACGGGCTCACTACTGTGCATGCGCACTCGGGGTCACTAGTGCTCATGCGCACACGGGCTCACTACTGCTCATGCGCACTCGGGCTCACTACTTCGCATGCGCACTCAGGGTCGCTACTACTCATGCGCACACGGACTCACTACTGCTATGCGCACCCGGACTCACTACGGCTCATGGGCACTCGGACTCACTACTGCCGATGCGCAATCGGGCTCACTACTGCGCATGCGCACACAGACACCCTACTGCGGATGCGCAATCGGGCTCGCTACTCCGCATGCGCGCTCGGGGTCACTACTGCTCATGCGCACTCGGACTCACTACTGCTCATGCGCACTCGGACTCACTGCTGCCGATGCGCAATCGGGCTCACTACTGCGGATCCGCGCTCGGACTCACTACTGCGGATGCGCTCTCCGGCTCACACCTGCATATGCGCAATCGGGATCTCTACAGCGCATGCGCACTCGGGCTCACTACTGTGCATGCGCACTCGGGCTCACTACTGCGCAAGCGCGAACGGGGTCACTACTGCTCATGCGCACTCGGGCTCACTACTGCGCATGCGCACACGGGCTCACTACTGTGCATGCGCACTCGGGGTCACTAGTGCTCATGCGCACTTGGACTCACTACTGCTCATGGGCACTCGGCCTCACTACTGCGGATGCGCACTCGGACTCACTACTGCGGATGCGCTCTCCGGCTCAGACCTGCATATGCGCAATCGGGATCTCTACTGCGCATACGCACTCGGGCTCACTACTGTGCATGCGCACTCGGGGCCACTACTGCCCATGCGCACACGGTCTCACTATTGCGCATGCGCAATCGGGCTCTCTACTGCGGATGCGCGCTCGAGTCACTACTGCGCAAGCGGACACGGGCCCACTACTGTGCATGCGCACTCGGACTCACTGCTGCGGATGCGCAATCGTGCTCACTACTGCGCATGCGCACACGGGCCCACTACTGTGCATGCGCACCCGGACTCACTACTGCTCATGCGCACACTGACTCACTACTGCGGATGCGCACTCGGGCTCACTACTGCGGATGCGCGCTCGGGTCACTACTGCGCAAGCGCGCTCAGGGTCACTACTGCTCATGCGCACTCGGACTCACTGCTGCGGATGCGCAATCGTGCTCACTACTGCGCATGCGCACACGGGCTCACTACTGTGCATGTGCACTCTGGCTCACTACTGCTCATGCGCGCTCGGGGTCACTACTGCTCATGCGCACTCGGACTCACTACTGCGGATGCGCGCTCGGGTCACTACTGCGCATGCGCGCTCGGGGTCACTACTGCTCATGCGCACACGGGCCCACTACTGTGCGTGCGCACTCGGGGTCGCTACTGCGGATGCGCACTCCGGCTCAGAACTGCACATGCGCCCTCGAGCTCAATTCTACGCATGCGCACACGGGCTCACTACTGCGCAAGCGCGAACGGGGTCACTACTGCTCATGCGCACTCGGGCGCACTACTGCGCATGCGCACACGGGATCACTACTGCGCATGCGCACTCGGGGTCACTAGTGCTCATTCGCACTCGGACTCACTACTGCGGATGCGCAATCGGGATCACTACTGCGCATGCGCACTCGGCCTCACGACTGCGGATGCGCTCTCCTGCTCAGACCTGCACATGCGCAATCGGGCTCACTATTGTGCATGCGCACTCGAGCCCACTCCTGCGCAAGCGCACATGGGCGCACTACTGCGCATGCGCGCACGGGCCCACTACTGCGCATGCGCGCACGGGCCCACTACTGCGATTGCGCACACGGGCCCACTACTGTACATGCGCACACGGGCTCACTACTGCTCATGCGCACACGGGCCCACTACTGCGCAAGCGGACACGGGCCCACTACTGTGCATGCGCGCTCGGGCTCACTACTGCGCATGCGCACACGGGCCCACTACTGTGCATGCGCACCCGGACTCACTACTGCTCATGCGCACACTGACTCACTACTGCGGATGCGCACTCGGGCTCACTACTGCGGATGCGCGCTCGGGTCACTACTGCGCAAGCGCGCTCAGGGTTACTACTGCTCATGCGCACTCGGACTCACTGCTGCGGATGCGCAATCGTGCTCACTACTGCGCATGCGCACACGGGCTCACTACTGTGCATGTGCACTCTGGCTCACTACTGCTCATGCGCGCTCGGGGTCACTACTGCTCATGCGCATTCGGACTCACTACTGCGGATGCGCGCTCGGGTCACTACTGCGCATGCGCACTCGGGGTCACTACTGCGCGTGCGCACTCCGGCTCAGACCTGCACATGCGCACTCGAGCTCACTACTACGCATGCGCACACGGGCTCACTACTGCGCAAGCGCGAACGGGGTCACTACTGCTCATGCGCACTCGGGCCCACCTTGTGCATGCGCACTCGGGCTCACTACTGCGCATGCGCACACGGGCCCACTACTGTGCATGCGAACTCGGGCTCACAACTGCGCATGCGCACACGGGCTCACTACTGTACATGCGCACACGAGCTCACTACTGCTCATGCGCACACAGGCCCACTACTGCGCAAGCGGACACGGGCCCACTACTGTGCATGCGCACTCGGGCTCACTACTGCGCATGCGCACACTGACTCACTACTGCGGATGCGCACTCGGGCTCACTACTGTGCATGCCCACTCGGGGTCACTACTGCTCATGCGCACACTGGCTCACTACTGCACATGCGCACTCGGGCCCACTACTGCGCATGCGCACACGGGCCCACCTTGTGCATGCGCACTCGGGCTCACTACTGCGCATGCGCACACGGGCCCACTACTGTGCATGCGAACTCGGGCTCACAACTGCGCATGCGCACACGGGCTCACTACTGTACATGCGCACACGAGCTCACTACTGCTCATGCGCACACAGGCCCACTACTGCGCAAGCGGACACGGGCCCACTACTGTGCATGCGCACTCGGGCTCACTACTGCGCATGCGCACACTGACTCACTACTGCGGATGCGCACTCGGGCTCACTACTGCGGATGCGCGCTCGGGTCACTACTGCGCAAGTGCGCTCGGGGTCACTACTGCTCACGCGCACACGGGCCCACTACTGTGCGTGCGCACTCGGGGTCGCTACTGCGGATGCGCACTCCGGCTCAGAACTGCACATGCGCCCTCGAGCTCTATTCTGCGCATGCGCACACGGGCGCACTACTGCGCATGCGCGCACGGGCTCACTACTGTGCATGCGCACTCGGGGTCACTAGTGCTCATGCGCACACGCGCTCACTACTGCTCATGCGCACTCGGGCTCACTACTTCGCATGCGCACTCAGGGTCGCTACTACTCATGCGCACACGGACTCACTACTGCTCATGCGCACCCGGACTCACTACGGCTCATGGACACTCGGACTCACTACTGCCGATGCGCAATCGGGCTCACTACTGCGCATGCGCACACAGACACCCTACTGCGGATGCGCAATCGGGCTCGCTACTCCGCATGCGCGCTCGGGGTCACTACTGCTCATGCGCACTCGGACTCACTACTGCTCATGCGCACTCGGACTCGCTGCTGCCGATGCGCAATCGGGCTCACTACTGCGGATGCGCGCTCGGGTCACTACTGCGCATGCGCACTCGGGGTCACTACTGCGCGTGCGCACTCCGGCTCAGACCTGCACATGCGCACTCGAGCTCACTACTACGCATGCGCACACGGGCTCACTACTGCGCAAGCGCGAACGGGGTTACTACTGCTCATGCGCACTCGGGCTCACTACTGCGCATGCGCACTCGGGCTCACTACTGTGCATGCACACTCGCGCTCACTACTGAGCATGCGCACTCGGGGTCACTACTGCCCATGCGCACTCGGGCTCACTACTGCGCATGCGCACACGGGCTCAATATTGTGCATGCGCACATGGGTTCACTACTGCTCATGCGCACTCGGACTCACTGCTGCGGATGCGCAATCGGGCTCAATACTGCTCGTGCGCACTCGGACTCACTACTGCTCATGCGCACTCGGACTCACTGCTGCGGATGCGCAATCGGGCTCACTACTGCACATGCGCACACGGGCTCACTACTGTGCATGTGCACTCTAGCTCACTACTGCTCATGCGCGCTCGGGGTCACTACTGCGCATGCGCACTCGGACTCACTACTGCTCATGCGCACACTGACTCACTACTGCGGATGCGCACTCGGGCTCACTACTGCGGATGCGCGCTCGGGTCACTACTGCGCAAGTGCGCTCGGGGTCACTACTGCTCATGCGCACACGGGCCCACTACTGTGCGTGCGCACTCGGGGTCACTACTGCGCATGCGCACTCGGGGTCACTACTGCGCGTGCGCACTCCGGCTCAGACCTGCACATGCGCACTCGAGCTCACTACTACGCATGCGCACACGGGCTCACTACTGCGCAAGCGCGAACGGGGTCACTACTGCTCATGCGCACTCGGGCGCACTACTGCGCATGCGCACACGGGATCACTACTGCTCATGGGCACTCGGCCTCACGACTGCGGATGCGCTCTCCTGCTCAGACCTGCACATGCGCAATCGGGCTCTCTACTGCGCATGCGCACTCGGGCTCACTACTGCGCATGCGCACACGGATTCCCTACTGCTTATGCGCAATCGGGCTCACTACTGTGCATGCGCACTCGGGCTCACTATTGTGCATGCGCACTCGAGCTCACTTCTGCGCAAGCGCACATGGGCGCACTACTGCGCATGCGCGCACGGGCCCACTACTGCGATTGCGCACACGGGCCCACTACTGTATATGCGCACACGGGCTCACTACTGCTCATGCGCACACGGGCCCACTACTGCGCAAGCGGACACGGGCCCACTACTGTGCATGCGCACTCGGGCTCACTACTGCGCATGCGCACACGGGCCCACTACTGTGCATGCGCACTCGGACTCACTACTGCTCATGCGCACACTGACTCACTACTGCGGATGCGCACTCGGGCTCACTACTGCGGATGCGCGCTCGGGTCACTACTGCGCAAGTGCGCTCGGGGTCACTACTGCTCATGCGCACACGGGCCCACTACTGTGCGTGCGCACTCGGGGTCGCTACTGCGGATGCGCACTCCGGCTCAGAACTGCACACGCGCCCTCGAGCTCAATTCTGCGCATGCGCACACGGACGCACTACTGCGCATGCGCGCACGGGCTCACTACTGTGCATGCGCACTCGGGGTCACTAGTGCTCATGCGCACACGGGCTCACTACTGCTCATGCGCACTCGGGCTCACTACTTCGCATGCGCACTCAGGGTCGCTACTACTCATGCGCACACGGACTCACTACTGCTATGCGCACCCGGACTCACTACGGCTCATGGGCACTCGGACTCACTACTGCCGATGCGCAATCGGGCTCACTACTGCGCATGCGCACACAGACACCCTACTGCGGATGCGCAATCGGGCTCGCTACTCCGCATGCGCGCTCGGGGTCACTACTGCTCATGCGCACTCGGACTCACTGCTGCCGATGCGCAATCGGGCTCACTACTGCGGATGCGCGCTCGGACTCACTACTGCGGATGCGCTCTCCGGCTCAGACCTGCATATGCGCAATCGGGATCTCTACTGCGCATGCGCACTCGGGCTCACTACTGTGCATGCGCACTCGGGCTCACTACTGTGCATGCGCACTCGGGGCCACTACTGCGCGTGCGCACTCCGGCTCAGACCTGCACATGCGCACTCGAGCTCACTACTACGCATGCGCACACGGGCTCACTACTGCGCAAGCGCGAACGGGGTCACTACTGCTCATGCGCACACGGGCCCACTACTGCGCAAGCGGACACGGGCCCACTACTGTGCATGCGCACTCGGGCTCACTACTGCGCATGCGCACACGGGCCCACTACTGTGCATGCGCACCCGGACTCACTACTGCTCATGCGCACACTGACTCACTACTGCGGATGCGCACTCGGGCTCACTACTGCGCATGCGCGCTCGGGTCACTACTGCGCAAGCGCGCTCAGGGTCACTACTGCTCATGCGCACTCGGACTCACTGCTGCGGATGCGCAATCGTGCTCACTACTGCGCATGCGCACACGGGCTCACTACTGTGCATGTGCACTCTGGCTCACTACTGCTCATGCGCGCTCGGGGTCACTACTGCTCATGCGCACTCGGACTCACTACTGCGGATGCGCGCTCGGGTCACTACTGCGCATGCGCACTCGGGGTCACTACTGCGCGTGCGCACTCCGGCTCAGACCTGCACATGCGCACTCGAGCTCACTACTACGCATGCGCACACGGGCTCACTACTGCGCAAGCGCGAACGGGGTCACTACTGCTCATGCGCACTCGGGCGCACTACTGCGCATGCGCACACGGGCCCACTACTGTGCATGCGAACTCGGGCTCACAACTGCGCATGCGCACACGGGCTCACTACTGCTCATGCACACTCGGGCTCACTACTTCGCATGCGCACTCGGGGTCACTAGTGCTCATGCGCACACGCGCTCACTACTGCTCATGCGCACTCGGGCTCACTACTTCGCATGCGCACTCAGGGTCGCTACTACTCGTGCGCACAAGGACTCACTACTGCTCATGCGCACCCGGACTCACTACGGCTCATGGACACTCGGACTCACTACTGCCGATGCGCAATCGGGCTCACTACTGCGCATGCGCACACAGACACCCTACTGCGGATGCGCAATCGGGCTCGCTACTCCGCATGCGCGCTCGGGGTCACTACTGCTCATGCGCACTCGGACTCACTACTGCTCATGCGCACTCGGACTAACTGCTGCCGATGCGCAATCGGGCTCACTACTGCGGATGCGCGCTCGGGTCACTACTGCGCATGCGCACTCGGGGTCACTACTGCGCGTGCGCACTCCGGCTCAGACCTGCACATGCGCACTCGAGCTCACTACTACGCATGCGCACACGGGCTCACTACTGCGCAAGCGCGAACGGGGTCACTACTGCTCATGCGCACTCGGGCTCACTACTGCGCATGCGCACTCGGGCTCACTACTGTGCATGCACACTCGCGCTCACTACTGAGCATGCGCACTCGGGGTCACTACTGCCCATGCGCACTCGGGCTCACTACTGCGCATGCGCACACGGGCTCAATATTGTGCATGCGCACATGGGTTCACTACTGCTCATGCGCACTCGGACTCACTGCTGCGGATGCGCAATCGGGCTCAATACTGCTCGTGCGCACTCGGACTCACTACTGCTCATGCGCACTCGGACTCACTGCTGCGGATGCGCAATCGGGCTCACTACTGCGCATGCGCACACGGGCTCACTACTGTGCATGTGCACTCTGGCTCACTACTGCTCATGCGCGCTCGGGGTCACTACTGCGCATGCGCACTCGGACTCACTACTGCGGATGCGCTCTCCGGCTCAGACCTGCACATGCGCAATCGGGCTCTCTACTGCGAATGCGCACTCGGGCTCACTAGTGTGCATGCGCACTCGGGGTCACTACTGCGCATGCGCGCTCGGGTTCACTACTGCTCATGCGCACTCGGGCGCACTACTGCGCATGCGCACACGGGCTCACTACTGTGCATGCGCACTCGGGGTCACTAGTGCTCATTCGCACTTGGACTCACTCCTGCTCATGGGCACTCGGCCTCACGACTGCGGATGTGCAATCGGGCTCACTAGTGCGGATGCGCTCTCCTGCTCAGACCTGCACATGCGCAATCTTGATCATTACTGCGCATGCGCACTCGGGGTCACTACTGCTCATGCGCACTCGGACTCACTACTGCGGATGCGCGCTCGGGCTCACTACTGCGCATGCGCACACGGGCTCACTACTGTACATGCGCACACGGGCTCACTACTGCTCATGCGCACACGGGCCCACTACTGCGCAAGCGGACACGGGCCCACTACTGTGCATGCGCACTCGGACTCACTACTGCTCATGCGCACACTGACTCACTACTGCGGATGCGCACTCGGGCTCACTACTGCGGATGCGCGCTCGGGTCACTACTGCGCAAGTGCGCTCGGGGTCACTACTGCTCATGCGCACACGGGCCCACTACTGTGCGTGCGCACTCGGGGTCACTACTGCGCATGCGCACTCGGGGTCACTACTGCGCGTGCGCACTCCGGCTCAGACCTGCACATGCGCACTCGAGCTCACTACTACGCATGCGCACACGGGCTCACTACTGCGCAAGCGCGAACGGGGTCACTACTGCTCATACGCACTCGGGCGCACTACTGCGCATGCGCACACGGGATCACTACTGCTCATGGGCACTCGGCCTCACGACTGCGGATGCGCTCTCCTGCTCAGACCTGCACATGCGCAATCGGGCTCTCTACTGCGCATGCGCACTCGGGCTCACTACTGCGCATGCGCACACGGACTCCCTACTGCGCATGCGCAATCGGGCTCACTACTGTGCATGCGCACTCGAGCTCACTTCTGCGCAAGCGCACATGGGCGCACTACTGCGCATGCGCGCACGGGCCCACTACTGCGATTGCGCACACGGGCCCACTACTGTACATGCGCACACGGGCTCACTACTGCTCATGCGCACACGGGCCCACTACTGCGCAAGCGGACACGGGCCCACTACTGTGCATGCGCACTCGGGCTCACTACTGCGCATGCGCACACGGGCCCACTACTGTGCATGCGCACTCGGACTCACTACTGCTCATGCGCACACTGACTCACTACTGCGGATGCGCACTCGGGCTCACTACTGCGGATGCGCGCTCGGGTCACTACTGCGCAAGTGCGCTCGGGGTCACTACTGCTCATGCGCACACGGGCCCACTACTGTGCGTGCGCACTCGGGGTCGCTACTGCGGATGCGCACTCCGGCTCAGAACTGCACATGCGCCCTCGAGCTCAATTCTGCGCATGCGCACACGGACGCACTACTGCGCATGCGCGCACGGGCTCACTACTGTGCATGCGCACTCGGGGTCACTAGTGCTCATGCGCACACGGGCTCACTACTGCTCATACGCACTCGGGCTCACTACTTCGCATGCGCACTCAGGGTCGCTACTACTCATGCGCACACGGACTCACTACTGCTCATGCGCACCCGGACTCACTACGGCTCATGGGCACTCGGACTCACTACTGCCGATGCGCAATCGGGCTCACCACTGCGCATGCGCACACAGACACCATACTGCGGATGCGCAATCGGGCTCGCTACTCCGCATGCGCGCTCGGGGTCACTACTGCTCATGCGCACTCGGACTCACTACTGCTCATGCGCACTCGGACTCACTGCTGCCGATGCGCAATCGGGCTCACTACTGCGGATGCGCGCTCGGGTCACTACTGCGCATGCGCACTCGGGGTCACTACTGCGCGTGCGCACTCCGGCTCAGACCTGCACATGCGCATTTGAGCTCACTACTACGCATGCGCACACGGGCTCACTACTGCGCAAGCGCGAACGGGGTCACTACTGCTCATGCGCACTCGGGCTCACTACTGCGCATGCGCACACGGGCTCACTACTGTGCATGCGCACTCGGGGTCACTAGTGCTCATGCGCACTTGGACTCACTACTGCTCATGGGCACTCGGCCTCACTACTGCGGATGCGCACTCGGACTCACTACTGCGGATGCGCTCTCCGGCTCAGACCTGCATATGCGCAATCGGGATCTCTACTGCGCATGCGCACTCGGGCTCACTACTGTGCATGCGCACTCGGGCTCACTACTGTGCATGCGCACTCAGGGCCCATACTGCCCATACGCACACGGTCTCACTATTGCGCATGCGCAATCGGGCTCTCTACTGCGGATGCGCGCTCGGGTCACTACTGCGCAAGCGGACACGGGCCCACTACTGTGCATGCGCACTCGGGGCCACTACTGCCCATACGCACACGGTCTCACTACTGTGCATGCGCACCCGGACTCACTACTGCTCATGCGCACAATGACTCACTACTGCGGATGCGCATTCGGGCTCACTACTGCGGATGCGCGCTCGGGTCACTACTGCGCAAGCGCGCTCAGGGTCACTACTGCTCATGCGCACTCGGACTCACTGCTGCGGATGCGCAATCGTGCTCACTACTGCGCATGCGCACTCGGGGTCACTACTGTGCATGCGCACTCTGGGTCGCTAGTGCTCATTCGTACTTGGACTCACTACTGCTCATGGGCACTCGGCCTCACGACTGCGCATGCGCACACGGGCTCACTACTGCGCATGCGCACACGGGCTTACTACTGTGCATGCGCACTCGGGCTCACTACTGTGCATGCACACTCGCGCTCACTACTGAGCATGCGCACTCGGGGTCACTACTGCCCATGCGCACTCGGGCTCACTACTGCGCATGCGCACACGGGCTCAATATTGTGCATGCGCACATGGGTTCACTACTGCTCATGCGCACTCGGACTCACTGCTGCGGATGCGCAATCGGGCTCAATACTGCTCGTGCGCACTCGGACTCACTACTGCTCATGCGCACTCGGACTCACTGCTGCGGATGCGCAATCGGGCTCACTACTGCGCATGCGCACACGGGCTCACTACTGTGCATGTGCACTCTGGCTCACTACTGCTCATGCGCGCTCGGGGTCACTACTGCGCATGCGCACTCGGACTCACTACTGCTCATGCGCACACTGACTCACTACTGCGGATGCGCACTCGGGCTCACTACTGCGGATGCGCGCTCGGGTCACTACTGCGCAAGTGCGCTCGGGGTCACTACTGCTCATGCGCACACGGGCCCACTACTGTGCGTGCGCACTCGGGGTCACTACTGCGCATGCGCACTCGGGGTCACTACTGCGCGTGCGCACTCCGGCTCAGACCTGCACATGCGCACTCGAGCTCACTACTACGCATGCGCACACGGGCTCACTACTGCGCAAGCGCGAACGGGGTCACTACTGCTCATGCGCACTCGGGCGCACTACTGCGCATGCGCACACGGGATCACTACTGCTCATGGGCACTCGGCCTCACGACTGCGGATGCGCTCTCCTGCTCAGACCTGCACATGCGCAATCGGGCTCTCTACTGCGCATGCGCACTCGGGCTCACTACTGCGCATGCGCACACGGATTCCCTACTGCTTATGCGCAATCGGGCTCACTACTGTGCATGCGCACTCGGGCTCACTATTGTGCATGCGCACTCGAGCTCACTTCTGCGCAAGCGCACATGGGCGCACTACTGCGCATGCGCGCACGGGCCCACTACTGCGATTGCGCACACGGGCCCACTACTGTACATGCGCACACGGGCTCACTACTGCTCATGCGCACACGGGCCCACTACTGCGCAAGCGGACACGGGCCCACTACTGTGCATGCGCACTCGGGCTCACTACTGCGCATGCGCACACGGGCCCACTACTGTGCATGCGCACTCGGACTCACTACTGCTCATGCGCACACTGACTCACTACTGCGGATGCGCACTCGGGCTCACTACTGCGGATGCGCGCTCGGGTCACTACTGCGCAAGTGCGCTCGGGGTCACTACTGCTCATGCGCACACGGGCCCACTACTGTGCGTGCGCACTCGGGGTCGCTACTGCGGATGCGCACTCCGGCTCAGAACTGCACACGCGCCCTCGAGCTCAATTCTGCGCATGCGCACACGGACGCACTACTGCGCATGCGCGCACGGGCTCACTACTGTGCATGCGCACTCGGGGTCACTAGTGCTCATGCGCACACGGGCTCACTACTGCTCATGCGCACTCGGGCTCACTACTTCGCATGCGCACTCAGGGTCGCTACTACTCATGCGCACACGGACTCACTACTGCTATGCGCACCCGGACTCACTACGGCTCATGGGCACTCGGACTCACTACTGCCGATGCGCAATCGGGCTCACTACTGCGCATGCGCACACAGACACCCTACTGCGGATGCGCAATCGGGCTCGCTACTCCGCATGCGCGCTCGGGGTCACTACTGCTCATGCGCACTCGGACTAACTGCTGCCGATGCGCAATCGGGCTCACTACTGCGGATGCGCGCTCGGACTCACTACTGCGGATGCGCTCTCCGGCTCAGACCTGCATATGCGCAATCGGGATCTCTACTGCGCATGCGCACTCGGGCTCACTACTGTGCATGCGCACTCGGGCTCACTACTGTGCATGCGCACTCGGGGCCACTACTGCGCGTGCGCACTCCGGCTCAGACCTGCACATGCGCACTCGAGCTCACTACTACGCATGCGCACACGGGCTCACTACTGCGCAAGCGCGAACGGGGTCACTACTGCTCATGCGCACACGGGCCCACTACTGCGCAAGCGGACACGGGCCCACTACTGTGCATGCGCACTCGGGCTCACTACTGCGCATGCGCACACGGGCCCACTACTGTGCATGCGCACCCGGACTCACTACTGCTCATGCGCACACTGACTCACTACTGCGGATGCGCACTCGGGCTCACTACTGCGCATGCGCGCTCGGGTCACTACTGCGCAAGCGCGCTCAGGGTCACTACTGCTCATGCGCACTCGGACTCACTGCTGCGGATGCGCAATCGTGCTCACTACTGCGCATGCGCACACGGGCTCACTACTGTGCATGTGCACTCTGGCTCACTACTGCTCATGCGCGCTCGGGGTCACTACTGCTCATGCGCACTCGGACTCACTACTGCGGATGCGCGCTCGGGTCACTACTGCGCATGCGCACTCGGGGTCACTACTGCGCGTGCGCACTCCGGCTCAGACCTGCACATGCGCACTCGAGCTCACTACTACGCATGCGCACACGGGCTCACTACTGCGCAAGCGCGAACGGGGTCACTACTGCTCATGCGCACTCGGGCGCACTACTGCGCATGCGCACACGGGATCACTACTGCGCATGCGCACTCGGGGTCACTAGTGCTCATTCGCACTCGGACTCACTACTGCGGATGCGCAATCGGGATCACTACTGCGCATGCGCACTCGGCCTCACGACTGCGGATGCGCTCTCCTGCTCAGACCTGCACATGCGCAATCGGGCTCACTACTGTGCATGCCCACTCGGGGTCACTACTGCTCATGCGCACACTGGCTCACTACTGCACATGCGCACTCGGGCCCACTACTGCGCATGCGCACACGGGCCCACCTTGTGCATGCGCACTCGGGCTCACTACTGCGCATGCGCACACGGGCCCACTACTGTGCATGCGAACTCGGGCTCACAACTGCGCATGCGCACACGGGCTCACTACTGCTCATGCGCACTCGGGCTCACTACTTCGCATGCGCACTCGGGGTCACTAGTGCTCATGCGCACACGCGCTCACTACTGCTCATGCGCACTCGGGCTCACTACTTCGCATGCGCACTCAGGGTCGCTACTACTCGTGCGCACAAGGACTCACTACTGCTCATGCGCACCCGGACTCACTACGGCTCATGGACACTCGGACTCACTACTGCCGATGCGCAATCGGGCTCACTACTGCGCATGCGCACACAGACACCCTACTGCGGATGCGCAATCGGGCTCGCTACTCCGCATGCGCGCTCGGGGTCACTACTGCTCATGCGCACTCGGACTCACTACTGCTCATGCGCACTCGGACTAACTGCTGCCGATGCGCAATCGGGCTCACTACTGCGGATGCGCGCTCGGGTCACTACTGCGCATGCGCACTCGGGGTCACTACTGCGCGTGCGCACTCCGGCTCAGACCTGCACATGCGCACTCGAGCTCACTACTACGCATGCGCACACGGGCTCACTACTGCGCAAGCGCGAACGGGGTCACTACTGCTCATGCGCACTCGGGCTCACTACTGCGCATGCGCACTCGGGCTCACTACTGTGCATGCACACTCGCGCTCACTACTGAGCATGCGCACTCGGGGTCACTACTGCCCATGCGCACTCGGGCTCACTACTGCGCATGCGCACACGGGCTCAATATTGTGCATGCGCACATGGGTTCACTACTGCTCATGCGCACTCGGACTCACTGCTGCGGATGCGCAATCGGGCTCAATACTGCTCGTGCGCACTCGGACTCACTACTGCTCATGCGCACTCGGACTCACTGCTGCGGATGCGCAATCGGGCTCACTACTGCGCATGCGCACACGGGCTCACTACTGTGCATGTGCACTCTGGCTCACTACTGCTCATGCGCGCTCGGGGTCACTACTGCGCATGCGCACTCGGACTCACTACTGCGGATGCGCTCTCCGGCTCAGACCTGCACATGCGCAATCGGGCTCTCTACTGCGAATGCGCACTCGGGCTCACTAGTGTGCATGCGCACTCGGGGTCACTACTGCGCATGCGCGCTCGGGTTCACTACTGCTCATGCGCACTCGGGCGCACTACTGCGCATGCGCACACGGGCTCACTACTGTGCATGCGCACTCGGGGTCACTAGTGCTCATTCGCACTTGGACTCACTCCTGCTCATGGGCACTCGGCCTCACGACTGCGGATGTGTAATCGGGCTCACTAGTGCGGATGCGCTCTCCTGCTCAGACCTGCACATGCGCAATCTTGATCATTACTGCGCATGCGCACTCGGGGTCACTACTGCTCATGCGCACTCGGACTCACTACTGCGGATGCGCGCTCGGGCTCACTACTGCGCATGCGCACACGGGCTCACTACTGTACATGCGCACACGGGCTCACTACTGCTCATGCGCACACGGGCCCACTACTGCGCAAGCGGACACGGGCCCACCACTGTGCATGCGCACTCGGGCTCACTACTGCGCATGCGCACACGGGCCCACTACTGTGCATGCGCACTCGGACTCACTACTGCTCATGCGCACACTGACTCACTACTGCGGATGCGCACTCGGGCTCACTACTGCGGATGCGCGCTCGGGTCACTACTGCGCAAGTGCGCTCGGGGTCACTACTGCTCATGCGCACACGGGCCCACTACTGTGCGTGCGCACTCGGGGTCACTACTGCGCATGCGCACTCGGGGTCACTACTGCGCGTGCGCACTCCGGCTCAGACCTGCACATGCGCACTCGAGCTCACTACTACGCATGCGCACACGGGCTCACTACTGCGCAAGCGCGAACGGGGTCACTACTGCTCATACGCACTCGGGCGCACTACTGCGCATGCGCACACGGGATCACTACTGCTCATGGGCACTCGGCCTCACGACTGCGGATGCGCTCTCCTGCTCAGACCTGCACATGCGCAATCGGGCTCTCTACTGCGCATGCGCACTCGGGCTCACTACTGCGCATGCGCACACGGACTCCCTACTGCGCATGCGCAATCGGGCTCACTACTGTGCATGCGCACTCGGGCTCACTATTGTGCATGCGCACTCGAGCTCACTTCTGCGCAAGCGCACATGGGCGCACTACTGCGCATGCGCGCACGGGCCCACTACTGCGATTGCGCACACGGGCCCACTACTGTACATGCGCACACGGGCTCACTACTGCTCATGCGCACACGGGCCCACTACTGCGCAAGCGGACACGGGCCCACTACTGTGCATGCGCACTCGGGCTCACTACTGCGGATGCGCGCTCGGGTCACTACTGCGCAAGTGCGCTCGGGGTCACTACTGCTCATGCGCACACGGGCCCACTACTGTGCGTGCGCACTCGGGGTCGCTACTGCGGATGCGCACTCCGGCTCAGAACTGCACATGCGCCCTCGAGCTCAATTCTGCGCATGCGCACACGGACGCACTACTGCGCATGCGCGCACGGGCTCACTACTGTGCATGCGCACTCGGGGTCACTAGTGCTCATGCGCACACGGGCTCACTACTGCTCATACGCACTCGGGCTCACTACTTCGCATGCGCACTCAGGGTCGCTACTACTCATGCGCACACGGACTCACTACTGCTCATGCGCACCCGGACTCACTACGGCTCATGGGCACTCGGACTCACTACTGCCGATGCGCAATCGGGCTCACCACTGCGCATGCGCACACAGACACCATACTGCGGATGCGCAATCGGGCTCGCTACTCCGCATGCGCGCTCGGGGTCACTACTGCTCATGCGCACTCGGACTCACTACTGCTCATGCGCACTCGGACTCACTGCTGCCGATGCGCAATCGGGCTCACTACTGCGGATGCGCGCTCGGGTCACTACTGCGCATGCGCACTCGGGGTCACTACTGCGCGTGCGCACTCCGGCTCAGACCTGCACATGCGCATTTGAGCTCACTACTACGCATGCGCACACGGGCTCACTACTGCGCAAGCGCGAACGGGGTCACTACTGCTCATGCGCACTCGGGCTCACTACTGCGCATGCGCACACGGGCTCACTACTGTGCATGCGCACTCGGGGTCACTAGTGCTCATGCGCACTTGGACTCACTACTGCTCATGGGCACTCGGCCTCACTACTGCGGATGCGCACTCGGACTCACTACTGCGGATGCGCTCTCCGGCTCAGACCTGCATATGCGCAATCGGGATCTCTACTGCGCATGCGCACTCGGGCTCACTACTGTGCATGCGCACTCGGGCTCACTACTGTGCATGCGCACTCAGGGCCCATACTGCCCATACGCACACGGTCTCACTATTGCGCATGCGCAATCGGGCTCTCTACTGCGGATGCGCGCTCGGGTCACTACTGCGCAAGCGGACACGGGCCCACTACTGTGCATGCGCACTCGGGGCCAC
Organism: Megachile leachella; assembly: GCA_963576845.1. NCBI lineage: Eukaryota > Metazoa > Arthropoda > Insecta > Hymenoptera > Megachilidae > Megachile > Megachile leachella. Next base: position 331,106 of record CAUYWW010000227.1, on the reverse strand, counting down.
TACTGCGCATGCGCAAACGGACTCCCTACTGCCGATGCGCAATCGGGCTCTCTACTCCGCATGCGAGCTCGGGGTCACTACTGCTCATGCGCACTCGGACTCACTACTGCGGATGCGCACTCGGGCTCACCACTGCGCATGCGCACACGGGCCCACTGCTGTGCGTGCGCACTCGGGGTCGCTACTGCGGATGCGCACTCCGGCTCAGAACTGCACATGCGCGCTCGAGCTCACTTCTGCGCATGCGCACACGTGCGCACTACTGTGCATGCGCGCACGGGCTCACTATTGTACATGCGCACTCTGGGTCACTAGTGCTCATTCGTACTTGGACTCACTACTGCTCATGGGCACTCGGCCTTACGACTGCGCATGCGCACACGGGCTCACTACTGTGCATGCGCACACGGGCTTACTACTGTGCATGCGCGCTCGGGGTCGCTACTGCTCATGCGCACTCGGACTCACTGCTGCGGATGCGCATTCGGACTCACTACTGCGGATGCGCCCTCCGGCTCAGACCTGCACATGCGCAATCGGGCTCTCTACTGCGCATGCGCACTCGTGCTCACTACTGCGCATGCGCACACGGACTCCCTACTGCGCATGCGCAATCGGGCTCACTACTGTGCATGCGCACTGGGGCTCACTAATGTGCATGCGTACTCGAGCTCACTTCTGCGCATGCGCACATGGGCGCACTACTGCGCATGCGCGCACGGGCCCACTACTGTGCATGCGCACTCGGGCTCACTACTGCGCATGCGCACACGGGCCCACTACTCTGTATGCGCACTCGGACTCACTACTGCTCATGCGCACACTGACTCACTACTGCGGATGCGCACTCGGGCTCACTACTGCGGATGCGCGCTCGGGTCACTACTGTGCATGCGCACTCTGGGTCTCTAGTGCTCATTCGTACTTGGACTCACTACTGCTCATGGGCACTCGGCCTCACGACTGCGCATGCGCACACGGGCTCACTACTGCGCATGCGCACACGGGCTTACTACTGTGCATGCGCACTCGGGCTCACTACTGCGCATGCGCACACGGGCTCACTACTGTGCATGCGCAATCGGGGTCGCTACTGCGCATGCGCACACGGGCTCACTACTCTGCATGCGCACTCGTGGTCACTACTGCGCATGCGCACTCGGGCTCACTACTGCGCATGCGCACACGGGCCCACTACTGTGCATGCGCAATCGGGCTCAATACTGCTCGTGCGCACTCGGACTCAGTACTGATCATGCGCACACTGTCTCACTGCTGCGGATGCGCACTCGGGCTCACTACTGCGCATGCGCACACGGGCCCACTACTGTGCGTACGCACTCGGGGTCGCTACTGCGGATGCGTACTCCGGCTCAGAACTGCACATGCGCGCTCGAGCTCAATTCTGCGCATGCGCACTCGGGCTCACTACTGTGCATGCACACTCGGGCTCACTACTGAGCTTGCGCACTCGGGGTCACTACTGCCCATGCGCACTCGGGCTCACTACTGCGCATGCGCACACGGGCTCAATATTGTGCATGCGCACATGGGTTCACTACTGCTCATGGGCACTCGGCCTCACGACTGCTCATGCGCACACGGGCTCACTACTATGCATGCGCACTCGGGGTCACTAGTGCCCATTCGCACTTGGACTCACGACTGCTCATGGGCACTCGGCCTCACGACTGCGGATGTGCAATCGGGCTCACTAGTGCGAATGCGCTCTCCGGCTCAGACCTGCACATGCGCAATCGGGATCACTACTGCGCATGCGCACTCGGGGTCACTATTGCTCATGCGCACTCGGACTCACTACTGCGGATGCGCGCTCGGGTCACTACTGCGCATGCGCACTCGGGGTCACTACTGCGCGTGCGCACTCCGGCTCAGAACTGCACATGCGCACACGGGCTCACTACTACGCATGCGCACACGGGCTCACTACTGCGCAAGCGCGAACGGGGTCACTACTGCTCATGCGCACTCGGGCGCACTACTGCGCATGCGCACACGGGCTCACTACTGTGCATGCGCACTCGGGGTCACTAGTGCTCATTCGCACTTGGACTCACTACTGCTCATGGGCACTCGGCCTCACGACTGCGGATGCGCTCTCCTGCTCAGACCTGCACATGCGCAATCGGGATCACTACTGCGCATGCGCACACGGGGTCACTACTGCTCATGCGCACTCGGACTCACTACTGCGGTTGCGCGCTCGGGTCACTACTGCGCATGCGCACTCGGGGTCACTACTGCGCGTGCGCTATCCAGCTCAGACCTGCACATGAGCAATCGGGCTCTCTACTGCGCATGCGCACACGGCCTTACTACTGCTCATGCGCACTCGGACTCACTGCTGCGGATGCGCAATCGTTCTCACTACTGCGCATGCGCGCTCGGGGTCACTTGTGCTTATGCGCACTTGGACTCACTACTGCTCATGGGCACTCGGACTCACTGCTGCGGATGCGCAATCGGGCTCACTACTGCGCAGGCGCACACGGGCTCACTACTGTGCATGCGCACTCGGGCTCACTACTGCTCATGCGCGCTCGGGGTCGCTGCTGCGGATGCGAATTCGGACTCACTACTGCGGATGCGCCCTCCGGCTCAGACCTGCACATGCGCAATCGGGCTCTCTACTGCGCATGCGCACTCGTGCTCACTACTGCGCATGCGCACACGGACTCCCTACTGCGCATGCGCAATCGGGCTCACTACTGTGCATGCGCACTCGGGCTCACTACTGTGCATGCGTACTCGAGCTCACTTCTGCGCATGCGCACATGGGCGCACTACTGCGCATGCGCGCACGGACCCACTACTGTGCATGCGAACTCGGGCTCACAACTGCGCATGCGCACACGGGCTCACTACTGTACATGCGCACACGGGCTCACTACTGCTCATGCGCACACGGGCCCACTACTGCGCAAGCGGACACGGGCCCACTACTGTGCATGCGCACTCGGGCTCACTACTGCGCATGCGCACACGGGCCCACTACTGTGCATGCGCACCCGGGGTCACTACTGCTCTTGCGCACTTGGACTCACTACTGCTCATGCGCACTCGGGCTCACTACTGCGCATGCGCACACGGGCTCACTACTCTGCATGCGCACTCGGGCTCACTACTGTGCATGCCCACTCGGGGTCACTACTGCTCATGCGCACACTGGCTCACTACTGCTCATGCGCACTCGGGCCCACTACTGCGCATGCGCACACGGGCCCACTACTGTGCATGCGCACATGGGTTCACTACTGCTCATGCGCACTCGGACTCACTGCTGCGGATGCGCAATCGGGCTCAATACTGCTCGTGCGCACTCGGACTCACTACTGCTCATGCGCACTCGGACTCACTGCTGCGGATGCGCAATCGGGCTCACTACTGCGGATGCGCGCACGAGCTCACTACTGTGCATGCGCACTCGGGGTCACTACTGCGCATGCGCAATCGGGCTCACTACTGCTCATGGGCACTCGGCCTCACGACTGCTCATGCGCACACGGGCTCACTACTATGCATGCGCACTCGGGGTCACTAGTGCCCATTCGCACTTTGACTCACTACTGCTCATGGGCACTCGGCCTCACGACTGCGGATGTGCAATCGGGCTCACTAGTGCGGATGCGCTCTCCTGCTCAGACCTGCACATGCGCAATCGGGATCACTACTGCGCATGCGCACTCGGGGTCACTATTGCTCATGCGCACTCGGACTCACTACTGCGGATGCGCGCTCGGGTCACTACTGCGCATGCGCACTCGGGGTCACTACTGCGCGTGCGCACTCCGGCTCAGACCTGCACATGCGCACTCGAGCTCACTACTACGCATGCGCACACGGGCTCACTACTGCGCAAGCGCGAACGGGGTCACTACTGCTCATGCGCACTCGGGCGCACTACTGCGCATGCGGACACGGGCTCACTACTGTGCATGCGCACTCGGGGTCACTAGTGCTCATTCGCACTTGGACTCACTAGTGCTCATGGGCACTCGGCCTCACGACTGCGGATGCGCTCTCCTGCTCAGACCTGCACATGCGTAATCGGGATCACTACTGCGCATGCGCACACGGGGTCACTACTGCTCATGCGCACTCGGACTCACTACTGCGCATGCGCACTCGGGGTCACTACTGCGCGTGCGCACTCCGGCTCAGACCTGCACATGCGCACTCGAGCTCACTACTACGCATGCGCACACGGGCTCACTACTGCGCAAGCGCGAACGGGGTCACTACTGCTCATGCGCACTCGGGCGCACTACTGCGCATGCGGACACGGGCTCACTACTGTGCATGCGCACTCGGGGTCACTAGTGCTCATTCGCACTTGGACTCACTAGTGCTCATGGGCACTCGGCCTCACGACTGCGGATGCGCTCTCCTGCTCAGACCTGCACATGCGTAATCGGGATCACTACTGCGCATGCGCACACGGGGTCACTACTGCTCATGCGCACTCGGACTCACTACTGCGGATGCGCGCTCGGGTCACTACTGCGCATGCGCACTCGGGTTCACTACTGCGCGTGCGCTCTCCAGCTCAGACATGCACATGAGCAATCGGGCTCTCTACTGCGCATGCGCACACGGCCTTACTACTGCTCATGCGCACTCGGACTCACTGCTGCGGATGCGCAATCGTTCTCACTACTGCGCATGCGCGCTCGGGGTCACTAGTGCTTATGCGCACTTGGACTCACTACTGCTCATGGGCACACGGACTCACTGCTGCGGATGCGCAATCGGGTTCACTACTGCGCAGGCGCACACGGGCTCACTACTGCTCATGCGCACACGGGCCCACTACTGCGCAAGCGGACACGGGCCCACTACTATGCATGCGCACTCGGGCTCACTACTGCGCATGCGCACACGGGCCCACTACTGTGCATGCGCACCCGGGGTCACTACTGCTCTTGCGCACTTGGACTCACTACTGCTCATGCCCACTCGGGGTCACTACTGCTCATGCGCACACTGGCTCACTACTGCTCATGCGCACTCGGGCCCACTACTGCGCATGCGCACACGGGCCCACTACTGTGCATGCGCACTCGGGCTCACTACTGCGCATGCGCAGACGGGCCCACTACTGTGCATGCGAACTCGGGCTCACAACTGCGCATGCGCACACGGGCTCACTACTGTACATGCGTACACGGGCTCACTACTGCTCATGCGCACACGGGCCCACTACTGCGCAAGCGGACACGGGCCCACTACTGTGCATGCGCACTCGGGCTCACTACTGCGCATGCGCACACGGGCCCACTACTGTGCATGCGCACTCGGATTCACTACTGCTCATGCGCACACTGACTCACTACTGCGGATGCGCACTCGGGCTCACTACTGCGGATGCGCGCTCGGGTCACTACTGCGCAAGTGCGCTCGGGGTCACTACTACTCATGCGCACACGGGCCCACTACTGTGCGTGCGCACTCGGGGTCGCTACTGCGGATGCGCACTCCGGCTCAGAACTGCACATCCGCCCTCGAGCTCAATTCTGCGCATGCGCACACGGGCGTACTACTGCGCATGCGCACACGGGCTCACTACTGTGCATGCGCACTCGGGGTCACTAGTGCTCATGCGCACACGGGCTCACTACTGCTCATACGCACTCGGGCTCACTACTTCGCATGCGCACTCAGGGTCGCTACTACTCATGCGCACACGGACTCACTACTGCTCATGCGCACCCGGACTCACTACGGCTCATTGGAACTCGGACTCACTACTGCCGATGCGCAATCGGGCTCACTACTGCGCATGCGCACACAGACACCCTACTGCGGATGCGCAATCGGGCTCGCTACTCCGCATGCGCGCTCGGGGTCACTACTGCTCATGCGCACTCGGACTCACTACTGCTCATGCGCACTCGGACTCACTGCTGCCGATGCGCAATCGGGCTCACTACTGCGGATGCGCGCTCGGGTTACTACTGCGCATGCGCACTCGGGGTCACTACTGCTCATGCGCACTCGGACTCACTGCTGCCGATGCGCAATCGGGCTCACTACTGCGGATGCGCGCTCGGGTCACTACTGCGCATGCGCACTCGGGCTCACTACTGTGCATGCGCACTCGGGGTCACTACTGCTCATGCGCACACGGGCTCACTACTGCTCATGCGCACTCGGGCTCACTACTGCGCATGCGCCCACGGGCTCACTACTGTGCATGCGCACTCGTGGTCACTACTGTGCATGCGCGCACGGGCTCACCATTGTGCATGCGCACTCGGGGTCACTAGTGCTTATGCGCACTTGGACTCACTACTGCTCATGGGCACTCGGCCTCACTACTGCGGATGCGCATTCGGACTCACTACTGCGGATGCGCTCTCCGGCTCAGACCTGCATATGCGCAATCGGGATCTCTACTTCGCATGCGCATTCGGGCTCACTACTGTGCATGCGCACCCGGGGTCACTACTGCTCTTGCGCACTTGGACTCACTACTGCTCATGGTCACTCGGACTCACTACTGCGGATGCGCAATCGGGCTCACTTCTGCGGATGGGCTGTCCGGCTCAGACCTGCATATGCGCAATCGGGATCTCTACTGCGCATGCGCACACGTGCCCACTATTGTGCGTGCGCACACGGGGTCGCTACTGCGGATGCGTACTCCGGCTCAGAACTGCACATGCGCACTCGAGCTCACTTCTGCGCATGCGCACATGGGCGTACTACTGCGCATGCGCGCACGGGCTCACTACTGTGCATGCGCACCCGGGGTCACTACTGCTCTTGCGCACTTGGACTCACTACTGCTCATGCGTACTTGGACTCACTACTGCTCATGGGCACTCGGCCTCACGACTGCGCATGCGCACACGGGCTCACTACTGCGCATGCGCACACGGGCTTACTACTGTGCATGCGCGCTCGGGGTCACTACTGCTCATGCGCACTCGGACTCACTGCTGCGGATGCGCAATCGTGCTCACTACTGCGCATGCGCACTCGGGGTCACTACTGTGCATGCGCACTCTGGGTCACTAGTGCTCATTCGTACTTCGACTCACTACTGCTCATGGGCACTCGGCCTCACGACTGCGCATGCGCACACGGGCTCACTACTGCGCATGCGCACACGGGCTTACTATTGTGCATGCGCACTCGGGCTCACTACTGCGCATGCGCACACGGGCTCACTACTGTGAATGCGCAATCGGAGTCACTACTGCGCATGCGCACTCGGGCTCACTACTGCGCATGCGCACACGGGCTCACTACTGTGAATGCGCACTCGTGCTCACTGCTGTGCATGCGCACTCGGGGTCACTACTGCGCATGCGCACACGGGCCCACTGCTGTGCGTGCGCACTCGGGGTCGCTACTGCGGATGCGCACTCCGGCTCAGAACTGCACATGCGCGCTCGAGCTCACTTCTGCGCATGCGCACACGTGCGCACTACTGTGCATGCGCGCACGGGCTCACTATTGTGCATGCGCACTCGGGGTCACTAGTGCTCATGCGCACTTGGACTCACTACTGCTCATGGGCACTCGGCCTCACTACTGCGGATGCGCATTCGGACTCACTACTGCGGATGCGCTCTCCGGCTCAGACCTGCATATGCGCAATCGGGATCTCTACTGCGCATGCGCAGTCGGGCTCACTACTGTGCATGCGCACCCGGGGTCACTACTGCTCTTGCGCACTTGGACTCACTACTGCTCATGGTCACACGGGCCCACTACTGTGCATGCGCACTCGGGCTCACTACTGCGCATGCGCACACGGGCCCACTACTGTGCATGCGCACTCGGGCTCACTACTGCGCATGCGCACACGGGCTCACTACTGCGCATGCGCACACGGGCTTACTACTGTGCATGCGCACACGGGCTCACTACTGTGCATGCGCACTCGTGCTCACTGCTGTGCATGCGCACTCGGGGTCACTACTGTGCATGCGCGCTCTGGGTCACTAGTGCTCATTCGTACTTGGACTCACTACTGCTCATGGGCACTCGGCCTCACGACTGCGCATGCGCACACGGGCTCACTACTGCGCATGCGCACACGGGCTTACTACTGTGCATGCGCACACGGGCTCACTACTGTGCATGCGCACTGGTGCTCACTGCTGTGCATGCGCACTCGGGGTCACTACTGCGCATGCGCACACGGACTCCCTACTGCGGATGCGCAATCCGGCTCACTACTGCTCGTGCGCACTCGGACTCACTACTGCGGATGCGCACTCGGGCTCACTACTGCGCATGCGCACACGGGCCCACTGCTGTGCGTGCGCACTCGGGGTCGCTACTGCTCATGCGCACACGGGCCCACTACTGCGGATGCGCACTCGGGCTCACTACTGCGCATGCGCACACGGGCCCACTGCTGTGCGTGCGCACTCGGGGTCGCTACTGCGGATGCGCACTCCGGCTCAGAACTGCACATGCGCGCTCGAGCTCACTTCTGCGCATGCGCACACGTGCGCACTACTGTGCATGCGCGCACGGGCTCACTATTGTGCATGCGCACTCGGGGTCACTAGTGCTTATGCGCACTTGGACTCACTACTGCTCATGGGCACTCGGCCTCACTACTGCGGATGCGCATTCGGACTCACTACTGCGGATGCGCTCTCCGGCTCAGACCTGCATATGCGCAATCGGGATCTCTACTGCGCATGCGCATTCGGGCTCACTACTGTGCATGCGCACCCGGGGTCACTACTGCTCTTGCGCACTTGGAATCACTACTGCTCATGGTCACTCGGACTCACTACTGCGGATGCGCAATCGGGCTCACTTCTGCGGATGGGCTGTCCGGCTCAGACCTGCATATGCGCAATCGGGATCTCTACTGCGCATGCGCACACGTGCCCACTATTGTGCGTGAGCACACGGGGTCGCTACTGCGGATGCGTACTCCGGCTCAGAACTGCACATGCGCACTCGAGCTCACTTCTGCGCATGCGCACACGGGCGTACTACTGCGCATGCGCGCACGGGCTCACTACTGTGCATGCGCACCCGGGGTCACTACTGCTCTTGCGCACTTGGACTCACTACTGCTCATGCGTACTTGGACTCACTACTGCTCATGGGCACTCGGCCTCACGACTGCGCATGCGCACACGGGCTTACTACTGTGCATGCGCGCTCGGGGTCACTACTGCTCATGCGCACTCGGACTCACTGCTGCGGATGCGCAATCGTGCTCACTACTGCGCATGCGCACTCGGGGTCACTACTGTGCATGCGCACTCTGGGTCACTAGTGCTCATTCGTACTTCGACTCACTACTGCTCATGGGCACTCGGCCTCACGACTGCGCATGCGCACACGGGCTCACTACTGCGCATGCGCACACGGGCTTACTATTGTGCATGCGCACTCGGGCTCACTACTGCGCATGCGCACACGGGCTCACTACTGTGAATGCGCAATCGGAGTCACTACTGCGCATGCGCACTCGGGCTCACTACTGCGCATGCGCACACGGGCTCACTACTGTGCATGCGCACTCGTGCTCACTGCTGTGCATGCGCACTCGGGGTCACTACTGCGCATGCGCACACGGACTCCCTACTCCGCATGCGAGCTCGGGGTCACTACTGCTCATGCGCACTCGGACTCACTACTGCGGATGCGCACTCGGGCTCACTACTGCGCATGCGCACACGGGCCCACTGCTGTGCGTGCGCACTCGGGGTCGCTACTGCGGATGCGCACTCCGGCACAGAACTGCACATGCGCGCTCGAGCTCACTTCTGCGCATGCGCACACGTGCGCACTACTGTGCATGCGCGCACGGGCTCACTATTGTGCATGCGCACTCGGGGTCACTAGTGCTCATGCGCACTTGGACTCACTACTGCTCATGGGCACTCGGCCTCACTACTGCGGATGCGCATTCGGACTCACTACTGCGGATGCGCTCTCCGGCTCAGACCTGCATATGCGCAATCGGGATCTCTACTGCGCATGCGCAGTCGGGCTCACTACTGTGCATGCGCACCCGGGGTCACTACTGCTCTTGCGCACTTGGACTCACTACTGCTCATGGTCACACGGGCCCACTACTGTGCATGCGCACTCGGGCTCACTACTGCGCATGCGCACACGGGCCCACTACTGTGCATGCGCACTCGGGCTCACTACTGCGCATGCGCACACGGGCTCACTACTGCGCATGCGCACACGGGCTTACTACTGTGCATGCGCACACGGGCTCACTACTGTGCATGCGCACTCGTGCTCACTGCTGTGCATGCGCACTCGGGGTCACTACTGTGCATGCGCGCTCTGGGTCACTAGTGCTCATTCGTACTTGGACTCACTACTGCTCATGGGCACTCGGCCTCACGACTGCGCATGCGCACACGGGCTCACTACTGCGCATGCGCACACGGGCTTACTACTGTGCATGCGCACACGGGCTCACTACTGTGCATGCGCACTCGTGCTCACTGCTGTGCATGCGCACTCGGGGTCACTACTGCGCATGCGCACACGGACTCCCTACTGCGGATGCGCAATCGGGCTCTCTACTCCGCATGCGAGCTCGGGGTCACTACTGCTCATGCGCACTCGGACTCACTGCTGCGGATGCGCAATCCGGCTCACTACTGCTCGTGCGCACTCGGACTCACTACTGCGGATGCGCACTCGGGCTCACTACTGCGCATGCGCACACGGGCCCACTGCTGTGCGTGCGCACTCGGGGTCGCTACTGCTCATGCGCACACGGGCCCACTACTGCGCAAGCGGACACGGGCCCACTACTGTGCATGCGCACTCGGGCTCACTACTGCGCATGCGCACACGGGCCCACTACTGTGTATGCGCACTCGGACTCATTACTGCTCATGCGCACACTGACTCACTACTGCGGATGCGCACTCGGGCGCACTACTGCGGATGCGCGCTCGGGTCACTACTGTGCATGCGCACTCTGGGTCACTAGTGCTCATTCGTACTTGGACTCACTACTGCTCATGGGCACTCGGCCTCACGACTGCGCATGCGCACACGGGCTCACTACTGCGCATGCGCACACGGGCCCACTACTGCGCAAGCGGACACGGGCCCACTACTGTGCATGCGCACTCGGGCTCACTACTGCGCATGCGCACACGGGCCCACTACTGTGTATGCGCACTCGGACTCATTACTGCTCATGCGCACACTGACTCACTACTGCGGATGCGCACTCGGGCTCACTACTGCGGATGCGCGCTCGGGTCACTACTGTGCATGCGCACTCTGGGTCTCTAGTGCTCATTCGTACTTGGACTCACTACTGCTCATGGGCACTCGGCCTCACGACTGCGCATGCGCACACGGGCTCACTACTGCGCATGCGCACACGGGCTTACTACTGTGCATGCGCACTCCGGCTCAGAACTGCACATGCGCACTCGAGCTCACTACTACGCATGCGCACACGGGCTCACTACTGCGCAAGCGCACACGGGCCCACTACTGCGCAAGCGCGCTCGGGGTCGCTGCTGCGGATGCGCATTCTGACTCACTACTGCGGATGCGCAATCGGGCTCACTACTGCGCAGGCGCACACGGGCTCACTACTGCGCATGCGCACACGGGCCCACTACTGCGCAAGCGGACACGGGCCCACTACTGCGCATGCGCACACGGGCTCACTACTGTGCATGCGCAATCGGGGTCGCTACTGCGCATGCGCACACGGGCTCACTACTCTGCATGCGCACTCGTGGTCACTACTGCGCATGCGCACTCGGGCTCACTACTGCGCATGCGCACACGGGCCCACTACTGTGCATGCGCAATCGGGCTCAATACTGCTCGTGCGCACTCGGACTCAGTACTGATCATGCGCACACTGTCTCACTGCTGCGGATGCGCGCTCGAGCTCAATTCTGCGCATGCGCACTCGGGCTCACTACTGTGCATGCACACTCGGGCTCACTACTGAGCTTGCGCACTCGGGGTCACTACTGCCCATGCGCACTCGGGCTCACTACTGCGCATGCGCACACGGGCTCAATATTGTGCATGCGCACATGGGTTCACTACTGCTCATGGGCACTCGGCCTCACGACTGCTCATGCGCACACGGGCTCACTACTATGCATGCGCACTCGGGGTCACTAGTGCCCATTCGCACTTGGACTCACTACTGCTCATGGGCACTCGGCCTCACGACTGCGGATGTGCAATCGGGCTCACTAGTGCGAATGCGCTCTCCTGCTCAGACCTGCACATGCGCAATCGGGATCACTACTGCGCATGCGCACTCGGGGTCACTATTGCTCATGCGCACTCGGACTCACTACTGCGGATGCGCGCTCGGGTCACTACTGCGCATGCGCACTCGGGGTCACTACTGCGCGTGCGCACTCCGGCTCAGAACTGCACATGCGCACTCGAGCTCACTACTACGCATGCGCACACGGGCTCACTACTGCGCAAGCGCGAACGGGGTCACTACTGCTCATGCGCACTCGGGCTCACTACTGCGCATGCGCACACGGGCCCACTGCTGTGCGTGCGCACTCGGGGTCGCTACTGCGGATGCGCACTCCGGCTCAGAACTGCACATGCGCGCTCGAGCTCACTTCTGCGCATGCGCACACGTGCGCACTACTGTGCATGCGCGCACGGGCTCACTATTGTGCATGCGCACTCGGGGTCACTAGTGCTTATGCGCACTTGGACTCACTACTGCTCATGGGCACTCGGCCTCACTACTGCGGATGCGCATTCGGACTCACTACTGCGGATGCGCTCTCCGGCTCAGACCTGCATATGCGCAATCGGGATCTCTACTGCGCATGCGCATTCGGGCTCACTACTGTGCATGCGCACCCGGGGTCACTACTGCTCTTGCGCACTTGGAATCACTACTGCTCATGGTCACTCGGACTCACTACTGCGGATGCGCAATCGGGCTCACTTCTGCGGATGGGCTGTCCGGCTCAGACCTGCATATGCGCAATCGGGATCTCTACTGCGCATGCGCACACGTGCCCACTATTGTGCGTGAGCACACGGGGTCGCTACTGCGGATGCGTACTCCGGCTCAGAACTGCACATGCGCACTCGAGCTCACTTCTGCGCATGCGCACACGGGCGTACTACTGCGCATGCGCGCACGGGCTCACTACTGTGCATGCGCACCCGGGGTCACTACTGCTCTTGCGCACTTGGACTCACTACTGCTCATGCGTACTTGGACTCACTACTGCTCATGGGCACTCGGCCTCACGACTGCGCATGCGCACACGGGCTTACTACTGTGCATGCGCGCTCGGGGTCACTACTGCTCATGCGCACTCGGACTCACTGCTGCGGATGCGCAATCGTGCTCACTACTGCGCATGCGCACTCGGGGTCACTACTGTGCATGCGCACTCTGGGTCACTAGTGCTCATTCGTACTTCGACTCACTACTGCTCATGGGCACTCGGCCTCACGACTGCGCATGCGCACACGGGCTCACTACTGCGCATGCGCACACGGGCTTACTATTGTGCATGCGCACTCGGGCTCACTACTGCGCATGCGCACACGGGCTCACTACTGTGAATGCGCAATCGGAGTCACTACTGCGCATGCGCACTCGGGCTCACTACTGCGCATGCGCACACGGGCTCACTACTGTGCATGCGCACTCGTGCTCACTGCTGTGCATGCGCACTCGGGGTCACTACTGCGCATGCGCACACGGACTCCCTACTCCGCATGCGAGCTCGGGGTCACTACTGCTCATGCGCACTCGGACTCACTACTGCGGATGCGCACTCGGGCTCACTACTGCGCATGCGCACACGGGCCCACTGCTGTGCGTGCGCACTCGGGGTCGCTACTGCGGATGCGCACTCCGGCACAGAACTGCACATGCGCGCTCGAGCTCACTTCTGCGCATGCGCACACGTGCGCACTACTGTGCATGCGCGCACGGGCTCACTATTGTGCATGCGCACTCGGGGTCACTAGTGCTCATGCGCACTTGGACTCACTACTGCTCATGGGCACTCGGCCTCACTACTGCGGATGCGCATTCGGACTCACTACTGCGGATGCGCTCTCCGGCTCAGACCTGCATATGCGCAATCGGGATCTCTACTGCGCATGCGCAGTCGGGCTCACTACTGTGCATGCGCACCCGGGGTCACTACTGCTCTTGCGCACTTGGACTCACTACTGCTCATGGTCACACGGGCCCACTACTGTGCATGCGCACTCGGGCTCACTACTGCGCATGCGCACACGGGCCCACTACTGTGCATGCGCACTCGGGCTCACTACTGCGCATGCGCACACGGGCTCACTACTGCGCATGCGCACACGGGCTTACTACTGTGCATGCGCACACGGGCTCACTACTGTGCATGCGCACTCGTGCTCACTGCTGTGCATGCGCACTCGGGGTCACTACTGTGCATGCGCGCTCTGGGTCACTAGTGCTCATTCGTACTTGGACTCACTACTGCTCATGGGCACTCGGCCTCACGACTGCGCATGCGCACACGGGCTCACTACTGCGCATGCGCACACGGGCTTACTACTGTGCATGCGCACACGGGCTCACTACTGTGCATGCGCACTCGTGCTCACTGCTGTGCATGCGCACTCGGGGTCACTACTGCGCATGCGCACACGGACTCCCTACTGCGGATGCGCAATCGGGCTCTCTACTCCGCATGCGAGCTCGGGGTCACTACTGCTCATGCGCACTCGGACTCACTGCTGCGGATGCGCAATCCGGCTCACTACTGCTCGTGCGCACTCGGACTCACTACTGCGGATGCGCACTCGGGCTCACTACTGCGCATGCGCACACGGGCCCACTGCTGTGCGTGCGCACTCGGGGTCGCTACTGCTCATGCGCACACGGGCCCACTACTGCGCAAGCGGACACGGGCCCACTACTGTGCATGCGCACTCGGGCTCACTACTGCGCATGCGCACACGGGCCCACTACTGTGTATGCGCACTCGGACTCATTACTGCTCATGCGCACACTGACTCACTACTGCGGATGCGCACTCGGGCGCACTACTGCGGATGCGCGCTCGGGTCACTACTGTGCATGCGCACTCTGGGTCACTAGTGCTCATTCGTACTTGGACTCACTACTGCTCATGGGCACTCGGCCTCACGACTGCGCATGCGCACACGGGCTCACTACTGCGCATGCGCACACGGGCCCACTACTGCGCAAGCGGACACGGGCCCACTACTGTGCATGCGCACTCGGGCTCACTACTGCGCATGCGCACACGGGCCCACTACTGTGTATGCGCACTCGGACTCATTACTGCTCATGCGCACACTGACTCACTACTGCGGATGCGCACTCGGGCTCACTACTGCGGATGCGCGCTCGGGTCACTACTGTGCATGCGCACTCTGGGTCTCTAGTGCTCATTCGTACTTGGACTCACTACTGCTCATGGGCACTCGGCCTCACGACTGCGCATGCGCACACGGGCTCACTACTGCGCATGCGCACACGGGCTTACTACTGTGCATGCGCACTCCGGCTCAGAACTGCACATGCGCACTCGAGCTCACTACTACGCATGCGCACACGGGCTCACTACTGCGCAAGCGCACACGGGCCCACTACTGCGCAAGCGCGCTCGGGGTCGCTGCTGCGGATGCGCATTCTGACTCACTACTGCGGATGCGCAATCGGGCTCACTACTGCGCAGGCGCACACGGGCTCACTACTGCGCATGCGCACACGGGCCCACTACTGCGCAAGCGGACACGGGCCCACTACTGCGCATGCGCACACGGGCTCACTACTGTGCATGCGCAATCGGGGTCGCTACTGCGCATGCGCACACGGGCTCACTACTCTGCATGCGCACTCGTGGTCACTACTGCGCATGCGCACTCGGGCTCACTACTGCGCATGCGCACACGGGCCCACTACTGTGCATGCGCAATCGGGCTCAATACTGCTCGTGCGCACTCGGACTCAGTACTGATCATGCGCACACTGTCTCACTGCTGCGGATGCGCGCTCGAGCTCAATTCTGCGCATGCGCACTCGGGCTCACTACTGTGCATGCACACTCGGGCTCACTACTGAGCTTGCGCACTCGGGGTCACTACTGCCCATGCGCACTCGGGCTCACTACTGCGCATGCGCACACGGGCTCAATATTGTGCATGCGCACATGGGTTCACTACTGCTCATGGGCACTCGGCCTCACGACTGCTCATGCGCACACGGGCTCACTACTATGCATGCGCACTCGGGGTCACTAGTGCCCATTCGCACTTGGACTCACTACTGCTCATGGGCACTCGGCCTCACGACTGCGGATGTGCAATCGGGCTCACTAGTGCGAATGCGCTCTCCTGCTCAGACCTGCACATGCGCAATCGGGATCACTACTGCGCATGCGCACTCGGGGTCACTATTGCTCATGCGCACTCGGACTCACTACTGCGGATGCGCGCTCGGGTCACTACTGCGCATGCGCACTCGGGGTCACTACTGCGCGTGCGCACTCCGGCTCAGAACTGCACATGCGCACTCGAGCTCACTACTACGCATGCGCACACGGGCTCACTACTGCGCAAGCGCGAACGGGGTCACTACTGCTCATGCGCACTCGGGCGCACTACTGCGCATGCGCACACGGGCTCACTACTGTGCATGCGCACTCGGGGTCACTAGTGCTCATTCGCACTTGGACTCACTACTGCTCATGGGCACTCGGCCTCACGACTGCGGATGCGCTCTCCTGCTCAGACCTGCACATGCGCAATCGGGATCACTACTGCGCATGCGCACACGGGGTCACTACTGCTCATGCGCACTCGGACTCACTACTGCGGATGCGCGCTCGGGTCACTACTGCGCATGCGCACTCGGGGTCACTACTGCGCGTGCGCTCTCCAGCTCAGACCTGCACATGAGCAATCGGGCTCTCTACTGCGCATGCGCACACGGCCTTACTACTGCTCATGCGCACTCGGACTCACTGCTGCGGATGCGCAATCGTTCTCACTACTGCGCATGCGCGCTCGGGGTCACTACTGTGCATGCGTACTCGAGCTCACTTCTGCGC
This sequence comes from Megachile leachella, assembly GCA_963576845.1. Classification (NCBI taxonomy): domain Eukaryota; kingdom Metazoa; phylum Arthropoda; class Insecta; order Hymenoptera; family Megachilidae; genus Megachile; species Megachile leachella. The sequence goes on along the minus strand of CAUYWW010000227.1, from coordinate 314,031 downwards.
ATGCGCACATGGGCGCACTACTGCGCATGCGCGCACGGGCCCACTACTGTGCATGCGAACTCGGGCTCACAACTGCGCATGCGCACACGGGCTCACTACTGTACATGCGCACACGGGCTCACTACTGCTCATGCGCACACGGGCCCACTACTGCGCAAGCGCGCTCGGGGTCGCTGCTGCGGATGCGCATTCGGACTCACTACTGCGGATGCGCAATCGGGCTCACTACTGCGCAGGCGCACACGGGCTCACTACTGTGCATGCGCACTCGGGCTCACTACTGCTCATGCGCGCTCGGGGTCGCTGCTGCGGATGCGCATTCGGACTCACTACTGCGGATGCGCCCTCCGGCTCAGTCCTGCACATGCGCAATCGGGCTCTCTACTGCGCATGCGCACTCGTGCTCACTACTGCGCATGCGCACACGGACTCCCTACTGCGCATGCGCAATCGGGCTCACTACTGTGCATGCGCACTCGGGCTCACTACTGTGCATGCGTACTCGAGCTCACTTCTGCGCATGCGCACATGGGCGCACTACTGCGCATGCGCGCACGGGTCCACTACTGTGCATGCGAACTCGGGCTCACAACTGCGCATGCGCACACGGGCTCACTACTGTACATGCGCACACGGGCTCACTACTGCTCATGCGCACACGGGCCCACTACTGCGCAAGCGGACACGGGCCCACTACTGTGCATGCGCACTCGGGCTCACTACTGCGCATGCGCACACGGGCCCACTACTGTGCATGCGCACCCGGGGTCACTACTGCTCTTGCGCACTTGGACTCACTACTGCTCATGCGCACTCGGGCTCACTACTGCGCATGCGCACACGGGCTCACTACTCTGCATGCGCACTCGGGCTCACTACTGTGCATGCCCACTCGGGGTCACTACTGCTCATGCGCACACTGGCTCACTACTGCTCATGCGCACTCGGGCCCACTACTGCGCATGCGCGCTCGGGTCACTACTGCGCATGCGCACACGGGCCCACTACTGTGCATGCGCACACGGGCCCACTACTGCGCATGCGGACACGGGCCCACTACTGTGCATGCGCACTCGGGCTCACTACTGCGCATGCGCACACGGGCCCACTACTGTGCATGCGCACTCGGATTCACTACTGCTCATGCGCACACTGACTCACTACTGCGGATGCGCGCACGGGCTCACTACTGTGCATGCGCACCCGGGGTCACTACTGCTCTTGCGCACTTGGACTCACTACTGCTCATGCGCACACGGGCCCACTACTGTGCATGCGCACTCGGGCTCACTACTGCGCATGCGCACACGGGCCCACTACTGTGCATGCGCACTCGGGCTCACTACTGCGCATGCGCACACGGGCTCACTACTGTGCATGCGCACACGGGCTCACTACTGCTCATGCGCACACGGGCCCACTACTGCGCAAGCGGACACGGGCCCACTACTGTGCATGCGCACTCGGGGTCACTACTGCGCATGCGCAATCGGGCTCACTACTGCTCATGGGCACTCGGCCTCACGACTGCTCATGCGCACACGGGCTCACTACTATGCATGCGCACTCGGGGTCACTAGTGCCCATTCGCACTTTGACTCACTACTGCTCATGGGCACTCGGCCTCACGACTGCGGATGTGCAATCGGGCTCACTAGTGCGGATGCGCTCTCCTGCTCAGACCTGCACATGCGCAATCGGGATCACTACTGCGCATGCGCACTCGGGGTCACTATTGCTCATGCGCACTCGGACTCGCTACTGCGGATGCGCGCTCGGGTCACTACTGCGCATGCGCACTCGGGGTCACTACTGCGCGTGCGCACACGGGCTCACTACTGCTCATGCGCACTCGGGCTCACTACTGCGCATGCGCCCACGGGCTCACTACTGTGCATGCGCACTCGTGGTCACTACTGTGCATGCGCGCACGGGCTCACTATTGTGCATGCGCACTCGGGGTCACTAGTGCTTATGCGCACTTGGACTCACTACTGCTCATGGGCACTCGGCCTCACTACTGCGGATGCGCATTCGGACTCACTACTGCGGATGCGCTCTCAGGCTCAGACCTGCATATGCGCAATCGGGATCTCTACTGCGCATGCGCATTCGGGCTCACTACTGTGCATGCGCACCCGGGGTCACTACTGCTCTTGCGCACTTGGACTCACTACTGCTCATGGTCACTCGGACTCACTACTGCGGATGCGCAATCGGGCTCACTTCTGCGGATGGGCTATCCGGCTCACACCTGCATATGCGCAATCGGGATCTCTACTGCGCATGCGCACACGTGCCCACTATTGTGCGTGCGCACACGGGGTCGCTACTGCGGATGCGTACTCCGGCTCAGAACTGCACATGCGCACTCGAGCTCACTTCTGCGCATGCGCACACGGGCGTACTACTGCGCATGCGCGCACGGGCTCACTACTGTGCATGCGCACCCGGGGTCACTACTGCTCTTGCGCACTTGGACTCACTACTGCTCATGCGTACTTGGACTCACTACTGCTCATGGGCACTCGGCCTCACGACTGCGCATGCGCACACGGGCTCACTACTGCGCATGCGCACACGGGCTTACTACTGTGCATGCGCGCTCGGGGTCACTACTGCTCATGCGCACTCGGACTCACTGCTGCGGATGCGCAATCGTGCTCACTACTGCGCATGCGCACTCGGGGTCACTACTGTGCATGCGCACTCTGGGTCACTAGTGCTCATTCGTACTTCGACTCACTACTGCTCATGGGCACTCGGCCTCACGACTGCGCATGCGCACACGGGCTCACTACTGCGCATGCGCACACGGGCTTACTATTGTGCATGCGCACTCGGGCTCACTACTGCGCATGCGCACACGGGCTCACTACTGTGAATGCGCAATCGGAGTCACTACTGCGCATGCGCACTCGGGCTCACTACTGCGCATGCGCACACGGGCTCACTACTGTGAATGCGCAATCGGAGTCACTACTGCGCATGCGCACTCGGGCTCACTACTGCGCATGCGCACACGGGCTCACTACTGTGCATGCGCACACGGGCTCACTACTGCTCATGCGCACACGGGCCCACTACTGCGCAAGCGGACACGGGCCCACTACTGTGCATGCGCACTCGGGCTCACTACTGCGCATGCGCACACGGGCCCACTACTGTGCATGCGCACTCGGACTCACTACTGCTCATGCGCACACTGACTCACTACTGTGGATGCGCAATCGGGCTCACTACTGCGCATGGGCGCTCGGGGACACTACTGCGGATGCGCGCGCGGGTCACTACTGTGCATGCGCACTCTGGGTCACTAGTGCTCATTCGTACTTGGACTCACTACTGCTCATGGGCACTCGGCCTCACGACTGCGCATGCGCACACGGGCTCACTACTGCGCATGCGCACACGGGCTTACTACTGTGCATGCGCACTCGGGCTCACTACTGCGCATGCGCACACTGACTCACTACTGTGGATGCGCAATCGGGCTCACTACTGCGCATGGGCGCTCGGGGACACTACTGCGCATGCGCAATCGGGCTCACTACTGCGCATGCGCACACAGACACCCTACTGCGGATGCGCAATCGCGCTCACTACTGCGGATGCGCGCTCGGGTCACTACTGCGCATGCGCACTCGGGCTCACTACTGTGCATGCGCACTCGGGGTCACTACTGCCCATGCGCACTCGGGCTCACTACGGTGCATGCGCACTCGGGGTCACTAGTGCTCATTCGCACTTGGACTCACCACTGCTCATTATCACTCGGCCTGACGACTGCGCATGCGCACACGGGCTCACTACTGTGCATGCGCACTCGGGGTCACTAGTGCTCATTCGCACTTGGACTCACTACTGCTCATGGGCACTCGGCCTCACGACTGCGGATGTGCAATCGGGCTCACTACCGCGGATGCGCTCTCCTGCTCAGACCTGCACATGCGCAATCGGTCTCACTACTGCGCATGCGCACACGGGCTCACTACTGTGCATGTGCACTCTGGCTCACTACTGCTCATGCGCGCTCGGGGTCACTACTGCGCATGCGCACTCGGACTCACTACTGCGGATGCGCTCTCCGGCTCAGACCTGCACATGCGCAATCGGGCTCTCTACTGCGCATGCGCACTCGGGCTCACTAGTGTGCATGCGCACTCGGGGTCACTACTGCGGAAGCGCGCTCGGGCACACTACTGCTCATGCGCACTCGGCTTCACTACTGCTCATGCGCACTCGGACTCACTACTGCTCATGCGCACTCGGACAGAATGCAGCGGATGCGCAATCGGGCTCACTACTGCGCATTTGCGCTCGGGGTCACTACTGCTCATGCGCACTCGGACTCAATACTGCTCATGGGCACACTGTCTCACTACTGCTCATGCGCACTCGGACTCACTGCTGCGGATGCGCACTCGGGCTCACTACTGCGCATACGCACACGGGCCCACTGCTGCGCATGCGCACTCGGGGTCACTACTGCGCGTGCGCACTCCGGCTCAGAACTGCACATGCGCGCTCGAGCTCACTTCTGCGCATGCGCACACGGACGCACTACTGTGCATGCGCGCACGGGCTTACTATTGTGCATGCGCACTCGGGGTCACTAGTGCTCATGCGCACTTGGACTCACTACTGCTCATGGGCACTCGCGCTCACTACTGGGCATGCGCACACGGGCTCACTGCTGTGCATGTGCACTCTGGCTCACTACTGCTCATGCGCGCTCGGGGTCACTACTGCGCATGCGCACTCGGACTCACTACTGCGGATGCGCTCTCCGGCTCAGACCTGCACATGCGTAATCGGGCTCTCTACTGCGCATGCGCACTCGGGCTCACTAGTGTGCATGCGCACTCGGGGTCACTACTGCGGATGCGCGCTCGGGCACACTACTGCTCATGCGCACTCGGCTTCACTACTGCTGATGCGCACTCGGACTCACTACTGCTCATGCGCACTCGCGCTCACTAATGCGGATGCGCACTCGGACTCACTACTGCGGATGCGCTCTCCGGCTCAGACCTGCATATGCGCAATCGGGATCTCTACTGCGCATGCGCACTCGGGCTCACTACTGTGCATGCGCACTCGGGCTCACTACTGTGCATGCGCACTCGGGGCCACTACTGCCCATGCGCACACGGTCTCACTATTGCACATGCGCAATCGGGCTCTCTACTGCGCATGCGCACTCGCACTCACTAATGCTCATGCGCACACAGTCTCAATACTGCGGATGCGCACTCGGGCTCACTACTGCGCATGCGCACACGAGCCCACTATTGTGCGTGCGCACACGGGGTCGCTACTGCGGATGCGTACTCCGGCTCAGAACTGCACATGCGCACTCGAGCTCACTTCTGCGCATGCGCACACGGGCGCACTACTGTGCATGCGCACTCGGGCTCACTACTGTGCATGCCCACCCGGGGTCACTACTGCTCATGCGCACACGGGCTCACTACTGCTCATGCGCACTCGGGCCCACTACTGCGCATGCGCCCACGGGCCCACTACTGCGCATGCGCACTCGGGCTCACTACTGCGCATGCGCACACGGGCCCACTACTGTGCATGCGCACTCGGGCTCACTACTGCGCATGCGCACACGGTGTCACTACTGTGCATGCGCACACGGGCTCACTACTGCTCATGCGCACACGGGCCCACTACTGCGCAAGCGGACACGGGCCCACTACTGTGCATGCGCACTCGGGCTCACTACTGCGCATGCGCACACGGGCCCACTACTGTGCATGCGCACTCGGACTCACTACTGCTCATGCGCACACTGACTCACTACTGCGGATGCGCACTCGTGCTCACTACTGCGGATGCGCGCTCGGGTCACTACTGCGCAAGCGCGCTCGGGGTCACTACTGTGCATGCGCACTCTGGGTCACTCGTGCGCATTCGTACTTGGACTCACTACTGCTCATGGGCACTCGGCCTCACGACTGCGCATGCGCACACGGGCTCACTACTGCGCATGCGCACTGGGGCTCACTACTGCGCATGCTCTCGCGGACTCACTACTGTGGATGCGCACACGGGCTCACTACTGTGCATGCGCACTCGTGCTCACTGCTGTGCATGCGCACTCGGGGTCACTACTGCGCATGCGCACACGGACTCCCTACTGCGGATGCGCAATCGGGCTCTCTACTCCGCATGAGAGCTCGGGGTCACTACTGCTCATGCGCACTCGGACTCACTGCTGCGGATGCGCAATCCGGCTCACTACTGCTCGTGCGCACTCGGACTCACTACTGCGGATGCGCACTCGGGCTCACTACTGCGCATGCGCACACGGGCCCACCGCTGTGCGTGCGCACTCGGGGTCGCTACTGCGGATGCGCACTCCGGCTCAGAACTGCACATGCGCGCTCGAGCTCACTTCTGCGCATGCGCACACGTGCGCACTAATGTGCATGCGCGCACGGGCTCACTATTGTGCATGCGCACTCGGGGTCACTAGTGCTCATGCGCACTTGGACTCACTACTGCTCATGGGCACTCGGCCTCACTACTGCGGATGCGCATTCGGACTCACTACTGCGGATGCGCTCTCCGGCTCAAACCTGCATATGCGCAATCGGGATCTCTACTGCGCATGCGCAGTCGGGCTCACTACTGTGCATGCGCACCCGGGGTCACTACTGCTCTTGCGCACTTGGACTCACTACTGCTCATGGTCACACGGGCCCACTACTGTGCATGCGCACTCGGGCTAACTACTGCGCATGCGCACACGGGCCCACTGCTGTGCATGCGCACTCGGGCTCACTACTGCGCATGCGCACACGGGCTCACTACTGTGCATGCGCACACGGGCTCACTACTGCTCATGCGCACACGGGCCCACTACTGCGCAAGCGGACACGGGCCCACTACTGTGCATGCGCACTCGGGCTCACTACTGCGCATGCGCACACGGGCCCACTACTGTGCATGCGCACTCGGACTCACTACTGCTCATGCGCACACTGACTCACTACTGCGGATGCGCACTCGGGCTCACTACTGCGCATGCGCACACGGGCCCACTGCTGTGCGTGCGCACTCGGGGTCACTACTGCGCATGCGCACACGGACTCCCTACTGCGGATGCGCAATCGGGCTCTCTACTCCGCATGCGAGCTCGGGGTCACTACTGCTCATGCGCACTCGGACTCACTACTGCGGACGCGTACTCGGGTTCACTACTGCGCATGCGCACACGGGCCCACTGCTGTGCGTGCGCACTCGGGGTCGCTACTGCGGATGCGCACTCGGACTCACTGCTGCGGATGCGCAATCGTGCTCACTACTGCGCATGCGCGCACGGGCTCACTATTGTGCATGCGCACTCGGGGTCACTAGTGCTTATGCGCACTTGGACTCACTACTGCTCATGGGCACTCGGCCTCACGACTGCGCATGCGCACACGGGCTCACTACTGCGCATGCGCACACGGGCTTACTATTGTGCATGCGCACTCGGGCTCACTACTGCGCATGCGCACACGGGCTCACTACTGTGAATGCGCAATCGGAGTCACTACTGCGCATGCGCACTCGGGCTCACTACTGCGCATGCGCACACGGGCTCACTACTGTGCATGCGCACTCGTGCTCACTGCTGTGCATGCGCACTCGGGGTCACTACTGCGCATGCGCACACGGACTCCCTACTCCGCATGCGAGCTCGGGGTCACTACTGCTCATGCGCACTCGGACTCACTACTGCGGATGCGCACTCGGGCTCACTACTGTGCATGCGCACACGGGCCCACTGCTGTGCGTGCGCACTCGGGGTCGCTACTGCGGATGCGCACTCCGGCTCAGAACTGCACATGCGCGCTCGAGCCCACTTCTGCGCATGCGCACACGTGCGCACTACTGTGCATGCGCGCACGGGCTCACTATTGTGCATGCGCACTCGGGGTCACTAGTGCTCATGCGCACTTGGACTCACTACTGCTCATGGGCACTCGGCCTCACTACTGCGGATGCGCATTCGGACTCACTACTGCGGATGCGCTCTCCGGCTCAGACCTGCATATGCGCAATCGGGATCTCTACTGCGCATGCGCAGTCGGGCTCACTACTGTGCATGCGCACCCGGGGTCACTACTGCTCTTGCGCACTTGGACTCACTACTGCTCATGGTCACACGGGCCCACTACTGTGCATGCGCACTCGGGCTCACTACTGCGCATGCGCACACGGGCCCACTACTGTGCATGCGCACTCGGGCTCACTACTGCGCATGCGCACACGGGCTCACTACTGTGCATGCGCACACGGGCTCACTACTGCTCATGCGCACACGGGCCCACTACTGCGCAAGCGGACACGGGCCCACTACTGTGCATGCGCACTCGGGCTCACTACTGCGCATGCGCACACGGGCCCACTACTGTGCATGCGCACTCGGACTCACTACTGCTCATGCGCACACTGACTCACTACTGCGGATGCGCACTCGGGCTCACTACTGCGGATGCGCGCTCGGGTCACTACTGTGCATGCGCACTCTGGGTCACTAGTGCTCATTCGTACTTGGACACACTACTGCTCATGGGCACTCGGCCTCACGACTGCGCATGCGCACACGGGCTCACTACTGCGCATGCGCACACGGGCTTACTACTGTGCATGCGCACTCGGGCTCACTACTGCGCATGCGCACACGGGCTCACTACTGTGCATGCGCAATCGGAGTCACTACTGCGCATGCGCACTGGGGCTCACTACTGCGCATGCACTCGCGGACTCACTACTGTGGATGCGCAATCGGGCTCACTACTGCGCATGGGCGCTCGGGGACACTACTGCGGATGCGCGCGCGGGTCACTACTGTGCGTGCGCACTCTGGGTCACTAGTGCTCATTCGTACTTGGACTCACTACTGCTCATGGGCACTCGGCCTCACGACTGCGCATGCGCACACGGGCTCACTACTGCGCATGCGCACACGGGCTTACTACTGTGCATGCGCACTCGGGCTCACTACTGCGCATGCGCACACGGGCTCACTACTGTGCATGCGCAATCGGAGTCACTACTGCGCATGCGCACTCGGGCTCACTACTGCGCATGCGCACGCGGACTCACGACTGTGGATGCGCAATCGGGCTCACTACTGCGCATGGGCGCTCGGGGACACTACTGCGCATGCGCAATCGGGCTCACTACTGCGCATGCGCACACAGACACCCTACTGCGGATGCGCAATCGCGCTCACTACTGCGGATGCGCGCTCGGGCTCACTACTGCGCATGCGCACACGGGCTCACTACTGTGCATGCGCAATCGGAGTCACTACTGCGCATGCGCACTCGGGCTCACTACGGTGCATGCGCACTCGGGGTCACTAGTGCTCATTCGCACTCGGGCTCACTACGGTGCATGCGCACTCGGGGTCACTAGTGCTCATTCGCACTTGGACTCACCACTGCTCATTATCACTCGGCCTGACGACTGCGCATGCGCACACGGGCTCACTACTGTGCATGCGCACTCGGGGTCACTAGTGCTCATTCGCACTTGGACTCACTACTGCTCATGGGCACTCGGCCTCACGACTGCGGATGTGCAATCGGGCTCACTACCGCGGATGCGCTCTCCTGCTCAGACCTGCACATGCGCAATCGGTCTCACTACTGCGCATGCGCACACGGGCTCACTACTGTGCATGTGCACTCTGGCTCACTACTGCTCATGCGCGCTCGGGGTCACTACTGCGCATGCGCACTCGGACTCACTACTGCGGATGCGCTCTCCGGCTCAGACCTGCACATGCGCAATCGGGCTCTCTACTGCGCATGCGCACTCGGGCTCACTAGTGTGCATGCGCACTCGGGGTCACTACTGCGGAAGCGCGCTCGGGCACACTACTGCTCATGCGCACTCGGCTTCACTACTGCTCATGCGCACTCGGACTCACTACTGCTCATGCGCACTCGGACAGAATGCAGCGGATGCGCAATCGGGCTCACTACTGCGCATTTGCGCTCGGGGTCACTACTGCTCATGCGCACTCGGACTCAATACTGCTCATGGGCACACTGTCTCACTACTGCTCATGCGCACTCGGACTCACTGCTGCGGATGCGCACTCGGGCTCACTACTGCGCATACGCACACGGGCCCACTACTGCGCATGCGCACTCGGGGTCACTACTGCGCGTGCGCACTCCGGCTCAGAACTGCACATGCGCGCTCGAGCTCACTTCTGCGCATGCGCACACGGGCGCACTACTGTGCATGCGCACTCGGCCTCACTACTGCGGATGCGCATTCGGACTCACTACTGCGGATGCGCTCTCCGGCTCAGACCTGCATATGCGCAATCGGGATCTCTACTGCGCATGCGCAGTCGGGCTCACTACTGTGCATGCGCACCCGGGGTCACTACTGCTCTTGCGCACTTGGACTCACTACTGCTCATGGTCACACGGGCCCACTACTGTGCATGCGCACTCGGGCTCACTACTGCGCATGCGCACACGGGCCCACTGCTGTGCATGCCCACTCGGGCTCACTACTGCGCATGCGCACACGGGCTCACTACTGTGCATGCGCACACGGGCTCACTACTGCTCATGCGCACACGGGCCCACTACTGCGCAAGCGGACACGGGCCCACTACTCTGCATGCGCACTCGGGCTCACTACTGCGCATGCGCACACGGGCCCACTACTGTGCATGCGCACTCGGACTCACTACTGCTCATGCGCACACAGACTCACTACTGCGGATGCGCACTCGGGCTCACTACTGCGGATGCGCGCTCGGGTCACTACTGTGCATGCGCACTCTGGGTCACTAGTGCTCATTCGTACTTGGACACACTACTGCTCATGGGCACTCGGCCTCACGACTGCGCATGCGCACACGGGCTCACTACTGCGCATGCGCACACGGGCTTACTACTGTGCATGCGCACTCGGGCTCACTACTGCGCATGCGCACACGGGCTCACTACTGTGCATGCGCAATCGGAGTCACTACTGCGCATGCGCACTGGGGCTCACTACTGCGCATGCACTCGCGGACTCACTACTGTGGATGCGCAATCGGGCTCACTACTGCGCATGGGCGCTCGGGGACACTACTGCGCATGCGCAATCGGGCTCACTACTGCGCATGCGCACACAGACACCCTACTGCGGATGCGCAATCGCGCTCACTACTGCGGATGCGCGCTCGGGTCACTACTGCGCATGCGCACTCGGGCTCACTACTGCGCATGCGCACTCGGACTCACTACTGCGGATGCGCTCTCCGGCTCAGACCTGCACATGCGCAATCGGGCTCTCTACTGCGCATGCGCACTCGGGCTCACTAGTGTGCATGCGCACTCGGGGTCACTACTGCGGAAGCGCGCTCGGGCACACTACTGCTCATGCGCACTCGGCTTCACTACTGCTCATGCGCACTCGGACTCACTACTGCTCATGCACACTCGGACAGAATGCAGCGGATGCGAAATCGGGCTCACTACTGCGCATTTGCGCTCGGGGTCACTACTGCTCATGCGCACTCGGACTCAATACTGCTCATGGGCACACTGTCTCACTACTGCTCATGCACACTCGGACTCACTGCTGCGGATGCGCACTCGGGCTCACTACTGCGCATACGCACACGGGCCCACTACTGCGCATGCGCACTCGGGGTCACTACTGCGCGTGTGCACTCCGGCTCAGAACTGCATATGCGCGCTCGAGCTCACTTCTGCGCATGCGCACACGGACGCACTACTGTGCATGCGCGCACGGGCTTACTATTGTGCATGCGCACTCGGACTCACTACTGCTCATGCGCACACTGACTCACTACTGCGGATGCGCACTCGGGCTCACTACTGCGGATGCGCGCTCGGGTCACTACTGTGCATGCGCACTCTGGGTCACTAGTGCTCATTCGTACTTGGACACACTACTGCTCATGGGCACTCGGCCTCACGACTGCGCATGCGCACACGGGCTCACTACTGCGCATGCGCACCCGGGCTTACTACTGTGCATGCGCACTCGGGCTCACTACTGCGCATGCGCACACGGGCTCACTACTGTGCATGCGCAATCGGAGTCACTACTGCGCATGCGCACTGGGGCTCACTACTGCGCATGCACTCGCGGACTCACTACTGTGGATGCGCAATCGGGCTCACTACTGCGCATGGGCGCTCGGGGACACTACTGCGGATGCGCGCGCGGGTCACTACTGTGCATGCGCACTCTGGGTCACTAGTGCTCATTCGTACTTGGACTCACTACTGCTCATGGGCACTCGGCCTCACGACTGCGCATGCGCACACGGGCTCACTACTGCGCATGCGCACACGGGCTTACTACTGTGCATGCGCACTCGGGCTCACTACTGCGCATGCGCACACGGGCTCACTACTGTGCATGCGCAATCGGAGTCACTACTGCGCATGCGCACTCGGGCTCACTACTGCGCATGCGCACGCGGACTCACTACTGTGGATGCGCAATCGGGCTCACTACTGCGCATGGGCGCTCGGGGACACTACTGCGCATGCGCAATCGGGCTCACTACTGCGCATGCGCACACCGACACCCTACTGCGGATGCGCAATCGCGCTCACTACTGCGGATGCGCGCTCGGGTCACTACTGCGCATGCGCACTCGGGCTCACTACTGTGCATGCGCACTCGGGGTCACTAGTGCTCATTCGCACTTGGACTCACCACTGCTCATTATCACTCGGCCTGACGACTGCGCATGCGCACACGGGCTCACTACTGTGCATGCGCACTCGGGGTCACTAGTGCTCATTCGCACTTGGACTCACTACTGCTCATGGGCACTCGGCCTCACGACTGCGGATGTGCAATCGGGCTCACTACCGCGGATGCGCTCTCCTGCTCAGACCTGCACATGCGCAATCGGGCTCTCTACTGCGCATGCGCACTCGGGCTCACTAGTGTGCATGCGCACTCGGGGTCACTACTGCGGAAGCGCGCTCGGGCACACTACTGCTCATGCGCACTCGGCTTCACTACTGCTCATGCGCACTCGGACTCACTACTGCTCATGCGCACTCGGACAGAATGCAGCGGATGCGCAATCGGGCTCACTACTGCGCATTTGCGCTTGGGGTCACTACTGCTCATGCGCACTCGGACTCAATACTGCTCATGGGCACACTGTCTCACTACTGCTCATGCACACTCGGACTCACTGCTGCGGATGCGCACTCGGGCTCACTACTGCGCATACGCACACGGGCCCACTACTGCGCATGCGCACTCGGGGTCACTACTGCGCGTGTGCACTCCGGCTCAGAACTGCATATGCGCGCTCGAGCTCACTTCTGCGCATGCGCACACGGACGCACTACTGTGCATGCGCGCACGGGCTTACTATTGTGCATGCGCACTCGGGGTCACTAGTGCTCATGCGCACTTGGACTCACTACTGCTCATGGGCACTCGCGCTCACTACTGGGCATGCGCACACGGGCTCACTACTGTGCATGTGCACTCTGGCTCACTACTGCTCATGCGCACTCGGACTCACTACTGCTCATGCGCACTCGGATAGAATGCAGCGGATGCGCAATCGGGCTCACTACTGCGCATTTTCGCTTGGGGTCACTACTGCGCATTTGCGCTCGGAGTCACTACTGCTCATGCGCACTCGGACTCAATACTGCTCATGGGCACACTGTCTCACTACTGCTCATGCGCACTCGGACTCACTGCTGCGGATGCGCACTCGGGCTCGCTACTGCGCATGCGCACACGGGCCCATTACTGCGCATGCGCACTCGGGGTCACTACTGCGCGTGCGCACTCCGGCTCAGAACTGCACATGCGCGCTCGAGCTCACTTCTGCGCATGCGCACACGGACGCACTACTGTGCATGCGCGCACGGGCTCACTATTGTGCATGCGCACTCGGGGTCACTAGTGCTCATGCGCACATGGACTCACTACTGCTCATGGGCACTCGCGCTCACTAATGCGGATGCGCACTCGGACTCACTACTGCGGATGCGCTCTCCGGCTCAGACCTGCATATGCGCAATCGGGATCTCTACTGCGCATGCGCACTCGGGCTCACTACTGTGCATGCGCACTCGGGCTCACTACTGTGCATGCGCACTCGGGGCCACTACTGCCCATGCGCACACTGTCTCACTATTGCGCATGCGCAATCGGGCTCTCTACTGCGCATGCGCACTCGCACTCACTAATGCTCATGCGCACACAGTCTCAATACTGCGGATGCGCACTCGGGCTCACTACTGCGCATGCGCACACGAGCCCACTATTGTGCGTGCGCACACGGGGTCGCTACTGCGGATGCGTACTCCGGCTCAGAACTGCACATGCGCACTCGAGCTCACTTCTGCGCATGCGCACACGGGCGCACTACTGTGCATGCGCACTTGGGCTCACTACTGTGCATGCCCACCCGGGGTCACTACTGCTCATGCGCACACGGGCTCACTACTGCTCATGCGCACTCGGGCCCACTACTGCGCATGCGCACACGGGCCCACTACTGTGCATGCGCACTCGGGCCCACTACTGTGCATGCGCACTCGGGCTCACTACTGCTCATGCGCACACGGGCCCACTACTGCGCAAGCGGACACGGGCCCACTACTGTGCATGCGCACTCGGGCTCACTACTGCGCATGCGCACACGGGCCCACTACTGTGCATGCGCACTCGGACTCACTACTGCTCATGCGCACACTGACTCACTACTGCGGATGCGCACTCGTGCTCACTACTGCGGATGCGCGCTCGGGTCACTACTGCGCAAGCGCGCTCGGGGTCACTATTGTGCATGCGCACTCTGGGTCACTCGTGCGCATTCGTACTTGGACTCACTACTGCTCATGGGCACTCGGCCTCACGACTGCGCATGCGCACACGGGCTCACTACTGCGCATGCGCACTGGGGCTCACTACTGCGCATGCTCTCGCGGACTCACTACTGTGGATGCGCACACGGGCTCACTACTGTGCATGCGCACTCGTGCTCACTGCTGTGCATGCGCACTCGGGGTCACTACTGCGCATGCGCACACGGACTCCCTACTGCGGATGCGCAATCGGGCTCTCTACTCCGCATGAGAGCTCGGGGTCACTACTGCTCATGCGCACTCGGACTCACTGCTGCGGATGCGCAATCCGGCTCACTACTGCTCGTGCGCACTCGGACTCACTACTGCGGATGCGCACTCGGGCTCACTACTGCGCATGCGCACACGGGCCCACCGCTGTGCGTGCGCACTCGGGGTCGCTACTGCGGATGCGCACTCCGGCTCAGAACTGCACATGCGCGCTCGAGCTCACTTCTGCGCATGCGCACACGTGCGCACTAATGTGCATGCGCGCACGGGCTCACTATTGTGCATGCGCACTCGGGGTCACTAGTGCTCATGCGCACTTGGACTCACTACTGCTCATGGGCACTCGGCCTCACTACTGCGGATGCGCATTCGGACTCACTACTGCGGATGCGCTCTCCGGCTCAAACCTGCATATGCGCAATCGGGATCTCTACTGCGCATGCGCAGTCGGGCTCACTACTGTGCATGCGCACCCGGGGTCACTACTGCTCTTGCGCACTTGGACTCACTACTGCTCATGGTCACACGGGCCCACTACTGTGCATGCGCACTCGGGCTAACTACTGCGCATGCGCACACGGGCCCACTGCTGTGCATGCGCACTCGGGCTCACTACTGCGCATGCGCACACGGGCTCACTACTGTGCATGCGCACACGGGCTCACTACTGCTCATGCGCACACGGGCCCACTACTGCGCAAGCGGACACGGGCCCACTACTGTGCATGCGCACTCGGGCTCACTACTGCGCATGCGCACACGGGCCCACTACTGTGCATGCGCACTCGGACTCACTACTGCTCATGCGCACACTGACTCACTACTGCGGATGCGCACTCGGGCTCACTACTGCGCATGCGCACACGGGCCCACTGCTGTGCGTGCGCACTCGGGGTCGCTACTGCGGATGCGCACTCCGGCTCAGAACTGCACATGCGCGCTCGAGCTCACTTCTGCGCATGCGCACACGTGCGCACTACTGTGCATGCGCGCACGGGCTCACTATTGTGCATGCGCACTCGGGGTCACTAGTGCTCATGCGCACTTGGACTCACTACTGCTCATGGGCACTCGGCCTCACTACTGCGGATGCGCATTCGGACTCACTACTGCGGATGCGCTCTCCGGCTCAGACCTGCATATGCGCAATCGGGATCTCTACTGCGCATGCGCAGTCGGGCTCACTACTGTGCATGCGCACCCGGGGTCACTACTGCTCTTGCGCACTTGGACTCACTACTGCTCATGGTCACACGGGCCCACTACTGTGCATGCGCACTCGGGCTCACTACTGCGCATGCGCACACGGGCCCACTACTGTGCATGCGCACTCGGGCTCACTACTGCGCATGCGCACACGGGCTCACTACTGTGCATGCGCACACGGGCTCACTACTGCTCATGCGCACAGGGGGCCCACTACTGCGCAAGCGGACACGGGCCCACTACTGTGCATGCGCACTCGGGCTCACTACTGCGCATGCGCACACGGGCCCACTACTGTGCATGCGCACTCGGACTCACTACTGCTCATGCGCACACTGACTCACTACTGCGGATGCGCGCTCGGGCTCACTACTGCGGATGCGCGCTCGGGTCACTACTGTGCATGCGCACTCTGGGTCACTAGTGCTCATTCGTACTTGGACACACTACTGCTCATGGGCACTCGGCCTCGCGACTGCGTATGCGCACACGGGCTCACTACTGCGCATGCGCACACGGGCTCACTACTGCGCATGCGCACACGGGCTTACTACTGTGCATGCGCACTCGGGCTCACTACTGCGCATGCGCACAGGGGCTCACAACTGTGCATGCGCAATCGGAGTCACTACTGCGCATGCGCACTCGGGCTCACTACTGCGCATGCGCACTCGGGCTCACTACTGTGCATGCGCACTCGTGCTCACTGCTGTGCATGCGCACTCGGGGTCACTACTGCGCATGCGCACACGGACTCCCTACTGCGGATGCGCAATCGGGCTCTCTACTCCGCATGCGAGCTCGGGGTCACTACTGCTCATGCGCACTCGGACTCACAACTGCGGACGCGTACTCGGGTTCACTACTGCGCATGCGCACACGGGCCCACTGCTGTGCGTGCGCACTCGGGGTCGCTACTGCGGATGCGCACTCGGACTCACTGCTGCGGATGCGCAATCGTGCTCACTACTGCGCATGCGCGCACGGGCTCACTATTGTGCATGCGCACTCGGGGTCACTAGTGCTTATGCGCACTTGGACTCACTACTGCTCATGGGCACTCGGCCTCACTACTGCGGATGCGCATTCGGACTCACTACTGCGGATGCGCTCTCCGGCTCAGACCTGCATATGCGCAATCGGGATCTCTACTGCGCATGCGCATTCGGGCTCACTACTGTGCATGCGCACCCGGGGTCACTACTGCTCTTGCGCACTTGGACTCACTACTGCTCATGGTCACTCGGACTCACTACTGCGGATGCGCAATCGGGCTCACTTCTGCGGATGGGCTGTCCGGCTCAGACCTGCATATGCGCAATCGGGATCTCTACTGCGCATGCGCACACGTGCCCACTATTGTGCGTGCGCACACGGGGTCGCTACTGCGGATGCGTACTCCGGCTCAGAACTGCACATGCGCACTCGAGCTCACTTCTGCGCATGCGCACACGGGCGTACTACTGCGCATGCGCGCACGGGCTCACTACTGTGCATGCGCACCCGGGGTCACTACTGCTCTTGCGCACTTGGACTCACTACTGCTCATGCGTACTTGGACTCACTACTGCTCATGGGCACTCGGCCTCACGACTGCGCATGCGCACACGGGCGTACTACTGCGCATGCGCGCACGGGCTCACTACTGTGCATGCGCACTCGGGGTCACTACTGTGCATGCGCACTCTGGGTCACTAGTGCTCATTCGTACTTCGACTCACTACTGCTCATGGGCACTCGGCCTCACGACTGCGCATGCGCACACGGGCTCACTACTGCGCATGCGCACACGGGCTTACTATTGTGCATGCGCACTCGGGCTCACTACTGCGCATGCGCACACGGGCTCACTACTGTGAATGCGCAATCGGAGTCACTACTGCGCATGCGCACTCGGGCTCACTACTGCGCATGCGCACACGGGCTCACTACTGTGCATGCGCACTCGTGCTCACTGCTGTGCATGCGCACTCGGGGTCACTACTGCGCATGCGCACACGGACTCCCTACTCCGCATGCGAGCTCGGGGTCACTACTGCTCATGCGCACTCGGACTCACTACTGCGGATGCGCACTCGGCTCACTACTGCGCATGCGCACACGGGCCCACTGCTGTGCGTGCGCACTCGGGGTCGCTACTGCGGATGCGCACTCCGGCTCAGAACTGCACATGCGCGCTCGAGCCCACTTCTGCGCATGCGCACACGTGCGCACTACTGTGCATGCGCGCACGGGCTCACTATTGTGCATGCGCACTCGGGGTCACTAGTGCTCATGCGCACTTGGACTCACTACTGCTCATGGGCACTCGGCCTCACTACTGCGGATGCGCATTCGGACTCACTACTGCGGATGCGCTCTCCGGCTCAGACCTGCATATGCGCAATCGGGATCTCTACTGCGCATGCGCAGTCGGGCTCACTACTGTGCATGCGCACCCGGGGTCACTACTGCTCTTGCGCACTTGGACTCACTACTGCTCATGGTCACACGGGCCCACTACTGTGCATGCGCACTCGGGCTCACTACTGCGCATGCGCACACGGGCCCACTACTGTGCATGCGCACTCGGGCTCACTACTGCGCATGCGCACACGGGCTCACTACTGTGCATGCGCACACGGGCTCACTACTGCTCATGCGCACACGGGCCCACTACTGCGCAAGCGGACACGGGCCCACTACTGTGCATGCGCACTCGGGCTCACTACTGCGCATGCGCACACGGGCCCACTACTGTGCATGCGCACTCGGACTCACTACTGCTCATGCGCACACTGACTCACTACTGCGGATGCGCACTCGGGCTCACTACTGCGGATGCGCGCTCGGGTCACTACTGTGCATGCGCACTCTGGGTCACTAGTGCTCATTCGTACTTGGACACACTACTGCTCATGGGCACTCGGCCTCACGACTGCGCATGCGCACACGGGCTCACTACTGCGCATGCGCACACGGGCTTACTACTGTGCATGCGCACTCGGGCTCACTACTGCGCATGCGCACACGGGCTCACTACTGTGCATGCGCAATCGGAGTCACTACTGCGCATGCGCACTGGGGCTCACTACTGCGCATGCACTCGCGGACTCACTACTGTGGATGCGCAATCGGGCTCACTACTGCGCATGGGCGCTCGGGGACACTACTGCGGATGCGCGCGCGGGTCACTACTGTGCGTGCGCACTCTGGGTCACTAGTGCTCATTCGTACTTCGACTCACTACTGCTCATGGGCACTCGGCCTCACGACTGCGCATGCGCACACGGGCTCACTACTGCGCATGCGCACACGGGCTTACTACTGTGCATGCGCACTCGGGCTCACTACTGCGCATGCGCACACGGGCTCACTACTGTGCATGCGCAATCGGAGTCACTACTGCGCATGCGCACTCGGGCTCACTACTGCGCATGCGCACGCGGACTCACGACTGTGGATGCGCAATCGGGCTCACTACTGCGCATGGGCGCTCGGGGACACTACTGCGCATGCGCAATCGGGCTCACTACTGCGCATGCGCACACAGACACCCTACTGCGGATGCGCAATCGCGCTCACTACTGCGGATGCGCGCTCGGGCTCACTACTGCGCATGCGCACACGGGCTCACTACTGTGCATGCGCAATCGGAGTCACTACTGCGCATGCGCACTCGGGCTCACTACGGTGCATGCGCACTCGGGGTCACTAGTGCTCATTCGCACTCGGGCTCACTACGGTGCATGCGCACTCGGGGTCACTAGTGCTCATTCGCACTTGGACTCACCACTGCTCATTATCACTCGGCCTGACGACTGCGCATGCGCACACGGGCTCACTACTGTGCATGCGCACTCGGGGTCACTAGTGCTCATTCGCACTTGGACTCACTACTGCTCATGGGCACTCGGCCTCACGACTGCGGATGTGCAATCGGGCTCACTACCGCGGATGCGCTCTCCTGCTCAGACCTGCACATGCGCAATCGGTCTCACTACTGCGCATGCGCACACGGGCTCACTACTGTGCATGTGCACTCTGGCTCACTACTGCTCATGCGCGCTCGGGGTCACTACTGCGCATGCGCACTCGGACTCACTACTGCGGATGCGCTCTCCGGCTCAGACCTGCACATGCGCAATCGGGCTCTCTACTGCGCATGCGCACTCGGGCTCACTAGTGTGCATGCGCACTCGGGGTCACTACTGCGGAAGCGCGCTCGGGCACACTACTGCTCATGCGCACTCGGCTTCACTACTGCTCATGCGCACTCGGACTCACTACTGCTCATGCGCACTCGGACAGAATGCAGCGGATGCGCAATCGGGCTCACTACTGCGCATTTGCGCTCGGGGTCACTACTGCTCATGCGCACTCGGACTCAATACTGCTCATGGGCACACTGTCTCACTACTGCTCATGCGCACTCGGACTCACTGCTGCGGATGCGCACTCGGGCTCACTACTGCGCATACGCACACGGGCCCACTACTGCGCATGCGCACTCGGGGTCACTACTGCGCGTGCGCACTCCGGCTCAGAACTGCACATGCGCGCTCGAGCTCACTTCTGCGCATGCGCACACGGGCGCACTACTGTGCATGCGCACTCGGCCTCACTACTGCGGATGCGCATTCGGACTCACTACTGCGGATGCGCTCTCCGGCTCAGACCTGCATATGCGCAATCGGGATCTCTACTGCGCATGCGCAGTCGGGCTCACTACTGTGCATGCGCACCCGGGGTCACTACTGCTCTTGCGCACTTGGACTCACTACTGCTCATGGTCACACGGGCCCACTACTGTGCATGCGCACTCGGGCTCACTACTGCGCATGCGCACACGGGCCCACTGCTGTGCATGCCCACTCGGGCTCACTACTGCGCATGCGCACACGGGCTCACTACTGTGCATGCGCACACGGGCTCACTACTGCTCATGCGCACACGGGCCCACTACTGCGCAAGCGGACACGGGCCCACTACTCTGCATGCGCACTCGGGCTCACTACTGCGCATGCGCACACGGGCCCACTACTGTGCATGCGCACTCGGACTCACTACTGCTCATGCGCACACAGACTCACTACTGCGGATGCGCACTCGGGCTCACTACTGCGGATGCGCGCTCGGGTCACTACTGTGCATGCGCACTCTGGGTCACTAGTGCTCATTCGTACTTGGACACACTACTGCTCATGGGCACTCGGCCTCACGACTGCGCATGCGCACACGGGCTCACTACTGCGCATGCGCACACGGGCTTACTACTGTGCATGCGCACTCGGGCTCACTACTGCGCATGCGCACACGGGCTCACTACTGTGCATGCGCAATCGGAGTCACTACTGCGCATGCGCACTGGGGCTCACTACTGCGCATGCACTCGCGGACTCACTACTGTGGATGCGCAATCGGGCTCACTACTGCGCATGGGCGCTCGGGGACACTACTGCGCATGCGCAATCGGGCTCACTACTGCGCATGCGCACACAGACACCCTACTGCGGATGCGCAATCGCGCTCACTACTGCGGATGCGCGCTCGGGTCACTACTGCGCATGCGCACTCGGGCTCACTACTGCGCATGCGCACTCGGACTCACTACTGCGGATGCGCTCTCCGGCTCAGACCTGCACATGCGCAATCGGGCTCTCTACTGCGCATGCGCACTCGGGCTCACTAGTGTGCATGCGCACTCGGGGTCACTACTGCGGAAGCGCGCTCGGGCACACTACTGCTCATGCGCACTCGGCTTCACTACTGCTCATGCGCACTCGGACTCACTACTGCTCATGCACACTCGGACAGAATGCAGCGGATGCGAAATCGGGCTCACTACTGCGCATTTGCGCTCGGGGTCACTACTGCTCATGCGCACTCGGACTCAATACTGCTCATGGGCACACTGTCTCACTACTGCTCATGCACACTCGGACTCACTGCTGCGGATGCGCACTCGGGCTCACTACTGCGCATACGCACACGGGCCCACTACTGCGCATGCGCACTCGGGGTCACTACTGCGCGTGCGCACCCGGGGTCACTACTGTGCATGCGCACTCGGGCTCACTACTGCGCATGCGCACACGGGCTCACTACTGTGCATGCGCAATCGGAGTCACTACTGCGCATGCGCACTGGGGCTCACTACTGCGCATGCACTCGCGGACTCACTACTGTGGATGCGCAATCGGGCTCACTACTGCGCATGGGCGCTCGGGGACACTACTGCGGATGCGCGCGCGGGTCACTACTGTGCATGCGCACTCTGGGTCACTAGTGCTCATTCGTACTTGGACTCACTACTGCTCATGGGCACTCGGCCTCACGACTGCGCATGCGCACACGGGCTCACTACTGCGCATGCGCACACGGGCTTACTACTGTGCATGCGCACTCGGGCTCACTACTGCGCATGCGCACACGGGCTCACTACTGTGCATGCGCAATCGGAGTCACTACTGCGCATGCGCACTCGGGCTCACTACTGCGCATGCGCACGCGGACTCACTACTGTGGATGCGCAATCGGGCTCACTACTGCGCATGGGCGCTCGGGGACACTACTGCGCATGCGCAATCGGGCTCACTACTGCGCATGCGCACACCGACACCCTACTGCGGATGCGCAATCGCGCTCACTACTGCGGATGCGCGCTCGGGTCACTACTGCGCATGCGCACTCGGGCTCACTACTGTGCATGCGCACTCGGGGTCACTAGTGCTCATTCGCACTTGGACTCACCACTGCTCATTATCACTCGGCCTGACGACTGCGCATGCGCACACGGGCTCACTACTGTGCATGCGCACTCGGGGTCACTAGTGCTCATTCGCACTTGGACTCACTACTGCTCATGGGCACTCGGCCTCACGACTGCGGATGTGCAATCGGGCTCACTACCGCGGATGCGCTCTCCTGCTCAGACCTGCACATGCGCAATCGGGCTCTCTACTGCGCATGCGCACTCGGGCTCACTAGTGTGCATGCGCACTCGGGGTCACTACTGCGGAAGCGCGCTCGGGCACACTACTGCTCATGCGCACTCGGCTTCACTACTGCTCATGCGCACTCGGACTCACTACTGCTCATGCGCACTCGGACAGAATGCAGCGGATGCGCAATCGGGCTCACTACTGCGCATTTGCGCTTGGGGTCACTACTGCTCATGCGCACTCGGACTCAATACTGCTCATGGGCACACTGTCTCACTACTGCTCATGCACACTCGGACTCACTGCTGCGGATGCGCACTCGGGCTCACTACTGCGCATACGCACACGGGCCCACTACTGCGCATGCGCACTCGGGGTCACTACTGCGCGTGTGCACTCCGGCTCAGAACTGCATATGCGCGCTCGAGCTCACTTCTGCGCATGCGCACACGGACGCACTACTGTGCATGCGCGCACGGGCTTACTATTGTGCATGCGCACTCGGGGTCACTAGTGCTCATGCGCACTTGGACTCACTACTGCTCATGGGCACTCGCGCTCACTACTGGGCATGCGCACACGGGCTCACTACTGTGCATGTGCACTCTGGCTCACTACTGCTCATGCGCACTCGGACTCACTACTGCTCATGCGCACTCGGATAGAATGCAGCGGATGCGCAATCGGGCTCACTACTGCGCATTTTCGCTTGGGGTCACTACTGCGCATTTGCGCTCGGAGTCACTACTGCTCATGCGCACTCGGACTCAATACTGCTCATGGGCACACTGTCTCACTACTGCTCATGCGCACTCGGACTCACTGCTGCGGATGCGCACTCGGGCTCGCTACTGCGCATGCGCACACGGGCCCATTACTGCGCATGCGCACTCGGGGTCACTACTGCGCGTGCGCACTCCGGCTCAGAACTGCACATGCGCGCTCGAGCTCACTTCTGCGCATGCGCACACGGACGCACTACTGTGCATGCGCGCACGGGCTCACTATTGTGCATGCGCACTCGGGGTCACTAGTGCTCATGCGCACATGGACTCACTACTGCTCATGGGCACTCGCGCTCACTAATGCGGATGCGCACTCGGACTCACTACTGCGGATGCGCTCTCCGGCTCAGACCTGCATATGCGCAATCGGGATCTCTACTGCGCATGCGCACTCGGGCTCACTACTGTGCATGCGCACTCGGGCTCACTACTGTGCATGCGCACTCGGGGCCACTACTGCCCATGCGCACACGGTCTCACTATTGCGCATGCGCAATCGGGCTCTCTACTGCGCATGCGCACTCGCACTCACTAATGCTCATGCGCACACAGTCTCAATACTGCGGATGCGCACTCGGGCTCACTACTGCGCATGCGCACACGAGCCCACTATTGTGCGTGCGCACACGGGGTCGCTACTGCGGATGCGTACTCCGGCTCAGAACTGCACATGCGCACTCGAGCTCACTTCTGCGCATGCGCACACGGGCGCACTACTGTGCATGCGCACTTGGGCTCACTACTGTGCATGCCCACCCGGGGTCACTACTGCTCATGCGCACACGGGCTCACTACTGCTCATGCGCACTCGGGCCCACTACTGCGCATGCGCACACGGGCCCACTACTGTGCATGCGCACTCGGGCCCACTACTGTGCATGCGCACTCGGGCTCACTACTGCTCATGCGCACACGGGCCCACTACTGCGCAAGCGGACACGGGCCCACTACTGTGCATGCGCACTCGGGCTCACTACTGCGCATGCGCACACGGGCCCACTACTGTGCATGCGCACTCGGACTCACTACTGCTCATGCGCACACTGACTCACTACTGCGGATGCGCACTCGTGCTCACTACTGCGGATGCGCGCTCGGGTCACTACTGCGCAAGCGCGCTCGGGGTCACTATTGTGCATGCGCACTCTGGGTCACTCGTGCGCATTCGTACTTGGACTCACTACTGCTCATGGGCACTCGGCCTCACGACTGCGCATGCGCACACGGGCTCACTACTGCGCATGCGCACTGGGGCTCACTACTGCGCATGCTCTCGCGGACTCACTACTGTGGATGCGCACACGGGCTCACTACTGTGCATGCGCACTCGTGCTCACTGCTGTGCATGCGCACTCGGGGTCACTACTGCGCATGCGCACACGGACTCCCTACTGCGGATGCGCAATCGGGCTCTCTACTCCGCATGAGAGCTCGGGGTCACTACTGCTCATGCGCACTCGGACTCACTGCTGCGGATGCGCAATCCGGCTCACTACTGCTCGTGCGCACTCGGACTCACTACTGCGGATGCGCACTCGGGCTCACTACTGCGCATGCGCACACGGGCCCACCGCTGTGCGTGCGCACTCGGGGTCGCTACTGCGGATGCGCACTCCGGCTCAGAACTGCACATGCGCGCTCGAGCTCACTTCTGCGCATGCGCACACGTGCGCACTAATGTGCATGCGCGCACGGGCTCACTATTGTGCATGCGCACTCGGGGTCACTAGTGCTCATGCGCACTTGGACTCACTACTGCTCATGGGCACTCGGCCTCACTACTGCGGATGCGCATTCGGACTCACTACTGCGGATGCGCTCTCCGGCTCAAACCTGCATATGCGCAATCGGGATCTCTACTGCGCATGCGCAGTCGGGCTCACTACTGTGCATGCGCACCCGGGGTCACTACTGCTCTTGCGCACTTGGACTCACTACTGCTCATGGTCACACGGGCCCACTACTGTGCATGCGCACTCGGGCTAACTACTGCGCATGCGCACACGGGCCCACTGCTGTGCATGCGCACTCGGGCTCACTACTGCGCATGCGCACACGGGCTCACTACTGTGCATGCGCACACGGGCTCACTACTGCTCATGCGCACACGGGCCCACTACTGCGCAAGCGGACACGGGCCCACTACTGTGCATGCGCACTCGGGCTCACTACTGCGCATGCGCACACGGGCCCACTACTGTGCATGCGCACTCGGACTCACTACTGCTCATGCGCACACTGACTCACTACTGCGGATGCGCACTCGGGCTCACTACTGCGCATGCGCACACGGGCCCACTGCTGTGCGTGCGCACTCGGGGTCGCTACTGCGGATGCGCACTCCGGCTCAGAACTGCACATGCGCGCTCGAGCTCACTTCTGCGCATGCGCACACGTGCGCACTACTGTGCATGCGCGCACGGGCTCACTATTGTGCATGCGCACTCGGGGTCACTAGTGCTCATGCGCACTTGGACTCACTACTGCTCATGGGCACTCGGCCTCACTACTGCGGATGCGCATTCGGACTCACTACTGCGGATGCGCTCTCCGGCTCAGACCTGCATATGCGCAATCGGGATCTCTACTGCGCATGCGCAGTCGGGCTCACTACTGTGCATGCGCACCCGGGGTCACTACTGCTCTTGCGCACTTGGACTCACTACTGCTCATGGTCACACGGGCCCACTACTGTGCATGCGCACTCGGGCTCACTACTGCGCATGCGCACACGGGCCCACTACTGTGCATGCGCACTCGGGCTCACTACTGCGCATGCGCACACGGGCTCACTACTGTGCATGCGCACACGGGCTCACTACTGCTCATGCGCACAGGGGGCCCACTACTGCGCAAGCGGACACGGGCCCACTACTGTGCATGCGCACTCGGGCTCACTACTGCGCATGCGCACACGGGCCCACTACTGTGCATGCGCACTCGGACTCACTACTGCTCATGCGCACACTGACTCACTACTGCGGATGCGCGCTCGGGCTCACTACTGCGGATGCGCGCTCGGGTCACTACTGTGCATGCGCACTCTGGGTCACTAGTGCTCATTCGTACTTGGACACACTACTGCTCATGGGCACTCGGCCTCGCGACTGCGTATGCGCACACGGGCTCACTACTGCGCATGCGCACACGGGCTCACTACTGCGCATGCGCACACGGGCTTACTACTGTGCATGCGCACTCGGGCTCACTACTGCGCATGCGCACAGGGGCTCACAACTGTGCATGCGCAATCGGAGTCACTACTGCGCATGCGCACTCGGGCTCACTACTGCGCATGCGCACTCGGGCTCACTACTGTGCATGCGCACTCGTGCTCACTGCTGTGCATGCGCACTCGGGGTCACTACTGCGCATGCGCACACGGACTCCCTACTGCGGATGCGCAATCGGGCTCTCTACTCCGCATGCGAGCTCGGGGTCACTACTGCTCATGCGCACTCGGACTCACAACTGCGGACGCGTACTCGGGTTCACTACTGCGCATGCGCACACGGGCCCACTGCTGTGCGTGCGCACTCGGGGTCGCTACTGCGGATGCGCACTCGGACTCACTGCTGCGGATGCGCAATCGTGCTCACTACTGCGCATGCGCGCACGGGCTCACTATTGTGCATGCGCACTCGGGGTCACTAGTGCTTATGCGCACTTGGACTCACTACTGCTCATGGGCACTCGGCCTCACTACTGCGGATGCGCATTCGGACTCACTACTGCGGATGCGCTCTCCGGCTCAGACCTGCATATGCGCAATCGGGATCTCTACTGCGCATGCGCATTCGGGCTCACTACTGTGCATGCGCACCCGGGGTCACTACTGCTCTTGCGCACTTGGACTCACTACTGCTCATGGTCACTCGGACTCACTACTGCGGATGCGCAATCGGGCTCACTTCTGCGGATGGGCTGTCCGGCTCAGACCTGCATATGCGCAATCGGGATCTCTACTGCGCATGCGCACACGTGCCCACTATTGTGCGTGCGCACACGGGGTCGCTACTGCGGATGCGTACTCCGGCTCAGAACTGCACATGCGCACTCGAGCTCACTTCTGCGCATGCGCACACGGGCGTACTACTGCGCATGCGCGCACGGGCTCACTACTGTGCATGCGCACCCGGGGTCACTACTGCTCTTGCGCACTTGGACTCACTACTGCTCATGCGTACTTGGACTCACTACTGCTCATGGGCACTCGGCCTCACGACTGCGCATGCGCACACGGGCGTACTACTGCGCATGCGCGCACGGGCTCACTACTGTGCATGCGCACTCGGGGTCACTACTGTGCATGCGCACTCTGGGTCACTAGTGCTCATTCGTACTTCGACTCACTACTGCTCATGGGCACTCGGCCTCACGACTGCGCATGCGCACACGGGCTCACTACTGCGCATGCGCACACGGGCTTACTATTGTGCATGCGCACTCGGGCTCACTACTGCGCATGCGCACACGGGCTCACTACTGTGAATGCGCAATCGGAGTCACTACTGCGCATGCGCACTCGGGCTCACTACTGCGCATGCGCACACGGGCTCACTACTGTGCATGCGCACTCGTGCTCACTGCTGTGCATGCGCACTCGGGGTCACTACTGCGCATGCGCACACGGACTCCCTACTCCGCATGCGAGCTCGGGGTCACTACTGCTCATGCGCACTCGGACTCACTACTGCGGATGCGCACTCGGGCTCACTACTGCGCATGCGCACACGGGCCCACTGCTGTGCGTGCGCACTCGGGGTCGCTACTGCGGATGCGCACTCCGGCTCAGAACTGCACATGCGCGCTCGAGCCCACTTCTGCGCATGCGCACACGTGCGCACTACTGTGCATGCGCGCACGGGCTCACTATTGTGCATGCGCACTCGGGGTCACTAGTGCTCATGCGCACTTGGACTCACTACTGCTCATGGGCACTCGGCCTCACTACTGCGGATGCGCATTCGGACTCACTACTGCGGATGCGCTCTCCGGCTCAGACCTGCATATGCGCAATCGGGATCTCTACTGCGCATGCGCAGTCGGGCTCACTACTGTGCATGCGCACCCGGGGTCACTACTGCTCTTGCGCACTTGGACTCACTACTGCTCATGGTCACACGGGCCCACTACTGTGCATGCGCACTCGGGCTCACTACTGCGCATGCGCACACGGGCCCACTACTGTGCATGCGCACTCGGGCTCACTACTGCGCATGCGCACACGGGCTCACTACTGTGCATGCGCACACGGGCTCACTACTGCTCATGCGCACACGGGCCCACTACTGCGCAAGCGGACACGGGCCCACTACTGTGCATGCGCACTCGGGCTCACTACTGCGCATGCGCACACGGGCCCACTACTGTGCATGCGCACTCGGACTCACTACTGCTCATGCGCACACTGACTCACTACTGCGGATGCGCACTCGGGCTCACTACTGCGGATGCGCGCTCGGGTCACTACTGTGCATGCGCACTCTGGGTCACTAGTGCTCATTCGTACTTGGACACACTACTGCTCATGGGCACTCGGCCTCACGACTGCGCATGCGCACACGGGCTCACTACTGCGCATGCGCACACGGGCTTACTACTGTGCATGCGCACTCGGGCTCACTACTGCGCATGCGCACACGGGCTCACTACTGTGCATGCGCAATCGGAGTCACTACTGCGCATGCGCACTGGGGCTCACTACTGCGCATGCACTCGCGGACTCACTACTGTGGATGCGCAATCGGGCTCACTACTGCGCATGGGCGCTCGGGGACACTACTGCGGATGCGCGCGCGGGTCACTACTGTGCGTGCGCACTCTGGGTCACTAGTGCTCATTCGTACTTGGACTCACTACTGCTCATGGGCACTCGGCCTCACGACTGCGCATGCGCACACGGGCTCACTACTGCGCATGCGCACACGGGCTTACTACTGTGCATGCGCACTCGGGCTCACTACTGCGCATGCGCACACGGGCTCACTACTGTGCATGCGCAATCGGAGTCACTACTGCGCATGCGCACTCGGGCTCACTACTGCGCATGCGCACGCGGACTCACGACTGTGGATGCGCAATCGGGCTCACTACTGCGCATGGGCGCTCGGGGACACTACTGCGCATGCGCAATCGGGCTCACTACTGCGCATGCGCACACAGACACCCTACTGCGGATGCGCAATCGCGCTCACTACTGCGGATGCGCGCTCGGGCTCACTACTGCGCATGCGCACACGGGCTCACTACTGTGCATGCGCAATCGGAGTCACTACTGCGCATGCGCACTCGGGCTCACTACGGTGCATGCGCACTCGGGGTCACTAGTGCTCATTCGCACTCGGGCTCACTACGGTGCATGCGCACTCGGGGTCACTAGTGCTCATTCGCACTTGGACTCACCACTGCTCATTATCACTCGGCCTGACGACTGCGCATGCGCACACGGGCTCACTACTGTGCATGCGCACTCGGGGTCACTAGTGCTCATTCGCACTTGGACTCACTACTGCTCATGGGCACTCGGCCTCACGACTGCGGATGTGCAATCGGGCTCACTACCGCGGATGCGCTCTCCTGCTCAGACCTGCACATGCGCAATCGGTCTCACTACTGCGCATGCGCACACGGGCTCACTACTGTGCATGTGCACTCTGGCTCACTACTGCTCATGCGCGCTCGGGGTCACTACTGCGCATGCGCACTCGGACTCACTACTGCGGATGCGCTCTCCGGCTCAGACCTGCACATGCGCAATCGGGCTCTCTACTGCGCATGCGCACTCGGGCTCACTAGTGTGCATGCGCACTCGGGGTCACTACTGCGGAAGCGCGCTCGGGCACACTACTGCTCATGCGCACTCGGCTTCACTACTGCTCATGCGCACTCGGACTCACTACTGCTCATGCGCACTCGGACAGAATGCAGCGGATGCGCAATCGGGCTCACTACTGCGCATTTGCGCTCGGGGTCACTACTGCTCATGCGCACTCGGACTCAATACTGCTCATGGGCACACTGTCTCACTACTGCTCATGCGCACTCGGACTCACTGCTGCGGATGCGCACTCGGGCTCACTACTGCGCATACGCACACGGGCCCACTACTGCGCATGCGCACTCGGGGTCACTACTGCGCGTGCGCACTCCGGCTCAGAACTGCACATGCGCGCTCGAGCTCACTTCTGCGCATGCGCACACGGGCGCACTACTGTGCATGCGCACTCGGCCTCACTACTGCGGATGCGCATTCGGACTCACTACTGCGGATGCGCTCTCCGGCTCAGACCTGCATATGCGCAATCGGGATCTCTACTGCGCATGCGCAGTCGGGCTCACTACTGTGCATGCGCACCCGGGGTCACTACTGCTCTTGCGCACTTGGACTCACTACTGCTCATGGTCACACGGGCCCACTACTGTGCATGCGCACTCGGGCTCACTACTGCGCATGCGCACACGGGCCCACTGCTGTGCATGCCCACTCGGGCTCACTACTGCGCATGCGCACACGGGCTCACTACTGTGCATGCGCACACGGGCTCACTACTGCTCATGCGCACACGGGCCCACTACTGCGCAAGCGGACACGGGCCCACTACTCTGCATGCGCACTCGGGCTCACTACTGCGCATGCGCACACGGGCCCACTACTGTGCATGCGCACTCGGACTCACTACTGCTCATGCGCACACAGACTCACTACTGCGGATGCGCACTCGGGCTCACTACTGCGGATGCGCGCTCGGGTCACTACTGTGCATGCGCACTCTGGGTCACTAGTGCTCATTCGTACTTGGACACACTACTGCTCATGGGCACTCGGCCTCACGACTGCGCATGCGCACACGGGCTCACTACTGCGCATGCGCACACGGGCTTACTACTGTGCATGCGCACTCGGGCTCACTACTGCGCATGCGCACACGGGCTCACTACTGTGCATGCGCAATCGGAGTCACTACTGCGCATGCGCACTGGGGCTCACTACTGCGCATGCACTCGCGGACTCACTACTGTGGATGCGCAATCGGGCTCACTACTGCGCATGGGCGCTCGGGGACACTACTGCGCATGCGCAATCGGGCTCACTACTGCGCATGCGCACACAGACACCCTACTGCGGATGCGCAATCGCGCTCACTACTGCGGATGCGCGCTCGGGTCACTACTGCGCATGCGCACTCGGGCTCACTACTGCGCATGCGCACTCGGACTCACTACTGCGGATGCGCTCTCCGGCTCAGACCTGCACATGCGCAATCGGGCTCTCTACTGCGCATGCGCACTCGGGCTCACTAGTGTGCATGCGCACTCGGGGTCACTACTGCGGAAGCGCGCTCGGGCACACTACTGCTCATGCGCACTCGGCTTCACTACTGCTCATGCGCACTCGGACTCACTACTGCTCATGCACACTCGGACAGAATGCAGCGGATGCGAAATCGGGCTCACTACTGCGCATTTGCGCTCGGGGTCACTACTGCTCATGCGCACTCGGACTCAATACTGCTCATGGGCACACTGTCTCACTACTGCTCATGCACACTCGGACTCACTGCTGCGGATGCGCACTCGGGCTCACTACTGCGCATACGCACACGGGCCCACTACTGCGCATGCGCACTCGGGGTCACTACTGCGCGTGCGCACCCGGGGTCACTACTGTGCATGCGCACTCGGGCTCACTACTGCGCATGCGCACACGGGCTCACTACTGTGCATGCGCAATCGGAGTCACTACTGCGCATGCGCACTGGGGCTCACTACTGCGCATGCACTCGCGGACTCACTACTGTGGATGCGCAATCGGGCTCACTACTGCGCATGGGCGCTCGGGGACACTACTGCGGATGCGCGCGCGGGTCACTACTGTGCATGCGCACTCTGGGTCACTAGTGCTCATTCGTACTTGGACTCACTACTGCTCATGGGCACTCGGCCTCACGACTGCGCATGCGCACACGGGCTCACTACTGCGCATGCGCACACGGGCTTACTACTGTGCATGCGCACTCGGGCTCACTACTGCGCATGCGCACACGGGCTCACTACTGTGCATGCGCAATCGGAGTCACTACTGCGCATGCGCACTCGGGCTCACTACTGCGCATGCGCACGCGGACTCACTACTGTGGATGCGCAATCGGGCTCACTACTGCGCATGGGCGCTCGGGGACACTACTGCGCATGCGCAATCGGGCTCACTACTGCGCATGCGCACACCGACACCCTACTGCGGATGCGCAATCGCGCTCACTACTGCGGATGCGCGCTCGGGTCACTACTGCGCATGCGCACTCGGGCTCACTACTGTGCATGCGCACTCGGGGTCACTAGTGCTCATTCGCACTTGGACTCACCACTGCTCATTATCACTCGGCCTGACGACTGCGCATGCGCACACGGGCTCACTACTGTGCATGCGCACTCGGGGTCACTAGTGCTCATTCGCACTTGGACTCACTACTGCTCATGGGCACTCGGCCTCACGACTGCGGATGTGCAATCGGGCTCACTACCGCGGATGCGCTCTCCTGCTCAGACCTGCACATGCGCAATCGGGCTCTCTACTGCGCATGCGCACTCGGGCTCACTAGTGTGCATGCGCACTCGGGGTCACTACTGCGGAAGCGCGCTCGGGCACACTACTGCTCATGCGCACTCGGCTTCACTACTGCTCATGCGCACTCGGACTCACTACTGCTCATGCGCACTCGGACAGAATGCAGCGGATGCGCAATCGGGCTCACTACTGCGCATTTGCGCTTGGGGTCACTTCTGCTCATGCGCACTCGGACTCAATACTGCTCATGGGCACACTGTCTCACTACTGCTCATGCACACTCGGACTCACTGCTGCGGATGCGCACTCGGGCTCACTACTGCGCATACGCACACGGGCCCACTACTGCGCATGCGCACTCGGGGTCACTACTGCGCGTGTGCACTCCGGCTCAGAACTGCATATGCGCGCTCGAGCTCACTTCTGCGCATGCGCACACGGACGCACTACTGTGCATGCGCGCACGGGCTTACTATTGTGCATGCGCACTCGGGGTCACTAGTGCTCATGCGCACTTGGACTCACTACTGCTCATGGGCACTCGCGCTCACTACTGGGCATGCGCACACGGGCTCACTACTGTGCATGTGCACTCTGGCTCACTACTGCTCATGCGCACTCGGACTCACTACTGCTCATGCGCACTCGGATAGAATGCAGCGGATGCGCAATCGGGCTCACTACTGCGCATTTTCGCTTGGGGTCACTACTGCGCATTTGCGCTCGGAGTCACTACTGCTCATGCGCACTCGGACTCAATACTGCTCATGGGCACACTGTCTCACTACTGCTCATGCGCACTCGGACTCACTGCTGCGGATGCGCACTCGGGCTCGCTACTGCGCATGCGCACACGGGCCCATTACTGCGCATGCGCACTCGGGGTCACTACTGCGCGTGCGCACTCCGGCTCAGAACTGCACATGCGCGCTCGAGCTCACTTCTGCGCATGCGCACACGGACGCACTACTGTGCATGCGCGCACGGGCTCACTATTGTGCATGCGCACTCGGGGTCACTAGTGCTCATGCGCACTTGGACTCACTACTGCTCATGGGCACTCGCGCTCACTAATGCGGATGCGCACTCGGACTCACTACTGCGGATGCGCTCTCCGGCTCAGACCTGCATATGCGCAATCGGGATCTCTACTGCGCATGCGCACTCGGGCTCACTACTGTGCATGCGCACTCGGGCTCACTACTGTGCATGCGCACTCGGGGCCACTACTGCCCATGCGCACACGGTCTCACTATTGCGCATGCGCAATCGGGCTCTCTACTGCGCATGCGCACTCGCACTCACTAATGCTCATGCGCACACAGTCTCAATACTGCGGATGCGCACTCGGGCTCACTACTGCGCATGCGCACACGAGCCCACTATTGTGCGTGCGCACACGGGGTCGCTACTGCGGATGCGTACTCCGGCTCAGAACTGCACATGCGCACTCGAGCTCACTTCTGCGCATGCGCACACGGGCGCACTACTGTGCATGCGCACTTGGGCTCACTACTGTGCATGCCCACCCGGGGTCACTACTGCTCATGCGCACACGGGCTCACTACTGCTCATGCGCACTCGGGCCCACTACTGCGCATGCGCACACGGGCCCACTACTGTGCATGCGCACTCGGGCCCACTACTGTGCATGCGCACTCGGGCTCACTACTGCTCATGCGCACACGGGCCCACTACTGCGCAAGCGGACACGGGCCCACTACTGTGCATGCGCACTCGGGCTCACTACTGCGCATGCGCACACGGGCCCACTACTGTGCATGCGCACGCGGACTCACTACTGCTCATGCGCACACTGACTCACTACTGCGGATGCGCACTCGTGCTCACTACTGCGGATGCGCGCTCGGGTCACTACTGCGCAAGCGCGCTCGGGGTCACTATTGTGCATGCGCACTCTGGGTCACTCGTGCGCATTCGTACTTGGACTCACTACTGCTCATGGGCACTCGGCCTCACGACTACGCATGCGCACACGGGCTCACTACTGCGCATGCGCACTGGGGCTCACTACTGCGCATGCTCTCGCGGACTCACTACTGTGGATGCGCGCACGGGCTCACTACTGTGCATGCGCACTCGTGCTCACTGCTGTGCATGCGCACTCGGGGTCACTACTGCGCATGCGCACACGGACTCCCTACTGCGGATGCGCAATCGGGCTCTCTACTCCGCATGCGAGCTCGGGGTCACTACTGCTCATGCGCACTCGGACTCACTGCTGCGGATGCGCAATCCGGCTCACTACTGCTCGTGCGCACTCGGACTCACTACTGCGGATGCGCACTCGGGCTCACTACTGCGCATGCGCACACGGGCCCACCGCTGTGCGTGCGCACTCGGGGTCGCTACTGCGGATGCGCACTCCGGCTCAGAACTGCACATGCGCGCTCGAGCTCACTTCTGCGCATGCGCACACGTGCGCACTAATGTGCATGCGCGCACGGGCTCACTATTGTGCATGCGCACTCGGGGTCACTAGTGCTCATGCGCACTTGGACTCACTACTGCTCATGGGCACTCGGCCTCACTACTGCGGATGCGCATTCGGACTCACTACTGCGGATGCGCTCTCCGGCTCAGACCTGCATATGCGCAATCGGGATCTCTACTGCGCATGCGCAGTCGGGCTCACTACTGTGCATGCGCACCCGGGGTCACTACTGCTCTTGCGCACTTGGACTCACTACTGCTCATGGTCACACGGGCCCACTACTGTGCATGCGCACTCGGGCTCACTACTGCGCATGCGCACACGGGCCCACTACTGTGCATGCGCACTCGGGCTCACTACTGCGCATGCGCACACGGGCTCACTACTGTGCATGCGCACACGGGCTCACTACTGCTCATGCGCACACGGGCCCACTACTGCGCAAGCGGACACGGGCCCACTACTGTGCATGCGCACTCGGGCTCACTACTGCGCATGCGCACACGGGCCCACTACTGTGCATGCGCACTCGGACTCACTACTGCTCATGCGCACACGGGCCCACTACTGCGCAAGCGGACACGGGCCCACTACTGTGCATGCGCACTTGGGCTCACTACTGCGCATGCGCACACGGGCCCACTACTGTGCATGCGCACTCGGACTCACTACTGCTCATGGGCACTCGGCCCCACTACTGCGGATGCGCATTCGGACTCACTACTGCGGATGCGCTCTCCGGCTCAGACCTGCATATGCGCAATCGGGATCTCTACTGCGCATGCGCAGTCGGGCTCACTACTGTGCATGCGCACTCGGACTCACTACTGCTCATGCGCACACTGACTCACTACTGCTCTTGCGCACTTGGACTCACTACTGCTCATGGTCACACGGGCCCACTACTGTGCATGCGCACTCGGGCTCACTACTGCGCATGCGCACACGGGCCCACTATTGTGCATGCGCACTCGGGCTCACTACTGCGCATGCGCACACGGGCTCACTACTGTGCATGCGCACACGGGCTCACTACTGCTCATGCGCACACGGGCCCACTACTGCGCAAGCGGACACGGGCCCACTACTGTGCATGCGCACTCGGACTCACTACTGCTCATGCGCACACGGGCCCACTACTGCGCAAGCGGACACGGGCCCACTACTGTGCATGCGCACTCGGGCTCACTACTGCGCATGCGCACACGGGCCCACTACTGTGCATGCGCACTCGGACTCACTACTGCTCATGCGCACACTGACTCACTACTGCCGATGCGCACTCGGGCTCACTACTGCGCATGCGCACACGGGCTTACTACTGTGCATGCGCACTCGGGCTCACTACTGCGCATGCGCACACGGGCTCACTACTGTGCATGCGCAATCGGAGTCACTACTGCGCATGCGCACTCGGGCTCACTACTGCGCATGCGCACGCGGACTCAGTACTGTGGATGCGCAATCGGGCTCACTACTGCGCATGGGCGCTCGGGGACACTACTGCGCATGCGCAATCGGGCTCACTACTGCGCATGCGCACACAGACACCCTACTGCGGATGCGCAATCGCGCTCACTACTGCGGATGCGCGCTCGGGTCACTACTGCGCATGCGCACTCGGGCTCACTACTGTGCATGCGCACTCGGGGTCACTAGTGCTCATTCGCACTTGGACTCACCACTGCTCATTATCACTCGGCCTGACGACTGCGCATGCGCACACGGGCTCACTACTGTGCATGCGCACTCGGGGTCACTACTGCGCATGCGCACACGGGCCCACTGCTGTGCATGCGCACTCGGGCTCACTACTGCGCATGCGCACACGGGCTCACTACTGTGCATGCGCACACGGGCTCACTACTGCTCATGCGCACACGGGCCCACTACTGCGCAAGCGGACACGGGCCCACTACTGTGCATGCGCACTCGGGCTCACTACTGCGCATGCGCACACGGGCCCACTACTGTGCATGCGCACTCGGACTCACTACTGCTCATGCGCACACTGACTCACTACTGCGGATGCGCACTCGGGCTCACTACTGCGGATGCGCGCTCGGGTCACTACTGTGCATGCGCACTCTGGGTCACTAGTGCTCATTCGTACTTGGACACACTACTGCTCATGGGCACTCGGCCTCACGACTGCGCATGCGCACACGGGCTCACTACTGCGCATGCGCACACGGGCTTACTACTGTGCATGCGCACTCGGGCTCACTACTGCGCATGCGCACACGGGCTCACTACTGTGCATGCGCAATCGGAGTCACTACTGCGCATGCGCACTGGGGCTCACTACTGCGCATGCACTCGCGGACTCACTACTGTGGATGCGCAATCGGGCTCACTACTGCGCATGGGCGCTCGGGGACACTACTGCGGATGCGCGCGCGGGTCACTACTGTGCATGCGCACTCTGGGTCACTAGTGCTCATTCGTACTTGGACTCACTACTGCTCATGGGCACTCGGCCTCACGACTGCGCATGCGCACACGGGCTCACTACTGCGCATGCGCACACGGGCTTACTACTGTGCATGCGCACTCGGGCTCACTACTGCGCATGCGCACACGGGCTCACTACTGTGCATGCGCAATCGGAGTCACTACTGCGCATGCGCACTCGGGCTCACTACTGCGCATGCGCACGCGGACTCAGTACTGTGGATGCGCAATCGGGCTCACTACTGCGCATGGGCGCTCGGGGACACTACTGCGCATGCGCAATCGGGCTCACTACTGCGCATGCGCACACAGACACCCTACTGCGGATGCGCAATCGCGCTCACTACTGCGGATGCGCGCTCGGGTCACTACTGCGCATGCGCACTCGGGCTCACTACTGTGCATGCGCACTCGGGGTCACTAGTGCTCATTCGCACTTGGACTCACCACTGCTCATTATCACTCGGCCTGACGACTGCGCATGCGCACACGGGCACACTACTGTGCATGCGCACTCGGGGTCACTAGTGCTCATTCGCACTTGGACTCACTACTGCTCAGGGGCACTCGGCCTCACGACTGCGGATGTGCAATCGGGCTCACTACCGCGGATGCGCTCTCCTGCTCAGACCTGCACATGCGCAATCGGTCTCACTACTGCGCATGCGCACACGGGCTCACTACTGTGCATGTGCACTCTGGCTCACTACTGCTCATGCGCGCTCGGGGTCACTACTGCGCATGCGCACTCGGACTCACTGCTGCGGATGCGCACTCGGGCTCACTACTGCGCATACGCACACGGGCCCACTACTGCGCATGCGCACTCGGGGTCACTACTGCGCGTGCGCACTCCGGCTCAGAACTGCATATGCGCGCTCGAGCTCACTTCTGCGCATGCGCACACGGACGCACTACTGTGCATGCGCGCACGGGCTTACTATTGTGCATGCGCACTCGGGGTCACTAGTGCTCATGCGCACTTGGACTCACTACTGCTCATGGGCACTCGCGCTCACTACTGGGCATGCGCACACGGGCTCACTACTGTGCATGTGCACTCTGGCTCACTACTGCTCATGCGCGCTCGGGGTCACTACTGCGCATGCGCACTCGGACTCACTACTGCGGATGCGCTCTCCGGCTCAGACCTGCACATGAGTAATCGGGCTCTCTACTGCGCATGCGCACTCGGGCTCACTAGTGTGCATGCGCACTCGGGGTCACTACTGCGGATGCGCGCTCGGGCACACTACTGCTCATGCGCACTCGGCTTCACTACTGCTCATGCGCACTCGGACTCACTACTGCTCATGCGCACTCGGATAGAATGCAGCGGATGCGCAATCGGGCTCACTACTGCGCATTTGCGCTCGGGGTCACTACTGCGCATTTGCGCTCGGAGTCACTACTGCTCATGCGCACTCGGACTCAATACTGCTCATGGGCACACTGTCTCACTACTGCTCATGCGCACTCGGACTCACTGCTGCGGATGCGCACTCGGGCTCACTACTGCGCATGCGCACACGGGCCCATTACTGCGCATGCGCACTCGGGGTCACTACTGCGCGTGCGCACTCCGGCTCAGAACTGCACATGCGCGCTCGAGCTCACTTCTGCGCATGCGCACACGGACGCACTACTGTGCATGCGCGCGCGGGCTCACTATTGTGCATGCGCACTCGGGGTCACTAGTGCTCATGCGCACTTGGACTCACTACTGCTCATGGGCACTCGCGCTCACTAATGCGGATGCGCACTCGGACTCACTACTGCGGATGCGCTCTCCGGCTCAGACCTGCATATGCGCAATCGGGATCTCTACTGCGCATGCGCACTCGGGCTCACTACTGTGCATGCGCACTCGGGCTCACTACTGTGCATGCGCACTCGGGGCCACTACTGCCCATGCGCACACGGTCTCACTATTGCGCATGCGCAATCGGGCTCTCTACTGCGCATGCGCACTCGCACTCACTAATGCTCATGCGCACACAGTCTCAATACTGCGGATGCGCACTCGGGCTCACTACTGCGCATGCGCACACGAGCCCACTATTGTGCGTGCGCACACGGGGTCGCTACTGCGGATGCGTACTCCGGCTCAGAACTGCACATGCGCACTCGAGCTCACTTCTGCGCATGCGCACGCGGGCGCACTACTGTGCATGCGCACTCGGGCTCACTACTGTGCATGCCCACCCGGGGTCACTACTGCTCATGCGCACACGGGCTCACTACTGCTCATGCGCACTCGGGCCCACTACTGCGCATGCGCACACGGGCCCACTACTGTGCATGCGCACTCGGGCTCACTACTGCGCATGCGCACACGGGCCCACTACTGTGCATGCGCACTCGGGCTCACTACTGCGCATGCGCACACGGGCTCACTACTGTGCATGCGCACACGGGCTCACTACTGCTCATGCGCACACGGGCCCACTACTGCGCAAGCGGACACGGGCCCACTACTGTGCATGCGCACTCGGGCTCACTACTGCGCATGCGCACACGCGCCCACTACTGTGCATGCGCACTCGGACTCACTACTGCTCATGCGCACACTGACTCACTACTGCGGATGCGCACTCGTGCTCACTACTGCGGATGCGCGCTCGGGTCACTACTGCGCAAGCGCGCTCGGGGTCACTACTGTGCATGCGCACTCTGGGTCACTCGTGCGCATTCGTACTTGGACTCACTACTGCTCATGGGCACTCGGCCTCACGACTACGCATGCGCACACGGGCTCACTACTGCGCATGCGCACTGGGGCTCACTACTGCGCATGCTCTCGCGGACTCACTACTGTGGATGCGCGCACGGGCTCACTACTGTGCATGCGCACTCGTGCTCACCGCTGTGCGTGCGCACTCGGGGTCGCTACTGCGGATGCGCACTCCGGCTCAGAACTGCACATGCGCGCTCGAGCTCACTTCTGCGCATGCGCACACGTGCGCACTAATGTGCATGCGCGCACGGGCTCACTATTGTGCATGCGCACTCGGGGTCACTAGTGCTCATGCGCACTTGGACTCACTACTGCTCATGGGCACTCGGCCTCACTACTGCGGATGCGCATTCGGACTCACTACTGCGGATGCGCTCTCCGGCTCAGACCTGCATATGCGCAATCGGGATCTCTACTGCGCATGCGCAGTCGGGCTCACTACTGTGCATGCGCACCCGGGGTCACTACTGCTCTTGCGCACTTGGACTCACTACTGCTCATGGTCACACGGGCCCACTACTGTGCATGCGCACTCGGGCTCACTACTGCGCATGCGCACACGGGCCCACTACTGTGCATGCGCACTCGGGCTCACTACTGCGCATGCGCACACGGGCTCACTACTGTGCATGCGCACACGGGCTCACTACTGCACATGCGCACACGGGCCCACTACTGCGCAAGCGGACACGG
Source organism: Megachile leachella (assembly GCA_963576845.1). Classification (NCBI taxonomy): domain Eukaryota; kingdom Metazoa; phylum Arthropoda; class Insecta; order Hymenoptera; family Megachilidae; genus Megachile; species Megachile leachella. The sequence continues at coordinate 272,088 of CAUYWW010000227.1, read as the reverse complement.
GCCCACTACTGTGCATGCGCACTCGGGCTCACTACTGCGCATGCGCACACGGGCCCACTACTGTGCATGCGCACTCGGACTCACTACTGCTCATGCGCACACTGACTCACTACTGCGGATGCGCACTCGGGCTCACTACTGCGCATGCGCACACGGGCCCACTGCTGTGCGTGCGCACTCGGGGTCGCTACTGCGGATGCGCACTCCGGCTCAGAACTGCACATGCGCGCTCGAGCTCACTTCTGCGCATGCGCACACGTGCGCACTACTGTGCATGCGCGCACGGGCCCACTACTGTGCATGCGCACTCGGGCTCACTACTGCGCATGCGCACACGGGCTCACTACTGTGCATGCGCACACGGGCTCACTACTGCTCATGCGCACACGGGCCCACTACTGCGCAAGCGGACACGGGCCCACTACTGTGCATGCGCACTCGGGCTCACTACTGCGCATGCGCACACGGGCCCACTACTGTGCATGCGCACTCGGACTCACTACTGCTCATGCGCACACTGACTCACTACTGCGGATGCGCACTCGGGCTCACTACTGCGGATGCGCGCTCGGGTCACTACTGTGCATGCGCACTCTGGGTCACTAGTGCTCATTCGTACTTGGACACACTACTGCTCATGGGCACTCGGCCTCACGACTGCGCATGCGCACACGGGCTCACTACTGCGCATGCGCACACGGGCTTACTGCTGTGCATGCGCACTCGGGGTCACTACTGCGGATGCGCACACGGACTCCCTACTGCGGATGCGCAATCGGGCTCTCTACTCCGCATGCGAGCTCGGGGTCACTACAGCTCATGCGCACTCGGACTCACTACTGCGGATGCGCACTCGGGTTCACTACTGCGCATGCGCACACGGGCCCACTGCTGTGCGTGCGCACTCGGGGTCGCTACTGCGGATGCGCACTCCGGCTCAGAACTGCACATGCGCGCTCGAGCTCACTTCTGCGCATGCGCACACGTGCGCACTACTGTGCATGCGCGCACGGGCTCACTATTGTACATGCGCACTCTGGGTCACTAGTGCTCATTCGTACTTGGACTCACTACTGCTCATGGGCTCTCGGCCTCACGACTGCGCATGCGCACACGGGCGTACTACTGTGCATGCGCGCTCAGGGGTCACTACTGCTCATGCGCACTCGGACTCACTGCTGCGGATGCGCAATCGTGCTCACTACTGCGCATGCGCACTCGGGGTCACTACTGTGCATGCGCACTCTGGGTCACTAGTGCTCATTCGTACTTGGACTCACTACTGCTTATGGGCACTCGGCCTCACGACTGCGCATGCGCACACGGGCTCACTACTGCGCATGCGCACACGGGGTTACTACTGTGCATGCGCACTCGGGCTCTCTACTGCGCATGTGCACACGGGCTCACTACTGTGCATGCGCAATCGGAGTCACTACTGCGCATGCGCACTCGGACTCACTGCTGCGGATGCGCAATCCGGCTCACTACTGCTCGTGCGCACTCGGACTCACTACTGCGGATGCGCACTCGGGCTCACTACTGCGCATGCGCACACGGGCCCACTGCTGTGCGTGCGCACTCGGGCTCACTACTGCGGATGCGCGCTCGGGTCACTACTGTGCATGCGCACTCTGGGTCACTAGTGCTCATTCGTACTTGGACTCACTACTGCTTATGGGCACTCGGCCTCACGACTGCGCATGCGCACACGGGCTCACTACTGCGCATGCGCACACGGGGTTACTACTGTGCATGCGCACTCGGGCTCTCTACTGCGCATGTGCACACGGGCTCACTACTGTGCATGCGCAATCGTGCTCACTACTGCGCATGCGCACTCTGGGTCACTAGTGCTCATTCGTACTTGGACTCATTACTGCTCATGGGCACTCGGCCTCACGACTGCGCATGCGCACACGGGCTCACTACTGCTCGTGCGCACTCGGACTCACTACTGCGGATGCGCACTCGGATTCACTACTGCGCATGCGCACACGGGCCCACTACTGTGCATGCGCACTCGGACTCACTACTGCTCATGCGCACACTGACTCACTACTGCGGATGCGCACTCGGGCTCACTACTGCGGATGCGCGCTCGGGTCACTACTGTGCATGCGCACTCTGGGTCACTAGTCCTCATTCGTACTTGGACTCACTACTGCTCATGGGCACTCGGCCTCACGACTGCGCATGCGCACACGGGCTCACTACTGCGCATGCGCACACGGGCCCACTACTGTGCATGCGCACTAGGGCTCACTACTGCGCATGCGCACACGGGCTTACTACTGTGCATGCGCACTCGGGCTCACTACTGCGCATGCGCACACGGGCTCACTACTGTGAATGCGCAATCGGAGTCACTACTGCGCATGCGCACTCGGTCTCACTACTGCGCATGCGCACACGGGCTCACTACTGTGCATGCGCACTCGTGCTCACTGCTGTGCATGCGCACTCGGGGTCACTACTGCGCATGCGCACACGGACTCCCTACTGCGGATGCGCAATCGGGCTCTCTACTCCGCATGCGAGCTCGGGGTCACTACTGCTCATGCGCACTCGGACTCACTGCTGCGGATGCGCAATCCGGCTCACTACTGCTCGTGCGCACTCGGACTCTACTGCGGATGCGCACTCGGGCTCACTACTGCGCATGCGCACACGGGCCCACTGCTGTGCGTGCGCACTCGGGGTCGCTACTCCGGATGCGCACTCCGGCCCAGAACTGCACATGCGCGCTCGAGCTCACTTCTGCGCATGCGCACACGGGCCCACTACTGTGCATGCGCACTCGGGCTCACTACTGCGCATGCGCACACGGGCTCACTACTGTGCATGCGCACACGGGCTCACTACTGCTCATGCGCACACGGGCCCACTACTGCGCAAGCGGACACGGGCCCACTACTGTGCATGCGCACTCGGGCTCACTACTGCGCATGCGCACACGGGCCCACTACTGTGCATGCGCACTCGGGGTCACTAGTGCTCATTCGCACTTGGACTCACTACTGCTCATGGGCACTCGGCCTCACGACTGCGGATGTGCAATCGGGCTCACTACCGCGGATGCGCTCTCCTGCTCAGACCTGCACATGCGCAATCGGTCTCACTTCTGCTCATGCGCACACTGACTCACTACTGCGGATGCGCACTCGGGCTCACTACTGCGGATGCGCGCTCGGGTCACTACTGTGAATGCGCACTCTGGGTCACTAGTGCTCATTCGTATTTGGACTCACTACTGCTCATGGGCACTCGGCCTCACGACTGCGCATGCGCACACGGGCTCACTACTGCGCATGCGCACACGGGTTTACTACTGTGCATGCGCACTCGGGCTCACTACTGCGCATGCGCACACGGGCTCACTACTGTGCATGCGCAATCGGAGTCACTACTGCGCATGCGCACTCGGGCTCACTACGGCGCATGCGCACGCGGACTCACTACTGTGGATGCGCAATCAGGCTCACTACTGCTCATGGGCGCTCAGGGACACTACTGCGCATGCGCACACAGGCACCCTAGTGCGGATGCGCAATCGCGCTCACTACTGCGGATGCGCGCTCGGGTCACTACTGCGCATGCGCACTCGGGCTCACTACTGTGCATGCGCACTCGGGGTCACTACTGCCCATGCGCACTCGGGCTCACTACGGTGCATGCGCACTCGGGGTCACTAGTGCTCATTCGCACTTGGACTCACCACTGCTCATTACCACTCGGCCTGACGACTTCGCATGCGCACACGGGCTCACTACTGTGCATGCGCACTCGGGGTCACTAGTGCTCATTCGCACTTGGACTCACTACTGCTCATGGGCACTCGGCCTCACGACTGCGGATGTGCAATCGGGCTCACTACCGCGGATGCGCTCTCCTGCTCAGACCTGCACATGCGCAATCGGTCTCACTACTGCGCATGCGCACACGGGCTCACTACTGTGCATGTGCACTCTGGCTCACTACTGCTCATGCGCGCTCGGGGTCACTACTGCGCATGCGCACTCGGACTCACTACTGCGGATGCGCTCTCCGGCTCAGACCTGCACATGCGCAATCGGGCTCTCTACTGCGCATGCGCACTCGGGCTCACTAGTGTGCATGCGCACTCGGGGTCACTACTGCGGATGCGCGATCGAGCACACTACTGCTCATGCGCACTCGGCTTCACTACTGCTCATGCGCACTCGGACTCACTACTGCTCATGCGCACTCGGACAGAATGCAGCGGATGCGCAATCGGGCTCACTACTGCGCATTTGCGCTCGGGGTCACTACTGCTCATGCGCACTCGGACTCAATACTGCTCATGGGCACACTGTCTCACTACTGCTCATGCGCACTCGGACTCACTGCTGCGGATGCGCACTCGGGCTCACTACTGCGCATGCGCACACGGGCCCACTGCTGCGCATGCGCACTCGGGGTCACTACTGCGCGTGCGCACTCCGGCTCAGAACTGCACATGCGCGCTCGAGCTCACTTCTGCGCATGCGCACACGGACGCACTACTGTGCATGCGCGCACGGGCTCACTATTGTGCATGCGCGCTCGGGGTCACTAGTGCTCATGCGCACTTGGACTCACTACTGCTCATGGGCGCTCGCGCTCACTACTGCGCATGCGCACACGGGCTCACTACTGTGCATGTGCACTCTGGCTCACTACTGCTCATGCGCGCTCGGGGTCACTACTGCGCATGCGCACTCGGACTCACTACTGCGGATGCGCTCTCCGGCTCAGACCTGCACATGCGCAATCGGGCTCTCTACTGCGCATGCGCACTCGGGCTCACTAGTGTGCATGCGCACACGGGGTCACTACTGCGGATGCGCGCTCGGGCACACTACTGCTCATGCGCACTCGGCTTCACTACTGCTCATGCGCACTCGGACTCACTACTGCTCATGCGCACTCGGACAGAATGCAGCGGATGCGCAATCGGGCTCACTACTGCGCATTTGCGCTCGGGGTCACTACTGCGCATTTGCGCTCGGGGTCACTACTGCTCATGCGCACTTGGACTCAATACTGCTCATGGGCACACTGTCTCACTACTGCTCATGCGCACTCGGACTCACTGCTGCGGATGCGCACTCGGGCTCACTACTGCGCATGCGCACACGGGCCCACTACTGCGCATGCGCACTCGGGGTCACTACTGCGCGTGCGCACTCCGGCTCAGAACTGCACATGCGCGCTCGAGCTCACTTCTGCGCATACGCACACGGACGCACTACTGTGCATGCGCGCACGGGCTCACTATTGTGCATGCGCACTCGGGGTCACTAGTGCTCAAGCGCACTTGGACTCACTACTGCTCATGGGCACTCGCGCTCACTAATGCGGATGCGCACTCGGACTCACTACTGCGGATGCGCTCTCCGGCTCAGACCTGCATATGCGCAATCGGGCTCTCTACTGCGCATGCGCACTCGCATTCACTAATGCTCATGTGCACACTGTCTCAATACTGCGGATGCGCACTCGGGCTCACTACTGCGCATGCGCACACGAGCCCACTATTGTGCGTGCGCACACGGGGTCGCTACTGCGGATGCGTACTCCGGCTCAGAACTGCACATGCGCACTCGAGCTCACTTCTGCGCATGCGCACACGGGCGCACTACTGCGCATGCGCGCACGGGCTCACTACTGTGCATGCGCACCCGGGGTCACTACTGCTCTTGCGCACTTGGACTCACTACTGCTCATGCGCACTCGGGCTCACTACTGCGCATGCGCACACGAGCTCACTACTGTGCATGCGCACTCGGGCTCACTACTGTGCATGCCCACCCGGGGTCACTACTGCTCATGCACACACGGGCTCACTACTGCTCATGCGCACTCGGGCCCACTACTGCGCATGCGCACACGGGCCCACTACTGTGCATGCGCACTCGGGCTCACTACTGCGCATGCGCACACGGGCCCACTACTGTGCATGCGCACTCGGGCTCACTACTGCGCATGCGCACACGGGCTCACTACTGTGCATGCGCACACGGGCTCACTACTGCTCATGCGCACACGGGCCCACTACTGCGCAAGCGGACACGGGCCCACTACTGTGCATGCGCACTCGGGCTCACTACTGCGGATGCGCACACGGGCCCACTACTGTGCATGCGCACTCGGACTCACTACTGCTCATGCGCACACTGACTCACTACTGCGGATGCGCACTCGGGCTCACTACTGCGGATGCGCGCTCGGGTCACTACTGCGCAAGCGCGCTCGGGGTCACTACTGTGCATGCGCACTCTGGGTCACTCGTGCGCATTCGTACTTGGACTCACTACTGCTCATGGGCACTCGGCCTCACGACTGCGCATGCGCACACGGGCTCACTACTGCGCATGCGGACACGGGCTTACTACTGTGCATGCGCACTCGGGCACACTACTGCGCATGCGCACACGGGCTCACTACTGTGCATGCGCAATCGGAGTCACTACTGCGCATGCGCACTCGGGCTCACTACTGCGCATGCGCACGCGGACTCACTACTGTGGATGCGCAATGGGGCTCACTACTGCGCATGGGCGCTCGGGGACACTACTGCGCATGCGCACTCGGACTCACTGCTGCGGATGCGCTCTCCGGCGCAGACCTGCACATGCGCAATCGGGCTCCCTACTGCACATGCGCACTCGGCCTCACGACTGCTCATGCGCACTCGGACTCACTGCTGCGGATGCGCAATCGGGCTCAATATTGCTCGTGCGCACTCGGACTCACTACTGCTCATGTGCACACTGTCTCACTACTGCGGACGCGCACTCGGGCTCACTACTGCGCATGCGCACACGGGCCCACTACTGTGCGTGCGCACTCGGGGTCGCTACTGCGGATGCGCGCTCCGGCTCAGAACTGCACATGCGCCCTTGAGCTCAATTCTGCACATGCGCAATCGAGCGCACTACTGCGCATGCGCGCACGGGCATACTACTGTGCATGCGCACTCGGGGTCACTAGTGCTCATGTGCACTTGGACTCACTACTGCTCATGTGCTCTCGGCCTCACTACTGCGGATGCGCAATCGGGCTCACTACTGCGGATGCGCTCTCCGGTTCAGACCTGCACATGCGCAATCGGGCTCTCTACTGCGCATGCGCACTCGGGCTCACTGCTGCGGATGCGCACTCGGGCTCACTACTGCGCATGCGCACACGGACCCACTACTGCGCATGCGGACTCGGCGTCACTACTGCGCGTGCGTACTCCGGCTCAGAACTGCACATGCGCGCTCGAGCTCACTTCTGCGCATGCGCACACGGACGCACTACTGTGCATGCGCGCACGGGCTCACTATTGTGCATGCGCACTCGGGGTCACTAGTGCTCATGCGCACTTGGACTCACTACTGCTCATGGGCACTCGCGCTCACTACTGCGCATGCGCACACGGGCTCACTACTGTGCATGTGCACTCTGGCTCACTACTGCTCATGCGCGCTCGGGGTCACTACTGCGCATGCGCACTCGGACTCACTACTGCGGATGCGCTCTCCGGCTCAGACCTGCACATGCGCAATCGGGCTCTCTACTGCGCATGCGCACTCGGGCTCACTAGTGTGCATGCGCACTCGGGGTCACTACTGCGGATGCGCGCTCGGGCACACTACTGCTCATGCGCACTCGGCTTCACTACTGCTCATGCGCACTCGGACTCACTACTGCTCATGCGCACTCGGACAGAATGCAGCGGATGCGCAATCGGGCTCACTACGGCGCATTTGCGCTCGGGGTCACTACTGCGCATTTGCGCTCGGGGTCACTACTGCTCATGCGCACTCGGACTCCACACTGCTCATGGGCACACTGTCTCACTACTGCTCATGCGCACTCGGACTCACTGCTGCGGATGCGCACTCGGGCTCACTACTGCGCATGCGCACACGGGCCCACTACTGCGCATGCGCACTCGGGGTCACTACTGCGCGTGCGCACTCCGGCTCAGAACTGCACATGCGCGCGCGAGCTCACTTCTGCGCATGCGCACACGGACGCACTACTGTGCATGCGCGCACGGGCTCACTATTGTGCATGCGCACTCGGAGTCACTAGTGCTCATGCGCACTTGGACTCACTACTGCTCATGGGCACTCGCGCTCACTAATGCCGATGCGCACTCGGACTCACTACTGCGGATGCGCTCTCCGGCTCGGACCTGCATATGCGCAATCGGGATCTCTACTGCCCATGCGCACACGGTCTCACTATTGCGCATGCGCAATCGGGCTCTCTACTGCGCATGCGCACTCGCACTCACTAATGCTCATGCGCACACTGTCTCAATACTGCGGATGCGCACTCGGGCTCACTACTGCGCATGCGCACACGAGCCCACTATTGTGCGTGCGCACACGGGGTCGCTACTGCGGATGCGTACTCCGGCTCAGAACTGCAAATGCGCACTCGAGCTCACTCCTGCGCATGCGCACACGGGCGCACTACTGCGCATGCGCGCACGGGCTCACTACTGTGCATGCGCACCCGGGGTCACTACTGCTCTTGCGCACTTGGACTCACTACTGCTCATGCGCACTCGGGCTCACTTCTGCGCATGCGCACACGAGCTCACTACTGTGCATGCGCACTCGGGCTCACTACTGTGCATGCCCACCCGGGGTCACTACTGCTCATGCGCACACGGGCTCACTACTGCTCATGCGCACACGGGCCCACTACTGCGCAAGCGGACACGGGCCCACTACTGTGCATGCGCACTCGGGCTCACTACTGCGCATGCGCACACGGGCCCACTACTGTGCATGCGCACTCGGACTCACTACTGCTCATGCGCACACTGACTCACTACTGCGGATGCGCACTCGGGCTCACTACTGCGGATGCGCGCTCGGGTCACTACTGCGCAAGCGCGCTCGGGGTCACTACTGTCCATGCGCACTCTGGGTCACTCGTGCGCATTCATACTTGGACTCACTACTGCTCATGGGCACTCGGCCTCACGACTGCGCATGCGCACACGGGCTCACTACTGCGCATGCGCACTGGGGCTCACTACTGCGCATGCTCTCGCGGACTCACTACTGTGGATGCGCAATCGGGCTCACTACTGCGCATGGGCGCTCGGGGACACTACTGCGGATGCGCGCTCGGGTCACTACTGTGCATGCGCACTCTGGGTCACTAGTGCTCATTCGTACTTGGACTCACTACTGCTCATGGGCACTCGGCCTCACGACTACGCATGCGCACACGGGCTCACTACTGCGCATGCGCACACGGGCTTACTACTGTGCATGCGCACTCGGGCTCACTACTGCGCATGCGCACACGGGCTCACTACTGTGCATGCGCAATCGGAGTCACTACTGCGCATGCGCACTCGGGCTCACTACTGCGCATGCGCACGCGGACTCACTACTGTGGATGCGCAATCGGGCTCACTACTGCGCATGGGCGCTCGGGGACACTACTGCGCATGCGCACTCGGACTCACTGCTGCGGATGCGCTCTCCGGCGCAGACCTGCACATGCGCAATCGGGCTCCCTACTGCGCATGCGCACTCGGCCTCACGACTGCTCATGCGCACTCGGACTCACTGCTGCGGATGCGCAATCGGGCTCAATATTGCTCGTGCGCACTCGGACTCACTACTGCTCATGTGCACACTGTCTCACTACTGCGGACGCGCACTCTGGCTCACTACTGCGCATGCGCACACGGGCCCACTACTGTGCGTACGCACTCGGGGTCGCTACTGCGGATGCGCACTTCGGCTCAGAGCTGCACATGCGCCCTTGAGCTCAATTCTGCGCATGCGCACACGGGCGCACTACTGCGCATGCGCGCACGGGCACACTACTGTGCATGCGCACTCGGGGTCACTAGTGCTCATGTGCACTTGGACTCACTACTGCTCATGTGCTCTCGGCCTCACTACTGCGGATGCGCAATCGGGCTCACTACTGCGGATGCGCTCTCCGGTTCAGACCTGCACATGCGCAATCGGGCTCTCTACTGCGCATGCGCACTCGGGCTCACTACTGCTCATGCGCACTCAGACTCGCTACTGCTCATGCGCACTCGGGCTCACTTCTGCGCATGCGCACACGGGCTCACTACTGTGCATGCGCACTCGGGGTCACTACTGCTCATGCGCACACGGGCTCACTACTGCTCATGCGCACTCGGGCTCACTACTGCGCATGCGCAATCGGGCTCACTACTGCGCATGCGCACACAGACACCCTACTGCGGATGCGCAATCGGGCTCACTACTCCGCATGCGCGCTCGGGGTCACTACTGCTCATGCGCTCTCGGACTCACTACTGCTCATGCGCACTCGGACTCACTGCTGCCGATGCGCAATCGGGCTCACTACTGCGGATGCGCGCTCGGGTCACTACTGCGCATGCGCACTCGGGCTCACTACTGTGCATGCGCACTCGGGGTCACTACTGCCCATGCGCACTCGGGCTCACTACTGTGCATGCGCACACGGGCTCACTACTGCTCATGCGCACACGGGCCCACTACTGCGCAAGCGGACACGGGCCCACTACTGTGCATGCGCACTCGGGCTCACTACTGCGCATGCGCACACGGGCCCACTACTGTGCATGCGCACTCGGACTCACTACTGCTCATGCGCACACTGACTCACTACTGCGGATGCGCACTCGGGCTCACTACTGCGGATGCGCGCTCGGGTCACTACTGCGCAAGCGCGCTCGGGGTCACTACTGTGCATGCGCACTCTGGGTCACTAGTGCGCATTCGTACTTGGACTCACTACTGCTCATGGGCACTCGGCATCACGACTGCGCATGCACACACGGGCTCACTACTGCGCATGCGCACTGGGGCTCACTACTGCGCATGCTCTCGCGGACTCACTACTGTGGATGCGCAATCGGGCTCACTACTGCGCATGGGCGCTCGGGGACACTACTGCGCATGCATACTCGGACTCACTGCTGCGGATGCGCTCTCCGGCGCAGACCTGCACATGCGCAATCGGGCTCCCTACTGCGCATGCGCACTCGGCCTCACGACTGCTCATGCGCACTTGGACTCACTGCTGCGGATGCGCAATCGGGCTCAATATTGCTCGTGCGCACTCGGACTCCCTACTGCTCATGTGCACACTGTCTCACTACTGCGGACGTGCACTCGGGCTCACTACTGCGCATGCGCACACGGGCCCACTACTGTGCGTGCGCACTCGGGGTCGCTACTGCGGATGCGCACTCCGGCTCAGAACTGCACATGCGCCCTTGAGCTCAATTCTGCGCATGCGCACACGGGCGCACTACTGCGCATGCGCGCACGGGCACACTACTGTGCATGCGCACTCGGGGTCACTAGTGCTCATGTGCACTTGGACTCACTACTGCTCATGTGCTCTCGGCCTCACTACTGCGGATGCGCAATCGGGCTCACTACTGCGGATGCGCTCTCCGGTTCAGACCTGCACATGCGCAATCGGGCTCTCTACTGCGCATGCGCACTCGGGCTCACTACTGCTCATGCGCACTCGGACTCGCTACTGCTCATGCGCACTCGGGCTCACTTCTGCGCATGCGCACACGGGCTCACTACTGTGCATGCGCACTCGGGGTCACTACTGCTCATGCGCACACGGGCTCACTACTGCTCATGCGCACTCGGGCTCACTACTGCGCATGCGCAATCGGGCTCACTACTGCGCATGCGCACACAGACACCCTACTGCGGATGCGCAATCGGGCTCACTACTCCGCATGCGCGCTCGGGGTCACTACTGCTCATGCGCTCTCGGACTCACTACTGCTCATGCGCACTCGGACTCACTGCTGCCGATGCGCAATCGGGCTCACTACTGCGGATGCGCGCTCGGGTCACTACTGCGCATGCGCACTCGGGCTCACTACTGTGCATGCGCACTCGGGGTCACTACTGCCCATGCGCACTCGGGCTCACTACTGTGCATGCGCACACGGGCTCACTACTGCTCATGCGCACACGGGCCCACTACTGCGCAAGCGGACACGGGCCCACTACTGTGCATGCGCACTCGGGCTCACTACTGCGCATGCGCACACGGGCCCACTACTGTGCATGCGCACTCGGACTCACTACTGCTCATGCGCACACTGACTCACTACTGCGGATGCGCACTCGGGCTCACTACTGCGGATGCGCGCTCGGGTCACTACTGCGCAAGCGCGCTCGGGGTCACTACTGTGCATGCGCACTCTGGGTCACTAGTGCGCATTCGTACTTGGACTCACTACTGCTCATGGGCACTCGGCATCACGACTGCGCATGCGCACACGGGCTCACTACTGCGCATGCGCACTGGGGCTCACTACTGCGCATGCTCTCGCGGACTCACTACTGTGGATGCGCAATCGGGCTCACTACTGCGCATGGGCGCTCGGGGACACTACTGCGTATGCATACTCGGACTCACTGCTGCGGATGCGCTCTCCGGTTCAGACCTGCACATGCGCAATCGGGCTCTCTACTGCGCATGCGCACTCGGGCTCACTACTGCTCATGCGCACTCGGACTCGCTACTGCTCATGCGCACTCGGGCTCACTTCTGCGCATGCGCACACGGGCTCACTACTGTGCATGCGCACTCGGGGTCACTACTGCTCATGCGCACACGGGCTCACTACTGCTCATGCGCATTCGGGCTCACTACTGCGCATGCGCAATCGGGCTCACTACTGCGCATGCGCACACAGACACCCTACTGCGGATGCGCAATCGGGCTCACTACTCCGCATGCGCGCTCGGGGTCACTACTGCTCATGCGCTCTCGGACTCACTACTGCTCATGCGCACTCGGACTCACTGCTGCCGATGCGCTATCGGGCTCACTACTGCGGATGCGCGCTCGGGTCACTACTGCGCATGCGCACTCGGGCTCACTACTGTGCATGCGCACTCGGGGTCACTACTGCCCATGCGCACTCGGGCTCACTACTGTGCATGCGCACACGGGCTCACTAATGCTCATGCGCACACGGGCCCACTACTGCGCAAGCGGACACGGGCCCACTACTGTGCATGCGCACTCGGGCTCACTACTGCGCATGCGCACACGGGCCCACTACTGTGCATGCGCACTCGGACTCACTACTGCTCATGCGCACACTGACTCACTACTGCGGATGCGCACTCGGGCTCACTACTGCGGATGCGCGCTCGGGTCACTACTGCGCAAGCGCGCTCGGGGTCACTACTGTGCATGCGCACTCTGGGTCACTAGTGCGCATTCGTACTTGGATTCACTACTGCTCATGGGCACTCGGCCTCACGACTGCGCATGCGCACACGGGCTCACTACTGCGCATGCGCACTGGGGCTCACTACTGCGCATGCTCTCGCGGACTCACTACTGTGGATGCGCAATCGGGCTCACTACTGCGCATGGGCGCTCGGGGACACTACTACGGATGCGCGCTCGGGTCACTACTGTGCATGCGCACTCTGGGTCACTAGTGTTCATTCGTACTTGGACTCACTACTGCTCATGGGCACTCGGCCTCACGACTACGCATGCGCGCACGGGCTCACTACTGCGCATGCGCACACGGGCTTACTACTGTGCATGCGCACTCGGGCTCACTACTGCGCATGCGCACACGGGCTCACTACTGTGCACGCGCAATCGGAGTCACTACTGCGCATGCGCAATCGGGCTCACTACTGCGCATGCGCACACAGACACCCTACTGCTGATGCGCAATCGGGCTCACTACTCCGCATGCGCGCTCGGGGTCACTACTGCTCATGCGCTCTCGGACTCACTACTGCTCATGCGCACTCGGACTCACTGCTGCCGATGCGCAATCGGGCTCACTACTGCGGATGCGCGCTCGGGTCACTACTGCGCATGCGCACTCGGGCTCACTACTGTGCATGCGCACTCGGGGTCACTACTGCCCATGCGCACTCGGGCTCACTACTGTGCATGCGCACACGGGCTCACTACTGCTCATGCGCACACGGGCCCACTACTGCGCAAGCGGACACGGGCCCACTACTGTGCATGCGCACTCGGGCTCACTACTGCGCATGCGCACACGGGCCCACTACTGTGCATGCGCACTCGGACTCACTACTGCTCATGCGCACACTGACTCACTACTGCGGATGCGCACTCGGGCTCACTACTGCGGATGCGCGCTCGGGTCACTACTGCGCAAGCGCGCTCGGGGTCACTACTGTGCATGCGCACTCTGGGTCACTAGTGCGCATTCGTACTTGGACTCACTACTGCTCATGGGCACTCGGCATCACGACTGCGCATGCGCACACGGGCTCACTACTGCGCATGCGCACTGGGGCTCACTACTGCGCATGCTCTCGCGGACTCACTACTGTGGATGCGCAATCGGGCTCACTACTGCGCATGGGCGCTCGGGGACACTACTGCGCATGCATACTCGGACTCACTGCTGCGGATGCGCTCTCCGGCGCAGACCTGCACATGCGCAATCGGGCTCCCTACTGCGCATGCGCACTCGGCCTCACGACTGCTCATGCGCACTTGGACTCACTGCTGCGGATGCGCAATCGGGCTCAATATTGCTCGTGCGCACTCGGACTCCCTACTGCTCATGTGCACACTGTCTCACTACTGCGGACGTGCACTCGGGCTCACTACTGCGCATGCGCACACGGGCCCACTACTGTGCGTGCGCACTCGGGGTCGCTACTGCGGATGCGCACTCCGGCTCAGAACTGCACATGCGCCCTTGAGCTCAATTCTGCGCATGCGCACACGGGCGCACTACTGCGCATGCGCGCACGGGCACACTACTGTGCATGCGCACACGGGGTCACTAGTGCTCATGTGCACTTGGACTCACTACTGCTCATGTGCTCTCGGCCTCACTACTGCGGATGCGCAATCGGGCTCACTACTGCGGATGCGCTCTCCGGTTCAGACCTGCACATGCGCAATCGGGCTCTCTACTGCGCATGCGCACTCGGGCTCACTACTGCTCATGCGCACTCGGACTCGCTACTGCTCATGCGCACTCGGGCTCACTTCTGCGCATGCGCACACGGGCTCACTACTGTGCATGCGCACTCGGGGTCACTACTGCTCATGCGCACACGGGCTCACTACTGCTCATGCGCATTCGGGCTCACTACTGCGCATGCGCAATCGGGCTCACTACTGCGCATGCGCACACAGACACCCTACTGCGGATGCGCAATCGGGCTCACTACTCCGCATGCGCGCTCGGGGTCACTACTGCTCATGCGCTCTCGGACTCACTACTGCTCATGCGCACTCGGACTCACTGCTGCCGATGCGCTATCGGGCTCACTACTGCGGATGCGCGCTCGGGTCACTACTGCGCATGCGCACTCGGGCTCACTACTGTGCATGCGCACTCGGGCTCACTACTGCGCATGCGCACACGGGCCCACTACTGTGCATGCGCACTCGGACTCACTACTGCTCATGCGCACACTGACTCACTACTGCGGATGCGCACTCGGGCTCACTACTGCGGATGCGCGCTCGGGTCACTACTGCGCAAGCGCGCTCGGGGTCACTACTGTGCATGCGCACTCTGGGTCACTAGTGCGCATTCGTACTTGGATTCACTACTGCTCATGGGCACTCGGCCTCACGACTGCGCATGCGCACACGGGCTCACTACTGCGCATGCGCACTGGGGCTCACTACTGCGCATGCTCTCGCGGACTCACTACTGTGGATGCGCAATCGGGCTCACTACTGTGCACGCGCAATCGGAGTCACTACTGCGCATGCGCACTCGGGCTCACTACTGCGCATGCGCACGCGGACTCACTACTGTGGATGCGCAATCGGGCTCACTACTGCGCATGGGCGCTCGGGGACACTACTACGGATGCGCGCTCGGGTCACTACTGTGCATGCGCACTCTGGGTCACTAGTGTTCATTCGTACTTGGACTCACTACTGCTCATGGGCACTCGGCCTCACGACTACGCATGCGCGCACGGGCTCACTACTGCGCATGCGCACACGGGCTTACTACTGTGCATGCGCACTCGGGCTCACTACTGCGCATGCGCACACGGGCTCACTACTGTGCACGCGCAATCGGAGTCACTACTGCGCATGCGCACTCGGGCTCACTACTGCGCATGCGCACGCGGACTCACTACTGTGGATGCGCAATCGGGCTCACTACTGCGCATGGGCGCTCGGGGACACTACTGCGCATGCGCACTCGGACTCACTGCTGCGGATGCGCTCTCCGGCGCAGACCTGCACATGCGCAATCGGGCTCCCTACTGCGCATGCGCACTCGGCCTCACTACTGCTCATGCGCACTCGGACTCACTGCTGCGGATGCGCAATCGGGCTCAATATTGCTCGTGCGCACTCGGACTCACTACTGCTCATGTGCACACTGTCTCACTACTGCGGACGCGCACTCGGGCTCACTACTGCGCATGCGCACACGGGGTCACTACTGCTCATGCGCACTCGGACTCACTACTGCACATGCGTACTCGGACTCACTACTGCACATGCGTACTCGGGGTCACTAGTGCGGATGCGTAATCGGGCTCAGTACTGCGCTTGCGCACGCGGGGACACTACTGCGGATGCCTAATCCGGCTCACTACTGCCCATGCCCAATCGGGCTCACGACTGCGCACATGCGCTCGCGGTCACTACTATGCACGCGCGCTCGGGGTCGCTACTACGCATGCGCACTCAGGCTCGCTACTGCGCATGCGCGCACGGGCTCACTACTGCGCATGCGCACTCGGGGTCACTATTGCGGATGCGTAATCGGGCTCACCATTGCGCATGCACACTCGGGGTCGCTACTGCGCATGCGCACACGGGCTCACTACTGCGCATGCGCACGCCGGCTCAAACCTGTCCATGCGCACTCGGGTACACCACTGCGAATGCGCACACGGCCTCACTACTGCGCATGGGCAGTCCGGATCACACCTGCGCATATGCACTCGGGCTCACTACTCCGTATGCGCACACGGGCTCAGACCTGCACATGCGCATTCGAGCTCATTTCTGCGCATGCGCACACGGGCGCACTACTGCGCATGCGCACTCGGGGTCACTATTGCAGATGCGTAATCGCGCTCACTACTGCTCATGCGTACTCGGGGTGAGTACTGCGCATGCGCACTCGGGCTCACTACTGTGGATGCGCGCTCGGGCTCACTACTGCGCATGCGCACTCGGTGTCACTAGTGCTCATGTGCACTTGGACTCACTACTGCTCATGTGCTCTCGGCCTCACTACTGCGGATGCGCAATCGGGCTCACTACTGCGGATGCGCTCTCCGGTTCAGACCTGCACATGCGCAATCGGGCTCTCTACTGCGCATGCGCACTCGGGCTCACTGCTGCGGATGCGCACTCGGGCTCACTACTGCGCATGCGCACACGGGCCCACTACTGCGCATGCGCACTCGGTGTCACTACTGCGCGTGCGCACTCCGGCTCAGAACTGCACATGCGCGCTCGAGCTCACTTCTGCGCATGCGCACACGGACGCACTACTGTGCATGCGCGCACGGGCTCACTATTGTGCATGCGCACTCGGGGTCACTAGTGCTCATGCGCACTTGGACTCACTACTGCTCATGGGCACTCGCGCTCACTACTGCGCATGCGCACACGGGCTCACTACTGTGCATGTGCACTCTGGCTCACTACTGCTCATGCGCGCTCGGGGTCACTACTGCGCATGCGCACTCGGACTCACTACTGCGGATGCGCTCTCCGGCTCAGACCTGCACATGCGCAATCGGGCTCTCTACTGCGCATGCGCACTCGGGCTCACTAGTGTGCATGCGCACTCGGGGTCACTACTGCGGATGCGCGCTCGGGCACACTACTGCTCATGCGCACTCGGCTTCACTACTGCTCATGCGCACTCGGACTCACTACTGCTCATGCGCACTCGGACAGAATGCAGCGGATGCGCAATCGGGCTCACTACTGCGCATTTGCGCTCGGGGTCACTACTGCGCATTTGCGCTCGGGGTCACAACTGCTCATGCGCACTCGGACTCAATACTGCTCATGGGCACACTGTCTCACTACTGCTCATGCGCACTCGGACTCACTGCTGCGGATGCGCACTCGGGCTCACTACTGCGCATGCGCACACGGGCCCACTACTGCGCATGCGCACTCGGGGTCACTACTGCGCGTGCGCACTCCGGCTCAGGACTGCACATGCGCGCTCGAGCTCACTTCTGCGCATGCGCACACGGACGCACTACTGTGCATGCGCGCACGGGCTCACTATTGTGCATGCGCACTCGGGGTCACTAGTGCTCATGCGCACTTGGACTCACTACTGCTCATGGGCACTCGCGCTCACTAATGCGGATGCGCACTCGGACTCACTACTGCGGATGCGCTCGCCGGCTCAGACCTGCATATGCGCAATCGGGATCTCTACTGCCCATGCGCACACGGTCTCACTGTTGCGCATGCGCAATCGGGCTCTCTACTGCGCATGCGCACTCGCACTCACTAATGCTCATGCGCACACTGTCTCAATACTGCGTATGCGCACTCGGGCTCACTACTGCGGATGCGCTCTCCGGTTCAGACCTGCACATGCGCAATCGGGCTCTCTACTGCGCATGCGCACTCGGGCTCACTGCTGCGGATGCGCACTCGGGCTCACTACTGCGCATGCGCACACGGGCCCACTACTGCGCATGCGCACTCGGGGTCACTACTGCGCGTGCGCACTCCGGCTCAGAACTGCACATGCGCGCTCGAGCTCACTTCTGCGCATGCGCACACGGACGCACTACTGTGCATGCGCGCACGGGCTCACTATTGTGCATGCGCACTCGGGGTCACTAGTGCTCATGCGCACTTGGACTCACTACTGCTCATGGGCACTCGCGCTCACTACTGCGCATGCGCACACGGGCTCACTACTGTGCATGTGCACTCTGGCTCACTACTGCTCATGCGCGCTCGGGGTCACTACTGCGCATGCGCACTCGGACTCACTACTGCGGATGCGCGCTCGGGGTCACTACTGCGCATGCGCACTCGGACTCACTACTGCGGATGCGCTCTCCGGCTCAGACCTGCACATGCGCAATCGGGCTCTCTACTGCGCATGCGCACTCGGGCTCACTAGTGTGCATGCGCACTCGGGGTCACTACTGCGGATGCGCGCTCGGGCACACTACTGCTCATGCGCACTCGGCTTCACTACTGCTCATGCGCACTCGGACAGAATGCAGCGGATGCGCAATCGGGCTCACTACTGCGCATTTGCGTTGGGGGTCACTACTGCGCATTTGCGCTCGGGGTCACTACTGCTCATGCGCACTCGGACTCAATACTGCTCATGGGCACACTGTCTCACTACTGCTCATGCGCACTCGGACTCACTGCTGCGGATGCGCACTCGGGCTCACTACTGCGCATGCGCACACGGGCCCACTACTGCGCATGCGCACTCGGGGTCACTACTGCGCGTGCGCACTCCGGCTCAGGACTGCACATGCGCGCTCGAGCTCACTTCTGCGCATGCGCACACGGACGCACTACTGTGCATGCGCGCACGGGCTCACTATTGTGCATGCGCACTCGGGGTCACTAGTGCTCATGCGCACTTGGACTCACTACTGCTCATGGGCACTCGCGCTCACTAATGCGGATGCGCACTCGGACTCACTACTGCGGATGCGCTCGCCGGCTCAGACCTGCATATGCGCAATCGGGATCTCTACTGCCCATGCGCACACGGTCTCACTATTGCGCATGCGCAATCGGGCTCTCTACTGCGCATGCGCACTCGCACTCACCTAATGCTCATGCGCACACTGTCTCAATACTGCGGATGCGCACTCGGGCTCACTACTGCGCATGCGCACACGAGCCCACTATTGTGCGTGCGCACCCGGGGTCACTACTGCTCTTGCGCACTTGGACTCACTACTGCTCATGCGCACTCGGGCTCACTACTGCGCATGCGCACACGGGCGCACTACTGTGCATGCGCACACGGGCTCACTACTGCTCATGCGCACACGGGCCCACTACTGCGCAAGCGGACACGGGCCCACTACTGTGCATGCGCACTCGGGCTCACTACTGCGCATGCGCACACGGGCCCACTATTGTGCATGCGCACTCGGACTCACTACTGCTCATGCGCAAACTGACTCACTACTGCGGATGCGCACTCGGGCTCACTACTGCGCATGCGCACACGGGCCCACTACTGTGCATGCGCACTCGGACTCACTACTGCTCATGCGCACACTGACTCACTACTGCGGATGCGCACTCGGGCTCACTACTGCGGATGCGCGCTCGGGTCACTACTGCGCAATCGCGCTCGGGGTCACTACTGTGCATGCGCACTCTGGGTCACTAGTGCGCATTCGTACTTGGACTCACTACTGCTCATGGGCACTCGGCCTCACGACTGCGCATGCGCACACGGGCTCACTACTGCGCATGCGCACTGGGGCTCACTACAGCGCATGCTCTCGCGGACTTACTACTGTGGATGCGCAATCGGGCTCACTACTGCGCATGGGCGCTCGGGGACACTACTGCGGATGCGCGCTCGGGTCACTACTGTGCATGCGCACTCTGGGTCACTAGTGCTCATTCGTACTTCGACTCACTACTGCTCATGGGCACTCGGCCTCACGACTACGCATGCGCACACGGGCTCACTACTGCGCATGCGCACACGGGCTTACTACTGTGCATTCGCACTCGGGCTCACTACTGCGCATGCGCACTCGGGCTCACTACTGCGCATGCGCACACGGGCCCACTACTGTGCGTGCGCACTCGGGGTCGCTACTGCGGATGCGCACTCCGGCTCAGAACTGCACATGCGCCCTTGAGCTCAATTCTGCGCATGCGCACACGGGCGCACTACTGCGCATGCGCGCACGGGCACACTACTGTGCATGCGCACTCGGGGTCACTAGTGCTCATGTGCACTTGGACTCACTACTGCTGATGTGCTCTCGGCCTCACTACTGCGGATGCGCAATCGGGCTCACTACTGCGGATGCGCTCTCCGGTTCAGACCTGCACATGCGCAATCGGGCTCTCTACTGCGCATGCGCACTCGGGCTCACTACTGCTCATGCGCACTCGGACTCGCTACTGCTCATGCGCACTCGGGCTCACTTCTGCGCATGCGCACACGGGCTCACTACTGTGCATGCGCACTCGGGGTCACTACTGCTCATGCGCACACGGGCTCACTACTGCTCATGCGCACTCGGGCTCACTACTCCGCATGCGCACACGGGCCCACTACTGTGCATGCGCACTCGGACTCACTACTGCTCATGCGCACACTGACTCACTACTGCGGATGCGCACTCGGGCTCACTACTGCGGATGCGCGCTCGAGTCACTACTGCGCAAGCGCGCTCGGGGTCACTACTGTGCATGCGCACTCTGGGTCACTAGTGCGCATTCGTACTTGGATTCACTACTGCTCATGGGCACTCGGCCTCACGACTGCTCATGCGCACTCGGACTCACTGCTGCGGATGCGCAATCGGGCTCAATATTGCTCGTGCGCACTCGGACTCACTACTGCTCATGTGCACACTGTCTCACTACTGCGGACGCGCACTCGGGCTCACTACTTCGCATGCGCACACGGGCCCACTACTGTGCGTGCGCACTCAGGGTCGCTACTGCGGATGCGCACTCCGGCTCAGAACTGCACATGCGCCCTTGAGCTCAATTCTGCGCATGCGCACACGGGCGCACTACTGCGCATGCGCGCACGGGCACACTACTGTGCATGCGCACTCGGGGTCACTAGTGCTCATGTGCACTTGGACTCACTACTGCTCATGTGCTCTCGGCCTCACTACTGCGGATGCGCAATCGGGCTCACTACTGCGGATGCGCTCTCCGGTTCAGACCTGCACATGCGCAATCGGGCTCTCTACTGCGCATGCGCACTCGGGCTCACTACTGCTCATGCGCACTCGGACTCGCTACTGCTCATGCGCACTCGGGCTCACTTCTGCGCATGCGCACACGGGCTCACTACTGTGCATGCGCACTCGGGGTCACTACTGCTCATGCGCACACGGGCTCACTACTGCTCATGCGCACTCGGGCTCACTACTGCGCATGCGCAATCGGGCTCACTACTGCGCATGCGCACACAGACACCCTACTGCGGATGCGCAATCGGGCTCACTACTCCGCATTCGCGCTCGGGGTCACTACTGCTCATGCGCTCTCGGACTCACTACTGCTCATGCGCACTCGGGCTCACTTCTGCGCATGCGCACACGGGCTCACTACTGTGCATGCGCACTCGGGGTCACTACTGCGGATGCGCGCTCGGGCACACTACTGCTCATGCGCACTCGGCTTCACTACTGCTCATGCGCACTCGGACAGAATGCAGCGGATGCGCAATCGGGCTCACTACTGCGCATTTGCGTTGGGGGTCACTACTGCGCATTTGCGCTCGGGGTCACTACTGCTCATGCGCACTCGGACTCAATACTGCTCATGGGCACACTGTCTCACTACTGCTCATGCGCACTCGGACTCACTGCTGCGGATGCGCACTCGGGCTCACTACTGCGCATGCGCACACGGGCCCACTACTGCGCATGCGCACTCGGGGTCACTACTGCGCGTGCGCACTCCGGCTCAGGACTGCACATGCGCGCTCGAGCTCACTTCTGCGCATGCGCACACGGACGCACTACTGTGCATGCGCGCACGGGCTCACTATTGTGCATGCGCACTCGGGGTCACTAGTGCTCATGCGCACTTGGACTCACTACTGCTCATGGGCACTCGCGCTCACTAATGCGGATGCGCACTCGGACTCACTACTGCGGATGCGCTCGCCGGCTCAGACCTGCATATGCGCAATCGGGATCTCTACTGCCCATGCGCACACGGTCTCACTATTGCGCATGCGCAATCGGGCTCTCTACTGCGCATGCGCACTCGCACTCACCTAATGCTCATGCGCACACTGTCTCAATACTGCGGATGCGCACTCGGGCTCACTACTGCGCATGCGCACACGAGCCCACTATTGTGCGTGCGCACCCGGGGTCACTACTGCTCTTGCGCACTTGGACTCACTACTGCTCATGCGCACTCGGGCTCACTACTGCGCATGCGCACACGGGCGCACTACTGTGCATGCGCACACGGGCTCACTACTGCTCATGCGCACACGGGCTCACTACTGCGCATGCGCACTGGGGCTCACTACAGCGCATGCTCTCGCGGACTTACTACTGTGGATGCGCAATCGGGCTCACTACTGCGCATGGGCGCTCGGGGACACTACTGCGGATGCGCGCTCGGGTCACTACTGTGCATGCGCACTCTGGGTCACTAGTGCTCATTCGTACTTCGACTCACTACTGCTCATGGGCACTCGGCCTCACGACTACGCATGCGCACACGGGCTCACTACTGCGCATGCGCACACGGGCTTACTACTGTGCATGCGCACTCGGGCTCACTACTGCGCATGCGCACTCGGGCTCACTACTGCGCATGCGCACACGGGCCCACTACTGTGCGTGCGCACTCGGGGTCGCTACTGCGGATGCGCACTCCGGCTCAGAACTGCACATGCGCCCTTGAGCTCAATTCTGCGCATGCGCACACGGGCGCACTACTGCGCATGCGCGCACGGGCACACTACTGTGCATGCGCACTCGGGGTCACTAGTGCTCATGTGCACTTGGACTCACTACTGCTGATGTGCTCTCGGCCTCACTACTGCGGATGCGCAATCGGGCTCACTACTGCGGATGCGCTCTCCGGTTCAGACCTGCACATGCGCAATCGGGCTCTCTACTGCGCATGCGCACTCGGGCTCACTACTGCTCATGCGCACTCGGACTCGCTACTGCTCATGCGCACTCGGGCTCACTTCTGCGCATGCGCACACGGGCTCACTACTGTGCATGCGCACTCGGGGTCACTACTGCTCATGCGCACACGGGCTCACTACTGCTCATGCGCACTCGGGCTCACTACTGCGCATGCGCAATCGGGCTCACTACTGCGCATGCGCACACAGACACCCTACTGCGGATGCGCAATCGGGCTCACTACTCCGCATGCGCACACGGGCCCACTACTGTGCATGCGCACTCGGACTCACTACTGCTCATGCGCACACTGACTCACTACTGCGGATGCGCACTCGGGCTCACTACTGCGGATGCGCGCTCGAGTCACTACTGCGCAAGCGCGCTCGGGGTCACTACTGTGCATGCGCACTCTGGGTCACTAGTGCGCATTCGTACTTGGATTCACTACTGCTCATGGGCACTCGGCCTCACGACTGCTCATGCGCACTCGGACTCACTGCTGCGGATGCGCAATCGGGCTCAATATTGCTCGTGCGCACTCGGACTCACTACTGCTCATGTGCACACTGTCTCACTACTGCGGATGCGCACTCGGGCTCACTACTGCGGATGCGCGCTCGGGTCACTACTGCGCAAGCGCGCTCGGGGTCACTACTGTGCATGCGCACTCTGGGTCACTAGTGCGCATTCGTACTTGGATTCACTACTGCTCATGGGCACTCGGCCTCACGACTGCGCATGCGCACACGGGCTCACTACTGCGCATGCGCACTGGGGCTCACTACTGCGCATGCTCTCGCGGACTCACTACTGTGGATGCGCAATCGGGCTCACTACTGCGCATGGGCGCTCGGGGACACTACTGCGGATGCGCGCTCGGGTCACTACTGTGCATGCGCACTCTGGGTCACTAGTGCTCATTCGTACTTGGACTCACTACTGCTCATGGGCACTCGGC
Organism: Megachile leachella; assembly: GCA_963576845.1. NCBI lineage: Eukaryota > Metazoa > Arthropoda > Insecta > Hymenoptera > Megachilidae > Megachile > Megachile leachella. The sequence goes on along the minus strand of CAUYWW010000227.1, from coordinate 247,257 downwards.
CTCACGACTACGCATGCGCACACGGGCTCACTACTGCGCATGCGCACACGGGCTTACTACTGTGCATGCGCACTCGGGCTCACTACTGCGCATGCGCACACGGGCTCACTACTGTGCATGCGCAATCGGAGTCACTACTGCGCATGCGCACCCGGGCTCACTACTGCGCATGCGCACGCGGACTCACTACTGTGGATGCGCAATCGGGCTCACTACTGCGCATGGGCGCTCGGGGACACTACTGCGCATGCGCACTCGGACTCACTGCTGCGGATGCGCTCTCCGGCGCAGACCTGCACATGCGCAATCGGGCTCCCTACTGCGCATGCGCATTCGGCCTCACTACTGCTCATGCGCACTCGGACTCACTGCTGCGGATGCGCAATCGGGCTCACTACTGCGCATGCGCGCACGGACTCGCTACTGTGGATGCGCAATCCGGCTCAGACCTGCACATGCGCACACGTACTCACTACTGCGAATGCGCAACCGGGCTCACTACTGTGCATGCGCACACGGGGACACTACTGCGGATGCGTAATCGGGCTCAGACCTGCACATGCGCACACGTACTCACTACTGCGAATGCGCAACCGGGCTCACTACTGTGCATGCGCACACGGGGACACTACTGCGGATGCGTAATCGGGCTCACTACTGCGCTTGCGCACTCGGGGACACTACTGCGCATGCGCACTCGGGGTCACTACTGTTCATGCGCACTCGGCCTCACTACTGCTCATGCGTACTCGGGGTCACTACTGCGCATGCGCACACGGGCTCACTACTGCGCATGCGCGCACGGGCTCACTACTGCGCATGCGCGCACGGGCGCAACACTGCCCATGCGCGCACGGGCTCACTACTGCGCTTGCGCACTCGGGGTCACTATTGCGGATGCGTAGTAGGTCTCACTACTGCGCATGCGCACTCGGCCTCACTACTGCTCATGTGCACTCGGGCTCACTACTGCGGATGCGCGCTCGGGCTCGCTACTGCGTATGCGCACACGGGCCCAGACCTGCACATGCGCATTTGAGCTCATTTCTGCGCATGCGCACTCGGACTCACTACTGCTCATGCGTACTCGGGGTCACTACTGCGGACGCGCACTCGGGCTCAGACCTGCACATGCGCACTCGGGCTCACTACTGCGCATGCGCGCACGGACTCGCTACTGTGGATGCGCAATCCGGCTCAGACCTGCACATGCGCACACGTACTCACTACTGCGAATGCGCAACCGGGCTCACTACTGTGCATGCGCACACGGGGACACTACTGCGGATGCGTAATCGGGCTCACTACTGCGCTTGCGCACTCGGGGACACTACTGCGCATGCGCACTCGGGGTCACTACTGTTCATGCGCACTCGGCCTCACTACTGCTCATGCGTACTCGGGGTCACTACTGCGCATGCGCACACGGGCTCACTACTGCGCATGCGCGCACGGGCTCACTACTGCGCATGCGCGCACGGGCGCAACACTGCCCATGCGCGCACGGGCTCACTACTGCGCTTGCGCACTCGGGGTCACTATTGCGGATGCGTAGTAGGTCTCACTACTGCGCATGCGCACTCGGCCTCACTACTGCTCATGTGCACTCGGGCTCACTACTGCGGATGCGTGCTCGGGCTCGCTACTGCGTATGCGCACACGGGCCCAGACCTGCACATGCGCATTTGAGCTCATTTCTGCGCATGCGCACACGGGCGCACTACTGCGCATGCGCACTCGGGGTCACTATTGCAGATGCGTAATCGAGCTCACTACTGCTCATGCGTACTCGGGGTGAGTACTGCGCATGCGCACTCGGGCTCACTTCTGTGGATGCGCGCTCGGGCTCACTACTGCGCATGCGCACTCGGGGACACTACTGCGGATGCGTAATCGGGCTCACTACTGCGCATGCGCACACGGGGTCACTACTGCTCATGCGCACTCGGACTCACTACTGCACATGCGTACTCGGGGTCACTAGTGCGGATGCGTAATCGGGCTCAGTACTGCGCTTGCGCACGCGGGGACACTACTGCGGATGCCTAATCTGGCTCACTACTGCCCATGCCCAATCGGGCTCACGACTGCGCACATGCGCTCGCGGTCACTACTATGCACGCGCGCTCGGGATCGCTACTACGCATGCGCACTCGGGCTCGCTACTGCGCATGCGCGCACGGGCTCACTACTGCGCATGCGCACTCGGGGTCACTATTGCGGATGCGTAATCGGGCTCACCATTGCGCATGCACACTCGGGGTCGCTACTGCGCATGCGCACACGGGCTCACTACTGCGCATGCGCACGCCGGCTCAAACCTGTCCATGCGCACTCGGGCACACCACTGCGAATGCGCACACGGCCTCACTACTGCGCATGGGCAGTCCGGATCACACCTGCGCATATGCACTCGGGCTCACTACTGCGTATGCGCACACGGGCTCAGACCTGCACATGCGCATTCGAGCTCATTTCTGCGCATGCGCACACGGGCGCACTACTGCGCATGCGCACTCGGGGTCACTATTGCAGATGCGTAATCGAGCTCACTACTGCTCATGCGTACTCGGGGTGAGTACTGCGCATGCGCACTCGGGCTCACTACAGTGGATGCGCGCTCGGGCTCACTACTGCGCATGCGCACTCGGGGACACTACTGCGGATGCGTAATCGGGCTCACTACTGCGCATGCGCACACGGGGTCACTACTGCTCATGCGCACTCGGACTCACTACTGCACATGCGTACTCGGGGTCACTAGTGCGGATGCGTAATCGGGCTCACTACTGCGCTTGCGCACGCGGGGACACTACTGCGGATGCCTAATCCGGCTCACTACTGCCCATGCCCAATCGGGCTCACTACTGCGCACATGCGCTCGCGGTCACTACTATGCACGCGCGCTCGGGGTCGCTACTACGCATGCGCACTCGGGCTCGCCACTGCGCATGCGCGCACGGGCTCACTACTGCGCATGCGCACTCGGGGTCACTATTGCGGATGCGTAATCGGGCTCACCATTGCGCATGCACACTCGGGGTCGCTACTGCGCATGCGCACACGGGCTCACTACTGCGCATGCGCACGCCGGCTCAAACCTGTCCATGCGCACTCGGGCACACCACTGCGAATGCGCACACGGCCTCACTACTGCGCATGGGCAGTCCGGATCACACCTGCGCATATGCACTCGAGCTCACTTCTGCGCATGCGCACACGGGCGCACTACAGCGAATGCGCGCACGGGCTCACTACTGCGCATGCGCACTCGGTCTCACTACTGCGGGTGCGCGCTCGGCCTCACTACTGCGCATGCGAGCAATCGGGCTCACTACTGCGCACGCGCACTCGAGTCAGACCTGCACATGCGCATTCGGGCTTACTACTGCGCATGGGCACACGGGCGCACTACTGCGCAAGCGCAATCGGGGTCACTACTGCGGATTCGCGCTCCGGCTCACTACTGTGGATGCGCGCTCGGGCTCACTACTGCGCATGCGCACTCGGGGTCACTACTGCGGATGCGTAATAGGGCTCACTACTGCTCATGCGTACTCGAGGTGAGTACTGCGCATGCGCACTCGGGCTCACTACTGCGGATGCGCGCTCGGGCTCACTACTGCGCATGCGCACTCCGGGTCACTACTGCGGATGCGTAATCGGGCTCACTACTGCTCATGCGTACTCGAGGTGAGTACTGCGCATGCGCACTCGGGCTCACTACTGTGGATGCGCAATCGGGCTCTCTACTGAGCATGCGCAATCGGGCTCTCTACTGAGCATGCGCACTCGGGCTGAGACCTGCACATGCGCACTCGGGCTCACTACTGCGCATGCGCACACGGACTCGCCACTGTGGATGCGCAATCGGGCTCACTACTGCGCATATGCGCTCGCGGTCACTACTGTGCTTGCGCACTCGGGGTCACTACTGCAGACGCGCATTCGGGTTCGCTACTGCGCATGCACACATGGGCTCATCACTGTGCATGCGCAATCGGCGTCACTACTGCTCATGCGTACTCGGAGTCACTACTGCGGATGCGCAATCGGGCTCAGACCTGCACATGCGCACTCGGGCTCACTACTGAGCATGCGCACACGGACTCGTTACTGTGGATGCGCACTCGGGCTCACTACTGTGGATGCCCGCTCGGGCTCACTACTGCGCATGGGCACACGGGCTCACTACTGCGCATGCGCGCACGGGCCCACTACTGCGCACGCGCACACGAGCTCTCTACTGCACATGCGCACTCCGTCTCACTACTGCGAATGCGCGCACGGACTCGCTACTGTGGATGCGCAATCCGGCTCAGACCTGCACATGCGCACTCGGGCTCACTACTGCGCATGCGCACTCGGGGTCACTACTGCGAATGCCCAATCGGGCTCACTACTGCGCACATGCGCTCGCGGTCACTACTATGCACGCGCGCTCGGGGTCGCTACTACGCATGCGCACTCGGGCTCGCTACTGCGCATGCGCGCACGGGCTCACTACTGCGCATGCGCACTCGGGGTCACTATTGCGGATGCGCACACGGGCGCACTACTGCGCATGCGTGCACGGGCTCACTACTCTGTATGCGCACACGGGCTCACTACTGCGCATGAACGCATTGGCTCACTACTGCGCATGCGCAATCGGTCTCACTACTGCGCACATGCGCTCGCGGTCACTACGGTGCACGCGCGCACGGGGTCGCTACTACGCATGTGCACTCGGGATCACTACTGCGCATGCGCAGTCCCTCCCACTACTGCGCATGCGCAATCGCTCCCACTACTGCGCATAAGCGCTCGCGGTCACTGCTGCGCACGCGCGCTCGGGGTCGCTACTACGCATGCGCACACGGACTCGCTACTGTGGATGCGCAATCGGGCTCACTACTGCGCATGCGCACACGAGATCACTACTGCGCGTGCACGCACGGGCTCACTACTGTGCATAAGCACTCGGGGTCACTACTGCAGACGCGCATTCGGGTTCGCTACTGCGCATGCACACATGGGCTTATTGCTGTGCATGCGCAATCGGGGTCACTACTGCTCATGCCCACTCGGACTCACTACTGCTCATGCGCACTCGGGGTCACTACTGCGGATGCGCGCTCGGGCTCACTACTGCGCATGCGCACACGGGCTCACTACTGCGCATGCGCGCACGGGCTCACTACTGCGCATGCGCGCAATCGGGCTCAGTACTGCGCATGCGCACTACAGTCAGACCTGCACATGCGCACACGGACTCACCACTGCGCATGAGCGCACGGGCTCACTACTGTGCATGTGCGCTCGGGATCACTACTGCGGATGCGTAAGCGGGCTCACTACTGCGCATGCGCACTCGGGATCACTACTGCTCATGCGCAATCGGGATCACTACTGATCATGCGTACTCGGACTCACTACTGCGGATGCACAATTGGTCTCACTACTGCGCATGCGCACTCCGGCTCAGACCTGTACATGCGCACACGGACTCACTACTGCGGATGCGCAATCGGGCTCACTACTGCGCATGCGCACTCCAGTCAGACCTGCACATGCGCATTCGGGCTTACTACTGCGCATGGGCACACGGGCTCACTACTGCGCATGCGCACTCGTGGTCACTACTGCGCATGCGCACACCGGGTCAGCCCTGCATATGCGCACTCGAGCTCACTCCTGCGCATGCGCACACGGTCGCACTACTGCGCATGCGCACTCGGGGTCACAACTGCGGATGCGCGCGCGGGCTCACTACTGTGGATGCGCGCTCGGGCTCACTAATGCGCATGAGCTCTCGGGGTCACTACGGCGGATGCGTAAACGGGCTCACTACTGCTCATGCGTAGTCGGGGTGAGTACCGCGCATGCGCACTCGGGCTCACTACTGTGGATGCGCGCTCGGGCTCACTACTGCGCATGCGCACTCGGGGACACTACTGCGGATGCGCGCTCGGGCTCACTACTGCGCATGCGCGCAATCGGGCTCACTACTGCGCATGCGCACTTCAGTCAGACCTGCACATGCGCACTCGGGCTCACTACTGCGCATGCGCACACGGACTCGTTACTGTGGATGCGCAATCGCTCCCACTACTGCGCATAAGCCCTCGCCGTCACTACTGCGCAGGCGCGCTCGGGGTCGCTACTACGCATGCGCACTCGGGCTCACTACTGCGCATGCGCGCACGGGCTCACTACTGCGCAAAGGGCACTCGGGGTCACTATTGCGGATGCGTAATCGGGCTCACTACTGCGCATTGGCACTCGGGGTCGCTACTGCGCATGCGCACACGGGCTCACTACTGCGCATGTGCGCACGGGCTCACTACTGCGCATGCGCACTCCGGCTGGGACCTGCCCATGCGCACACGGGCACACCACTGCGCATGCGCACACGGCCCCACTACTGCGCATGGGCAGTCCGGCCCACACCTGCACATGCGCACTCGAGCTCACTTCTGCGCATGCGCACACGGGTGCACTACTGCGCATGCGCACTCGGGGTCACTACTGCGGATGCGTAATCGGGCTCACTACTGCTCATGCGTACTCGGGGTGAGTACTGCGCATGCGCGCTCGAGCTCACTACTGTTGATGCGCGCTCGGGCTCACTACTGCGCATGCGCACTCCGGGACACTACTGCGGATGCGTAATCGGGCTCACTACTGCGTGTGCGCTCTCGGGGTCACTACTGCGGATGCGTAATCGGGCTCACTACTGCTCATGCGTACTCGGGGTGAGTACTGCGCATGCGCACTCGGGCTCACTACTGTTGATGCGCGCTCGGGCTCACTACTGCGCATGCGCACTCGGGGACACTACTGCGGATGCGTAATCGGGCTCACTACTGCTCATGCGTACTCGGGGTGAGTACTGCGCATGCGCACTCGGGCTCACTACTGTTGATGCGCGCTCGGGCTCACTACTGCGCATGCGCGCTCGGGTCACTACTGCGCATGCGCACTCGGGCTCACTACGGTGTATGCGCACTCGGGGTCACTAGTGCTCATTCGCACTTGGACTCACCACTGCTCATTGGCACTCGGCCTGACGACTGCGCATGCGCACACGGGCTCACTACTGTGCATGCGAACTCGGGGTCACTAGTGCTCATTCGCACTTGGACTCACTACTGCTCATGGGCACTCGGCCCCACGACTGCGGATGTGCAATCGGTCTCACTACCGCGGATGCGCTCTCCTGCTCAGACCTGCACATGCGCAATCGGGATCACTACTGCGCATGCGCACTCCAGTCAGACCTGCACATGCGCATTCGGGCTTACTACTGCGCATGGGCACACGGGCTCACTACTGCGCATGCGCACTCGTGGTCACTACTGCGCATGCGCACACCGGCTCAGCCCTGCATATGCGCACTCGAGCTCACTCCTGCGCATGCGCACACGGGCCACTACTGCGCATGCGCACTCGGGGTCACTACTGCGGATGCGCGCTCGGGCTCACTACTGCGCATGCGCACTCGGGGTCACTACTGCTCATGCGCACTCGGACTCACTACTCCTCATGCGTACTTGGGGTCACTACTGCGGATGCGCGCTCGGGCTCACTACTGCGCATGCGCACACGGGCTCACTACTGTGCATAAGCACTCGGGGTCACTACTGCAGACGCGCATTCGGGTTCGCTACTGCGCATGCACACATGGGCTTATTGCTGAGCATGCGCAATCGGGGTCACTACTGCTCATGCCCACTCGGACTCACTACTGCTCATGCGCACTCGGGGTCACTACTGCGGATGCGCGCTCGGGCTCACTACTGCGCATGCGCACACGGGCTCACTACTGTGCATAAGCCCTCGCGGTCACTACTGCGCATGCGCGCACGGGCTCACTACTGCGCAAAGGGCACTCGGGGTCACTATTGCGGATGCGTAATCGGGCTCACTACTGCGCATTGGCACTCGGGGTCACTACTGCGCATGCGCACACGGGCTCACTACTGCGCATGTGCGCACGGGCTCACTACTGCGCATGCGCACTCCGGCTCGGACCTGCCCATGCGCACACGGGCACACCACTGCGCATGCGCACACGGCCCCACTACTGCGCATGGGCAGTCCGGCTCACACCTGCACATGCGCACTCGAGCTCACTTCTGCGCATGCGCACACGGGCGCACTACTGCGCATGCGCACTCGGGGTCACTACTGCGGATGCGTAATCGGGCTCACTACTGCTCATGCGTACTCGGGGTGAGTACTGCGCATGCGCACTCGGGCTCACTACTGTTGATGCGCGCTCGGGCTCACTACTGCGCATGCGCACTCGGGGACACTACTGCGGATGCGTAATCGGGCTCACTACTGCGTGTGCGCTCTCGGGGTCACTACTGCGGATGCGTAATCGGGCTTACTACTGCTCATGCGTACTCGGGGTGAGTACTGCGCATGCGCACTCGGGCTCACCACTGTTGATGCGCGCTCGGGCTCACTACTGCCCATGCGCACTCGGGGATACTACTGCGGATGCGTAATCGGGCTCACTACTGCTCATGCGTACTCGGGGTGAGTACTGCGCATGCGCACTCGGGCTCACTACTGTTGATGCGCGCTCGGGCTCACTACTGCGCATGCGCGCTCGGGTCACTACTGCGCATGCGCGCATGGGCTCACTACGGTGCATGCGCACTCGGGATCACTAGTGCTCATTCGCACTTGGACTCACCACTGCTCATTGGCACTCGGCCTGACGACTGCGCATGCGCACACGGGCTCACTACTGTGCATGCGCACTCGGGGTCACTAGTGCTCATTCGCACTTGGACTCACTACTGCTCATGGGCACTCGGCCTTACGACTGCGGATGTGCAATCGGTCTCACTACCGCGGATGCGCTCTCCTGCTCAGACCTGCACATGCGCAATCGGGATCACTACTGCGCATGCGCACTCCAGTCAGACCTGCACATGCGCATTCGGGCTTACTACTGCGCATGGGCACACGGGCTCACTACTGCGCATGCGCACTCGTGGTCACTACTGCGCATGCGCACACCGGGTCAGCCCTGCATATGCGCACTCGAGCTCACTCCTGCGCATGCGCACACGGGCCACTACTGATCATGCGCACTCGGGGTCACTACTGCGGATGCGCGCTCGGGCTCACTACTATGGATGCGCGCTCGGGCTCACTACTGCGCATGCGCACTCGGGTTCACTACTGCGGATGCGTAAACTGGCTCACTACTGCTCATGCGTACTCGGGGTGAGTACTGCGCATGCGCACTCGGGCTCACTACTGTGCATAAGCCCTCGCGGTCACTACTGCGCATGCGCGCACGGGCTCACTACTGTGCATAAGCCCTCGCGGTCACTACTGCGCATGCGCGCACGGGCTCACTACTGTGCATAAGCCCTCGCGGTCACTACTGCGCATGTGCGCACGGGCTCACTACTGCGCATGCGCACTCCGGCTCGGACCTGCCCATGCGCACACGGGCACACCACTGCGCATGCGCACACGGCCCCACTACTGCGCATGGGCAGTCCGGCTCACACCTGCACATGCGCACTCGAGCTCACTTCTGCGCATGCGCACACGGGCGCACTACTGCGCATGCACACTCGGGGTCACTACTGCGGATGCGTAATCGGGCTCACTACTGCTCATGCGTACTCGGGGTGAGTACTGCGCATGCGCACTCGGGCTCACTACTGTTGATGCGCGCTCGGGCTCACTACTGCGCATGCGCACTCGGGGACACTACTGCGGATGCGTAATCGGGCTCACTACTGCGTGTGCGCTCTCGGGGTCACTACTGCGGATGCGTAATCGGGCTCACTACTGCTCATGCGTACTCGGGGTGAGTACTGCGCATGCGCACTCGGGCTCACTACTGTTGATGCGCGCTCGGGCTCACTACTGCGCATGCGCACTCGGGGACACTACTGCGGATGCGTAATCGGGCTCACTACTGCTCATGCGTACTCGGGGTGAGTACTGCGCATGCGCACTCGGGCTCACTACTGTTGATGCGCGCACGGGCTCACTACTGCGCATGCGCGCTCGGGTCACTACTGCGCATGCGCGCATGGGCTCACTACGGTGCATGCGGACTCGGGGTCACTAGTGCTCATTCGCACTTGGACTCACCACTGCTCATTGGCACTCGGCCTGACGACTGCGCATGCGCACACGGGCTCACTACTGTGCATGCGCACTCGGGGTCACTAGTGCTCATTCGCACTTGGACTCACTACTGCTCATGGGCACTCGGCCTTACGACTGCGGATGTGCAATCGGTCTCACTACCGCGTATGCGCTCTCCTGCTCAGACCTGCACATGCGCAATCGGGATCACTACTGCGCATGCGCACTCCAGTCATACCTGCACATGCGCATTCGGGCTTACTACTGCGCATGGGCACACGGGCTCACTACTGCGCATGCGCACTCGTGGTCACTACTGCGCATGCGCACACCGGGTCAGCCCTGCATATGCGCACTCGAGCTCACTCCTGCGCATGCGCACACGGGCCACTACTGATCATGCGCACTCGGGGTCACTACTGCGGATGCGCGCTCGGGCTCACTACTATGGATGCGCGCTCGGGCTCACTACTGCGCATGCGCACTCGGGTTCACTACTGCGGATGCGTAAACTGGCTCACTACTGCTCATGCGTACTCGGGGTGAGTACTGCGCATGCGCACTCGGGCTCACTACTGTGGATGCGCGCTCGGGCTCACTATTGCGCATGCGCACACGGGCGCACTACTGCGCATGCGCACTCGGGGTCACTATTGCGGATGAGTAATCGGGCTCACTACTGCTCATGTGTACTCAGGGTGAGTACTGCGCATGCGCACTCGGGCTCACTACTGTTGATGCGCGCTCGGGCTCACTACTGCGCATGCGCACTCGGGGACACTACTGCGGATGCGTAATCGGGCTCACTACTGCGCATGCGCACTCGGGGTCACTACTGCTCATGCGCACTCGCACTCACTACTGCTCATGCGTACTCGGGGTCACTACTGCGGACGCGCACTCGGGCTCAGACCTGCACATGCGCACTCGGGATCACTACTGCGCATGCGCGCACGGACTCGCTACTGTGGATGCGCAATCCGGCTCAGACCTGCACATGCGCACACGTACTCACTACTGCGAATGCGCAACCGGGCTCACTACTGTGCATGCGCACACGGGGACACTACTGCGGATGCGTAATCGGGCTCACTACTGCGCTTGCGCACTCGGGGACACTACTGCGCATGCGCACTCGGGGTTACTACTGTTCATGCGCACTCGGCCTCACTACTGCTCATGCGTACTCGGGGTCACTACTGCGCATGCGCACTCGGGCTCACTACTGCGCATGCGCGCACGGGCTCACTACTGCGCTTGCGCACTCGAGGTCACTATTGCGGATGCGTAATCGGGCTCACTACTGCGCATGCGCACACGGACTCGCTACTGTGGATGCGCAATCGGGCTCACTACTGCGCACATGCGCTCGCAGTCACTACTGTGCGCGCGCGCTCGGAGTCGCTACTACGCATGCGCACCCGGGCTCACTACTGCGCATGCGCACTCGGGGTCACTATTGCGGATGCGTAATCGGGCTCACCATTGCGCATGCACACTCGGGGTCGCTACTGCGCATGCGCACACGGGCTCATTACTGCGGATGCGCGCTCGGGCTCACTACTGCGTATGCGCACACGGGCTCAGACCTGCACATGCGCATTCGAGCTCACTACTGCGCATGCGCACACGGGCGCACTACTGCGCATGCGCACTCGGGGTCACTATTGCGGATGCGTAATCGGGCCCACTACTGCGCATGCGCACATGGGGTCATTACTGCTCATGCGCACTCGGACTCACTACTGCTCATGCGTACTCGGGGTCACTACTGCGGATGCGCACTCGGGCTCAGACCTGCACATGCGCACACGGGCTCACTACTGTGCATGCGTACTCGGTGTCACTACTGCGGATGCGTAATCGCGCTCACTACATCGCTTGCGCACTCGGGGACACTACTGCGGATGCGTAATCGGGCTCACTACTGCGCATGCGCACTCGGGGTCACTACTGCTCATGCACACTCGGGCTCACTACTGCGCATGCGTGCACGGACTCGCTACTGTGGGTGCGCAATCCTACTCAGACCTGGACATGCGCACACGGACTCACTACTTGGAATGCGCAATCGGGCTCACTACTGTGCATGCGCACTCGGGGTCACTACTGCGCATGCGCGCACGGGCACACTACTGCGCTTGCGCACTCGGGGTCACTATTGCGATGCGTAATCGGGCTCACTACTGCGCATGTGCACTCGGGGTCACTACTGCACATGCGCACACGGGCTCACTACTGTGGATGCGCGCTCGGGGTCACTACTGCGCATGCGTACTCGGGGTCACTACTGCGGATGCGTAATCGGGCTCACTACTGCTCATACGTACTCGGGGTGAGTACTGCGCATGCGCACTCGGGCTCACTACTGTTGATGCGCGCTCGGGCTCACTACTGCGCATGCGCACTCGGGGACACTACTGCGGATGCGTAATCGGGCTCACTACTGCGTGTGCGCTCTCGGTGTCACTACTGCGGATGCGTAATCGGGCTCACTACTGCTCATGCGTACTCGGGGTGAGTACTGCGCATGCGCACTCGGGCTCACTACTGTTGATGCGCGCTCGGGCTCACTACTGCGCATGCGCACTCGGGGACACTACTGCGGATGCGTAATCGGGCTCACTACTGCGCATGCGCTCTAGGGGTCACTACTGCTCATGCGCACTCGGACTCACTACTGCCCATGCGTACTCGGGGTCACTACTGCGGATGCGCACTCGGGCTCAGACCTGCACATGCGCACTCGGGCTCAATACTGCGCATGCGCGCACGGACTCGCTACTGTGGATGCGCAATCCGGCTCAGACCTGCACATGCGCACTCGGGCTCACTACTGCGCATGCGCACACGGACTCGTTACTGTGGATGCGCACACGGCCTCACTACTGCGCATGGGCAGTCCGGCTCACACCTGCACATGCGCACTCGAGCTCACTTCTGCGCATGCGCACACGGGCGCACTACTGCGCATGCGTGCACGGGCTCACTACTCTGCATGCGCACACGGGCTCACTACTGCGCATGCGCGCACGGGCTCACTATTGCGCATGCGCAATCGGTCTCACTACTGTGCACATGCGCTCGCGGTCACTACGGTGCACGCGCGCTCGGTGTCGCTACTACGCATGCGCACACGGACTCGCTACTGTAGATGCGCAATCGGGCTCACTACTGCGCATGCGCACACGAGATCACTACTGCGCATGCGCGCACGGGCTCACTACTGTGCATACGCACTCGGGGTCACTACTGCAGACGCGCATTCGGGTTCGCTACTGCGCATGCACACATGGGCTTATTACTGTGCATGCGCAATCGGGGTCACTACTGCTCATGCCCACTCGGACTCACTACTGCATATGCGCACTCGGGGTCACTACTGCGGATTCGCGCTCGGGCTCACTACTGCGCATGCGCACACGGGCTCACTACTGCGCGTGCGCGCACGGGCTCGCTACTGCGCATGCGCGCAATCGGGCTCAGTACTGCGCATGCGCACTACAGACAGACCTGCACATGCGCACACGGACTCACCACTGCGCATGAGCGCACGGGCTCACGACTGTGCATGTGCACTCGGGATCACTACTGCGGATGCGTAAGCGGGCTCACTACTGCGCATGCGCACTCGGGGTCACTACTGCTCATGCGCAATCGGGATCACTACTGCGCATGCGCACTCCAGTCAGACCTGCACATGCGCACTCGGGATTACTACTGCGCATGGGCACATGGGGTCACTACTGCGCATGCTCACTCGGGGTGACAACTGCTCATGCGCACTCGGACTCACTACTGATCATGCGTACTCGGACTCACTACTGCGGATGCACAATTGGTCTCACTACTGCGCATGCGCACTCCGGCTCAGACCTGTACATGCGCACACGGACTCACTACTGCGGATGCGCAATCGGGCTCACTACTGCGCATGCGCACTCCAGTCAGACCTGCACATGCGCATTCGGGCTTACTACTGCGCATGGGCACACGGGCTCACTACTGCGCATGCGCACTCGTGGTCACTACTGCGCATGCGCACACCGGCTCAGCCCTGCATATGCGCACTCGAGCTCACTCCTGCGCATGCGCACACGGGCCACTACTGCGCATGCGCACTCGGGGTCACTACTGCGGATGCGCACTCGGGGTCACTACTGTGGATGCGCGCTCGGGCTCACTACTGCGCATGCGCACTCGGGGTCACTACTGCGGATGCGTAAACGGGCTCACTACTGCTCATGCGTACTCGGGGTGAGTACTGCGCATGCGCACTCGGGCTCACTACTGTGGATGCGCGCTCGGGCTCACTACTGCGCATGCGCACACGGGCGCACAACTGCGCATGCGCACTCGGGGTCACTACTGCGGATGAGTAATCGGGCTCACTACTGCTCATGCGTACTCAGGGTGAGTACTGCGCATGCGCACTCGGGCTCACTACTGTTGATGCGCGCTCGGGCTCACTACTGCGCATGCGCACTCAGGGTGAGTACTGCGCATGCGCACTCGGGCTCACTACTGTTGATGCGCAATCGCTCCCGCTACTGCGCATGCGCAATCGCTCCCACTACTGCGCATCAGCGCTCGCGGTCACTACTGCACACGCGCACTCGAGCTCACTACTGCGCATTGGCACTTGGGGTCACTACTGCGCACATGCGCTCGCAGTCACTACTGTGCGCGCGCGCTCGGAGTCGCTACTACGCATGCGCACCCGGGCTCACTACTGCGCATGCGCGCACGGGCGCAACACTGCCCATGCGCGCACGGGCTCACTACTGCGCTTGCGCACTCGGGGTCAATATTGCTCATGCGCACTCGGGCTCACTACAGCGGATGCGCGCTCGGGCTCACTACTGCGTATGCGCACACGGGCTCAGACCTGCACATGCGCATTCGAGCTCATTTCTACGCATGCGCACACGGGCGCACTGCTGCGCATGCGCACTCGGGGTCACTACAGCGCATGCGCACACCGGGTCAGACCTGCATATGCGCACTCGAGCTCACTGCTGCGGATGCGCGCTCGGGCTCACTACTGCGTATGCGCACACGGGCTCCGACCTGCACATGCGCATTCGAGCTCACTACTGCGCATGCGCACACGGGCGCACTACTGCGCATGCGCGCACGGGCTCACTACTGCGCATGCGCGCTCGGGCTCACTACTGCGCATGCACACTCGGGGTCACTACTGCGGATGCGTAATCGGGCTCACTACTGCGCTTGCGCACTCGGGGACACCACTGCGCATGCGCACTCGGGATCACTACTGTTCATGCGCACTCGGCCTCACTACTGCTCATGCGTACTCGGGGTCACTACTGCGCATGCGCACTCGGGCTCACTACTGCGCATGCGCGCACGGGCTCACTACTGCGCTTGCGCACTCGAGGTCACTATTGCGGATGCGTAATCGCTCCCGCTACTGCGCATGCGCAATCGCTCCCACTACTGCGCATAAGCGCTCGCGGTCACTACTGCACACGCGCACTCGAGCTCACTACTTCGCATTGGCACTTGGGGTCACTACTGCTCATGCGCAATCGGGATCACTACTGCGCATGCGCACTCCAGTCAGACCTGCACATGCGCACTCGGGATTACTACTGCGCATGGGCACATGGGGTCACTACTGCGCATGCTCACTCGGGGTGACAACTGCTCATGCGCACTCGGACTCACTACTGATCATGCGTACTCGGACTCACTACTGCGGATGCACAATTGGTCTCACTACTGCGCTTGCGCACTGGGGGCACCACTGCGCATGCGCACTCGGGGTCACTACTGTTCATGCGCACTCGGCCTCACTACTGCTCATGCGTACTCGGGGTCACTACTGCGCATGCGCACTCGGGCTCACTACTGCGCATGCGCGCACGGGCTCACTACTGCGCTTGCGCACTCGAGGTCACTATTGCGGATGCGTAATCGGGCTCACTACTGCGCATGCGCACACGGACTCGCTACTGTGGATGCGCAATCAGGCTCACTACTGCGCACATGCGCTCGCGGTCACTACTGTGCTTGCGCACTCGGGGTCACTACTGCAGACGCGCATTCGGGTTCGCTACTGCGCATGCACGCATGGGCTCATTACTGTGTATGCGCAATCGGGGTCACTACTGCGCATGCGCACACGGGGTCACTACTGCTCATGCGCACTCGGACTCACTACTGCTCATGGACGCACGGGCTCACTACTCTGCATGCGCACACGGGCTCACTACTGCGCATGCGCAATCGCTCCCGCTACTGCGCATGCGCAATCGCTCCCACTACTGCGCATCAGCGCTCGCGGTCACTACTGCACACGCGCACTCGAGCTCACTACTGCGCATTGGCACTTGGGGTCACTACTGCGCACATGCGCTCGCAGTCACTACTGTGCGCGCGCGCTCGGAGTCGCTACTACGCATGCGCACCCGGGCTCACTACTGCGCATGCGCGCACGGGCGCAACACTGCCCATGCGCGCACGGGCTCACTACTGCGCTTGCGCACTCGGGGTCAATATTGCTCATGCGCACTCGGGCTCACTACAGCGGATGCGCGCTCGGGCTCACTACTGCGTATGCGCACACGGGCTCAGACCTGCACATGCGCATTCGAGCTCATTTCTACGCATGCGCACACGGGCGCACTGCTGCGCATGCGCACTCGGGGTCACTACAGCGCATGCGCACACCGGGTCAGACCTGCATATGCGCACTCGAGCTCACTGCTGCGGATGCGCGCTAGGGCTCACTACTGCGTATGCGCACACGGGCTCCGACCTGCACATGCGCATTCGAGCTCACTACTGCGCATGCGCACACGGGCGCACTACTGCGCATGCGCGCACGGGCTCACTACTGCGCATGCGCGCTCGGGCTCACTACTGCGCATGCACACTCGGGGTCACTACTGCGGATGCGTAATCGGGCTCACTACTGCGCTTGCGCACTCGGGGACACCACTGCGCATGCGCACTCGGGATCACTACTGTTCATGCGCACTCGGCCTCACTACTGCTCATGCGTACTCGGGGTCACTACTGCGCATGCGCACTCGGGCTCACTACTGCGCATGCGCGCACGGGCTCACTACTGCGCTTGCGCACTCGAGGTCACTATTGCGGATGCGTAATCGCTCCCGCTACTGCGCATGCGCAATCGCTCCCACTACTGCGCATAAGCGCTCGCGGTCACTACTGCACACGCGCACTCGAGCTCACTACTTCGCATTGGCACTTGGGGTCACTACTGCGCATGCGCACACGGGCGCACTACTGCGCATGCGCGCACGGGCTCACTACTGCGCATGCGCGCTCGGGCTCACTACTGCGCATGCACACTCGGCCTCACTATTGCTCATGCGCACTCGGGCTCACTACTGCGTATGTGCACACGGGCTCAGACCTTCAGATGCGCATTCGAGCTCACTTCTGCGCATGCGCACGCGGGCGCACTACTGCGCATGCGCACTCGGGGTCACGACTGCGGATGCGTAATAGGGCTCACTACTGCTCATGCGTACTCGGGGTGAGTACTGCGCATGCGCACTCGGGCTCACTCCTGTGGATGCGCGCTCGGGCTCACTACTGCGCATGCGCACTCCGGGTCACTACTGCGGATGCGTAATCGGGCTCACTACTGCTCATGCGTACTCGACGTGAGTACTGCGCATGCGCACTCGGGCTCACTACTGTGGATGCGCGCTCGGGCTCACTACTGCGCATGGGCACACGGGCTCACTACTGCGCATGCGCGCACGGGCTCACTACTGCGCATGCGCACACGAGCTCTCTACTGCACATGCGCACTCCGACTCACTACTGCGGATGCGCGCACGGGCTCACTACTGCGCATGCGCGCTCGGGCTCACTACTGCGCATGCACACTCGGGGTCACTACTGCGGATGCGTAATCGGGCTCACTACTGCGCTTGCGCACTCGGGGACACCACTGCGCATGCGCACTCGGGATCACTACTGTTCATGCGCACTCGGCCTCACTACTGCTCATGCGTACTCGGGGTCACTACTGCGCATGCGCACTCGGGCTCACTACTGCGCATGCGCGCACGGGCTCACTACTGCGCTTGCGCACTCGAGGTCACTATTGCGGATGCGTAATCGCTCCCGCTACTGCGCATGCGCAATCGCTCCCACTACTGCGCATAAGCGCTCGCGGTCACTACTGCACACGCGCACTCGAGCTCACTACTTCGCATTGGCACTTGGGGTCACTACTGCGCATGCGCACACGGGCGCACTACTGCGCATGCGCGCACGGGCTCACTACTGCGCATGCGCGCTCGGGCTCACTACTGCGCATGCACACTCGGCCTCACTATTGCTCATGCGCACTCGGGCTCACTACTGCGTATGTGCACACGGGCTCAGACCTTCAGATGCGCATTCGAGCTCACTTCTGCGCATGCGCACACGGGCGCACTACTGCGCATGCGCACTCGGGGTCACGACTGCGGATGCGTAATAGGGCTCACTACTGCTCATGCGTACTCGGGGTGAGTACTGCGCATGCGCACTCGGGCTCACTCCTGTGGATGCGCGCTCGGGCTCACTACTGCGCATGCGCACTCCGGGTCACTACTGCGGATGCGTAATCGGGCTCACTACTGCTCATGCGTACTCGACGTGAGTACTGCGCATGCGCACTCGGGCTCACTACTGTGGATGCGCGCTCGGGCTCACTACTGCGCATGGGCACACGGGCTCACTACTGCGCATGCGCGCACGGGCTCACTACTGCGCATGCGCACACGAGCTCTCTACTGCACATGCGCACTCCGACTCACTACTGCGGATGCGCGCTCGGGCTCACTACTGCTCATGCGCACTCGGCCTCACTACTGCTCATGGGCAATCGGGCTCACTACTGCGGATGCGCGCTCGGGCTCACTACTGCGTATGCGCACACGGGCTCAGACCTGCACATGCGCATTCGAGCTCACTTCTGCGCGTGCGCACACGGACGCACTACTGCGCATGCGAACTCGGGGTCACTACCCGGGATGCGTAATCGAGCTCACTACTGCTCATGCGTACTCGGGGTGAGTACTGCGCATGCGCACTCTGGCTCAATACTGTGGATGCGCGCTCGGGCTCACTACTGCGCATGCGCACTCGGGGACACTACAGCGGATGCGTAATCGGGATCACTACTGCGCATGCGCACTCGGGGTCACTACTGCTCATGCGCACTCGGACTCACTACTGCTAATGCGTACTCGGGGTCACTACTGCGAATGCGTAATCGGGCTCACTACTGCGCTTGCGCACTCGGGGACACTACTGCGGATGCGTAATCGGGCTCACTACTGCGCATGCGCACTCGGGGTCACTACTGCTCATGCGCACTCGGACTCACTACTGCTCATGCGTACTCGGGGTCACTACTGCGCATGCGCACACGGGCTCACTACTGCGGATGCGCGCTCGGGCTCACTACTGCGCATGCGCGCAATCGGGCTCACTACTGCGCATGCGCACTCCAGTCAGACCTGCACATGCGCACTCGGGCTTACTACTGCGCATGGGCACACGGGCTCACAACTGCGCTTGCGCGCACGGTCTCACTACTGCGCATGCGCAATCGGGCTCTCTACTGAGCATGCGCACTCGGGTTCAGACCTGCACATGCGCACTCTGGCTCACTACTGCGCATGCGCGCACGGGCTCACTATTGCGCATGCGCACACGAGCTCTCTACTGCACATGCGCACTCCGACTCACGACTGCGGACGCGCGCTCGGGCTCACTACTGCTCATGCGCACTCGGCCCGACTACTGCTCATGCGCACTCGGGCTCACTACTGCGGATGCGCGCTCGGGCGCACTACTGCGCATGCGCACTCGGGGTCACTACCCGGGATGCGTAATCGAGCTCACTACTGCTCATGCGTACTCGGGGTGAGTACTGCGCATGCGCACTCGGGCTCAATACTGTGGATGCGCGCTCGGGCTCACTACTGCGCATGCGCACTCGGGGACACTACAGCGGATGCGTAATCGGGCTCACTACTGCGCATGCGCACTCCAGTCAGACCTGCACATGCGCACTCGGGCTTACTACTGCGCATGGGCACTCGGGCTCACAACTGCGCTTGCGCGCACGGGCTCACTACTGCTCATGCGCAATCGGGCTCTCTACTAAGCATGCGCACTCGGGTTCAGACCTGCACATGCGCATTCTGGCTCACTACTGCGCATGCGCGCACGGGCTCACTACTGCGCATGCGCACACGAGCTCTCTACTGCACATGCGCGCTCCGACCCACGACTGCGGATGCGCGCTCGGGCTCACTACTGCTCATGCGCACTCGGCCCGACTACTGCTCATGCGCACTCGGGCTCACTACTGCGGATGCGCGCTCGGGCTCACTACTGCGTATGCGCACACGGGCTCAGACCTGCACATGCCCATTCGAGCTCACTTCTGCGCATGCGCACTCCAGTCAGACCTGCACATGCGCACTCCGGCTTACTACTGCGCATGGGCACACGGGCTCACAACCGCGCTTGCGCGCACGGGCTCACTACTGCTCATGCGCAATCGGGCTCTCTACTAAGCATGCGCACTCGGGTTCAGACCTGCACATGCGCATTCTGGCTCACTACTGCGCATGCGCACACGAGCTCTCTACTGCACATGCGCGCTCCGACCCACGACTGCGGATGCGCGCTCGGGCTGACTACTGCTCATGCGCACTCGGCCTCACTACTGCTCATGCGCACTCGGGCTCACTACTGCGCATGCGCACTCGGGGTCACTACTGCGGATGCGTAATCGGGCTCACCACTGCGCACGCACACTCGGGGTCACTACTGCGCATGCGCACACGGGATCACTACTGCGCATGCGCACGCCGGCTCAGACCTGCCCATGCGCACTCGGGCACACCACTGCGAATGACCACACGGCCTCACTACTGCGCATGGGCAGTCCGGATCACACCTGCGCATACGCACTCGACCTCACTACCGCGGATGCGCGCTCGGGCTCACTACTGCGCATGCGCGCAATCGGGCTCTCTACTGAGCATGCGCAATCGGGCTCACTACTGCGCTTGCACACTCGGGGTCACTACTGCGCATGCGCACTAGGTCTCACTACTGCGGGTGCGCGCTCGGGCTCACTACTGCGCATGCGAGCAATCGGGCTCACTACTGCGCACGCGCACTCCAGTCAGACATGCACATGCGCATTCGGGCTTACTGCTGCGAATGGGCACACGGGCTCACTACTGCACATGCGCACTCGTGGTCACTACAGCGCATGCGCACACCGGGTCAGACCTGCATATGCGTACTCGAGCTCACTCCTGCGCATGCGCACACGGGCGCACTACTGTGGATGCGCAATCGGGCTCACTACTGCGCATATGCGCTCGCGGTCGCTACTGTGCTTGCGCACTCGGGGTCACTACTGCAGACGCGCATCCGGGTTCGCTACTGCGCATGCACACATGGGCTCACTACTGCTCATGCGCAATCGGGCTCTCTACTGAGCATGCGCACTCGGGGACACTACTCCGGATGCGTAATCGGGCTCACTACTGCGCATGCGCACTCGGGGTCACTACTGCTCATGTGCACTCGGACTCACTACTGTGCATGCGCACACGGGGTCACTACTGCTCATGCGCAATCGGACTCACTACTGCTCATGGACGCACGGGCTCACTACTCTGCATGCGCACACGGGCTCACTACTGCGCATGCGCAATCGCTCCCGCTACTGCGCATGCGCAATCGCTCCCACTACTGCGCATAATCGCTCGCGGTTACTACTGCGCACGCGCGCTCGGGGTCGGTACTACGCATGCGCACTCGGGCTCACTACTGCGCATGCGCGCACGGGCTCACTACTGCGCTTGCGCACTCGGGGTCACTATTGCGGATGCGTAATCGGCCTCACTACTGCGCATGCGCACTCGGGGTCACTACTGCGCATGCGCACTCGGGGACACTACTGTGGATGCGTAATCGGGCTCACTACTGCGCATGCGCACACGGGGTCACTACTGCTCATGCGCACTCGGACTCACTACTGCTCATGCGTACTCGGGGTCACTAGTGCGGATGCGTAATCGGGCTCACTACTGCGCTTGCGCACTCGGGGACACTACTGCGGATGCCTAATCGGGCTCACTACTGCGCTTGCGCAATCGGGCTCGCTACTGCGCACATGCGCTCGCGGTCACTACTATGCACGCGCGCTCGGTGTCGCGACTACGCATGCGCACTCGGGCTCACTACTGCGCATGCGCGCACGGGCTCACTACTGCGCATGCGCACTCGGGGTCACTATTGCGGATGCGTAATCGGGCTCACCATTGCGCATGCACACTCGGGGTCGCTACTGCGCATGCGCACACGGGCTCACTACTGCGCATGCGCACGCCGGCTCAGACCTGCCCATGCGTACTCGGGCACACCACTGCGAATGCGCTCACGGCCTCACTACTGCGCATGGGCAGTCCGGATCACACCTGCGCATATGCACTCGAGCTCACTTCTGCGTATGCGCACACGGGCGCACTACAGCGAATGCGCGCACGGGCTCACTACTGCGCATGCGCACTCGGGGTCACGACTGCGGATGCGTAATAGGGCTCACTACTGCTCATGCGTACTCGACGTGAGTACTGCGCATGCGCACTCGGGCTCACTACTGTGGATGCGCGCTCGGGCTCACTACTGCGCATGCGCACTCCGGGTCACTACTGCGGATGCGTAATCGGGCTCACTACTGCTCATGCGTACTCGGGGTGAGTACTGCGCATGCGCACTCGGGCTCACTCCTGTGGATGCGCGCTCGGGCTCACTACTGCGCATGCGCACTCCGGGTCACTACTGCGGATGCGTAATCGGGCTCACTACTGCTCATGCGTACTCGACGTGAGTACTGCGCATGCGCACTCGGGCTCACTACTGTGGATGCGCGCTCGGGCTCACTACTGCGCATGGGCACACGGGCTCACTACTGCGCATGCGCGCACGGGCTCACTACTGCGCATGCGCACACGAGCTCTCTACTGCACATGCGCACTCCGACTCACTACTGCGGATGCGCGCTCGGGCTCACTACTGCTCATGCGCACTCGGCCTCACTACTGCTCATGGGCAATCGGGCTCACTACTGCGGATGCGCGCTCGGGCTCACTACTGCGTATGCGCACACGGGCTCAGACCTGCACATGCGCATTCGAGCTCACTTCTGCGCGTGCGCACACGGGCGCACTACTGCGCATGCGAACTCGGGGTCACTACCCGGGATGCGTAATCGAGCTCACTACTGCTCATGCGTACTCGGGGTGAGTACTGCGCATGCGCACTCGGGCTCAATACTGTGGATGCGCGCTCGGGCTCACTACTGCGCATGCGCACTCGGGGACACTACAGCGGATGCGTAATCGGGATCACTACTGCGCATGCGCACTCGGGGTCACTACTGCTCATGCGCACTCGGACTCACTACTGCTAATGCGTACTCGGGGTCACTACTGCGGATGCGTAATCGGGCTCACTACTGCGCTTGCGCACTCGGGGACACTACTGCGGATGCGTAATCGGGCTCACTACTGCGCATGCGCACTCGGGGTCACTACTGCTCATGCGCACTCGGACTCACTACTGCTCATGCGTACTCGGGGTCACTACTGCGCATGCGCACACGGGCTCACTACTGCGGATGCGCGCTCGGGCTCACTACTGCGCATGCGCGCAATCGGGCTCACTACTGCGCATGCGCACTCCAGTCAGACCTGCACATGCGCACTCGGGCTTACTACTGCGCATGGGCACACGGGCTCACAACTGCGCTTGCGCGCACGGTCTCACTACTGCGCATGCGCAATCGGGCTCTCTACTGAGCATGCGCACTCGGGTTCAGACCTGCACATGCGCACTCTGGCTCACTACTGCGCATGCGCGCACGGGCTCACTATTGCGCATGCGCACACGAGCTCTCTACTGCACATGCGCACTCCGACTCACGACTGCGGACGCGCGCTCGGGCTCACTACTGCTCATGCGCACTCGGCCCGACTACTGCTCATGCGCACTCGGGCTCACTACTGCGGATGCGCGCTCGGGCTCACTACTGCGTATGCGCACACGGGCTCAGACCTGCACATGCGCATTCGAGCTCACCTCTGCGCGTGCGCACACGGGCGCACTACTGCGCATGCGCACTCGGGGTCACTACCCGGGATGCGTAATCGAGCTCACTACTGCTCATGCGTACTCGGGGTGAGTACTGCGCATGCGCACTCGGGCTCAATACTGTGGATGCGCGCTCGGGCTCACTACTGCGCATGCGCACTCGGGGACACTACAGCGGATGCGTAATCGGGATCACTACTGCGCATGCGCACTCGGGGTCACTACTGCTCATGCGCACTCGGACTCACTACTGCTAATGCGTACTCGGGGTCACTACTGCGGATGCGTAATCGGGCTCACTACTGCGCTTGCGCACTCGGGGACACTACTGCGGATGCGTAATCGGGCTCACTACTGCGCATGCGCACTCCAGTCAGACCTGCACATGCGCACTCGGGCTTACTACTGCGCATGGGCACTCGGGCTCACAACTGCGCTTGCGCGCACGGGCTCACTACTGCTCATGCGCAATCGGGCTCTCTACTAAGCATGCGCACTCGGGTTCAGACCTGCACATGCGCATTCTGGCTCACTACTGCGCATGCGCGCACGGGCTCACTACTGCGCATGCGCACACGAGCTCTCTACTGCACATGCGCGCTCCGACCCACGACTGCGGATGCGCGCTCGGGCTCACTACTGCTCATGCGCACTCGGCCCGACTACTGCTCATGCGCACTCGGGCTCACTACTGCGGATGCGCGCTCGGGCTCACTACTGCGTATGCGCACACGGGCTCAGACCTGCACATGCCCATTCGAGCTCACTTCTGCGCATGCGCACTCCAGTCAGACCTGCACATGCGCACTCCGGCTTACTACTGCGCATGGGCACACGGGCTCACAACTGCGCTTGCGCGCACGGGCTCACTACTGCTCATGCGCAATCGGGCTCTCTACTAAGCATGCGCACTCGGGTTCAGACCTGCACATGCGCATTCTGGCTCACTACTGCGCATGCGCACACGAGCTCTCTACTGCACATGCGCGCTCCGACCCACGACTGCGGATGCGCGCTCGGGCTCACTACTGCTCATGCGCACTCGGCCTCACTACTGCTCATGCGCACTCGGGCTCACTACTGCGCATGCGCACTCGGGGTCACTACTGCGGATGCCTAATCGGGCTCACTACTGCGCTTGCGCAATCGGGCTCGCTACTGCGCACATGCGCTCGCGGTCACTACTATGCACGCGCGCTCGGTGTCGCGACTACGCATGCGCACTCGGGCTCACTACTGCGCATGCGCGCACGGGCTCACTACTGCGCATGCGCACTCGGGGTCACTATTGCGGATGCGTAATCGGGCTCACCATTGCGCATGCACACTCGGGGTCGCTACTGCGCATGCGCACACGGGCTCACTACTGCGCATGCGCACGCCGGCTCAGACCTGCCCATGCGTACTCGGGCACACCACTGCGAATGCGCTCACGGCCTCACTACTGCGCATGGGCAGTCCGGATCACACCTGCGCATATGCACTCGAGCTCACTTCTGCGTATGCGCACACGGGCGCACTACAGCGAATGCGCGCACGGGCTCACTACTGCGCATGCGCACTCGGGGTCACGACTGCGGATGCGTAATAGGGCTCACTACTGCTCATGCGTACTCGACGTGAGTACTGCGCATGCGCACTCGGGCTCACTACTGTGGATGCGCGCTCGGGCTCACTACTGCGCATGCGCACTCCGGGTCACTACTGCGGATGCGTAATCGGGCTCACTACTGCTCATGCGTACTCGGGGTGAGTACTGCGCATGCGCACTCGGGCTCACTCCTGTGGATGCGCGCTCGGGCTCACTACTGCGCATGCGCACTCCGGGTCACTACTGCGGATGCGTAATCGGGCTCACTACTGCTCATGCGTACTCGACGTGAGTACTGCGCATGCGCACTCGGGCTCACTACTGTGGATGCGCGCTCGGGCTCACTACTGCGCATGGGCACACGGGCTCACTACTGCGCATGCGCGCACGGGCTCACTACTGCGCATGCGCGCACGAGCTCTCTACTGCACATGCGCACTCCGACTCACTACTGCGGATGCGCGCTCGGGCTCACTACTGCTCATGCGCACTCGGCCTCACTACTGCTCATGGGCAATCGGGCTCACTACTGCGGATGCGCGCTCGGGCTCACTACTGCGTATGCGCACACGGGCTCAGACCTGCACATGCGCATTCGAGCTCACTTCTGCGCGTGCGCACACGGGCGCACTACTGCGCATGCGAACTCGGGGTCACTACCCGGGATGCGTAATCGAGCTCACTACTGCTCATGCGTACTCGGGGTGAGTACTGCGCATGCGCACTCGGGCTCAATACTGTGGATGCGCGCTCGGGCTCACTACTGCGCATGCGCACTCGGGGACACTACAGCGGATGCGTAATCGGGATCACTACTGCGCATGCGCACTCGGGGTCACTACTGCTCATGCGCACTCGGACTCACTACTGCTAATGCGTACTCGGGGTCACTACTGCGGATGCGTAATCGGGCTCACTACTGCGCTTGCGCACTCGGGGACACTACTGCGGATGCGTAATCGGGCTCACTACTGCGCATGCGCACTCGGGGTCACTACTGCTCATGCGCACTCGGACTCACTACTGCTCATGCGTACTCGGGGTCACTACTGCGCATGCGCACACGGGCTCACTACTGCGGATGCGCGCTCGGGCTCACTACTGCGCATGCGCGCAATCGGGCTCACTACTGCGCATGCGCACTCCAGTCAGACCTGCACATGCGCACTCGGGCTTACTACTGCGCATGGGCACACGGGCTCACAACTGCGCTTGCGCGCACGGTCTCACTACTGCGCATGCGCAATCGGGCTCTCTACTGAGCATGCGCACTCGGGTTCAGACCTGCACATGCGCACTCTGGCTCACTACTGCGCATGCGCGCACGGGCTCACTATTGCGCATGCGCACACGAGCTCTCTACTGCACATGCGCACTCCGACTCACGACTGCGGACGCGCGCTCGGGCTCACTACTGCTCATGCGCACTCGGCCCGACTACTGCTCATGCGCACTCGGGCTCACTACTGCGGATGCGCGCTCGGGCTCACTACTGCGTATGCGCACACGGGCTCAGACCTGCACATGCGCATTCGAGCTCACCTCTGCGCGTGCGCACACGGGCGCACTACTGCGCATGCGCACTCGGGGTCACTACCCGGGATGCGTAATCGAGCTCACTACTGCTCATGCGTACTCGGGGTGAGTACTGCGCATGCGCACTCGGGCTCAATACTGTGGATGCGCGCTCGGGCTCACTACTGCGCATGCGCACTCGGGGACACTACAGCGGATGCGTAATCGGGATCACTACTGCGCATGCGCACTCGGGGTCACTACTGCTCATGCGCACTCGGACTCACTACTGCTAATGCGTACTCGGGGTCACTACTGCGGATGCGTAATCGGGCTCACTACTGCGCTTGCGCACTCGGGGACACTACTGCGGATGCGTAATCGGGCTCACTACTGCGCATGCGCACTCCAGTCAGACCTGCACATGCGCACTCGGGCTTACTACTGCGCATGGGCACTCGGGCTCACAACTGCGCTTGCGCGCACGGGCTCACTACTGCTCATGCGCAATCGGGCTCTCTACTAAGCATGCGCACTCGGGTTCAGACCTGCACATGCGCATTCTGGCTCACTACTGTGGATGCGCGCTCGGGCTCACTACTGCGCATGCGTACTCGGGGTGAGTACTGCGCATGCGCACTCGGGCTCACTCCTGTGGATGCGCGCTCGAGCTCACTTCTGCGTATGCGCACACGGGCGCACTACAGCGAATGCGCGCACGGGCTCACTACTGCGCATGCGCACTCGGGGTCACGACTGCGGATGCGTAATAGGGCTCACTACTGCTCATGCGTACTCGACGTGAGTACTGCGCATGCGCACTCGGGCTCACTACTGTGGATGCGCGCTCGGGCTCACTACTGCGCATGCGCACTCCGGGTCACTACTGCGGATGCGTAATCGGGCTCACTACTGCTCATGCGTACTCGGGGTGAGTACTGCGCATGCGCACTCGGGCTCACTCCTGTGGATGCGCGCTCGGGCTCACTACTGCGCATGCGCACTCCGGGTCACTACTGCGGATGCGTAATCGGGCTCACTACTGCTCATGCGTACTCGACGTGAGTACTGCGCATGCGCACTCGGGCTCACTACTGTGGATGCGCGCTCGGGCTCACTACTGCGCATGGGCACACGGGCTCACTACTGCGCATGCGCGCACGGGCTCACTACTGCGCATGCGCACACGAGCTCTCTACTGCACATGCGCACTCCGACTCACTACTGCGGATGCGCGCTCGGGCTCACTACTGCTCATGCGCACTCGGCCTCACTACTGCTCATGGGCAATCGGGCTCACTACTGCGGATGCGCGCTCGGGCTCACTACTGCGTATGCGCACACGGGCTCAGACCTGCACATGCGCATTCGAGCTCACTTCTGCGCGTGCGCACACGGGCGCACTACTGCGCATGCGAACTCGGGGTCACTACCCGGGATGCGTAATCGAGCTCACTACTGCTCATGCGTACTCGGGGTGAGTACTGCGCATGCGCACTCGGGCTCAATACTGTGGATGCGCGCTCGGGCTCACTACTGCGCATGCGCACTCGGGGACACTACAGCGGATGCGTAATCGGGATCACTACTGCGCATGCGCACTCGGGGTCACTACTGCTCATGCGCACTCGGACTCACTACTGCTAATGCGTACTCGAGGTCACTACTGCGGATGCGTAATCGGGCTCACTACTGCGCTTGCGCACTCGGGGACACTACTGCGGATGCGTAATCGGGCTCACTACTGCGCATGCGCACTCGGGGTCACTACTGCTCATGCGCACTCGGACTCACTACTGCTCATGCGTACTCGGGGTCACTACTGCGCATGCGCACACGGGCTCACTACTGCGGATGCGCGCTCGGGCTCACTACTGCGCATGCGCGCAATCGGGCTCACTACTGCGCATGCGCACTCCAGTCAGACCTGCACATGCGCACTCGGGCTTACTACTGCGCATGGGCACACGGGCTCACAACTGCGCTTGCGCGCACGGTCTCACTACTGCGCATGCGCAATCGGGCTCTCTACTGAGCATGCGCACTCGGGTTCAGACCTGCACATGCGCACTCTGGCTCACTACTGCGCATGCGCGCACGGGCTCACTATTGCGCATGCGCACACGAGCTCTCTACTGCACATGCGCACTCCGACTCACGACTGCGGACGCGCGCTCGGGCTCACTACTGCTCATGCGCACTCGGCCCGACTACTGCTCATGCGCACTCGGGCTCACTACTGCGGATGCGCGCTCGGGCTCACTACTGCGTATGCGCACACGGGCTCAGACCTGCACATGCGCATTCGAGCTCACCTCTGCGCGTGCGCACACGGGCGCACTACTGCGCATGCGCACTCGGGGTCACTACCCGGGATGCGTAATCGAGCTCACTACTGCTCATGCGTACTCGGGGTGAGTACTGCGCATGCGCACTCGGGCTCAATACTGTGGATGCGCGCTCGGGCTCACTACTGCGCATGCGCACTCGGGGACACTACAGCGGATGCGTAATCGGGATCACTACTGCGCATGCGCACTCGGGGTCACTACTGCTCATGCGCACTCGGACTCACTACTGCTAATGCGTACTCGGGGTCACTACTGCGGATGCGTAATCGGGCTCACTACTGCGCTTGCGCACTCGGGGACACTACTGCGGATGCGTAATCGGGCTCACTACTGCGCATGCGCACTCCAGTCAGACCTGCACATGCGCACTCGGGCTTACTACTGCGCATGGGCACTCGGGCTCACAACTGCGCTTGCGCGCACGGGCTCACTACTGCTCATGCGCAATCGGGCTCTCTACTAAGCATGCGCACTCGGGTTCAGACCTGCACATGCGCATTCTGGCTCACTACTGCGCATGCGCGCACGGGCTCACTACTGCGCATGCGCACACGAGCTCTCTACTGCACATGCGCGCTCCGACCCACGACTGCGGATGCGCGCTCGGGCTCACTACTGCTCATGCGCACTCGGCCCGACTACTGCTCATGCGCACTCGGGCTCACTACTGCGGATGCGCGCTCGGGCTCACTACTGCGTATGCGCACACCGGCTCAGACCTGCACATGCCCATTCGAGCTCACTTCTGCGCATGCGCACTCCAGTCAGACCTGCACATGCGCACTCCGGCTTACTACTGCGCATGGGCACACGGGCTCACAACTGCGCTTGCGCGCACGGGCTCACTACTGCTCATGCGCAATCGGGCTCTCTACTAAGCATGCGCACTCGGGTTCAGACCTGCACATGCGCATTCTGGCTCACTACTGCGCATGCGCACACGAGCTCTCTACTGCACATGCGCGCTCCGACCCACGACTGCGGATGCGCGCTCGGGCTCACTACTGCTCATGCGCACTCGGCCTCACTACTGCTCATGCGCACTCGGGCTCACTACTGCGCATGCGCACTCGGGGTCACTACTGCGGATGCCTAATCGGGCTCACTACTGCGCTTGCGCAATCGGGCTCGCTACTGCGCACATGCGCTCGCGGTCACTACTATGCACGCGCGCTCGGTGTCGCGACTACGCATGCGCACTCGGGCTCACTACTGCGCATGCGCGCACGGGCTCACTACTGCGCATGCGCACTCGGGGTCACTATTGCGGATGCGTAATCGGGCTCACCATTGCGCATGCACACTCGGGGTCGCTACTGCGCATGCGCACACGGGCTCACTACTGCGCATGCGCACGCCGGCTCAGACCTGCCCATGCGTACTCGGGCACACCACTGCGAATGCGCTCACGGCCTCACTACTGCGCATGGGCAGTCCGGATCACACCTGCGCATATGCACTCGAGCTCACTTCTGCGTATGCGCACACGGGCGCACTACAGCGAATGCGCGCACGGGCTCACTACTGCGCATGCGCACTCGGGGTCACGACTGCGGATGCGTAATAGGGCTCACTACTGCTCATGCGTACTCGACGTGAGTACTGCGCATGCGCACTCGGGCTCACTACTGTGGATGCGCGCTCGGGCTCACTACTGCGCATGCGCACTCCGGGTCACTACTGCGGATGCGTAATCGGGCTCACTACTGCTCATGCGTACTCGGGGTGAGTACTGCGCATGCGCACTCGGGCTCACTCCTGTGGATGCGCGCTCGGGCTCACTACTGCGCATGCGCACTCCGGGTCACTACTGCGGATGCGTAATCGGGCTCACTACTGCTCATGCGTACTCGACGTGAGTACTGCGCATGCGCACTCGGGCTCACTACTGTGGATGCGCGCTCGGGCTCACTACTGCGCATGGGCACACGGGCTCACTACTGCGCATGCGCGCACGGGCTCACTACTGCGCATGCGCGCACGAGCTCTCTACTGCACATGCGCACTCCGACTCACTACTGCGGATGCGCGCTCGGGCTCACTACTGCTCATGCGCACTCGGCCTCACTACTGCTCATGGGCAATCGGGCTCACTACTGCGGATGCGCGCTCGGGCTCACTACTGCGTATGCGCACACGGGCTCAGACCTGCACATGCGCATTCGAGCTCACTTCTGCGCGTGCGCACACGGGCGCACTACTGCGCATGCGAACTCGGGGTCACTACCCGGGATGCGTAATCGAGCTCACTACTGCTCATGCGTACTCGGGGTGAGTACTGCGCATGCGCACTCGGGCTCAATACTGTGGATGCGCGCTCGGGCTCACTACTGCGCATGCGCACTCGGGGACACTACAGCGGATGCGTAATCGGGATCACTACTGCGCATGCGCACTCGGGGTCACTACTGCTCATGCGCACTCGGACTCACTACTGCTAATGCGTACTCGGGGTCACTACTGCGGATGCGTAATCGGGCTCACTACTGCGCTTGCGCACTCGGGGACACTACTGCGGATGCGTAATCGGGCTCACTACTGCGCATGCGCACTCCAGTCAGACCTGCACATGCGCACTCGGGCTTACTACTGCGCATGGGCACTCGGGCTCACAACTGCGCTTGCGCGCACGGGCTCACTACTGCTCATGCGCAATCGGGCTCTCTACTAAGCATGCGCACTCGGGTTCAGACCTGCACATGCGCATTCTGGCTCACTACTGCGCATGCGCGCACAGGCTCACTACTGCGCATGCGCACACGAGCTCTCTACTGCACATGCGCGCTCCGACCCACGACTGCGGATGCGCGCTCGGGCTCACTACTGCTCATGCGCACTCGGCCCGACTACTGCTCATGCGCACTCGGGCTCACTACTGCGGATGCGCGCTCGGGCTCACTACTGCGTATGCGCACACGGGCTCAGACCTGCACATGCCCATTCGAGCTCACTTCTGCGCATGCGCACTCCAGTCAGACCTGCACATGCGCACTCCGGCTTACTACTGCGCATGGGCACACGGGCTCACAACTGCGCTTGCGCGCACGGGCTCACTACTGCTCATGCGCAATCGGGCTCTCTACTAAGCATGCGCACTCGGGTTCAGACCTGCACATGCGCATTCTGGCTCACTACTGCGCATGCGCACACGAGCTCTCTACTGCACATGCGCGCTCCGACCCACGACTGCGGATGCGCGCTCGGGCTCACTACTGCTCATGCGCACTCGGCCTCACTACTGCTCATGCGCACTCGGGCTCACTACTGCGCATGCGCACTCGGGGTCACTACTGCGGATGCGTAATCGGGCTCACCACTGCGCGCGCACACTCGGGGTCACTACTGCGCATGCGCACACGGGATCACTACTGCGCATGCGCACGCCGGCTCAGACCTGCCCATGCGCACTCGGGCACACCACTGCGAATGACCACACGGCCTCACTACTGCGCATGGGCAGTCCGGATCACACCTGCGCATACGCACTCGACCTCACTACCGCGGATGCGCGCTCGGGCTCACTACTGCGCATGCGCGCAATCGGGCTCTCTACTGAGCATGCGCAATCGGGCTCACTACTGCGCTTGCACACTCGGGGTCACTACTGCGCATGCGCACTAGGTCTCACTACTGCGGGTGCGCGCTCGGGCTCACTACTGCGCATGCGAGCAATCGGGCTCACTACTGCGCACGCGCACTCCAGTCAGACCTGCACATGCGCATTCGGGCTTACTGCTGCGAATGGGCACACGGGCTCACTACTGCACATGCGCACTCGTGGTCACTACAGCGCATGCGCACACCGGGTCAGACCTGCATATGCGTACTCGAGCTCACTCCTGCGCATGCGCACTCGGACTCACTACTGTGCATGCGCACACGGGGTCACTACTGCTCATGCGCACTCGGACTCACTACTGCTCATGGACGCACGGGCTCACTACTCTGCATGCGCACACGGGCTCACTACTGCGCATGCGCACTCGGGGACACTACTCCGGATGCGTAATCGGGCTCACTACTGCACATGCGCACTCGTGGTCACTACAGCGCATGCGCACACCGGGTCAGACCTGCATATGCGTACTCGAGCTCACAACCTGCGCATGCGCACACGGGCGCACTACTGTGGATGCGCAATCGCTCCCACTACTGCGCATAAGCGCTCGCGGTTACTACTGCGCACGCGCGCTCGGGGTCGGTACTACGCATGCGCACTCGGGCTCACTACTGCGCATGCGCGCACGGGCTCACTACTGCGCTTGCGCACTCGGGGTCACTATTGCGGATGCGTAATCGGCCTCACTACTGCGCATGCGCACTCGGGGTCACTACTGCGCATGCGCACTCGGGGACACTACTGTGGATGCGTAATCGGGCTCACTACTGCGCATGCGCACACGGGGTCACTACTGCTCATGCGCACTCGGACTCACTACTGCTCATGCGTACTCGGGGTCACTAGTGCGGATGCGTAATCGGGCTCACTACTGCGCTTGCGCACTCGGGGACACTACTGCGGATGCCTAATCGGGCTCACTACTGCGCTTGCGCAATCGGGCTCGCTACTGCGCACATGCGCTCGCGGTCACTACTATGCACGCGCGCTCGGTGTCGCGACTACGCATGCGCACTCGGGCTCACTACTGCGCATGCGCGCACGGGCTCACTACTGCGCATGCGCACTCGGGGTCACTATTGCGGATGCGTAATCGGGCTCACCATTGCGCATGCACACTCGGGGTCGCTACTGCGCATGCGCACACGGGCTCACTACTGCGCATGCGCACGCCGGCTCAGACCTGCCCATGCGTACTCGGGCACACCACTGCGAATGCGCTCACGGCCTCACTACTGCGCATGGGCAGTCCGGATCACACCTGCGCATATGCACTCGAGCTCACTTCTGCGTATGCGCACACGGGCGCACTACAGCGAATGCGCGCACGGGCTCACTACTGCGCATGCGCACTCGGGGTCACTACTGCGGATGCGCGCTCCGGCTCACTACTGTGGATGCGCGCTCGGGCTCACTACTGCGCATGCGCACTCGGGGTCACGACTGCGGATGTGTAATAGGGCTCACTACTGCTCATGCGTACTCGGGGTGAGTACTGCGCATGCGCACTCGGGCTCACTCCTGTGGATGCGCGCTCGGGCTCACTACTGCGCATGCGCACTCCGGGTCACTACTGCGGATGCGTAATCGGGCTCACTACTGCTCATGCGTACTCGACGTGAGTACTGCGCATGCGCACTCGGGCTCACTACTGTGGATGCGCGCTCGGGCTCACTACTGCGCATGGGCACACGGGCTCACTACTGCGCATGCGCGCACGGGCTCACTACTGCGCATGCGCACACGAGCTCTCTACTGCACATGCGCACTCCGACTCACTACTGCGGATGCGCGCTCGGGCTCACTACTGCTCATGCGCACTCGGCCTCACTACTGCTCATGGGCAATCGGGCTCACTACTGCGGATGCGCGCTCGGGCTCACTACTGCGTATGCGCACACGGGCTCAGACCTGCACATGCGCATTCGAGCTCACTTCTGCGCGTGCGCACACGGGCGCACTACTGCGCATGCGAACTCGGGGTCACTACCCGGGATGCGTAATCGAGCTCACTACTGCTCATGCGTACTCGGGGTGAGTACTGCGCATGCGCACTCGGGCTCAATACTGTGGATGCGCGCTCGGGCTCACTACTGCGCATGCGCACTCGGGGACACTACAGCGGATGCGTAATCGGGATCACTACTGCGCATGCGCACTCGGGGTCACTACTGCTCATGCGCACTCGGACTCACTACTGCTAATGCGTACTCGGGGTCACTACTGCGGATGCGTAATCGGGCTCACTACTGCGCTTGCGCACTCGGGGACACTACTGCGGATGCGTAATCGGGCTCACTACTGCGCATGCGCACTCGGGGTCACTACTGCTCATGCGCACTCGGACTCACTACTGCTCATGCGTACTCGGGGTCACTACTGCGCATGCGCACACGGGCTCACTACTGCGGATGCGCGCTCGGGCTCACTACTGCGCATGCGCGCAATCGGGCTCACTACTGCGCATGCGCACTCCAGTCAGACCTGCACATGCGCACTCGGGCTTACTACTGCGCATGGGCACACGGGCTCACAACTGCGCTTGCGCGCACGGTCTCACTACTGCGCATGCGCAATCGGGCTCTCTACTGAGCATGCGCACTCGGGTTCAGACCTGCACATGCGCACTCTGGCTCACTACTGCGCATGCGCGCACGGGCTCACTATTGCGCATGCGCACACGAGCTCTCTACTGCACATGCGCACTCCGACTCACGACTGCGGACGCGCGCTCGGGCTCACTACTGCTCATGCGCACTCGGCCCGACTACTGCTCATGCGCACTCGGGCTCACTACTGCGGATGCGCGCTCGGGCTCACTACTGCGTATGCGCACACGGGCTCAGACCTGCACATGCGCATTCGAGCTCACCTCTGCGCGTGCGCACACGGGCGCACTACTGCGCATGCGCACTCGGGGTCACTACCCGGGATGCGTAATCGAGCTCACTACTGCTCATGCGTACTCGGGGTGAGTACTGCGCATGCGCACTCGGGCTCAATACTGTGGATGCGCGCTCGGGCTCACTACTGCGCATGCGCACTCGGGGACACTACAGCGGATGCGTAATCGGGATCACTACTGCGCATGCGCACTCGGGGTCACTACTGCGGATGCGTAATCGGGCTCACTACTGCGCTTGCGCACTCGGGGACACTACTGCGGATGCGTAATCGGGCTCACTACTGCGCATGCGCACTCCAGTCAGACCTTCACATGCGCACTCGGGCTTACTACTGCGCATGGGCACTCGGGCTCACAACTGCGCTTGCGCGCACGGGCTCACTACTGCTCATGCGCAATCGGGCTCTCTACTAAGCATGCGCACTCGGGTTCAGACCTGCACATGCGCATTCTGGCTCACTACTGCGCATGCGCACACGAGCTCTCTACTGCACATGCGCGCTCCGACCCACGACTGCGGATGCGCGCTCGGGCTCACTACTGCTCATGCGCACTCGGCCTCACTACTGCTCATGCGCACTCGGGCTCACTACTGCGCATGCGCACTCGGGGTCACTACTGCGGATGCGTAATCGGGCTCACCACTGCGCGCGCACACTCGGGGTCACTACTGCGCATGCGCACACGGGATCACTACTGCGCATGCGCACGCCGGCTCAGACCTGCCCATGCGCACTCGGGCACACCACTGCGAATGACCACACGGCCTCACTACTGCGCATGGGCAGTCCGGATCACACCTGCGCATACGCACTCGACCTCACTACCGCGGATGCGCGCTCGGGCTCACTACTGCGCATGCGCGCAATCGGGCTCTCTACTGAGCATGCGCAATCGGGCTCACTACTGCGCTTGCACACTCGGGGTCACTACTGCGCATGCGTACTAGGTCTCACTACTGCGGGTGCGCGCTCGGGCTCACTACTGCGCATGCGAGCAATCGGGCTCACTACTGCGCACGCGCACTCCAGTCAGACCTGCACATGCGCATTCGGGCTTACTGCTGCGAATGGGCACACGGGCTCACTACTGCACATGCGCACTCGTGGTCACTACAGCGCATGCGCACACCGGGTCAGACCTGCATATGCGTACTCGAGCTCACTCCTGCGCATGCGCACACGGGCGCACTACTGTGGATGCGCAATCGGGCTCACTACTGCGCATATGCGCTCGCGGTCGCTACTGTGCTTGCGCACTCGGGGTCACTACTGCAGACGCGCATCCGGGTTCGCTACTGCGCATGCACACATGGGCTCACTACTGCTCATGCGCAATCGGGCTCTCTACTGAGCATGCGCACTCGGGGACACTACTCCGGATGCGTAATCGGGCTCACTACTGCGCATGCGCACTCGGGGTCACTACTGCTCATGCGCACTCGGACTCACTACTGTGCATGCGCACACGGGGTCACTACTGCTCATGCGCACTCGGACTCACTACTGCTCATGGACGCACGGGCTCACTACTCTGCATGCGCACACGGGCTCACTACTGCGCATGCGCACTCGGGGACACTACTCCGGATGCGTAATCGGGCTCACTACTGCACATGCGCACTCGTGGTCACTACAGCGCATGCGCACACCGGGTCAGACCTGCATATGCGTACTCGAGCTCACACCTGCGCATGCGCACACGGGCGCACTACTGTGGATGCACAATCGCTCCCACTACTGCGCATAAGCGCTCGCGGTTACTACTGCGCACGCGCGCTCGGGGTCGGTACTACGCATGCGCACTCGGGCTCACTACTGCGCATGCGCGCACGGGCTCACTACTGCGCTTGCGCACTCGGGGTCACTATTGCGGATGCGTAATCGGCCTCACTACTGCGCATGCGCACTCGGGGACACTACTGTGGATGCGTAATCGGGCTCACTACTGCGCATGCGCACACGGGGTCACTACTGCTCATGCGCACTCGGACTCACTACTGCTCATGCGTACTCGGGGTCACTAGTGCGGATGCGTAATCGGGCTCACTACTGCGCTTGCGCACTCGGGGACACTACTGCAGATGCCTAATCGGGCTCACTACTGCGCATGCGCAATCGGGCTCGCTACTGCGCACATGCGCTCGCGGTCACTACTATGCACGCGCGCTCGGTGTCGCGACTACGCATGCGCACTCGGGCTCACTACTGCGCATGCGCGCACGGGCTCACTACTGCGCATGCGCACTGGGGGTCACTATTGCGGATGCGTAATCGGGCTCACCATTGCGCATGCACACTCGGGGTCGCTACTGCGCATGCGCACACGGGCTCACTACTGCGCATGCGCACGCCGGCTCAGACCTGCCCATGCGTACTCGGGCACACCACTGCGAATGCGCTCACGGCCTCACTACTGCGCATGGGCAGTCCGGATCACACCTGCGCATATGCACTCGAGCTCACTTCTGCGTATGCGCACACGGGCGCACTACAGCGAATGCGCGCACGGGCTCACTACTGCGCATGCGCACTCGGGGTCACTACTGCGGATGCGCGCTCCGGCTCACTACTGTGGATGCGCGCTCGGGCTCACTACTGCGCATGCGCACTCGGGGTCACGACTGCGGATGCGTAATAGGGCTCACTACTGCTCATGCGTACTCGGGGTGAGTACTGCGCATGCGCACTCGGGCTCACTCCTGTGGATGCGCGCTCGGGCTCACTACTGCGCATGCGCACTCCGGGTCACTACTGCGGATGCGCACTCGGGGTCACTACTGCTCATGCGCACTCGGACTCACTACTGCTCATGCGTACTCGGGGTCACTACTGCGCATGCGCACACGGGCTCACTACTGCGGATGCGCGCTCGGGCTCACTACTGCGCATGCGCGCAATCGGGCTCACTACTGCGCATGCGCACTCCAGTCAGACCTGCACATGCGCACTCGGGCTTACTACTGCGCATGGGCACACGGGCTCACAACTGCGCTTGCGCGCACGGTCTCACTACTGCGCATGCGCAATCGGGCTCTCTACTGAGCATGCGCACTCGGGTTCAGACCTGCACATGCGCACTCTGGCTCACTACTGCGCATGCGCGCACGGGCTCACTATTGCGCATGCGCACACGAGCTCTCTACTGCACATGCGCACTCCGACTCACGACTGCGGACGCGCGCTCGGGCTCACTACTGCTCATGCGCACTCGGCCCGACTACTGCTCATGCGCACTCGGGCTCACTACTGCGGATGCGCGCTCGGGCTCACTACTGCGTATGCGCACACGGGCTCAGACCTGCACATGCGCATTCGAGCTCACCTCTGCGCGTGCGCACACGGGCGCACTACTGCGCATGCGCACTCGGGGTCACTACCCGGGATGCGTAATCGAGCTCACTACTGCTCATGCGTACTCGGGGTGAGTACTGCGCATGCGCACTCGGGCTCAATACTGTGGATGCGCGCTCGGGCTCACTACTGCGCATGCGCACTCGGGGACACTACAGCGGATGCGTAATCGGGATCACTACTGCGCATGCGCACTCGGGGTCACTACTGCTCATGCGCACTCGGACTCACTACTGCTAATGCGTACTCGGGGTCACTACTGCGGATGCGTAATCGGGCTCACTACTGCGCTTGCGCACTCGGGGACACTACTGCGGATGCGTAATCGGGCTCACTACTGCGCATGCGCACTCCAGTCAGACCTTCACATGCGCACTCGGGCTTACTACTGCGCATGGGCACTCGGGCTCACAACTGCGCTTGCGCGCACGGGCTCACTACTGCTCATGCGCAATCGGGCTCTCTACTAAGCATGCGCACTCGGGTTCAGACCTGCACATGCGCATTCTGGCTCACTACTGCGCATGCGCGCACGGGCTCACTACTGCGCATGCGCACACGAGCTCTCTACTGCACATGCGCGCTCCGACCCACGACTGCGGATGCGCGCTCGGGCTCACTACTGCTCATGCGCACTCGGCCCGACTACTGCTCATGCGCACTCGGGCTCACTACTGCGGATGCGCGCTCGGGCTCACTACTGCGTATGCGCACACGGGCTCAGACCTGCACATGCCCATTCGAGCTCACTTCTGCGCATGCGCACTCCAGTCAGACCTGCACATGCGCACTCCGGCTTACTACTGCGCATGGGCACACGGGCTCACAACTGCGCTTGCGCGCACGGGCTCACTACTGCTCATGCGCAATCGGGCTCTCTACTAAGCATGCGCACTCGGGTTCAGACCTGCACATGCGCATTCTGGCTCACTACTGCGCATGCGCACACGAGCTCTCTACTGCACATGCGCGCTCCGACCCACGACTGCGGATGCGCGCTCGGGCTCACTACTGCTCATGCGCACTCGGCCTCACTACTGCTCATGCGCACTCGGGCTCACTACTGCGCATGCGCACTCGGGGTCACTACTGCGGATGCGTAATCGGGCTCACCACTGCGCGCGCACACTCGGGGTCACTACTGCGCATGCGCACACGGGATCACTACTGCGCATGCGCACGCCGGCTCAGACCTGCCCATGCGCACTCGGGCACACCACTGCGAATGACCACACGGCCTCACTACTGCGCATGGGCAGTCCGGATCACACCTGCGCATACGCACTCGACCTCACTACCGCGGATGCGCGCTCGGGCTCACTACTGCGCATGCGCGCAATCGGGCTCTCTACTGAGCATGCGCAATCGGGCTCACTACTGCGCTTGCACACTCGGGGTCACTACTGCGCATGCGTACTAGGTCTCACTACTGCGGGTGCGCGCTCGGGCTCACTACTGCGCATGCGAGCAATCGGGCTCACTACTGCGCACGCGCACTCCAGTCAGACCTGCACATGCGCATTCGGGCTTACTGCTGCGAATGGGCACACGGGCTCACTACTGCACATGCGCACTCGTGGTCACTACAGCGCATGCGCACACCGGGTCAGACCTGCATATGCGTACTCGAGCTCACTCCTGCGCATGCGCACACGGGCGCACTACTGTGGATGCGCAATCGGGCTCACTACTGCGCATATGCGCTCGCGGTCGCTACTGTGCTTGCGCACTCGGGGTCACTACTGCAGACGCGCATCCGGGTTCGCTACTGCGCATGCACACATGGGCTCACTACTGCTCATGCGCAATCGGGCTCTCTACTGAGCATGCGCACTCGGGGACACTACTCCGGATGCGTAATCGGGCTCACTACTGCGCATGCGCACTCGGGGTCACTACTGCTCATGCGCACTCGTGGTCACTACAGCGCATGCGCACACCGGGTCAGACCTGCATATGCGTACTCGAGCTCACACCTGCGCATGCGCACACGGGCGCACTACTGTGGATGCACAATCGCTCCCACTACTGCGCATAAGCGCTCGCGGTTACTACTGCGCACGCGCGCTCGGGGTCGGTACTACGCATGCGCACTCGGGCTCACTACTGCGCATGCGCGCACGGGCTCACTACTGCGCTTGCGCACTCGGGGTCACTATTGCGGATGCGTAATCGGCCTCACTACTGCGCATGCGCACTCGGGGACACTACTGTGGATGCGTAATCGGGCTCACTACTGCGCATGCGCACACGGGGTCACTACTGCTCATGCGCACTCGGACTCACTACTGCTCATGCGTACTCGGGGTCACTAGTGCGGATGCGTAATCGGGCTCACTACTGCGCTTGCGCACTCGGGGACACTACTGCGGATGCCTAATCGGGCTCACTACTGCGCATGCGCAATCGGGCTCGCTACTGCGCACATGCGCTCACGGTCACTACTATGCACGCGCGCTCGGTGTCGCGACTACGCATGCGCACTCGGGCTCACTACTGCGCATGCGCGCACGGGATCACTACTGCGCATGCGCACTGGGGGTCACTATTGCGGATGCGTAATCGGGCTCACCATTGCGCATGCACACTCGGGGTCGCTACTGCGCATGCGCACACGGGCTCACTACTGCGCATGCGCACGCCGGCTCAGACCTGCCCATGCGTACTCGGGCACACCACTGCGAATGCGCTCACGGCCTCACTACTGCGCATGGGCAGTCCGGATCACACCTGCGCATATGCACTCGAGCTCACTTCTGCGTATGCGCACACGGGCGCACTACAGCGAATGCGCGCACGGGCTCACTACTGCGCATGCGCACTCGGGGTCACTACTGCGGATGCGCGCTCCGGCTCACTACTGTGGATGCGCGCTCGGGCTCACTACTGCGCATGCGCACTCGGGGTCACGACTGCGGATGCGTAATAGGGCTCACTACTGCTCATGCGTACTCGGGGTGAGTACTGCGCATGCGCACTCGGGCTCACTCCTGTGGATGCGCGCTCGGGCTCACTACTGCGCATGCGCACTCCGGGTCACTACTGCGGATGCGTAATCGGGCTCACTACTGCTCATGCGTACTCGGGGTGAGTACTGCGCATGCGCACTCGGGCTCAATACTGTGGATGCGCGCTCGGGCTCACTACTGCGCATGCGCACTCGGGGACACTACAGCGGATGCGTAATCGGGATCATTACTGCGCATGCGCACTCGGGGTCACTACTGCTCATGCGCACTCGGACTCACTACTGCTATTGCGTACTCGGGGTCACTGCTGCGGATGCGTAATCGGGCTCACTACTGCGCTTGCGCACTCGGGGACACTACTGCGGATGCGTAATCGGGCTCACTACTGCGCATGCGCACTCGGGGTCACTACTGCTCATGCGCACTCGGACTCACTACTGCTCATGCGTACTCGGGGTCACTACTGCGCATGCGCACACGGGCTCACTACTGCGGATGCGCGCTCGGGCTCACTACTGCGCATGCGCGCAATCGGGCTCACTACTGCGCATGCGCACTCCAGTCAGACCTGCACATGCGCACTCGGGCTTACTACTGCGCATGGGCACACGGGCTCACAACTGCGCTTGCGCGCACGGTCTCACTACTGCGCATGCGCAATCGGGCTCTCTACTGAGCATGCGCACTCGGGTTCAGACCTGCACATGCGCACTCTGGCTCACTACTGCGCATGCGCGCACGGGTTCACTATTGCGCATGCGCACACGAGCTCTCTACTGCACATGCGCACTCCGACTCACGACTGCGGACGCGCGCTCGGGCTCACTACTGCTCATGCGCACTCGGCCCGACTACTGCTCATGCGCACTCGGGCTCACTACTGCTCATGCGCACTCGGCCCGACTACTGCACATGCGCACTCGGGCTCACTACTGCGGATGCGCGCTCGGGCTCACTACTGCGTATGCGCACACGGGCTCAGACCTGCACATGCGCATTCGAGCTCACTTCTGCGCGTGCGCACACGGGCGCACTACTGCGCATGCGCACTCGGGGTCACTACCCGGGATGCGTAATCGAGCTCACTACTGCTCATGCGTACTCGGGGTGAGTACTGCGCATGCGCACTCGGGCTCAATACTGTGGATGCGCGCTCGGGCTCACTACTGCGCATGCGCACTCGGGGACACTACAGCGGATGCGTAATCGGGATCACTACTGCGCATGCGCACACGGGCGCACTACTGTGGATGCGCAATCGGGCTCACTACTGCGCATATGCGCTCGCGGTCGCTACTGTGCTTGCGTACTCGGGGTCACTACTGCAGACGCGCATCCGGGTTCGCTACTGCGCATGCACACATGGGCTCATTACTGTGCATGCGCAATCGGGGTCACTACTGCTCATGCGCACTCGGGCTCACTACTGCGCATAAGCGCTCGCGGTCACTACTACGCATGCGCACTCGGGCTCACTACTGCGCATGCGCGCACGGGCGCACTACTGCGCATGCGCGCA
Organism: Megachile leachella; assembly: GCA_963576845.1. Classification (NCBI taxonomy): domain Eukaryota; kingdom Metazoa; phylum Arthropoda; class Insecta; order Hymenoptera; family Megachilidae; genus Megachile; species Megachile leachella. The sequence continues at coordinate 203,141 of CAUYWW010000227.1, read as the reverse complement.
CGGGCTCACTACTGCGCTTGCGCACTCGGGGACACTACTGCGGATGCGCAATCGGGCTCAGACCTGCACATGCGCACACGGACTCGTTACTGCGCATGCGCACTCGGGCTCAGTACTGTTCATGCGCACTCGGCCTCACTACTGCTCATGCGTACTCGGGGTCACTACTGCGCATGCGCGCTCGGGCTCACTACAGCGGATGCGCGCTCGGGCTCACTACTGCGCATGCGCGCAATCGGGGTCACTATTGCGCACGCGCACTCCAGTCAGACCTGCACATGCGCACTCGGGCTTACTACCGCGCATGGGCTCGCGGGCTCACTACTGCGAATGCGCGCACGGGCTCACTACTGCGCATGCGCACTCGGGGTCACTACTGCGGATGCGCGCTCCGGCTCACTACTGTGGATGCGCGCTCGGGCTCACTACTGCGCATGCGCACTCGGGGTCACGACTGCGGATGCGTAATAGGGCTCACTACTGCTCATGCGTACTCGGGGTGAGTACTGCGCATGCGCACTCGGGCTCACTCCTGTGGATGCGCGCTCGGGCTCACTACTGCGCATGCGCACTCCGGGTCACTACTGCGGATGCGTAATCGGGCTCACTACTGCTCATGCGTACTCGGGGTGAGTACTGCGCATGCGCACTCGGGCTCAATACTGTGGATGCGCGCTCGGGCTCACTACTGCGCATGCGCACTCGGGGACACTACAGCGGATGCGTAATCGGGATCATTACTGCGCATGCGCACTCGGGGTCACTACTGCTCATGCGCACTCGGACTCACTACTGCTAATGCGTACTCGGGGTCACTACTGCGGATGCGTAATCAGGCTCACTACTGCGCATGCGCACTCCAGTCAGACCTGCACATGCGCACTCGGGCTTACTACTGCGCATGGGCACTCGGGCTCACAACTGCGCTTGCGCGCACGGGCTCACTACTGCTCATGCGCAATCGGGCTCTCTACTAAGCATGCGCACTCGGGTTCAGACCTGCACATGCGCATTCTGGCTCACTACTGCGCATGCGCGCACGGGCTCACTACTGCGCATGCGCACACGAGCTCTCTACTGCACATGCGCGCTGCGACCCACGACTGCGGATGCGCGCTCGGGCTCACTACTGCTCATGCGCACTCGGCCCGACTACTGCTCATGCGCACTCGGGCTCACTACTGCGGATGCGCGCTCGGGCTCACTACTGCGTATGCGCACACGGGCTCAGACCTGCACATGCCCATTCGAGCTCACTTCTGCGCATGCGCACTCCAGTCAGACCTGCACATGCGCACTCCGGCTTACTACTGCGCATGGGCACACGGGCTCACAACTGCGCTTGCGCGCTCGGGCTCACTACTGCGTATGCGCACACGGGCTCAGACCTGCACATGCCCATTCGAGCTCACTTCTGCGCATGCGCACTCCAGTCAGACCTGCACATGCGCACTCCGGCTTACTACTGCGCATGAGCACACGGGCTCACAACTGCGCTTGCGCGCACGGGCTCACTACTGCTCATGCGCAATCGGGCTCTCTACTAAGCATGCGCACTCGGGTTCAGACCTGCACATGCGCATTCTGGCTCACTACTGCGCATGCGCACACGAGCTCTCTACTGCACATGCGCGCTCCGACCCACGACTGCGGATGCGCGCTCGGGCTCACTACTGCTCATGCGCACTCGGCCTCACTACTGCTCATGCGCACTCGGGCTCACTACTGCGCATGCGCACTCGGGGTCACTACTGCGGATGCGTAATCGGGCTCACCACTGCGCACGCACACTCGGGGTCACTACTGCGCATGCGCACACGGGATCACTACTGCGCATGCGCACGCCGGCTCAGACCTGCCCATGCGCACTCGGGCACACCACTGCGAATGACCACACGGCCTCACTACTGCGCATGGGAAGTCCGGATCACACCTGCGCATACGCACTCGACCTCACTACCGCGGATGCGCGCTCGGGCTCACTACTGCGCATGCGCGCAATCGGGCTCTCTACTGAGCATGCGCAATCGGGCTCACTACTGCGCTTGCACACTCGGGGTCACTACTGCGCATGCGCACTAGGTCTCACTACTGCGGGTGCGCGCTCGGGCGCACTACTGCGCATGCGAGCAATCGGGCTCACTACTGCGCACGCGCACTCCAGTCAGACCTGCACATGCGCATTCGGGCTTACTGCTGCGAATGGGCACACGGGCTCACTACTGCACATGCGCACTCGTGGTCACTACAGCGCATGCGCACACCGGGTCAGACCTGCATATGCGTACTCGAGCTCACTCCTGCGCATGCGCACACGGGCGCACTACTGTGGATGCGCAATCGGGCTCACTACTGCGCATATGCGCTCGCGGTCGCTACTGTGCTTGCGTACTCGGGGTCACTACTGCAGACGCGCATCCGGGTTCGCTACTGCGCATGCACACATGGGCTCATTACTGTGCATGCGCAATCGGGGTCACTACTGCTCATGCGCACTCGGGCTCACTACTGCGCATAAGCGCTCGCGGTCACTACTACGCATGCGCACTCGGGCTCACTACTGCGCATGCGCGCACGGGCGCACTACTGCGCATGCGCGCACGGGCTCACTACTGCGCTTGCGCACTCGGGGACACTACTGCGGATGCGCAATCGGGCTCAGACCTGCACATGCGCACACGGACTCGTTACTGCGCATGCGCACTCGGGCTCAGTACTGTTCATGCGCACTCGGCCTCACTACTGCTCATGCGTACTCGGGGTCACTACTGCGCATGCGCGCTCGGGCTCACTACAGCGGATGCGCGCTCGGGCTCACTACTGCGCATGCGCGCAATCGGGGTCACTATTGCGCACGCGCACTCCAGTCAGACCTGCACATGCGCACTCGGGCTTACTACCGCGCATGGGCTCGCGGGCTCACTACTGCGAATGCGCGCACGGGCTCACTACTGTGGATGCGCGCTCGGGCTGAGGCCTGCACATGCGCACTCGGGCTCACTACTGCGCATGCGCGCACGGACTCGCTACTGTGGATGCGCAATCCGGCTCAGACCTGCACATGCGCACACGGACTCACTACTGTGGATGCGCGCTCGGGCTCACTTCTGCGCATGCGCACACGGGCGCACTACAGCGAATGCGCGCACGGGCTCACTACTGCGCATGCGCACTCGGGGTCACTACTGCGGATGCGCGCTCCGGCTCACTACTGTGCATGCGCGCTCGGGCTCACTACTGCGCATGCGCACTCGGGGTCACTACTGCGGATGCGTAATAGGGCTCACTACTGCTCATGCGTACTCGGGGTGAGTACTGCGCATGCGCACTCGGGCTCACTACTGTGGATGCGCGCTCGGGCTCACTACTGCGCATGGGCACACGGGCTCACTACTGCGCATGCGCGCATGGGCTCACTACTGCGCATGCGCACACGAGCTCTCTACTGCACATGCGCACTCCGACTCACTACTGCGGATGCGCGCTCGGGCTCACTACTGCTCCTGCGCACTCGGCCTCACTACTGCTCATGGGCAATCGGGCTCACTACTGCGGATGCGCGCTCGGGCTCACTACTGCGTATGCGCACACGGGCTCAGACCTGCACATGCGCACTCGAGCTCACTTCTGTGCGTGCGCACACGGGCGCACTACTGCGCATGCGCACTCGGGGTCACTACCCGGGATGCGTAATCGAGCTCACTACTGCTCATGCGTACTCGGGGTGAGTACTGCGCATGCGCACTCGGGCTCAATACTGTGGATGCGCGCTCGGGCTCACTACTGCGCATGCGCACTCGGGGACACTACGGCGGATGCGTAATCGGGATCACTACTGCGCATGCGCACTCGGGGTCACTACTGCTCATGCGCACTCGGACTCACTACTGCTAATGCGTACTCGGGGTCACTACTGCGGATGCGTAATCGGGCTCACTACTGCGCTTGCGCACTCGGGGACACTACTGCGGATGCGTAATCGGGCTCACTACTGCGCATGCGCACTCGGGGTCACTACTGCTCATGCGCACTCGGACTCACTACTGCTCATGCGTACACGGGGTCACTACTGCGCATGCGCACTCGGGCTCACTACTGCGGATGCGCGCTCGGGCTCACTACTGCGCATGCGCGCAATCGGGCTCACTACTGCTCATGCGCACTCCAGTCAGACCTGCACATGCGCACTCGGGCTTACTACTGCGCATGGGCACACGGGCTCACAACTGCGCTTGCGCGCACGGGCTCACTACTGCACATGCGCACTCCGACTCACGACTGCGAATGCGCGCTCGTGCTCTCTACTGAGCATGCGCACTTGGGGACACTACTCCGGATGCGTAATCGGGCTTACTACTGCGCATGGGCACACGGGCTCACAACTGCGCTTGCGCGCACGGGCTCACTACTGCACATGCGCACTCCGACTCACGACTGCGAATGCGCGCTCGTGCTCTCTACTGAGCATGCGCACTTGGGGACACTACTCCGGATGCGTAATCGGGCTCACTACTGCGCATGCGCACTCGGGGTCACTACTGCTCATGGGCACTCGGACTCACTACTGCTCATGCGTAGTCGGGGTCACTACTGCGGGTGCGCACTCGGGCTCAGATTTTCACATGCGCACTCGGGCTCACTACTGCGAATGCGCGCACGGACTCGCTACTGTGGATGCGCAATCCGGCTCAGACCTGCACATGCGCACACGGACTCACTACTGCGAATGCGCAATCGGGCTCACTACTGTGCATGCGCACTCGGGGTCACTACTGCGGATGCGAAATCGGGCTCACTACTTCGCTTGCGTACTCGGGTACACTACTGCGGATGCGTAATCGGGCTCACTACTGCGCATGCGCACTCGGGGTCACTACTGTTCATGCGCACTCGGCCTCACTACTGCTCATGCGTACTCGGGGTCACTACTGCGCATGCGCGCTCGGGCTCACTACAGCGGATGCGCGCTCGGGCTCACTACTGCGCATGCGCGCAATCGGGGTCACTATTGCGCACGCGCACTCCAGTCAGACCTGCACATGCGCACTCGGGCTTACTACCGCGCATGGGCACGCGGGCTCACTACTGCGAATGCGCGCACGGACTCACTACTGTGGATGCGCGCTCGGGCTCACTACTGCGCATGCGCACTCGGGGTCACTACTGCGGATGCGTAATCGGGCTCACTACTGCGCTTGCGCACTCGGGGATACTACTGCGGATGCGTAATCGGGCTCACTACTGCGCATACGCACGCGGGGTCACTACTGCTCATGCGTACTCGGACTCACTTCTGCTCATGCGTACTCGGGCTCACTACTGCGCATGCGCACTCGGGGTCACTACTGTTCATGCGCACTCGGCCTCACTACTGCTCATGCGTACTCGGGGTCACTACTGCGCATGCGCGCTCGGGCTCACTACAGCGGATGCGCGCTCGGGCTCACTACTGCGCATGCGCGCAATCGGGGTCACTATTGCGCACGCGCACTCCAGTCAGACCTGCACATGCGCACTCGGGCTTACTACCGCGCATGGGCACGCGGGCTCACTACTGCGAATGCGCGCACGGACTCACTACTGTGGATGCGCGCTCGGGCTCACTACTGCGCATGCGCGCACGGGCTCACTACTGCGCATGCGCACACGAGCTCTCTACTGCACATGCGCGCTCCGACCCACGACTGCGGATGCGCGCTCGGGCTCACTACTGCTCATGCGCACTCGGCCCGACTACTGCTCATGCGCACTCGGGCTCACTACTGCGGATGCGCGCTCGGGCTCACTACTGCGTATGCGCACACGGGCTCAGACCTGCACATGCCCATTCGAGCTCACTTCTGCGCATGCGCACTCCAGTCAGACCTGCACATGCGCACTCCGGCTTACTACTGCGCATGGGCACACGGGCTCACAACTGCGCTTGCGCGCACGGGCTCACTACTGCTCATGCGCAATCGGGCTCTCTACTAAGCATGCGCACTCGGGTTCAGACCTGCACATGCGCATTCTGGCTCACTACTGCGCATGCGCACACGAGCTCTCTACTGCACATGCGCGCTCCGACCCACGACTGCGGATGCGCGCTCGGGCTCACTACTGCTCATGCGCACTCGGCCTCACTACTGCTCATGCGCACTCGGGCTCACTACTGCGCATGCGCACTCGGGGTCACTACTGCGGATGCGTAATCGGGCTCACCACTGCGCGCGCACACTCGGGGTCACTACTGCGCATGCGCACACGGGATCACTACTGCGCATGCGCACGCCGGCTCAGACCTGCCCATGCGCACTCGGGCACACCACTGCGAATGACCACACGGCCTCACTACTGCGCATGGGCAGTCCGGATCACACCTGCGCATACGCACTCGACCTCACTACCGCGGATGCGCGCTCGGGCTCACTACTGCGCATGCGCGCAATCGGGCTCTCTACTGAGCATGCGCAATCGGGCTCACTACTGCGCTTGCACACTCGGGGTCACTACTGCGCATGCGTACTAGGTCTCACTACTGCGGGTGCGCGCTCGGGCTCACTACTGCGCATGCGAGCAATCGGGCTCACTACTGCGCACGCGCACTCCAGTCAGACCTGCACATGCGCATTCGGGCTTACTGCTGCGAATGGGCGCACGGGCTCACTACTGCACATGCGCACTCGTGGTCACTACAGCGCATGCGCACACCGGGTCAGACCTGCATATGCGTACTCGAGCTCACTCCTGCGCATGCGCACACGGGCGCACTACTGTGGATGCGCAATCGGGCTCACTACTGCGCATATGCGCTCGCGGTCGCTACTGTGCTTGCGCACTCGGGGTCACTACTGCAGACGCGCATCCGGGTTCGCTACTGCGCATGCACACATGGGCTCACTACTGCTCATGCGCAATCGGGCTCTCTACTGAGCATGCGCACTCGGGGACACTACTCCGGATGCGTAATCGGGCTCACTACTGCGCATGCGCACTCGGGGTCACTACTGCTCATGCGCACTCGTGGTCACTACAGCGCATGCGCACACCGGGTCAGACCTGCATATGCGTACTCGAGCTCACACCTGCGCATGCGCACACGGGCGCACTACTGTGGATGCACAATCGCTCCCACTACTGCGCATAAGCGCTCGCGGTTACTACTGCGCACGCGCGCTCGGGGTCGGTACTACGCATGCGCACTCGGGCTCACTACTGCGCATGCGCGCACGGGCTCACTACTGCGCTTGCGCACTCGGGGTCACTATTGCGGATGCGTAATCGGCCTCACTACTGCGCATGCGCACTCGGGGACACTACTGTGGATGCGTAATCGGGCTCACTACTGCGCATGCGCACACGGGGTCACTACTGCTCATGCGCACTCGGACTCACTACTGCTCATGCGTACTCGGGGTCACTAGTGCGGATGCGTAATCGGGCTCACTACTGCGCTTGCGCACTCGGGGACACTACTGCGGATGCCTAATCGGGCTCACTACTGCGCATGCGCAATCGGGCTCGCTACTGCGCACATGCGCTCGCGGTCACTACTATGCACGCGCGCTCGGTGTCGCGACTACGCATGCGCACTCGGGCTCACTACTGCGCATGCGCGCACGGGCTCACTACTGCGCATGCGCACTGGGGGTCACTATTGCGGATGCGTAATCGGGCTCACCATTGCGCATGCACACTCGGGGTCGCTACTGCGCATGCGCACACGGGCTCACTACTGCGCATGCGCACGCCGGCTCAGACCTGCCCATGCGTACTCGGGCACACCACTGCGAATGCGCTCACGGCCTCACTACTGCGCATGGGCAGTCCGGATCACACCTGCGCATATGCACTCGAGCTCACTTCTGCGTATGCGCACACGGGCGCACTACAGCGAATGCGCGCACGGGCTCACTACTGCGCATGCGCACTCGGGGTCACTACTGCGGATGCGCGCTCCGGCTCACTACTGTGGATGCGCGCTCGGGCTCACTACTGCGCATGCGCACTCGGGGTCACGACTGCGGATGCGTAATAGGGCTCACTACTGCTCATGCGTACTCGGGGTGAGTACTGCGCATGCGCACTCGGGCTCACTCCTGTGGATGCGCGCTCGGGCTCACTACTGCGCATGCGCACTCCGGGTCACTACTGCGGATGCGTAATCGGGCTCACTACTGCTCATGCGTACTCGGGGTGAGTACTGCGCATGCGCACTCGGGCTCAATACTGTGGATGCGCGCTCGGGCTCACTACTGCGCATGCGCACTCGGGGACACTACAGCGGATGCGTAATCGGGATCATTACTGCGCATGCGCACTCGGGGTCACTACTGCTCATGCGCACTCGGACTCACTACTGCTATTGCGTACTCGGGGTCACTGCTGCGGATGCGTAATCGGGCTCACTACTGCGCTTGCGCACTCGGGGACACTACTGCGGATGCGTAATCGGGCTCACTACTGCGCATGCGCACTCGGGGTCACTACTGCTCATGCGCACTCGGACTCACTACTGCTCATGCGTACTCGGGGTCACTACTGCGCATGCGCACACGGGCTCGCTACTGCGGATGCGCGCTCGGGCTCACTACTGCGCATGCGCGCAATCGGGCTCACTACTGCGCATGCGCACTCCAGTCAGACCTGCACATGCGCACTCGGGCTTACTACTGCGCATGGGCACACGGGCTCACAACTGCGCTTGCGCGCACGGTCTCACTACTGCGCATGCGCAATCGGGCTCTCTACTGAGCATGCGCACTCGGGTTCAGACCTGCACATGCGCACTCTGGCTCACTACTGCGCATGCGCGCACGGGCTCACTATTGCGCATGCGCACACGAGCTCTCTACTGCACATGCGCACTCCGACTCACGACTGCGGACGCGCGCTCGGGCTCACTACTGCTCATGCGCACTCGGCCCGACTACTGCTCATGCGCACTCGGGCTCACTACTGCTCATGCGCACTCGGCCCGACTACTGCACATGCGCACTCGGGCTCACTACTGCGGATGCGCGCTCGGGCTCACTACTGCGTATGCGCACACGGGCTCAGACCTGCACATGCGCATTCGAGCTCACTTCTGCGCGTGCGCACACGGGCGCACTACTGCGCATGCGCACTCGGGGTCACTACCCGGGATGCGTAATCGAGCTCACTACTGCTCATGCGTACTCGGGGTGAGTACTGCGCATGCGCACTCGGGCTCAATACTGTGGATGCGCGCTCGGGCTCACTACTGCGCATGCGCACTCGGGGACACTACAGCGAATGCGTAATCGGGATCACTACTGCGCATGCGCACTCGGGGTCACTACTGCTCATGCGCACTCGGACTCACTACTGCTAATGCGTACTCGGGGTCACTACTGCGGATGCGTAATCGGGCTCACTACTGCGCATGCGCACTCCAGTCAGACCTGCACATGCGCTCTCGGGCTTACTACTGCGCATGGGCACTCGGGCTCACAACTGCGCTTGCGCGCACGGGCTCACTACTGCTCATGCGCAATCGGGCTCTCTACTAAGCATGCGCACTCGGGTTCAGACCTGCACATGCGCATTCTGGCTCACTACTGCGCATGCGCGCACGGGCTCACTACTGCGCATGCGCACACGAGCTCTCTACTGCACATGCGCGCTCCGACCCACGACTGCGGATGCGCGCTCGGGCTCACTACTGCTCATGCGCACTCGGCCCGACTACTGCTCATGCGCACTCGGGCTCACTACTACGGATGCGCGCTCGGGCTCACTACTGCGTATGCGCACACGGGCTCAGACCTGCACATGCCCATTCGAGCTCACTTCTGCGCATGCGCACTCCAGTCAGACCTGCACATGCGCACTCCGGCTTACTACTGCGCATGGGCACACGGGCTCACAACTGCGCTTGCGCGCTCGGGCTCACTACTGCGTATGCGCACACGGGCTCAGACCTGCACATGCCCATTCGAGCTCACTTCTGCGCATGCGCACTCCAGTCAGACCTGCACATGCGCACTCCGGCTTACTACTGCGCATGAGCACACGGGCTCACAACTGCGCTTGCGCGCACGGGCTCACTACTGCTCATGCGCAATCGGGCTCTCTACTAAGCATGCGCACTCGGGTTCAGACCTGCACATGCGCATTCTGGCTCACTACTGCGCATGCGCACACGAGCTCTCTACTGCACATGCGCGCTCCGACCCACGACTGCGGATGCGCGCTCGGGCTCACTACTGCTCATGCGCACTCGGCCTCACTACTGCTCATGCGCACTCGGGCTCACTACTGCGCATGCGCACTCGGGGTCACTACTGCGGATGCGTAATCGGGCTCACCACTGCGCACGCACACTCGGGGTCACTACTGCGCATGCGCACACGGGATCACTACTGCGCATGCGCACGCCGGCTCAGACCTGCCCATGCGCACTCGGGCACACCACTGCGAATGACCACACGGCCTCACTACTGCGCATGGGAAGTCCGGATCACACCTGCGCATACGCACTCGACCTCACTACCGCGGATGCGCGCTCGGGCTCACTACTGCGCATGCGCGCAATCGGGCTCCCTACTGAGCATGCGCAATCGGGCTCACTACTGCGCTTGCACACTCGGGGTCACTACTGCGCATGCGCACTAGGTCTCACTACTGCGGGTGCGCGCTCGGGCGCACTACTGCGCATGCGAGCAATCGGGCTCACTACTGCGCACGCGCACTCCAGTCAGACCTGCACATGCGCATTCGGGCTTACTGCTGCGAATGGGCACACGGGCTCACTACTGCACATGCGCACTCGTGGTCACTACAGCGCATGCGCACACCGGGTCAGACCTGCATATGCGTACTCGAGCTCACTCCTGCGCATGCGCACACGGGCGCACTACTGTGGATGCGCAATCGGGCTCACTACTGCGCATATGCGCTCGCGGTCGCTACTGTGCTTGCGTACTCGGGGTCACTACTGCAGACGCGCATCCGGGTTCGCTACTGCGCATGCACACATGGGCTCATTACTGTGCATGCGCAATCGGGGTCACTACTGCTCATGCGCACTCGGGCTCACTACTGCGCATAAGCGCTCGCGGTCACTACTACGCATGCGCACTCGGGCTCACTACTGCGCATGCGCGCACGGGCGCACTACTGCGCATGCGCGCACGGGCTCACTACTGCGCTTGCGCACTCGGGGACACTACTGCGGATGCGCAATCGGGCTCAGACCTGCACATGCGCACACGGACTCGTTACTGCGCATGCGCACTCGGGCTCAGTACTGTTCATGCGCACTCGGCCTCACTACTGCTCATGCGTACTCGGGGTCACTACTGCATATGCGCGCTCGGGCTCACTACAGCGGATGCGCGCTCGGGCTCACTACTGCGCATGCGCGCAATCGGGGTCACTATTGCGCACGCGCACTCCAGTCAGACCTGCACATGCGCACTCGGGCTTACTACCGCGCATGGGCTCGCGGGCTCACTACTGCGAATGCGCGCACGGGCTCACTACTGTGGATGCGCGCTCGGGCTGAGGCCTGCACATGCGCACTCGGGCTCACTACTGCGCATGCGCGCACGGACTCGCTACTGTGGATGCGCAATCCGGCTCAGACCTGCACATGCGCACACGGACTCACTACTGTGGATGCGCGCTCGGGCTCACTTCTGCGCATGCGCACACGGGCGCACTACAGCGAATGCGCGCACGGGCTCACTACTGCGCATGCGCACTCGGGGTCACTACTGCGGATGCGCGCTCCGGCTCACTACTGTGCATGCGCGCTCGGGCTCACTACTGCGCATGCGCACTCGGGGTCACTACTGCGGATGCGTAATAGGGCTCACTACTGCTCATGCGTACTCGGGGTGAGTACTGCGCATGCGCACTCGGGCTCACTACTGTGCATGCGCGCTCGGGCTCACTACTGCGTATGCGCACACGGGCTCAGACCTGCACATGCGCACTCGAGCTCACTTCTGCGCGTGCGCACACGGGCGCACTACTGCGCATGCGCACTCGGGGTCACTACCCGGGATGCGTAATCGAGCTCACTACTGCTCATGCGTACTCGGGGTGAGTACTGCGCATGCGCACTCGGGCTCAATACTGTGGATGCGCGCTCGGGCTCACTACTGCGCATGCGCACTCGGGGACACTACGGCGGATGCGTAATCGGGATCACTACTGCGCATGCGCACTCGGGGTCACTACTGCTCATGCGCACTCGGACTCACTACTGCTAATGCGTACTCGGGGTCACTACTGCGGATGCGTAATCGGGCTCACTACTGCGCTTGCGCACTCGGGGACACTACTGCGGATGCGTAATCGGGCTCACTACTGCGCATGCGCACTCGGGGTCACTACTGCTCATGCGCACTCGGACTCACTACTGCTCATGCGTACACGGGGTCACTACTGCGCATGCGCACTCGGGCTCACTACTGCGGATGCGCGCTCGGGCTCACTACTGCGCATGCGCGCAATCGGGCTCACTACTGCTCATGCGCACTCCAGTCAGACCTGCACATGCGCACTCGGGCTTACTACTGCGTATGGGCACACGGGCTCACAACTGCGCTTGCGCGCACGGGCTCACTACTGCACATGCGCACTCCGACTCACGACTGCGAATGCGCGCTCGTGCTCTCTACTGAGCATGCGCACTTGGGGACACTACTCCGGATGCGTAATCGGACTCACTACTGCGCATGCGCACTCGGGGTCACTACTGCTCATGGGCACTCGGACTCACTACTGCTCATGCGTAGTCGGGGTCACTACTGCGGGTGCGCACTCGGGCTCAGATTTTCACATGCGCACTCGGGCTCACTACTGCGAATGCGCGCACGGACTCGCTACTGTGGATGCGCAATCCGGCTCAGACCTGCACATGCGCACACGGACTCACTACTGCGAATGCGCAATCGGGCTCACTACTGTGCATGCGCACTCGGGGTCACTACTGCGGATGCGAAATCGGGCTCACTACTTCGCTTGCGTACTCGGGTACACTACTGCGGATGCGTAATCGGGCTCACTACTGCGCATGCGCACTCGGGGTCACTACTGTTCATGCGCACTCGGCCTCACTACTGCTCATGCGTACTCGGGGTCACTACTGCGCATGCGCGCTCGGGCTCACTACAGCGGATGCGCGCTCGGGCTCACTACTGCGCATGCGCGCAATCGGGGTCACTATTGCGCACGCGCACTCCAGTCAGACCTGCACATGCGCACTCGGGCTTACTACCGCGCATGGGCACGCGGGCTCACTACTGCGAATGCGCGCACGGACTCACTACTGTGGATGCGCGCTCGGGCTCACTACTGCGCATGCGCACTCGGGGTCACTACTGCGGATGCGTAATCGGGCTCACTACTGCGCTTGCGCACTCGGGCTCACTACAGCGGATGCGCGCTCGGGCTCACTACTGCGCATGCGCAATCGGGCTCTCTACTGAGCATGCGCACTCGGGCTGAGGCCTGCACATGCGTAATCGGGCTCACTACTGCGCATGCGCACTCGGGGTCACTACTGCTCATGCGCACTCGGGCTCACTACTGCTCATGCGTACTCGGAGTCACTACTGCGGATGCGCAATCGGGCTCAGACCTGCACATGCGCACTCGGGCTCACTACTGCGCATGCGCACACGGGCTCACTACTGCGCATGCGCAATCGGGCTCTCTACTGAGCATGCGCACTCGGGCTGAGGCCTGCACATGCGTAATCGGGCTCACTACTGCGCATGCGCACTCGGGGTCACTACTGCTCATGCGCACTCGGGCTCACTACTGCTCATGCGTACTCGGAGTCACTACTGCGGATGCGCAATCGGGCTCAGACCTGCACATGCGCACTCGGGCTCACTACTGCGCATGCGCACACGGGCTCACTACTGCGCATGCGCGCACGGGCTCACTACTGCGCATGCGCGCTCCGGCTCAGACCTGCACATGCGCACACGGACTCACTACTGCGAATGCGCAATTGGGCTCACTACTGTGCATGCGCACTCGGGGTCACTATTGCGGATGCGTAATCGGGCTCACTACAGCGCTTGCGCGCTCGGGGACACTACTGCGGATGCGAAATCGGGCTCACTACTGCGCTTGCGCACTCGGGGACACTACTGCGGTTGCGTAATCGGGCTCACTACTGCGCATACGCACGCGGGGTCACTACTGCTAATGCGTACTCGGACTCACTTCTGCTCATGCGTACTCGGGGTCACTACTGCGCATGCGCACTCGGGCTCACTACTGCGCATGCGCGCACGGGCTCACTACTGCGCATGCGCACACGGACTCACTACTACGAATGCGCAATTGGGCTCACTACTGTGCATGCGCACTCGGGATCACTATTGCGGATGCGTAATCGGGCTCACTACAGCGCTTGCGCGCTCGGGGACACTACTGCGGATGCGTAATCGGGCTCACTACTGCGCATGCGCACTCCGGGTCACTACTGTTCATGCGCACTCGGCCTCACTACTGCTCATGCGTATTCTGGGTCACTACTGCGCATGCGCACTCGGGCTCACTACTGCGCATGCGCGCACGGGCTCACTACTGCGCTTGCGCACTCGGGGTCACTATTGCGGATGCGTAATCGGGCTCACTACTGCGCATGCGCACACGGACTCGCTACTGTGGATGCGCAATCGGGATCATTACTGCGCATGCGCAATCGCTCCCGCCACTGCGCATGCGCAATCGCTCCCACTACTGTGCATAAGCGCTCGCGGTCACTACAGCACATGCGCACTCGAGCTCACTACTGCGCATTGGCACTCGGGGTCACTACTGCGCATGCGCACACGGGCTCACTACTGCGCATGTGCGCACGGGCTCACTACTGCGCATGCGCACTCCGGCTCAGACCTGCCCATGCGCAATCGATCTCACTACTGCGCACATGCGCTCGCAGTCACTACTGTGCACGCGCTCTCGGAGTCGCTACTACGCATGCGCACTCGGGCTCACTACTGCGCATGCGCACTCGGCCTCACTACTGCTCATGCACACTCGGGGTCGCTACTGCGCATGCGCACACGGGCTCACCACTGCGCATGCGCACGCCGGCTCAGACCTGCCCATGCGCACTCGGGCACACCACTGCGCATGCGCACACGGCCTCACTACTGTGCGTGGGCAGTCCGGCTCACACCTGCACATACGCACTCGAGCTCACTTCTGCGCATGCGCACAAGGGTGCACTACAGCGAATGCGCGCACGGGCTCACTACTGCGCATGCGCACTCGGTCTCACTACTGCGGGTGCGCGCTCGGGCTCACTACTGCGCATGCGAGCAATCGGGCTCACTACTGCGCACGCGCACTCCAGTCAGACCTTCACATGCGCACACGGGCGCACTACTGTGCATAAGCACTCGGGGTCACTACTGCGGATGCGTAATCGGGCTCACTACTGCTCATGCGTACTCGGGGCCAATACTGCGCATGCGCACACGGGCTCACTACTGCGCATGCGCACACGGGCTCTCTACTGCACATGTGCACTCGGACTCACTACTGCGGATGCGCGCTCGGGCTCACTACTGCACATGCGCACTCGGGGTCACTACTGCGCATGCGCACACGGGCTCACTACTGCGCATGCGCAATCGGGCTCTCTACTGAGCATGCGCACTCGGGCTGAGGCCTGCACATGCGCACTCGGGCTCACTACTGCGCATGCGCACACGGACTCACTACTGTGGATGCGCGCTCGGGCTCACTACTGCGCATGCGCACTCGGGGTCACTACTGCGGATGCGTAATCGGGCTCACTACTGCGCTTGCGCACTCGGGGACACTACTGCGGATGCGTAATCGGGCTCACTCTTGTTCATGCGTACTCGGGGTGAGTACTGCGCATGCGCACTCGGTCTCACTACTGCGGGTGCGCGCTCGGGCTCACTACTGCGCATGCGAGCAATCGGGCTCACTACTGCGCACGCGCACTCCAGTCAGACCTGCACATGCGCATTCGGGCTTACTACTGCGAATGGCCACACGGGCTCACTACTGCGCATGCGCACTCGTGGTCACTACAGCGCATGCGCACATCGGGTCAGACCTGCATATGCGCACTCGAGCTCACTCCTGCGCATGCGCACACGGGCGCACTACTGTGGATGCGCAATCGGGCTCACTACTGCGCATATGCGCTCGCGGTCGCTACTGTGCTTGCGCACTCGGGGTCACTACTGCAGACGCGCATTCGGGTTCGCTACTGCGCATGCACACATGGGCTCATTACTGTGCATGCGCAATCGGGGTCACTACTGCTCCTGCGCACTCGGACTCACTACTGCGCATACGCACTCCGGCTCGGACCTGCCCACGCGCACTCGAGCTCACCACTGCGCATGCGCACACGGGCTCACTACTGTGCATGCGCACTCGGGGTCATTACTGCTCATGCGCACTCGGACTCACTACTGCTCATACGCACTCGGCGTCACTACTGCGCATGCGCACTCGGGCTCACTACTGCGGATGCGCGTTCGAGCTCACTTCTGCGTATGCGCACACGGGCGCACTACTGCGCATGCGCGCACGGGGTCACTACTAAGGATGCGAAATCGGGCTCACTACTGCGCTTGCGCACTCGGGGACACTACTGCGGATGCGTAATCGGGCTCACTACTGCGCATACGTACTCGGGGTCACTACTGCTCATGCGCACTCGGACTCACTACTGCTCATGCGTACTCGGGGTCACTACTGCGCATGCGCACTCGGGCTCACTACTGCGGATGCGCGCTCGGGCTCACTATTGCGCATGCGCGCAATCGGGCTCTCTACTGAGCATGCGCAATCGGGCTCACTACTGCGCACATGCGCTCGCGGTCACCACTATGCACGCGCGCTCGGGGTCGCTACTACGCATGCGCACTCGGGCTCACTTCTGCGCATGCGCGCACGTGCTCACTACTGCGCATGCGCACTCGGGGTCACTATTGCGGATGCGTAATCGGGCTCACCACTGCGCATGCACACTCAGGGTCACTACTGCGCATGCGCACACGGGCTCACTACTGCGCATGCGTACTCCGGCTCAGACCTGTACATGCGCACACGGCCTCACTACTGCGCATGGGCAGTCCGGCTCACACCTGCATATACGCACTCGAGCTCACTTATGCGCATGCACACACGGGCGCACTACAGCGAATGCGCGCACGGGCTCACTACTCCGCATGCGCACTCGGTCTCACTACTGCAGTGCGCGCTCGGGCTCATTACTGCTCATGCGCACTCGGGGTCACTACTGCGCACGCGCACTCGGGCTCACTACTGCGCATGCGCACACCTGCTCAGACCTGCACATGCGCACTCGAGCTCACTTCTGCGCATGCGCACACGGTCTTACTACTGCGCATGCGCACTCGGGGTCACTACTGCGGATGCGCACACGGGCTCTCTACTGCACATGCGCACTCGGACCCACTACTGCGGATGCGCGCTCGGGCTCACTACTGCACATGGGCACTCGGGGTCAATACTGCGCACGCGCACTCGGGCTCACTACTGCGCATGCGCACGCGGTCGCACTACTGCGCATGCGCGCTCGGGCTCACTACTGCACATGTGTACAGGCGCTCACTACTGTGCATGCGCACTCGGGGTCACTACTGTGCATGCGCACTCGGGGTCACTACTGCCCATTCGCACTGGGACTCACTACCGCGGATGCGCAATCGGGCCCACTACTGTGCATGCGCACTCGGTGTCACTACTGCTCATGCCCACCCGGACTCACTACTGCTCATGCGCACTCGGGGTCACTACTGCGGATGCACGCTCGGGCTCACCACTGCACATGCGCACACGGGCTCACTACTGCGCATGCGCGCACGGGCTCACTACTGTGCATGCGCACTCGGGCTCATTACTGCTCATGCGCACTCCGACTCATTACTGCTCATGCGCACTCGGGGTCGCTACTGCGCATGCGCGCACGGGCTCACTACTGTGCATGCGCACTCGGGCTCACTACTGTGCATGCGTATTCGGGGTCGCTACTGCTCATGCGCACTCGGGGTCACCACTGCTCATGCGCACTCGGACTCACTGCTGCGGATGCGCGCTCGGGCTCACTACTGCTCATGCGCACTCGGCCCGACTACTGCTCATGCGCACTCGGGCTCACTACTGCTCATGCGTACTCGGGGTGAGTACTGCGCATGCGCACTCGGGCTCAATACTGTGGATGCGCGCTCGGGCTCACTACTGCGCATGCGCACTCGGGGACACTACAGCGAATGCGTAATCGGGATCACTACTGCGCATGCGCACTCGGGGTCACTACTGCTCATGCGCACTCGGACTCACTACTGCTAATGCGTACTCGGGGTCACTACTGCGGATGCGTAATCGGGCTCACTACTGCGCATGCGCACTCCAGTCAGACCTGCACATGCGCTCTCGGGCTTACTACTGCGCATGGGCACTCGGGCTCACAACTGCGCTTGCGCGCACGGGCTCACTACTGCTCATGCGCAATCGGGCTCTCTACTAAGCATGCGCACTCGGGTTCAGACCTGCACATGCGCATTCTGGCTCACTACTGCGCATGCGCGCACGGGCTCACTACTGCGCATGCGCACACGAGCTCTCTACTGCACATGCGCGCTCCGACCCACGACTGCGGATGCGCGCTCGGGCTCACTACTGCTCATGCGCACTCGGCCCGACTACTGCTCATGCGCACTCGGGCTCACTACTGCGGATGCGCGCTCGGGCTCACTACTGCGTATGCGCACACGGGCTCAGACCTGCACATGCCCATTCGAGCTCACTTCTGCGCATGCGCACTCCAGTCAGACCTGCACATGCGCACTCCGGCTTACTACTGCGCATGGGCACACGGGCTCACAACTGCGCTTGCGCGCTCGGGCTCACTACTGCGTATGCGCACACGGGCTCAGACCTGCACATGCCCATTCGAGCTCACTTCTGCGCATGCGCACTCCAGTCAGACCTGCACATGCGCACTCCGGCTTACTACTGCGCATGAGCACACGGGCTCACAACTGCGCTTGCGCGCACGGGCTCACTACTGCTCATGCGCAATCGGGCTCTCTACTAAGCATGCGCACTCGGGTTCAGACCTGCACATGCGCATTCTGGCTCACTACTGCGCATGCGCACACGAGCTCTCTACTGCACATGCGCGCTCCGACCCACGACTGCGGATGCGCGCTCGGGCTCACTACTGCTCATGCGCACTCGGCCTCACTACTGCTCATGCGCACTCGGGCTCACTACTGCGCATGCGCACTCGGGGTCACTACTGCGGATGCGTAATCGGGCTCACCACTGCGCACGCACACTCGGGGTCACTACTGCGCATGCGCACACGGGATCACTACTGCGCATGCGCACGCCGGCTCAGACCTGCCCATGCGCACTCGGGCACACCACTGCGAATGACCACACGGCCTCACTACTGCGCATGGGAAGTCCGGATCACACCTGCGCATACGCACTCGACCTCACTACCGCGGATGCGCGCTCGGGCTCACTACTGCGCATGCGCGCAATCGGGCTCCCTACTGAGCATGCGCAATCGGGCTCACTACTGCGCTTGCACACTCGGGGTCACTACTGCGCATGCGCACTAGGTCTCACTACTGCGGGTGCGCGCTCGGGCGCACTACTGCGCATGCGAGCAATCGGGCTCACTACTGCGCACGCGCACTCCAGTCAGACCTGCACATGCGCATTCGGGCTTACTGCTGCGAATGGGCACACGGGCTCACTACTGCACATGCGCACTCGTGGTCACTACAGCGCATGCGCACACCGGGTCAGACCTGCATATGCGTACTCGAGCTCACTCCTGCGCATGCGCACACGGGCGCACTACTGTGGATGCGCAATCGGGCTCACTACTGCGCATATGCGCTCGCGGTCGCTACTGTGCTTGCGTACTCGGGGTCACTACTGCAGACGCGCATCCGGGTTCGCTACTGCGCATGCACACATGGGCTCATTACTGTGCATGCGCAATCGGGGTCACTACTGCTCATGCGCACTCGGGCTCACTACTGCGCATAAGCGCTCGCGGTCACTACTACGCATGCGCACTCGGGCTCACTACTGCGCATGCGCGCACGGGCGCACTACTGCGCATGCGCGCACGGGCTCACTACTGCGCTTGCGCACTCGGGGACACTACTGCGGATGCGCAATCGGGCTCAGACCTGCACATGCGCACACGGACTCGTTACTGCGCATGCGCACTCGGGCTCAGTACTGTTCATGCGCACTCGGCCTCACTACTGCTCATGCGTACTCGGGGTCACTACTGCGCATGCGCGCTCGGGCTCACTACAGCGGATGCGCGCTCGGGCTCACTACTGCGCATGCGCGCAATCGGGGTCACTATTGCGCACGCGCACTCCAGTCAGACCTGCACATGCGCACTCGGGCTTACTACCGCGCATGGGCTCGCGGGCTCACTACTGCGAATGCGCGCACGGGCTCACTACTGTGGATGCGCGCTCGGGCTGAGGCCTGCACATGCGCACTCGGGCTCACTACTGCGCATGCGCGCACGGACTCGCTACTGTGGATGCGCAATCCGGCTCAGACCTGCACATGCGCACACGGACTCACTACTGTGGATGCGCGCTCGGGCTCACTTCTGCGCATGCGCACACGGGCGCACTACAGCGAATGCGCGCACGGGCTCACTACTGCGCATGCGCACTCGGGGTCACTACTGCGGATGCGCGCTCCGGCTCACTACTGTGCATGCGCGCTCGGGCTCACTACTGCGCATGCGCACTCGGGGTCACTACTGCGGATGCGTAATAGGGCTCACTACTGCTCATGCGTACTCGGGGTGAGTACTGCGCATGCGCACTCGGGCTCACTACTGTGCATGCGCGCTCGGGCTCACTACTGCGTATGCGCACACGGGCTCAGACCTGCACATGCGCACTCGAGCTCACTTCTGCGCGTGCGCACACGGGCGCACTACTGCGCATGCGCACTCGGGGTCACTACCCGGGATGCGTAATCGAGCTCACTACTGCTCATGCGTACTCGGGGTGAGTACTGCGCATGCGCACTCGGGCTCAATACTGTGGATGCGCGCTCGGGCTCACTACTGCGCATGCGCACTCGGGGACACTACGGCGGATGCGTAATCGGGATCACTACTGCGCATGCGCACTCGGGGTCACTACTGCTCATGCGCACTCGGACTCACTACTGCTAATGCGTACTCGGGGTCACTACTGCGGATGCGTAATCGGGCTCACTACTGCGCTTGCGCACTCGGGGACACTACTGCGGATGCGTAATCGGGCTCACTACTGCGCATGCGCACTCGGGGTCACTACTGCTCATGCGCACTCGGACTCACTACTGCTCATGCGTACACGGGGTCACTACTGCGCATGCGCACTCGGGCTCACTACTGCGGATGCGCGCTCGGGCTCACTACTGCGCATGCGCGCAATCGGGCTCACTACTGCTCATGCGCACTCCAGTCAGACCTGCACATGCGCACTCGGGCTTACTACTGCTCATGCGCACTCGGACTCACTACTGCTAATGCGTAGTCGGGGTCACTACTGCGGGTGCGCACTCGGGCTCAGATTTTCACATGCGCACTCGGGCTCACTACTGCGAATGCGCGCACGGACTCGCTACTGTGGATGCGCAATCCGGCTCAGACCTGCACATGCGCACACGGACTCACTACTGCGAATGCGCAATCGGGCTCACTACTGTGCATGCGCACTCGGGGTCACTACTGCGGATGCGAAATCGGGCTCACTACTTCGCTTGCGTACTCGGGTACACTACTGCGGATGCGTAATCGGGCTCACTACTGCGCATGCGCACTCGGGGTCACTACTGTTCATGCGCACTCGGCCTCACTACTGCTCATGCGTACTCGGGGTCACTACTGCGCATGCGCGCTCGGGCTCACTACAGCGGATGCGCGCTCGGGCTCACTACTGCGCATGCGCGCAATCGGGGTCACTATTGCGCACGCGCACTCCAGTCAGACCTGCACATGCGCACTCGGGCTTACTACCGCGCATGGGCACGCGGGCTCACTACTGCGAATGCGCGCACGGACTCACTACTGTGGATGCGCGCTCGGGCTCACTACTGCGCATGCGCACTCGGGGTCACTACTGCGGATGCGTAATCGGGCTCACTACTGCGCTTGCGCACTCGGGCTCACTACAGCGGATGCGCGCTCGGGCTCACTACTGCGCATGCGCAATCGGGCTCTCTACTGAGCATGCGCACTCGGGCTGAGGCCTGCACATGCGTAATCGGGCTCACTACTGCGCATGCGCACTCGGGGTCACTACTGCTCATGCGCACTCGGGCTCACTACTGCTCATGCGTACTCGGAGTCACTACTGCGGATGCGCAATCGGGCTCAGACCTGCACATGCGCACTCGGGCTCACTACTGCGCATGCGCACACGGGCTCACTACTGCGCATGCGCAATCGGGCTCTCTACTGAGCATGCGCACTCGGGCTGAGGCCTGCACATGCGTAATCGGGCTCACTACTGCGCATGCGCACTCGGGGTCACTACTGCTCATGCGCACTCGGGCTCACTACTGCTCATGCGTACTCGGAGTCACTACTGCGGATGCGCAATCGGGCTCAGACCTGCACATGCGCACTCGGGCTCACTACTGCGCATGCGCACACGGGCTCACTACTGCGCATGCGCGCACGGGCTCACTACTGCGCATGCGCGCTCCGGCTCAGACCTGCACATGCGCACACGGACTCACTACTGCGAATGCGCAATTGGGCTCACTACTGTGCATGCGCACTCGGGGTCACTATTGCGGATGCGTAATCGGGCTCACTACAGCGCTTGCGCGCTCGGGGACACTACTGCGGATGCGAAATCGGGCTCACTACTGCGCTTGCGCACTCGGGGACACTACTGCGGTTGCGTAATCGGGCTCACTACTGCGCATACGCACGCGGGGTCACTACTGCTAATGCGTACTCGGACTCACTTCTGCTCATGCGTACTCGGGGTCACTACTGCGCATGCGCACTCGGGCTCACTACTGCGCATGCGCGCACGGGCTCACTACTGCGCATGCGCACACGGACTCACTACTACGAATGCGCAATTGGGCTCACTACTGTGCATGCGCACTCGGGATCACTATTGCGGATGCGTAATCGGGCTCACTACAGCGCTTGCGCGCTCGGGGACACTACTGCGGATGCGTAATCGGGCTCACTACTGCGCATGCGCACTCCGGGTCACTACTGTTCATGCGCACTCGGCCTCACTACTGCTCATGCGTATTCTGGGTCACTACTGCGCATGCGCACTCGGGCTCACTACTGCGCATGCGCGCACGGGCTCACTACTGCGCTTGCGCACTCGGGGTCACTATTGCGGATGCGTAATCGGGCTCACTACTGCGCATGCGCACACGGACTCGCTACTGTGGATGCGCAATCGGGATCATTACTGCGCATGCGCAATCGCTCCCGCCACTGCGCATGCGCAATCGCTCCCACTACTGTGCATAAGCGCTCGCGGTCACTACAGCACATGCGCACTCGAGCTCACTACTGCGCATTGGCACTCGGGGTCACTACTGCGCATGCGCACACGGGCTCACTACTGCGCATGTGCGCACGGGCTCACTACTGCGCATGCGCACTCCGGCTCAGACCTGCCCATGCGCAATCGATCTCACTACTGCGCACATGCGCTCGCAGTCACTACTGTGCACGCGCTCTCGGAGTCGCTACTACGCATGCGCACTCGGGCTCACTACTGCGCATGCGCACTCGGCCTCACTACTGCTCATGCACACTCGGGGTCGCTACTGCGCATGCGCACACGGGCTCACCACTGCGCATGCGCACGCCGGCTCAGACCTGCCCATGCGCACTCGGGCACACCACTGCGCATGCGCACACGGCCTCACTACTGTGCGTGGGCAGTCCGGCTCACACCTGCACATACGCACTCGAGCTCACTTCTGCGCATGCGCACAAGGGTGCACTACAGCGAATGCGCGCACGGGCTCACTACTGCGCATGCGCACTCGGTCTCACTACTGCGGGTGCGCGCTCGGGCTCACTACTGCGCATGCGAGCAATCGGGCTCACTACTGCGCACGCGCACTCCAGTCAGACCTTCACATGCGCACACGGGCGCACTACTGTGCATAAGCACTCGGGGTCACTACTGCGGATGCGTAATCGGGCTCACTACTGCTCATGCGTACTCGGGGCCAATACTGCGCATGCGCACACGGGCTCACTACTGCGCATGCGCACACGGGCTCTCTACTGCACATGTGCACTCGGACTCACTACTGCGGATGCGCGCTCGGGCTCACTACTGCACATGCGCACTCGGGGTCACTACTGCGCATGCGCACACGGGCTCACTACTGCGCATGCGCAATCGGGCTCTCTACTGAGCATGCGCACTCGGGCTGAGGCCTGCACATGCGCACTCGGGCTCACTACTGCGCATGCGCACACGGACTCACTACTGTGGATGCGCGCTCGGGCTCACTACTGCGCATGCGCACTCGGGGTCACTACTGCGGATGCGTAATCGGGCTCACTACTGCGCTTGCGCACTCGGGGACACTACTGCGGATGCGTAATCGGGCTCACTCTTGTTCATGCGTACTCGGGGTGAGTACTGCGCATGCGCACTCGGTCTCACTACTGCGGGTGCGCGCTCGGGCTCACTACTGCGCATGCGAGCAATCGGGCTCACTACTGCGCACGCGCACTCCAGTCAGACCTGCACATGCGCATTCGGGCTTACTACTGCGAATGGCCACACGGGCTCACTACTGCGCATGCGCACTCGTGGTCACTACAGCGCATGCGCACATCGGGTCAGACCTGCATATGCGCACTCGAGCTCACTCCTGCGCATGCGCACACGGGCGCACTACTGTGGATGCGCAATCGGGCTCACTACTGCGCATATGCGCTCGCGGTCGCTACTGTGCTTGCGCACTCGGGGTCACTACTGCAGACGCGCATTCGGGTTCGCTACTGCGCATGCACACATGGGCTCATTACTGTGCATGCGCAATCGGGGTCACTACTGCTCCTGCGCACTCGGACTCACTACTGCGCATACGCACTCCGGCTCGGACCTGCCCACGCGCACTCGAGCTCACCACTGCGCATGCGCACACGGGCTCACTACTGTGCATGCGCACTCGGGGTCATTACTGCTCATGCGCACTCGGACTCACTACTACTCATACGCACTCGGCGTCACTACTGCGCATGCGCACTCGGGCTCACTACTGCGGATGCGCGTTCGAGCTCACTTCTGCGTATGCGCACACGGGCGCACTACTGCGCATGCGCGCACGGGGTCACTACTAAGGATGCGAAATCGGGCTCACTACTGCGCTTGCGCACTCGGGGACACTACTGCGGATGCGTAATCGGGCTCACTACTGCGCATACGTACTCGGGGTCACTACTGCTCATGCGCACTCGGACTCACTACTGCTCATGCGTACTCGGGGTCACTACTGCGCATGCGCACTCGGGCTCACTACTGCGGATGCGCGCTCGGGCTCACTATTGCGCATGCGCGCAATCGGGCTCTCTACTGAGCATGCGCAATCGGGCTCACTACTGCGCACATGCGCTCGCGGTCACCACTATGCACGCGCGCTCGGGGTCGCTACTACGCATGCGCACTCGGGCTCACTTCTGCGCATGCGCGCACGTGCTCACTACTGCGCATGCGCACTCGGGGTCACTATTGCGGATGCGTAATCGGGCTCACCACTGCGCATGCACACTCAGGGTCACTACTGCGCATGCGCACACGGGCTCACTACTGCGCATGCGTACTCCGGCTCAGACCTGTACATGCGCACACGGCCTCACTACTGCGCATGGGCAGTCCGGCTCACACCTGCATATACGCACTCGAGCTCACTTATGCGCATGCACACACGGGCGCACTACAGCGAATGCGCGCACGGGCTCACTACTCCGCATGCGCACTCGGTCTCACTACTGCAGTGCGCGCTCGGGCTCATTACTGCTCATGCGCACTCGGGGTCACTACTGCGCACGCGCACTCGGGCTCACTACTGCGCATGCGCACACCTGCTCAGACCTGCACATGCGCACTCGAGCTCACTTCTGCGCATGCGCACACGGTCTTACTACTGCGCATGCGCACTCGGGGTCACTACTGCGGATGCGCACACGGGCTCTCTACTGCACATGCGCACTCGGACCCACTACTGCGGATGCGCGCTCGGGCTCACTACTGCACATGGGCACTCGGGGTCAATACTGCGCACGCGCACTCGGGCTCACTACTGCGCATGCGCACGCGGTCGCACTACTGCGCATGCGCGCTCGGGCTCACTACTGCACATGTGTACAGGCGCTCACTACTGTGCATGCGCACTCGGGGTCACTACTGTGCATGCGCACTCGGGGTCACTACTGCCCATTCGCACTGGGACTCACTACCGCGGATGCGCAATCGGGCCCACTACTGTGCATGCGCACTCGGTGTCACTACTGCTCATGCCCACCCGGACTCACTACTGCTCATGCGCACTCGGGGTCACTACTGCGGATGCACGCTCGGGCTCACCACTGCACATGCGCACACGGGCTCACTACTGCGCATGCGCGCACGGGCTCACTACTGTGCATGCGCACTCGGGCTCATTACTGCTCATGCGCACTCCGACTCATTACTGCTCATGCGCACTCGGGGTCGCTACTGCGCATGCGCGCACGGGCTCACTACTGTGCATGCGCACTCGGGCTCACTACTGTGCATGCGTATTCGGGGTCGCTACTGCTCATGCGCACTCGGGGTCACCACTGCTCATGCGCACTCGGACTCACTGCTGCGGATGCGCAATCGCGCTCGCTAATGCGCATGCGCGCTCGGGGTCACTACTGCTCCTGCGCACATGGACTCACTACTGCGCATACGCACTCCGGCTCGGACCTGCCCACGCGCACTCGAGCTCACCACTGCGCATGCGCACACGGGCTCACTACTGCGCATGCGCAATCGGGCTCTCTACTGTGTATGATCACTCGGGGTCACTACTGTGCATGCGCACTCGGGGTCACTACTGCCCATTCGCCCTGGGACTCACTACTGCGGATGCGCAATCGGGCCCACTACTGTGCATGCGCACTCGGTGTCACTACTGCTCATGCCCACCCGGACTCACTACTGCCCATGCGCACTCGGGGTCACTACTGCGGATGCACGCTCGGGCTCACCACTGCGCATGCGCGCACGGACTCACTACTGCGCATGCGCGCACGGGCTCACTACTGTGCATGCGCACTCGGGCTCATTACTGCTCATGCGCACTCGGACTCATTACTGCTCATGCGCACTCGGGGTCGCTACTGCGCATGCGCGCACGGGCTCACTACTGTGCATGCGCACTCGGGCTCACTACTGTGCATGCGCATTCGGGGTCGCTAATACGCATGCGCGCTCGGGGTCACTACTGCTCCTGCGCACTCGGACTCACTACTGCGCATACGCACTCCGGCTCGGACCTGCCCACGCGCACTCGAGCTCACCACTGCGCATGCGCACACGGGCTCACTACTGTGCATGCGCACTCGGGGTCATTAGTGCTCATGCGCACTCGGACTCACTACTGCTCATACGCACTCGGCGTCACTACTGCGCATGCGCACTCGGGCTCACTACTGCGGATGCGCGTTCGAGCTCACTTCTGCGTATGCGCACACGGGCGCACTACTGCGCATGCGCGCACGGTCTTACTACTGCGCAGGCGCACTCGGGGTCACTACTGCGGATGCGCACACGGGCTCTCTACTACACATGCGCACTCGGACCCACTACTGCGGATGCGCGCTCGGGCTCACTACTGCACATGCGCACTCGAGGTCAATACTGCCCACGCGCACTCGGGCTCACTACTGCGCATGCGCACGCGGGCGCACTACTGCGCATGCGCGCTCGGGCTCACTACTGCACATGTGTGCAGGGGCTCACTACTGTGCATGCGCACTCGGGGTCACTTCTGTGCATGCGCACTCGGGGTCACTACTGCCCATTCGCCCTGGGACTCACTACTGCGGATGCGCAATCGGGCCCACTACTGTGCATGCGCACTCGGTGTCACTACTGCTCATGCCCACCCGGACTCACTACTGCCCATGCGCACTCGGGGTCACTACTGCGGATGCACGCTCGGGCTCACCACTGCGCATGCGCGCACGGACTCACTACTGCGCATGCGCGCACGGGCTCACTACTGTGCATGCGCACTCGGGCTCATTACTGCTCATGCGCACTCGGACTCATTACTGCTCATGCGCACTCGGGGTCGCTACTGCGCATGCGCGCACGGGCTCACTACTGTGCATGCGCACTCGGGCTCACTACTGTGCATGCGCATTCGGGGTCGCTAATACGCATGCGCGCTCGGGGTCACTACTGCTCCTGCGCACTCGGACTCACTACTGCGCATACGCACTCCGGCTCGGACCTGCCCACGCGCACTCGAGCTCACCACTGCGCATGCGCACACGGGCTCACTACTGTGCATGCGCACTCGGGGTCATTAGTGCTCATGCGCACTCGGACTCACTACTGCTCATACGCACTCGGCGTCACTACTGCGCATGCGCACTCGGGCTCACTACTGCGGATGCGCGTTCGAGCTCACTTCTGCGTATGCGCACACGGGCGCACTACTGCGCATGCGCGCACGGTCTTACTACTGCGCAGGCGCACTCGGGGTCACTACTGCGGATGCGCACACGGGCTCTCTACTACACATGCGCACTCGGACCCACTACTGCGGATGCGCGCTCGGGCTCACTACTGCACATGCGCACTCGAGGTCAATACTGCGCACGCGCACTCGGGCTCACTACTGCGCATGCGCACGCGGGCGCACTACTGCGCATGCGCGCTCGGGCTCACTACTGCACATGTGTGCAGGGGCTCACTACTGTGCATGCGCACTCGGGGTCACTTCTGTGCATGCGCACTCGGGGTCACTACTGCCCATTCGCACTGGGACTCACTACTGCGGATGCGCAATCGGGCCCACTACTGTGCATGCGCACTCCGTGTCACTACTGCTCATGCCCACCCGGACTCACTACTGCTCATGCGCACTCGGGGTCACTACTGCGGATGCACGCTCGGGCTCACCACTGCACATGCGCACACGGGCTCACTACTGCGCATGCGCGCACGGGCTCACTACTGTGCATGCGCACTCGGGCTCATTACTGCTTATGCGCACTCCGACTCATTACTGCTCATGCGCACTCGGGGTCGCTACTGCGCATGCGCGCACGGGCTCACTACTGTGCATGCGCACTCGGGCTCACTACTGTGCATGCGCATTCGGGGACGCTACTGCTCATGCGCACTCGGGGTCACCACTGCTCATGCGCACTCGGACTCACTGCTGCGGATGCGCAATCGCGCTCGCTAATGCGCATGCGCGCTCGGGGTCACTACTGCTCCTGCGCACTCGGACTCACTACTGCGCATACGCACTCCGGCTCGGACCTGCCCACGCGCACTCGAGCTCACCACTGCGCATGCGCACACGGGCTCACTACTGTGCATGCGCACTCGGGGTCATTACTGCTCATGCGCACTCGGACTCACTACTGCTCATACGCACTCGGCGTCACTACTGCGCATGCGCACTCGGGCTCACTACTGCGGATGCGCGTTCGAGCTCACTTCTGCGCATGCGCACACGGGCGCACTACTGCGCATGCGCGCACGGTCTTACTACTGCGCAGGCGCACTCGGGGTCACTACTGCGGATGCGCACACGGGCTCTCTACTGCACATGCGCACTCGGACCCACTACTGCGGATGCGCGCTCGGGCTCACTACTGCACATGCGCACTCGGGGTCAATACTGCGCACGCGCACTCGGGCTCACTACTGCGCATGCGCACGCGGGCGCACTACTGCGCATGCGCGCTCGGTCTCACTACTGCACATGTGTACAGGGGCTCACTACTGTGCATGCGCACTCGGGGTCACTACTGTGCATGCGCACTCGGGGTCACTACTGCCCATTCGCACTGGGACTCACTACTGCGGATGCGCAATCGGGCCCACTACTGTGCATGCGCACTCGGTGTCACTACTGCTCATGCCCACCCGGACTCACTACTGCTCATGCGCACTCGGGGTCACTACTGCGGATGCACGCTCGGGCTCACCACTGCACATGCGCACACGGGCTCACTACTGCGCATGCACGCACGGGCTCACTACTGTGCATGCGCACTCGGGCTCATTACTGCCCATGCGCACTGCGACTCATTACTGCTCATGCGCACTCGGGGTCGCTACTGCGCATGCGCGCACGGGCTCACTACTGTGCATGCGCACTCGGGCTCACTACTGTGCATGCGCATTCGGGGTCGCTACTGCTCATGCGCACTCGGGGTCACCACTGCTCATGCGCACTCGGACTCACTGCTGCGGATGCGCAATCGCGCTCGCTAATGCGGATGCGCGTTCGAGCTCACTTCTGCGCATGCGCACACGGGCGCACTACTGCGCATGCGCGCACGGTCTTACTACTGCGCAGGCGCACTCGGGGTCACTACTGCGGATGCGCACACGGGCTCTCTACTACACATGCGCACTCGGACTCACTACTGCGGATGCGCGCTCGGGCTCACTACTGCACATGCGCACTCGGGGTCAATACTGCGCACGCGCACTCGGGCTCACTACTGCGCATGCGCACGCGGGCGCACTACTGCGCATGCGCACGCGGGCGCACTACTGCGCATGCGCGCTCGGGCTCACTACTGCACATGTGTACAGGGGCTCACTACTGTGCATGCACACTCGGGGTCACTACTGTGCATGCGCACTCGGGGTCACTACTGCCCATTCGCACTGGGACTCACTACTGCGGATGCGCAATCGGGCCCACTACTGTGCATGCGCACTCGGTGTCACTACTGCTCATGCCCACCCGGACTCACTACTGCTCATGCGCACTCGGGGTCACTACTGCGGATGCACGCTCGGGCTCACCACTGCACATGCGCACACGGGCTCACTACTGCGCATGCGCGCACGGGCTCACTACTGTGCATGCGCACTCGGGCTCACTACTGTGCATGCGCATTCGGGGTCGCTACTGCTCATGCGCACTCGGGGTCACCACTGCTCATGCGCACTCGGACTCACTGCTGCGGATGCGCAATCGCGCTCGCTAATGCGCATGCGCGCTCGGGGTCACTACTGCTCCTGCGCACTCGGACTCGCTACTGCGCATACGCACTCCGGCTCGGACCTGCCCACGTGCACTCGAGCTCACCACTGCGCATGCGCACACGGGCTCACTACTGTGCATGCGCACTCGGGGTCATTACTGCTCATGCGCACTCGGACTCACTACTGCTCATACGCACTCGGCGTCACTACTGCGCATGCGCACTCGGGCTCACTACTGCGGATGCGCGTTCGAGCTCACTTCTGCGCATGCGCACACGGGCGCACTACTGCGCATGCGCGCACGGTCTTACTACTGCGCAGGCGCACTCGGGGTCACTACTGCGGATGCGCACACGGGCTCTCTACTGCACATGCGTACTCGGACCCACTACTGCGGATGCGCGCTCGGGCTCACTACTGCACATGCGCACTCGGGGTCAATACTGCGCACGCGCACTCGGGCTCACTACTGCGCATGCGCACGCGGGCGCACTACTGCGCATGCGCGCTCGGGCTCACTACTGCACATGTGTACAGGGGCTCACTACTGTGCATGCGCACTCGGGGTCACTACTGTGCATGCGCACTCGGGGTCACTACTGCCCATTCGCACTGGGACTCACTACTGCGGATGCGCAATCGGGCCCACTACTGTGCATGCGCACTCGGTGTCACTACTGCTCATGCCCACCCGGACTCACTACTGCTCATGCGCACTCGGGATCACTACTGCGGATGCGTAATCGGGCTCACTACTGCACATGCGCACTCGGGGTCACTACTGCGGATGCGTAATCGGATTCACTACTGCTCATGCGCACTCGGACTCACAGCTGCGGATGCGCGCTCGGGGTCACTACTGCTCCTGCGCACTCGGACTCACTACTGCGCATACGCACTCCGGCTCGGACCTGCCCATGCGCACTCGAGCTCACCACTGCGCATGCGCACTCGGACTCATTACTACTCATGCGCACTCGGGGTCACTACTGCGCATGCGCACACGGGCTCACTACTGTGCATGCGTACTCGGGCTCACTACTGTGCATGCGCATTCGGGGTCGCTACTGCTCATGCGCACTCGGGGTCACTACTGCGGATGCGTAATCGGGCTCACTACTGCGCATGCGCACTCGGGGTCACTACTGCTCATGCGCACTCGAACTCACCTCTGCTCATGCGTACTCGGAGTCAGTACTGCGCATGCCCACTCGGCCTCACTACTGCGGATGCGCGCTCGGGCTCACCACTGCGCATGCGCGCTCGGAGTCACTACTGCGGATACGTAATCGGGCTCACTACTGCACACGCGCACTCGGGGTCACTACTGCGCACGCGCACGCGGGCTCACTACAGCGGATGCGTAATCGGGCTCACTACTGCGCATGCGCACTCGGGGTCACTACTGCCCATGCGCACTCGGGGTCACTACTGCGGATG
This sequence comes from Megachile leachella, assembly GCA_963576845.1. Classification (NCBI taxonomy): domain Eukaryota; kingdom Metazoa; phylum Arthropoda; class Insecta; order Hymenoptera; family Megachilidae; genus Megachile; species Megachile leachella. The sequence goes on along the minus strand of CAUYWW010000227.1, from coordinate 170,445 downwards.
CGTAATTGGGCCCACTACTGCGCATGTGCACTCGGGGTCACTACTGCTCATGCGCACTCGAACTCACCTCTGCTCATGCGTACTCGGTGTCAGTACTGCGCATGCCCACTCGGCCTCACTACTGCGGATGCGCGCTCGGGCTCACTACTGCTCATGCGCACTCGGCCTCACTACTGGTCATGCGCACACGGACTCACTGCTGCGGATGCGCGCTCGGGGTCACTACTGCTCCTGCGCACTCGGACTCACTACTGCGGATGCGCGCTCGGGCTCACTACTGCACATGCGCACTCGGGGTCACTACTGCACATGCGCACACGGGCTCACTACTGCGCATGTGCACACGGGCTCTCTACTGCACATGCGCACTCGGACTCGCTCCTGCGGATGCGCGCTCGGGCTCACTACTGCTCATGCGCACTCGGCCTCACTACTGCTCATGTGCACTCGGACTCACTGCTGCGGATGCGCAATCGGGCTCACTACTGCGGATGCGTAATCGGGCTCACTACTGCCCATGCGCACTCGGGGTCACTACTGCGGATGCGTAATCGGGCTCACTACAGCGCATGCGCTCTCGGGGTCACTACTGCTCGTGTGCACTCGAACTCGCCACTGCTCATGCGTACTCGGAGTCAGTGCTGCGCATGCCCACTCGGCCTGACTACTGTGGATGCGCGCTCGGGCTCACTACTGCTCATGCGCACTCGGCCTCACTACTGGTCATGCGCACACGGACTCACTGCTGCGGATGCGCACTCGGGGTCACTACTGCTCCTGCGCACTCGGACTCGCTACTGCGCTTGCGCACTCGGGGTCACTACTGCGGATACGTAACCGGGCTCACTTCTGCGCATGCGCACGCGGGCGCACTACTGCGCATGCGCGCACGGTCTTACTACTGCGCATGCGCACTCGGGGTCACTACTGCGGATGCGCACACGGGCTCTCTACTGCACATGCGCAATCGGGCCCACTACTGTGCATGCGCGCTCGGGCTCACTACTGCACATGTGTACAGGGGCTCACTACTGTGCATGCGCACTCGGGGTCACTACTGCCCATGCGCACTCGGGGTCACTACTGCGGATGCGTAATTGGGCCCACTACTGCGCATGTGCACTCGGGGTCACTACTGCTCATGCGCACTCGAACTCAGCACTGCTCATGCGTACTCGGAGTCAGTGCTGCGCATGCGCACTCGGCATCACTACTGTGGATGCGCGCTCGGGCTCACCACTGCGCATGCGCGCTCGGAGTCACTACTGCACACGCGCACTCGGGGTCACTACTGCGCACGCGCACGCGGGCTCACTACAGCGGATGCGTAATCGGGCTCATTACTGCGCATACGCACTCCGGCTCGGACCTGCCCATGCGCACTCGAGCTCACCACTGCGCATGCGCATACGGGCTCACTACTGCGCATGCGCAATCGGGCTCTCCACTGTGCATGAGCACTCGTCCTCACTACTGCGCATGCGCACACGGCCGCTCTACTGCACATGCGCACTCGGACTCGCTCCTGCGGATGCGCGCTCGGGCTCACTACTGCTCATGCGCACTCGGCCTCACTACTGCTCATGCGCACTCGGACTCACTGCTGCGGATGCGCAATCGGGCTCACTACTGCGGATGCGTAATCGGGCTCACTACTGCGCATGCGCTCTCGGGGTCACTACTGCTCATGCGCACTCGGACTCACCACTGCTCATGCGTACTCGGAGTCAGTGCTGCGCATGCCCACACGGCCTCACTACTGTGGATGCGCGCTCGGGCTCACTACTGCGCATGCGCACTCGGGGTCACTACTGCGGATACGTAATCGGGCCCACTACTGCACATGCGCACTCGGCGTCACTACTGCGCATTCGCACTCGGGGTCACTACTGCCCATGCGCACTCGGGGTCACTACTGCGGACGCGTAATCGGGCTCACTACAGCGCATGCGCTCTCGGGGTCACTACTGCTCGTGCGCACTCGAACTCACCACTGCTCATGCGCACTCGGAGTCAGTGCTGCGCATGTCCACTCGGCCTGACTACTGTGGATGCGCGCTCGGGCTCACTACTGCTCATGCGCACTCGACCTCACTACTGGTCATGCGCACACGGACTCACCTCTGCTCATGCGTACTCGGAGTCAGTACTGCGCATGCCCACTCGGCCTCACTACTGCGGATGCGCGCTCGGGCTCACTACTGCTCATGCGCACTCGGCCTCACTACTGGTCATGCGCACACGGACTCACTGCTGCGGATGCGCGCTCGGGGTCACTACTGCTCCTGCGCACTCGGACTCACTACTGCGCATACGCACTCCGGCTCGGACCTGCCCATGCGCACTCGAGCTCACCACTGCGCATGCGCACACGGGCTCACTACTGCGCATGCGCACACGGGCGCTCTACTGCACATGTGCACTCGGACTCACTACTGCGGATGCGCGCTTGGGCTCACTACTGCACATGCGCACTCGGGGTCACTACTGCGGATACGTAATCGAGCTCACTACTGCACATGCGCACTCGGCGTCACTACTGCGCATTCGCACTCGGGGTCACTACTGCCCATGCGCATTCGGGGTCACTACTGCGGATGCGTAATCGGGCTCACTACAGCGCATGCGCTCTCGGGGTCACTACTGCTCGTGCGCACTCGAACTCACCACTGCTCATGCGTACTCGGAGTCAGTGCTGCGCATGCCCACTCGGCCTGACTACTGTGGATGCGCGCTCGGGCTCACTACTGCTCATGCGCACTCGACCTCACTACTGGTCATGCGCACACGTACTCACTGCTGCGGATGCGCACTCGGGGTCACTACTGCTCCTGCGCACTCGGACTCGCTACTGCGCATGCGCACTCGGGCTCACTACTGCGGATGCGCATTCGAGCTCACTTCTGCGCATGCGCACACGGGTGCATTACTGTGCATGCGCACTCGGGCTCATTACTGCTCATGCCCACTCTGACTCATTACTGCTCATGCGCACTCGGGGTCACTACTGCGCATGCGCACACGGGTTCACTACTGTGCATGCGTACTCGGGCTCACTACTGTGCATGCGCATTCGGAGTCGCTACTGCTCATGCGCAGTCAGACGCACTACTGCGCATACGCACTCCGGCTCCGACCTGCCCATGCGCACTCGAGCTCACCACTGCGCATGCGCACACGGGCTCACTACTGCGCATGCGCAATCGGGCTCTCCACTGTGCATGAGCTCTCGGGCTCACTACTGCGCATGCGCACACCGGCTCAGACATGCACATGCGCACTCGTGCTCACTTCTGCGCATGCGCACACGGGTGCATTACTGTGCATGCGCACTCGGGCTCATTACTGCTCATGCCCACTCTGACTCATTACTGCTCATGCGCACTCGGGGTCACTACTGCGCATGCGCACACGGGTTCACTACTGTGCATGCGTACTCGGGCTCACTACTGTGCATGCGCATTCGGAGTCGCTACTGCTCATGCGCACTCGGACTCACTACTGCGGATGCGCGCTCGGGCTCACTACTGCGCATGCGCACTCGGGGTCACTACTGCGGATACGTAATCGGGCTCACTTCTGCGCATGCGCACACGGGCGCACTACTGCGCATGCGCGCACGGTCTTACTACTGCGCATGCGCACTCAGGGTCACTACTGCGGATGCGCACACGGGCTCTCTACTGCACATGCGCACTCGGACCCACTACTGCGGATGCGCGCTCGGGCTCACTACTGCACATGCGCACTCGGGGTCAATACTGCGCACGCGCACTCGGGCTCACTACTGCGCATGCGCACGCGGGCGCACTACTGCGCATGCGCGCTCGGGCTCACTACTGCACATGTGTACAGGGGCTCACTACTGTGCATGCGCACTCGGGGTCACTACTGTGCATGCGCACTCGGGGTCACTATTGCGGATGCGTAATCGGGCTCACTACAGCGCTTGCGCGCTCGGGGACACTACTGCGGATGCGAAATCGGGCTCACTACTGCGCTTGCGCACTCGGGGACACTACTGCGGTTGCGTAATCGGGCTCACTACTGCGCATACGCACGCGGGGTCACTACTGCTCATGCGTACTCGGACTCACTTCTGCTCATGCGTACTCGGGGTCACTACTGCGCATGCACACTCGGGCTCACTACTGCGCATGCGCGCACGGGCTCACTACTGCGCATGCGCACTCCGGCTCAGACCTGATCATGCGCACACGGACTCACTACTACGAATGCGCAATTGGGCTCACTACTGTGCATGCGCACTCGGGGTCACTATTGCGGATGCGTAATCGGGCTCACTACAGCGCTTGCGCGCTCGGGGACACTACTGCGGATGCGTAATCGGGCTCACTACTGCGCATGCGCACTCCGGGTCACTACTGTTCATGCGCACTCGGCCTCACTACTGCTCATGCGTATTCTGGGTCACTACTGCGCATGCGCACTCGGGCTCACTACTGCGCATGCGCGCACGGGCTCACTACTGCGCTTGCGCACTCGGGGTCACTATTGCGGATGCGTAATCGGGCTCACTACTGCGCATGCGCACACGGACTCGCTACTGTGGATGCGCAATCGGGATCACTACTGCGCATGCGCAATCGCTCCCGCCACTGCGCATGCGCAATCGCTCCCACTACTGCGCATAAGCGCTCGCGGTCACTACAGCACATGCGCACTCGAGCTCACTACTGCGCATTGGCACTCCGGGTCACTACTGTTCATGCGCACTCGGCCTCACTACTGCTCATGCGTATTCTGGGTCACTACTGCGCATGCGCACTCGGGCTCACTACTGCGCATGCGCACACGGGCTCACTACTGCGCATGTGCGCACGGGCTCACTACTGCGCATGCGCACTCCGGCTCAGACCTGCCCATGCGCAATCGATCTCACTACTGCGCACATGCGCTCGCAGTCACTACTGTGCACGCGCTCTCGGAGTCGCTACTACGCATGCGCACTCGGGCTCACTACTGCGCATGCGCACTCGGCCTCACTACTGCTCATGCACACTCGGGGTCGCTACTGCGCATGCGCACACGGGCTCACCACTGCGCATGCGCACGCCGGCTCAGACCTGCCCATGCGCACTCGGGCACACCACTGCGCATGCGCACACGGCCTCACTACTGCGCGTGGGCAGTCCGGCTCACACCTGCACATACGCACTCGAGCTCACTTCTGCGCATGCGCACAAGGGTGCACTACAGCGAATGCGCGCACGGGCTCACTACTGCGCATGCGCACTCGGTCTCACTACTGCGGGTGCGCGCTCGGGCTCACTACTGCGCATGCGAGCAATCGGGCTCACTACTGCGCACGCGCACTCCAGTCAGACCTGCACATGCGCACACGGGCGCACTACTGTGCATAAGCACTCGGGGTCACTACTGCGGATGCGTAATCGGGCTCACTACTGCTCATGCGTACTCGGGGCCAATACTGCGCATGCGCACACGGGCTCACTACTGCGCATGCGCACACGGGCTCTCTACTGCACATGTGCACTCGGACTCACTACTGCGGATGCGCGCTCGGGCTCACTACTGCACATGCGCACTCGGGGTCACTACTGCGGACACGTAATCGGGCTCACTACTGCACATGCGCACTCGGGGTCACTACTGCGCATGCGCACACGGGCTCACTACTGCGCATGCGCAATCGGGCTCTCTACTGAGCATGCGCACTCGGGCTGAGGCCTGCACATGCGCACTCGGGCTCACTACTGCGCATGCGCACACGGACTCACTACTGTGGATGCGCGCTCGGGCTCACTACTGCGCATGCGCACTCGGGGTCACTACTGCGGATGCGTAATCGGGCTCACTACTGCGCTTGCGCACTCGGACTCACTACTGCGGATGCGTAATCGGGCTCACTACTGCGCTTGCGCACTCGGGGACACTACTGCGGATGCGTAATCGGGCTCACTCTTGTTCATGCGTACTCGGGGTGAGTACTGCGCATGCGCACTCGGTCTCACTGCTGCGGGTGCGCGCTCGGGCTCACTACTGCGCATGCGAGCAATCGGGCTCACTACTGCGCACGCGCACTCCAGTCAGACCTGCACATGCGCATTCGGGCTTACTACTGCGAATGGCCACACGGGCTCACTACTGCGCATGCGCACTCGTGGTCACTGCAGCGCATGCGCACATCGGGTCAGACCTGCATATGCGCACTCGAGCTCACTCCTGCGCATGCGCACACGGGCGCACTACTGTGGATGCGCAATCGGGCTCACTACTGCGCATATGCGCTCGCGGTCGCTACTGTGCTTGCGCACTCGGGGTCACTACTGCAGACGCGCATTCGGGTTCGCTACTGCGCATGCACACATGGGCTCATTACTGTGCATGCGCAATCGGGGTCACTACTGCTCCTGCGCACTCGGAGTCACTACTGCTCATGCGCACTCGGACCCACTACTGCTCATGGACACACGGGCTCACTACTGCGCATGCGCAATCGCTCCAACTAGTGCGCATGCGCAATCGCGTCCACTACTGCGCATAAGCGCTGGCGGTCACTACTGCGCACGCGCGCTCGGACTCACCACTGCTCATGCGTACTCGGGGTCACTACTGCGCATGCGCACTCGGGCTCACTACTGCGCATAAGCGCTCGCGGTCACTACTGCGCACGCGTGCTCGGGGTCGCTACTACGCATGCGCACACGGGCTCACTACTGCGCATGCGCGCACGAGCTCACTACTGCGCATGCGCACTCGGGGTCATTATTGCGGATGCGTAATCGGGCTCACTACTGCGCATTGGCACTCGGGGTCACTACTGCGCATGCGCACACGGGCTCACTACTGCGCATGTGCGCACGGGTTCACTACTGCGCATGCGCACTCCAACTCACTACTGCTCAGGCGCAATCGAGCTCACTACTGTGGATGCGCGCTCGGGCTCACTACTGCGTATGCGCACACGGGCTCAGACCTGCACATGCGCATTCGACCTCACTTCTGCGCATGCGCACACCTGCGCACTACTGCGCATGCGCACTCGGGGTCACTACTGCGGATGCGTAATCGAGCTCACTACTGCGCATTGGCACTCGTGGTCACTACTGCGGATGCGTAATCGGGCTCACTACTGCGCATGCGCACTCGGGGTCACTACTGCTCATGCGCACTCGGACTCACTACTTCTCATGCGTACTCGGGGTCACTACTGCGGATGCGTAATCGGGCTCACTACTGCGCTTGCGCACTCGGGGACACTTCTGCGGATGCGTAATCGGGCTCACTACTGCTCATGCGTACTCGGGGTCACTACTGCGCATGCGCACTCGGGCTCACTACTGCGCATGCGCACTCGGGCACACTACTGCGGATGCGTAATCGGGCTCACTACTGCGCATGCGCACTCGGGGTCACTACTGCTCATGCGCACTCGGGGTCACTACTGCGGATGCGTAATTGGGTTCACTACTGCGCATGCGCACTCGGGGTCACTACTGCTCATGCGCACTCGAACTCACCACTGCTCATGCGTACTCGGAGTCAGTACTGCGCATGCGCACTCAGCCTCACTATTGTGGATGCGCGCTCGGGCTCACTACTGCGCATGCGCACTCGGAGTCACTACTGCGAATGCGCAATCGGGCTTACTACTGCGCATGCGCACTCGGGGTCACTACTGCGGATACGTAATCGGGCTCACTACTGCACATGCGCGCTCGGGCTCACTACTGCGCAGCCGCACTCGGAGTCACTACTGCGGATACGTAATCGGGCTCACTACTGCGCATGCGCGCAATCGGGCTCACTACTGCGCATGCGCACTCCAGTCAGACCTGCACATGCGCACTCGGGCTTACTACTGCGCATGGGCGCACGGGCTCACTACTGCGCATGCGCGCAATCGGCCTCAGTACTGCGCATGCGCACTCCAGTCAGACCTGCACATGCGCACACGGACTCACCACTGCGCATGCGCGCACGGGCTAACTACTGTGCATGCGCACTCGGGATCACTACTGCGGATTCGTAAGCGGGTTCACTACTGCGCATGCGCACTCGGGCTCACTACTGCTCATGCGTACTCGGTGTCAGTACTGCGCATGCGCATTTGGGCTCGCAACTGCGGATGCGCGCTCGGTCTCACTACTGCGCATACGCACTCCGGCTCGGACCTGTCCATGCGCACTCGAGCTCACCACTGCGCATGCGCACACGGGCTCACTACTGCGCATGCGCGCAATCGGGCTCAGTACTGCGCATGCGCACTCCAGTCGGACCTGCACATGCGCACACGGACTCACCACTGCGCATGCGCGCACGGGCTCACTACTGCGCATGCGCACACGAGCTCTCTACTGCACATGCGCACTCCGACACACTACTGCGGATGCGCGCTCGGGCTCACTACTGCACATGCGCACTCGGGGTCACTACTGCGCATGCGTACACCGGCTCAGACCTGCTCATGCGCACTCGGCCTCACTACTGCTCATGCGCACTCGGGCTCACTACTCCGGATGCGCACACGGGCTCACTACTGTGCATGCGCACACGGGCTCAGTATTGTGTATGCGCACTCGGGGTCGCTACTGCTCATGCGCACTCGGGGTCACTACTGCTCATGCGCACTCGGACTCACTGCTGCGGATGCGCACTCGGGGTCACTACTGCGGATGCGTAATCGGGCTCACTACTGCACATGCGCACTCGGGGTCACTACTGCGCATGCGCACACCGGCTCAGACCTGCTCATGCGCACTCGGCCTCACTACTGCTCATGCGCACTAGGACTCACTACTGCTCATACGCACTCGGCGTCACTACTGCGCATGCGCACTCGGTCTCACTGCTGCGGGTGCGCGCTCGGGCTCACTACTGCGCATGCGAGCAATCGGGCTCACTACTGCGCACGCGCACTCCAGTCAGACCTGCACATGCGCATTCGGGCTTACTACTGCGAATGGCCACACGGGCTCACTACTGCGCATGCGCACTCGTGGTCACTGCAGCGCATGCGCACATCGGGTCAGACCTGCATATGCGCACTCGAGCTCACTCCTGCGCATGCGCACACGGGCGCACTACTGTGGATGCGCAATCGGGCTCACTACTGCGCATATGCGCTCGCGGTCGCTACTGTGCTTGCGCACTCGGGGTCACTACTGCAGACGCGCATTCGGGTTCGCTACTGCGCATGCACACATGGGCTCATTACTGTGCATGCGCAATCGGGGTCACTACTGCTCCTGCGCACTCGGAGTCACTACTGCTCATGCGCACTCGGACCCACTACTGCTCATGGACACACGGGCTCAATACACTGCATGCGCACACGGGCTCACTACTGCGCATGCGCAATCGCTCCAACTAGTGCGCATGCGCAATCGCGTCCACTACTGCGCATAAGCGCTGGCGGTCACTACTGCGCACGCGCGCTCGGACTCACCACTGCTCATGCGTACTCGGGGTCACTACTGCGCATGCGCACTCGGGCTCACTACTGCGCATAAGCGCTCGCGGTCACTACTGCGCACGCGTGCTCGGGGTCGCTACTACGCATGCGCACACGGGCTCACTACTGCGCATGCGCGCACGAGCTCACTACTGCGCATGCGCACTCGGGGTCATTATTGCGGATGCGTAATCGGGCTCACTACTGCGCATTGGCACTCGGGGTCACTACTGCGCATGCGCACACGGGCTCACTACTGCGCATGTGCGCACGGGTTCACTACTGCGCATGCGCACTCCAACTCACTACTGCTCAGGCGCAATCGAGCTCACTACTGTGGATGCGCGCTCGGGCTCACTACTGCGTATGCGCACACGGGCTCAGACCTGCACATGCGCATTCGACCTCACTTCTGCGCATGCGCACACCTGCGCACTACTGCGCATGCGCACTCGGGGTCACTACTGCGGATGCGTAATCGAGCTCACTACTGCGCATTGGCACTCGTGGTCACTACTGCGGATGCGTAATCGGGCTCACTACTGCGCATGCGCACTCGGGGTCACTACTGCTCATGCGCACTCGGACTCACTACTTCTCATGCGTACTCGGGGTCACTACTGCGGATGCGTAATCGGGCTCACTACTGCGCTTGCGCACTCGGGGACACTTCTGCGGATGCGTAATCGGGCTCACTACTGCTCATGCGTACTCGGGGTCACTACTGCGCATGCGCACTCGGGCTCACTACTGCGCATGCGCACTCGGGCACACTACTGCGGATGCGTAATCGGGCTCACTACTGCGCATGCGCACTCGGGGTCACTACTGCTCATGCGCACTCGGGGTCACTACTGCGGATGCGTAATTGGGTTCACTACTGCGCATGCGCACTCGGGGTCACTACTGCTCATGCGCACTCGAACTCACCACTGCTCATGCGTACTCGGAGTCAGTACTGCGCATGCGCACTCAGCCTCACTATTGTGGATGCGCGCTCGGGCTCACTACTGCGCATGCGCACTCGGAGTCACTACTGCGAATGCGCAATCGGGCTTACTACTGCGCATGCGCACTCGGGGTCACTACTGCGGATACGTAATCGGGCTCACTACTGCACATGCGCGCTCGGGCTCACTACTGCGCAGCCGCACTCGGAGTCACTACTGCGGATACGTAATCGGGCTCACTACTGCGCATGCGCGCAATCGGGCTCACTACTGCGCATGCGCACTCCAGTCAGACCTGCACATGCGCACTCGGGCTTACTACTGCGCATGGGCGCACGGGCTCACTACTGCGCATGCGCGCAATCGGCCTCAGTACTGCGCATGCGCACTCCAGTCAGACCTGCACATGCGCACACGGACTCACCACTGCGCATGCGCGCACGGGCTAACTACTGTGCATGCGCACTCGGGATCACTACTGCGGATTCGTAAGCGGGTTCACTACTGCGCATGCGCACTCGGGCTCACTACTGCTCATGCGTACTCGGTGTCAGTACTGCGCATGCGCATTTGGGCTCGCAACTGCGGATGCGCGCTCGGTCTCACTACTGCGCATACGCACTCCGGCTCGGACCTGTCCATGCGCACTCGAGCTCACCACTGCGCATGCGCACACGGGCTCACTACTGCGCATGCGCGCAATCGGGCTCAGTACTGCGCATGCGCACTCCAGTCGGACCTGCACATGCGCACACGGACTCACCACTGCGCATGCGCGCACGGGCTCACTACTGCGCATGCGCACACGAGCTCTCTACTGCACATGCGCACTCCGACACACTACTGCGGATGCGCGCTCGGGCTCACTACTGCACATGCGCACTCGGGGTCACTACTGCGCATGCGTACACCGGCTCAGACCTGCTCATGCGCACTCGGCCTCACTACTGCTCATGCGCACTCGGGCTCACTACTCCGGATGCGCACACGGGCTCACTACTGTGCATGCGCACACGGGCTCAGTATTGTGTATGCGCACTCGGGGTCGCTACTGCTCATGCGCACTCGGGGTCACTACTGCTCATGCGCACTCGGACTCACTGCTGCGGATGCGCACTCGGGGTCACTACTGCGGATGCGTAATCGGGCTCACTACTGCACATGCGCACTCGGGGTCACTACTGCGCATGCGCACACCGGCTCAGACCTGCTCATGCGCACTCGGCCTCACTACTGCTCATGCGCACTAGGACTCACTACTGCTCATACGCACTCGGCGTCACTACTGCGCATGCGCACTCGGGCTCACTACTGCGGATGCGCGTTCGAGCTCACTTCTGCTCATGCGCACTCGGGGTGAGTACTGCGCATGCGCACTCGGGCTCACTACTGTGGATGCGCGATCGGGCTCACTACTGCGCATGCGCACTCGGGGACACTATTGCGGATGCATAATCGGGCTCACTACTGCACATGCGCACTCGGGGTCACTACTGCTCATGCGCACTCGGACTCACTACTGCTCATGCGTACTCGGGGTCACTATTGCGCATGCGCACTCGGACTCACTACTGCGGATGCGCTCTCGAGCTCACTACTGCACATGCGCACTCGGGCTCACTATTGCGCATGCGCACTCGGGGTCACTACTGCGGATGCGTAATCGGCCTCACTACTGCTCATGCGCACTCGGACTCACAGCTGCGGATGCGCGCTCGGGGTCACTACTGCTACTGCGCACTCGGACCCACTACTGCGCATACGCACTCCGGCTCGGACCTGCCCATGCGCACTCGAGCTCACCACTGCGCATGCGCGCACGGGCTAACTACTGTGCATGCGCACTCGGGATCACTACTGCGGATTCGTAAGCGGGCTCACTACTGCGCATGCGCACTCGGACTCGCTACTGCTCATGCGTACTCGGTGTCAGTACTGCGCATGCGCATTTGGGCTCGCAACTGCGGATGCGCGCTCGGGCTCACTACTGCGCATGCGCGCAATCGGGCTCACTACTGCCCATGCGCACTCGGGCTCACTACTGCGCATTTGCACACGGGCTCACTACTGTGCATGCGCACTCGGGCTCAGTATTGTGCATGCGCACTCTGGGTGGCTACTGCTCATGCGCACTCGGGGTCACTACTGCTCATGCGCACTCGGGGTCACTACTGCGGATGCGTAATCGGCCTCACTACTGCTCATGCGCACTCGGACTCACAGCTGCGGATGCGCGCTCGGGGTCACTACTGCGCATGGGCAGTCCGGCTCACACCTGCACATACGCACTCGAGCTCACTTCTGCGCATGCGCCCGCGGGCGCACTACAGCGAATGCGCGCACGGGCTCACTACTGTGGATGCGCAATCGGGCCCACCACTGTGCATGCGCACTCGGGGTCACTACTGCTCATGCGCACACGGGCGCACTACAGCGAATGCGCGCACGGGCTCACTACTGCGCATGCGCACTCGGTCTCACCACTGCGCATGCGCACACAGGCTCACTACTGCGCATGCGCACTCGGGGTCACTACTGCGGATTCGTAAGCGGGCTCACTACCGCGCATGCGCACACGGGCTCACTACTGCGCATGCGCGCACGGGCTCACTACTGCGCATGCGCGCAATCGGCCTCAGTACTGCGCATGCGCACTCCAGTCAGACCTGATCATGCGCACACGGACTCACCACTGCGCATGCGCGCACGGGCTAACTACTGTGCATGCGCACTCGGGATCACTACTGCGGATTCGTAAGCGGGCTCACTACTGCGCATGCGCACTCGGGCTCACTACTGCTCATGCGTACTCGGTGTCAGTACTGCGCATGCGCATTTGGGCTCACAACTGCGGATGCGCGCTCGGTCTCACTACTGCGCATGCGCGCAATCGGGCTCACTACTGCCCATGCGCACTCGGGCTCACTACTGCGCATTTGCACACGGGCTCACTACTGTGCATGCGCACTCGGACTCAGTATTGTGCATGCGCACTCTGGGTGGCTACTGCTCATGCGCACTCGGGGTCACTACTGCTCATGCGCACTCGGAATCACTGCTGCGGATGCGCAATCGCGCTCGCTAATGCGCATGCGCGCTCGGGGTCACTACTGCTCCTGCGCACTCGGGGTGAGTACTGCGCATGCGCACTCGGGCTCACTACTGTGGATGCGCGATCGGGCTCACTACTGCGCATGCGCACTCGGGGACACTATTGCGGATGCATAATCGGGCTCACTACTGCACATGCGCACTCGGGGTCACTACTGCGCATGCGCACACCGGCTCAGACCTGCTCATGCGCACTCGGCCTCACTACTGCTCATGCGCACTAGGACTCACTACTGCTCATACGCACTCGGCGTCACTACTGCGCATGCGCACTCGGGCTCACTACTGCGGATGCGCGTTCGAGCTCACTTCTGCTCATGCGCACTCGGGGTGAGTACTGCGCATGCGCACTCGGGCTCACTACTGTGGATGCGCGATCGGGCTCACTACTGCGCATGCGCACTCGGGGACACTATTGCGGATGCATAATCGGGCTCACTACTGCACATGCGCACTCGGGGTCACTACTGCTCATGCGCACTCGGACTCACTACTGCTCATGCGCACTCGGGGTCACTACTGCTCATGCGCACTCGGACTCACTACTGCTCATGCGTACTCGGGGTCACTATTGCGCATGCGCACTCGGACTCACTACTGCGCATGCGCACTCGGGGTCACTACTGCGGATGCGTAATCGGCCTCACTACTGCTCATGCGCACTCGGACTCACAGCTGCGGATGCGCGCTCGGGGTCACTACTGCGCATGGGCAGTCCGGCTCACACCTGCACATACGCACTCGAGCTCACTTCTGCGCATGCGCCCGCGGGCGCACTACAGCGAATGCGCGCACGGGCTCACTACTGTGGATGCGCAATCGGGCCCACCACTGTGCATGCGCACTCGGGGTCACTACTGCTCATGCGCACACGGGCGCACTACAGCGAATGCGCGCACGGGCTCACTACTGCGCATGCGCACTCGGTCTCACTACTGCGGGTGCGCGCTCGGACTCACAGCTGCGGATGCGCGCTCGGGGTCACTACTGCTGCTGCGCACTCGGACTCACTACTGCGCATACGCACTCCGGCGCGGACCTGCCCATGCGCACTCGAGCTCACCACTGCGCATGCGCACACAGGCTCACTACTGCGCATGCGCACTCGGGGTCACTACTGCGGATTCGTAAGCGGGCTCACTACCGCGCATGCGCACACGGGCTCACTACTGCTCATGCGCGCACGGGCTCACTACTGCGCATGCGCGCAATCGGCCTCAGTACTGCGCATGCGCACTCCAGTCAGACCTGATCATGCGCACACGGACTCACCACTGCGCATGCGCGCACGGGCTAACTACTGTGCATGCGCACTCGGGATCACTACTGCGGATTCGTAAGCGGGCTCACTACTGCGCATGCGCACTCGGGCTCACTACTGCTCATGCGTACTCGGTGTCAGTACTGCGCATGCGCATTTGGGCTCGCAACTGCGGATGCGCGCTCGGTCTCACTACTGCGCATGCGCGCAATCGGGCTCACTACTGCCCATGCGCACTCGGGCTCACTACTGCGCATTTGCACACGGGCTCACTACTGTGCATGCGCCCTCGGACTCAGTATTGTGCATGCGCACTCTGGGTGGCTACTGCTCATGCGCACTCGGGGTCACTACTGCTCATGCGCACTCGGACTCACTGCTGCGGATGCGCAATCGCGCTCGCTAATGCGCATGCGCGCTCGGGGTCACTACTGCTCCTGCGCACTCGGACTCACTACTGCGCATACGCACTCCGGCTCGGACCTGTCCATGCGCACTCGAGCTCACCACTGCGCATGCGCACACGGGCTCACTACTGCGCATGCGCGCAATCGGGCTCAGTACGGCGCATGCGCACTCCAGTCGGACCTGCACATGCGCACACGGACTCACCACTGCGCATGCGCGCACGGGCTCACTACTGTGCATGCGCACACGGGATCACTACTGCGGATTGGTAAGCGGGCTCACTACTGCGCATGCGCATTCGGGGTCACTACTGCGGATGCGTAATCGGGCTCACTACTGCGCATGCGCACTCGGGCTCACTACTGTGGATGCGCGATCGGGCTCACTACTGCGCATGCGCGCAATCGGCCTCACTACTGCGCATGGGCAGTCCGGCTCACACCTGCACATACGCACTCGAGCTCACTTCTGCGCATGCGCACACGGGCGCACTACAGCGAATGCGCGCACGGGCTCACTACTGCGCATGCGCACTCGGTCTCACTACTGCGGGTGCGCACTCGGGCTCACTACTGCGCACGCGCACTGCAGTCAGACCTGCACATGCGCATTCGGGCTTGCTACTGCGCATGGGTACACGGGCTCACTACTGCGGATGCGCAATCGGGCCTACTACTGTGCATGCGCACTCGGGGTCACTACTGCTCATGCGTACTCGGTGTCAGTACTGCGCATGCGCACTTGGGCTCGCAACTGCGGATGCGCGCTCGGGCTCACTACTGCGCATGCGCGCAATCGGGCTCACTACTGCGCATGCGCACTCCAGTCAGACCTGCACATGCGCACTCGGACTCACTACTGATCATGCGCACTCGGACTCACTACTGCGGATGCACAATCGGGCTCACTACTGCGCATGCACACTGCGGCTCAGACCTGTACATGCGCACACGGACTCACTACTGCGGATGCGCAATCGGGCTCACTACTGCGCATGCGCACTCCGGCTCGGACCTGCCCATGCGCACTCGAGCTCACCACTGCGCATGCGCACACGGGCTCACTACTGCGCATGCGCGCACGGCCTCAACTCTGCGCATGTGCACACGAGCTCTCTACTGCACATGCGCACTCCGACTCACTACTGCTCAGGCGCACTCGGGCTCACTACTGCTTATGCGCGCTCGGGCTCACTACTGCGTATGCGCACACGGGCTCAGACCTGCACATGCGCATTCGAGCTCACTTCTGCGCATGCGCACACCTGCGCACTACTGCGCATTCGCACTCGGCGTCACTACTGCGGATGCGTAATCGGGCTCACTACTGCTCATGCGTACTCGAGGGGAGTACTGCGCATGCGCACTCGGGCTCACTACTGTGGATGCGCGCTCGGGCTCACTACTGCGCATCCGCACACCTGCGCACTACTGCGCATTCGCACTCGGGGTCACTACTGCGGATTCGTAAGCGGGCTCACTACTGCGCATGCGCACACGGGCTCACTACTGCGCATGCGCGCACGGGCTCACTACTGCGCATGCGCGCAATCGGCCTCAGTACTGCGTATGCGCACTCCAGTCGGACTGCACATGCGCACACGGACTCACCACTGCGCATGCGCGCACGGGCTCACTTCTGCGCATGCGCACACGGGCGCACTACAGCGAATGCGCGCACGGGCTCACTACTGCGCATGCGCACTCGGTCTCACTACTGCGGGTGCGCGCTCGGGCTCACTACTGCTCATGCGTACTCGAGGGGAGTACTGCGCATGCGCACTCGGGCTCACTACTGTGGATGCGCGCTCGGGCTCACTACTGCGCATGGGCACACGGGCTCACTACTGCGCATGCGCGCACGGGCTCACTACTGCGAATGCGCACACGAGCTCTCTACTGCACATGCGCACTCCGACACACTACTGCGGATGCGCGCTCGGGCCCACTACTGCACATGCGCACTCGGTGTCACTACTGCGCATGCGCACACCGGCTCAGACCTGCTCATGCGCACTCGGCCTCACTACTGCTCATGCGCACTCGGGCTCACTACTCCGGATGCGCACACGGGCTCACTACTGTGCATGCGCACACGGGTTCAGTATTGTGTATGCGCACTCGGGGTCGCTACTGCTTATGCGCACTCGGGGTCACTACTGCTCATGCGCACTCGGACTCACTGCTGCGGATGCGCACTCGGGGTCACTACTGCGCATGCGCACACCGGCTCAGACCTGCTCATGCGCACTCGGCCTCACTACTGCTCATGCGCACTAGGACTCACTACTGCTCATACGCACTCGGCGTCACTACTGCGCATGCGCACTCGGGCTCACTACTGCGGATGCGCGTTCGAGCTCACTTCTGCTCATGCGCACTCGGGGTGAGTACTGCGCATGCGCACTCGGGCTCACTACTGTGGATGCGCGATCGGGCTCACTACTGCGCATGCGCACTCGGGGACACTATTGCGGATGCATAATCGGGCTCACTACTGCACATGCGCACTCGGGGTCACTACTGCTCATGCGCACTCGGACTCACTACTGCTCATGCGTACTCGGGGTCACTATTGCGCATGCGCACTCGAACTCACTACTGCGGATGCGCTCTCGAGCTCACTACCGCACATGCGCACTCGGGCTCACTATTGCGCATGCGCACTCGGGGTCACTACTGCGGATGCGTAATCGGCCTCACTACTGCTCATGCGCACTCGGACTCACAGCTGCGGATGCGCGCTCGGGGTCACTACTGCTACTGCGCACTCGGACTCACTACTGCGCATACGCACTCCGGCTCGGACCTGCCCATGCGCACTCGAGCTCACCACTGCGCATGCGCGCACGGGCTAACTACTGTGCATGCGCACTCGGGATCACTACTGCGGATTCGTAAGCGGGCTCACTACTGCGCATGCGCACTCGGACTCACTACTGCTCATGCGTACTCGGTGTCAGTACTGCGCATGCGCATTTGGGCTCGCAACTGCGGATGCGCGCCCGGGCTCACTACTGCGCATGCGCGCAATCGGGCTCACTACTGCCCATGCGCACTCGGGCTCACTACTGCGCATTTGCACACGGGCTCACTACTGTGCATGCGCACTCGGGCTCAGTATTGTGCATGCGCACTCTGGGTGGCTACTGCTCATGCGCACTCGGGGTCACTACTGCTCATGCGCACTCGGACTCACTACTGCTCATGCGCACTCGGGGTCACTACTGCTCATGCGCACTCGGACTCACTACTGCTCATGCGTACTCGGGGTCACTACTGCGCATGCGCACTCGGTCTCACCACTGCGGGTGCGCACTCGGGCTCACTACTGCGCATGCGAGCAATCGGGCTCACTACTGCGCACGCGCACTGCAGTCAGACCTGCACATGCGCATTCGGGCTTGCTACTGCGCATGGGCACACGGGCTCACTACTGCGGATGCGCAATCGGGCCTACTACTGTGCATGCGCACTCGGGGTCACTACTGCTCATGCGTACTCGGTGTCAGTACTGCGCATGCGCACTTGGGCTCGCAACTGCGGATGCGCGCTCGGGCTCACTACTGCGCATGCGCGCAATCGGGCTCACTACTGCGCATGCGCACTCCAGTCAGACCTGCACATGCGCACTCGGACTCACTACTGATCATGCGCACTCGGACTCACTACTGCGGATGCACAATCGGGCTCACTACTGCGCATGCGCACTCCGGCTCAGACCTGTACATGCGCACACGGCCTCACTACTGCGGATGCGCAATCAGGCTCACTACTGCGCATGCGCACTCGGGCTCACTACTGCGCATGCGCACACGGGCTCACTACTGTGCATGCGCACTCGGGCTCAGTATTGTGCATGCGCACTCGGGGTGGCTACTGCTCATGCGCACTCGGGGTCACTACTGCTCATGCGCACTCGGACTCACTGCTGCGGATGCGCAATCGCGCTCGCTAATGCGCATGCGCGCTCGGGGTCACTACTGCTCCTGCGCACTCGGACTCACTACTGCGCATACGCACTCCTGCTCGGACCTGCCCATGCGCACTCGAGCTCACCACTGCGTATGCGCACACGGGCTCACTACTGCGCAAGCGCGCAATCGGGCTCAGTACTGCGCATGCGCACTCCAGTCGGACCTGCACATGCGCACACGGACTCACCACTGCGCATGCGCGCACGGGCTCACTACTGTGCATGCGCACTCGGGATCACTACTGCGGATTTGTAAGCGGGCTCACCACTGCGCATGCGCACTCGGAGTCACTACTGCGGATGCGTAATCGGGCTCTCTACTGCTCATGCGCACTCGGGGTGAGTACTGCGCATGCGCACTCGTGCTCACTACTGTGGATGCGCGCTCGGGCTCCCTACTGCGCATGTGCACACGGGCGTACTACTGCGCATGCGCACTCGGGGTCACTAGTGCGGATGCGTAATCGAGCTCACTACTGCTCATGCGTACTCGGGATGAGTACTGCGCATGCGCACTCGGGCTCACTACTGTGGATGCGCGCTCGGGCTCACTACTGCGCATGCGCACTTGGGGACACTACTGCGGATGCGTAATCGGGATCACTACTGCGCATGCGCACTCGGAGTCACTACTGCTCATGCGCACTCGGGCTCACTACTGCCCATGCGTACTCGGGGTCACTACTGCGGATGCGCACTCGGGCTCAGACCTGCACATGCGCACTCGGGCTCACTACTGCGCATGCGAACAGGGACTCGTTACTGTGGATGCGCAATCGGGGTCACTACTGCTCATGCGCACTCGGAGTCACTACTGCTCATGCGCACTCGGACTCACTACTGCGCATTGGCACTCGGGGTCACTACTGCGCATGCGCACACGGGCTCACTATTGCGCATGTGCGCACGGGCTCACTACTGCGCATGCGCGCAATCGGCCTCAGTACTGCGCATGCGCACTCCAGTCAGACCTGCACATGCGCACACGGACTCACCACTGCGCATGCGCGCACGGGCTCACTACTGTGCATGCGCACTCGGGATCACTACTGCGGATGTGTAATCGGGCTCACTACTGCGCATGCGCACTCGGACTCACTACTGCTCACGCGTACTCGGGCTCACTATTGCGCATGCGCACTCGGGGTCACTACTGCGGATGCGTAATCGGCCTCACTACTGCACATGCGCACTCGGGCTCACTATTGCGCATGCGCACTCGGGGTCACTACTGCGGATGCGTAATCGGCCTCACTACTGCTCATGCGCACTCGGACTCACAGCTGCGGATGCGCGCTCGGGGTCACTACTGCTACTGCGCACTCGGACCCACTACTGCGCATACGCACTCCGGCTCGGACCTGCCCATGCGCACTCGAGCTCACCACTGCGCATGCGCGCACGGGCTAACTACTGTGCATGCGCACTCGGGATCACTACTGCGGATTCGTAAGCGGGCTCACTACTGCGCATGCGCACTCGGACTCACTACTGCTCATGCGTACTCGGTGTCAGTACTGCGCATGCGCATTTGGGCTCGCAACTGCGGATGCGCGCTCGGGCTCACTACTGCGCATGCGCGCAATCGGGCTCACTACTGCCCATGCGCACTCGGGCTCACTACTGCGCATTTGCACACGGGCTCACTACTGTGCATGCGCACTCGGGCTCAGTATTGTGCATGCGCACTCTGGGTGGCTACTGCTCATGCGCACTCGGGGTCACTACTGCTCATGCGCACTCGGACTCACTACTGCTCATGCGCACTCGGGGTCACTACTGCTCATGCGCACTCGGACTCACTACTGCTCATGCGTACTCGGGGTCACTATTGCGCATGCGCACTCGGACTCACTACTGCGCATGCGCACTCGGGGTCACTACTGCGGATGCGTAATCGGCCTCACTACTGCTCATGCGCACTCGGACTCACAGCTGCGGATGCGCGCTCGGGGTCACTACTGCGCATGGGCAGTCCGGCTCACACCTGCACATACGCACTCGAGCTCACTTCTGCGCATGCGCCCGCGGGCGCACTACAGCGAATGCGCGCACGGGCTCACTACTGTGGATGCGCAATCGGGCCCACCACTGTGCATGCGCACTCGGGGTCACTACTGCTCATGCGCACACGGGCGCACTACAGCGAATGCGCGCACGGGCTCACTACTGCGCATGCGCACTCGGTCTCACTACTGCGGGTGCGCGCTCGGACTCACAGCTGCGGATGCGCGCTCGGGGTCACTACTGCTGCTGCGCACTCGGACTCACTACTGCGCATACGCACTCCGGCGCTGACCTGCCCATGCGCACTCGAGCTCACCACTGCGCATGCGCACACAGGCTCACTACTGCGCATGCGCACTCGGGGTCACTACTGCGGATTCGTAAGCGGGCTCACTACCGCGCATGCGCACACGGGCTCACTACTGCGCATGCGCGCACGGGCTCACTACTGCGCATGCGCGCAATCGGCCTCAGTACTGCGCATGCGCACTCCAGTCAGACCTGATCATGCGCACACGGGCTCACCACTGCGCATGCGCGCACGGGCTCACTACTGTGCATGCGCACTCGGGATCACTACTGCGGATGTGTAATCGGGCTCACTACTGCGCATGCGCACTCGGACTCACTACTGCTCACGCGTACTCGGGGTCACTACTGCTCATACGAACTCGGGGTCACTACTGCACATGCGCACTCGGACTGACTACTGCTCATGCGTACTCGGGGTCACTACTGCGCATGCGCACTCGAGCTCACTACTGCGCATGCGCGCACGGGCTCGCTACTGCGCATGCGCACTCGGGGTCACTATTGCGGATGCGTAATCGGGCTCACCACTGCGCATGCACACTCGGGGTCACTACTGCGCATGCGCACACGGGCCCACTACTGCGCATGCGCACGCCGGCTCAGACCTGCCCATGCGCACGCGGGCACACCACTGCGCATGGGCAGTCCGGCTCACACCTGCACATACGCACTCGAGCTCACTTCTGCGCATGCGCACACGGGCGCACTACAGCGAATGCGCGCACGGGCTCACTACTGCGCATGCGCACTCGGTCTCACTACTGCGGGTGCGCACTCGGGCTCACTACTGCGCACGCGCACTGCAGTCAGACCTGCACATGCGCATTCGGGCTTGCTACTGCGCATGGGCACACGGGCTCACTACTGCGGATGCGCAATCGGGCCTACTACTGTGCATGCGCACTCGGGGTCACTACTGCTCATGCGTACTCGGTGTCAGTACTGCGCATGCGCACTTGGGCTCGCAACTGCGGATGCGCGCTCGGGCTCACTACTGCGCATGCGCGCAATCGGGCTCACTACTGCGCATGCGCACTCCAGTCAGACCTGCACATGCGCACTCGGACTCACTACTGATCATGCGCACTCGGACTCACTACTGCGGATGCACAATCGGGCTCACTACTGCGCATGCACACTCCGGCTCAGACCTGTACATGCGCACACGGACTCACTACTGCGGATGCGCAATCGGGCTCACTACTGCGCATGCGCACTCCGGCTCGGACCTGCCCATGCGCACTCGAGCTCACCACTGCGCATGCGCACACGGGCTCACTACTGCGCATGCGCGCACGGCCTCAACTCTGCGCATGTGCACACGAGCTCTCTACTGCACATGCGCACTCCGACTCACTACTGCTCAGGCGCACTCGGGCTCACTACTGCGTATGCGCACACGGGCTCAGACCTGCACATGCGCATTCGAGCTCACTTCTGCGCATGCGCACACCTGCGCACTACTGCGCATTCGCACTCGGCGTCACTACTGCGGATGCGTAATCGGGCTCACTACTGCTCATGCGTACTCGAGGGGAGTACTGCGCATGCGCACTCGGGCTCACTACTGTGGATGCGCGCTCGGGCTCACTACTGCGCATGCGCACACCTGCGCACTACTGCGCATTCGCACTCGGGGTCACTACTGCGGATTCGTAAGCGGGCTCACTACTGCGCATGCGCACACGGGCTCACTACTGCGCATGCGCGCACGGGCTCACTACTGCGCATGCGCGCAATCGGCCTCAGTACTGCGTATGCGCACTCCAGTCGGACTGCACATGCGCACACGGACTCACCACTGCGCATGCGCGCACGGGCTCACTTCTGCGCATGCGCACACGGGCGCACTACAGCGAATGCGCGCACGGGCTCACTACTGCGCATGCGCACTCGGTCTCACTACTGCGGGTGCGCGCTCGGGCTCACTACTGCTCATGCGTACTCGAGGGGAGTACTGCGCATGCGCACTCGGGCTCACTACTGTGGATGCGCGCTCGGGCTCACTACTGCGCATGGGCACACGGGCTCACTACTGCGCATGCGCGCACGGGCTCACTACTGCGAATGCGCACACGGACTCACTACTGCTCACGCGTACTCGGGGTCACTACTGCTCATACGAACTCGGGGTCACTACTGCACATGCGCACTCGGACTGACTACTGCTCATGCGTACTCGGGGTCACTACTGCGCATGCGCACTCGGGCTCACTACTGCGGATGCGCGCTCGGGCTCACTACTGCGCATGCGCGCAATCGGGCTCTCTACTGAGCATGCGCAATCGGGCTCACTACTGCGCACATGCGCTCGCGGTCACCACTATGCACGCGCGCACGGGGTCGCTACTACGCATGCGCACTCGAGCTCACTACTGCGCATGCGCGCACGGGCTCGCTACTGCGCATGCGCACTCGGGGTCACTATTGCGGATGCGTAATCGGGCTCACCACTGCGCATGCACACTCGGGGTCACTACTGCGCATGCGCACACGGGCCCACTACTGCGCATGCGCACGCCGGCTCAGACCTGCCCATGCGCACGCGGGCACACCACTGCGCATGGGCAGTCCGGCTCACACCTGCACATACGCACTCGAGCTCACTTCTGCGCATGCGCACACGGGCGCACTACAGCGAATGCGCGCACGGGCTCACTACTGCGCATGCGCACTCGGTCTCACTACTGCGGGTGCGCACTCGGGCTCACTACTGCGCACGCGCACTGCAGTCAGACCTGCACATGCGCATTCGGGCTTGCTACTGCGCATGGGCACACGGGCTCACTACTGCGGATGCGCAATCGGGCCTACTACTGTGCATGCGCACTCGGGGTCACTACTGCTCATGCGTACTCGGTGTCAGTACTGCGCATGCGCACTTGGGCTCGCAACTGCGGATGCGCGCTCGGGCTCACTACTGCGCATGCGCGCAATCGGGCTCACTACTGCGCATGCGCACTCCAGTCAGACCTGCACATGCGCACTCGGACTCACTACTGATCATGCGCACTCGGACTCACTACTGCGGATGCACAATCGGGCTCACTACTGCGCATGCACACTCCGGCTCAGACCTGTACATGCGCACACGGACTCACTACTGCGGATGCGCAATCGGGCTCACTACTGCGCATGCGCACTCCGGCTCGGACCTGCCCATGCGCACTCGAGCTCACCACTGCGCATGCGCACACCTGCGCACTACTGCGCATTCGCACTCGGCGTCACTACTGCGGATGCGTAATCGGGCTCACTACTGCTCATGCGTACTCGAGGGGAGTACTGCGCATGCGCACTCGGGCTCACTACTGTGGATGCGCGCTCGGGCTCACTACTGCGCATGCGCACACCTGCGCACTACTGCGCATTCGCACTCGGGGTCACTACTGCGGATTCGTAAGCGGGCTCACTACCGCGCATGCGCACACGGGCTCACTACTGCGCATGCGCGCACGGGCTCACTACTGCGCATGCGCGCAATCGGCCTCAGTACTGCGCATGCGCACTCCAGTCAGACCTGATCATGCGCACACGGGCTCACCACTGCGCATGCGCGCACGGGCTCACTACTGTGCATGCGCACTCGGGATCACTACAGCGGATGTGTAATCGGGCTCACTACTGCGCATGCGCACTCGGACTCACTACTGCTCACGCGTACTCGGGGTCACTACTGCTCATACGAACTCGGGGTCACTACTGCACATGCGCACTCGGACTGACTACTGCTCATGCGTACTCGGGGTCACTACTGCGCATGCGCACTCGGGCTCACTACTGCGGATGCGCGCTCGGGCTCACTACTGCGCATGCGCGCAATCGGGCTCTCTACTGAGCATGCGCAATCGGGCTCACTACTGCGCACATGCGCTCGCGGTCACCACTATGCACGCGCGCACGGGGTCGCTACTACGCATGCGCACTCGAGCTCACTACTGCGCATGCGCGCACGGGCTCGCTACTGCGCATGCGCACTCGGGGTCACTATTGCGGATGCGTAATCGGGCTCACCACTGCGCATGCACACTCGGGGTCACTACTGCGCATGCGCACACGGGCCCACTACTGCGCATGCGCACGCCGGCTCAGACCTGCCCATGCGCACGCGGGCACACCACTGCGCATGGGCAGTCCGGCTCACACCTGCACATACGCACTCGAGCTCACTTCTGCGCATGCGCACACGGGCGCACTACAGCGAATGCGCGCACGGGCTCACTACTGCGCATGCGCACTCGGTCTCACTACTGCGGGTGCGCACTCGGGCTCACTACTGCGCACGCGCACTGCAGTCAGACCTGCACATGCGCATTCGGGCTTGCTACTGCGCATGGGCACACGGGCTCACTACTGCGGATGCGCAATCGGGCCTACTACTGTGCATGCGCACTCGGGGTCACTACTGCGGGTGCGCGCTCGGGCTCACTACTGCTCATGCGTACTCGAGGGGAGTACTGCGCATGCGCACTCGGGCTCACTACTGTGGATGCGCGCTCGGGCTCACTACTGCGCATGGGCACACGGGCTCACTACTGCGCATGCGCGCACGGGCTCACTACTGCGAATGCGCACACGAGCTCTCTACTGCACATGCGCACTCCGACACACTACTGCGGATGCGCGCTCGGGCCCACTACTGCACATGCGCACTCGGGGTCACTACTGCGCATGCGCACACCGGCTCAGACCTGCTCATGCGCACTCGGCCTCACTACTGCTCATGCGCACTCGGGCTCACTACTCCGGATGCGCACACGGGCTCACTACTGTGCATGCGCACACGGGTTCAGTATTGTGTATGCGCACTCGGGGTCGCTACTGCTTATGCGCACTCGGGGTCACTACTGCTCATGCGCACTCGGACTCACTGCTGCGGATGCGCACTCGGGGTCACTACTGCGGATGCGTAATCGGGCTCACTACTGCACATGCGCACTCGGGGTCACTACTGCGCATGCGCACACCGGCTCAGACCTGCTCATGCGCACTCGGCCTCACTACTGCTCATGCGCACTAGGACTCACTACTGCTCATACGCACTCGGCGTCACTACTGCGCATGCGCACTCGGGCTCACTACTGCGGATGCGCGTTCGAGATCACTTCTGCTCATGCGCAGTCGGGGTGAGTACTGCGCATGCGCACTCGGGCTCACTACTGTGGATGCGCGATCGGGCTCACTACTGCGCATGCGCACTCGGGGACACTATTGCGGATGCATAATCGGGCTCACTACTGCACATGCGCACTCGGGGTCACTACTGCTCATGCGCACTCGGACTCACTACTGCTCATGCGTACTCGGGGTCACTATTGCGCATGCGCACTCGAACTCACTACTGCGGATGCGCTCTCGAGCTCACTACCGCACATGCGCACTCGGGCTCACTATTGCGCATGCGCACTCGGGGTCACTACTGCGGATGCGTAATCGGCCTCACTACTGCTCATGCGCACTCGGACTCACAGCTGCGGATGCGCGCTCGGGGTCACTACTGCTACTGCGCACTCGGACTCACTACTGCGCATACGCACTCCGGCTCGGACCTGCCCATGCGCACTCGAGCTCACCACTGCGCATGCGCGCACGGGCTAACTACTGTGCATGCGCACTCGGGATCACTACTGCGGATTCGTAAGCGGGCTCACTACTGCGCATGCGCACTCGGACTCACTACTGCTCATGCGTACTCGGTGTCAGTACTGCGCATGCGCGTTTGGGCTCGCAACTGCGGATGCGCGCCCGGGCTCACTACTGCGCATGCGCGCAATCGGGCTCACTACTGCCCATGCGCACTCGGGCTCACTACTGCGCATTTGCACACGGGCTCACTACTGTGCATGCGCACTCGGGCTCAGTATTGTGCATGCGCACTCTGGGTGGCTACTGCTCATGCGCACTCGGGGTCACTACTGCTCATGCGCACTCGGACTCACTACTGCTCATGCGCACTCGGGGTCACTACTGCTCATGCGCACTCGGACTCACTACTGCTCATGCGTACTCGGGGTCACTACTGCGCATGCGCACTCGGTCTCACCACTGCGGGTGCGCACTCGGGCTCACTACTGCGCATGCGAGCAATCGGGCTCACTACTGCGCACGCGCACTGCAGTCAGACCTGCACATGCGCATTCGGGCTTGCTACTGCGCATGGGCACACGGGCTCACTACTGCGGATGCGCAATCGGGCCTACTACTGTGCATGCGCACTCGGGGTCACTACTGCTCATGCGTACTCGGTGTCAGTACTGCGCATGCGCACTTGGGCTCGCAACTGCGGATGCGCGCTCGGGCTCACTACTGCGCATGCGCGCAATCGGGCTCACTACTGCGCATGCGCACTCCAGTCAGACCTGCACATGCGCACTCGGACTCACTACTGATCATGCGCACTCGGACTCACTACTGCGGATGCACAATCGGGCTCACTACTGCGCATGCGCACTCCGGCTCAGACCTGTACATGCGCACACGGCCTCACTACTGCGGATGCGCAATCAGGCTCACTACTGCGCATGCGCACTCGGGCTCACTACTGCGCATGCGCACACGGGCTCACTACTGTGCATGCGCACTCGGGCTCAGTATTGTGCATGCGCACTCGGGGTGGCTACTGCTCATGCGCACTCGGCCTCACTACTGCTCATGCGCACTCGGACTCACAGCTGCGGATGCGCGCTCGGGGTCACTACTGCTCCTGCGCACTCGGACTCACTACTGCGCATACGCACTCCGGCTCGGACCTGCCCATGCGCACTCGAGCTCACCACTGCGCATGCGCACACAGGCTCACTACTGCGCATGCGCACTTGGGGACACTACTGCGGATGCGTAATCGGGATCACTACTGCGCATGCGCACTCGGAGTCACTACTGCTCATGCGCACTCGGGCTCACTACTGCCCATGCGTACTCGGGGTCACTACTGCGGATGCGCACTCGGGCTCAGACCTGCACATGCGCACTCGGGCTCACTACTGCGCATGCGAACAGGGACTCGTTACTGTGGATGCGCAATCGGGGTCACTACTGCTCATGCGCACTCGGAGTCACTACTGCTCATGCGCACTCGGACTCACTACTGCGCATTGGCACTCGGGGTCACTACTGCGCATGCGCACACGGGCTCACTATTGCGCATGTGCGCACGGGCTCACTACTGCGCATGCGCGCAATCGGCCTCAGTACTGCGCATGCGCACTCCAGTCAGACCTGCACATGCGCACACGGACTCACCACTGCGCATGCGCGCACGGGCTCACTACTGTGCATGCGCACTCGGGATCACTACTGCGGATGTGTAATCGGGCTCACTACTGCGCATGCGCACTCGGACTCACTACTGCTCACGCGTACTCGGGCTCACTATTGCGCATGCGCACTCGGGGTCACTACTGCGGATGCGTAATCGGCCTCACTACTGCACATGCGCACTCGGGCTCACTATTGCGCATGCGCACTCGGGGTCACTACTGCGGATGCGTAATCGGCCTCACTACTGCTCATGCGCACTCGGACTCACAGCTGCGGATGCGCGCTCGGGGTCACTACTGCTACTGCGCACTCGGACCCACTACTGCGCATACGCACTCCGGCTCGGACCTGCCCATGCGCACTCGAGCTCACCACTGCGCATGCGCGCACGGGCTAACTACTGTGCATGCGCACTCGGGATCACTACTGCGGATTCGTAAGCGGGCTCACTACTGCGCATGCGCACTCGGACTCACTACTGCTCATGCGTACTCGGTGTCAGTACTGCGCATGCGCATTTGGGCTCGCAACTGCGGATGCGCGCTCGGGCTCACTACTGCGCATGCGCGCAATCGGGCTCACTACTGCCCATGCGCACTCGGGCTCACTACTGCGCATTTGCACACGGGCTCACTACTGTGCATGCGCACTCGGGCTCAGTATTGTGCATGCGCACTCTGGGTGGCTACTGCTCATGCGCACTCGGGGTCACTACTGCTCATGCGCACTCGGACTCACTACTGCTCATGCGCACTCGGGGTCACTACTGCTCATGCGCACTCGGACTCACTACTGCTCATGCGTACTCGGGGTCACTATTGCGCATGCGCACTCGGACTCACTACTGCGCATGCGCACTCGGGGTCACTACTGCGGATGCGTAATCGGCCTCACTACTGCTCATGCGCACTCGGACTCACAGCTGCGGATGCGCGCTCGGGGTCACTACTGCGCATGGGCAGTCCGGCTCACACCTGCACATACGCACTCGAGCTCACTTCTGCGCATGCGCCCGCGGGCGCACTACAGCGAATGCGCGCACGGGCTCACTACTGTGGATGCGCAATCGGGCCCACCACTGTGCATGCGCACTCGGGGTCACTACTGCTCATGCGCACACGGGCGCACTACAGCGAATGCGCGCACGGGCTCACTACTGCGCATGCGCACTCGGTCTCACTACTGCGGGTGCGCGCTCGGACTCACAGCTGCGGATGCGCGCTCGGGGTCACTACTGCTGCTGCGCACTCGGACTCACTACTGCGCATACGCACTCCGGCGCTGACCTGCCCATGCGCACTCGAGCTCACCACTGCGCATGCGCACACAGGCTCACTACTGCGCATGCGCACTCGGGGTCACTACTGCGGATTCGTAAGCGGGCTCACTACCGCGCATGCGCACACGGGCTCACTACTGCGCATGCGCGCACGGGCTCACTACTGCGCATGCGCGCAATCGGCCTCAGTACTGCGCATGCGCACTCCAGTCAGACCTGATCATGCGCACACGGGCTCACCACTGCGCATGCGCGCACGGGCTCACTACTGTGCATGCGCACTCGGGATCACTACTGCGGATGTGTAATCGGGCTCACTACTGCGCATGCGCACTCGGACTCACTACTGCTCACGCGTACTCGGGGTCACTACTGCTCATACGAACTCGGGGTCACTACTGCACATGCGCACTCGGACTGACTACTGCTCATGCGTACTCGGGGTCACTACTGCGCATGCGCACTCGAGCTCACTACTGCGCATGCGCGCACGGGCTCGCTACTGCGCATGCGCACTCGGGGTCACTATTGCGGATGCGTAATCGGGCTCACCACTGCGCATGCACACTCGGGGTCACTACTGCGCATGCGCACACGGGCCCACTACTGCGCATGCGCACGCCGGCTCAGACCTGCCCATGCGCACGCGGGCACACCACTGCGCATGGGCAGTCCGGCTCACACCTGCACATACGCACTCGAGCTCACTTCTGCGCATGCGCACACGGGCGCACTACAGCGAATGCGCGCACGGGCTCACTACTGCGCATGCGCACTCGGTCTCACTACTGCGGGTGCGCACTCGGGCTCACTACTGCGCACGCGCACTGCAGTCAGACCTGCACATGCGCATTCGGGCTTGCTACTGCGCATGGGCACACGGGCTCACTACTGCGGATGCGCAATCGGGCCTACTACTGTGCATGCGCACTCGGGGTCACTACTGCTCATGCGTACTCGGTGTCAGTACTGCGCATGCGCACTTGGGCTCGCAACTGCGGATGCGCGCTCGGGCTCACTACTGCGCATGCGCGCAATCGGGCTCACTACTGCGCATGCGCACTCCAGTCAGACCTGCACATGCGCACTCGGACTCACTACTGATCATGCGCACTCGGACTCACTACTGCGGATGCACAATCGGGCTCACTACTGCGCATGCACACTCCGGCTCAGACCTGTACATGCGCACACGGACTCACTACTGCGGATGCGCAATCGGGCTCACTACTGCGCATGCGCACTCCGGCTCGGACCTGCCCATGCGCACTCGAGCTCACCACTGCGCATGCGCACACGGGCTCACTACTGCGCATGCGCGCACGGCCTCAACTCTGCGCATGTGCACACGAGCTCTCTACTGCACATGCGCACTCCGACTCACTACTGCTCAGGCGCACTCGGGCTCACTACTGCGTATGCGCACACGGGCTCAGACCTGCACATGCGCATTCGAGCTCACTTCTGCGCATGCGCACACCTGCGCACTACTGCGCATTCGCACTCGGCGTCACTACTGCGGATGCGTAATCGGGCTCACTACTGCTCATGCGTACTCGAGGGGAGTACTGCGCATGCGCACTCGGGCTCACTACTGTGGATGCGCGCTCGGGCTCACTACTGCGCATGCGCACACCTGCGCACTACTGCGCATTCGCACTCGGGGTCACTACTGCGGATTCGTAAGCGGGCTCACTACTGCGCATGCGCACACGGGCTCACTACTGCGCATGCGCGCACGGGCTCACTACTGCGCATGCGCGCAATCGGCCTCAGTACTGCGTATGCGCACTCCAGTCGGACTGCACATGCGCACACGGACTCACCACTGCGCATGCGCGCACGGGCTCACTTCTGCGCATGCGCACACGGGCGCACTACAGCGAATGCGCGCACGGGCTCACTACTGCGCATGCGCACTCGGTCTCACTACTGCGGGTGCGCGCTCGGGCTCACTACTGCTCATGCGTACTCGAGGGGAGTACTGCGCATGCGCACTCGGGCTCACTACTGTGGATGCGCGCTCGGGCTCACTACTGCGCATGGGCACACGGGCTCACTACTGCGCATGCGCGCACGGGCTCACTACTGCGAATGCGCACACGGACTCACTACTGCTCACGCGTACTCGGGGTCACTACTGCTCATACGAACTCGGGGTCACTACTGCACATGCGCACTCGGACTGACTACTGCTCATGCGTACTCGGGGTCACTACTGCGCATGCGCACTCGGGCTCACTACTGCGGATGCGCGCTCGGGCTCACTACTGCGCATGCGCGCAATCGGGCTCTCTACTGAGCATGCGCAATCGGGCTCACTACTGCGCACATGCGCTCGCGGTCACCACTATGCACGCGCGCACGGGGTCGCTACTACGCATGCGCACTCGAGCTCACTACTGCGCATGCGCGCACGGGCTCGCTACTGCGCATGCGCACTCGGGGTCACTATTGCGGATGCGTAATCGGGCTCACCACTGCGCATGCACACTCGGGGTCACTACTGCGCATGCGCACACGGGCCCACTACTGCGCATGCGCACGCCGGCTCAGACCTGCCCATGCGCACGCGGGCACACCACTGCGCATGGGCAGTCCGGCTCACACCTGCACATACGCACTCGAGCTCACTTCTGCGCATGCGCACACGGGCGCACTACAGCGAATGCGCGCACGGGCTCACTACTGCGCATGCGCACTCGGTCTCACTACTGCGGGTGCGCACTCGGGCTCACTACTGCGCACGCGCACTGCAGTCAGACCTGCACATGCGCATTCGGGCTTGCTACTGCGCATGGGCACACGGGCTCACTACTGCGGATGCGCAATCGGGCCTACTACTGTGCATGCGCACTCGGGGTCACTACTGCTCATGCGTACTCGGTGTCAGTACTGCGCATGCGCACTTGGGCTCGCAACTGCGGATGCGCGCTCGGGCTCACTACTGCGCATGCGCGCAATCGGGCTCACTACTGCGCATGCGCACTCCAGTCAGACCTGCACATGCGCACTCGGACTCACTACTGATCATGCGCACTCGGACTCACTACTGCGGATGCACAATCGGGCTCACTACTGCGCATGCACACTCCGGCTCAGACCTGTACATGCGCACACGGACTCACTACTGCGGATGCGCAATCGGGCTCACTACTGCGCATGCGCACTCCGGCTCGGACCTGCCCATGCGCACTCGAGCTCACCACTGCGCATGCGCACACCTGCGCACTACTGCGCATTCGCACTCGGCGTCACTACTGCGGATGCGTAATCGGGCTCACTACTGCTCATGCGTACTCGAGGGGAGTACTGCGCATGCGCACTCGGGCTCACTACTGTGGATGCGCGCTCGGGCTCACTACTGCGCATGCGCACACCTGCGCACTACTGCGCATTCGGACTCGGGGTCACTACTGCGGATTCGTAAGCGGGCTCACTACTGCGCATGCGCACACGGGCTCACTACTGCGCATGCGCGCACGGGCTCACTACTGCGCATGCGCGCAATCGGCCTCAGTACTGCGTATGCGCACTCCAGTCGGACTGCACATGCGCACACGGACTCACCACTGCGCATGCGCGCACGGGCTCACTTCTGCGCATGCGCACACGGGCGCACTACAGCGAATGCGCGGTCTGAGCACGCCGGCTCAGACCTGCCCATGCGCACGCGGGCACACCACTGCGCATGGGCAGTCCGGCTCACACCTGCACATACGCACTCGAGCTCACTTCTGCGCATGCGCACACGGGCGCACTACAGCGAATGCGCGCACGGGCTCACTACTGCGCATGCGCACTCGGTCTCACTACTGCGGGTGCGCGCTCGGGCTCACTACTGCTCATGCGTACTCGAGGGGAGTACTGCGCATGCGCACTCGGGCTCACTACTGTGGATGCGCGCTCGGGCTCACTACTGCGCATGGGCACACGGGCTCACTACTGCGCATGCGCGCACGGGCTCACTACTGCGAATGCGCACACGAGCTCTCTACTGCACATGCGCACTCCGACACACTACTGCGGATGCGCGCTCGGGCCCACTACTGCACATGCGCACTCGGGGTCACTACTGCGCATGCGCACACCGGCTCAGACCTGCTCATGCGCACTCGGCCTCACTACTGCTCATGCGCACTCGGGCTCACTACTCCGGATGCGCACACGGGCTCACTACTGTGCATGCGCACACGGGTTCAGTATTGTGTATGCGCACTCGGGGTCGCTACTGCTTATGCGCACTCGGGGTCACTACTGCTCATGCGCACTCGGACTCACTGCTGCGGATGCGCACTCGGGGTCACTACTGCGGATGCGTAATCGGGCTCACTACTGCACATGCGCACTCGGGGTCACTACTGCGCATGCGCACACCGGCTCAGACCTGCTCATGCGCACTCGGCCTCACTACTGCTCATGCGCACTAGGACTCACTACTGCTCATACGCACTCGGCGTCACTACTGCGCATGCGCACTCGGGCTCACTACTGCGGATGCGCGTTCGAGATCACTTCTGCTCATGCGCAGTCGGGGTGAGTACTGCGCATGCGCACTCGGGCTCACTACTGTGGATGCGCGATCGGGCTCACTACTGCGCATGCGCACTCGGGGACGCTATTGCGGATGCATAATCGGGCTCACTACTGCACATGCGCACTCGGGGTCACTACTGCTCATGCGCACTCGGACTCACTACTGCTCATGCGTACTCGGGGTCACTATTGCGCATGCGCACTCGAACTCACTACTGCGGATGCGCTCTCGAGCTCACTACCGCACATGCGCACTCGGGCTCACTATTGCGCATGCGCACTCGGGGTCACTACTGCGGATGCGTAATCGGCCTCACTACTGCTCATGCGCACTCGGACTCACAGCTGCGGATGCGCGCTCGGGGTCACTACTGCTACTGCGCACTCGGACTCACTACTGCGCATACGCACTCCGGCTCGGACCTGCCCATGCGCACTCGAGCTCACCACTGCGCATGCGCGCACGGGCTAACTACTGTGCATGCGCACTCGGGATCACTACTGCGGATTCGTAAGCGGGCTCACTACTGCGCATGCGCACTCGGACTCACTACTGCTCATGCGTACTCGGTGTCAGTACTGCGCATGCGCGTTTGGGCTCGCAACTGCGGATGCGCGCCCGGGCTCACTACTGCGCATGCGCGCAATCGGGCTCACTACTGCCCATGCGCACTCGGGCTCACTACTGCGCATTTGCACACGGGCTCACTACTGTGCATGCGCACTCGGGCTCAGTATTGTGCATGCGCACTCTGGGTGGCTACTGCTCATGCGCACTCGGGGTCACTACTGCTCATGCGCACTCGGACTCACTACTGCTCATGCGCACTCGGGGTCACTACTGCTCATGCGCACTCGGACTCACTACTGCTCATGCGTACTCGGGGTCACTACTGCGCATGCGCACTCGGTCTCACCACTGCGGGTGCGCACTCGGGCTCACTACTGCGCATGCGAGCAATCGGGCTCACTACTGCGCACGCGCACTGCAGTCAGACCTGCACATGCGCATTCGGGCTTGCTACTGCGCATGGGCACACGGGCTCACTACTGCGGATGCGCAATCGGGCCTACTACTGTGCATGCGCACTCGGGGTCACTACTGCTCATGCGTACTCGGTGTCAGTACTGCGCATGCGCACTTGGGCTCGCAACTGCGGATGCGCGCTCGGGCTCACTACTGCGCATGCGCGCAATCGGGCTCACTACTGCGCATGCGCACTCCAGTCAGACCTGCACATGCGCACTCGGACTCACTACTGATCATGCGCACTCGGACTCACTACTGCGGATGCACAATCGGGCTCACTACTGCGCATGCGCACTCCGGCTCAGACCTGTACATGCGCACACGGCCTCACTACTGCGGATGCGCAATCAGGCTCACTACTGCGCATGCGCACTCGGGCTCACTACTGCGCATGCGCACACGGGCTCACTACTGTGCATGCGCACTCGGGCTCAGTATTGTGCATGCGCACTCGGGGTGGCTACTGCTCATGCGCACTCGGGGTCACTACTGCTCATGCGCACTCGGACTCACTGCTGCGGATGCGCAATCGCGCTCGCTAATGCGCATGCGCGCTCGGGGTCACTACTGCTCCTGCGCACTCGGACTCACTACTGCGCATACGCACTCCTGCTCGGACCGGCCCATGCGCACTCGAGCTCACCACTGCGTATGCGCACACGGGCTCACTACTGCGCAAGCGCGCAATCGGGCTCAGTACTGCGCATGCGCACTCCAGTCGGACCTGCACATGCGCACACGGACTCACCACTGCGCATGCGCGCACGGGCTCACCACTGTGCATGCGCACTCGGGATCACTACTGCGGATGTGTAATCGGGCTCACTACTGCGCATGCGCACTCGGACTCACTACTGCTCACGCGTACTCGGGGTCACTACTGCTCATACGAACTCGGGGTCACTACTGCACATGCGCACTCCGACTGACTACTGCTCATGCGTACTCGGGGTCACTACTGCGCATGCGCACTCGGGCTCACTACTGCGGATGTGCGCTCGGGCTCACTACTCCGCATGCGCGCAATCGGGCTCTCTACTGAGCATGCGCAATCGGGCTCACTACTGCGCACATGCGCTCGCGGTCACCACTATGCACGCGCGCACGGGGTCGCTACTACGCATGCGCACTCGAGCTCACTACTGCGCATGCGCGCACGGGCTCGCTACTGCGCATGCGCACTCGGGGTCACTATTGCGGATGCGTAATCGGGCTCACCACTGCGCATGCACACTCGGGGTCACTACTGCGCATGCGCACACGGGCCCACTACTGCGCATGCGCACGCCGGCTCAGACCTGCCCATGCGCACGCGGGCACACCACTGCGCATGGGCAGTCCGGCTCACACCTGCACATACGCACTCGAGCTCACTTCTGCGCATGGGCACACGGGCTCACTACTACGGATGCGCAATCGGGCCTACTACTGTGCATGCGCACTCGGGGTCACTACTGCTCATGCCCACTCGGACTCACTACTGCTCATGCGCACTCGGGCTCACTACTGCGCATGCGCACTCGGACTCACTACTGCTCATGCGTACTCGGTGTCAGTACTGCGCATGCGCACTTGGGCTCGCAACTGCGGATGCGCGCTCGGGCTCACTACTGCGCATGCGCGCAATCGGGCTCACTACTGCGCACGCGCACTCCAGTCAGACCTGCACATGCGCACTCGGGCTTACTACTGCGCATGGGCACATGGGCTCACTACTGCGCATGCTCACTCGGGGTGACTACTGCTCATGCGCACTCGGACTCACTACTGACCATGCGCACTCGGACTCACTACTGCGGATGCACAATCGGGCTCACTACTGCGCATGCACACTCCGGCTCAGACCTGTACATGCGCACACGGACTCACTACTGCGGACGCGCAATCGGGCTCACTACTGCGCATGCGCACTCGGGCTCACTACTGCGCATGCGCACACGGGCTCACTACTGTGCATGCGCACTCGGGCTCAGTATTGTGCATGCGCACACGGGGTGGCTACTAATCATGCGCACTCGGGGCACTACTGCTCATGCGCACTCGGACTCACTGCTGCGGATGCGCAATCGCGCTCGCCAATGCGCATGCGCGCTCGGGGTCACTACTGCTCCTGCGCACTCGGACTCACTACTGCGCATACGCACTCCGGCTCGGACCTGCCCATGCGCACTCGAGCTCACCACTGCGCATGCGCACGCGGGCTCACTACTGCGCATGCGCGCAATCAGGCTCAGTACTGCGCATGCGCACTCCAGTCGGACTGCACATGCGCACACGGACTCACCACTGCGCATGCGCGCACGGGCTCACTTCTGCGCATGCGCACACGGGCGCACTACAGCGAATGCGCGCACGGGCTCATTACTGCGCATGCGCACTCGTGGTCACTACAGCGCATGCGCACACCGGGTCAGACCTGCATATGCGCACTCGAGCTCACTCCTGCGCATGCGCACACGGGCGCACTACTGCGCATGCGCACTCGGGGTCACTACTGCGGATGCGCGTTCGAGCTCACTTCTGCTCATGCGCACTCGGGGTGAGTACTGCGCATGCGCACTCGGGCTCACTACTGTGGATGCGCGATCGGGCTCACTACTGCGCATGCGCACTCGGGGACACTATTGCGGATGCATAATCGGGCTCACTACTGCACATGCGCACTCGGGGTCACTACTGCTCATGCGCACTCGGACTCACTACTGCTCATGCGTACTCGGGGTCACTATTGCGCATGCGCACTCGGACTCACTACTGCGGATGCGCTCTCGAGCTCACTACTGCACATGCGCACTCGGGCTCACTATTGCGCATGCGCACTCGGGGTCACTACTGCGGATGCGTAATCGGCCTCACTACTGCTCATGCGCACTCGGACTCACAGCTGCGGATGCGCGCTCGGGGTCACTACTGCTCCTGCGCACTCGGACTCACTACTGCGCATACGCACTCCGGCTCGGACCTGCCCATGCGCACTCGAGCTCACCACTGCGCATGCGCACACAGGCTCACTACTGCGCATGCGCACTCGGGGTCACTACTGCGGATTCGTAAGCGGGCTCACTACTGCGCATGCGCACACGGGCTCACTACTGCGCATGCGCGCACGGGCTCACTACTGCGCATGCGCGCAATCGGCCTCACTACTGCGCATGGGCAGTCCGGCTCACACCTGCACATACGCACTCGAGCTCACTTCTGCGCATGCGCCCGCGGGCGCACTACAGCGAATGCGCGCACGGGCTCACAACTGCGGATGCGCAATCGAGCTCACCACTGCGCATGCGCGCACGGGCTAACTACTGTGCATGCGCACTCGGGATCACTACTGCGGATTCGTAAGCGGGCTCACTACTGCGCATGCGCACTCGGGCTCACTACTGCTCATGCGTACTCGGTGTCAGTACTGCGCATGCGCATTTGGGCTCGCAACTGCGGATGCGCGCTCGGTCTCACTACTGCGCATACGCACTCCGGCTCGGACCTGTCCATGCGCACTCGAGCTCACCACTGCGCATGCGCACGCGGGCTCACTACTGCGCATGCGCGCAATCGGGCTCAGTACTGCGCATGCGCACTCCAGTCGGACCTGCACATGCGCACACGGACTCACCACTGCGCATGCGCGCACGGGCTCACTACTGCGCATGCGCACACGAGCTCTCCACTGCACATGCGCACTCCGACACACTACTGCGGATGCGCGCTCGGGCTCACTACTGCACATGCGCACTCGGGGTCACTACTGCGCATGCGTACACCGGCTCAGACCTGCTCATGCGCACTCGGCCTCACTACTGCTCATGCGCACTCGGGCTCACTACTCCGGATGCGCACACGGGCTCACTACTGTGCATGCGCACACGGACTCAGTATTGTGTATGCGCACTCGGGGTCGCTACTGCTCATGCGCACTCGGGGTCACTACTGCTCATGCGCACTCGGACTCACTGCTGCGGATGCGCACTCGGGGTCACTACTGCGGATGCGCACTCGGGGTCACTACTGCGGATGCGTAATCGGCCTCACTACTGCTCATGCGCACTCGGACTCACAGCTGCGGATGCGCGCTCGGGGTCACTACTGCTACTGCGCACTCGGACCCACTACTGCGCATACGCACTCCGGCTCGGACCTGCCCATGCGCACTCGAGCTCACCACTGCGCATGCGCGCACGGGCTAACTACTGTGCATGCGCACTCGGGATCACTACTGCGGATTCGTAAGCGGGCTCACTACTGCGCATGCGCACTCGGACTCACTACTGCTCATGCGTACTCGGTGTCGGTACTGCGCATGCGCATTTGGGCTCGCAACTGCGGATGCGCGCTCGGGCTCACTACTGCGCATGCGCGCAATCGGGCTCACTACTGCCCATGCGCACTCGGGCTCACTACTGCGCATTTGCACACGGGCTCACTACTGTGCATGCGCACTCGGGCTCAGTATTGTGCATGCGCACTCTGGGTGGCTACTGCTCATGCGCACTCGGGGTCACTACTGCTCATGCGCACTCGGACTCACTACTGCTCATGCGCACTCGGACTCACTACTGCTCATGCGTACTCGGGGTCACTATTGCGCATGCGCACTCGGACTCACTACTGCGCA
The DNA here is from genome assembly GCA_963576845.1 of Megachile leachella. NCBI lineage: Eukaryota > Metazoa > Arthropoda > Insecta > Hymenoptera > Megachilidae > Megachile > Megachile leachella. The sequence goes on along the minus strand of CAUYWW010000227.1, from coordinate 130,265 downwards.
TGCGCGCAATCGGGCTCACAACTGCCCATGCGCACACGGGCTCACTACTGTGGATGCGCAATCGGGCCCACCACTGTGCATGCGCACTCGGGGTCACTACTGCTCATGCGCACACGGGCGCACTACAGCGAATGCGCGCACGGGCTCACTACTGCGCATGCGCACTCGGTCTCACTACTGCGGGTGCGCGCTCGGACTCACAGCTGCGGATGCGCGCTCGGGGTCACTACTGCTGCTGCGCACTCGGACTCATTACTGCGCATACGCACTCCGGCGCGGACCTGCCCATGCGCACTCGAGCTCACCACTGCGCATGCGCACACAGGCTCACTACTGCGCATGCGCACTCGGGGTCACTACTGCGGATTCGTAAGCGGGCTCACTACCGCGCATGCGCACACGGGCTCACTACTGCGCATGCGCGCACGGGCTCACTACTGCGCATGCGCGCAATCGGCCTCAGTACTGCGCATGCGCACTCCAGTCAGACCTGCACATGCGCACACGGACTCACCACTGCGCATGCGCGCACGGGCTAACTACTGTGCATGCGCACTCGGGATCACTACTGCGGATTCGTAAGCGGGCTCACTACTGCGCATGCGCACTCGGACTCACTACTGCGCATACGCACTCCGGCTCGGACCTGTCCATGCGCACTCGAGCTCACCACTGCGCATGCGCACACGGGCTCACTACTGCGCATGCGCGCAATCGGGCTCAGTACGGCGCATGCGCACTCCAGTCGGACCTGCACATGCGCACACGGACTCACCACTGCGCATGCGCGCACGGGCTCACTACTGTGCATGCGCACTCGGGATCACTACTGCGGATTGGTAAGCGGGCTCACTACTGCGCATGCGCACACGGGCTCACTACTGTGGATGCGCAATCGGGCCCACCACTGTGCATGCGCACTCGGGGTCACTACTGCTCATGCGCACTCGGACTCACTGCTGCGGATGCGCACTCGGGGTCACTACTGCGGATGCGTAATCGGGCTCACTACTGCACATGCGCACTCGGGGTCACTACTGCGCATGCGCACACCGGCTCAGACCTGCTCATGCGCACTCGGCCTCACTACTGCTCATGCGCACTAGGACTCACTACTGCTCATACGCACTCGGCGTCACTACTGCGCATGCGCACTCGGGCTCACTACTGCGTATGCGCGTTCGAGCTCACTTCTGCTCATGCGCACTCGGGGTGAGTACTGCGCATGCGCACTCGGGCTCACTACTGTGGATGCGCGATCGGGCTCACTACTGCGCATGCGCACTCGGGGACACTATTGCGGATGCATAATCGGGCTCACTACTGCACATGCGCACTCGGGGTCACTACTGCTCATGCGCACTCGGACTCACTACTGCTCATGCGTACTCGGGGTCACTATTGCGCATGCGCACTCGGACTCACTACTGCGGATGCGCTCTCGGGCTCACTACTGCACATGCGCACTCGGGCTCACTATTGCGCATGCGCACTCGGGGTCACTACTGCGGATGCGTAATCGGCCTCACTACTGCTCATGCGCACTCGGACTCACAGCTGCGGATGCGCGCTAGGGGTCACTACTGCTCCTGCGCACTCGGACTCACTACTGCGCATACGCACTCCGGCTCGGACCTGCCCATGCGCGCTCGAGCTCACCACTGCGCATGCGCACACAGGCTCACTACTGCGCATGCGCGCAATCGGGCTCAGTACGGCGCATGCGCACTCCAGTCGGACCTGCACATGCGCACACGGACTCACCACTGCGCATGCGCGCACGGGCTCACTACTGTGCATGCGCACTCGGGATCACTACTGCGGATTGGTAAGCGGGCTCACTACTGCGCATGCGCACACGGGCTCACTACTGTGGATGCGCAATCGGGCCCACCACTGTGCATGCGCACTCGGGGTCACTACTGCTCATGCGCACTCGGACTCACTGCTGCGGATGCGCACTCGGGGTCACTACTGCGGATGCGTAATCGGGCTCACTACTGCACATGCGCACTCGGGGTCACTACTGCGCATGCGCACACCGGCTCAGACCTGCTCATGCGCACTCGGCCTCACTACTGCTCATGCGCACTAGGACTCACTACTGCTCATACGCACTCGGCGTCACTACTGCGCATGCGCACTCGGGCTCACTACTGCGTATGCGCGTTCGAGCTCACTTCTGCTCATGCGCACTCGGGGTGAGTACTGCGCATGCGCACTCGGGCTCACTACTGTGGATGCGCGATCGGGCTCACTACTGCGCATGCGCACTCGGGGACACTATTGCGGATGCATAATCGGGCTCACTACTGCACATGCGCACTCCGGCTCGGACCTGCCCATGCGCACTCGAGCTCACCACTGCGCATGCGCACACAGGCTCACTACTGCGCATGCGCACTCGGGGTCACTACTGCGGATTCGTAAGCGGGCTCACTACTGCGCATGCGCACACGGGCTCACTACTGCGCATGCGCGCACGGGCTCACTACTGCGCATGCGCGCAATCGGCCTCACTACTGCGCATGGGCAGTCCGGCTCACACCTGCACATACGCACTCGAGCTCACTTCTGCGCATGCGCCCGCGGGCGCACTACAGCGAATGCGCGCACGGGCTCACAACTGCGGATGCGCAATCGAGCTCACCACTGCGCATGCGCGCACGGGCTAACTACTGTGCATGCGCACTCGGGATCACTACTGCGGATTCGTAAGCGGGCTCACTACTGCGCATGCGCACTCGGGCTCACTACTGCTCATGCGTACTCGGTGTCAGTACTGCGCATGCGCATTTGGGCTCGCAACTGCGGATGCGCGCTCGGTCTCACTACTGCGCATACGCACTCCGGCTCGGACCTGTCCATGCGCACTCGAGCTCACCACTGCGCATGCGCACGCGGGCTCACTACTGCGCATGCGCGCAATCGGGCTCAGTACTGCGCATGCGCACTCCAGTCGGACCTGCACATGCGCACACGGACTCACCACTGCGCATGCGCGCACGGGCTCACTACTGCGCATGCGCACACGAGCTCTCCACTGCACATGCGCACTCCGACACACTACTGCGGATGCGCGCTCGGGCTCACTACTGCACATGCGCACTCGGGGTCACTACTGCGCATGCGTACACCGGCTCAGACCTGCTCATGCGCACTCGGCCTCACTACTGCTCATGCGCACTCGGGCTCACTACTCCGGATGCGCACACGGGCTCACTACTGTGCATGCGCACACGGACTCAGTATTGTGTATGCGCACTCGGGGTCGCTACTGCTCATGCGCACTCGGGGTCACTACTGCTCATGCGCACTCGGACTCACTGCTGCGGATGCGCACTCGGGGTCACTACTGCGGATGCGCACTCGGGGTCACTACTGCGGATGCGTAATCGGCCTCACTACTGCTCATGCGCACTCGGACTCACAGCTGCGGATGCGCGCTCGGGGTCACTACTGCTACTGCGCACTCGGACCCACTACTGCGCATACGCACTCCGGCTCGGACCTGCCCATGCGCACTCGAGCTCACCACTGCGCATGCGCGCACGGGCTAACTACTGTGCATGCGCACTCGGGATCACTACTGCGGATTCGTAAGCGGGCTCACTACTGCGCATGCGCACTCGGACTCACTACTGCTCATGCGTACTCGGTGTCGGTACTGCGCATGCGCATTTGGGCTCGCAACTGCGGATGCGCGCTCGGGCTCACTACTGCGCATGCGCGCAATCGGGCTCACTACTGCCCATGCGCACTCGGGCTCACTACTGCGCATTTGCACACGGGCTCACTACTGTGCATGCGCACTCGGGCTCAGTATTGTGCATGCGCACTCTGGGTGGCTACTGCTCATGCGCACTCGGGGTCACTACTGCTCATGCGCACTCGGACTCACTACTGCTCATGCGCACTCGGACTCACTACTGCTCATGCGTACTCGGGGTCACTATTGCGCATGCGCACTCGGACTCACTACTGCGCATGCGCGCAATCGGGCTCACAACTGCCCATGCGCACACGGGCTCACTACTGTGGATGCGCAATCGGGCCCACCACTGTGCATGCGCACTCGGGGTCACTACTGCTCATGCGCACACGGGCGCACTACAGCGAATGCGCGCACGGGCTCACTACTGCGCATGCGCACTCGGTCTCACTACTGCGGGTGCGCGCTCGGACTCACAGCTGCGGATGCGCGCTCGGGGTCACTACTGCTGCTGCGCACTCGGACTCATTACTGCGCATACGCACTCCGGCGCGGACCTGCCCATGCGCACTCGAGCTCACCACTGCGCATGCGCACACAGGCTCACTACTGCGCATGCGCACTCGGGGTCACTACTGCGGATTCGTAAGCGGGCTCACTACCGCGCATGCGCACACGGGCTCACTACTGCGCATGCGCGCACGGGCTCACTACTGCGCATGCGCGCAATCGGCCTCAGTACTGCGCATGCGCACTCCAGTCAGACCTGCACATGCGCACACGGACTCACCACTGCGCATGCGCGCACGGGCTAACTACTGTGCATGCGCACTCGGGATCACTACTGCGGATTCGTAAGCGGGCTCACTACTGCGCATGCGCACTCGGACTCACTACTGCGCATACGCACTCCGGCTCGGACCTGTCCATGCGCACTCGAGCTCACCACTGCGCATGCGCACACGGGCTCACTACAGCGCATGCGCGCAATCGGGCTCAGTACGGCGCATGCGCACTCCAGTCGGACCTGCACATGCGCACACGGACTCACCACTGCGCATGCGCGCACGGGCTCACTACTGTGCATGCGCACTCGGGATCACTACTGCGGATTGGTAAGCGGGCTCACTACTGCGCATGCGCACACGGGCTCACTACTGTGGATGCGCAATCGGGCCCACCACTGTGCATGCGCACTCGGGGTCACTACTGCTCATGCGCACTCGGACTCACTGCTGCGGATGCGCACTCGGGGTCACTACTGCGGATGCGTAATCGGGCTCACTACTGCACATGCGCACTCGGGGTCACTACTGCGCATGCGCACACCGGCTCAGACCTGCTCATGCGCACTCGGCCTCACTACTGCTCATGCGCACTAGGACTCACTACTGCTCATACGCACTCGGCGTCACTACTGCGCATGCGCACTCGGGCTCACTACTGCGTATGCGCGTTCGAGCTCACTTCTGCTCATGCGCACTCGGGGTGAGTACTGCGCATGCGCACTCGGGCTCACTACTGTGGATGCGCGATCGGGCTCACTACTGCGCATGCGCACTCGGGGACACTATTGCGGATGCATAATCGGGCTCACTACTGCACATGCGCACTCGGGGTCACTACTGCTCATGCGCACTCGGACTCACTACTGCTCATGCGTACTCGGGGTCACTATTGCGCATGCGCACTCGGACTCACTACTGCGGATGCGCTCTCGGGCTCACTACTGCACATGCGCACTCGGGCTCACTATTGCGCATGCGCACTCGGGGTCACTACTGCGGATGCGTAATCGGCCTCACTACTGCTCATGCGCACTCGGACTCACAGCTGCGGATGCGCGCTAGGGGTCACTACTGCTCCTGCGCACTCGGACTCACTACTGCGCATACGCACTCCGGCTCGGACCTGCCCATGCGCGCTCGAGCTCACCACTGCGCATGCGCACACAGGCTCACTACTGCGCATGCGCGCAATCGGGCTCAGTACGGCGCATGCGCACTCCAGTCGGACCTGCACATGCGCACACGGACTCACCACTGCGCATGCGCGCACGGGCTCACTACTGTGCATGCGCACTCGGGATCACTACTGCGGATTGGTAAGCGGGCTCACTACTGCGCATGCGCACACGGGCTCACTACTGTGGATGCGCAATCGGGCCCACCACTGTGCATGCGCACTCGGGGTCACTACTGCTCATGCGCACTCGGACTCACTGCTGCGGATGCGCACTCGGGGTCACTACTGCGGATGCGTAATCGGGCTCACTACTGCACATGCGCACTCGGGGTCACTACTGCGCATGCGCACACCGGCTCAGACCTGCTCATGCGCACTCGGCCTCACTACTGCTCATGCGCACTAGGACTCACTACTGCTCATACGCACTCGGCGTCACTACTGCGCATGCGCACTCGGGCTCACTACTGCGTATGCGCGTTCGAGCTCACTTCTGCTCATGCGCACTCGGGGTGAGTACTGCGCATGCGCACTCGGGCTCACTACTGTGGATGCGCGATCGGGCTCACTACTGCGCATGCGCACTCGGGGACACTATTGCGGATGCATAATCGGGCTCACTACTGCACATGCGCACTCGGGGTCACTACTGCTCATGCGCACTCGGACTCACTACTGCTCATGCGTACTCGGGGTCACTATTGCGCATGCGCACTCGGACTCACTACTGCGGATGCGCTCTCGGGCTCACTACTGCACATGCGCACTCGGGCTCACTATTGCGCATGCGCACTCGGGGTCACTACTGCGGATGCGTAATCGGCCTCACTACTGCTCATGCGCACTCGGACTCACAGCTGCGGATGCGCGCTAGGGGTCACTACTGCTCCTGCGCACTCGGACTCACTACTGCGCATACGCACTCCGGCTCGGACCTGCCCATGCGCGCTCGAGCTCACCACTGCGCATGCGCACACAGGCTCACTACTGCGCATGCGCACTCGGGGTCACTACTGCGGATTCGTAAGCGGGCTCACTACTGCGCATGCGCACACGGGCTCACTACTGTGGATGCGCAATCGGGCCCACCACTGTGCATGCGCACTCGGGGTCACTACTGCTCATGCGCACACGGGCGCACTACAGCGAATGCGCGCACGGGCTCACTACTGCGCATGCGCACTCGGTCTCACTGCTGCGGGTGCGCGCTCGGACTCACAGCTGCGGATGCGCGCTCGGGGTCACTACTGCTGCTGCGCACTCGGACTCACTACTGCGCATACGCACTCCGGCGCGGACCTGCCCATGCGCACTCGAGCTCACCACTGCGCATGCGCACACAGGCTCACTACTGCGCATGCGCACTCGGGGTCACTACTGCGGATTCGTAAGCGGGCTCACTACCGCGCATGCGCACACGGGCTCACTACTGCGCATGCGCGCACGGGCTCACTACTGCGCATGCGCGCAATCGGCCTCAGTACTGCGCATGCGCACTCCAGTCAGACCTGCACATGCGCACACGGACTCACCACTGCGCATGCGCGCACGGGCTAAGTACTGTGCATGCGCACTCGGGATCACTACTGCGGATTCGTAAGCGGGCTCACTACTGCGCATGCGCACTCGGGCTCACTACTGCTCATGCGTACTCGGTGTCAGTACTGCGCATGCGCATTTGGGCTCGCAACTGCGGATGCGCGCTCGGTCTCACTACTGCGCATGCGCGCAATCGGGCTCACAACTGCCCATGCGCACTCGGGCTCACTACTGCGCATTTGCACACGGGCTCACTACTGTGCATGCGCACTCGGACTCAGTATTGTGCATGCGCACTCTGGGTGGCTACTGCTCATGCGCACTCGGGGTCACTACTGCTCATGCGCACTCGGACTCACTGCTGCGGATGCGCAATCGCGCTCGCTAATGCGCATGCGCGCTCGGGGTCACTACTGCTCCTGCGCACTCGGACTCACTACTGCGCATACGCACTCCGGCTCGGACCTGTCGATGCGCACTCGAGCTCACCACTGCGCATGCGCACACGGGCTCACTACTGCGCATGCGCGCAATCGGGCTCAGTACGGCGCATGCGCACTCCAGTCGGACCTGCACATGCGCACACGGACTCACCACTGCGCATGCGCGCACGGGCTCACTACTGTGCATGCGCACTCGGGATCACTACTGCGGATTGGTAAGCGGGCTCACTACTGCGCATGCGCACTCGGGGACACTATTGCGGATGCATAATCGGGCTCACTACTGCACATGCGCACTCGGGGTCACTACTGCTCATGCGCACTCGGACTCACTACTGCTCATGCGTACTCGGGGTCACTATTGCGCATGCGCACTCGGACTCACTACTGCACATGCGCACTCGGACTCACAGCTGCGGATGCGCGCTCGGGGTCACTACTGCTCCTGCGCACTCGGACTCACTACTGCGCATACGCACTCCGGCTCGGACCTGCCTATGCGCACTCGAGCTCACCACTACGCATGCGCACACGGGCTCACTACTGCTAACGCGCACTCGGGGTCACTACTGCGGATTCGTAAGCGGGCTCACTACTGCGCATGCGCACACGGGCTCACTACTGCGCATGCGCGCACGGGCTCACTACTGCGCATGCGCGCAATCGGCCTCACTACTGCGCATGGGCAGTCCGGCTCACACCTGCACATACGCACTCGAGCTCACTTCTGCCATGCGCACGCGGGCGCACTACAGCGAATGCGCGCACGGGCTCACTACTGCGGATGCGCAATCGGGCCCACTACTGTGCATGCGCACTCGGGGTCACTACTGCTCATGCGCACACGGGCGCACTACAGCGAATGCGCGCACGGGCTCACTACTGCGCATGCGCACTCGGTCTCACTACTGCGGGTGCGCGCTCGGGCTCACTACTGCGCATGCGAGCATTCGGGCTCACTACTGCGCACGCGCACTGCAGTCAGACCTGCACATGCGCATTCGGGCTTACTACTGCGCATGGGCACACGGGCTCACTACTGCGGATGCGCAATCGGGCCTACTACTGTGCATGCGCACTCGGTGTCACTACTGCTCATGCCCACTCGGACTCACTATTGCTCAGGCGCACTCGGGGTCATTACTGCGGATGCGCGCTCGGGCTCACTACTGCGCATGCGCACACGCGCTCACTACTGCGCATGCGCGCACGGGCTCACAACTGCGCATGCGCGCAATCGGCCTCAGTACTGCGCATGCGCACTCCAGTCAGACCTGCACATGCGCACACGGACTCACCACTGCGCATGCGCGCACGGGCTCACTACTGTGCATGCGCACTCGGGATCACTACTGCGGATTTGTAAGCGGGCTCACCACTGCGCATGCGCACTCGGAGTCACTACTGCGGATGCGTAATCGGGCTCACTACTGCTCATGCGCACTCGGGGTGAGTACTGCGCATGCGCACTCGTGCTCACTACTGTGGATGCGCGCTCGGGCTCACTACTGGGCATGTGCACACGGGCGTACTACTGCGCATGCGCACTCGGGGTCACTAGTGCGGATGCGTAATCGAGCTCACTACTGCTCATGCGTACTCGGGATGAGTACTGCGCATGCGCACTCGGGCTCACTACTGTGGATGCGCGCTCGGGCTCACTACTGCGCATGCGCACTTCGGGACACTACTGCGGATGCGTAATCGGGATCACTACTGCGCATGCGCACTCGGAGTCACTACTGCTCATGCGCACTCGGGCTCACTACTGCCCATGCGTACTCGGGGTCACTACTGCGGATGCGCACTCGGGCTCAGACCTGCACATGCGCACTCGGGCTCACTACTGCGCATGCGCACAGGGACTCGTTACTGTGGATGCGCAATCGGGGTCACTACTGCTCATGCGCACTCGGAGTCACTACTGCTCATGCGCACTCGGACTCACTACTGCGCATTGGCACTCGGGGTCACTACTGCGCATGCGCACACGGGCTCACTATTGCGCATGTGCGCACGGGCTCACTACTGCGCATGCGCGCAATCGGCCTCAGTACTGCGCATGCGCACTCCAGTCAGACCTGCACATGCGCACACGGACTCACCACTGCGCATGCGCGCACGGGCTCACTACTGTGCATGCGCACTCGGGATCACTACTGCGGATGTGTAATCGGGCTCACTACTGCGCATGCGCACTCGGACTCACTACTGCTCACGCGTACTCGGGGTCACTACTGCTCATACGAACCCGGGGTCACTACTGCACATGCGCACTCGGACTGACTACTGCTCATGCGTACTCGGGGTCACTACTGCGCATGCGCACTCGGGCTCACTACTGCGGATGCGCGCTCGGGCTCACTACTGCGCATGCGCGCAATCGGGCTCTCTACTGAGCATGCGCAATCGGGCTCACTACTGCGCACATGCGCTCGCGGTCACCACTATGCACGCGCGCACGGGGTGGCTACTACGCATGCGCACTCGAGCTCACTACTGCGCATGCGCGCACGGGCTCGCTACTGCGCATGCGCACTCGGGGTCACTATTGCGGATGCGTAATCGGGCTCACCACTGCGCATGCACACTCGGGGTCACTACTGCGCATGCGCACACGCGCCCACTACTGCGCATGCGCACGCCGGCTCAGACCTGCCCATGCGCACGCGGGCACACCACTGCGCATGGGCAGTCCGGCTCACACCTGCACATACGCACTCGAGCTCACTTCTGCGCATGCGCACACGGGCGCACTACAGCGAATGCGCGCACGGGCTCACTACTGCGCATGCACACTCGGACTCACTACTGCTCACGCGTACTCGGGGTCACTACTGCTCATACGAACTCGGGGTCACTACTGCACATGCGCACTCGGACTGACTACTGCTCATGCGTACTCGGGGTCACTACTGCGCATGCACACTCGGGCTCACTACTGCGGATGCGCGCTCGGGCTCACTACTGCGCATGCGCGCAATCGGGCTCTCTACTGAGCATGCGCAATCGGGCTCACTACTGCGCACATGCGCTCGCGGTCACCACTATGCACGCGCGCACGGGGTCGCTACTACGCATGCGCACTCGAGCTCACTACTGCGCATGCGCGCACGGGCTCGCTACTGCGCATGCGCACTCGGGGTCACTATTGCGGATGCGTAATCGGGCTCACCACTGCGCATGCACACTCGGGGTCACTACTGCGCATGCGCACACGCGCCCACTACTGCGCATGCGCACGCCGGCTCAGACCTGCCCATGCGCGCTCGGGCTCACTACTGCGCATGCGCGCAATCGGGCTCTCTACTGAGCATGCGCAATCGGGCTCACTACTGCGCACATGCGCTCGCGGTCACCACTATGCACGCGCGCACGGGGTGGCTACTACGCATGCGCACTCGAGCTCACTACTGCGCATGCGCGCACGGGCTCGCTACTGCGCATGCGCACTCGGGGTCACTATTGCGGATGCGTAATCGGGCTCACCACTGCGCATGCACACTCGGGGTCACTACTGCGCATGCGCACACGCGCCCACTACTGCGCATGCGCACGCCGGCTCAGACCTGCCCATGCGCACGCGGGCACACCACTGCGCATGGGCAGTCCGGCTCACACCTGCACATACGCACTCGAGCTCACTTCTGCGCATGCGCACACGGGCGCACTACAGCGAATGCGCGCACGGGCTCACTACTGCGCATGCACACTCGGACTCACTACTGCTCACGCGTACTCGGGGTCACTACTGCTCATACGAACTCGGGGTCACTACTGCACATGCGCACTCGGACTGACTACTGCTCATGCGTACTCGGGGTCACTACTGCGCATGCGCACTCGGTCTCACTACTGCGGGTGCGCACTCGGGCTCACTACTGCGCACGCGCATTCGGGCTTGCTACTGCGCATGGGCACACGGGCTCACTACTGCGGATGCGCAATCGGGCCTACTACTATGCGTGCGCACTCGGGGTCACTACTGCTCATGCGTACTCGGTGTCAGTACTGCGCATGCGCACTTGGGCTCACTACTGCGGATGCGCGCTCGGGCTCACTACTGCGCATGCGCGCAATCGGGCTCTCTACTGAGCATGCGCAATCGGGCTCACTACTGCGCACATGCGCTCGCGGTCACCACTATGCACGCGCGCACGGGGTGGCTACTACGCATGCGCACTCGAGCTCACTACTGCGCATGCGCGCACGGGCTCGCTACTGCGCATGCGCACTCGGGGTCACTATTGCGGATGCGTAATCGGGCTCACCACTGCGCATGCACACTCGGGGTCACTACTGCGCATGCGCACACGCGCCCACTACTGCGCATGCGCACGCCGGCTCAGACCTGCCCATGCGCACGCGGGCACACCACTGCGCATGGGCAGTCCGGCTCACACCTGCACATACGCACTCGAGCTCACTTCTGCGCATGCGCACACGGGCGCACTACAGCGAATGCGCGCACGGGCTCACTACTGCGCATGCACACTCGGACTCACTACTGCTCACGCGTACTCGGGGTCACTACTGCTCATACGAACTCGGGGTCACTACTGCACATGCGCACTCGGACTGACTACTGCTCATGCGTACTCGGGGTCACTACTGCGCATGCGCACTCGGGCTCACTACTGCGGATGCGCGCTCGGGCTCACTACTGCGCATGCGCGCAATCGGGCTCTCTACTGAGCATGCGCAATCGGGCTCACTACTGCGCACATGCGCTCGCGGTCACCACTATGCACGCGCGCACGGGGTCGCTACTACGCATGCGCACTCGAGCTCACTACTGCGCATGCGCGCACGGGCTCGCTACTGCGCATGCGCACTCGGGGTCACTATTGCGGATGCGTAATCGGGCTCACCACTGCGCATGCACACTCGGGGTCACTACTGCGCATGCGCACACGCGCCCACTACTGCGCATGCGCACGCCGGCTCAGACCTGCCCATGCGCACGCGGGCACACCACTGCGCATGGGCAGTCCGGCTCACACCTGCACATACGCACTCGAGCTCACTTCTGCGCATGCGCACACGGGCGCACTACAGCGAATGCGCGCACGGGCTCACTACTGCGCATGCGCACTCGGTCTCACTACTGCGGGTGCGCACTCGGGCTCACTACTGCGCACGCGCATTCGGGCTTGCTACTGCGCATGGGCACACGGGCTCACTACTGCGGATGCGCACTCGGACTCACTACTGCTCACGCGTACTCGGGGTCACTACTGCTCATACGAACTCGGGGTCACTACTGCACATGCGCACTCGGACTGACTACTGCTCATGCGTACTCGGGGTCACTACTGCGCATGCGCACTCGGTCTCACTACTGCGGGTGCGCACTCGGGCTCACTACTGCGCACGCGCATTCGGGCTTGCTACTGCGCATGGGCACACGGGCTCACTACTGCGGATGCGCAATCGGGCCTACTACTATGCGTGCGCACTCGGGGTCACTACTGCTCATGCGTACTCGGTGTCAGTACTGCGCATGGGCACTCGAGCTCACTACTGCGCATGCGCACACGGGCTCACTACTGTGCATGCGCACTCGGGCTCAGTATTGTGCATGCGCACACGGGGTGGCTACTAATCATGCGCACTCGGGGACACTACTGCTCATGCGCACTCGGACTCACTGCTGCGGATGCGCAATCGCGCTCGCCAATGCGCATGCGCGCTCGGGGTCACTACTGCTCCTGCGCACTCGGACTCACTACTGCGCATACGCACTCCGGCTCGGACCTGCCCATGCGCACTCGAGCTCAACACTGCGCATGCGCACACGGGCTCACTACTGCGCATGCGCGCAATCAGGCTCAGTACTGCGCATGCGCACTCCAGTCGGACTGCACATGCGCACACGGACTCACCACTGCGCATGCGCGCACGGGCTCACTTCTGCGCATGCGCACACGGGCGCACTACAGCGAATGCGCGCACGGGCTCACTACTGCGCATGCGCACTCGGTCGCACTACTGCGGGTGCGCGCTCGGGCTCACTACTGCGCATGCGAGCAGTCGGGCTCACTACTGCGCACGCGCACTCCAGTCAGACCTCCACATGCGCATTCGGGCTTACTACTGCGCATGGGCACACGGGCTCACTACTGCGCATGCGCACTCGTGGTCACTACAGCGCATGCGCACACCGGGTCAGACCTGCATATGCGCACTCGAGCTCACTCCTGCGCATGCGCACACGGGCGCACTACTGCGCATGCGCACTCGGGGTCACTACTGCGGATGCGCGCTCCGGCTCACTACTGTTGATGCGCGCTCGGGCTCACTACTGCGCATGCGCACTCGGGGTCGCAACTACGCATGCGCACTCGGGCTCACTACAGCGCATGCGCGCACGGGCGCACTACTGCCCATGCGCGCACGGGCTCACTACTGCGCTTGCGCACTCGGGGTCACTATTGCGGATGCGTAATAGGGCTCACTACTGCGCATGCGCACACGAGCTCTCTACTGCACATGCGCACTCCGACTCACTACTGCGGATGCGCGCTCGGGCTCACTACTGCTCATGCGCACTCGGCCTCACTACTGCTCATGCGCACTCGGGCTCACTACTGCGGATGCGCGCTCGGGCTCACTACTGCGTATGCGCACACGGGCGCACTACTGCGCATGCGCGCACGGCCTCAACTCTGCGCATGTGCACACGAGCTCTCTACTGCACATGCGCACTCCGACTCACTACTGCTCAGGCGCACTCGGGCTCACTACTGCTTATGCGCGCTCGGGCTCACTACTGCGTATGCGCACACGGGCTCAGACCTGCACATGCGCATTCGAACTCACTTCTGCGCATGCGCACACCTGCGCACTACTGCGCATTCGCACTCGGCGTCACTACTGCGGATGCGTAATCGGGCTCACTACTGCTCATGCGTACTCGAGGGGAGTACTGCGCATGCGCACTCGGGCTCACTACTGTGGATGCGCGCTCGGGCTCACTACTGCGCATGCGCACACCTGCGCACTACTGCGCATTCGCCCTCGGGGTCACTACTGCGGATTCGTAAGCGGGCTCACTACTGCGCATGCGCACACGGGCTCACTACTGCGCATGCGCGCACGGGCTCACTACTGCGCATGCGCGCAATCGGCCTCAGTACTGCGTATGCGCACTCCAGTCGGACTGCACATGCGCACACGGACTCACCACTGCGCATGCGCGCACGGGCTCACTTCTGCGCATGCGCACACGGGCGCACTACAGCGAATGCGCGCACGGGCTCACTACTGCGCATGCGCACTCGGTCTCACTACTGCGGGTGCGCGCTCGGGCTCACTACTGCGCATGTGAGCAGTCGGGCTCACTACTGCGCACGCGCACTCCAGTCAGACCTGCACATGCGCATTCGGGCTTACTACTGCGCATGGGCACACGGGCTCACTACTGCTCTTGCGCACTCGGCCTCACTACTGCTCATGCGTACTCGAGGGGAGTACTGCGCATGCGCACTCGGGCTCACTACTGTGGATGCGCGCTCGGGCTCACTACTGCGCATGGGCACACGGGCTCACTACTGCGCATGCGCGCACGGGCTCACTACTGCGAATGCGCACACGAGCTCTCTACTGCACATGCGCACTCCGACACACTACTGCGGATGCGCGCTCGGGCCCACTACTGCACATGCGCACTCGGGGTCACTACTGCGCATGCGCACACCGGCTCAGACCTGCTCATGCGCACTCGGCCTCACTACTGCTCATGCGCACTCGGGCTCACTACTCCGGATGCGCACACGGGCTCACTACTGTGCATGCGCACACGGGTTCAGTATTGTGTATGCGCACTCGGGGTCGCTACTGCTTATGCGCACTCGGGGTCACTACTGCTCATGCGCACTCGGACTCACTGCTGCGGATGCGCACTCGGGGTCACTACTGCGGATGCGTAATCGGGCTCACTACTGCACATGCGCCCTCGGGGTCACTACTGCGCATGCGCACACCGGCTCAGACCTGCTCATGCGCACTCGGCCTCACTACTGCTCATGCGCACTAGGACTCACTACTGCTCATACGCACTCGGCGTCACTACTGCGCATGCGCACTCGGGCTCACTACTGCGGATGCGCGTTCGAGCTCACTTCTGCTCATGCCCACTCGGGGTGAGTACTGCGCATGCGCACTCGGGCTCACTACTGTGGATGCGCGATCGGGCTCACTACTGCGCATTCGCACTCGGGGTCACTACTGCGGATGCGTAATCGGGCTCACTACTGCTCATGCGTACTCGAGGTGAGTACTGCGCATGCGCACTCGGGCTCACTACTGTGGATGCGCGCTCGGGCTCACTACTGCGCATGGGCACACGGGCTCACTACTGCGCATGCGCGCACGGGCTCAGTATTGTGTATGCGCACTCGGGGTCGCTACTGCTCATGCGCACTGGGGGTCACTACTGCTCATGCGCACTCGGACTCACTGCTGCGGATGCGCAATCGCGCTCGCTAATGCGCATGCGCGCTCCGGGTCACTACTGCTCCTGCGCACACGGGCTCACTACTGTGCATGCGCACTCGGGCTCACTACTGTGCATGCGCATTCGGGGTCGCTACTGCTCATGCGCACTCGGGGTCACCACTGCTCATGCGCACTCGCACTCACTGCTGCGGATGCGCAATCGCGCTCGCTAATGCGCATGCGCGCCCGGGGTCACTACTGCTCCTGCGCACTCGGACTCACTACTGCGCATACGCACTCCGGCTCGGACCTGCCCATGCGCACTCGAGCTCACCACTGCGCATGCGCACACCTGCTCAGACCTGCACATGCGCACTCGAGCTCACTTCTGCGCATGCGCACTCGGACCCACTACTGCTCATGCGCACTCGGCGTCACTACTGCGCATGCGCACTCGGGCTCACTACTGTGCATGCGCACTCGGGGTCACTACTAAGGATGCGAAATCGGGCTCACTACTGCGCACATGCGCTCGCGGTCACCACTATGCACGCGCGCTCGGGGTCGCTACTACGCATGCGCACTCGGGCTCACTTCTGGGCATGCGCGCACCGGCTCACTACTGCGCATGCGCACTCGGTCTCACTACTGCGGGTGCGCGCTCGGGCTCAGTACTGCGCATGCGAGCAGTCGGGCTCACTACTGCGCACGCGCACTCCAGTCAGACCTGCACATGCGCATTCGGGCTTACTACTGCGCATGGGCACACGGGCTCACTACTGCGCATGCGCACTCGTGCTCACTACAGCGCATGCGCACACCGGGTCAGACCTGCATATGCGCACTCGAGCTCACTACTGCGCATGCGCACTCGGGGTCACTACTGCGGATGCGCGCTCCGGCTCACTACTGTGGATGCGCGCTCGGGCTCACTACTGCGCATGCGCACTCGGGGTCGCTACTGCGCATGCGCACTCGGGGTCACTACTGCGGATGCGCGCTCCGGCTCACTACTGTGCATGCGCACTCGGGCTCACTACTGTGCATGCGCATTCGGTGTCGCTAATGCGCATGCGCGCTCGGGGTCACTACTGCTCCTGCGCACTCGGACTCACTACTGCGCATACGCACTCCGGCTCGGACCTGCCCACGCGCACTCGAGCTCACCACTGCGCATGCGCACACGGGCTCACGACTGCGCATGCGCAATCGGGCTCTCTACTGTGTATGAGCACTCGGGCTCACTACTGCGCATGCGCACACCTGCTCAAACCTGCACATGCGCACTCGAGCTCACTTCTGCGCATGCGCACAAGGGCGCACTACTGTGCATGCGCACTCGGGGTCGATATTGCGCACGCGCACTCGGGCTCACTACTGCGCATGCGCACTCGGGGTCACTACTGTGCATGCGCACTCGGGGTCACTACTGCGCATGCGCACACGGGCTCACTACTGCGCATGCGCACACGGGCTCTCTACTGCACATGCGCACTCGGACTCACTATTGCGGATGCGCGCTCGGGCTCACTACTGCTCATGCGCACTCGGCCTCACTACTGGTCATCCGCACACGGACTCACTGCTGCGGATGCGCGCTCGGGGTCACTACTGCTCCTGCGCACTCGGACTCACTACTGCGCATACGCACTCCGGCTCGGACCTGCCCATGCGCACTCGAGCTCACCACTGCGCATGCGCACACGGGCTCACTACTGCGCATGCGCAATCGGGCTCTCCACTGTGCATGAGCACTCGGGCTTACTACTGCGCATGCGCACACGGACTCACTGCTGCGGATGCGCAATCGGGCTCACTACTGCGGATGCGTAATCGGGCTCACTACTGCGCATGCGCACTCGGGGTCACTACTGCTCATGCGCACTCGAACTCACCAATGCTCATGCGTACTCGGAGTCAGTACTGCGGATACGTAATCGGGCTCACTACTGCCCATGCGCATTCGGGGTCGCTACTGCTCATGCGCACTCGGACTCACTACTGCGCATACGCACTCCGGCTCCGACCTGCCCATGCGCACTCGAGCTCACCACTGCGCATGCGCACACGGGCTCACTACTGCGCATGCGCAATCGGGCTCTCCACAGTGCATGAGCACTCTTGCTCACTACTGTGCATGCGCACTCGGGGTCATTACAGCTCATGCGCACTCGGACTCACTACTGCTCATGCGCACTCGGCGTCACTACTGCGCATGCGCACTCGGGCTCACTACTGCGGATGCGCATTCGAGCTCACTTCTGCGCATGCGCTCTCGGGGTCACTACTGCTCCTGCGCACTCGGACTCGCTACTGCGCATGCGCACTCGGGCTCACTACTGCGGATGCGCATTCGAGCTCACTTCTGCGCATGCGCACACGTGCGCACTACTGCGCATGCGCGCACGGTCTTACTACTGCGCATGCGCACTCGGGGTCACTACTGCGGGTGCGTAATAGGGCTCACTACTGCGCAGGCGCACTCGGGGTCACTACTAAGGATGCAAAATCGGGCTCACTACTGCGCTTGCGCACTCGGGGACACTACTGCGGATGCGTAATCGGGCTCACTACTGCGCATACGTACTCGGGGTCACTACTGCTCATGCGCACTCGGACTCACTACTGCTCATGCGTACTCGGGGTCACTACTGCGCATGCGCACTCGGGCTCACTACTGCGGATGCGCGCTCGGGCTCACTATTGCGCATGCGCGCAATCGGGCTCTCTACTGAGCATGCGCAATCGGGCTCACTACTGCGCACATGCGCTCGCGGTCACCACTATGCACGCGCGCTCGGGGTCGCTACTACGCATGCGCACTCGGGCTCACTTCTGCGCATGCGCGCACGTGCTCACTACTGCGCATGCGCACTCGGGGTCACTATTGCGGATGCGTAATCGGGCTCACCACTGCGCATGCACACTCAGGGTCACTACTGCGCATGCGCACACGGGCTCACTACTGCGCATGCGTACTCCGGCTCAGACCTGTACATGCGCACACGGCCTCACTACTGCGCATGGGCAGTCCGGCTAACACCTGCATATACGCACTCGAGCTCACTTATGCGCATGCGCACACGGGCGCACTACAGCGAATGCGCGCACGGGCTCACTACTCCGCATGCGCACTCGGTCTCACTACTGCAGTGCGCGCTCGGGCTCATTACTGCTCATGCGCACTCGGGGTCACTACTGCGCACGCGCACTCGGGCTCACTACTGCGCATGCGCACACCTGCTCAGACCTGCACATGCGCACTCGAGCTCACTTCTGCGCATGCGC
Source organism: Megachile leachella (assembly GCA_963576845.1). Lineage (NCBI taxonomy): Eukaryota > Metazoa > Arthropoda > Insecta > Hymenoptera > Megachilidae > Megachile > Megachile leachella. The sequence continues at coordinate 110,879 of CAUYWW010000227.1, read as the reverse complement.
ACACGGGCGCACTACTGTGCATGCGCACTCGGGGTCATTACTGCTCATGCGCACTCGGACTCACTACTGCTCATACGCACTCGGCGTCACTACTGCGCATGCGCACTCGGGCTCACTACTGCGGATGCGCGTTCGAGCTCACTTCTGCGCATGCGCACACGGGCGCACTACTGCGCATGCGCGCACGGTCTTACTACTGCGCATGCGCACTCGGGGTCACTACTGCGGATGCGCACACGGGCTCTCTACTGTACATGCGCACTCGGACCCACTACTGCGGATGCACGCTCGGGCTCACCACTGCACATGCGCACACGGGCTCACTACTGCGCATGCGCGCACGGGCTCACTACTGTGCATGCGCACTCGGGCTCATTACTGCTTATGCGCACTCCGACTCATTACTGCTCATGCGCACTCGGGGTCGCTACTGCGCATGCGCGCACGGGCTCACTACTGTGCATGCGCACTCGGGCTCACTACTGTGCATGCGCATTCGGGGTCGCTACTAAGGATGCAAAATCGGGCTCACTACTGCGCTTGCGCACTCGGGGACACTACTGCGGATGCGTAATCGGGCTCACTACTGCGCATACGTACTCGGGGTCACTACAGCGCATGCGCACACCGGGTCAGACCTGCATATGCGCACTCGAGCTCACTACTGCGCATGCGCACTCGGGGTCACTACTGCGGATGCGCGCTCCGGCTCACTACTGTGGATGCGCGCTCGGGCTCACTACTGCGCATGCGCACTCGGGGTCGCTACTGCGCATGCGCACTCGGGGTCACTACTGCGGATGCGCGCTCCGGCTCACTACTGTGCATGCGCACTCGGGCTCACTACTGTGCATGCGCATTCGGTGTCGCTAATGCGCATGCGCGCTCGGGGTCACTACTGCTCCTGCGCACTCGGACTCACTACTGCGCATACGCACTCCGGCTCGGACCTGCCCACGCGCACTCGAGCTCACCACTGCGCATGCGCACACGGGCTCACTACTGCGCATGCGCAATCGGGCTCTCTACTGTGTATGAGCACTCGGGCTCACTACTGCGCATGCGCACACCTGCTCAGACCTGCACATGCGCACTCGAGCTCACTTCTGCGCATGCGCACAAGGGCGCACTACTGTGCATGCGCACTCGGGGTCGATATTGCGCACGCGCACTCGGGCTCACTACTGCGCATGCGCACTCGGGGTCACTACTGTGCATGCGCACTCGGGGTCACTACTGCGCATGCGCACACGGGCTCACTACTGCGCATGCGCACACGGGCTCTCTACTGCACATGCGCACTCGGACTCACTATTGCGGATGCGCGCTCGGGCTCACTACTGCTCATGCGCACTCGGCCTCACTACTGGTCATGCGCACACGGACTCACTGCTGCGGATGCGCGCTCGGGGTCACTACTGCTCCTGCGCACTCGGACTCACTACTGCGCATACGCACTCCGGCTCGGACCTGCCCATGCGCACTCGAGCTCACCACTGCGCATGCGCACACGGGCTCACTACTGCGCATGCGCAATCGGGCTCTCCACTGTGCATGAGCACTCGGGCTTACTACTGCGCATGCGCACACGGACTCACTGCTGCGGATGCGCAATCGGGCTCACTACTGCGGATGCGTAATCGGGCTCACTACTGCGCATGCGCACTCGGGGTCACTACTGCTCATGCGCACTCGAACTCACCAATGCTCATGCGTACTCGGAGTCAGTACTGCGGATACGTAATCGGGCTCACTACTGCCCATGCGCATTCGGGGTCGCTACTGCTCATGCGCACTCGGACTCACTACTGCGCATACGCACTCCGGCTCCGACCTGCCCATGCGCACTCGAGCTCACCACTGCGCATGCGCACACGGGCTCACTACTGCGCATGCGCAATCGGGCTCTCCACAGTGCATGAGCACTCTTGCTCACTACTGTGCATGCGCACTCGGGGTCATTACAGCTCATGCGCACTCGGACTCACTACTGCTCATGCGCACTCGGCGTCACTACTGCGCATGCGCACTCGGGCTCACTACTGCGGATGCGCATTCGAGCTCACTTCTGCGCATGCGCTCTCGGGGTCACTACTGCTCCTGCGCACTCGGACTCGCTACTGCGCATGCGCACTCGGGCTCACTACTGCGGATGCGCATTCGAGCTCACTTCTGCGCATGCGCACACGTGCGCACTACTGCGCATGCGCGCACGGTCTTACTACTGCGCATGCGCACTCGGGGTCACTACTGCGGGTGCGTAATAGGGCTCACTACTGCGCAGGCGCACTCGGGGTCACTACTAAGGATGCAAAATCGGGCTCACTACTGCGCTTGCGCACTCGGGGACACTACTGCGGATGCGTAATCGGGCTCACTACTGCGCATACGTACTCGGGGTCACTACTGCTCATGCGCACTCGGACTCACTACTGCTCATGCGTACTCGGGGTCACTACTGCGCATGCGCACTCGGGCTCACTACTGCGGATGCGCGCTCGGGCTCACTATTGCGCATGCGCGCAATCGGGCTCTCTACTGAGCATGCGCAATCGGGCTCACTACTGCGCACATGCGCTCGCGGTCACCACTATGCACGCGCGCTCGGGGTCGCTACTACGCATGCGCACTCGGGCTCACTTCTGCGCATGCGCGCACGTGCTCACTACTGCGCATGCGCACTCGGGGTCACTATTGCGGATGCGTAATCGGGCTCACCACTGCGCATGCACACTCAGGGTCACTACTGCGCATGCGCACACGGGCTCACTACTGCGCATGCGTACTCCGGCTCAGACCTGTACATGCGCACACGGCCTCACTACTGCGCATGGGCAGTCCGGCTCACACCTGCATATACGCACTCGAGCTCACTTATGCGCATGCGCACACGGGCGCACTACAGCGAATGCGCGCACGGGCTCACTACTCCGCATGCGCACTCGGTCTCACTACTGCAGTGCGCGCTCGGGCTCATTACTGCTCATGCGCACTCGGGGTCACTACTGCGCACGCGCACTCGGGCTCACTACTGCGCATGCGCACACCTGCTCAGACCTGCACATGCGCACTCGAGCTCACTTCTGCGCATGCGCACACGGGCGCACTACTGTGCATGCGCACTCGGGGTCATTACTGCTCATGCGCACTCGGACTCACTACTGCTCATACGCACTCGGCGTCACTACTGCGCATGCGCACTCGGGCTCACTACTGCGGATGCGCGTTCGAGCTCACTTCTGCGCATGCGCACACGGGCGCACTACTGCGCATGCGCGCACGGTCTTACTACTGCGCATGCGCACTCGGGGTCACTACTGCGGATGCACACACGGGCTCTCTACTGTACATGCGCACTCGGACCCACTACTGCGGATGCACGCTCGGGCTCACCACTGCACATGCGCACACGGGCTCACTACTGCGCATGCGCGCACGGGCTCACTACTGTGCATGCGCACTCGGGCTCATTACTGCTTATGCGCACTCCGACTCATTACTGCTCATGCGCACTCGGGGTCGCTACTGCGCATGCGCGCACGGGCTCACTACTGTGCATGCGCACTCGGGCTCACTACTGTGCATGCGCATTCGGGGTCGCTACTGCTCATGCGCACTCGGGGTCACCACTGCTCATGCGCACTCGGACTCACTGCTGCGGATGCGCAATCGCGCTCGCTAATGCGCATGCGCGCTCGGGGTCACTACTGCTCCTGCGCACTCGGACTCACTACTGCGCATACGCACTCCGGCTCGGACCTGCCCACGCGCACTCGAGCTCACCACTGCGCATGCGCACACGGGCTCACTACTGTGCATGCGCACTCGGGGTCATTACTGCTCATGCGCACTCGGACTCACTACTGCTCATACGCACACGGGCGCACTACTGCGCATGCGCGCACGGTCTTACTACTGCGCAGGCGCACTCGGGGTCACTACTGCGGATGCGCACACGGGCTCTCTACTGCACATGCGCACTCGGACCCACTACTGCGGATGCGCGCTCGGGCTCACTACTGCACATGCGCACTCGGGGTCAATACTGCGCACGCGCACTCGGGCTCACTACTGCGCATGCGCACGCGGGCGCACTACTGCGCATGCGCGCTCGGTCTCACTACTGCACATGTGTACAGGGGCTCACTACTGTGCATGCGCACTCGGGGTCACTACTGTGCATGCGCACTCGGGGTCACTACTGCCCATTCGCACTGGGACTCACTACTGCGGATGCGCAATCGGGCCCACTACTGTGCATGCGCACTCGGTGTCACTACTGCTCATGCCCACCCGGACTCACTACTGCTCATGCGCACTCGGGGTCACTACTGCGGATGCACGCTCGGGCTCACCACTGCACATGCGCACACGGGCTCACTACTGCGCATGCACGCACGGGCTCACTACTGTGCATGCGCACTCGGGCTCATTACTGCCCATGCGCACTCCGACTCATTACTGCTCATGCGCACTCGGGGTCGCTACTGCGCATGCGCGCACGGGCTCACTACTGTGCATGCGCACTCGGGCTCACTACTGTGCATGCGCATTCGGGGTCGCTACTGCTCATGCGCACTCGGGGTCACCACTGCTCATGCGCACTCGGACTCACTGCTGCGGATGCGCAATCGCGCTCGCTAATGCGGATGCGCGTTCGAGCTCACTTCTGCGCATGCGCACACGGGCGCACTACTGCGCATGCGCGCACGGTCTTACTACTGCGCAGGCGCACTCGGGGTCACTACTGCGGATGCGCACACGGGCTCTCTACTACACATGCGCACTCGGACTCACTACTGCGGATGCGCGCTCGGGCTCACTACTGCACATGCGCACTCGGGGTCAATACTGCGCACGCGCACTCGGGCTCACTACTGCGCATGCGCACGCGGGCGCACTACTGCGCATGCGCGCTCGGGCTCACTACTGCACATGTGTACAGGGGCTCACTACTGTGCATGCACACTCGGGGTCACTACTGTGCATGCGCACTCGGGGTCACTACTGCCCATTCGCACTGGGACTCACTACTGCGGATGCGCAATCGGGCCCACTACTGTGCATGCGCACTCGGTGTCACTACTGCTCATGCCCACCCGGACTCACTACTGCTCATGCGCACTCGGGGTCACTACTGCGGATGCACGCTCGGGCTCACCACTGCACATGCGCACACGGGCTCACTACTGCACATGCGCGCACGGGCTCACTACTGTGCATGCGCACTCGGGCTCACTACTGTGCATGCGCATTCGGGGTCGCTACTGCTCATGCGCACTCGGGGTCACCACTGCTCATGCGCACTCGGACTCACTGCTGCGGATGCGCAATCGCGCTCGCTAATGCGCATGCGCGCTCGGGGTCACTACTGCTCCTGCGCACTCGGACTCGCTACTGCGCATACGCACTCCGGCTCGGACCTGCCCACGTGCACTCGAGCTCACCACTGCGCATGCGCACACGGGCTCACTACTGTGCATGCGCACTCGGGGTCATTACTGCTCATGCGCACTCGGACTCACTACTGCTCATACGCACTCGGCGTCACTACTGCGCATGCGCACTCGGGCTCACTACTGCGGATGCGCGTTCGAGCTCACTTCTGCGCATGCGCACACGGGCGCACTACTGCGCATGCGCGCACGGTCTTACTACTGCGCAGGCGCACTCGGGGTCACTACTGCGGATGCGCACACGGGCTCTCTACTGCACATGCGTACTCGGACCCACTACTGCGGATGCGCGCTCGGGCTCACTACTGCACATGCGCACTCGGGGTCAATACTGCGCACGCGCACTCGGGCTCACTACTGCGCATGCGCACGCGGGCGCACTACTGCGCATGCGCGCTCGGGCTCACTACTGCACATGTGTACAGCGGCTCACTACTGTGCATGCGCACTCGGGGTCACTACTGCCCATTCGCACTGGGACTCACTACTGCGGATGCGCAATCGGGCCCACTACTGTGCATGCGCACTCGGTGTCACTACTGCTCATGCCCACCCGGACTCACTACTGCTCATGCGCACTCGGGATCACTACTGCGGATGCGTAATCGGGCTCACTACTGCACATGCGCACTCGGGGTCACTACTGCGGATGCGTAATCGGATTCACTACTGCTCATGCGCACTCGGACTCACAGCTGCGGATGCGCGCTCGGGGTCACTACTGCTCCTGCGCACTCGGACTCACTACTGCGCATACGCACTCCGGCTCGGACCTGCCCATGCGCACTCGAGCTCACCACTGCGCATGCGCACTCGGACTCATTACTACTCATGCGCACTCGGGGTCACTACTGCGCATGCGCACACGGGCTCACTACTGTGCATGCGTACTCGGGCTCACTATTGTGCATGCGCATTCGGGGTCGCTACTGCTCATGCGCACTCGGGGTCACTACTGCGGATGCGTAATCGGGCTCACTACTGCGCATGCGCACTCGGGGTCACTACTGCTCATGCGCACTCGAACTCACCTCTGCTCATGCGTACTCGGAGTCAGTACTGCGCATGTCCACTCGGCCTCACTACTGCGGATGCGCGCTCGGGCTCACCACTGCGCATGCGCGCTCGGAGTCACTACTGCGGATACGTAATCGGGCTCACTACTGCACACGCGCACTCGGGGTCATTACTGCGCACGCGCACGCGGGCTCACTACAGCGGATGCGTAATCGGGCTCACTACTGCGCATGCGCACTCGGGGTCACTACTGCCCATGCGCACTCGGGGTCACTACTGCGGATGCGTAATTGGGCCCACTACTGCGCATGTGCACTCGGGGTCACTACTGCTCATGCGCACTCGAACTCACCTCTGCTCATGCGTACTCGGAGTCAGTACTGCGCATGCCCACTCGGCCTCACTACTGCGGATGCGCGCTCGGGCTCACTACTGCTCATGCGCACTCGGCCTCACTACTGGTCATGCGCACACGGACTCACTGCTGCGGATGCGCGCTCGGGGTCACTACTGCTCCTGCGCACTCGGACTCACTACTGCGCATACGCACTCCGGCTCGGACCTGCCCATGCGCACTCGAGCTCACCACTGCGCATGCGCACACGGGCTCACTACTGCGCATGCGCAATCGGGCTCTCCACTGTGCATGAGCACTCGTCCTCACTACTGCGCATGCGCACACGGGCGCTCTACTGCACATGTGCACTCGGACTCACTACTGCGGATGCGCGCTCGGGCTCACTACTGCACATGCGCACTCGGGGTCACTACTGCACATGCGCACACGGGCTCACTACTGCGCATGTGCACACGGGCTCTCTACTGCACATGCGCACTCGGACTCGCTCCTGCGGATGCGCGCTCGGGCTCACTACTGCTCATGCGCACTCGGCCTCACTACTGCTCATGCGCACTCGGACTCACTGCTGCGGATGCGCAATCGGGCTCACTACTGCGCATGCGCACTCGGGGTCACTACTGCTCATGCGCACTCGGACTCACTACTGCTCACGCGTACTCGGGGTCACTACTGCGCATGCGCACTGGGGCTCAGACCTGCACATGCGCACTCGGGGTCACTACTGCTCGTGCGCACTCGGACTCACTACTGCTCATGCGTAATCGGCCTCACTACTGCTCATGCGCACTCGGACTCACTGCTGCGGATGCGCGCTCGGGGTCACTACTGCTCCTGCGCACTCGGACTCACTACTGCGCATACGCACTCCGGCTCGGACCTGCCCATGTGCACTCGAGCTCACCACTGCGCATGCGCACACGGGCTCACTACTGCGCATGCGCAATCGGGCTCTCCACTGTGCATGAGCACACGGGCTCACTACTGCGCATGCGCACTCGGGGTCACTACTGCGCATGCGCGCTCGGGCTCACTACTGCGCATGCGCACACCGGCTCAGACCTGCACATGCGCACTCGAGCTCACTACTGCGCATGCGCTCGCGTGCTCACTACTGTGCATGCGCATTCGGGGTCGCTACTGCTCATGCGCACTCGGACTCACTACTGCGCATGCGCACTCCGGCTCCGACCTGCCCATGCGCACTCGAGCTCACTTCTGCGCATGCGCACACGGGCGCACTACTGCGCATGCGCGCACGGTCTTACTACTGCGCATGCGCACACGGACTCACCACTGCGCATGGGCACATGAGCTCACTACTGCGCATGCTCACTCGGGGTGACTACTGCTCATGCGCACTCGGACTCACTACTGATCATGCGCACTCGGACTCATTACTGCGGATGCACAATCGGGCTCACTACTGCGCATGCGCACTCCGGCTCAGACCTGTACATGCGCACACGGACTCACTACTGCGGATGCGCAATCAGGCTCACTACTGCGCAAGCGCGCAGTCGGGCTCAGTACTGCGCATGCGCACACGGGCTCACTACTGTGCATGCGCACTCGGGCTGAGTATTGTGCATGCGCACACGGGGTGGCTACTGCTCATGCGCACTCGGGGTCACTACTGCTCATGCGCACTCGGACTCACTGCTGCGGATGCGCAGTCGCGCTCGCTAATGCGCATGCGCGCTCGGGGTCACTACTGCTCCTGCGCACTCGGACTCACTACTGCGCATACGCACTCCTGCTCGGACCTGCCCATGCGCACTCGAGCTCACCACTGCGTATGCGCACACGGGCTCACTACTGCGCAAGCGCGCAATCGGGCTCAGTACTGCGCATGCGCACTCCAGTCGGACCTGCACATGCGCACACGGACTCACCACTGCGCATGCGCGCACGGGCTCACTACTGTGCATGCGCACTCGGGATCACTACTGCGGATTTGTAAGCGGGCTCACCACTGCACATGCGCACTCGGACTGACTACTGCTCATGCGTACTCGGGGTCACTACTGCGCATGCGCACTCGGGCTCACTACTGCGGATGCGCGCTCGGGCTCACTACTGCGCATGCGCGCAATCGGGCTCTCTACTGAGCATGCGCAATCGGGCTCACTACTGCGCACATGCGCTCGCGGTCACCACTATGCACGCGCGCACGGGGTCGCTACTACGCATGCGCGCTCGGGCTCACTACTGCACATGTGTACAGCGGCTCACTACTGTGCATGCGCACTCGGGGTCACTACTGCCCATTCGCACTGGGACTCACTACTGCGGATGCGCAATCGGGCCCACTACTGTGCATGCGCACTCGGTGTCACTACTGCTCATGCCCACCCGGACTCACTACTGCTCATGCGCACTCGGGATCACTACTGCGGATGCGTAATCGGGCTCACTACTGCACATGCGCACTCGGGGTCACTACTGCGGATGCGTAATCGGATTCACTACTGCTCATGCGCACTCGGACTCACAGCTGCGGATGCGCGCTCGGGGTCACTACTGCTCCTGCGCACTCGGACTCACTACTGCGCATACGCACTCCGGCTCGGACCTGCCCATGCGCACTCGAGCTCACCACTGCGCATGCGCACTCGGACTCATTACTACTCATGCGCACTCGGGGTCACTACTGCGCATGCGCACACGGGCTCACTACTGTGCATGCGTACTCGGGCTCACTATTGTGCATGCGCATTCGGGGTCGCTACTGCTCATGCGCACTCGGGGTCACTACTGCGGATGCGTAATCGGGCTCACTACTGCGCATGCGCACTCGGGGTCACTACTGCTCATGCGCACTCGAACTCACCTCTGCTCATGCGTACTCGGAGTCAGTACTGCGCATGTCCACTCGGCCTCACTACTGCGGATGCGCGCTCGGGCTCACCACTGCGCATGCGCGCTCGGAGTCACTACTGCGGATACGTAATCGGGCTCACTACTGCACACGCGCACTCGGGGTCATTACTGCGCACGCGCACGCGGGCTCACTACAGCGGATGCGTAATCGGGCTCACTACTGCGCATGCGCACTCGGGGTCACTACTGCCCATGCGCACTCGGGGTCACTACTGCGGATGCGTAATTGGGCCCACTACTGCGCATGTGCACTCGGGGTCACTACTGCTCATGCGCACTCGAACTCACCTCTGCTCATGCGTACTCGGAGTCAGTACTGCGCATGCCCACTCGGCCTCACTACTGCGGATGCGCGCTCGGGCTCACTACTGCTCATGCGCACTCGGCCTCACTACTGGTCATGCGCACACGGACTCACTGCTGCGGATGCGCGCTCGGGGTCACTACTGCTCCTGCGCACTCGGACTCACTACTGCGCATACGCACTCCGGCTCGGACCTGCCCATGCGCACTCGAGCTCACCACTGCGCATGCGCACACGGGCTCACTACTGCGCATGCGCAATCGGGCTCTCCACTGTGCATGAGCACTCGTCCTCACTACTGCGCATGCGCACACGGGCGCTCTACTGCACATGTGCACTCGGACTCACTACTGCGGATGCGCGCTCGGGCTCACTACTGCACATGCGCACTCGGGGTCACTACTGCACATGCGCACACGGGCTCACTACTGCGCATGTGCACACGGGCTCTCTACTGCACATGCGCACTCGGACTCGCTCCTGCGGATGCGCGCTCGGGCTCACTACTGCTCATGCGCACTCGGCCTCACTACTGCTCATGCGCACTCGGACTCACTGCTGCGGATGCGCAATCGGGCTCACTACTGCGCATGCGCACTCGGGGTCACTACTGCTCATGCGCACTCGGACTCACTACTGCTCACGCGTACTCGGGGTCACTACTGCGCATGCGCACTGGGGCTCAGACCTGCACATGCGCACTCGGGGTCACTACTGCTCGTGCGCACTCGGACTCACTACTGCTCATGCGTAATCGGCCTCACTACTGCTCATGCGCACTCGGACTCACTGCTGCGGATGCGCGCTCGGGGTCACTACTGCTCCTGCGCACTCGGACTCACTACTGCGCATACGCACTCCGGCTCGGACCTGCCCATGTGCACTCGAGCTCACCACTGCGCATGCGCACACGGGCTCACTACTGCGCATGCGCAATCGGGCTCTCCACTGTGCATGAGCACACGGGCTCACTACTGCGCATGCGCACTCGGGGTCACTACTGCGCATGCGCGCTCGGGCTCACTACTGCGCATGCGCACACCGGCTCAGACCTGCACATGCGCACTCGAGCTCACTACTGCGCATGCGCTCGCGTGCTCACTACTGTGCATGCGCATTCGGGGTCGCTACTGCTCATGCGCACTCGGACTCACTACTGCGCATGCGCACTCCGGCTCCGACCTGCCCATGCGCACTCGAGCTCACTTCTGCGCATGCGCACACGGGCGCACTACTGCGCATGCGCGCACGGTCTTACTACTGCGCATGCGCACACGGACTCACCACTGCGCATGGGCACATGAGCTCACTACTGCGCATGCTCACTCGGGGTGACTACTGCTCATGCGCACTCGGACTCACTACTGATCATGCGCACTCGGACTCATTACTGCGGATGCACAATCGGGCTCACTACTGCGCATGCGCACTCCGGCTCAGACCTGTACATGCGCACACGGACTCACTACTGCGGATGCGCAATCAGGCTCACTACTGCGCAAGCGCGCAGTCGGGCTCAGTACTGCGCATGCGCACACGGGCTCACTACTGTGCATGCGCACTCGGGCTGAGTATTGTGCATGCGCACACGGGGTGGCTACTGCTCATGCGCACTCGGGGTCACTACTGCTCATGCGCACTCGGACTCACTGCTGCGGATGCGCAGTCGCGCTCGCTAATGCGCATGCGCGCTCGGGGTCACTACTGCTCCTGCGCACTCGGACTCACTACTGCGCATACGCACTCCTGCTCGGACCTGCCCATGCGCACTCGAGCTCACCACTGCGTATGCGCACACGGGCTCACTACTGCGCAAGCGCGCAATCGGGCTCAGTACTGCGCATGCGCACTCCAGTCGGACCTGCACATGCGCACACGGACTCACCACTGCGCATGCGCGCACGGGCTCACTACTGTGCATGCGCACTCGGGATCACTACTGCGGATTTGTAAGCGGGCTCACCACTGCACATGCGCACTCGGACTGACTACTGCTCATGCGTACTCGGGGTCACTACTGCGCATGCGCACTCGGGCTCACTACTGCGGATGCGCGCTCGGGCTCACTACTGCGCATGCGCGCAATCGGGCTCTCTACTGAGCATGCGCAATCGGGCTCACTACTGCGCACATGCGCTCGCGGTCACCACTATGCACGCGCGCACGGGGTCGCTACTACGCATGCGCGCTCGGGCTCACTACTGCACATGTGTACAGCGGCTCACTACTGTGCATGCGCACTCGGGGTCACTACTGCCCATTCGCACTGGGACTCACTACTGCGGATGCGCAATCGGGCCCACTACTGTGCATGCGCACTCGGTGTCACTACTGCTCATGCCCACCCGGACTCACTACTGCTCATGCGCACTCGGGATCACTACTGCGGATGCGTAATCGGGCTCACTACTGCACATGCGCACTCGGGGTCACTACTGCGGATGCGTAATCGGATTCACTACTGCTCATGCGCACTCGGACTCACAGCTGCGGATGCGCGCTCGGGGTCACTACTGCTCCTGCGCACTCGGACTCACTACTGCGCATACGCACTCCGGCTCGGACCTGCCCATGCGCACTCGAGCTCACCACTGCGCATGCGCACTCGGACTCATTACTACTCATGCGCACTCGGGGTCACTACTGCGCATGCGCACACGGGCTCACTACTGTGCATGCGTACTCGGGCTCACTATTGTGCATGCGCATTCGGGGTCGCTACTGCTCATGCGCACTCGGGGTCACTACTGCGGATGCGTAATCGGGCTCACTACTGCGCATGCGCACTCGGGGTCACTACTGCTCATGCGCACTCGAACTCACCTCTGCTCATGCGTACTCGGAGTCAGTACTGCGCATGTCCACTCGGCCTCACTACTGCGGATGCGCGCTCGGGCTCACCACTGCGCATGCGCGCTCGGAGTCACTACTGCGGATACGTAATCGGGCTCACTACTGCACACGCGCACTCGGGGTCATTACTGCGCACGCGCACGCGGGCTCACTACAGCGGATGCGTAATCGGGCTCACTACTGCGCATGCGCACTCGGGGTCACTACTGCCCATGCGCACTCGGGGTCACTACTGCGGATGCGTAATTGGGCCCACTACTGCGCATGTGCACTCGGGGTCACTACTGCTCATGCGCACTCGAACTCACCTCTGCTCATGCGTACTCGGAGTCAGTACTGCGCATGCCCACTCGGCCTCACTACTGCGGATGCGCGCTCGGGCTCACTACTGCTCATGCGCACTCGGCCTCACTACTGGTCATGCGCACACGGACTCACTGCTGCGGATGCGCGCTCGGGGTCACTACTGCTCCTGCGCACTCGGACTCACTACTGCGCATACGCACTCCGGCTCGGACCTGCCCATGCGCACTCGAGCTCACCACTGCGCATGCGCACACGGGCTCACTACTGCGCATGCGCAATCGGGCTCTCCACTGTGCATGAGCACTCGTCCTCACTACTGCGCATGCGCACACGGGCGCTCTACTGCACATGTGCACTCGGACTCACTACTGCGGATGCGCGCTCGGGCTCACTACTGCACATGCGCACTCGGGGTCACTACTGCACATGCGCACACGGGCTCACTACTGCGCATGTGCACACGGGCTCTCTACTGCACATGCGCACTCGGACTCGCTCCTGCGGATGCGCGCTCGGGCTCACTACTGCTCATGCGCACTCGGCCTCACTACTGCTCATGCGCACTCGGACTCACTGCTGCGGATGCGCAATCGGGCTCACTACTGCGCATGCGCACTCGGGGTCACTACTGCTCATGCGCACTCGGACTCACTACTGCTCACGCGTACTCGGGGTCACTACTGCGCATGCGCACTGGGGCTCAGACCTGCACATGCGCACTCGGGGTCACTACTGCTCGTGCGCACTCGGACTCACTACTGCTCATGCGTAATCGGCCTCACTACTGCTCATGCGCACTCGGACTCACTGCTGCGGATGCGCGCTCGGGGTCACTACTGCTCCTGCGCACTCGGACTCACTACTGCGCATACGCACTCCGGCTCGGACCTGCCCATGTGCACTCGAGCTCACCACTGCGCATGCGCACACGGGCTCACTACTGCGCATGCGCAATCGGGCTCTCCACTGTGCATGAGCACACGGGCTCACTACTGCGCATGCGCACTCGGGGTCACTACTGCGCATGCGCGCTCGGGCTCACTACTGCGCATGCGCACACCGGCTCAGACCTGCACATGCGCACTCGAGCTCACTACTGCGCATGCGCTCGCGTGCTCACTACTGTGCATGCGCATTCGGGGTCGCTACTGCTCATGCGCACTCGGACTCACTACTGCGCATGCGCACTCCGGCTCCGACCTGCCCATGCGCACTCGAGCTCACTTCTGCGCATGCGCACACGGGCGCACTACTGCGCATGCGCGCACGGTCTTACTACTGCGCATGCGCACACGGACTCACCACTGCGCATGGGCACATGAGCTCACTACTGCGCATGCTCACTCGGGGTGACTACTGCTCATGCGCACTCGGACTCACTACTGATCATGCGCACTCGGACTCATTACTGCGGATGCACAATCGGGCTCACTACTGCGCATGCGCACTCCGGCTCAGACCTGTACATGCGCACACGGACTCACTACTGCGGATGCGCAATCAGGCTCACTACTGCGCAAGCGCGCAGTCGGGCTCAGTACTGCGCATGCGCACACGGGCTCACTACTGTGCATGCGCACTCGGGCTGAGTATTGTGCATGCGCACACGGGGTGGCTACTGCTCATGCGCACTCGGGGTCACTACTGCTCATGCGCACTCGGACTCACTGCTGCGGATGCGCAGTCGCGCTCGCTAATGCGCATGCGCGCTCGGGGTCACTACTGCTCCTGCGCACTCGGACTCACTACTGCGCATACGCACTCCTGCTCGGACCTGCCCATGCGCACTCGAGCTCACCACTGCGTATGCGCACACGGGCTCACTACTGCGCAAGCGCGCAATCGGGCTCAGTACTGCGCATGCGCACTCCAGTCGGACCTGCACATGCGCACACGGACTCACCACTGCGCATGCGCGCACGGGCTCACTACTGTGCATGCGCACTCGGGATCACTACTGCGGATTTGTAAGCGGGCTCACCACTGCACATGCGCACTCGGACTGACTACTGCTCATGCGTACTCGGGGTCACTACTGCGCATGCGCACTCGGGCTCACTACTGCGGATGCGCGCTCGGGCTCACTACTGCGCATGCGCGCAATCGGGCTCTCTACTGAGCATGCGCAATCGGGCTCACTACTGCGCACATGCGCTCGCGGTCACCACTATGCACGCGCGCACGGGGTCGCTACTACGCATGCGCACTCGAGCTCACTACTGCGCATGCGCGCACGGGCTCGCTACTGCGCATGCGCACTCGGGGTCACTATTGCGGATTGGTAAGCGGGCTCACTACTGCGCATGCGCACTCGGGCTCACTACTGTGGATGCGCGATCGGGCTCACTACTGCGCATGCGCACTCGGGGACACTATTGCGGATGCATAATCGGGCTCACGACTGCACATGCGCACTCGGGGTCACTACTGCTCATGCGCACTCGGACTCACTACTGCTCATGCGTACTCGGGGTCACTATTGCGCATGCGCACTCGGACTTACTACTGCGCATGCGCACTCGGGGTCACTACTGCGGATGCGTAATCGGCCTCACTACTGCTCATGCGCACTCGGACTCACAGCTGCGGATGCGCGCTCGGGGTCACTACTGCTCCTGCGCACTCGGACTCACTACTGCGCATACGCACTCCGGCTCGGACCTGCCCATGCGCACTCGAGCTCACCACTGCACATGCGCACACAGGCTCACTACTGCGCATGCGCACTCGGGGTCACTACTGCGGATTCGTAAGCGGGCTCACTACTGCGCATGCGCACACGGGCTCACTACTGCGCATGGGCAGTCCGGCTCACTCCTGCACATACGCACTCGAGCTCACTCCTGCGCATGCGCACACGGGCTCACTACTGCGCATGCGCGCACGGGCTCACTACTGCGCATGCGCGCAATCGGCCTCAGTACTGCGCATGCGCACTCCAGTCAGACCTGCACATGCGCACACGGACTCACCACTGCGCATGCGCGCACGGGCTAACTACTGTGCATGCGCACTCGGGATCACTACTGCGGATTCGTAAGCGGGCTCACTACTGCGCATGCGCACTCGGACTCACTACTGCTCCTGCGCACTCGGACTCACTACTGCGCATACGCACTCCGGCTCGGACCTGTCCATGCGGACTCGAGCTCACCACTGCGCATGCGCACACGGGCTCACTACTGCGCATGCGCGCAATCGGGCTCAGTACTGCGCATGCGCACTCCAGTCGGACCCGCACATGCGCACACGGACTCACCACTGTGCATGCGCGCACGGGCTCACTACTGTGCATGCGCACTCGGGATCACTACTGCGGATTGGTAAGCGGGCTCACTACTGCGCATGCGCATTCGGGGTCACTACTGCGGATGCGTAATCGGGCTCACTACTGCGCATGCGCACTCGGGCTCACTACTGTGGATGCGCGATCGGGCTCACTACTGCGCATGCGCACTCGGGGACACTATTGCGGATGCATAATCGGGCTCACTACTGCACATGCGCACTCGGGGTCACTACTGCTCATGCGCACTCGGACTCACTACTGCTCATGCGTACTCGGGGTCACTATTGCGCATGCGCACTCGGACTCACTACTGCATATGCGCACTCGGACTCACAGCTGCGGATGCGCGCTCGGGGTCACTACTGCGCAAGCGCGCAATCGGGCTCAGTACTGCGCATACGCACTCCGGCTCGGACCTGCCCATGCGCACTCGAGCTCACCACTGCGCATGCGCACACAGGCTCACTACTGCGCATGCGCACTCGGGGTCACTACTGCTCATGCGCACTCGGACTCACTGCTGCGGATGCGCAATCGCGCTCGCTAATGCGCATGCGCGCTCGGGATCACTACTGCGCATGCGCACTCGGACTCACTACTGCGCATGCGCACACGGGCTCACTATTGCGCATGTGCGCACGGGTTCACTACTGCGCATGCGCGCAATCGGCCTCAGTACTGCGCATGCGCACTCCAGTCAGACCTGCACATGCGCACACGGACTCACCACTGCGCATGCGCGCACGGGCTCACTACTGTGCATGCGCACTCGGGATCACTACTGCGGATTCGTAAGCGGGCTCACTACTGCGCATGCGCACTCGGACTCACTAATGCTCATGCGTACTCGGTGTCAGTACTGCGCATGCGCACTTGGGCTCGCAACTGCGGATGCGCGCTCGGGCTCACTACTGCGCATGCGCGCAATCGGGCTCACTACTGCGCATGCGCACTCCAGTCAGACCTGCACGTGCGCTCTCGGGCTTACTACTGCGCATGGGCACATGAGCTCACTACTGCGCATGCTCACTCGGGGTGACTACTGCTCATGCGCACTCGGACTCACTACTGATCATGCGCACTCGGACTCATTACTGCGGATGCACAATCGGGCTCACTACTGCGGATGCGCACTCGGGCTCAGACCTGCACATGCGCACTCGGGCTCACTACTGCGCATGCGCACAGGGACTCGTTACTGTGGATGCGCAATCGGGGTCACTACTGCTCATGCGCACTCGGAGTCACTACTGCTCATGCGCACTCGGACTCACTACTGCGCATTGGCACTCGGGGTCACTACTGCGCATGCGCACACGGGCTCACTATTGCGCATGTGCGCACGGGCTCACTACTGCGCATGCGCGCAATCGACCTCAGTACTGCGCATGCGCACTCCAGTCAGACCTGCACATGCGCACACGGACTCACCACTACGCATGCGCGCACGGGCTCACTACTGTGCATGCGCACTCGGGATCACTACTGCGGATGTGTAATCGGGCTCACTACTGCGCATGCGGACTCGGACCCACTACTGCTCACGCGTACTCGGGGTCACTACTGCTCATACGAACTCGGGGTCACTACTGCACATGCGCACTCGGACTGACTACTGCTCATGAGTACTCGGGGTCACTACTGCGCATGCGCACTCGGGCTCACTACTGCGGATGCGCGCTCGGGCTCACTACTGCGCATGCGCGCAATCGGGCTCTCTACTGAGCATGCGCAATCGGGCTCACTACTGCGCACATGCGCTCGCGGTCACCACTATGCACGCGCGCACGGGGTCGCTAGTACGCATGCGCACTCGAGCTCACTACTGCGCATGCGCGCACGGGCTCGCTACTGCGCATGCGCACTCGGGGTCACTATTGCGGATGCGTAATCGGGCTCACCACTGCGCATGCACACTCGAGGTCACTACTGCGCCTGCGCACACGGGCCCACTACTGCGCATGCGCACGCCGGCTCAGACCTGCCCATGCGCACGCGGGCACACCACTGCGCATGGGCAGTCCGGCTCACACCTGCACATACGCACTCGAGCTCACTTCTGCGCATGCGCACATGGGCGCACTACAGCGAATGCGCGCACGGGCTCACTATTGCGCATGCGCACTCGGTCTCACTACTGCGGGTGCGCACTCGGGCTCACAACTGCGCATGCGAGCAATCGGGCTCACTACTGCGCACGCGCACTGCAGTCAGACCTGCACATGCGCATTCGGGCTTGCTACTGCGCATGGGCACACGGGCTCACTACTGCGGATGCGCAATCGGGCCTACTACTGTGCATGCGCACTCGGGGTCACTACTGCTCATGCCCACTCGGACTCACTACTGCTCATGCGCACTCGGGCTCACTACTGCGCATGCGCACTCGGACTCACTACTGCTCATGCGTACTCGGTGTCAGTACTGCGCATGCGCACTTGGGCTCGCAACTGCGGATGCGCGCTCGGGCTCACTACTGGGCATGTGCGCAATCGGGCTCACTACTGCGCATGCGCACTCCAGTCAGACCTGCACATGCGCACTCGGGCTTACTACTGCGCATGGGCACATGGGCTCACTACTGCGCATGCTCACTCGGGGTGACTACTGCTCATGCGCACTCGGACTCACTACTGATCATGCGCACTCGGACTCACTACTGCGGATGCACAATCGGGCTCACTACTGCGCATGCACACTCCGGCTCAGACCTGTACATGCGCACACGGACTCACTACTGCGGATGCGCAATCGGGCTCACTACTGCGCATGCGCACTCGGGCTCACTACTGCGCATGCGCGCACGGGCTCACTACTGTGCATGCGCACTCGGGCTCAGTATTGTGCATGCGCACACGGGGTGGCTACTAATCATGCGCACTCGGGGACACTACTGCTCATGCGCACTCGGACTCACTGCTGCGAATGCGCAATCGCGCTCGCCAATGCGCAAGCGCGCTCGGGGTCACTACTGCTCCTGCGCACTCGGACTCACTACTGCGCATACGCACTCCGGCTCGGACCTGCCCATGCGCACTCGAGCTCACCACTGCGCATGCGCACACGGGCTAACTACTGCGCATGCGCGCAATCAGGCTCAGTACTGCGCATGCGCACTCCAGTCGGACTGCACATGCGCACACGGACTCACCACTGCGCATGCGCGCACGGGCTCACTTCTGCGCATGCGCACACGGGCGCACTACAGCGAATGCGCGCACGGGCTCACTACTGCGCATGCGCACTCGGTCTCACTACTGCGGGTGCGCGCTCCGGCTCACTACTGCGCATGCGAGCAGTCGGGCTCACTACTGCGCACGCGCACTCCAGTCAGACCTGCACATGCGCATTCGGGCTTACTACTGCGCATGGGCACACGGGCTCACTACTGCGCATGCGCACTCGTGGTCACTACTGCGCATGCGCACTCGGACTCACTACTGCTCATGCGTACTCGGTGTCAGTACTGCGCATGCGCATTTGGGCTCGCAACTGCGGATGCGCGCTCGGGCTCACTACTGCGCATGCGCGCAATCGGGCTCACTACTGCCCATGCGCACTCGGGCTCACTACTGCGCATTTGCACACGGGCTCACTACTGTGCATGCGCACTCGGGCTCAGTATTGTGCATGCGCACTCTGGGTGGCTACTGCTCATGCGCACTCGGGGTCACTACTGCTCATGCGCACTCGGACTCACTGCTGCGGATGCGCAATCGCGCTCGCTAATGCGCATGCGCGCTCGGGGTCACTACTGCTCCTGCGCACTCGGACTCACTACTGCGCATACGCACTCCGGCTCGGACCTGTCCATGCGCACTCGAGCTCACCACTGCGCATGCGCACACGGGCTCACTACTGCGCATGCGCGCAATCGGGCTCAGTACTGCGCATGCGCACTCCAGTCGGACCTGCACATGCGCACACGGACTCACCACTGCGCATGCGCGCACGGGCTCACTACTGTGCATGCGCACTCGGGATCACTACTGCGGATTGGTAAGCGGGCTCACTACTGCGCATGCGCATTCGGTGTCACTACTGCGGATGCGTAATCGGGCTCACTACTGCGCATGCGCACTCGGGGTCACTACTGCTCATGCGCACTCGGACTCACTACTGCTCACGCGTACTCGGGGTCACTACTGCGCATGCGCACTGGGGCTCAGACCTGCACATGCGCACTCGGGGTCACTACTGCTCGTGCGCACTCGGACTCACTACTGCTCATGCGTAATCGGCCTCACTACTGCTCATGCGCACTCGGACTCACTGCTGCGGATGCGCGCTCGGGGTCACTACTGCTCCTGCGCACTCGGACTCACTACTGCGCATACGCACTCCGGCTCGGACCTGCCCATGTGCACTCGAGCTCACCACTGCGCATGCGCACACGGGCTCACTACTGCGCATGCGCAATCGGGCTCTCCACTGTGCATGAGCACACGGGCTCACTACTGCGCATGCGCACTCGGGGTCACTACTGCGCATGCGCGCTCGGGCTCACTACTGCGCATGCGCACACCGGCTCAGACCTGCACATGCGCACTCGAGCTCACTACTGCGCATGCGCTCGCGTGCTCACTACTGTGCATGCGCATTCGGGGTCGCTACTGCTCATGCGCACTCGGACTCACTACTGCGCATGCGCACTCCGGCTCCGACCTGCCCATGCGCACTCGAGCTCACTTCTGCGCATGCGCACACGGGCGCACTACTGCGCATGCGCGCACGGTCTTACTACTGCGCATGCGCACACGGACTCACCACTGCGCATGGGCACATGAGCTCACTACTGCGCATGCTCACTCGGGGTGACTACTGCTCATGCGCACTCGGACTCACTACTGATCATGCGCACTCGGACTCATTACTGCGGATGCACAATCGGGCTCACTACTGCGCATGCGCACTCCGGCTCAGACCTGTACATGCGCACACGGACTCACTACTGCGGATGCGCAATCAGGCTCACTACTGCGCAAGCGCGCAGTCGGGCTCAGTACTGCGCATGCGCACACGGGCTCACTACTGTGCATGCGCACTCGGGCTGAGTATTGTGCATGCGCACACGGGGTGGCTACTGCTCATGCGCACTCGGGGTCACTACTGCTCATGCGCACTCGGACTCACTGCTGCGGATGCGCAGTCGCGCTCGCTAATGCGCATGCGCGCTCGGGGTCACTACTGCTCCTGCGCACTCGGACTCACTACTGCGCATACGCACTCCTGCTCGGACCTGCCCATGCGCACTCGAGCTCACCACTGCGTATGCGCACACGGGCTCACTACTGCGCAAGCGCGCAATCGGGCTCAGTACTGCGCATGCGCACTCCAGTCGGACCTGCACATGCGCACACGGACTCACCACTGCGCATGCGCGCACGGGCTCACTACTGTGCATGCGCACTCGGGATCACTACTGCGGATTTGTAAGCGGGCTCACCACTGCACATGCGCACTCGGACTGACTACTGCTCATGCGTACTCGGGGTCACTACTGCGCATGCGCACTCGGGCTCACTACTGCGGATGCGCGCTCGGGCTCACTACTGCGCATGCGCGCAATCGGGCTCTCTACTGAGCATGCGCAATCGGGCTCACTACTGCGCACATGCGCTCGCGGTCACCACTATGCACGCGCGCACGGGGTCGCTACTACGCATGCGCACTCGAGCTCACTACTGCGCATGCGCGCACGGGCTCGCTACTGCGCATGCGCACTCGGGGTCACTATTGCGGATTGGTAAGCGGGCTCACTACTGCGCATGCGCATTCGGGGTCACTACTGCGGATGCGTAATCGGGCTCACTACTGCTCATGCGCACTCGGGGTGAGTACTGCGCATGCGCACTCGGGCTCACTACTGTGGATGCGCGATCGGGCTCACTACTGCGCATGCGCACTCGGGGACACTATTGCGGATGCATAATCGGGCTCACGACTGCACATGCGCACTCGGGGTCACTACTGCTCATGCGCACTCGGACTCACTACTGCTCATGCGTACTCGGGGTCACTATTGCGCATGCGCACTCGGACTTACTACTGCGCATGCGCACTCGGGGTCACTACTGCGGATGCGTAATCGGCCTCACTACTGCTCATGCGCACTCGGACTCACAGCTGCGGATGCGCGCTCGGGGTCACTACTGCTCCTGCGCACTCGGACTCACTACTGCGCATACGCACTCCGGCTCGGACCTGCCCATGCGCACTCGAGCTCACCACTGCACATGCGCACACAGGCTCACTACTGCGCATGCGCACTCGGGGTCACTACTGCGGATTCGTAAGCGGGCTCACTACTGCGCATGCGCACACGGGCTCACTACTGCGCATGGGCAGTCCGGCTCACTCCTGCACATACGCACTCGAGCTCACTCCTGCGCATGCGCACACGGGCTCACTACTGCGCATGCGCGCACGGGCTCACTACTGCGCATGCGCGCAATCGGCCTCAGTACTGCGCATGCGCACTCCAGTCAGACCTGCACATGCGCACACGGACTCACCACTGCGCATGCGCGCACGGGCTAACTACTGTGCATGCGCACTCGGGATCACTACTGCGGATTCGTAAGCGGGCTCACTACTGCGCATGCGCACTCGGACTCACTACTGCTCATGCGTACTCGGTGTCAGTACTGCGCATGCGCATTTGGGCTCGCAACTGCGGATGCGCGCTCGGGCTCACTACTGCGCATGCGCGCAATCGGGCTCACTACTGCCCATGCGCACTCGGGCTCACTACTGCGCATTTGCACACGGGCTCACTACTCTGCATGCGCACTCGGACTCAGTACTGTGCATGCGCACTCTGGGTGGCTACTGCTCATGCGCACTCGGGGTCACTACTGCTCATGCGCACTCGGACTCACTGCTGCGGATGCGCAATCGCGCTCGCTAATGCACATGCGCGCTCGGGGTCACTACTGCTCCTGCGCAATCGGACTCACTACTGCGCATACGCACTCCGGCTCGGACCTGTCCATGCGGACTCGAGCTCACCACTGCGCATGCGCACACGGGCTCACTACTGCGCATGCGCGCAATCGGGCTCAGTACTGCGCATGCGCACTCCAGTCGGACCCGCACATGCGCACACGGACTCACCACTGTGCATGCGCGCACGGGCTCACTACTGTGCATGCGCACTCGGGATCACTACTGCGGATTGGTAAGCGGGCTCACTACTGCGCATGCGCATTCGGGGTCACTACTGCGGATGCGTAATCGGGCTCACTACTGCGCATGCGCACTCGGGCTCACTACTGTGGATGCGCGATCGGGCTCACTACTGCGCATGCGCACTCGGGGACACTATTGCGGATGCATAATCGGGCTCACTACTGCACATGCGCACTCGGGGTCACTACTGCTCATGCGCACTCGGACTCACTACTGCTCATGCGTACTCGGGGTCACTATTGCGCATGCGCACTCGGACTCACTACTGCATATGCGCACTCGGACTCACAGCTGCGGATGCGCGCTCGGGGTCACTACTGCGCAAGCGCGCAATCGGGCTCAGTACTGCGCATACGCACTCCGGCTCGGACCTGCCCATGCGCACTCGAGCTCACCACTGCGCATGCGCACACAGGCTCACTACTGCGCATGCGCACTCGGGGTCACTACTGCTCATGCGCACTCGGACTCACTGCTGCGGATGCGCAATCGCGCTCGCTAATGCGCATGCGCGCTCGGGATCACTACTGCGCATGCGCACTCGGACTCACTACTGCTCATGCGCACTCGGGCTCACTACTGCCCATGCGTACTCGGGGTCACTACTGCGGATGCGCACTCGGGCTCAGACGTGCACATGCGCACTCGGGCTCACTACTGCGCATGCGCACAGGGACTCGTTACTGTGGATGCGCAATCGGGGTCACTACTGCTCATGCGCACTCGGAGTCACTACTGCTCATGCGCACTCGGACCCACTACTGCGCATTGGCACTCGGGGTCACTACTGCGCATGCGCACACGGGCTCACTATTGCGCATGTGCGCACGGGTTCACTACTGCGCATGCGCGCAATCGGCCTCAGTACTGCGCATGCGCACTCCAGTCAGACCTGCACATGCGCACACGGACTCACCACTGCGCATGCGCGCACGGGCTCACTACTGTGCATGCGCACTCGGGATCACTACTGCGGATGTGTAATCGGGCTCACTACTGCGCATGCGCACTCGGACTCACTACTGCTCACGCGTACTCGGGGTCACTACTGCTCATACGAACTCGGGGTCACTACTGCACATGCGCACTCGGACTGACTACTGCTCATGCGTACTCGGGGTCACTACTGCGCATGCGCACTCGGGCTCACTACTGCGGATGCGCGCTCGGGCTCACTACTGCGCATGCGCGCAATCGGGCTCTCTACTGAGCATGCGCAATCGGGCTCACTACTGCGCACATGCGCTCGCGGTCATCACTATGCACCCGCGCACGGGGTCGCTACTACGCATGCGCACTCGCGCTCACTACTGCGCATGCGCGCACGGGCTCGCTACTGCGCATGCGCACTCGGGGTCACTATTGCGGATGCGTAATCGGGCTCACCACTGCGCATGCACACTCGGGGTCACTACTGCGCACGCGCACTGCAGTCAGACCTGCACATGCGCATTCGGGCTTGCTACTGCGCATGGGCACACGGGCTCACTACCGCGGATGCGCAATCGGGCCTACTACTGTGCATGCGCACTCGGGGTCACTACTGCTCATGCCCACTCGGACTCACTACTGCTCATGCGCACTCGGGCTCACTACTGCGCATGCGCACTCGGACTCACTACTGCTCATGCGTACTCGGTGTCAGTACTGCGCATGCGCACTTGGGCTCGTAACTGCGGATGCGCGCTCGGGCTCACTACTGCGCATGCGCGCAGTCGGCCTCACTACTGCGCATGCGCACTCCAGTCAGACCTGCACATGCGCACTCGGGCTTACTACTGCGCATGGGCACATGGGCTCACTACTGCGCATGCTCACTCGGGGTGACTACTGCTCATGCGCACTCGGACTCACTACTGATCATGCGCACTCGGACTCACTACTGCGGATGCACAATCGGGCTCACTACTGCGCATGCACACTCCGGCTCAGACCTGTACATGCGCACACGGACTCACTACTGCGGATGCGCAATCGGGCTCACTACTGCGCATGCGCACTCGGGCTCACTACTGCGCATGCGCACACGGGCTCACTACTGTGCATGCGCACTCGGGCTCAGTATTGTGCATGCGCACACGGGGTGGCTACTAATCATGCGCACTCGGGGACACTACTGCTCATGCGCACTCGGACTCACTGCTGCGGATGCGCAATCGCGCTCGCCAATGCGCATGCGCGCTCGGGGTCACTACTGCTCCTGCGCACTCGGACTCACTACTGCGCATACGCACTCCGGCTCGGACCTGCCCATGCGCACTCGAGCTCACCACTGCGCATGCGCACACGGGCTAACTACTGCGCATGCGCGCAATCAGGCTCACTACTGCGCATGCGCACTCGGTCTCACTACTGCGGGTGCGCGCTCGGGCTCACTACTGCGCATGCGAGCAGTCGGGCTCACTACTGCGCACGCGCACTCCAGTCAGACCTGCACATGCGCATTCGGGCTTACTACTGCGCATGGGCACACGGGCTCACTACTGCGCATGCGCACTCGTGGTCACTACAGCGCATGCGCACGCCGGGTAAGACCTGCATATGCGCACTCGAGCTCACTCCTGCGCATGCGCACACGGGCGCACTACTGCGCATGCGCACTCGGGGTCACTACTGCGGATGCGCGCTCCGGCTCACTACTGTTGATGCGCGCTCGGGCTCACTACTGCGCATGCGCACTCGGGGTCGCTACTACGCATGCGCACACGGGCTCACTACTGCGCATGCGCGCAATCGGGCTCAGTACTGCGCATGCGCACTCCAGTCGGACCTGCACATGCGCACACGGACTCACCACTGCGCATGCGCGCACGGGCTCACTACTGTGCATGCGCACTCGGGATCACTACTGCGGATTGGTAAGCGGGCTCACTACTGCGCATGCGCATTCGGGGTCACTACTGCGGATGCGTAATCGGGCTCACTACTGCTCATGCGCACTCGGGGTGAGTACTGCGCATGCGCACTCGGGCTCACTACTGTGGATGCGCGATCGGGCTCACTACTGCGCATGCGCACTCGGGGACACTATTGCGGATGCATAATCGGGCTCACTACTGCACATGCGCACTCGGGGTCACTACTGCTCATGCGCACTCGGACTCACTACTGCTCATGCGTACTCGGGGTCACTATTGCGCATGCGCACTCGGACTCACAGCTGCGGATGCGCGCTCGGGGTCACTACTGCTCCTGCGCACTCGGACTCACTACTGCGCATACGCACTCCGGCTCGGACCTGCCCATGCGCACTCGAGCTCACCACTGCGCATGCGCACACAGGCTCACTACGGCGCATGCGCACTCGGGGTCACTACTGCGGATTCGTAAGCGGGCTCACTACTGCGCATGCGCACACGGGCTCACTACTGCGCATGCGCGCACGGGCTCACTACTGCGCATGCGCGCAATCGGCCTCACTACTGCGCATGGGCAGTCCGGCTCACTCCTGCACATACGCACTCGAGCTCACTTCTGCGCATGCGCACGCGGGCGCACTACAGCGAATGCGCGCACGGGCTCACTACTGCGGATGCGCAATCGGGCCCACTAATGTGCATGCGCACTCGGGGTCACTACTGCTCATGCGCACGCGGGCGCACTACAGCGAATGCGCGCACGAGCTCACTACTGCGCATGCGCACTCGGGCTCACTACTGTGGATGCGCGATCGGGCTCACTACTGCGCATGCGCACTCGGGGACACTATTGCGGATGCATAATCGGGCTCACTACTGCACATGCGCACTCGGGGTCACTACTGCTCATGCGCACTCGGACTCACTACTGCTCATGCGTACTCGGGGTCACTATTGCGCATGCGCACTCGGACTCACTACTGCACATGCGCACTCGGACTCACAGCTGCGGATGCGCACACGGGCTCACTACTGCGCATGCGCACACGGGCTCTCTACTGCACATGCGCACTCGGACTCACTCCTGCGGATGCGCGCTCGGGCTCACTACTGCTCATGCGCACTCGGCCTCACTACTGCTCATGCGCACTCGGACTCACTGCTGCGGATGCGCAATGGGGCACACTACTGCGGATGCGTAATCGGGCTCACTACTGCGCATGCGCACTCGGGGTCACTACTGCTCATGCGCACTCGGGGTCACTACTGCGGATGCGTAATTGGGCTCACTACTGCGCATGCGCGCTCGGGCTCACTACTGCGCAGCCGCACTCGGAGTCACTACTGCGGATACGTAATCGGGCTCACTACTGCACATGCGCACTCGGGGTCACTACTGCGCATGCGCACGCGGGCTCACTACTGCTCATGCGCGCTCGGGGCCACTACAGCCCATGCGCACTCGAACTCACCACTGCTCATGCGTACTCGGAGTCAGTGCTGCGCATGCCGACTCGGCCTCACTACTGCGCATGCGCGCAATCGGGCTCAGTACTGCGCATGCGCACTCCAGTCGGACCTGCACATGCGCACACGGACTCACCACTGCGCATGCGCGCACGGGCTCACTACTGTGCATGCGCACTCGGGATCACTACTGCGGATTGGTAAGCGGGCTCACTACTGCGCATGCGCATTCGGGGTCACTACTGCGGATGCGTAATCGGGCTCACTACTGCTCATGCGCACTCGGGGTGAGTACTGCGCATGCGCACTCGGGCTCACTACTGTGGATGCGCGATCGGGCTCACTACTGCGCATGCGCACTCGGGGACACTATTGCGGATGCATAATCGGGCTCACTACTGCACATGCGCACTCGGGGTCACTACTGCTCATGCGCACTCGGACTCACTACTGCTCATGCGTACTCGGGGTCACTATTGCGCATGCGCACTCGGACTCACTACTGCGCATGCGCACTCGGGGTCACTACTGCGGATGCGTAATCGGCCTCACTACTGCTCATGCGCACTCGGACTCACAGCTGCGGATGCGCGCTCGGGGTCACTACTGCTCCTGCGCACTCGGACTCACTACTGCGCATACGCACTCCGGCTCGGACCTGCCCATGCGCACTCGAGCTCACCACTGCGCATGCGCACACAGGCTCACTACGGCGCATGCGCACTCGGGGTCACTACTGCGGATTCGTAAGCGGGCTCACTCCTGCACATACGCACTCGAGCTCACTTCTGCGCATGCGCACGCGGGCGCACTACAGCGAATGCGCGCACGGGCTCACTACTGCGGATGCGCAATCGGGCCCACTAATGTGCATGCGCACTCGGGGTCACTACTGCTCATGCGCACGCGGGCGCACTACAGCGAATGCGCGCACGAGCTCACTACTGCGCATGCGCACTCGGGCTCACTACTGTGGATGCGCGATCGGGCTCACTACTGCGCATGCGCACTCGGGGACACTATTGCGGATGCATAATCGGGCTCACTACTGCACATGCGCACTCGGGGTCACTACTGCTCATGCGCACTCGGACTCACTACTGCTCATGCGTACTCGGGGTCACTATTGCGCATGCGCACTCGGACTCACTACTGCACATGCGCACTCGGACTCACAGCTGCGGATGCGCACACGGGCTCACTACTGCGCATGCGCACACGGGCTCTCTACTGCACATGCGCACTCGGACTCACTCCTGCGGATGCGCGCTCGGGCTCACTACTGCTCATGCGCACTCGGCCTCACTACTGCTCATGCGCACTCGGACTCACTGCTGCGGATGCGCAATGGGGCACACTACTGCGGATGCGTAATCGGGCTCACTACTGCGCATGCGCACTCGGGGTCACTACTGCTCATGCGCACTCGGGGTCACTACTGCGGATGCGTAATTGGGCTCACTACTGCGCATGCGCGCTCGGGCTCACTACTGCGCAGCCGCACTCGGAGTCACTACTGCGGATACGTAATCGGGCTCACTACTGCACATGCGCACTCGGGGTCACTACTGCGCATGCGCACGCGGGCTCACTACTGCTCATGCGCGCTCGGGGCCACTACAGCCCATGCGCACTCGAACTCACCACTGCTCATGCGTACTCGGAGTCAGTGCTGCGCATGCCGACTCGCCTCACTACTGTGGATGCGCGCTCGGGCTCACTACTGCGCATGCGCACTCGGGGTCACTACTGCGGATACGTAATCGGGCTCACTACTGCACATGCGCACTCGGGGTCACTACTGCGCATGCGCACACGGGCTCACTACTGCGCATGCGCACACGGGCTCTCTACTGCACATGTGCACTCGGACTCACTACTGCGGATGCGCGCTCGGGCTCACTACTGCACATGCGCACTCGGGGTCACTACTGCACATGCGCACAGGGGCTCACTACTGCGCATGCGCACACGGGCTCTCTACTGCACATGCGCAGTCGGACTCACTCCTGCGGATGCTCGCTCGGGCTCACTACTGCTCATGCGCACTCGGCCTCACTACTACTCATGCGTACTCGGGGTCACTATTGCGGATGCGCACTGGGGCTCAGACCTGCACATGCGCACTCGGGGTCACTACTGCTCCTGCGCACTCGGACTCACTACTGCGCATACGCACTCCGGCTCGGACCTGCCCATGTGCACTCGAGCTCACCACTGCGCATGCGCACACGGGCTCACTACTGCGCATGCGCAATCGGGCTCTCCACTGTGCATGAGCACACGGGCTCACTACTGCGCATGCGCACTCGGGGTGACTACTGCGCATGCGCGCTCGGGCTCACTACTGCGCATGCGCACACCGGCTCAGACCTGCACATGCGCACTCGAGCTCACTACTGCGCATGCGCTCGCGGGCTCACTACTGTGCATGCGCATTCGGGGTCGCTACTGCTCATGCGCACTCGGGGTCACTACTGCTCATGCGCACTCGGACTCACCACTGCGCATACGCACTCCGGCTCCGACCTGCCCATGCGCACTCGAGCTCACTTCTGCGCATGCGCACACGGGCGCACTACTGCGCATGCGCGCACGGTCTTACTACTGCGCATGCGCACACGGACTCACTACTGCTCATGCGCACTCGGGGTGACTACTGCGCATGCGCGCTCGGGCTCACTACTGCGCATGCGCACACCGGCTCAGACCTGCACATGCGCACTCGAGCTCACTACTGCGCATGCGCTCGCGGGCTCACTACTGTGCATGCGCATTCGGGGTCGCTACTGCTCATGCGCACTCGGACTCACTACTTATCATGCGCACTCGGACTCATTACTGCGGATGCACAATCGGGCTCACTACTGCGCATGCGCACTCCGGCTCAGACCTGTACATGCGCACACGGACTCACTACTGCGGATGCGCAATCAGGCTCACTACTGCGCATGCGCACTCGGGCTCACTACTGCGCATGCGCACACGGGCTCACTACTGTGCATGCGCACTCGGGCTCAGTATTGTGCATGCGCACTCGGGGTGGCTACTGCTCATGCGCACTCGGGGTCACTACTGCTCATGCGCACTCGGACTCACTGCTGCGGATGCGCAATCGCGCTCGCTAATGCGCATGCGCGCTCGGGGTCACTACTGCTCCTGCGCACTCGGACTCACTACTGCGCATACGCACTCCTGCTCGGACCTGCCCATGCGCACTCGAGCTCACCACTGCGTATGCGCACACGGGCTCACTACTGCGCAAGCGCGCAATCGGGCTCAGTACTGCGCATGCGCACTCCAGTCGGACCTGCACATGCGCACACGGACTCACCACTGCGCATGCGCGCACGGGTTCACTACTGTGCATGCGCACTCGGGATCACTACTGCGGATTTGTAAGCGGGCTCACCACTGCGCATGCGCACTCGGAGTCACTACTGCGGATGCGTAATCGGGCTCACTACTGCTCATGCGCACTCGGGGTGAGTACTGCGCATGCGCACTCGTGCTCACTACTGTGGATGCGCGCTCGGGCTCACTACTGCGCATGTGCACACGGGCGTACTACTGCGCATGCGCACTCGGGGTCACTAGTGCGGATGCGTAATCGAGCTCACTACTGCTCATGCGTACTCGGGATGAGTACTGCGCATGCGCACTCGGGCTCACTACTGTGGATGCGCGCTCGGGCTCACTACTGCGCATGCGCACTTGGGGACACTACTGCGGATGCGTAATCGGGATCACTACTGCGCATGCGCACTCGGAGTCACTACTGCTCATGCGCAATCGGGCTCACTACTGCCCATGCGTACTCGGGGTCACTACTGCGGATGCGCACTCGGGCTCAGACCTGCACATGCGCACTCGGGCTCACTACTGCGCATGCGCACTGGGACTCGTTACTGTGGATGCGCAATCGGGGTCACTACTGCTCATGCGCACTCGGAGTCACTACTGCTCATGCGCACTCGGACTCACTACTACGCATTGGCACTCGGGGTCACTACTGCGCATGCGCACACGGGCTCACTATTGCGCATGTGCGCACGGGCTCACTACTGCGCATGCGCGCAATCGGCCTCAGTACTGCGCATGCGCACTCCAGTCAGACCTGCACATGCGCACACGGACTCACCACTGCGCATGCGCGCACGGGCTCACTACTGTGCATGCGCACTCGGGATCACTACTGCGGATGTGTAATCGGGCTCACTACTGCGCATGCGCACTCGGACTCACTACTGCTCACGCGTACTCCGGGTCACTACTGCTCATACGAACTCGGGGTCACTACTGCACATGCGCACTCGGACTGACTACTGCTCATGCGTACTCGGGCTTGCTACTGCGCATGGGCACACGGGCTCACTACTGCGGATGCGCAATCGGGCCTACTACTGTGCATGCGCACTCGGGGTCACTACTGCTCATGCCCACTCGGACTCACTACTGCTCATGCGCACTCGGGCTCACTACTGCGCATGCGCACTCGGACTCACTACTGCTCATGCGTACTCGGTGTCAGTACTGCGCATGCGCACTTGGGCTCGCAACTGCGGATGCGCGCTCGGGCTCACTACTGCGCATGCGCGCAATCGGGCTCACTACTGCGCATGCGCGCAATCGGGCCCACTACTGCGCATGCGCACTCCAGTCAGACCTGCACATGCGCACTCGGGCTTACTACTGCGCATGGGCACATGGGCTCACTACTGCGCATGCTCACTCGGGGTGACTACTGCTCATGCGCACTCGGACTCACTACTGATCATGCGCACTCGGACTCACTACTGCGGATGCACAATCGGGCTCACTACTGCGCATGCACACTCCGGCTCAGACCTGTACATGCGCACACGGACTCACTACTGCGGATGCGCAATCGGGCTCAGTACTGCGCATGCGCACTCCAGTCGGACCTGCACATGCGCACACGGACTCACCACTGCGCATGCGCGCACGGGCTCACTACTGTGCATGCGCACTCGGGATCACTACTGCGGATTGGTAAGCGGGCTCACTACTGCGCATGCGCATTCGGGGTCACTACTGCGGATGCGTAATCGGGCTCACCACTGCTCATGCGCACTCGGGGTGAGTACTGCGCATGCGCACTCGGGCTCACTACTGTGGATGCGCGATCGGGCTCACTACTGCGCATGCGCACTCGGGGACACTATTGCGGATGCATAATCGGGCTCACTACTGCACATGCGCACTCGGGGTCACTACTGCTCATGCGCACTCGGACTCACTACTGCTCATGCGTACTCGGGGTCACTATTGCGCATGCGCACTCGGACTCACTACTGCGCATGCGCACTCGGGGTCACTACTGCGGATGCGTAATCGGCCTCACTACTGCTCATGCGCACTCGGACTCACAGCTGCGGATGCGCGCTCGGGGTCACTACTGCTCCTGCGCACTCGGACTCACTACTGCGCATACGCACTCCGGCTCGGACCTGCCCATGCGCACTCGAGCTCACCACTGCGCATGCGCACACAGGCTCACCACTGCGCATGCGCACTCGGGGTCACTACTGCGGATTCGTAAGCGGGCTCACTACTGCGCATGCGCACACGGGCTCACTACTGCGCATGCGCGCACGGGCTCACTACTGCGCATGCGCGCAATCGGCCTCACTACTGCGCATGGGCAGTCCGGCTCACTCCTGCACATACGCACTCGAGCTCACTCCTGCGCATGCGCACGCGGGCGCACTACAGCGAATGCGCGCACGGGCTCACTACTGCGGATGCGCAATCGGGCCCACTACTGTGCATGCGCACTCGGGGTCACTACTGCCCATGCGCACTCGGACTCACTACTGCGCATACGCACTCCGGCTCGGACCTGCCCATGCGCACTCGAGCTCACCACTGCGCATGCGCACACAGGCTCACCACTGCGCATGCGCACTCGGGGTCACTACTGTGGATGCGCGATCGGGCTCACTACTGCGCATGCGCACTCGGGGACACTATTGCGGATGCATAATCGGGCTCACTACTGCACATGCGCACTCGGGGTCACTACTGCTCATGCGCACTCGGACTCACTACTGCTCATGCGTACTCGGGGTCACTATTGCGCATGCGCACTCGGACTCACTACTGCGCATGCGCACTCGGGGTCACTACTGCGGATGCGTAATCGGCCTCACTACTGCTCATGCGCACTCGGACTCACAGCTGCGGATGCGCGCTCGGGGTCACTACTGCTCCTGCGCACTCGGACTCACTACTGCGCATACGCACTCCGGCTCGGACCTGCCCATGCGCACTCGAGCTCACCACTGCGCATGCGCACACAGGCTCACCACTGCGCATGCGCACTCGGGGTCACTACTGCGGATTCGTAAGCGGGCTCACTACTGCGCATGCGCACACGGGCTCACTACTGCGCATGCGCGCACGGGCTCACTACTGCGCATGCGCGCAATCGGCCTCACTACTGCGCATGGGCAGTCCGGCTCACTCCTGCACATACGCACTCGAGCTCACTCCTGCGCATGCGCACGCGGGCGCACTACAGCGAATGCGCGCACGGGCTCACTACTGCGGATGCGCACTCGGACTCACTACTGCTCATGCGTACTCGGGGTCACTATTGCGCATGCGCACTCGGACTCACTACTGCGCATGCGCACTCGGGGTCACTACTGCGGATGCGTAATCGGCCTCACTACTGCTCATGCGCACTCGGACTCACAGCTGCGGATGCGCGCTCGGGGTCACTACTGCTCCTGCGTACTCGGACTCACTACTGCGCATACGCACTCCGGCTCGGACCTGCCCATGCGCACTCGAGCTCACCACTGCGCATGCGCACACAGGCTCACTACTGCGCATGCGCACTCGGGGTCACTACTGCGGATTCGTAAGCGGGCTCACTACTGCGCATGCGCACACGGGCTCACTACTGCGCATGCGCGCACGGGCTCACTACTGCGCATGCGCGCAATCGGCCTCACTACTGCGCACGGGGCAGTCCGGCTCACTCCTGCACATACGCACTCGAGCTCACTTCTGCGCATGCGCACGCGGGCGCACTACAGCGAATGCGCGCACGGGCTCACTACTGCGGATGCGCAATCGGGCCCACTACTGTGCATGCGCACTCGGGGTCACTACTGCTCATGCGCACGCGGGCGCACTACAGCGAATGCGCGCACGAGCTCACTACTGCGCATGCGCACTCGGTCTCACTACTGCGGGTGCGCGCTCGGACTCACAGCTGCGGATGCGCGCTCGGGGTCAATACTGCTACTGCGCACTCGGACTCACTACTGCGCATACGCACTCCGGCTCGGACCTGCCCATGCGCACTCGAGCTCACCACTGCGCATGCGCACACAGGCTCACTACTGCGCATGCGCACTCGGGGTCACTACTGCGGATTCGTAAGCGGGCTCACTACTGCGCATGCGCACACGGGCTCACTACTGCGCATGCGCGCACGGGCTCACTACTGCGCATGCGCGCAATCGGCCTCAGTACTGCGCATGCGCACTCCAGTCAGACCTGCACATGCGCACACGGACTCACCACTGCGCATGCGCGCACGGGCTAACTACTGTGCATGCGCACTCGGGATCACTACTGCGGATGCGTAATCGGCCTCACTACTGCTCATGCGCACTCGGACTCACAGCTGCGGATGCGCGCTCGGGGTCACTACTGCTCCTGCGCACTCGGACTCACTACTGCGCATACGCACTCCGGCTCGGACCTGCCCATGCGCACTCGAGCTCACCACTGCGCATGCGCACACAGGCTCACTACTGCGCATGCGCACTCGGGGTCACTACTGCGCGTGCGCGCAATCGGCCTCACTACTGCGCACGGGGCAGTCCGGCTCACTCCTGCACATACGCACTCGAGCTCACTTCTGCGCATGCGCACGCGGGCGCACTACAGCGAATGCGCGCACGGGCTCACTACTGCGGATGCGCAATCGGGCCCACTACTGTGCATGCGCGCTCGGGCTCACTACTGCGCATGCGCGCAATCGGGCGAACTACTGCCCATGCGCACTCGGGCTCACTACTGCGCATTTGCACACGGGCTCACTACTGTGCATGCGCACTCGGACTCAGTATTGTGCCTGCGCACTCTGGGTGGCTACTGCTCATGCGCACTCGGGGTCACTACTGCTCATGCGCACTCGGACTCACTGCTGCGGATGCGCAATCGCGCTCGTTAATGCGCATGCGCGCTCGGGGTCACTACTGCTCCTGCGCACTCGGACTCACTACTGCGCATACGCACTCCGGCTCGGTCCTGTCCATGCGGACTCGAGCTCACCACTGCGCATGCGCACACAGGCTCACTACTACGCATTGGCACTCGGGGTCACTACTGCGCATGCGCACACGGGCTCACTATTGCGCATGTGCGCACGGGCTCACTACTGCGCATGCGCGCAATCGGCCTCAGTACTGCGCATGCGCACTCCAGTCAGACCTGCACATGCGCACACGGACTCACCACTGCGCATGCGCGCACGGGCTCACTACTGTGCATGCGCACTCGGGATCACTACTGCGGATGTGTAATCGGGCTCACTACTGCGCATGCGCACTCGGACTCACTACTGCTCACGCGTACTCGGGGTCACTACTGCTCATACGAACTCGGGGTCACTACTGCACATGCGCACTCGGACTGACTACTGCTCATGCGTACTCGGGCTTGCTACTGCGCATGGGCACACCGGCTCACTACTGCGGATGCGCAATCGGGCCTACTACTGTGCATGCGCACTCGGGGTCACTACTGCTCATGCCCACTCGGACTCACTACTGCTCATGCGCACTCGGGCTCACTACTGCGCATGCGCACTCGGACTCACTACTGCTCATGCGTACTCGGTGTCAGTACTGCGCATGCGCATTTGGGCTCGCAACTGCGGATGCGCGCTCGGGCTCACTACTGCGCATGCGCGCAATCGGGCTCACTACTGCCCATGCGCACTCGGGCTCACTACTGTGCATTTGCACACGGGCTCACTACTGTGCATGCGCACTCGGACTCAGTATTGTGCATGCGCACTCTGGGTGGCTACTGCTCATGCGCACTCGGGGTCACTACTGCTCATGCGCACTCGGACTCACTGCTGCGGATGCGCAATCGCGCTCGCTAATGCACATGCGCGCTCGGGGTCACTACTGCTCCTGCGCACTCGGACTCACTACTGCGCATACGCACTCCGGCTCGGACCTGTCCATGCGGACTCGAGCTCACCACTGCGCATGCGCACACGGGCTCACTGCTGCGCATGCGCGCAATCGGGCTCAGTACTGCGCATGCGCACTCCAGTCGGACCTGCACATGCGCACACGGACTCACCACTGCGCATGCGCGCACGGGCTCACTACTGTGCATGCGCACTCGGGATCACTACTGCGGATTGGTAAGCGGGCTCACTACTGCGCATGCGCATTCGGGGTCACTACTGCGGATGCGTAATCGGGCTCACTACTGCGCATGCGCACTCGGGCTCACTACTGTGGATGCGCGATCGGGCTCACTACTGCGCATGCGCACTCGGGGACACTATTGCGGATGCATAATCGGGCTCACTAGTGCACATGCGCACTCGGGGTCACTACTGCTCATGCGCACTCGGACTCACTACTGCTCATGCGTACTCGGGGTCACTATTGCGCATGCGCACTCGGACTCACTACTGCATATGCGCACTCGGCCTCACTACTGCTTATGCGCGCTCGGGCTCACTACTGCGTATGCGCACACGGGCTCAGACCTGCACATGCGCATTCGAGCTCACTTCTGCGCATGCGCACACCTGCGCACTACTGCGCATTCGCACTCGGGGTCACTACTGCGGATGCGTAATCGGGCTCACTACTGCTCATGCGTACTCGAGGTGAGTACTGCGCATGCGCACTCGGGCTCACTACTGTGGATGCGCGCTCGGGCTCACTACTGCGCATGGGCACACGGGCTCACTACTGCGCATGCGCGCACGGGCTCACTACTGCGCATGCGCACACGAGCTCTCTACTGCACATGCGCACTCCGACACACTACAGCGGATGCGCGCTCGGGCTCACTACTGCACATGCGCACTCGGGGTCACTACTGCGCATGCGCACACGGGCTCAGACCTGCTCATGCGCACTCGGCCTCACTACTGCTCATGCGCACTCGGGCTCACTACTCCGGATGCGCACACGGGCTCACTACTGTGCATGCGCACACGGGCTCAGTATTGTGTATGCGCACTCGGGGTCGCTACTGCTCATGCGCACTCGGGGTCACTACTGCTCATGCGCACTCGGGGTGAGTACTGCGGATGCGTAATCGGGCTCACTACTGCGCATGCGCACTCGGGCTCACTACTGTGGATGCGCGATCGGGCTCACTACTGCGCATGCGCACTCGGGGACACTATTGCGGATGCATAATCGGGCTCACTACTGCACATGCGCACTCGGGGTCACTACTGCTCATGCGCACTCGGACTCACTACTGCTCATGCGTACTCGGGGTCACTATTGCGCATGCGCACTCGGACTCACTACTGCGCATGCGCACTCGGGGTCACTACTGCGGATGCGTAATCGGCCTCACTACTGCTCATGCGCACTCGGACTCACAGCTGCGGATGCGCGCTCGGGGTCACTACTGCTCCTGCGCACTCGGACTCACTACTGCGCATACGCACTCCGGCTCGGACCTGCCCATGCGCACTCGAGCTCACCACTGCGCATGCGCACACAGGCTCACTACTGCGCATGCGCACTCGGGGTCACTACTGCGGATTCGTAAGCGGGCTCACTACTGCGCACGCGCACACGGGCTCACTACTGCGCATGCGCGCACGGGCTCACTACTGCGCATGCGCGCAATCGGCCTCACTACTGCGCACGGGGCAGTCCGGCTCACTCCTGCACATACGCACTCGAGCTCACTTCTGCGCATGCGCACGCGGGCGCACTACAGCGAATGCGCGCACGGGCTCACTACTGCGGATGCGCAATCGGGCCCACTACTGTGCATGCGCACTCGGGGTCACTACTGCTCATGCGCACGCGGGCGCACTACAGCGAATGCGCGCACGAGCTCACTACTGCGCATGCGCACTCGGTCTCACTACTGCGGGTGCGCGCTCGGACTCACAGCTGCGGATGCGCGCTCGGGGTCACTACTGCTACTGCGCACTCGGACTCACTACTGCGCATACGCACTCCGGCTCGGACCTGCCCATGCGCACTCGAGCTCACCACTGCGCATGCGCACACAGGCTCACTACTGCGCATGCGCACTCGGGGTCACTACTGCGGATTCGTAAGCGGGCTCACTACTGCGCATGCGCACACGGGCTCACTACTGCGCATGCGCGCACGGGCTCACTACTGCGCATGCGCGCAATCGGCCTCAGTACTGCGCATGCGCACTCCAGTCAGACCTGCACATGCGCACACGGACTCACCACTGCGCATGCGCGCACGGGCTAACTACTGTGCATGCGCACTCGGGATCACTACTGCGGATGCGTAATCGGCCTCACTACTGCTCATGCGCACTCGGACTCACAGCTGCGGATGCGCGCTCGGGGTCACTACTGCTCCTGCGCACTCGGACTCACTACTGCGCATACGCACTCCGGCTCGGACCTGCCCATGCGCACTCGAGCTCACCACTGCGCATGCGCACACAGGCTCACTACTGCGCATGCGCACTCGGGGTCACTACTGCGGATTCGTAAGCGGGCTCACTACTGCGCATGCGCACACGGGCTCACTACTGCGCATGCGCGCACGGGCTCACTACTGCGCATGCGCGCAATCGGCCTCACTACTGCGCACGGGGCAGTCCGGCTCACTCCTGCACATACGCACTCGAGCTCACTTCTGCGCATGCGCACGCGGGCGCACTACAGCGAATGCGCGCACGGGCTCACTACTGCGGATGCGCAATCGGGCCCACTACTGTGCATGCGCGCTCGGGCTCACTACTGCGCATGCGCGCAATCGGGCTCACTACTGCCCATGCGCACTCGGGCTCACTACTGCGCATTTGCACACGGGCTCACTACTGTGCATGCGCACTCGGACTCAGTATTGTGCATGCGCACTCTGGGTGGCTACTGCTCATGCGCACTCGGGGTCACTACTGCTCATGCGCACTCGGACTCACTGCTGCGGATGCGCAATCGCGCTCGTTAATGCGCATGCGCGCTCGGGGTCACTACTGCTCCTGCGCACTCGGACTCACTACTGCGCATACGCACTCCGGCTCGGTCCTGTCCATGCGGACTCGAGCTCACCACTGCGCATGCGCACACGGGCTCACTACTACGCATTGGCACTCGGGGTCACTACTGCGCATGCGCACACGGGCTCACTATTGCGCATGTGCGCACGGGCTCACTACTGCGCATGCGCGCAATCGGCCTCAGTACTGCGCATGCGCACTCCAGTCAGACCTGCACATGCGCACACGGACTCACCACTGCGCATGCGCGCACGGGCTCACTACTGTGCATGCGCACTCGGGATCACTACTGCGGATGTGTAATCGGGCTCACTACTGCGCATGCGCACTCGGACTCACTACTGCTCACGCGTACTCGGGGTCACTACTGCTCATACGAACTCGGGGTCACTACTGCACATGCGCACTCGGACTGACTACTGCTCATGCGTACTCGGGCTTGCTACTGCGCATGGGCACACGGGCTCACTACTGCGGATGCGCAATCGGGCCTACTACTGTGCATGCGCACTCGGGGTCACTACTGCTCATGCCCACTCGGACTCACTACTGCTCATGCGCACTCGGGCTCACTACTGCGCATGCGCACTCGGACTCACTACTGCTCATGCGTACTCGGTGTCAGTACTGCGCATGCGCACTTGGGCTCGCAACTGCGGATGCGCGCTCGGGCTCACTACTGCGCATGCGCGCAATCGGGCTCACTACTGCGCATGCGCACTCCAGTCAGACCTGCACATGCGCACTCGGGCTTACTACTGCGCATGGGCACATGGGCTCACTACTGCGCATGCTCACTCGGGGTGACTACTGCTCATGCGCACTCGGACTCACTACTGATCATGCGCACTCGGATTCACTACTGCGGATGCACAATCGGGCTCACTACTGCGCATGCACACTCCGGCTCAGACCTGTACATGCGCACACGGACTCACTACTGCGGATGCGCAATCGGGCTCACTACTGCGCATGCGCGCAATCGGGCTCAGTACTGCGCATGCGCACTCCAGTCGGACCTGCACATGCGCACACGGACTCACCACTGCGCATGCGCGCACGGGCTCACTACTGTGCATGCGCACTCGGGATCACTACTGCGGATTGGTAAGCGGGCTCACTACTGCGCATGCGCATTCGGGGTCACTACTGCGGATGCATAATCGGGCTCACTACTGCTCATGCGCACTCGGGGTGAGTACTGCGCATGCGCACTCGGGCTCACTACTGTGGATGCGCGATCGGGCTCACTACTGCGCATGCGCACTCGGGGACACTATTGCGGATGCATAATCGGGCTCACTACTGCACATGCGCACTCGGGGTCACTACTGCTCATGCGCACTCGGACTCACTACTGCTCATGCGTACTCGGGGTCACTATTGCGCATGCGCACTCGGACTCACTACTGCGCATGCGCACTCGGGGTCACTACTGCGGATGCGTAATCGGCCTCACTACTGCGGGTGCGCGCTCGGACTCACAGCTGCGGATGCGCGCTCGGGGTCACTACTGCTACTGCGCACTCGGACTCACTACTGCGCATACGCACTCCGGCTCGGACCTGCCCATGCGCACTCGAGCTCACCACTGCGCATGCGCACACAGGCTCACTACTGCGCATGCGCACTCGGGGTCACTACTGCGGATTCGTAAGCGGGCTCACTACTGCGCATGCGCACACGGGCTCACTACTGCGCATGCGCGCACGGGCTCACTACTGCGAATGCGCACTCGGTCTCACTACTGCGGGTGCGCGCTCGGACTCACAGCGGCGGATGCGCGCTCGGGGTCACTACTGCTACTGCGCACTCGGACTCACTACTGCGCATACGCACTCCGGCTCGGACCTGCCCATGCGCACTCGAGCTCACCACTGCGCATGCGCACACAGGCTCACTACTGCGCATGCGCACTCGGGGTCACTACTGCGGATTCGTAAGCGGGCTCACTACTGCGCATGCGCACACGGGCTCACTACTGCGCATGCGCGCACGGGCTCACTACTGCGCATGCGCGCAATCGGCCTCAGTACTGCGCATGCGCACTCCAGTCAGACCTGCACATGCGCACACGGACTCACCACTGCGCATGCGCGCACGGGCTAACTACTGTGCATGCGCACTCGGGATCACTACTGCGGATTCGTAAGCGGGCTCACTACTGCGCATGCGCACTCGGACTCACTACTGCTCATGCGTACTCGGTGTCAGTACTGCGCATGCGCATTTGGGCTCGCAACTGCGGATGCGCGCTCGGGCTCACTACTGCGCATGCGCGCAATCGGGCTCACTACTGCCCATGCGCACTCGGGCTCACTACTGTGCATTTGCACACGGGCTCACTACTGTGCATGCGCACTCGGACTCAGTATTGTGCATGCGCACTCTGGGTGGCTACTGCTCATGCGCACTCGGGGTCACTACTGCTCATGCGCACTCGGACTCACTGCTGCGGATGCGCAATCGCGCTCGCTAATGCACATGCGCGCTCGGGGTCACTACTGCTCCTGCGCACTCGGACTCACTACTGCGCATACGCACTCCGGCTCGGACCTGTCCATGCGGACTCGAGCTCACCACTGCGCATGCGCACACGGGCTCACTACTGCGCATGCGCGCAATCGGGCTCAGTACTGCGCATGCGCACTCCAGTCGGACCTGCACATGCGCACACGGACTCACCACTGCGCATGCGCGCACGGGCTCACTACTGTGCATGCGCACTCGGGATCACTACTGCGGATTGGTAAGCGGGCTCACTACTGCGCATGCGCATTCGGGGTCACTACTGCGGATGCGTAATCGGGGTCACTACTGCGCATGCGCACGCGGGCTCACTACTGCTCATGCGCGCTCGGGGCCACTACAGCCCATGCGCACTCGAACTCACCACTGCTCATGCGTACTCGGAGTCAGTGCTGCGCATGCCGACTCGGCCTCACTACTGCGGATGCGCGCTCGGGCTCACTACTGCGCATGCGCACTCGGGGTCACTACTGCGGATACGTAATCGGGCTCACTACTGCACATGCGCACTCGGGGTCACTACTGCGCATGCGCACACGGGCTCACTACTGCGCATGCGCACACGGGCTCTCTACTGCACATGTGCACTCGGACTCACTACTGCGGATGCGCGCTCGGGCTCACTACTGCACATGCGCACTCGGGGTCACTACTGCACATGCGCACAGGGGCTCACTACTGCGCATGCGCACACGGGCTCACTACTGCGCATGCGCGCACGGGCTCACTACTGCGAATGCGCACTCGGTCTCACTACTGCGGGTGCGCGCTCGGACTCACAGCTGCGGATGCGCGCTCGGAGTCACTACTGCTACTGCGCACTCGGACTCACTACTGCGCATACGCACTCCGGCTCGGACCTGCCCATGCGCACTCGAGCTCACCACTGCGCATGCGCACACAGGCTCACTACTGCGCATGCGCACTCGGGGTCACTACTGCGGATTCGTAAGCGGGCTCACTACTGCGCATGCGCACACGGGCTCACTACTGCGCATGCGCGCACGGGCTCACTACTGCGCATGCGCGCAATCGGCCTCAGTACTGCGCATGCGCACTCCAGTCAGACCTGCACATGCGCACACGGACTCACCACTGCGCATGCGCGCACGGGCTAACTACTGTGCATGCGCACTCGGGATCACTACTGCGGATTCGTAAGCGGGCTCACTACTGCGCATGCGCACTCGGACTCACTACTGCTCATGCGTACTCGGTGTCAGTACTGCGCATGCGCATTTGGGCTCGCAACTGCGGATGCGCGCTCGGGCTCACTACTGCGCATGCGCGCAATCGGGCTCACTACTGCCCATGCGCACTCGGGCTCACTACTGTGCATTTGCACACGGGCTCACTACTG
Organism: Megachile leachella; assembly: GCA_963576845.1. NCBI lineage: Eukaryota > Metazoa > Arthropoda > Insecta > Hymenoptera > Megachilidae > Megachile > Megachile leachella. Next base: position 66,753 of record CAUYWW010000227.1, on the reverse strand, counting down.
TGCATGCGCACTCGGACTCAGTATTGTGCATGCGCACTCTGGGTGGCTACTGCTCATGCGCACTCGGGGTCACTACTGCTCATGCGCACTCGGACTCACTGCTTCGGATGCGCAATCGCGCTCGCTAATGCACATGCGCGCTCGGGGTCACTACTGCTCCTGCGCACTCGGACTCACTACTGCGCATACGCACTCCGGCTCGGACCTGTCCATGCGGACTCGAGCTCACCACTGCGCATGCGCACACGGGCTCACTACTGCGCATGCGCGCAATCGGGCTCAGTACTGCGCATGCGCACTCCAGTCGGACCTGCACATGCGCACACGGACTCACCACTGCGCATGCGCGCACGGGCTCACTACTGTGCATGCGCACTCGGGATCACTACTGCGGATTGGTAAGCGGGCTCACTACTGCGCATGCGCATTCGGGGTCACTACTGCGGATGCGTAATCGGGGTCACTACTGCGCATGCGCACGCGGGCTCACTACTGCTCATGCGCGCTCGGGGCCACTACAGCCCATGCGCACTCGAACTCACCACTGCTCATGCGTACTCGGAGTCAGTGCTGCGCATGCCGACTCGGCCTCACTACTGTGGATGCGCGCTCGGGCTCACTACTGCGCATGCGCACTCGGGGTCACTACTGCGGATACGTAATCGGGCTCACTACTGCACATGCGCACTCGGGGTCACTACTGCGCATGCGCACACGGGCTCACTACTGCGCATGCGCACACGGGCTCTCTACTGCACATGTGCACTCGGACTCACTACTGCGGATGCGCGCTCGGGCTCACTACTGCACATGCGCACTCGGGGTCACTACTGCACATGCGCACAGGGGCTCACTACTGCGCATGCGCACACGGGCTCTCTACTGCACATGCGCAGTCGGACTCACTCCTGCGGATGCTCGCTCGGGCTCACTACTGCTCATGCGCACTCGGCCTCACTACTACTCATGCGTACTCGGGGTCACTACTGCGGATGCGCACTGGGGCTCAGACCTGCACATGCGCACTCGGGGTCACTACTGCTCATGCGCACTCGGACTCACTACTGCGCATACGCACTCCGGCTCCGACCTGCCCATGCGCACTCGAGCTCACTTCTGCGCATGCGCACACGGGCGCACTACTGCGCATGCGCGCACGGTCTTACTACTGCGCATGCGCACACGGACTCACTACTGCTCATGCGCACTCGGGGTGACTACTGCGCATGCGCGCTCGGGCTCACTACTGCGCATGCGCACACCGGCTCAGACCTGCACATGCGCACTCGAGCTCACTACTGCGCATGCGCTCGCGGGCTCACTACTGTGCATGCGCATTCGGGGTCGCTACTGCTCATGCGCACTCGGACTCACTACTGATCATGCGCACTCGGACTCATTACTGCGGATGCACAATCGGGCTCACTACTGCGCATGCGCACTCCGGCTCAGACCTGTACATGCGCACACGGACTCACTACTGCGGATGCGCAATCAGGCTCACTACTGCGCATGCGCACTCGGGCTCACTACTGCGCATGCGCACACGGGCTCACTACTGTGCATGCGCACTCGGGGTGGCTACTGCTCATGCGCACTCGGGGTCACTACTGCTCATGCGCACTCGGACTCACTGCTGCGGATGCGCAATCGCGCTCGCTAATGCGCATGCGCGCTCGGGGTCACTACTGCTCCTGCGCACTCGGACTCACTACTGCGCATACGCACTCCTGCTCGGACCTGCCCATGCGCACTCGAGCTCACCACTGCGTATGCGCACACGGGCTCACTACTGCGCAAGCGCGCAATCGGGCTCAGTACTGCGCATGCGCACTCCAGTCGGACCTGCACATGCGCACACGGACTCACCACTGCGCATGCGCGCACGGGTTCACTACTGTGCATGCGCACTCGGGATCACTACTGCGGATTTGTAAGCGGGCTCACCACTGCGCATGCGCACTCGGAGTCACTACTGCGGATGCGTAATCGGGCTCACTACTGCTCATGCGCACTCGGGGTGAGTACTGCGCATGCGCACTCGTGCTCACTACTGTGGATGCGCGCTCGGGCTCACTACTGCGCATGTGCACACGGGCGTACTACTGCGCATGCGCACTCGGGGTCACTAGTGCGGATGCGTAATCGAGCTCACTACTGCTCATGCGTACTCGGGATGAGTACTGCGCATGCGCACTCGGGCTCACTACTGCGGATGCGCGCTCGGGCTCACTACTGCGCATGCGCACTTGGGGACACTACTGCGGATGCGTAATCGGGATCACTACTGCGCATGCGCACTCGGAGTCACTACTGCTCATGCGCAATCGGGCTCACTACTGCCCATGCGTACTCGGGGTCACTACTGCGGATGCGCACTCGGGCTCAGACCTGCACATGCGCACTCGGGCTCACTACTGCGCATGCGCACTGGGACTCGTTACTGTGGATGCGCAATCGGGGTCACTACTGCTCATGCGCACTCGGAGTCACTACTGCTCATGCGCACTCGGACTCACTACTACGCATTGGCACTCGGGGTCACTACTGCGCATGCGCACACGGGCTCACTATTGCGCATGTGCGCACGGGCTCACTACTGCGCATGCGCGCAATCGGCCTCAGTACTGCGCATGCGCACACGGACTCACCACTGCGCATGCGCGCACGGGCTCACTACTGTGCATGCGCACTCGGGATCACTACTGCGGATGTGTAATCGGGCTCACTACTGCGCATGCGCACTCGGACTCACTACTGCTCACGCGTACTCGGGGTCACTACTGCTCATACGAACTCGGGGTCACTACTGCACATGCGCACTCGGACTGACTACTGCTCATGCGTACTCGGGCTTGCTACTGCGCATGGGCACACGGGCTCACTACTGCGGATGCGCAATCGGGCCTACTACTGTGCATGCGCACTCGGGGTCACTACTGCTCATGCCCACTCGGACTCACTACTGCTCATGCGCACTCGGGCTCACTACTGCGCATGCGCACTCGGACTCACTACTGCTCATGCGTACTCGGTGTCAGTACTGCGCATGCGCACTTGGGCTCGCAACTGCGGAGGCGCGCTCGGGCTCACTACTGCGCATGCGCGCAATCGGGCTCACTACTGCGCATGCGCGCAATCGGGCTCACTACTGCGCATGCGCACTCCAGTCAGACCTGCACATGCGCACTCGGGCTTACTACTGCGCATGGGCACATGGGCTCACTACTGCGCATGCTCACTCGGGGTGACTACTGCTCATGCGCACTCGGACTCACTACTGATCATGCGCACTCGGACTCACTACTGCGGATGCACAATCGGGCTCACTACTGCGCATGCACACTCCGGCTCAGACCTGTACATGCGCACACGGACTCACTACTGCGGATGCGCAATCGGGCTCACTACTGCGCATGCGCGCAATCGGGCTCAGTACTGCGCATGCGCACTCCAGTCGGACCTGCACATGCGCACACGGACTCACCACTGCGCATGCGCGCACGGGCTCACTACTGTGCATGCGCACTCGGGATCACTACTGCGGATTGGTAAGCGGGCTCACTACTGCGCATGCGCATTCGGGGTCACTACTGCGGATGCGTAATCGGGCTCACTACTGCTCATGCGCACTCGGGGTGAGTACTGCGCATGCGCACTCGGTCTCACTACTGTGGATGCGCGATCGGGCTCACTACTGCGCATGCGCACTCGGGGACACTATTGCGGATGCATAATCGGGCTCACTACTGCACATGCGCACTCGGGGTCACTACTGCTCATGCGCACTCGGACTCACTACTGCTCATGCGTACTCGGGGTCACTATTGCGCATGCGCACTCGGACTCACTACTGCGCATGCGCACTCGGGGTCACTACTGCGGATGCGTAATCGGCCTCACTACTGCTCATGCGCACTCGGACTCACAGCTGCGGATGCGCGCTCGGGGTCACTACTGCTCCTGCGCACTCGGACTCACTACTGCGCATACGCACTCCGGCTCGGACCTGCCCATGCGCACTCGAGCTCACCACTGCGCATGCGCACACAGGCTCACCACTGCGCATGCGCACTCGGGGTCACTACTGCGGATTCGTAAGCGGGCTCACTACTGCGCATGCGCACACGGGCTCACTACTGCGCATGCGCGCACGGGCTCACTACTGCGCATGCGCGCAATCGGCCTCACTACTGCGCATGGGCAGTCCGGCTCACTCCTGCACATACGCACTCGAGCTCACTCCTGCGCATGCGCACGCGGGCGCACTACAGCGAATGCGCGCACGGGCTCACTACTGCGGATGCGCAATCGGGCCCACTACTGTGCATGCGCACTCGGGGTCACTACTGCTCATGCGCACACGGGCGCACTACAGCGAATGCGCGCACGGGCTCACTACTGCCCATGCGCACTCGGACTCACTACTGCGCATACGCACTCCGGCTCGGACCTGCCCATGCGCACTCGAGCTCACCACTGCGCATGCGCACACAGGCTCACCACTGCGCATGCGCACTCGGGGTCACTACTGTGGATGCGCGATCGGGCTCACTACTGCGCATGCGCACTCGCGGACACTATTGCGGATGCATAATCGGGCTCACTACTGCACATGCGCACTCGGGGTCACTACTGCGGATGCGTAATCGGCCTCACTACTGCTCATGCGCACTCGGACTCACAGCTGCGGATGCGCGCTCGGGGTCACTACTGCTCCTGCGCACTCGGACTCACTACTGCGCATACGCACTCCGGCTCGGACCTGCCCATGCGCACTCGAGCTCACCACTGCGCATGCGCACACAGGCTCACCACTGCGCATGCGCACTCGGGGTCACTACTGCGGATTCGTAAGCGGGCTCACTACTGCGCATGCGCACACGGGCTCACTACTGCGCATGCGCGCACGGGCTCACTACTGCGCATGCGCGCAATCGGCCTCACTACTGCGCATGGGCAGTCCGGCTCACTCCTGCACATACGCACTCGAGCTCACTCCTGCGCATGCGCACGCGGGCGCACTACAGCGAATGCGCGCACGGGCTCACTACTGCGGATGCGCAATCGGGCCCACTACTGTGCATGCGCACTCGGGGTCACTACTGCTCATGCGCACACGGGCGCACTACAGCGAATGCGCGCACGGGCTCACTACTGCCCATGCGCACTCGGTCTCACTACTGCGGGTGCGCGCTCGGACTCACAGCTGCGGATGCGCGCTCGGGGTCACTACTGCTACTGCGCACTCGGACTCACTACTGCGCATACGCACTCCGGCTCGGACCTGCCCATGCGCACTCGAGCTCACCACTGCGCATGCGCACACAGGCTCACTACTGCGCATGCGCACTCGGGGTCACTACTGCGGATTCGTAAGCGGGCTCACTACTGCGCATGCGCACACGGGCTCACTACTGCGCATGCGCGCACGGGCTCACTACTGCGCATGCGCGCAATCGGCCTCACTACTGCGCACGGGGCAGTCCGGCTCACTCCTGCACATACGCACTCGAGCTCACTTCTGCGCATGCGCACGCGGGCGCACTACAGCGAATGCGCGCACGGGCTCACTACTGCGGATGCGCAATCGGGCCCACTACTGTGCATGCGCACTCGGGGTCACTACTGCTCATGCGCACGCGGGCGCACTACAGCGAATGCGCGCACGAGCTCACTACTGCGCATGCGCACTCGGTCTCACTACTGCGGGTGCGCGCTCGGACTCACAGCTGCGGATGCGCGCTCGGGGTCACTACTGCTACTGCGCACTCGGACTCACTACTGCGCATACGCACTCCGGCTCGGACCTGCCCATGCGCACTCGAGCTCACCACTGCGCATGCGCACACAGGCTCACTACTGCGCATGCGCACTCGGGGTCACTACTGCGGATTCGTAAGCGGGCTCACTACTGCGCATGCGCACACGGGCTCACTACTGCGCATGCGCGCACGGGCTCACTACTGCGCATGCGCGCAATCGGCCTCAGTACTGCGCATGCGCACTCCAGTCAGACCTGCACATGCGCACACGGACTCACCACTGCGCATGCGCGCACGGGCTAACTACTGTGCATGCGCACTCGGGATCACTACTGCGGATTCGTAAGCGGGCTCACTACTGCGCATGCGCACTCGGACTCACTACTGCTCATGCGTACTCGGTGTCAGTACTGCGCATGCGCATTTGGGCTCGCAACTGCGGATGCGCGCTCGGGCTCACTACTGCGCATGCGCGCAATCGGGCTCACTACTGCCCATGCGCACTCGGGCTCACTACTGTGCATTTGCACACGGGCTCACTACTGTGCATGCGCACTCGGACTCAGTATTGTGCATGCGCACTCTGGGTGCCTACTGCTCATGCGCACTCGGGGTCACTACTGCTCATGCGCACTCGGACTCACTGCTGCGGATGCGCAATCGCGCTCGCTAATGCACATGCGCGCTCGGGGTCACTACTGCTCCTGCGCACTCGGACTCACTACTGCGCATACGCACTCCGGCTCGGACCTGTCCATGCGGACTCGAGCTCACCACTGCGCATGCGCACACGGGCTCACTACTGCGCATGCGCGCAATCGGGCTCAGTACTGCGCATGCGCACTCCAGTCGGACCTGCACATGCGCACACGGACTCACCACTGCGCATGCGCGCACGGGCTCACTACTGCGCATGCGCACACGAGCTCTCTACTGCACATGCGCACTCCGACACACTACTGCGGATGCGCGCTCGGGCTCACTACTGCACATGCGCACTCGGGGTCACTACTGCGCATGCGCACTCGGGCTCACTACTGTGGATGCGCGATCGGGCTCACTACTGCGCATGCGCACTCGGGGCACTATTGCGGATGCATAATCGGGCTCACTACTGCACATGCGCACTCGGGGTCACTACTGCTCATGCGCACTCGGACTCACTACTGCTCATGCGTACTCGGGGTCACTATTGCGCATGCGCACTCGGACTCACTACTGCGCATGCGCACTCGGGGTCACTACTGCGGATGCGTAATCGGCCTCACTACTGCTCATGCGCACTCGGACTCACAGCTGCGGATGCGCGCTCGGGGTCACTACTGCTCCTGCGCACTCGGACTCACTACTGCGCATACGCACTCCGGCTCGGACCTGCCCATGCGCACTCGAGCTCACCACTGCGCATGCGCACACAGGCTCACTACTGCGCATGCGCACTCGGGGTCACTACTGCGGATTCGTAAGCGGGCTCACTACTGCGCATGCGCACACGGGCTCACTACTGCGCATGCGCGCACGGACTCACTACTGCGCATGCGCGCAATCGGCCTCACTACTGCGCACGGGGCAGTCCGGCTCACTCCTGCACATACGCACTCGAGCTCACTTCTGCGCATGCGCACGCGGGCGCACTACAGCGAATGCGCGCACGGGCTCACTACTGCGGATGCGCAATCGGGCCCACTACTGTGCATGCGCACTCGGGGTCACTACTGCTCATGCGCACGCGGGCGCACTACAGCGAATGCGCGCACGGGCTCACTACTGCGGATGCGCAATCGGGCCCACTACTGTGCATGCGCGCTCGGGCTCACTACTGCGCATGCGCGCAATCGGGCTCACTACTGCCCATGCGCACTCGGGCTCACTACTGCGCATTTGCACACGGGCTCACTACTGTGCATGCGCACTCGGACTCAGTATTGTGCATGCGCACTCTGGGTGGCTACTGCTCATGCGCACTCGGGGTCACTACTGCTCATGCGCACTCGGACTCACTGCTGCGGATGCGCAATCGCGCTCGTTAATGCGCATGCGCGCTCGGGGTCACTACTGCTCCTGCGCACTCGGACTCACTACTGCGCATACGCACTCCGGCTCGGTCCTGTCCATGCGGACTCGAGCTCACCACTGCGCATGCGCACACGGGCTCACTACTACGCATTGGCACTCGGGGTCACTACTGCGCGTGCGCACACGGGCTCACTATTGCGCATGTGCGCACGGGCTCACTACTGCGCATGCGCGCAATCGGCCTCAGTACTGCGCATGCGCACTCCAGTCAGACCTGCACATGCGCACACGGACTCACCACTGCGCATGCGCGCACGGGCTCACTACTGTGCATGCGCACTCGGGATCACTACTGCGGATGTGTAATCGGGCTCACTACTGCGCATGCGCACTCGGACTCACTACTGCTCACGCGTACTCGGGGTCACTACTGCTCATACGAACTCGGGGTCACTACTGCACATGCGCACTCGGACTGACTACTGCTCATGCGTACTCGGGCTTGCTACTGCGCATGGGCACACGGGCTCACTACTGCGGATGCGCAATCGGGCCTACTACTGTGCATGCGCACTCGGGGTCACTACTGCTCATGCCCACTCGGACTCACTACTGCTCATGCGCACTCGGGCTCACTACTGCGCATGCGCACTCGGACTCACTACTGCTCATGCGTACTCGGTGTCAGTACTGCGCATGTGCACTTGGGCCCGCAACTGCGGATGCGCGCTCGGGCTCACTACTGCGCATGCGCGCAATCGGGCTCACTACTGCGCATGCGCGCAATCGGGCTCACTACTGCGCATGCGCACTCCAGTCAGACCTGCACATGCGCACTCGGGCTTACTACTGCGCATGGGCACATGGGCTCACTACTGCGCATGCTCACTCGGGGTGACTACTGCTCATGCGCACTCGGACTCACTACTGATCATGCGCACTCGGACTCACTACTGCGGATGCACAATCGGGCTCACTACTGCGCATGCACACTCCGGCTCAGACCTGTACATGCGCACACGGACTCACTACTGCGGATGCGCAATCGGGCTCACTACTGCGCATGCGCGCAATCGGGCTCAGTACTGCGCATGCGCACTCCAGTCGGACCTGCACATGCGCACACGGACTCACCACTGCGCATGCGCGCAATCGGGCTCACTACTGCGCATGCGCGCAATCGGGCTCACTACTGCGCATGCGCACTCCAGTCAGACCTGCACATGCGCACTCGGGCTTACTACTGCGCATGGGCACATGGGCTCACTACTGCGCATGCTCACTCGGGGTGACTACTGCTCATGCGCACTCGGACTCACTACTGATCATGCGCACTCGGACTCACTACTGCGGATGCACAATCGGGCTCACTACTGCGCATGCACACTCCGGCTCAGACCTGTACATGCGCACACGGACTCACTACTGCGGATGCGCAATCGGGCTCACTACTGCGCATGCGCGCAATCGGGCTCAGTACTGCGCATGCGCACTCCAGTCGGACCTGCACATGCGCACACGGACTCACCACTGCGCATGCGCGCAATCGGGCTCACTACTGCGCATGCGCGCAATCGGGCTCACTACTGCGCATGCGCGCAATCGGGCTCAGTACTGCGCATGCGCACTCCAGTCGGACCTGCACATGCGCACACGGACTCACCACTGCGCATGCGCGCACGGGCTCACTACTGTGCATGCGCACTCGGGATCACTACTGCGGATTGGTAAGCGGGCTCACTACTGCGCATGCGCATTCGGGGTCACTACTGCGGATGCGTAATCGGGCTCACTACTGCTCATGCGCACTCGGAGTGAGTACTGCGCATGCGCACTCGGGCTCACTACTGTGGATGCGCGATCGGGCTCACTACTGCGCATGCGCACTCGGGGACACTATTGCGGATGCATAATCGGGCTCACTACTGCACATGCGCACTCGGGGTCACTACTGCTCATGCGCACTCGGACTCACTACTGCTCATGCGTACTCGGGGTCACTATTGCGCATGCGCACTCGGACTCACTACTGCGCATGCGCACTCGGGGTCACTACTGCGGATGCGTAATCGGCCTCACTACTGCTCATGCGCACTCGGACTCACAGCTGCGGATGCGCGCTCGGGGTCACTACTGCTCCTGCGCACTCGGACTCACTACTGCGCATACGCACTCCGGCTCGGACCTGCCCATGCGCACTCGAGCTCACCACTGCGCATGCGCACACAGGCTCACCACTGCGCATGCGCACTCGGGGTCACTACTGCGGATTCGTAAGCGGGCTCACTACTGCGCATGCGCACACGGGCTCACTACTGCGCATGCGCGCACGGGCTCACTACTGCGCATGCGCGCAATCGGCCTCACTACTGCGCATGGGCAGTCCGGCTCACTCCTGCACATACGCACTCGAGCTCACTCCTGCGCATGCGCACGCGGGCGCACTACAGCGAATGCGCGCACGGGCTCACTACTGCGGATGCGCAATCGGGCCCACTACTGTGCATGCGCACTCGGGGTCACTACTGCTCATGCGCACACGGGCGCACTACAGCGAATGCGCGCACGGGCTCACTACTGCCCATGCGCACTCGGACTCACTACTGCGCATACGCACTCCGGCTCGGACCTGCCCATGCGCACTCGAGCTCACCACTGCGCATGCGCACACAGGCTCACCACTGCGCATGCGCACTCGGGGTCACTACTGCGGATTCGTAAGCGGGCTCACTACTGCGCATGCGCACACGGGCTCACTACTGCGCATGCGCGCACGGGCTCACTACTGCGCATGCGCGCAATCGGCCTCACTACTGCGCATGGGCAGTCCGGCTCACTCCTGCACATACGCACTCGAGCTCACTCCTGCGCATGCGCACGCGGGCGCACTACAGCGAATGCGCGCACGGGCTCACTACTGCGGATGCGCAATCGGGCCCACTACTGTGCATGCGCACTCGGGGTCACTACTGCTCATGCGCACACGGGCGCACTACAGCGAATGCGCGCACGGGCTCACTACTGCCCATGCGCACTCGGTCTCACTACTGCGGGTGCGCGCTCGGACTCACAGCTGCGGATGCGCGCTCGGGGTCACTACTGCTACTGCGCACTCGGACTCACTACTGCGCATACGCACTCCGGCTCGGACCTGCCCATGCGCACTCGAGCTCACCACTGCGCATGCGCACACAGGCTCACTACTGCGCATGCGCACTCGGGGTCACTACTGCGGATTCGTAAGCGGGCTCACTACTGCGCATGCGCACACGGGCTCACTACTGCGCATGCGCGCAATCGGCCTCACTACTGCGCACGGGGCAGTCCGGCTCACTCCTGCACATACGCACTCGAGCTCACTTCTGCGCATGCGCACGCGGGCGCACTACAGCGAATGCGCGCACGGGCTCACTACTGCGGATGCGCAATCGGGCCCACTACTGTGCATGCGCACTCGGGGTCACTACTGCTCATGCGCACGCGGGCGCACTACAGCGAATGCGCGCACGAGCTCACTACTGCGCATGCGCACTCGGTCTCACTACTGCGGGTGCGCGCTCGGACTCACAGCTGCGGATGCGCGCTCGGGGTCACTACTGCTACTGCGCACTCGGACTCACTACTGCGCATACGCACTCCGGCTCGGACCTGCCCATGCGCACTCGAGCTCACCACTGCGCATGCGCACACAGGCTCACTACTGCGCATGCGCACTCGGGGTCACTACTGCGGATTCGTAAGCGGGCTCACTACTGCGCATGCGCACACGGGCTCACTACTGCGCATGCGCGCACGGGCTCACTACTGCGCATGCGCGCAATCGGCCTCAGTACTGCGCATGCGCACTCCAGTCAGACCTGCACATGCGCACACGGACTCACCACTGCGCATGCGCGCACGGGCTAACTACTGTGCATGCGCACTCGGGATCACTACTGCGGATTCGTAAGCGGGCTCACTACTGCGCATGCGCACTCGGACTCACTACTGCTCATGCGTACTCGGTGTCAGTACTGCGCATGCGCATTTGGGCTCGCAACTGCGGATGCGCGCTCGGGCTCACTACTGCGCATGCGCGCAATCGGGCTCACTACTGCCCATGCGCACTCGGGCTCACTACTGTGCATTTGCACACGGGCTCACTACTGTGCATGCGCACTCGGACTCAGTATTGTGCATGCGCACTCTGGGTGGCTACTGCTCATGCGCACTCGGGGTCACTACTGCTCATGCGCACTCGGACTCACTGCTGCGGATGCACAATCGCGCTCGCTAATGCACATGCGCGCTCGGGGTCACTACTGCTCCTGCGCACTCGGACCCACTACTGCGCATACGCACTCCGGCTCGGACCTGTCCATGCGGACTCGAGCTCACCACTGCGCATGCGCACACGGGCTCACTACTGCGCATGCGCGCAATCGGGCTCAGTACTGCGCATGCGCACTCCAGTCGGACCTGCACATGCGCACACGGACTCACCACTGCGCATGCGCGCACGGGCTCACTACTGTGCATGCGCACTCGGGATCACTACTGCGGATTGGTAAGCGGGCTCACTACTGCGCATGCGCATTCGGGGTCACTACTGCGGATGCGTAATCGGGCTCACTACTGCGCATGCGCACTCGGGCTCACTACTGTGGATGCGCGATCGGGCTCACTACTGCGCATGCGCACTCGGGGACACTATTGCGGATGCATAATCGGGCTCACTACTGCACATGCGCACTCGGGGTCACTACTGCTCATGCGCACTCGGACTCACTACTGCTCATGCGTACTCGGGGTCACTATTGCGCATGCGCACTCGGACTCACTACTGCATATGCGCACTCGGCCTCACTACTGCTTATGCGCGCTCGGGCTCACTACTGCGCATGCGCACACGAGCTCTCTACTGCACATGCGCACTCCGACACACTACTGCGGATGCGCGCTCGGGCTCACTACTGCACATGCGCACTCGGGGTCACTACTGCGCATGCGCACACGGGCTCAGACCTGCTCATGCGCACTCGGCCTCACTACTGCTCATGCGCACTCGGGCTCACTACTCCGGATGCGCACACGGGCTCACTACTGTGCATGCGCACACGGGCTCAGTATTGTGTATGCGCACTCGGGGTCGCTACTGCTCATGCGCACTCGGGGTCACTACTGCTCATGCGCACTCGGGGTGAGTACTGCGGATGCGTAATCGGGCTCACTACTGCGCATGCGCACTCGGGCTCACTACTGTGGATGCGCGATCGGGCTCACTACTGCGCATGCGCACTCGGGGACACTATTGCGGATGCATAATCGGGCTCACTACTGCACATGCGCACTCGGGGTCACTACTGCTCATGCGCACTCGGACTCACTACTGCTCATGCGTACTCGGGGTCACTATTGCGCATGCGCACTCGGACTCACTACTGCGCATGCGCACTCGGGGTCACTACTGCGGATGCGTAATCGGCCTCACTACTGCTCATGCGCACTCGGACTCACAGCTGCGGATGCGCGCTCGGGGTCACTACTGCTCCTGCGCACTCGGACTCACTACTGCGCATACGCACTCCGGCTCGGACCTGCCCATGCGCACTCGAGCTCACCACAGCGCATGCGCACACAGGCTCACTACTGCGCATGCGCACTCGGGGTCACTACTGCGGATTCGTAAGCGGGCTCACTACTGCGCATGCGCACACGGGCTCACTACTGCGCATGCGCGCACGGGCTCACTACTGCGCATGCGCGCAATCGGCCTCACTACTGCGCACGGGGCAGTCCGGCTCACTCCTGCACATACGCACTCGAGCTCACTTCTGCGCATGCGCCCGCGGGCGCACTACAGCGAATGCGCGCACGGGCTCACTACTGCGGATGCGCAATCGGGCCCACTACTGTGCATGCGCACTCGGGGTCACTACTGCTCATGCGCACGCGGGCGCACTACAGCGAATGCGCGCACGAGCTCACTACTGCGCATGCGCACTCGGTCTCACTACTGCGGGTGCGCGCTCGGACTCACAGCTGCGGATGCGCGCTCGGGGTCACTACTGCTACTGCGCACTCGGACTCACTACTGCGCATACGCACTCCGGCTCGGACCTGCCCATGCGCACTCGAGCTCACCACTGCGCATGCGCACACAGGCTCACTACTGCGCATGCGCACTCGGGGTCACTACTGCGGATTCGTAAGCGGGCTCACTACTGCGCATGCGCACACGGGCTCACTACTGCGCATGCGCGCACGGGCTCACTACTGCGCATGCGCGCAATCGGCCTCAGTACTGCGCATGCGCACTCCAGTCAGACCTGCACATGCGCACACGGACTCACCACTGCGCATGCGCGCACGGGCTAACTACTGTGCATGCGCACTCGGGATCACTACTGCGGATTCGTAAGCGGGCTCACTACTGCGCATGCGCACTCGGACTCAGTACTGCTCATGCGTACTCGGTGTCAGTACTGCGCATGCGCATTTGGGCTCGCAACTGCGGATGCGCGCTCGGGCTCACTACTGCGCATGCGCGCAATCGGGCTCACTACTGCCCGTGCGCACTCGGGCTCACTACTGCGCATTTGCACACGGGCTCACTACTGTGCATGCGCACTCGGACTGAGTATTGTGCATGCGCACTCTGGGTGGCTACTGCTCATGCGCACTCGGGGTCACTACTGCTCATGCGCACTCGGACTCACTGCTGCGGATGCGCAATCGCGCTCGCTAATGCGCATGCGCGCTCGGGGTCACTACTGCTTCTGCGCACTCGGACTCACTACTGCGCATACGCACTCCGGCTCGGACCTGTCCATGCGGACTCGAGCTCACCACTGCGCATGCGCACACGGGCTCACTACTGCGCATGCGCGCAATCGGGCTCAGTACTGCGCATGCGCACTCCAGTCGGACCTGCACATGCGCACACGAACTCACCACTGCGCATGCGCGCACGGGCTCACTACTGTGCATGCGCACTCGGGATCACTACTGCGGATTGGTAAGCGGGCTCACTACTGCGCATGCGCATTCGGGGTCACTACTGCGGATGCGTAATCGGGCTCACTACTGCGCATGCGCACTCGGGCTCACTACTGTGGATGCGCGATCGGGCTCACTACTGCGCATGCGCACTCGGGGACACTATTGCGGATGCATAATCGGGCTCACTACTGCACATGCGCACTCGGGGTCACTACTGCTCATGCGCACTCGGACTCACTACTGCTCATGCGTACTCGGGGTCACTATTGCGCATGCGCACTCGGACTCACTACTGCACATGCGCACTCGGACTCACAGCTGCGGATGCGCGCTCGGGGTCAGTACTGCTCCTGCGCACTCGGACTCACTTCTGCGCATACGCACTCCGGCTCGGACCTGCCCATGCGCACTCGAGCTCACCACTGCGCATGCGCACACAGGCTCACTACTGCGCATGCGCACTCGGGGTCACTACTGCGGATTCGTAAGCGGGCTCACTACTGCGCATGCGCACACGGGCTCACTACTGCGCATGCGCGCACGGGCTCACTACTGCGCATGCGCGCAATCGGCCTCACTACTGCGCATGGGCAGTCCGGCTCACTCCTGCACATACGCACTCGAGCTCACTTCTGCGCATGCGCCCGCGGGCGCACTACAGCGAATGCGCGCACGGGCTCACTACTGCGGATGCGCAATCGGGCCCACTACTGTGCATGCGCACTCGGGGTCACTACTGCTCATGCGCACGCGGGCGCACTACAGCGAATGCGCGCACGAGCTCACTACTGCGCATGCGCACTCGGTCTCACTACTGCGGGTGCGCGCTCGGACTCACAGCTGCGGATGCGCGCTCGGGGTCACTACTGCTACTGCGCACTCGGACTCACTACTGCGCATACGCACTCCGGCTCGGACCTGCCCATGCGCACTCGAGCTCACCACTGCGCATGCGCACACAGGCTCACTACTGCGCATGCGCACTCGGGGTCACTACTGCGGATTCGTAAGCGGGCTCACTACTGCGCATGCGCACACGGGCTCACTACTGCGCATGCGTACTCGGTGTCAGTACTGCGCATGCGCATTTGGGCTCGCAACAGCGGATGCGCGCTCGGGCTCACTACTGCGCATGCGCGCAATCGGGCTCACTACTGCCCATGCGCACTCGGGCTCACTACTGCGCATTTGCACACGGGCTCACTACTGTGCATGCGCACTCGGACTCAGTATTGTGCATGCGCACTCTGGGTGGCTACTGCTCATGCGCACTCGGGGTCACTACTGCTCATGCGCACTCGGACTCACTGCTGCGGATGCGCAATCGCGCTCGCTAATGCGCATGCGCGCTCGGGGTCACTACTGCTCCTGCGCACTCGGACTCACTACTGCGCATACGCACTCCGGCTCGGACCTGTCCATGCGGACTCGAGCTCACCACTGCGCATGCGCACACGGGCTCACTACTGCGCATGCGCGCAATCGGGCTCAGTACTGCGCATGCGCACTCCAGTCGGACCTGCACATGCGCACACGAACTCACCACTGCGCATGCGCGCACGGGCTCACTACTGTGCATGCGCACTCGGGATCACTACTGCGGATTGGTAAGCGGGCTCACTACTGCGCATGCGCATTCGGGGTCACTACTGCGGATGCGTAATCGGGCTCACTACTGCGCATGCGCACTCGGGCTCACTACTGTGGATGCGCGATCGGGCTCACTACTGCGCATGCGCACTCGGGGACACTATTGCGGATGCATAATCGGGCTCACTACTGCACATGCGCACTCGGGGTCACTACTGCTCATGCGCACTCGGACTCACTACTGCTCATGCGTACTCGGGGTCACTATTGCGCATGCGCACTCGGACTCACTACTGCATATGCGCACTCGGCCTCACTACTGCTTATGCGCGCTCGGGCTCACTACTGCGTATGCGCACACGGGCTCAGACCTGCACATGCGCATTCGAGCTCACTTCTGCGCATGCGCACACCTGCGCACTACTGCGCATTCGCACTCGGGGTCACTACTGCGGATGCGTAATCGGGCTCACTACTGCTCATGCGTACTCGAGGTGAGTACTGCGCATGCGCACTCGGGCTCACTACTGCGCATGCGCGCAATCGGCCTCAGTACTGCGCATGCGCACTCCAGTCAGACCTGCACATGCGCACACGGACTCACCACTGCGCATGCGCGCACGGGCTAACTACTGTGCATGCGCACTCGGGATCACTACTGCGGATTCGTAAGCGGGCTCACTACTGCGCATGCGCACTCGGACTCACTACTGCTCATGCGTACTCGGTGTCAGTACTGCGCATGCGCATTTGGGCTCGCAACTGCGGATGCGCGCTCGGGCTCACTACTGCGCATGCGCGCAATCGGGCTCACTACTGCCCGTGCGCACTCGGGCTCACTACTGCGCATTTGCACACGGGCTCACTACTGTGCATGCGCACTCGGACTGAGTATTGTGCATGCGCACTCTGGGTGGCTACTGCTCATGCGCACTCGGGGTCACTACTGCTCATGCGCACTCGGACTCACTGCTGCGGATGCGCAATCGCGCTCGCTAATGCGCATGCGCGCTCGGGGTCACTACTGCTTCTGCGCACTCGGACTCACTACTGCGCATACGCACTCCGGCTCGGACCTGTCCATGCGGACTCGAGCTCACCACTGCGCATGCGCACACGGGCTCACTACTGCGCATGCGCGCAATCGGGCTCAGTACTGCGCATGCGCACTCCAGTCGGACCTGCACATGCGCACACGAACTCACCACTGCGCATGCGCGCACGGGCTCACTACTGTGCATGCGCACTCGGGATCACTACTGCGGATTGGTAAGCGGGCTCACTACTGCGCATGCGCATTCGGGGTCACTACTGCGGATGCGTAATCGGGCTCACTACTGCGCATGCGCACTCGGGCTCACTACTGTGGATGCGCGATCGGGCTCACTACTGCGCATGCGCACTCGGGGACACTATTGCGGATGCATAATCGGGCTCACTACTGCACATGCGCACTCGGGGTCACTACTGCTCATGCGCACTCGGACTCACTACTGCTCATGCGTACTCGGGGTCACTATTGCGCATGCGCACTCGGACTCACTACTGCACATGCGCACTCGGACTCACAGCTGCGGATGCGCGCTCGGGGTCAGTACTGCTCCTGCGCACTCGGACTCACTTCTGCGCATACGCACTCCGGCTCGGACCTGCCCATGCGCACTCGAGCTCACCACTGCGCATGCGCACACAGGCTCACTACTGCGCATGCGCACTCGGGGTCACTACTGCGGATTCGTAAGCGGGCTCACTACTGCGCATGCGCACACGGGCTCACTACTGCGCATGCGCGCACGGGCTCACTACTGCGCATGCGCGCAATCGGCCTCACTACTGCGCATGGGCAGTCCGGCTCACTCCTGCACATACGCACTCGAGCTCACTTCTGCGCATGCGCCCGCGGGCGCACTACAGCGAATGCGCGCACGGGCTCACTACTGCGGATGCGCAATCGGGCCCACTACTGTGCATGCGCACTCGGGGTCACTACTGCTCATGCGCACGCGGGCGCACTACAGCGAATGCGCGCACGAGCTCACTACTGCGCATGCGCACTCGGTCTCACTACTGCGGGTGCGCGCTCGGACTCACAGCTGCGGATGCGCGCTCGGGGTCACTACTGCTACTGCGCACTCGGACTCACTACTGCGCATACGCACTCCGGCTCGGACCTGCCCATGCGCACTCGAGCTCACCACTGCGCATGCGCACACAGGCTCACTACTGCGCATGCGCACTCGGGGTCACTACTGCGGATTCGTAAGCGGGCTCACTACTGCGCATGCGCACACGGGCTCACTACTGCGCATGCGTACTCGGTGTCAGTACTGCGCATGCGCATTTGGGCTCGCAACAGCGGATGCGCGCTCGGGCTCACTACTGCGCATGCGCGCAATCGGGCTCACTACTGCCCATGCGCACTCGGGCTCACTACTGCGCATTTGCACACGGGCTCACTACTGTGCATGCGCACTCGGACTCAGTATTGTGCATGCGCACTCTGGGTGGCTACTGCTCATGCGCACTCGGGGTCACTACTGCTCATGCGCACTCGGACTCACTGCTGCGGATGCGCAATCGCGCTCGCTAATGCGCATGCGCGCTCGGGGTCACTACTGCTCCTGCGCACTCGGACTCACTACTGCGCATACGCACTCCGGCTCGGACCTGTCCATGCGGACTCGAGCTCACCACTGCGCATGCGCACACGGGCTCACTACTGCGCATGCGCGCAATCGGGCTCAGTACTGCGCATGCGCACTCCAGTCGGACCTGCACATGCGCACACGAACTCACCACTGCGCATGCGCGCACGGGCTCACTACTGTGCATGCGCACTCGGGATCACTACTGCGGATTGGTAAGCGGGCTCACTACTGCGCATGCGCATTCGGGGTCACTACTGCGGATGCGTAATCGGGCTCACTACTGCGCATGCGCACTCGGGCTCACTACTGTGGATGCGCGATCGGGCTCACTACTGCGCATGCGCACTCGGGGACACTATTGCGGATGCATAATCGGGCTCACTACTGCACATGCGCACTCGGGGTCACTACTGCTCATGCGCACTCGGACTCACTACTGCTCATGCGTACTCGGGGTCACTATTGCGCATGCGCACTCGGACTCACTACTGCATATGCGCACTCGGCCTCACTACTGCTTATGCGCGCTCGGGCTCAATACTGCGTATGCGCACACGGGCTCAGACCTGCACATGCGCATTCGAGCTCACTTCTGCGCATGCGCACACCTGCGCACTACTGCGCATTCGCACTCGGGGTCACTACTGCGGATGCGTAATCGGGCTCACTACTGCTCATGCGTACTCGAGGTGAGTACTGCGCATGCGCACTCGGGCTCACTACTGTGGATGCGCGCTCGGGCTCACTACTGCGCATGGGCACACGGGCTCACTACTGCGCATGCGCGCACGGGCTCACTACTGCGCATGCGCACACGAGCTCTCTACTGCACATGCGCACTCCGACACACTACTGCGGATGCGCGCTCGGGCTCACTACTGCACATGCGCACTCGGGGTCACTACTGCGCATGCGCACACGGGCTCAGACCTGCTCATGCGCACTCGGCCTCACTACTGCTCATGCGCACTCGGGCTCACTACTCCGGATGCGCACACGGGCTCACTACTGTGCATGCGCACACGGGCTCAGTATTGTGTATGCGCACTCGGGGTCGCTACTGCTCATGCGCACTCGGGGTCACTACTGCTCATGCGCACTCGGGGTGAGTACTGCGGATGCGTAATCGGGCTCACTACTGCGCATGCGCACTCGGGCTCACTACTGTGGATGCGCGATCGGGCTCACTACTGCGCATGCGCACTCGGGGACACTATTGCGGATGCATAATCGGGCTCACTACTGCACATGCGCACTCGGGGTCACTACTGCTCATGCGCACTCGGACTCACTACTGCTCATGCGTACTCGGGGTCACTATTGCGCATGCGCACTCGGACTCACTACTGCGCATGCGCACTCGGGGTCACTACTGCGGATGCGTAATCGGCCTCACTACTGCTCATGCGCACTCGGACTCACAGCTGCGGATGCGCGCTCGGGGTCACTACTGCTCCTGCGCACTCGGACTCACTACTGCGCATACGCACTCCGGCTCGGACCTGCCCATGCGCACTCGAGCTCACCACTGCGCATGCGCACACAGGCTCACTACTGCGCATGCGCACTCGGGGTCACTACTGCGGATTCGTAAGCGGGCTCACTACTGCGCATGCGCACACGGGCTCACTACTGCGCATGCGCGCACGGGCTCACTACTGCGCATGCGCGCAATCGGCCTCACTACTGCGCATGGGCAGTCCGGCTCACTCCTGCACATACGCACTCGAGCTCACTTCTGCGCTTGCGCCCGCGGGCGCACTACAGCGAATGCGCGCACGGGCTCACTACTGCGGATGCGCAATCGGGCCCACTACTGTGCATGCGCACTCGGGGTCACTACTGCTCATGCGCACGCGGGCGCACTACAGCGAATGCGCGCACGAGCTCACTACTGCGCATTTGCACACGGGCTCACTACTGTGCATGCGCACTCGGACTCAGTATTGTGCATGCGCACTCTGGGTGGCTACTGCTCATGCGCACTCGGGGTCACTACTGCTCATGCGCACTCGGACTCACTGCTGCGGATGCGCAATCGCGCTCGCTAATGCGCATGCGCGCTCGGGGTCACTACTGCTCCTGCGCACTCGGACTCACTACTGCGCATACGCACTCCGGCTCGGACCTGTCCATGCGGACTCGAGCTCACCACTGCGCATGCGCACACGGGCTCACTACTGCGCATGCGCGCAATCGGGCTCAGTACTGCGCATGCGCACTCCAGTCGGACCTGCACATGAGCACACGAACTCACCACTGCGCATGCGCGCACGGGCTCACTACTGTGCATGCGCACTCGGGATCACTACTGCGGATTGGTAAGCGGGCTCACTACTGCGCATGCGCATTCGGGGTCACTACTGCGGATGCGTAATCGGGCTCACTACTGCGCATGCGCACTCGGGCTCACTACTGTGGATGCGCGATCGGGCTCACTACTGCGCATGCGCACACGGGGACACTATTGCGGATGCATAATCGGGCTCACTACTGCACATGCGCACTCGGGGTCACTACTGCTCATGCGCACTCGGACTCACTACTGCTCATGCGTACTCGGGGTCACTATTGCGCATGCGCACTCGGACTCACTACTGCACATGCGCACTCGGACTCACAGCTGCGGATGCGCGCTCGGGGTCAGTACTGCTCCTGCGCACTCGGACTCACTTCTGCGCATACGCACTCCGGCTCGGACCTGCCCATGCGCACTCGAGCTCACCACTGCGCATGCGCACACAGGCTCACTACTGCGCATGCGCACTCGGGGTCACTACTGCGGATTCGTAAGCGGGCTCACTACTGCGCATGCGCACACGGGCTCACTACTGCGCATGCGCGCACGGGCTCACTACTGCGCATGCGCACTCGGTCTCACTACTGCGGGTGCGCGCTCGGGCTCACTACTGCGCATGCGAGCAATCGGGCTCACTACTGCGCACGCGCACTGCAGTCAGACCTGCACATGCGCATTCGGGCTTACTACTGCGCATGGGCACACGGGCTCACTACTGCGGATGCGCAATCGGGCCTACTACTGTGCATGCGCACTCGGTGTCACTACTGCTCATGCCCACTCGGACTCACTATTGCTCAGGCGCACTCGGGGTCATTACTGCGGATGCGCGCTCGGGCTCACTACTGCGCATGCGCACACGCGCTCACTACTGCGCATGCGCGCACGGGCTCACTACTGTGCATGCGCACTCGGGATCACTACTGCGGATTCGTAAGCGGGCTCACTACTGCGCATGCGCACTCGGACTCACTACTGCTCATGCGTACTCGGTGTCAGTAATGCGCATGCGCACTTGGGCTCGCAACTGCGGATGCGCGCTCGGGCTCACTACTGCGCATGCGCGCAATCGGGCTCACTACTGCGCATGCGCACTCCAGTCAGACCTGCACATGCGCACTCGGGCTTACTACTGCGCATGGGCACATGGGCTCACTACTGCGCATGCTCACTCGGTGTGACTACTGCTCATGCGCACTCGGACTCACTACTGATCATGCGCACTCGGACTCACTACTGCGGATGCACAATCGGGCTCACTACTGCGCATGCGCAATCGGGCTCACTACTGCGCATGCGCACTCGGGCTCACTACTGCGCATGCGCACACGGGCTCACTATTGCGCATGTGCGCACGGGCTCACTACTGCGCATGCGCGCAATCGGCCTCACTACTGCGCATGGGCAGTCCGGCTCACTCCTGCACATACGCACTCGAGCTCACTTCTGCGCATGCGCCCGCAGGCGCACTACAGCGAATGCGCGCACGGGCTCACTACTGCGGATGCGCAATCGGGCCCACTACTGTGCATGCGCACTCGGGGTCACTACTGCTCATGCGCACGCGGGCGCACTACAGCGAATGCGCGCACGAGCTCACTACTGCGCATTTGCACACGGGCTCACTACTGTGCATGCGCACTCGGACTCAGTATTGTGCATGCGCACTCTGGGTGGCTGCTGCTCATGCGCACTCGGGGTCACTACTGCTCATGCGCACTCGGACTCACTGCTGCGGATGCGCAATCGCGCTCGCTAATGCGCATGCGCGCTCGGGGTCACTACTGCTCCTGCGCACTCGGACTCACTACTGCGCATACGCACTCCGGCTCGGACCTGTCCATGCGGACTCGAGCTCACCACTGCGCATGCGCACACGGGCTCACTACTGCGCATGCGCGCAATCGGGCTCAGTACTGCGCATGCGCACTCCAGTCGGACCTGCACATGCGCACACGAACTCACCACTGCGCATGCGCGCACGGGCTCACTACTGTGCATGCGCACTCGGGATCACTACTGCGGATTGGTAAGCGGGCTCACTACTGCGCATGCGCATTCGGGGTCACTACTGCGGATGCGTAATCGGGCTCACTACTGCGCATGCGCACTCGGGCTCACTACTGTGGATGCGCGATCGGGCTCACTACTGCGCATGCGCACTCGGGGACACTATTGCGGATGCATAATCGGGCTCACTACTGCACATGCGCACTCGGGGTCACTACTGCTCATGCGCACTCGGACTCACTACTGCTCATGCGTACTCGGGGTCACTATTGCGCATGCGCACTCGGACTCACTACTGCACATGCGCACTCGGACTCACAGCTGCGGATGCGCGCTCGGGGTCACTACTGCTCCTGCGCACTCGGACTCACTTCTGCGCATACGCACTCCGGCTCGGACCTGCCCATGCGCACTCGAGCTCACCACTGCGCATGCGCACACAGGCTCACTACTGCGCATGCGCACTCGGGGTCACTACTGCGGATTCGTAAGCGGGCTCACTACTGCGCATGCGCACACGGGCTCACTACTGCGCATGCGCGCACGGGCTCACTACTGCGCATGCGCGCAATCGGCCTCACTACTGCGCATGGGCAGTCCGGCTCACACCTGCACATACGCACTCGAGCTCACTTCCTCTCATGCGCACGCGGGCGCACTACAGCGAATGCGCGCACGGGCTCACTACTGCGGATGCGCAATCGGGCCCACTACTGTGCATGCGCACTCGGGGTCACTACTGCTCATGCGCACACGGGCGCACTACAGCGAATGCGCGCACGGGCTCACTACTGCGCATGCGCACTCGGTCTCACTACTGCGGGTGCGCGCTCGGGCTCACTACTGCGCATGCGATTAATCGGGCCCACTACTGCGCACGCGCACTGCAGTCAGACCTGCACATGCGCATTCGGGCTTACTACTGCGCATGGGCACACGGGCTCACTACTGCGGATGCGCAATCGGGCCTACTACTGTGCATGCGCACTCGGTGTCACTACTGCTCATGCCCACTCGGACTCACTATTGCTCAGGCGCACTCGGGGTCATTACTGCGGATGCGCGCTCGGGCTCACTACTGCGCATGCGCACACGCGCTCACTACTGCGCATGCGCGCACGGGCTCACTACTGCGCATGCGCGCAATCGGCCTCAGTACTGCGCATGCGCACTCCAGTCAGACCTGCACATGCGCACACGGACTCACCACTGCGCATGCGCGCACGGGCTCACTACTGTGCATGCGCACTCGGGATCACTACTGCGGATTCGTAAGCGGGCTCACTACTGCGCATGCGCACTCGGACTCACTACTACTCATGCGTACTCGGTATCAGTACTGCGCATGCGCACTTGGGCTCGCAACTGCGGATGCGCGCTCGGGCTCACTACTGCGCATGCGCGCAATCGGGCTCACTACTGCGCATGCGCACTCCAGTCAGACCTGCACATGCGCACTCGGGCTTACTACTGCGCATGGGCACATGGGCTTACTACTGCGCATGCTCACTCGGGGTGACTACTGCTCATGCGCACTCGGACTCACTACTGATCATGCGCACTCGGACTCACTACTGCGGATGCACAATCGGGCTCACTACTGCGCATGCGCAATCGGGCTCACTACTGCGCATGCGCACTCGGGCTCACTACTGCGCATGCGCACACGGGCTCACTATTGCGCATGTGCGCACGGGCTCACTACTGCGCATGCGCGCAATCGGCCTCACTACTGCGCATGGGCAGTCCGGCTCACTCCTGCACATACGCACTCGAGCTCACTTCTGCGCATGCGCCCGCGGGCGCACTACAGCGAATGCGCGCACGGGCTCACTACTGCGGATGCGCAATCGGGCCCACTACTGTGCATGCGCACTCGGGGTCACTACTGCTCATGCGCACGCGGGCGCACTACAGCGAATGCGCGCACGAGCTCACTACTGCGCATTTGCACACGGGCTCACTACTGTGCATGCGCACTCGGACTCAGTATTGTGCATGCGCACTCTGGGTGGCTGCTGCTCATGCGCACTCGGGGTCACTACTGCTCATGCGCACTCGGACTCACTGCTGCGGATGCGCAATCGCGCTCGCTAATGCGCATGCGCGCTCGGGGTCACTACTGCTCCTGCGCACTCGGACTCACTACTGCGCATACGCACTCCGGCTCGGACCTGTCCATGCGGACTCGAGCTCACCACTGCGCATGCGCACACGGGCTCACTACTGCGCATGCGCGCAATCGGGCTCAGTACTGCGCATGCGCACTCCAGTCGGACCTGCACATGCGCACACGAACTCACCACTGCGCATGCGCGCACGGGCTCACTACTGTGCATGCGCACTCGGGATCACTACTGCGGATTGGTAAGCGGGCTCACTACTGCGCATGCGCATTCGGGGTCACTACTGCGGATGCGTAATCGGGCTCACTACTGCGCATGCGCACTCGGGCTCACTACTGTGGATGCGCGATCGGGCTCACTACTGCGCATGCGCACTCGGGGACACTATTGCGGATGCATAATCGGGCTCACTACTGCACATGCGCACTCGGGGTCACTACTGCTCATGCGCACTCGGACTCACTACTGCTCATGCGTACTCGGGGTCACTATTGCGCATGCGCACTCGGACTCACTACTGCACATGCGCACTCGGACTCACAGCTGCGGATGCGCGCTCGGGGTCACTACTGCTCCTGCGCACTCGGACTCACTTCTGCGCATACGCACTCCGGCTCGGACCTGCCCATGCGCACTCGAGCTCACCACTGCGCATGCGCACACAGGCTCACTACTGCGCATGCGCACTCGGGGTCACTACTGCGGATTCGTAAGCGGGCTCACTACTGCGCATGCGCACACGGGCTCACTACTGCGCATGCGCGCACGGGCTCACTACTGCGCATGCGCGCAATCGGCCTCACTACTGCGCATGGGCAGTCCGGCTCACACCTGCACATACGCACTCGAGCTCACTTCCTCTCATGCGCACGCGGGCGCACTACAGCGAATGCGCGCACGGGCTCACTACTGCGGATGCGCAATCGGGCCCACTACTGTGCATGCGCACTCGGGGTCACTACTGCTCATGCGCACACGGGCGCACTACAGCGAATGCGCGCACGGGCTCACTACTGCGCATGCGCACTCGGTCTCACTACTGCGGGTGCGCGCTCGGGCTCACTACTGCGCATGCGATTAATCGGGCCCACTACTGCGCACGCGCACTGCAGTCAGACCTGCACATGCGCATTCGGGCTTACTACTGCGCATGGGCACACGGGCTCACTTCTGCGGATGCGCAATCGGGCCTACTACTGTGCATGCGCACTCGGTGTCACTACTGCTCATGCCCACTCGGACTCACTATTGCTCAGGCGCACTCGGGGTCATTACTGCGGATGCGCGCTCGGGCTCACTACTGCGCATGCGCACACGCGCTCACTACTGCGCATGCGCGCACGGGCTCACTACTGCGCATGCGCGCAATCGGCCTCAGTACTGCGCATGCGCACTCCAGTCAGACCTGCACATGCGCACACGGACTCACCACTGCGCATGCGCGCACGGGCTCACTACTGTGCATGCGCACTCGGGATCACTACTGCGGATTCGTAAGCGGGCTCACTACTGCGCATGCGCACTCGGACTCACTACTACTCATGCGTACTCGGTATCAGTACTGCGCATGCGCACTTGGGCTCGCAACTGCGGATGCGCGCTCGGGCTCACTACTGCGCATGCGCGCAATCGGGCTCACTACTGCGCATGCGCACTCCAGTCAGACCTGCACATGCGCACTCGGGCTTACTACTGCGCATGGGCACATGGGCTTACTACTGCGCATGCTCACTCGGGGTGACTACTGCTCATGCGCACTCGGACTCACTACTGATCATGCGCACTCGGACTCACTACTGCGGATGCACAATCGGGCTCACTACTGCGCATGCGCAATCGGGCTCACTACTGCGCATGCGCACTCGGGCTCACTACTGCGCATGCGCACACGGGCTCACTACTGTGCATGCGCACTCGGGCTCAGTATTGTGCATGCGCACTCGGGGTGGCTACTGATCATGCGCACTCGGGGACACTACTGCTCATGCGCACTCGGACTCACTGCTGCGGATGTGCAATTGCGCTCGCCAATGCGCATGCGCGCTCGGGGTCACTACTGCTCCTGCGCACTCGGACTCACTACTGCGCATACGCACTCCGGCTCGGACTGCCAATGCGCACTCGAGCTCACCACTGCGCATGCGCACACGGGCTCACTACTGCGCATGCGCGCAATCGCGCTCAGTACTGCGCATGCGCACTCCAGTCGGACCTGCACATGGGCACACGGACTCACCACTGCGCATGCGCGCACGGGCTCACTACTGTGCATGCACACTCGGGATCACTACTGCGGATTGGTAAGCGGGCTCCCTACTGCGCATGCGCACTCGGGGTCACTACTGCGGATGCGGAATCGGGCTCACTACTGCTCATGCGCACTCGGGCTGAGTACTGCGCATGCGCACTCGGGCTCACTACTGTGGATGCGCGATCGGGCTCACTACTGCGCATGCGCACTCGGGGACACTACTGCGGATGCGTAATGGGGCTCACTACTGCGCATGCGCACTCGGGCTCAGTATTGTGCATGCGCACTCGGGGTGGCTACTGATCATGCGCACTCGGGGACACTACTGCTCATGCGCACTCGGACTCACTGCTGCGGATGTGCAATCGCGCTCGCCAATGCGCATGCGCGCTCGGGGTCACTACTGCTCCTGCGCACTCGGACTCACTACTGCGCATACGCACTCCGGCTCGGACTGCCAATGCGCACTCGAGCTCACCACTGCGCATGCGCACACGGGCTCACTACTGCGCATGCGCGCAATCGCGCTCAGTACTGCGCATGCGCACTCCAGTCGGACCTGCACATGGGCACACGGACTCACCACTGCGCATGCGCGCACGGGCTCACTACTGTGCATGCACACTCGGGATCACTACTGCGGATTGGTAAGCGGGCTCCCTACTGCGCATGCGCACTCGGGGTCACTACTGCGGATGCGGAATCGGGCTCACTACTGCTCATGCGCACTCGGGCTGAGTACTGCGCATGCGCACTCGGGCTCACTACTGTGGATGCGCGATCGGGCTCACTACTGCGCATGCGCACTCGGGGACACTACTGCGGATGCGTAATGGGGCTCACTACTGCGCATGCGCACTCGGGGACACTACTGCGGATGCGTAATGGGGCTGACTACTGCGCATGCGCAGTCGCGCTCGCTAATGCGCATGCGCGCTCGGGGTCACTACTGCGCATGCGCACACGGGCTCACTACTGCGCATGCGCAGGACGGCTCAGACCTGCCCATGCGCACTCGGGCACATCACTGCGAATGCGCACACGGCATCACTACTGCGCATGGGCAGTCCGGATCACACCTGCACATACGCACTCGAGCTCACTTCAGCGCATGCGCACACGAGCGCACTACAGCGAATGCGCAATCGGGCCCACTACTGTGCATGCGCACTCGGGGTCACTACTGCTCATGCGCACACGGGCGCACTACAGCGAATGCGCGCTCGGGCTCACTACTGCGCATGCGAGCAATCGGGCTCACTACTGCGCACGCGCACTGCAGTCAGACCTGCACATGCGCGCTCGGGCTCACTACTGCGCATGCGCACACGGGCTCACTACTGTGCATGCGCACTCGGACTCACTACTACTCATGCGTACTCGGTGTCAGTACTGCGCATGCGCACTTGGTCTCGCAACTGCGGATGCGCGCTCGGGCTCACTACTGCGCATGCGCGCAATCGGGCTCACTACTGCGCATGCGCACTCCAGTCAGACCTGCACATGCGCACTCGGGCTTACTACTGATCCTGCGCACTCGGACTCACTACTGCGGATGCACAATCGGGCTCACTACTGCGCATGCGCAATCGGGCTCACTACTGCGCATGCGCACTCGGGCTCACTACTGCGCATGCGCACACGGGCTCACTACTGTGCATGCGCACTCGGGCTCAGTATTGTGCATGCGCACTCGGGGTGGCTACTGATCATGCGCACTCGGGGACACTACTGCTCATGCGCACTCGGACTCACTGCTGCGGATGCGCAATCGCGCTCGCCAATGCGCATGCGCGCTCGGGGCCACTACTGCTCCTACGCACTCGGTCTCACTACTGCGCATACGCACTCGGCCTCACTACTGCTCATGCGCACTCGGGCTCACTACTGCGGATGCGCGCTCGGGCTCACTACTGCGTATGCGCACACGGGCTCTCTACTGCGCATGCGCGCACGGCCTCAACTCTGCGCATGTGCACACGAGCTCTCTACTGCACATGCGCACTCCGACTCACTACTGCTCAGGCGCACTCGGGCTCACTACTGCTTATGCGCGCTCGGGCTCACTACTGCTTATGCGCACACGGGCTCAGACCTGCACATGCGCATTCGAGCTCACTTCTGCGCATGCGCACACCTGCGCACTACTGCGCATTCGCACTCGGGGTCACTACAGCGGATGCGTAATCGGGCTCACTACTGCTCATGCGTACTCGAGGTGAGTACTGCGCATGCGCACTCGGGCTCACTACTGTGGATGCGTGCTCGGGCTCACTACTGCGCATGGGCACACGGGCTCACTACTTCGCATGCGCGCACGGGCTCAGTATTGTGT
The DNA here is from genome assembly GCA_963576845.1 of Megachile leachella. Lineage (NCBI taxonomy): Eukaryota > Metazoa > Arthropoda > Insecta > Hymenoptera > Megachilidae > Megachile > Megachile leachella. The sequence continues at coordinate 36,732 of CAUYWW010000227.1, read as the reverse complement.
ATGCGCACTCGGGGTCGCTACTGCTCATGCGCACTCGGGGTCACTACTGCTCATGCGCACTCGGACTCACTGCTGCGGATGCGCAATCGCGCTCGCTAATGCGCATGCGCGCTCCGGGTCACTACTGCTCCTGCGCACACGGGCTCACTACTGTGCATGCGCACTCGGGCTCACTACTGTGCATGCGCATTCGGGGTCGCTACTGCTCATGCGCACTCAGGGTCACCACTGCTCATGCGCACTCGCACTCACTGCTGCGGATGCGCAATCGCGCTCGCTAATGCGCATGCGCGCCCGGGGTCACTACTGCTCCTGCGCACTCGGACTCACTACTGCGCATACGCACTCCGGCTCGGACCTGCCCATGCGCACTCGAACTCACCACTGCGCATGCGCACACCTGCTCAGACCTGCACATGCGCACTCGAGCTCACTTCTGCGCATGCGCACACGGGCGCACTACTGTGCATGCGCACTCGGGGTCATTACTGCTCATGCGCACTCGGACCCACTACTGCTCATGCGCACTCGGCGTCACTACTGCGCATGCGCACTCGGGCTCACTACTGTGCATGCGCACTCGGGGTCACTACTGTGCATGCGCACTCGGGGTCACTACTGCGCATGCGCACTCGGGGTCACTACTGCGGATACGTAATCGGGCTCACTACTGCACATGCGCACTCGGGGTCACTACTGCGCATGCGCACACGGGCTCACTACTGCGCATGCGCACACGGGCTCTCTACTGCACATGCGCACTCGGACTCACTATTGCGGATGCGCGCTCGGGCTCACTACTGCTCATGCGCACTCGGCCTCACTACTGGTCATGCGCACACGGACTCACTGCTGCGCATGCGCACACGGGCTCTCTACTGCACATGCGCACTCGGACTCGCTCCTGCGGATGCGCGCTCGGGCTCACTACTGCTCATGCGCACTCGGCCTCACTACTGCTCATGCGCACTCGGCGTCACTACTGCGCATGCGCACTCGGGCTCACTACTGTGCATGCGCACTCGGGGTCACTACTGTGCATGCGCGCTCGGGGTCACTACTGCTCCTGCGCACTCGGACTCACTACTGCGCATACGCACTCCGGCTCGGACCTGCCCATGCGCACTCGAGCTCACCACTGCGCATGCGCACACGGGCTCACTACTGCGCATGCGCAATCGGGCTCTCCACTGTGCATGAGCACTCGGGCTCACTACTGCGCATGCGCACACGGGCGCTCTACTGCACATGTGCACTCGGACTCACTACTGCGGATACGCGCTCGGGCTCACTACTGCACATGCGCACTCGGGGTCACTACTGCACATGCGCACACGGGCTCACTACTGCGCATGCGCACACGGGCTCTCTACTGCACATGCGCACTCGGACTCGCTCCTGCGGATGCGCGCTCGGGCTCACTACTGCTCATGCGCACTCGGCCTCACTACTGCTCATGCGCACTCGGACTCACTGCTGCGGATGCGCAATCGGGCTCACTACTGCGGATGCGTAATCGGGCTCACTACTGCGCATGCGCACTCGGGGTCACTACTGCTCATGCGCACTCGAACTCACCAATGCTCATGCGTACTCGGAGTCAGTACTGCGGATACGTAATCGGGCTCACTACTGCACATGCGCATTCGGGGACGCTACTGCTCATGCGCACTCGGACTCACTACTGCGCATACGCACTCCGGCTCCGACCTGCCCATGCGCACTCGACCTCACCACTGCGCATGCGCACACGGGCTCACTACTGCGCATGCGCAATCGGGCTCTCCACAGTGCATGAGCACTCTTGCTCACTACTGTGCTTGCGCACTCGGGGTCATTACAGCTCATGCGCACTCGGACTCACTACTGCTCATGCACACTCGGCCTCACTACTGGTCATGCGCACACGGACTCACTGCTGCGGATGCGCGCTCGGGGTCACTACTGCTCCTGCGCGCTCGGGCTCACTACTGCGTATGCGCACACGGGCTCAGACCTGCACATGCGCATTCGAGCTCACTTCTGCGCATGCGCACACGGGCGCAGTACTGCGCATGCGCGCACGGTCTTACTACTGCGCATGCGCACGCGGGCGCACTACTGCGCATGCGCGCTCGGGCTCACTACTGTGCATGCGCATTCGGGGTCGCTAATGCGCATGCGCGCTCGGGGTCACTACTGCTCCTGCGCACTCGGACTCACTACTGCGCATACGCACTCCGGCTCGGACCTGCCCACGCGCACTCGAGCTCACCACTGCGCATGCGCACACGGGCTCACTACTGTGCATGCGCACTCGGGCTCATTACTGCTCATGCGCACTCCGACTCATTACTGCTCATGCGCACTCGGGGTCGCTACTGCGCATGCGCGCACGGGCTCACTACTGTGCATGCGCACTCGGGCTCACTACTGTGCATGCGCACTCGGGCTCATTACTGCTCATGCGCACTCCGACTCATTACTGCTCATGCGCACTCGGGGTCGCTACTGCGCATGCGCGCACGGGCTCACTACTGTGCATGCGCACTCGGGCTCACTACTGTGCATGCGCACCCGGGCTCACTACTGTGCATGCGCATTCGGGGTCGCTACTGCTCATGCGCACTCGCGGGTCACCACTGCTCATGCGCACTCGGACTCACTGCTGCGGATGCGCAATCGCGCTCGCTAATGCGCATGCGCGCTCGGGGTCACTACTGCTCCTGCGCACTCGGACTCACTACTGCGCATACGCACTCCGGCTCGGACCTGCCCACGCGCACTCGAGCTCACCACTGCGCATGCGCACACGGGCTCACTACTGCGCATGCGCAATCGGGCTCTCTACTGTGTATGGTCACTCGGGGTCACTACTGTGCATGTGCACTCGGGGTCACTACTGCCCATTCGCCCTGGGACTCACTACTGCGGATGCGCAATCGGGCCCACTACTGTGCATGCGCACTCGGTGTCACTACTGCTCATGCCCACCCGGACTCACTACTGCCCATGCGCACTCGGGGTCACTACTGCGGATGCACGCTCGGGCTCACCACTGCGCATGCGCGCACGGGCTCACTACTGCGCATTCGCGCACGGGCTCACTACTGTGCATGCGCACTCGGGCTCATTACTGCTCATGCGCACTCGGACTCATTACTGCTCATGCGCACTCGGGGTCGCTACTGCGCATACGCGCACGGACTCACTACTGTGCATGCGCACTCGGGCTCACTACTGTGCATGCGCATTCGGGGTCGCTAATGCGCATGCGCGCTCGGGGTCACTACTGCTCCTGCGCACTCGGACTCACTACTGCGCATACGCACTCCGGCTCGGACCTGCCCACGCGCACTCGAGCTCACCACTGCGCATGCGCACACGGGCTCACTACTGTGCATGCGCACTCGGGGTCATTACTGCTCATGCGCACTCGGACTCACTACTGCTCATACGCACTCGGCGTCACTACTGCGCATGCGCACTCGGGCTCACTACTGCGGATGCGCGTTCGAGCTCACTTCTGCGCATGCGCACACGGGCGCACTACTGCGCATGCGCGCACGGTGTCACTACTGCGCATGCGCACTCGGGGTCACTACTGCGGATGCGCACACGGGCTCTCTACTGCACATGCGCACTCGGACCCACTACTGCGGATGCGCGCTCGGGCTCACTACTGCACATGCGCACTCGGGGTCAATACTGCGCACGCGCACTCGGGCTCACTACTGCGCATGCGCACGCGAGCGCACTACTGCGCATGCGCGCTCGGGCTCACTACTGCACATGTGTACAGGGGCTCACTACTGTGCATGCGCACTCGGGGTCACTACTGTGCATGCGCACTCGGGGTCACTACTGCCCATTCGCACTGGGACTCACTACTGCGGATGCACGCTCGGGCTCACCACTGCACATGCGCACACGGGCTCACTACTGCGCATGCGCGCACGGGCTCACTACTGTGCATGCGCACTCGGGCTCATTACTGCTCATGCGCACTCCGACTCATTACTGCTCATGCGCACTCGGGGTCGCTACTGCGCATGCGCGCACGGGCTCACTACTGTGCATGCGCACTCGGGCTCACTACTGTGCATGCGCACTCGGGCTCACTACTGTGCATGCGCACTCGGGCTCAGTATTGTGCATGCGCACTCGGGGTGGCTACTGATCATGCGCACTCGGGGACACTACTGCTCATGCGCACTCGGACTCACTGCTGCGGATGTGCAATCGCGCTCGCCAATGCGCATGCGCGCTCGGGGTCACTACTGCTCCTGCGCACTCGGACTCACTACTGCGCATACGCACTCCGGCTCGGACTGCCAATGCGCACTCGAGCTCACCACTGCGCATGCGCACACGGGCTCACTACTGCGCATGCGCGCAATCGCGCTCAGTACTGCGCATGCGCACTCCAGTCGGACCTGCACATGGGCACACGGACTCACCACTGCGCATGCGCGCACGGGCTCACTACTGTGCATGCACACTCGGGATCACTACTGCGGATTGGTAAGCGGGCTCCCTACTGCGCATGCGCACTCGGGGTCACTACTGCGGATGCGGAATCGGGCTCACTACTGCTCATGCGCACTCGGGCTGAGTACTGCGCATGCGCACTCGGGCTCACTACTGTGGATGCGCGATCGGGCTCACTACTGCGCATGCGCACTCGGGGACACTACTGCGGATGCGTAATGGGGCTCACTACTGCGCATGCGCACTCGGGGACACTACTGCGGATGCGTAATGGGGCTGACTACTGCGCATGCGCAGTCGCGCTCGCTAATGCGCATGCGCGCTCGGGGTCACTACTGCGCATGCGCACACGGGCTCACTACTGCGCATGCGCAGGACGGCTCAGACCTGCCCATGCGCACTCGGGCACATCACTGCGAATGCGCACACGGCATCACTACTGCGCATGGGCAGTCCGGATCACACCTGCACATACGCACTCGAGCTCACTTCAGCGCATGCGCACACGAGCGCACTACAGCGAATGCGCAATCGGGCCCACTACTGTGCATGCGCACTCGGGGTCACTACTGCTCATGCGCACACGGGCGCACTACAGCGAATGCGCGCTCGGGCTCACTACTGCGCATGCGAGCAATCGGGCTCACTACTGCGCACGCGCACTGCAGGCAGACCTGCACATGCGCGCTCGGGCTCACTACTGCGCATGCGCACACGGGCTCACTACTGTGCATGCGCACTCGGGATCACTACTGCGGATTCGTAAGCGGGCTCACTACTGCGCATGCGCACTCGGACTCACTACTACTCATGCGTACTCGGTGTCAGTACTGCGCATGCGCACTTGGTCTCGCAACTGCGGATGCGCGCTCGGGCTCACTACTGCGGATGCACAATCGGGCTCACTACTGCGCATGCGCAATCGGGCTCACTACTGCGCATGCGCACTCGGGCTCACTACTGCGCATGCGCACACGGGCTCACTACTGTGCATGCGCACTCGGGCTCAGTATTGTGCATGCGCACTCGGGGTGGCTACTGATCATGCGCACTCGGGGACACTACTGCTCATGCGCACTCGGACTCACTGCTGCGGATGCGCAATCGCGCTCGCCAATGCGCATGCGCGCTCGGGGCCACTACTGCTCCTACGCACTCGGTCTCACTACTGCGCATACGCACTCGGCCTCACTACTGCTCATGCGCACTCGGGCTCACTACTGCGGATGCGCGCTCGGGCTCACTACTGCGTATGCGCACACGGGCTCTCTACTGCGCATGCGCGCACGGCCTCAACTCTGCGCATGTGCACACGAGCTCTCTACTGCACATGCGCACTCCGACTCACTACTGCTCAGGCGCACTCGGGCTCACTACTGCTTATGCGCGCTCGGGCTCACTACTGCGTATGCGCACACGGGCTCAGACCTGCACATGCGCATTCGAGCTCACTTCTGCGCATGCGCACACCTGCGCACTACTGCGCATTCGCACTCGGGGCACTACAGCGGATGCGTAATCGGGCTCACTACTGCTCATGCGTACTCGAGGTGAGTACTGCGCATGCGCACTCGGGCTCACTACTGTGGATGCGTGCTCGGGCTCACTACTGCGCATGGGCACACGGGCTCACTACTTCGCATGCGCGCACGGGCTCAGTATTGTGTATGCGCACTCGGGGTCGCTACTGCTCATGCGCACTCGGGGTCACTACTGCTCATGCGCACTCGGACTCACTGCTGCGGATGCGCAATCGCGCTCGCTAATGCGCATGCGCGCTCCGGGTCACTACTGCTCCTGCGCACACGGGCTCACTACTGTGCATGCGCACTCGGGCTCACTACTGTGCATGCGCATTCGGGGTCGCTACTGCTCATGCGCACTCAGGGTCACCACTGCTCATGCGCACTCGCACTCACTGCTGCGGATGCGCAATCGCGCTCGCTAATGCGCATGCGCGCCCGGGGTCACTACTGCTCCTGCGCACTCGGACTCACTACTGCGCATACGCACTCCGGCTCGGACCTGCCCATGCGCACTCGAACTCACCACTGCGCATGCGCACACCTGCTCAGACCTGCACATGCGCACTCGAGCTCACTTCTGCGCATGCGCACACGGGAGCACTACTGTGCATGCGCACTCGGGGTCATTACTGCTCATGCGCACTCGGACCCACTACTGCTCATGCGCACTCGGCGTCACTACTGCGCATGCGCACTCGGGCTCACTACTGTGCATGCGCACTCGGGGTCACTACTGTGCATGCGCACTCGGGGTCACTACTGCGCATGCGCACTCGGGGTCACTACTGCGGATACGTAATCGGGCTCACTACTGCACATGCGCACTCGGGGACACTACTGCGCATGCGCACACGGGCTCACTACTGCGCATGCGCACACGGGCTCTCTACTGCACATGCGCACTCGGACTCACTATTGCGGATGCGCGCTCGGGCTCACTACTGCTCATGCGCACTCGGCCTCACTACTGGTCATGCGCACACGGACTCACTGCTGCGCATGCGCACACGGGCTCTCTACTGCACATGCGCACTCGGACTCGCTCCTGCGGATGCGCGCTCGGGCTCACTACTGCTCATGCGCACTCGGCCTCACTACTGCTCATGCGCACTCGGCGTCACTACTGCGCATGCGCACTCGGGGACACTACTGCGGATGCGTAATGGGGCTCACTACTGCGCATGCGCACTCGGGGACACTACTGCGGATGCGTAATGGGGCTGACTACTGCGCATGCGCAGTCGCGCTCGCTAATGCGCATGCGCGCTCGGGGTCACTACTGCGCATGCGCACACGGGCTCACTACTGCGCATGCGCAGGACGGCTCAGACCTGCCCATGCGCACTCGGGCACATCACTGCGAATGCGCACACGGCATCACTACTGCGCATGGGCAGTCCGGATCACACCTGCACATACGCACTCGAGCTCACTTCAGCGCATGCGCACACGAGCGCACTACAGCGAATGCGCAATCGGGCCCACTACTGTGCATGCGCACTCGGGGTCACTACTGCTCATGCGCACACGGGCGCACTACAGCGAATGCGCGCTCGGGCTCACTACTGCGCATGCGAGCAATCGGGCTCACTACTGCGCACGCGCACTGCAGGCAGACCTGCACATGCGCGCTCGGGCTCACTACTGCGCATGCGCACACGGGCTCACTACTGTGCATGCGCACTCGGGATCACTACTGCGGATTCGTAAGCGGGCTCACTACTGCGCATGCGCACTCGGACTCACTACTACTCATGCGTACTCGGTGTCAGTACTGCGCATGCGCACTTGGTCTCGCAACTGCGGATGCGCGCTCGGGCTCACTACTGCGCATGCGCGCAATCGGGCTCACTACTGCGCATGCGCACTCCAGTCAGACCTGTACATGCGCACTCGGGCTTACTACTGATCCTGCGCACTCGGACTCACTACTGCGGATGCACAATCGGGCTCACTACTGCGCATGCGCAATCGGGCTCACTACTGCGCATGCGCACTCGGGCTCACTACTGCGCATGCGCACACGGGCTCACTACTGTGCATGCGCACTCGGGCTCAGTATTGTGCATGCGCACTCGGGGTGGCTACTGATCATGCGCACTCGGGGACACTACTGCTCATGCGCACTCGGACTCACTGCTGCGGATGCGCAATCGCGCTCGCCAATGCGCATGCGCGCTCGGGGCCACTACTGCTCCTACGCACTCGGTCTCACTACTGCGCATACGCACTCGGCCTCACTACTGCTCATGCGCACTCGGGCTCACTACTGCGGATGCGCGCTCGGGCTCACTACTGCGTATGCGCACACGGGCTCTCTACTGCGCATGCGCGCACGGCCTCAACTCTGCGCATGTGCACACGAGCTCTCTACTGCACATGCGCACTCCGACTCACTACTGCTCAGGCGCACTCGGGCTCACTACTGCTTATGCGCGCTCGGGCTCACTACTGCGTATGCGCACACGGGCTCAGACCTGCACATGCGCATTCGAGCTCACTTCTGCGCATGCGCACACCTGCGCACTACTGCGCATTCGCACTCGGGGTCACTACAGCGGATGCGTAATCGGGCTCACTACTGCTCATGCGTACTCGAGGTGAGTACAGCGCATGCGCACTCGGGCTCACTACTGTGGATGCGTGCTCGGGCTCACTACTGCGCATGGGCACACGGGCTCACTACTTCGCATGCGCGCACGGGCTCAGTATTGTGTATGCGCACTCGGGGTCGCTACTGCTCATGCGCACTCGGGGTCACTACTGCTCATGCGCACTCGGACTCACTGCTGCGGATGCGCAATCGCGCTCGCTAATGCGCATGCGCGCTCCGGGTCACTACTGCTCCTGCGCACACGGGCTCACTACTGTGCATGCGCACTCGGGCTCACTACTGTGCATGCGCATTCGGGGTCGCTACTGCTCATGCGCACTCAGGGTCACCACTGCTCATGCGCACTCGCACTCACTGCTGCGGATGCGCAATCGCGCTCGCTAATGCGCATGCGCGCCCGGGGTCACTACTGCTCCTGCGCACTCGCACTCACTACTGCGCATACGCACTCCGGCTCGGACCTGCCCATGCGCACTCGAACTCACCACTGCGCATGCGCACACCTGCTCAGACCTGCACATGCGCACTCGAGCTCACTTCTGCGCATGCGCACACGGGCGCACTACTGTGCATGCGCACTCGGGGTCATTACTGCTCATGCGCACTCGGACCCACTACTGCTCATGCGCACTCGGCGTCACTACTGCGCATGCGCACTCGGGCTCACTACTGTGCATGCGCACTCGGGGTCACTACTGTGCATGCGCACTCGGGGTCACTACTGCGCATGCGCACTCGGGGTCACTACTGCGGATACGTAATCGGGCTCACTACTGCACATGCGCACTCGGGGTCACTACTGCGCATGCGCACACGGGCTCACTACTGCGCATGCGCACACGGGCTCTCTACTGCACATGCGCACTCGGACTCACTATTGCGGATGCGCGCTCGGGCTCACTACTGCTCATGCGCACTCGGCCTCACTACTGGTCATGCGCACACGGACTCACTGCTGCGCATGCGCACACGGGCTCTCTACTGCACATGCGCACTCGGACTCGCTCCTGCGGATGCGCGCTCGGGCTCACTACTGCTCATGCGCACTCGGCCTCACTACTGCTCATGCGCACTCGGCGTCACTACTGCGCATGCGCACTCGGGCTCACTACTGTGCATGCGCACTCGGGGTCACTACTGTGCATGCGCGCTCGGGGTCACTACTGCTCCTGCGCACTCGGACTCACTACTGCGCATACGCACTCCGGCTCGGACCTGCCCATGCGCACTCGAGCTCACCACTGCGCATGCGCACACGGGCTCACTACTGCGCATGCGCAATCGGGCTCTCCACTGTGCATGAGCACTCGGGCTCACTACTGCGCATGCGCACACGGGCGCTCTACTGCACATGTGCACTCGGACTCACTACTGCGGATACGCGCTCGGGCTCACTACTGCACATGCGCACTCGGGGTCACTACTGCACATGCGCACACGGGCTCACTACTGCGCATGCGCACACGGGCTCTCTACTGCACATGCGCACTCGGACTCGCTCCTGCGGATGCGCGCTCGGGCTCACTACTGCTCATGCGCACTCGGCCTCACTACTGCTCATGCGCACTCGGACTCACTGCTGCGGATGCGCAATCGGGCTCACTACTGCGGATGCGTAATCGGGCTCACTACTGCGCATGCGCACTCGGGGTCACTACTGCTCATGCGCACTCGAACTCACCAATGCTCATGCGTACTCGGAGTCAGTACTGCGGATACGTAATCGGGCTCACTACTGCACATGCGCATTCGGGGACGCTACTGCTCATGCGCACTCGGACTCACTACTGCGCATACGCACTCCGGCTCCGACCTGCCCATGCGCACTCGACCTCACCACTGCGCATGCGCACACGGGCTCACTACTGCGCATGCGCAATCGGGCTCTCCACAGTGCATGAGCACTCTTGCTCACTACTGTGCATGCGCACTCGGGCTCATTACTGCTCATGCGCACTCCGACTCATTACTGCTCATGCGCACTCGGGGTCGCTACTGCGCATGCGCGCACGGGCTCACTACTGTGCATGCGCACTCGGGCTCACTACTGTGCATGCGCACCCGGGCTCACTACTGTGCATGCGCATTCGGGGTCGCTACTGCTCATGCGCACTCGCGGGTCACCACTGCTCATGCGCACTCGGACTCACTGCTGCGGATGCGCAATCGCGCTCGCTAATGCGCATGCGCGCTCGGGGTCACTACTGCTCCTGCGCACTCGGACTCACTACTGCGCATACGCACTCCGGCTCGGACCTGCCCACGCGCACTCGAGCTCACCACTGCGCATGCGCACACGGGCTCACTACTGCGCATGCGCAATCGGGCTCTCTACTGTGTATGGTCACTCGGGGTCACTACTGTGCATGTGCACTCGGGGTCACTACTGCCCATTCGCCCTGGGACTCACTACTGCGGATGCGCAATCGGGCCCACTACTGTGCATGCGCACTCGGTGTCACTACTGCTCATGCCCACCCGGACTCACTACTGCCCATGCGCACTCGGGGTCACTACTGCGGATGCACGCTCGGGCTCACCACTGCGCATGCGCGCACGGGCTCACTACTGCGCATGCGCGCACGGGCTCACTACTGTGCATGCGCACTCGGGCTCATTACTGCTCATGCGCACTCGGACTCATTACTGCTCATGCGCACTCGGGGTCGCTACTGCGCATACGCGCACGGACTCACTACTGTGCATGCGCACTCGGGCTCACTACTGTGCATGCGCATTCGGGGTCGCTAATGCGCATGCGCGCTCGGGGTCACTACTGCTCCTGCGCACTCGGACTCACTACTGCGCATACGCACTCCGGCTCGGACCTGCCCACGCGCACTCGAGCTCACCACTGCGCATGCGCACACGGGCTCACTACTGTGCATGCGCACTCGGGGTCATTACTGCTCATGCGCACTCGGACTCACTACTGCTCATACGCACTCGGCGTCACTACTGCGCATGCGCACTCGGGCTCACTACTGCGGATGCGCGTTCGAGCTCACTTCTGCGCATGCGCACACGGGCGCACTACTGCGCATGCGCGCACGGTGTCACTACTGCGCATGCGCACTCGGGGTCACTACTGCGGATGCGCACACGGGCTCTCTACTGCACATGCGCACTCGGACCCACTACTGCGGATGCGCGCTCGGGCTCACTACTGCACATGCGCACTCGGGGTCAATACTGCGCACGCGCACTCGGGCTCACTACTGCGCATGCGCACGCGAGCGCACTACTGCGCATGCGCGCTCGGGCTCACTACTGCACATGTGTACAGGGGCTCACTACTGTGCATGCGCACTCGGGGTCACTACTGTGCATGCGCACTCGGGGTCACTACTGCCCATTCGCACTGGGACTCACTACTGCGGATGCACGCTCGGGCTCACCACTGCACATGCGCACACGGGCTCACTACTGCGCATGCGCGCACGGGCTCACTACTGTGCATGCGCACTCGGGCTCATTACTGCTCATGCGCACTCCGACTCATTACTGCTCATGCGCACTCGGGGTCGCTACTGCGCATGCGCGCACGGGCTCACTACTGTGCATGCGCACTCGGGCTCACTACTGTGCATGCGCATTCGGGGTCGCTACTGCGCATGCGCACTCGGGGTCACCACTGCTCATGCGCACTCGGACTCACTGCTGCGGATGCGCAATCGCGCTCGCTAATGCGCATGCGCGCTCGGGGTCACTACTGCTCCTGCGCACTCGGACTCACTACTGCGCATACGCACTCCGGCTCGGACCTGCCCACGCGCACTCGAGCTCACCACTGCGCATGCGCACACGGGCTCACTACTGCGCATGCGCAATCGGGCTCTCTACTGTGTATGATCACTCGGGCTCACTACTGCGCATGCGCACACCTGCTCAGACCTGTACATGCGCACTCGAGCTCACTTCTGCGCATGCGCACACGGGCGCACTACTGTGCATTTTTTTTTTTTTTTTTTTTTTTTTTTTACGTGGGGGAAATCTTCCAAAGATACCCCGCACCCCTGGGGGAGGGCGCGGGGTTATGCCGGATTTTTACCGGCTAAAACCCCCACGGTGGTCCTACCTCAGCGCATGGAAGGGGGGGCCCCGGGAACTCTAACGAACACGACCGGGACCCCCCGCGCCTTGGCTCCTTAGAGCCCCATGCTCATCCCATATACGACGGCGCCCGGACCACCGAGGCGCCGCCGTCCCCCCCGGGGCAGTGTTCAATGGCGTCCTGGGCCCCCACCCAGGACGCCGACTGCCCCTGCGGCGGCTCTGCGAGGGGAGCTATCTAGCCTCCCCGGAGCCGCCGCTGCCCCACCGGATCAGAGAACCCGGGAGGGCCGGCGGTCCCCACTAGTTTGGGGTACCGCCGGCCCGCCTTCCTCATCGGGGGGAGTCCGGCCGTGTCCCGCGACGGACACGGCGGCTCCCCCGACCTCTTATCGTCCTCTCACGGGCCCGCTCCGCGGCCTCCTTCTGCAACATAACCTCTTCGCAGAAGGAGGCCACGGCCCTCCAGTTCCTCTCCCTTGCCAGCATCGCCCCAAATACTGCTGGCAGGGAGAGGTCATGGCCTATTTCATGTTTCAGGACACGGCGCAGCGCTGAAAAGGCGGGGCAAACCTCCAGCGTATGCTGCGCCGTGTCCAAATCCTCCCCACAGTGATGGCAGGCCGCCGTCGTCTCCTTCCCAATTCGACGCAGGTATTCACCGAAGCATCCGTGCCCGGTGAACACCTGCGTCATACGGTAGGTGAGTCTACCATGGCCTCTCTCCCGCCACTCCTCCAGATGTGGCAGGAGAGCCCCGACGACTGGCTTGCTGGCGTATCTGCTGATGTCGATACGCCAGCGGGTTTCAGCCAGTCGTCGGGCCTGACGCCTGATCGCTTCGATCGCCGTAGGGTCCGGCGGGACGCCGTCGAGTCGTCGCGGGGCACGGATGCGCGTGTATGACGACGCATCCGCCCCCGCGAGGAACTCGAACGGGATAAGTCCCGCCAGAGCCATCGCCGCCCCGTAGGAGATGGTGCGGTATCCCCTTATAACCCTGATGTCCAACCGCCGCTGCAGTCGATGCACTAACTGAAGACTGCGGCGGCTGGCCATCAGGGATCGTGCCCACACTGGTGCCCCGTAGGACACCATGGACCGCACCACCCCCACGTAAAGGCGGCGAACCTTCTCATCGGGTCCCCCGAGATTGGGCATTATACGGCCCAATGCGGCCGCAGCCCGCTCTACTCGGGGGACCAGGCGATAGAAGTGCCGATCAAAACGCCAGTGGCTGTCGAGGTCGAGTCCCAAATACCTCAAACTGGACCCGACCTCGACCCATGCCTCACGTACCTGGACCCACGAGGGGGGAGGACCCCGCGACCGAGGCCTGTTGTGGAAAACAATAGCCTCGGTCTTGCGGGGATCAATGCTCAACCCCAACTCGTGGATCCGTCCGACGACGGCGGCTACTGCCACCTCGACCAGACGGATGGTCCTCTCCAGCTCCTCCCCGACTGCCAGGATGTAAGTGTCGTCTGCATAGCAGACGACATAACAGCCGTCGGGGAGGGCAGCCCGCAGAACGCGGTCGTACACCAGGTTCCACAAATATGGTCCTAAAGCGGAACCCTGGGGTACGCCGCATGTGGTCTCCCTGCGTACCGTGTCGTCCCGGCCCTTATACTCTATCCACCTGTCTTGCAGGTAGGACCCGATCACCCTCCTTAAGTAGGGAGGCACCTGGTGGTATACCAGGGCCTCCCTGATGGCGGCCTAGGGCAGGGTGTTGAATGCATTGACGATGTCAATTGATACACCGACACACACCCCGCCCCGGGATACAGCCGCCTCCGCGAGGGAACGCACGCGCAATACAGCGTCCAGCGTAGAGCGTCCCTCGCGGAAGCCGAATTGGCTGTCCGCCAGATCGGGCCCTACCGTCGACAGGTGCCTGGAGAGGCGGGAAGCTATCACCCTCTCAAACAGCTTCCCCGCCTCATCCAGGAGGCATATGGGCCGGTACGCGGAGGGAGACTCCGCGGGCCTTCCATCCTTATGGATGAGGACCATCCGTCCGGTCTTCCAAACTTGGGGAAAGATCCCCTGAGCGAGGCACGTATTAAACGTGCCTCGGATCTCCTCGATAAGGACGCCCGAGGCCATGACCAGGGCCTTCCCGGGCACGCCGTCCGGGCCCGGGGCGGTATTCTTTGCCCCGAGCCGTTTCTGCGCGGCAAGGAGCTCCTCGTCGGTGACCCCCAGCTCGTCGGACCAATCGACGTGGTCCGAAACCTCAGCCGCGTGGCCCTCCGTAGCCCCGGAAAGGGGGAATAGGGTTTCCACCACGCGGCTAAGGAACTGGGGGTCAAGAGACTCCGTCACAGGGGGCGCCCACGGCCGGAGTCGGCCAAGTACCAACTTGTACGAGCGCCCCCACGGATCTTCATCCAGTCTCCCGAGGAGCTCCTGCCATGCCCTAGCCTTGGCCTTTTTGATGGCGAGCTGCAGGGCTTTGACCTTCTCGCGGTAAAGCCCATACAGCTCCGCTATCCACGTCGGGCTCTCCCTTCGCCGTCGTCGAGCACGGGTGTACCGGCGGCGCGCCCGAGTGCAATCGCTTCTGAGCTCAGCGATTTCGGGCGACCACCAGTACACCGATTTCCTCCACGAGGGGCCCGCTCTTGGCATCGCCGCGTTACATATTAATGTGAGCACGCGGCGAAGCCAACGGGCCCCTTCGTGCCCGTCGACTGGCCTGGCTGAGTGCCAGGCCACGACGTGAGCAGCTGCCATCAGGGCGTCCTTATCTACTCGTTTGATGGACCACCGCGGTGGTGGGTGTGCTCCCTCCTCTGGGCGACCTCGGGGAGGCGCTTCTGGAGGAGTGGCGGAGAGGATCATCGTTATATAACGATGATCCGACAAGGTTTCAACCTCCTCCACCACCCTCCACCCCGAGATACGGCGCGCGGCGGCCGGGGAGGCGAAGGAGAGGTCCACTATGGATCCTCCCCATTGCCGCACGCACGTGTGGACGGAGCCCGTATTCAGCAAACGGAGCTCCAGTCCAGCCGCCCAGTCGAGCAACGTCTCGCCCCTCGCGTCGGTCCTGGGGGACCCCCAGGCCGTGGCCTTGGAGTTGAAATCCCCCAGAACCAAAACAGGACGGGGCAGGCAGCGTGAAACGCATCGCCTGACCCCGTCCAAGAACATCGCAAAAGACGCGAGGGGCCAGCTCGGTGGAGCATAAATTCCCACCACCGCGGTACCACCCCAATCGACCGCCACGAATCCCCGACCCCGCTCGATCAGTGTGCAGGGCGGGGACCCGCGGCGGGCGTTCCAAACTATAGCGACGGAGCCCCCATCGTCCCCGGTCCAGTTCGGATGGACCTAACATCCCGCTCGGCCAGGGCCTGGGCAAGGAGGTCTTGCGCCCTGGCCGAGTGGTTCAGGTTGGCCTGGAGAATGGGGCCCGATGGCCCCATTCTATTCAGCTTCCATGGGGGTCTGTGCCCCCTCCGTCCCGGTGGCCAAGCGTGGCACGGCTATATCCGCCGCCTTTGGGGCCGGCGTCTCCGCTCGTCCTGCCACCGGAGCAGCGACAGCCTCGGGCGCCGGGGAAACCGGCGGAACCGCGACTGCCGCCACCCCGGCCGCTGGGGCACTTGGCTTCTTGCCACGGCCCCTTCTTCGCCGCCGGCCCCCTCCGCCAACCTCCTTGGCGGCTTGACACGGCTGCGTGCCGAGCCGGTGGTTGGCGGGCCGCCCCTGGTCGGCACACACGGTGCATTTGGGCGGAGCGGTGCAGTGGGCCGCCCTATGCCCTTCAGCGCCACAGGCGTATCACCGCCCCGTCCTGTCCACCGTGCTGGTGCACCGCTGCCTTACGTGCCCGTACTCCAGGCAGCGGTAGCACTGCATGGGGCGAGCCCGCAGAGCGTCCACAGGGACGCGGGTCCACCCCACGACCACAGTGCCGGCCAGGGCCACCCTCCGCGCAGCAGCCGCCGGGCAGCGGACCCAGATGGTCCCAAGGCCACCGGGACCCGGGCGCACTTCGCCCGTTTTAACCTCCCCTGGGAGGCATCCTCCAGCCGCCGCGACCACAGACGCCACCTCTGTGGGCGTCACAGAGTCCATTAGGCCGCGCAGCCGGAGGTCGGCCATCTTTTGGGGGCGTACCACCTTCACGCCCGTCCCCTCCAATACCTCCGCCATTTTGTTGGCCAGGAGGTCGGCTTTGGCGCCACGATCAGGGCCGGATACCTCTAAAAGGAATCCCCCTGTCGCGGCGCGCCTCGGGCGTAGCGGTGGTACGCCCAGCGAGGGGAGATCTATCTTCTCCCTCGCCTTGGCCATTGCCTCCGTGAGGGAGGTCTTACATCCCGCCGGTATGGTTACGGCCACCGCTGCCGTACGCGGTGGCCGAGGCGGCACAGCTTTCGCCTTCGGAGGCGGGGTCTTCTTCGGCCCCGCCTGCGTGGCGGTTGGGGCGGCCTTAGCCACACTTCGCCTGGCCTTCCGACCGACCACGGTGGTCCACGCCTCGGTCGGTGCCATCCTTGCCGGGGCCGCTCTCTCATTGGCCGCAGCTGCGACTGCCGCATAGCTGCGTGCCTTCTGAGGCGGCGCGGGCACCTCGGAAGGCGTGGGCCTACCGCCGGGTCGGAGAGGGACGTTCTGCCCCTTCTTCTTCTTTTTCTTCGCCTCCTTTCCGGGGACCGAGGCCGGGTGGGAGAGCACCGGCTGAGGCGCAGCACGCCGCGACGCCGCTGGCCCGGACGACGCGGCCTGCGTCCGCGCTTCTTCCGCCCTGGAGGATGCCATGCGCGCGTCTATCACCGTGGTGATGAGGCGCACCAATTCCTCCGGAGACATGCTCCCTACAGATCGACCGCCCTGCCGGTCATCCGTCGGGCCAGGGGCCCGCGGAGCTGAGATAGGCGAGGGCGGTCGTGTTGGGGCCGTCGATGCCGACAGCCTCCGGGACCTGCGCGGCGGCGACGCAGGCGACGGCGCGACGGGCGCAGACGTCGCAGCAGAGGCTTGACGCTGCGCCGCCATCTCCGCTCTAAGGAGGCGGAGGTCCTCCTCCAAGTCCTGTATCCGCTTCCTCAAGGCCCGATTCTCTGCCTCGAGAGCCGCGGTAGAGGACGTTGCCGATCTAGCGGCCAGTTCGGCCTCTGCCAACCTCGTTTCCTGGGCGGCCAGGCGTAAGGCACGCACAAACCGCCCGTTCAAATTCCGCGAGCCCGCAGCCACCCGGTCGACGACTTGCATGTGCTCGAGTGTACGAGACACAATACAAGCCGTCGGCATGGCGCGGAACTCTCTCGCGAGCTCCACCTCGTCGGGGAGAGGGAGGGACGACCTCAATGGGGGCCGGATTTTGGCGGCTGGATCGAGCGGATCCCAGTCCGCATCGCCATACGCCGCGGCCTCCTCCCCCTCTATGAGGCGCTTTTTTGCCTCCACCGCCGCCGCGGTGTCAACGGTGGTCGCCGACCGACCGCGCTTGCGCCCTTGGGCTGAGGCCCTGGAGACGGACGAAACATCTGTTTCGTTGCCGTCCGTGCCCCGCTCCCTGCCGACGTCCACGGCCGCCGTCGAGTCAATCGACGACGCCCGGGACGATGCACACGAGCGGGTCAGAGACCGCGCTCTAGGGCGGTCCACAGACTTCCGCCGTGGAACGGGCACCTTAAACAGGTCCTCGTCCTTCTCGACGTCTCCCGATGATGCAACGCCAGCCGGCGTGACCATCTCCTCGCTCTCCGCAGGGGATGTGGAGGGTTTAACCTCCACCTTCACCCCGGAGATCTTCTCCAGCACTACAATTAGGCCGTCTTGCCCTTCCGGACAAGACGCCTCCCCCCCAGATACCCCAGTTTTTGATTTCTTAGCTTCCATTTGAATCCCACGCAAAGGTCGGAAAGGGTAGTCCACCCCGGCAGAGCCGCCTTACCGGGGTAAGCCTAAATACTCGGGGGGGTCGGCAGGTACCCCCGAGGGAACCGTTAAAGACTGCCTCTGTTTTACGTCTGGGCAGCCACGCAGTCCTCGGCACGGTTGCCTTTACACCTTGACTTCAGACGTCCTCACGCCCCCGCCGCCCCCCGTTTTCAGTCCTCAGTGTCGAGCCTTACCGGCTTGGGAGGCCCTACCAGGGTCCGAAGACCCCGCCGGCATCGCCTCGACACTTCATCGAACCTACTTGGGAAACGACGGGAGCACTCCTTTTCACGGACTCTTACCGTTGGCAGGGGATACCGTGGCCGTATTCCGCCCCGCGAGCCACACAGCGGATTTTTTATAGAGGTTTACACCTCGTGAACCAGCCGGTTAAGGCCAGCTCCCCGTTCCTGCGAAACATGACCACAGGCTTACGGTATGAGCATAGGCCCCCCAAAACTGGGGAACCCGCCGTTCTCCCGTTAGCATAGAGGCCCTCACCCTTGGGAAGCCAACCGCCGAAGCGATTGATTTCCGAAGGGCATAGAGTGCCTCTATCCCAGCGTACACCACGAGGAGGTGGGAGATCCGACTTGTGGCACACTGCCACCATTCGCACGCCAACTTAACATAACTAGGTACCACAGAGTCCAATCGCACCGGATATGTGCGAATTAGAGGCTGAAACGTGCAAAAATGAGCGAAATTCGCTCAAAGCGATCAAAATTGATACTGTGGTGCCTGATTGTGTTCAGTTACGATAGCTTAACATAACTAGGTACCACAGAGTCCAATCGCACCGGATATGTGCGAATTAGAGGCTGAAACGTGCGAAAATGAGCGATATTCGCTCAAAGCGATCAAAATTGATACTGTGGTGCCTGATTGTGCTCAGTTACGATAACTTAACATAACTAGGTACCACAGAGTCCAATCGCACCGGATATGTGCGAATTAGAGGCTGAAACGTGCGAAAATGAGCGAAATTCGCTCAAAGCGATCAAAATTGATACTGTGGTGCCTGATTGTGTTCAGTTGCGATAACTTAACATAACTAGGTACCACAGAGTCCAATCGCACCGGATATGTGCGAATTAGAGGCTGAAACGTGCGAAAATGAGCGAAATTCGCTCAAAGCGATCAAAATTGATACTGTGGTGCCTGATTGTGTTCAGTTGCGATAACTTAACATAACTAGGTAACACAGAGTCCAATCGCACCGGATATGTGCGAATTAGAGGCTGAAACGTGCGAAAACGAGCGAAATTCGCTCAAAGCGATCAAAATTGATACTGTGGTGCCTGATTGTGTTCAGTAACGATAACTTAACATAACTAGGTACCACAGAGTCCAATCGCACCGGATATGTGCGAATTAGAGGCTGAAACGTGCGAAAATGAGCGAAATTCGCTCAAAGCGATCAAAATTGATACTGTGGTGCCTGATTGTGTTCAGTTACGATAACTTAACTCAACTAGGTACCACAGAGTCCAATCGCACCGGATATGTGCGAATTAGAGGCTGAAACGTGCGAAAATGAGCGAAATTCGCTCAAAGCGATCAAAATTGATACTGTGGTGCCTGATTGTGTTCAGTTACGATAACTTAACATAACTAGGTACCACAGAGTCCAATCGCACCGGATATGTGCGAATTAGAGGCTGAAACGTGCGAAAATGAGCGATATTCGCTCAAAGCGATCAAAATTGATACTGTGGTGCCTGATTGTGCTCAGTTACGATAACTTAACATAACTAGGTACCACAGAGTCCAATCGCACCGGATATGTGCGAATTAGAGGCTGAAACGTGCGAAAACGAGCGAAATTCGCTCAAAGCGATCAAAATTGATACTGTGGTGCCTGATTGTGTTCAGTTACGATAACTTAACATAACTAGGTACCACAGAGTCCAATCGCACCGGATATGTGCGAATTAGAGGCTGAAACGTGCGAAAATGAGCGAAATTCGCTCAAAGCGATCAAAATTGATACTGTGGTGCCTGATTGTGTTCAGTTACGATAACTTAACATAACTAGGTACCACAGAGTCCAATCGCACCGGATATGTGCGAATTAGAGGCTGAAACGTGCGAAAATGAGCGAAATTCGCTCAAAGCGATCAAAATTGATACTGTGGTGCCTGATTGTGTTCAGTTGCGATAACTTAACATAACTAGGTACCACAGAGTCCAATCGCACCGGATATGTGCGAATTAGAGGCTGAAACGTGCGAAAATGAGCGAAATTCGCTCAAAGCGATCAAAATTGATACTGTGGTGCCTGATTGTGTTCAGTTGCGATAACTTAACATAACTAGGTAACACAGAGTCCAATCGCACCGGATATGTGCGAATTAGAGGCTGAAACGTGCGAAAATGAGCGAAATTCGCTCAAAGCGATCAAAATTGATACTGTGGTGCCTGATTGTGTTCAGTAACGATAACTTAACATAACTAGGTACCACAGAGTCCAATCGCACCGGATATGTGCGAATTAGAGGCTGAAACGTGCGAAAATGAGCGAAATTCGCTCAAAGCGATCAAAATTGATACTGTGGTGCCTGATTGTGTTCAGTTACGATAACTTAACTCAACTAGGTACCACAGAGTCCAATCGCACCGGATATGTGCGAATTAGAGGCTGAAACGTGCGAAAATGAGCGAAATTCGCTCAAAGCGATCAAAATTGATACTGTGGTGCCTGATTGTGTTCAGTTACGATATCTTAACATAACTAGGTACCACAGAGTCCAATCGCACCGGATATGTGCGAATTAGAGGCTGAAACGTGCGAAAATGAGCGAAATTCGCTCAAAGCGATCAAAATTGATACTGTGGTGCCTGATTGTGTTCAGTTGCGATAACTTAACATAACTAGGTAACACAGAGTCCAATCGCACCGGATATGTGCGAATTAGAGGCTGAAACGTGCGAAAATGAGCGAAATTCGCTCAAAGCGATCAAAATTGATACTGTGGTGCCTGATTGTGTTCAGTAACGATAACTTAACATAACTAGGTACCACAGAGTCCAATCGCACCGGATATGTGCGAATTAGAGGCTGAAATGTGCGAAAATGAGCGAAATTCGCTCAAAGCGATCAAAATTGATACTGTGGTGCCTGATTGTGTTCAGTTACGATAACTTAACTCAACTAGGTACCACAGAGTCCAATCGCACCGGATATGTGCGAATTAGAGGCTGAAACGTGCGAAAATGAGCGAAATTCGCTCAAAGCGATCAAAATTGATACTGTGGTGCCTGATTGTGTTCAGTTACGATAACTTAACTCAACTAGGTACCACAGAGTCCAATCGCACCGGATATGTGCGAATTAGAGGCTGAAACGTGCGAAAATGAGCGAAATTCGCTCAAAGCGATCAGAATTGATACTGTGGTGCCTGATTGTGTTCAGTTACGATAACTTAACATAACTAGGTACCACAGAGTCCAATCGCACCGGATATGTGCGAATTAGAGGCTGAAACGTGCGAAAATGAGCGAAATTCGCTCAAAGCGATCAAAATTGATACTGTGGTGCCTGATTGTGCTCAGTTACGATAACTTAACATAACTAGGTACCACAGAGTCCAATCGCACCGGATATGTGCGAATTAGAGGCTGAAACGTGCGAAAACGAGCGAAATTCGCTCAAAGCGATCAAAATTGATACTGTGGTGCCTGATTGTGTTCAGTTACGATATCTTAACATAACTAGGTACCACAGAGTCCAATCGCACCGGATATGTGCGAATTAGAGGCTGAAACGTGCGAAAACGAGCGAAATTCGCTCAAAGCGATCAAAATTGATACTGTGGTGCCTGATTGTGTTCAGTAACGATAACTTAACATAACTAGGTACCACAGAGTCCAATCGCACCGGATATGTGCGAATTAGAGGCTGAAACGTGCGAAAATGAGCGATATTCGCTCAAAGCGATCAAAATTGATACTGTGGTGCCTGATTGTGCTCAGTTACGATAACTTAACATAACTAGGTACCACAGAGTCCAATCGCACCGGATATGTGCGAATTAGAGGCTGAAACGTGCGAAAATGAGCGAAATTCGCTCAAAGCGATCAAAATTGATACTGTGGTGCCTGATTGTGTTCAGTTGCGATAACTTAACATAACTAGGTACCACAGAGTCCAATCGCACCGGATATGTGCGAATTAGAGGCTGAAACGTGCGAAAATGAGCGAAATTCGCTCAAAGCGATCAAAATTGATACTGTGGTGCCTGATTGTGTTCAGTTGCGATAACTTAACATAACTAGGTAACACAGAGGCCAATCGCACCGGATATGTGCGAATTAGAGGCTGAAACGTGCGAAAACGAGCGAAATTCGCTCAAAGCGATCAAAATTGATACTGTGGTGCCTGATTGTGTTCAGTTACGATAGCTTAACATAACTAGGTACCACAGAGTCCAATCGCACCGGATATGTGCGAATTAGAGGCTGAAACGTGCGAAAATGAGCGATATTCGCTCAAAGCGATCAAAATTGATACTGTGGTGCCTGATTGTGCTCAGTTACGATAACTTAACATAACTAGGTACCACAGAGTCCAATCGCACCGGATATGTGCGAATTAGAGGCTGAAACGTGCGAAAACGAGCGAAATTCGCTCAAAGCGATCAAAATTGATACTGTGGTGCCTGATTGTGTTCAGTTACGATAACTTAACATAACTAGGTACCACAGAGTCCAATCGCACCGGATATGTGCGAATTAGAGGCTGAAACGTGCGAAAATGAGCGAAATTCGCTCAAAGCGATCAAAATTGATACTGTGGTGCCTGATTGTGTTCAGTTACGATAACTTAACATAACTAGGTACCACAGAGTCCAATCGCACCGGATATGTGCGAATTAGAGGCTGAAACGTGCGAAAATGAGCGAAATTCGCTCAAAGCGATCAAAATTGATACTGTGGTGCCTGATTGTGTTCAGTTGCGATAACTTAACATAACTAGGTACCACAGAGTCCAATCGCACCGGATATGTGCGAATTAGAGGCTGAAACGTGCGAAAATGAGCGAAATTCGCTCAAAGCGATCAAAATTGATACTGTGGTGCCTGATTGTGTTCAGTTACGATAGCTTAACATAACTAGGTACCACAGAGTCCAATCGCACCGGATATGTGCGAATTAGAGGCTGAAACGTGCGAAAATGAGCGATATTCGCTCAAAGCGATCAAAATTGATACTGTGGTGCCTGATTGTGCTCAGTTACGATAACTTAACATAACTAGGTACCACAGAGTCCAATCGCACCGGATATGTGCGAATTAGAGGCTGAAACGTGCGAAAATGAGCGAAATTCGCTCAAAGCGATCAAAATTGATACTGTGGTGCCTGATTGTGTTCAGTTGCGATAACTTAACATAACTAGGTACCACAGAGTCCAATCGCACCGGATATGTGCGAATTAGAGGCTGAAACGTGCGAAAATGAGCGAAATTCGCTCAAAGCGATCAAAATTGATACTGTGGTGCCTGATTGTGTTCAGTTGCGATAACTTAACATAACTAGGTAACACAGAGTCCAATCGCACCGGATATGTGCGAATTAGAGGCTGAAACGTGCGAAAATGAGCGAAATTCGCTCAAAGCGATCAAAATTGATACTGTGGTGCCTGATTGTGTTCAGTTGCGATAACTTAACATAACTAGGTACCACAGAGTCCAATCGCACCGGATATGTGCGAATTAGAGGCTGAAACGTGCGAAAATGAGCGAAATTCGCTCAAAGCGATCAAAATTGATACTGTGGTGCCTGATTGTGTTCAGTTGCGATAACTTAACATAACTAGGTAACACAGAGTCCAATCGCACCGGATATGTGCGAATTAGAGGCTGAAACGTGCGAAAACGAGCGAAATTCGCTCAAAGCGATCAAAATTGATACTGTGGTGCCTGATTGTGTTCAGTTACGATAGCTTAACATAACTAGGTACCACAGAGTCCAATCGCACCGGATATGTGCGAATTAGAGGCTGAAACGTGCGAAAATGAGCGATATTCGCTCAAAGCGATCAAAATTGATACTGTGGTGCCTGATTGTGCTCAGTTACGATAACTTAACATAACTAGGTACCACAGAGTCCAATCGCACCGGATATGTGCGAATTAGAGGCTGAAACGTGCGAAAACGAGCGAAATTCGCTCAAAGCGATCAAAATTGATACTGTGGTGCCTGATTGTGTTCAGTTACGATAACTTAACATAACTAGGTACCACAGAGTCCAATCGCACCGGATATGTGCGAATTAGAGGCTGAAACGTGCGAAAATGAGCGAAATTCGCTCAAAGCGATCAAAATTGATACTGTGGTGCCTGATTGTGTTCAGTTACGATAACTTAACATAACTAGGTACCACAGAGTCCAATCGCACCGGATATGTGCGAATTAGAGGCTGAAACGTGCGAAAATGAGCGAAATTCGCTCAAAGCGATCAAAATTGATACTGTGGTGCCTGATTGTGTTCAGTTGCGATAACTTAACATAACTAGGTACCACAGAGTCCAATCGCACCGGATATGTGCGAATTAGAGGCTGAAACGTGCGAAAATGAGCGAAATTCGCTCAAAGCGATCAAAATTGATACTGTGGTGCCTGATTGTGTTCAGTTACGATAGCTTAACATAACTAGGTACCACAGAGTCCAATCGCACCGGATATGTGCGAATTAGAGGCTGAAACGTGCGAAAATGAGCGAAATTCGCTCAAAGCGATCAAAATTGATACTGTGGTGCCTGATTGTGCTCAGTTACGATAACTTAACATAACTAGGTACCACAGAGTCCAATCGCACCGGATATGTGCGAATTAGAGGCTGAAACGTGCGAAAATGAGCGAAATTCGCTCAAAGCGATCAAAATTGATACTGTGGTGCCTGATTGTGTTCAGTTGCGATAACTTAACATAACTAGGTACCACAGAGTCCAATCGCACCGGATATGTGCGAATTAGAGGCTGAAACGTGCGAAAATGAGCGAAATTCGCTCAAAGCGATCAAAATTGATACTGTGGTGCCTGATTGTGTTCAGTTGCGATAACTTAACATAACTAGGTAACACAGAGTCCAATCGCACCGGATATGTGCGAATTAGAGGCTGAAACGTGCGAAAACGAGCGAAATTCGCTCAAAGCGATCAAAATTGATACTGTGGTGCCTGATTGTGTTCAGTAACGATAACTTAACATAACTAGGTACCACAGAGTCCAATCGCACCGGATATGTGCGAATTAGAGGCTGAAACGTGCGAAAATGAGCGAAATTCGCTCAAAGCGATCAAAATTGATACTGTGGTGCCTGATTGTGTTCAGTTACGATAACTTAACTCAACTAGGTACCACAGAGTCCAATCGCACCGGATATGTGCGAATTAGAGGCTGAAACGTGCGAAAATGAGCGAAATTCGCTCAAAGCGATCAAAATTGATACTGTGGTGCCTGATTGTGTTCAGTTACGATAACTTAACATAACTAGGTACCACAGAGTCCAATCGCACCGGATATGTGCGAATTAGAGGCTGAAACGTGCGAAAATGAGCGATATTCGCTCAAAGCGATCAAAATTGATACTGTGGTGCCTGATTGTGCTCAGTTACGATAACTTAACATAACTAGGTACCACAGAGTCCAATCGCACCGGATATGTGCGAATTAGAGGCTGAAACGTGCGAAAACGAGCGAAATTCGCTCAAAGCGATCAAAATTGATACTGTGGTGCCTGATTGTGTTCAGTTACGATAACTTAACATAACTAGGTACCACAGAGTCCAATCGCACCGGATATGTGCGAATTAGAGGCTGAAACGTGCGAAAATGAGCGAAATTCGCTCAAAGCGATCAAAATTGATACTGTGGTGCCTGATTGTGTTCAGTTACGATAACTTAACATAACTAGGTACCACAGAGTCCAATCGCACCGGATATGTGCGAATTAGAGGCTGAAACGTGCGAAAATGAGCGAAATTCGCTCAAAGCGATCAAAATTGATACTGTGGTGCCTGATTGTGTTCAGTTGCGATAACTTAACATAACTAGGTACCACAGAGTCCAATCGCACCGGATATGTGCGAATTAGAGGCTGAAACGTGCGAAAATGAGCGAAATTCGCTCAAAGCGATCAAAATTGATACTGTGGTGCCTGATTGTGTTCAGTTACGATAACTTAACATAACTAGGTACCACAGAGTCCAATCGCACCGGATATGTGCGAATTAGAGGCTGAAACGTGCGAAAATGAGCGAAATTCGCTCAAAGCGATCAAAATTGATACTGTGGTGCCTGATTGTGTTCAGTTACGATAGCTTAACATAACTAGGTACCACAGAGTCCAATCGCACCGGATATGTGCGAATTAGAGGCTGAAACGTGCGAAAATGAGCGATATTCGCTCAAAGCGATCAAAATTGATACTGTGGTGCCTGATTGTGCTCAGTTACGATAACTTAACATAACTAGGTACCACAGAGTCCAATCGCACCGGATATGTGCGAATTAGAGGCTTGAAACGTGCGAAAACGAGCGAAATTCGCTCAAAGCGATCAAAATTGATACTGTGGTGCTGCCTGATTGTGTTCAGTTGCGATAACTTAACATAACTAGGTACCACAGAGTCCAATCGCACCGGATATGTGCGAATTAGAGGCTGAACGTGCGAAAATGAGCGAAATTCGCTCAAAGCGATCAAAATTGATACTGTGGTGCCTGATTGTGTTCAGTTGCGATAACTTAACATAACTAGGTAACACAGAGTCCAATCGCACCGGATATGTGCGAATTAGAGGCTGAAACGTGCGAAAATGAGCGAAATTCGCTCAAAGCGATCAAAATTGATACTGTGGTGCCTGATTGTGTTCAGTAACGATAACTTAACATAACTAGTACCACAGAGTCCAATCGCACCGGATATGTGCGAATTAGAGGCTGAAACGTGCGGAAAATGAGCGAAATTCGCTCAAAGCGATCAAAATTGATACTGTGGTGCCTGATTGTGTTCAGTTACGATAACTTAACTCAACTAGGTCCACAGAGTCCAATCGCACCGGATATGTGCGAATTAGAGGCTGAAACGTGCGAAAATGAGCGAAATTTCGCTCAAAGCGATCAAAATTGATACTGTGGTGCCTGATTGTGCTCAGTTACGATAACTTAACATAACTAGGTACCACAGAGTCCAATCGCACCGGATATGTGCGAATTAGAGGCTGAAACGTGCGAAAACGAGCGAAATTCGCTCAAAGCGATCAAAATTGATACTGTGGTGCCTGATTGTGTTCAGTTACGATAACTTAACATAACTAGGTACCACAGAGTCCAATCGCACCGGATATGTGCGAATTAGAGGCTGAAACGTGCGAAAATGAGCGAAATTCGCTCAAAGCGATCAAAATTGATACTGTGGTGCCTGATTGTGTTCAGTTACGATAACTTAACATAACTAGGTACCACAGAGTCCAATCGCACCCGGATATGTGCGAATTAGAGGCTGAAACGTGCGAAAATGAGCGAAATTCGCTCAAAGCGATCAAAATTGATACTGTGGTGCCTGATTGTGTTCAGTTACGATAACTTAACATAACTAGGTACCACAGAGTCCAATCGCACCGGATATTGCGAATTAGAGGCTGAAACGTGCGAAAATGAGCGAAATTCGCTCAAAGCGATCAAAATTGATACTGTGGTGCCTGATTGTGTTCAGTTACGATAACTTAACATAACTAGGTACCACAGAGGCCAATCGCACCGGATATGTGCGAATTAGAGGCTGAAAACGTGCGAAAATGAGCGAAATTCGCTCAAAGCGATCAAAATGATACTGTGGTGCCTGATTGTGTTCAGTTACGATAGCTTAACATAACTAGGTACCACAGAGTCCAATCGCACCGGATATGTGCGAATTAGAGGCTGAAACGTGCGAAAATGAGCGATATTCGCTCAAAGCGATCAAAATTGATACTGTGGTGCCTGATTGTGCTCAGTTACGATAACTTAACCATAACTAGGTACCACAGAGTCCAATCGCACCGGATATGTGCGAATTAGAGGCTGAAACGTGCGAAAACGAGCGAAATTCGCTCAAAGCGATCAAAATTGATACTGTGGTGCCTGATTGTGTTCAGTTGCGATAACTTAACATAACTAGGTACCACAGAGTCCAATCGCACCGGATATGTGCGAATTAGAGGCTGAAACGTGCGAAAATGAGCGAAATTCGCTCAAAGCGATCAAAATTGATACTGTGGTGCCTGATTGTGTTCAGTTACGATAACTTAACTCAACTAGGTACCACAGAGTCCAATCGCACCGGATATGTGCGAATTAGAGGCTGAAACGTGCGAAAATGAGCGAAATTCGCTCAAAGCGATCAAAATTGATACTGTGGTGCCTGATTGTGTTCAGTTACGATAACTTAACATAACTAGGTACCACAGAGTCCAATCGCACCGGATATGTGCGAATTAGAGGCTGAAACGTGCGAAAATGAGCGATAATTCGCTCAAAGCGATCAAAATTGATACTGTGGTGCCTGATTGTGCTCAGTTACGATAACTTAACATAACTAGGTACCACAGAGTCCAATCGCACCGGATATGTGCGAATTAGAGGCTGAAACGTGCGAAAACGAGCGAAATTCGCTCAAAGCGATCAAAATTGATACTGTGGTGCCTGATTGTGTTCAGTTACGATAACTTAACATAACTAGGTACCACAGAGTCCAATCGCACCGGATATGTGCGAATTAGAGGCTGAAACGTGCGAAAATGAGCGAAATTCGCTCAAGCGATCAAAATTGATACTGTGGTGCCTGATTGTGTTCAGTTACGATAACTTAACATAACTAGGTACCACAGAGTCCAATCGCACCGGATATGTGCGAATTAGAGGCTGAAAACGTGCGAAAATGAGCGAAATTCGCTCAAAGCGATCAAAATTGATACTGTGGTGCCTGATTGTGTTCAGTTGCGATAACTTAACATAACTAGGTAC
The DNA here is from genome assembly GCA_963576845.1 of Megachile leachella. Classification (NCBI taxonomy): domain Eukaryota; kingdom Metazoa; phylum Arthropoda; class Insecta; order Hymenoptera; family Megachilidae; genus Megachile; species Megachile leachella. The sequence goes on along the minus strand of CAUYWW010000227.1, from coordinate 7,158 downwards.
CACAGAGTCCAATCGCACCGGATATGTGCGAATTAGAGGCTGAAACGTGCGAAATTGAGCGAAATTCGCTCAAAGCGATCAAAATTGATACTGTGGTGCCTGATTGTGTTCAGTTACGATAACTTAAATAACTAGGTACCACAGAGTCCAATCGCACCGGATATGTGCGAATTAGAGGCTGAAACGTGCGAAAATGAGCGAAATTCGCTCAAAAGCGATCAAAATTGATACTGTGGTGCCTGATTGTGTTCAGTTACGATAGCTTAACATAACTAGGTACCACAGAGTCCAATCGCACCGGATATGTGCGAATTAGAGGCTGAAACGTGCGAAAATGAGCGATATTCGCTCAAAGCGATCAAAATTGATACTGTGGTGTCTGATTGTGCTCAGTTACGATAAACTTAACATAACTAGGTACCACAGAGTCCAATCGCACCGGATATGTGCGAATTAGAGGCTGAAACGCGCGAAAATGAGCGAAATTCGCTCAAAGCGATCAAAATTGATACTGTGGTGCCTGATTGTGTTCAGTTGCGATAACTTAACATAACTAGGTACCACAGAGCCCAATCGCACCGGATATGTGCGAATTAGAGGCTGAAACGTGCGAAAATGAGCGAAATTCGCTCAAAGCGATCAGAATTGATACTGTGGTGCCTGATTGTGTTCAGTTACGATATCTTAACATACTAGGTACCACAGAGTCCAATCGCACCGGATATGTGCGAATTAGAGGCTGAAACGTGCGAAAATGAGCGAAATTCGCTCAAAGCGATCAAAATTGATACTGTGGTGCCTGATTGTGTTCAGTTACGATAACTTAACTCAACTAGGTACCACAGAGTCCAATCGCACCGGATATGTGCGAATTAGAGGCTGAAACGTGCGAAAATGAGCGAAATTCGCTCAAAGCGATCAAAATTGATACTGTGGTGCCTGATTGTGTTCAGTTACGATATCTTAACATAACTAGGTACCACAGAGTCCAATCGCACCGGATATGTGCGAATTAGAGGCTGAAACGTGCGAAAATGAGCGAAATTCGCTCAAAGCGATCAAAATTGATACTGTGGTGCCTGATTGTGTTCAGTTACGATAACTTAACATAACTAGGTACCACAGAGTCCAATCGCACCGGATATGTGCGAATTAGAGGCTGAAACGTGCGAAAATGAGCGAAATTCGCTCAAAGCGATCAAAATTGATACTGTGGTGCCTGATTGTGTTCAGTTACGATAACTTAACATAACTAGGTACCACAGAGTCCAATCGCAACCGGATATGTGCGAATTAGAGGCTGAAACGTGCGAAAATGAGCGAAATTCGCCCAAAGCGATCAAAATTGATACTGTGGTGCCTGATTGTGTTCAGTTACGATATCTTAACATAACTAGGTACCACAGAGTCCAATCGCACCGGATATGTGCGAATTAGAGGCTGAAACGTGCGAAAATGAGCGAAATTCGCCCAAAGCGATCAAAATTGATACTGTGGTGCCTGATTGTGTTCAGTTACGATATCTTAACATAACTAGGTACCACAGAGTCCAATCGCACCCGATATGTGCGAATTAGAGGCTGAAACGTGCGAAATGAGCGAAATTCGCTCAAAGCGATCAAAATTGATACTGTGGTGCCTGGATTGTGTTCAGTTACGATAACTTAACTCAACTAGGTACCACAGAGTCCAATCGCACCGGATATGTGCGAATTAGAGGCTGAAACGTGCGAAAATGAGCGAAATTCGCTCAAAGCGATCAAAATTGATACTGTGGTGCCTGATTGTGTTCAGTTACGATAACTTAACATAACTAGGTAGCACAGAGTCCAATCGCACCGGATATGTGCGAATTAGAGGCTGAAACGTGCGGAAAATGAGCGAAATTCGCTCAAAGCGATCAAAAATTGATACTGTGGTGCCTGATTGTGTTCAGTTACGATAACTTAACATAACTAGGTACCACAGAGTCCAATCGCACCGGATATGTGCGAATTAGAGGCTGAAACGTGCGAAAATGAGCGAAATTCGCTCAAAGCGATCAAAATGATACTGTGGTGCCTGATTGTGTTCAGTTACGATAACTTAACTCAACTAGGTACCACAGAGTCCAATCGCACCGGATATGTGCGAATTAGAGGCTGAAACGTGCGAAAATGAGCGAAATTCGCCCAAAGCGATCAAAATTGATACTGTGGAGCCTGATTGTGTTCAGTTACGATATCTTAACATAACTAGGTACCACAGAGTCCAATCGCACCGGATATGTGCGAATTAGAGGCTGAAACGTGCGAAAATGAGCGAAATTCGCCCAAAGCGATCAAAATTGCTACTGTGGTGCCTGATTGTGTTCAGTTACGATATCTTAACATAACTAGGTACCACAGAGTCCAATCGCACCGGATATGTGCGAATTAGAGGCTGAAACGTGCGAAAATGAGCGAAAATCGCTCAAAGCGATCAAATTGATACTGTGGTGCCTGATTGTGTTCAGTTACGATAACTTAACATAACTAGGTACCACAGAGTCCAATCGCACCGGATATGTGCGAATTAGAGGCTGAAACGTGCGAAAATGAGCGAAATTCGCTCAAAGCGATCAGAATTGATACTGTGGTGCCTGATTGTGTTCAGTTACGATAACTTAACATAACTAGGTACCACAGAGTCCAATCGCACGGATATGTGCGAATTAGAGGCTGAAACGTGCGAAAATGAGCGAAATTCGCTCAAAGCGATCAAAATTGATACTGTGGTGCCTGATTGTGTTCAGTTACGATAACTTAACTCAACTAGGTACCACAGAGTCCAATCGCACCGGATATGTGCGAATTAGAGGCTGAAACGTGCGAAAATGAGCGAAATTCGCTCAAAGCGATCAAAATTGATACTGTGGTGCCTGATCGTGTTCAGTTACGATAACTTAACATAACTAGGTAGCACAGAGTCCAATCGCATCGGATATGTGCGAATTAGAGCTGAAACGTGCGAAAATGAGCGAAATTCGCTCAAAAGCGATCAAATTGATACTGTGGTGCCTGACTGTGTTCAGCTACGATAACTTAACATAACTAGGTAGCACAGAGTCCAATCGCACCGGATATGTGCGAATTAGAGGCTAAAACGTGCGAAAATGAGCGAAATTCGCTCAAAGCGATCAAAATTGATACTGTGGTGCCTGATTGTGGTTCAGTTACGATAACTTAACTCAACTAGGTACCACAGAGTCCAATCGCACCGGATATGTGCGAATTAGAGGCTGAAACGTGCGAAAATGAGCGAAATTCGCTCAAAGCGATCAGAATTGATACTGTGGTGCCTGATTGTGTTCAGTTACGATAACTTAACATAACTAGGGTACCACAGAGTCCAATCGCACCGGATATGTGCGAATTAGAGGCTGAAACGTGCGAAAATGAGCGAAATTCGCTCTAAGCGATCAAAATTGATACTGTGGTGCCTGATTGTGTTCAGTTACGATAACTTAACTCAACTAGGTACCACAGAGTCCAATCGCCACCGGATATGTGCGAATTAGAGGCTGAAACGTGCGAAAATGAGCGAAATTCGCTCAAAGCGATCAAAATTGATACTGTGGTGCCTGATTGTGTTCAGTTACGATAACTTAATATAACTAGGTAGCACAGAGTCCAATCGCACCGGATATGTGCGAATTAGAGGCTGAAACGTGCGAAAATGAGCGAAATTCGCCCAAAGCGATCAAAATTGATACTGTGGTGCCTGATCGTGTTCAGTTACGATAACTTAACATAACTAGGTAGCACAGAGTCCAATCGCACCGGATATGTGCGAATTAGAGGCTGAAACGTGCGAAAATGAGCGAAATTCGCTCAAAGCGATCAAAATTGATACTGTGGTGCCTGATTGTGTTCAGCTACGATAACTTAACATAACTAGGTAGCACAGAGTCCAATCGCACCGGATATGTGCGAATTAGAGGCTAAAACGTGCGAAAATGAGCGAAATTCGCTCAAAAGCGATCAAAATTGATACTGTGGTGCCTGATTGTGTTCAGTTACGATAACTTAACTCAACTAGGTACCACAGAGTCCAATCGCACCGGATATGTGCGAATTAGAGGCTGAAACGTGCGAAAATGAGCGAAATTCGCTCAAAGCGATCAAAATTGCTACTGTGGTGCCTGATTGTGTTCAGTTACGATAACTTAACATAACTAGGTAGCACAGAGTCCAATCGCACCGGATATGTGCGAATTAGAGGCTGAAACGTGCGAAAATGAGCGAAATTCGCCCAAAGCGATCAAAATTGATACTGTGGTGCCTGGTTGTGTTCAGTTACGATATCTTAACATAACTAGGTACCACAGAGTCCAATCGCACCGGATATGTGCGAATTAGAGGCTGAAACGTACGAAAATGAGCGAAATTCGCTCAAAGCGATCAAAATTGATACTGTGGTGCCTGATTGTGTTCAGTTACGATAACTTAACATAACTAGGTAGCACAGAGTCCAATCGCACCGGATATGTGCGAATTAGAGGCTGAAACGTGCGAAAATGAGCGAAATTCGCCCAAAGCGATCAAAATTGATACTGTGGTGCCTGATTGTGTTCAGTTACGATATCTTAACATAACTAGGTACCACAGAGTCCAATCGCAACCCGGATATGTGCGAATTAGAGGCTGAAACGTGCGAAAATGAGCGAAATTCGCTCAAAGCGATCAAAATTGATACTGTTGTGCCTGATTGTGTTCAGTTACGATAACTTAAAATAACTAAGTACCACAGAGTCCAATCGCACCGGATATGTGCGAATTAGAGGCTGAAACGTGCGAAAATGAGCGAAATTCGCTCAAAGCGATCAAAATTGATACTGTGGTGCCTGATTGTGTTCAGTTACGATAACTTAACATAACTAGGTACCACAGAGTCCAATCGCACCGGATATGTGCGAATTAGTGGCTGAAACGTGCGAAAATGAGCGAAATTCGCTCAAAGCGATCAAAATTGATACTGTGGTGCCTGATTGTGTTCAGTTACGATAACTTAACATAACTAGGTACCACAGAGTCCAATCGCACCGGATATGTGCGAATTAGAGGCTGAAACGTGCGAAAATGAGCGAAATTCGCTCAAAGCGATCAAAATTGATACTGTGGTGCCTGATTGTGTTCAGCTACGATAACTTAACATAACTAGGTAGCACAGAGTCCAATCGCACCGGATATGTGCGAATTAGAGGCTAAAACGTGCGAAAATGAGCGAAATTCGCTCAAAGCGATCAAAATTGATACTGTGGTGCCTGATTGTGTTCAGTTACGATAACTTAACTCAACTAGGTACCACAGAGTCCAATCGCACCGGATATGTGCGAATTAGAGGCTGAAACGTGCGAAAATGAGCGAAATTCGCTCAAAGCGATCAAAATTGCTACTGTGGTGCCTGATTGTGTTCAGTTACGATAACTTAACATAACTAGGTAGCACAGAGTCCAATCGCACCGGATATGTGCGAATTAGAGGCTGAAACGTGCGAAAATGAGCGAAATTCGCCCAAAGCGATCAAAATTGATACTGTGGTGCCTGGTTGTGTTCAGTTACGATATCTTAACATAACTAGGTACCACAGAGTCCAATCGCACCGGATATGTGCGAATTAGAGGCTGAAACGTGCGAAAATGAGCGAAATTCGCTCAAAGCGATCAAAATTGATACTGTGGTGCCTGATTGTGTTCAGTTACGATAACTTAACATAACTAGGTACCACAGAGTCCAATCGCACCGGATATGTGCGAATTAGAGGCTGAAACGTGCGAAAATGAGCGAAATTCGCTCAAAGCGATCAAAATTGATACTGTGGTGCCTGATTGTGTTCAGTTACGATAACTTAACATAACTAGGTACCACAGAGTCCAATCGCACCGGATATGTGCGAATTAGAGGCTGAAACGTGCGAAAATGATCGAAATTCGCTCAAAGCGATCAAATTGATACTGTGGTGACTGATTGTGTGCAGTTACGATAACTTAACATAACTAGGTACCACAGAGTCCAATCGCACCGGATATGTGCGAATTAGAGGCTGAAACGTGCGGAAAATGAGCGAAATTCGCTCAAAGCGATCAAAATTGATACTGTGGTGCCTGATTGTGTTCAGTTACGATAACTTAACATAACTAGGTACCACAGATCCAATCGCACCGGATATGTGCGAATTAGAGGCTGAAACGTGCGAAAATGAGCGAAATTCGCTCAAAGCGATCAAATTGATGCTGTGGTGCCTGATTGTGTTCAGTTACGATAACTTAACATAACTAGGGTACCACAGAGTACAATCGCACCGGATATGTGCGAATTAGAGGCTGAACGTGCGAAAATGAGCGAAATTCGCTCAAAGCGATCAAAATTGATACTGTGGTGCCTGATTGTGTTCAGTTACGATAACTTAACATAACTAGGTACCACAGAGTCAATCGCGCCGGATATGTGCGAATTAGAGGCTGAAACGTGCGAAAATGAGCGAAATTCGCTCAAAGCGATCAAAATTGATACTGTGGTGCCTGATTGTGTTCAGTTACGATAACTTAACATAACTAGGTACCACAGAGTCCAATCGCACCGTATATGTGCGAATTAGAGGCTGAAAAGTGCGAAAATGAGCGAAATTCGCTCAAAGCGATCAAAATTGATACTGTGGTGCCTGATTGTGTTCAGTTACGATAACATAACATAACTAGGTACCACAGAGTCCAATCGCACCGGATATGTGCGAATTAGAGGCTGAAACGTGCGAAAATGAGCGAAATTCGCTCAAAAGCGATCAAAATTGATACTGTGGTGCCTGATTGTGTTTAGTTACGATAACTTAACATAACTAGGTACCACAGAGTCCAATCGCACCGGATATCTGCGAATTAGAGGCTGAAACGTGCGAAAATGAGCGAAATTCGCTCAAAGCGATCAAAATTGATACTGTGGTGCCTGATTGTGTTCAGTTACGATAACTTAACATAACTAGGTACCACAGAGTCCAATCGCACCGGATATGTGCGAATTGAGGCCGAAACGTGCGAAAATGAGCGAAATTCGCTCAAAGCGATCAAAATTGATACTGTGGTGCCTAATTGTGTTCAGTTACGATAACTTAACATAACTAGGTACCACAGAGTCCAATCGC